>CM076577.1:742471717-743728061 GCA_034641835.2 Pinus albicaulis
TGGGAGAGGAATTAATAGGTGTCAGGACAGATCCAGTATGTGGAGGAAGAAATTCGGGAGATTGTGATATATCAGAAGGCCTCGGCTTGGTGATATGAGCCCCTACTAGCTGATCAATAGGGGAAAAATGTTGTGAGAAAGATTGTGTAGGAGGCAAAAAAAAAAAACAAGGGGGGGGGATTAGGATCACCTGTAGAAACCGTTAATGGATCACGCGATATCTTATCGTCCGATGACCCCGATGGAAATGTGCCAGTACGCCTCCAATGAGGATGTCAAACCATGTTGAAACATTCCAGACAAGAAGCGTACATGTGACCCGTCGAATGAAAAATAGGCATAAATAAGGGATGACCCAATAGTCAATAGTAAGACAACGAGAGAAAGATCCCCAAAATATGTCCAGACTAGATGAGAGTTTGCATCCAAGATTGACTTTGACCAAGACCCAAGTAGTTTTCTTATCCATTTGGCCCATACTTCCCTCATTCCAATAGTAAAATATGTTTATAGAGTTGGCTATGTTAATGATAGCAAGATGGGTCCATAATGATAGTGGAAGACCAAGAATCTTGGCCCAAACGACCTTCCTATGGGGATATGTCGAGATAAGATCAAAACCAGCCTTCCAAGCTTGGAACAACAAAAAACCTCTACCTTTTACCCAGGGGAATGGAGAATGGTTTCTGCATCCACTGCACTAAGAAAATGATAACATACCCAACCATTCAGAATCAAACTGATGTGAGACTGATATCCACGCTTCGACGCCCAAATATTTGTCATCCATTGTTTGATTTGCTTGCCTAAAAGATGCAGGAATTAACACCTGCCTAGAGTGTCTGGATCTTTAAACATTCTAAGTTCTCCCATAATGTCTCAGGCCGCATGCTGCATGTTCAGAGTCCTCGGAGCATTGTTCACCTTCAAAGGTCGTGTAGCTTTTCCACAATGTTTCCATCGTCGGATGAAAAGGTGCCCACATGAAATGACGGAAGGAGGGGAAGAATCATGATGAGAGTTCGAATAAGGAGGGAGGGTCTAAAAATCGCCCGATGAAAGGTGCCTAGGTGAAATGGTGAAACAAGGGGAAGAATCGTTATGAGTGTTTGAATGAGGAGGGGGGCGAGCCTCCGTCTCGATTGCAAGAGCAATAGTCTCGGAATCCGGGGACGATGGCATCTGCATGTGCAGTTAGGTAGTTTAGCAGTTTCGTGTAGTTATTTTTCAGTTATGAGTTATAATTGTTTTAGATAAGTATATATGTAACCCTGCAGTTTAATAAAATCTCAAACAATCACATCAATATTCCAATTTAACAATGGTATCAGAGCGCACTTGAGATCCGATGAGGCTGGCGGCAACATTGATGTTAAGGGAGTGGTTGACTGTTTTTTAACCTGTAATATGCCCCCCTCTGTCTTCAATGCATATGTGACTCTCCATCTGTAACACAGTCGCATAGATTACCGACCAATTGGATTCCCGGTGCAGAAGAAGAACTAGACTGAACCTACAAGAAACTGTCAGCACTGTGCCAACACTGCCAGTGAATTTTGTTTTCCAGCAGATTGTCGGTGCAGACGAGACTTTTTTTTTTTGTGGACCAATGTTGTGGAGGAAAGTTTGTTGTTTGCTGGAGTGACTGCTAGCGTGAACCCCAGGAGAGGATTTTTGCTGGAAAAATTGTTTTTCCAGCATCGTGTTTGATGATCTGTAAGTTTAAAATTAAAATAAAAAATAAAAAATAAAAATAAAATAAATAAATAACTTAAGGAAATATGTGCTTTGCTGAGGAAAAAAACAATAAAAACCTTTGAATCTGCAAGTTAAAAACAGAGTGTTTTTTAAGAGAAATATAGAGTTTTTTAAAGATAAATGTGTGCGTGCTTGTGGTTAAAAATAGAAGCAGTGAATCTGTTAGTTAAAAACAGAGTTTTTTTTTGGAGAAATCTCTGCCGGTGATTGCAGAATTTTTTTGTGGTTGAATTAGAATTTTTCAAGATCAAATCAGAGTTTTAAGATGAATTCCTTGGTATCTTTAATCGAGGTTGTTTTGAACAGAAAAGAAAATTACCATGAATGGTTTAGAAAGGTTAAAAATACTCTCATTTTTAATGATTTATGGGATGGAGTTTGTGAAGAAGAAGGAGAGGATGCACCATTGCAACCTGATGATCAGAAACAACTCGCAATCTGGCAAAGTAAGGATAAGAAGGCCTTTGCCTTAATATCTGCTTCAGTCTTAGAAGAGGTAAGCAGATACATTACTTAGAGTAAAACATCTTATGATTCCATAAGAAAACTAAAAGAGCTTTATGATTCACAATCTGAATTGGAGATAATTCAATTATTGTTGAAATTATTTAATCTGGAAATGAACGATAATGATACTCTAAAACTTGTCTCTGAAATTAAAGCCATCAATCATGAATCTGAATGTACTGGAGTTAAAGTTGATTTGCCGCTTACTACCTTTATAAGAGCTCCTTACCCTGGTTATTCACACTACTTGGAATCTCTCCAAGCTAGTGGGCAATTAAAAGATATATATTTTGACAAATTAGTAGGGAAAATTGCAGAAAGAGAAAAGGCTTTTGGCAAGAAAGAAGCATCACAATATCTATTTTATCTAGCATTTCAGGCTAAGTTGTTGGATTTAAATACCAATTCTCACTCACTAAATCAACTCTTTCAAGCTGATCTTAGTGAGGGAATTTGTAATATAAAGTGTATTTTATATTTGCATTGAGTTTCTAACTTTTTCATTTGCATGCATGTGATTTCCTCTCACATATTTCAGCACTATTTCTTTAGCATGCTAACTCTTTTGCTTGTTTGCCTATAGGTGTTCTTGGAAGAAATCTAAGTTTGAAGAAAGGGAGCTAAAGCATAGGCTAAGGAACACTCTTCCGTTTGGAACCTCAAATCCAAGTTTTGCCTTATCACTTCACCTCTACTTCTAAAGCCTCATTCTTTTGAGGAATTGTAACCACCATTCACCTCAAGGCTTTAAGCCTTTACTTTGTAAATATATCACAAGTAAATATTTAAAGTCTTACACTTGTAACTTTGGGAAAGAGTAAATTTAAAATGCATATTGTAAGCTCTTCCTAAGCCCCTCATTTCTATAAGAGAGCCTCACTTTCATTAATAAAGAGCTGACTTTTCTTGAGGGAGCTTGGGAAGTTTTTCCCATGGTATCTCACCTACTCATTTAGAGGGAGGAAATACTCTTGAGTGGTTAAATTTCTTTTTCTTATTTTTTTTTTAATTTTCTCAACTAAATCACTTGCATTCATCATTTCGTTTGCTAATCTAATCTAGTTGCATGTGAATAACTCATATTTTCATTTCATTAATTTCTTAGATCACATAGTCCTTTAAATTTTCTAATTTGCAATCTCATTTGCCATCACTTACTTATGTTTTGTGATCTATTTCTCAGTTGGATCCTGACAAACCTAAAGTACTTCGAGGATTTCTCAGGTTGACAGGGTATTATCGCAAATAGTTTCAAAATATACTACAAGTAAAGAAGCATATCACTTTCAATTTATGGGTCTAATACTGAAACCCTATGTCTTGCTCAAAAAGACAAAAAAAAACCCAGGATGAATATTTCAGAAATACTACAGGTAATAGAGGTTGAGGTAGGAAGAATTATAGAGGTGGGGGGAGGGGGCAGAAATATTTAGGGAGATAGACAGCAGAATGAACAACAAAGAAATTTTCTGATAAACCAGCTGTAAAATGTTTTAGATGTGGTAAAATTGGACATATTGCTGCAAATTGTAAAATTCCCTGGGATAAAATTAATGAAAAAAGAGAACAATTGCTTGAAAAGAAATATCATATAATCCCAGACAAAGGACAGTCTTCTAAGAATGCACATTATGTTGTCGCACATTGTAATTTCCACATAGAAGATGTTTTTAGTACTTCGTTTTCTTCATTGTATGACGGTTGGGTTCTAGACACAGGTGCCACGTGTCATATGACCTTTCAAAGAGATTTTTTTGATCTATTCAGTGATAATATTGATGGAGTAGTGTATTTTGCTGATAAGTCCCAAATCAAACCATCAGGGATTGGTTCAATTCAGCTAAAAATTCATGGACTTCCAAATTATATTTTGAATGATGTACTTTACATTCCGCAGTTCCAAAGAAATTTATTATCTCTTATACAAATAAGACATCAAGGACATTCCTTTCACATATTTGATGGTAAAGTAGAAATTAGAAGAACAACTGACAATAAAACTATAATGACTAGTGTGGAAGAAGATAAATTATTGAAGTTGCATGGTATGTCATCTGTTGCATTGAACACAACTTATTTGGTTCAGCGAAATGATACTTTGTCATCTTCTTTATTATGGCATGCACGCTTCGGTCATGTTAATTATGAAAGTATTCGTATTATGAAACAGCAGGGGATTAAGGGACTTCCAACAGTTCCCAGAAATTGACCCCATGTAATGCTTGTATATTGGGCAAGCATCACAAACAGTCTTTTCAGAATTCTAAGTCTAGAGCTACAATAAAATTAAGTCTCATACACTCTGACTTATGTGGTCCAATGCCTATATCAACTGCGAATGGAAATAAATACATACTCACTTTTATTGATGATTATTCGAGGATGTGTTGGGTTTATCTGCTTAAAAAAAAATCACAAGTTTTTTATATGTTTAAGAAATTTCATCTCTTGATAACAAATGAAGCACAACTTACTATTGGTACTATAAGGACTGATAATGGAGGAGAATATACTTCACATGCTTTTGAAACATATTTGCAAGAGAATGGCATCAAACACCAGACCATAATACCATATAATCCGCAACAAAACGGTGTTGCTAAAAGAATGAACTGAACATTGCTTAATATGGTAAGGTTAATGATGTTTTTTAAGAATGTAAAATTAACGTCTTGGGAGAAGTCATGCTCTGTGCGGCATACATTAGAAATCAGTGCCCTTCCTCTGTCATTAACAACAAAACTTTATATGAAATGTGGTATAGTTGTCTGTCTGTTGTTAAACATTTCTGAATTTTCGGTTCTCAATGTTATGCTTTGATTCCTAAACATCAAAGAAATAAGCTGAGTGAACGAAGTAGAAAATGTATATTTTTAGGGTATTCCATGACTTCTAAAGCATATCGATTGTATGATGAAGACAACAAAAAAATTATTTTGTCAAGAGATGTAATTTTTCTTGAAATTGATAAAGATTCCCTCATTGTTGATAGACAAATTAATCAAATGGAAAATTTTGTGCCTCGGAAGTTTATTATGAATCAGATAATATACTTCCCCATCCTGAAGGGGGCACTCCTATATTATATTAGTCTGTGGAGTTTTATTCTCTCAATGATGAAAAATTGGTTGTGGTTGATGATGATAATTATGTTGTTGCTGATGAGGAATTATTTGATGCAAGTGTTTCTACATAAAAAATGACAGAAATGGAAAGAGCTGAGCCAAAACAACTTCCTACACAACCTTTGCGAAGGTCAACTCGTATTCGAACATTTCCAAAGAAATATGATGAGTTTAAGCTGGAAGTTCCTCAGGAACTATTCTCATTGTGAATTTAATTTTTCTGTGAATTGTGAACCTAATTGCCTTGAAGACGCTGCTAGTTATGAACAGTGGAAAGATGCAATGCAAAATGAATATGATGCTCTCATAAAAAATGGTACATGGAGGCTAGTGGATCCTCCTGTGGCATCAAACCTATTGGTTGCAAATGGATTTATAAAACTAAGTATAAAGTTGATGGTTCGCTAGACAAACACAAAGCAAGACTTGTAGCGAAGAGATATGCACAGAAAGAGGGTATCGACTATACATAGACTTTTGCTCCTACAGCTAAATGGGGCACTATTAGATATTTGTTTTCTATTGCAGCTCAGAAAGAATGGAAAATTTATCATAGGGATGTCAAAACTGCTTTTTTAAATGGAGATTTGAAAGAAGATGTTTACATATTTCAGCGAGAAGGTTTTTCCGTTAAAGGGAAATAACAAAAGGTTTGTAAACTAATGAAGTCTTTATATGGCTTGAAACAAGCGCCACAAACATGTATGAGAAGCTAATTGAACATCTTCTTAAATTAAACTGTAAACATTTTGACCTAGATGATGCAACTCTTTTCGTTAAGAAAGTTGGAAGATCAGTTGTATATTTGGTTGTATATGTTGATGATTTGGTGATCATAGGAAACAATGATGAATATATATCATCTATAAAGCAGGAATTGAAAAAGGTTTTTGATATGATAGATTTAAATTTACTTCATTATTAGCTTGGTATTGAAGTTGATCAAAAAACACGACATATTTTTATCTCTCACAAGAAATATGTTGATAAGTTATTGAATAGATATGGTATGACAGAATGTAATCATGTTGCTACTCCAATGGAGCAGAACTTGAAACTCACTTCCGAAGAAGGAAAGTCGTTTGAAGATCCAACAAAGTACAGACAACTTGATGGAAGTTTGATTTATTTATCTATTACTCGTCCTGATATAACCTTTGTTGTCGAAATGCTTACCAGGTTTATGCATCATCCTTGTGAGAGGCATTGGGTAGCAGCAAAAAGAGTTTTGAAATATTTAAAATGAACTCAAACTTACGGCATCAAATATTCCAAAGTTTTAGACTTCCATCTTGTTGGTTATTCAGATTCAGATTTTGATGGAGATAAAGAAAATGGAGTCTCAACTTCTGGATATTCGATGAATCTTGGATCAGCAGCCATCAGTTGGAGATCGTGCAAGCAATCTGTTCCTGCTGACTCTACCACCGAGGCCGAATATGTTGCAGCAGCTCAAGCCACTAAGGAAATCATTTGGCTTCGGAAAATACTCGAAGATTTGCAGGAGAAACAAAAATCTTCAACTCCTCTATTTGTCGACAACTCTTCTGCAATTCAGTTGGCCAGGAATCCAAAGTTTAATGATCGAACCAAACATATCAACACCAAGTATCATTTGATTCGACATCATGTAGAAACCAAAAGAATTCATCTGACACATTGTCCAACTTCTGAACAAATTGTAGATATTTTTACCAAAGCATTAGGGCATGAAAAGTTTGAAAAATTTAGATCCTTACTTGGTATGTCAGATGTCCCTTTGAATTAAGATGGGAAATGTTGTAATTCTGCGAGATATTGTGCAGTTAAGCAGTTTATCAATTAGACAATTTAGTGTAGTTATTTTTCAGTTATGAATTATAATTGTTTTAGAAAAGTATATATGTAACCTTGCAATTTAATAAAATGTCAAGCAATCACATCAATATTCCAATTTAACTCAGCATGGTAGACAGATGTCGAGATCAATGGGTAGACCGTACCAAGTAGGTAAGAAAACGGACCAGGAAACATAAAGGTGTGACGACAGGAGGGAACGTTGGCTAGCAAGTAGGAGTTAAACACTCGGATGTCGAGCAAAAGTGAAGTGAGCTGGGCTGGGATAAGGTCCAATCGGATCATAGGGATATGCAAAATAATTACAACCACGTAGAAAGGTATTCCAGCCTAGTAGATCGATAGCGACTAGCTGCCAAGTCACCTCAACCGGTAGGATGTACATTCAATTTAATACCCGAAAATCCCGCCAACGGTAAGAACCTGATTCCGACCTCAACTTCCATGGTAATGGAGTTTTCCGGCATCCACTGTTCTAAAAGATCGATCTCCCACAAAATAATTTTGTATTTAAGTCATGTATCGAATGGATGGAAAAACCAACAAATTAATATTTGAAGTATGTGATCCTTCACGCTCCTCTGGGCCCAGCCTCGTGTCCCTTGAAATATGTTTTGATTGCTTCCTTCCCAGCTTTTGTTCTGTTAAATCTGCCGGATTTCTCCTTTGTGCTCCTCCGGTCTTCTTCCTATAATAATTATATCAATAAAAAGACCTCAACAATACCCTATTTATTAGCTATATCTCGTTCAGTATCTGGTTTTGTCATGTCTCACGAAGATCTATTCCTGCAACAAGACCCCCCCCCCCCCCATATTCAACGTTATCCCAGTATCCATCCTGTTGTTCTTGTTCGGCCCTCTGTTCCTGTTCACTTTAGTGCAGCCTTTTGACCTATCACCTGCATCGCCCAAAACGACCCTTTCCATTGTATCATATTGTCCTCCACTGAAAATGGATTCTAGCTATGGCGGTAAGGCTTCTGCTATGAATGCCCATGTTCACTATGTTTGTTAATGCACCTGAAATCTCCTCCACAACCTTCCGCAGCATGTGCAGGCAATGAAAGATTTTGAAAGTTTCATTCTCTCTCGTATTTCCATGTGGAGGGACTACCGAGTTGGGTTACTCACTCGCATACCTTTGCCTACATGATGTAATTGATGACCTTCTTGCATATTTCCTCAGGCAATGGCAGCCAATGCCTATTAATATGAAAGCGAACCTCTATTTGTGGAATTCATCTTTTTTCGAATTTTAATTTTTCAGTAAAATATTTCTTGAACAATTTAAGAATTTTACTCCCAGCTAACCTTTATTTGTGGGATTTATCTTTTTCCGTAGTTTAATTTTTCAATAAAATAATTCTGGAACAATTTAAGAATTTTACTCCCAGCGAATTTATGGAATTAATCTTTCCGTTCTTGCATAGTCCCATCTAAACATTTCCCTTTGTCTTTCTTTCTTTTCTTTTTTAAAAAACACTGATATTTTTCATTGATAAAAAGATAGTACATCATTCATCTTTAGCATCAATATTTCATAAAAACACTGATATTTTTCATTGATAAAAAGATAGTACATCGTTCATCTTTAGCATCAATATTTCACCTATCTTTAAAGATATCTTCTGTGATCTCCGTTACAGGAGAAGAATTCTACATCAAAAATATTATCAGTTCCCTACCAAAAATGCTAGAGGTGGCTTACATGAAACATTTCCCTCTGCCTGCACTGAAGCAACGTACGGTTTTTGCAAAGTTTACTTTTATCAAATAACCATAAAGGTCCTAATTCAATCCATACTTTTACATGTCAGAGGATAAATTGCTTCCAAGAATGAGCGATCCATTCTCAGTTTTTTGTTGGAAATTTGAAAAATTTCCAAAACTCTCCCTCTTTAACACAGAGAAATAAATATCACTCTACAGAAAACAGAATTTCAACTCTATAACACAAATTTTATTTCATAAAATTGTTTACAAGTTCTTCCTCAATCACAGAGGGATTTACAATTGCTGGACTGCTTCAAATCACAGCTCCAAAACAAAAAAAACTCTTCTCTGTCTCCAAAAAAAATCACCTGTGAATTTCCAATTCACTCTCTCTGTCTATTTAAAAAAACTGACTGTCTTTTTCAAAATAAACATACACTGTTGTGTGTTTTTTTAAATTTGCACTCTCTATCTGTTTAAAACAATTGCACTGTTGTGCGTATATATAAATCTGTTCTGTTTGTGTGTAAAAAAAAATTAAATTACATTTCTGTTCTATTTATAAACAAAATATCTCAATTCCATTAAATGTCATTCGTTGACAAAATTACCCAAAATATCACCACTTAAAAAAAATATTTATGGTGTCTTAAATTTCTGTCAGCACCGCAAAAAAAAAAAATTAATGGCAAATTCTGAATTTGGTGGCAGCGGTGAATTTTCCGCGGTGGTGGTGAAACGGTGGCGCGTGGGTGGTTGGTGGGCGGAGCCACCACATCCTGGTGGTTACGGGGGGTATGAGTCTGCCCGTACCCATCAAATGGGTGAGCCCCGCAATTCACCACAGCCGTCGATTATGGGTCAAAGCCCGATCACAAAGTCAACTGCGGGGGGGGGGGTGCCTGTTTGTTAACTGTCGAGCGGTTTAAAGCCCCGCACTCCGTTGATCGCTGCCCACCTTCTCGTTGTTTATCTCCGCGCTGATCAACCTGTTCAACGTGCTCTGCCTGCAACTCGTTGCGCAGTTGGAAATTACTCCAACACTCCCCCTTAATTTCAACTGCTGGGTTTTCCTGCATACCCAAGCATTTTCTGAAATGTTCAAAGCTTTTCTGCGCAAGTGGCTTTGTGAGGATATCTGCAAATTGATCCTCCGTTCTGCAATGTTGCAAAACTATCTCGCCATTGTTAACCAATTCACGTATGAAGTGAAACTTGGTGTCAATGTGTTTAGTCCTTTTATGAAAAATAGAATTTTTAGACAATGCAATAGCTGAACTATTGTCACAAAAGATCACTGTCCCTTTTACCTGTTCTTGACATAAACTTCTCAACATTTTCCACATCCAAACTGCTTGACACGTTGCTGCTGTAGCTGCCACATATTCCGCTTCTGCAGTAGACAATGCTACAATGGGTTGTTTCTTAGAAGCCCATGAAATGGCTCCTGAACCCATGTAAAAAACATAACTGGAAGTGCTCTTCCGATCATCAACACTTCCAGCCCAATCACTGTCCGTGTATCCAACTAAATTTGAACATTCTGAAGTAGTATAAAAATTACCAAACCTTTTAGTACCTTTAACATACCTCAAAATTCTTTTTGCTGCTTGCCAATGTGTATCTTTTGGCTTTTCCATGAATCTAGAAATCAAACTAACAACATGCATTATGTCTGGCCTAGTTGCAGTTAAATACATAAGGCTGCCAACTATGCTCTTGTATAAACTAGGATCAAAATCCTTGCTGCTGTCTTCCCTGTTGAGCTTTAATCCCATCACTGTGGGAGTGATTGTTGTTTTGCTTTCCTGCATGTTAAATCTTTCAAGTACCTCATTAACATACTTTGCCTGTGAGATAAAAATCCCATTTTCATCTTGTTCTACTTCTATTCCCAAGAAGTATTTCAACAAACCCATATCAGTCATCTCAAATTCTTCCTTCATGACTGTTTTAAAATGTTCAATAAGGCAATCATCATTACCTGTAAAAATAACATCATCAACATACAAGACTACAATCAAGATTTTACCGTCTTTTTCTTTGATGTAGAGGGTGGGTTCTCCCTCACACTTTTCAAATCCATTTTCCAGTAGATAAGAGTCTATTCTACTGTACCACGCTCTTGGCACTTGCTTCAGCCCATAAAGAGCTTTATTCAACTTGCACACTTTGTGCTCTTGGCCTTTCCTTTCATAACCAAGAGGTTGTTCAATGTAAACCTCTTCCATTAACACTCCATTCAGAAATGCTGACTTCACGTCCATTTGGTAAACTTTTCATTTATTTTATGCTGCTATCGACAACACTGCTCTCACGGTTTCCATTCTTGCAACCGATGCGAAAGTTTCCTCATAATCTATCCCATGCTTCTGTTTATAGCCTTTGACAACAAGCCTTGCCTTGTGTCTCTCTATCTTGCCTTCAGCATTACTCTTGGTCTTGTAGACCCATTTAACACCAATGACATATTTACCTTTTGGGAGTTCAACTAAATCCCAAGTCTTGTTTCTTTCTATGGCATTAAGTTCCTCATCCATAGCTTCTATTCATTTCTCATCCTTGATGGCTTCTTCGAAATGAACAGGATCATCAACATGACAATATAAAGCAAACAAAGAATTGATACCTTCATTTGTTATATTTTGCTCATAAATTTCTCTCAAACTTTTGAATTTCTTACCTCTTTCAGTAGGTGTACAAATGCTTGAAGAAACACTTGAATTTCCTCCTTGTGGTGTGCTTGGAGAAGCACTTTCATTTCTCCTCAAGGGTGTGCTTTGCTGCTCTCTTGTTGGTGTTGCTGTTTGGGGATGTATTTCAGCCAACTCATCATCATTCTCATCATGAGATAAACAGTGTTTAAAATTCACTGTTTTCTCTATGTTTCCATCCCAAGCTTCCTCTTCAATGAACTGAACATCCCTGCTCACAATGAACTTCTTGGTAGATGGGTTATATAACCTGTATGCCTTGGATTCTTCACTGTATCCAATGAAAATACATTTCTCCCCCTTGCTGTCCAACTTCTTCCTTAGTTGATCCGGAATGTGTGCATAAGCTACACATCCAAAAACCTTCATGTGTGTGACACTCTGGTTTGTGCCACTCCATGCCTCTTCCGGCACTTTGTTCATCTCTGCTTTTGTAGGACATCTATTCAAGATGTACGCTGCACAATGTACAGCTTCAACGCAATAATCATTAGAAAAATACTTTGCCTTTAACATACTCCTCGCCGTGTCCATTATGGTTCGGTTCTTCCTTTCGGCTACTCCATTTTGCTGCGGAGTATATCTAGCTGTAAACTATTTGTGAATAAAATTTTCTCTACAAAAACGTAGGAAATATTTAGATATATACTCACATCCTCTGTCAGTCCTTAAGACTTTGATATGCAGCCCACTTTGGTTCTCAACAAGTGCTTTGAAATTGCAAAATTTTTGAAACACTTCACTTTTGTTTTTCAAAAAGTAAACCCAAGTTTTTCTTGTAAAATCATCTATGAATGTTAGTACATAGTGGTTGTTAGCAAGTGATGGATTTTGCATCGGTCCACATACATCTGAGTGGACAATCTCTAAGGGTGATTTTTCCCTTATGCTTTTCCCAGAAGGAAAGCTTTCTCTGTGTTGTTTCCCAAGAATACAACCTTCACAAAGGCTGTTCGGTTTCTCTATCAATGGCAAACCACTTACCATTCCTTTTCTGTTCAACAGATTAAGACCTCCAAAGTTGAGATGTCCAAATCTCAAGTTCCATAACCAATTATCATCTTTTGGTTCACTTTGGAAAGTTTCCTATGCAACTGCTGCTTTCTCTTCACCATTCTTCAAATCTGCTGTCATTCTGAGAGGGAACATCCTATTCCTTGTCATCTTCACTTCAGCAATACACTGATTGCTCGGTGGTTTATCCATGATGGTACAAACATCATTATCAAAGAAAACATTATACCCCTTATGGACAAGTTGTCCAATACTTAAGAGATTACACTTCATTCCTGGAACATAATAAACATCTGCTATGGATTCCTTTGCACCTAATCTTGTTAAAACATTCACATCTCATTTTCCCATAACAGAAACTTTGCTATCAGTTCCCAATGTGACTTGTGACTGCACACTTTCATCTAACATAGAAAACATTGCTATATTTCCTGTCATATGGTTACTGCAACCGGAGTCTAGAAACCATAAATCTTCACTTTTTTCTTCAGCCATATTACAAGCTAAAAACAAATTGTTTTGGCTGCTATTTTCTTTTGTGAAATTTGCACTAGTTCCACTTCTCATATCTTGTTTCTTCTTTCTACATTCACTAGCATAATGACCATATTTCTTACAATTGTAACATTGGACATTGGATTTATCATACCTTTGTCCTTGATCATTCTGCTGTCCACTTTGCTGGCTGCCTTAGCCTTGATGCTGATTTGGATTGTTGCCCTTTCCTTGAGCATTTGTTAGACTGTTCCTTCCACCTCTATTCTGGCTTCTGCCTCTTCCTCTTCCTTTGCCTTGCGCTCTTCCTCTTCCGAAAGACATCTAGGTCTTAAAAGCATGTTCAAGAGATGAGTTTTCATTCCTACTCAATCTCTGTTCATGAGTCATCAGTGATGCATGAAGTTCATCCACTAAAAACTTTGTGAGATCTTTAGTCTCCTCTATGGTGGTGACAATCACATCAAACCTTGAGGGTAAACTTCTCAAGAGTTTTTCCACAATCCTCTTGTCCTCGAGAGTCTCTCCATGAGATCTGATTTGTGTGACCATTCCAATCACATGAGTGAAGAATGAGTCAATTGTGTCTGACTCTTTCATACAGAGAGTCTCAAAGTCTCTCCTCAGCCACTGAAGTTTTGCTGTCTTCACTTTCTCCATACCCTGATAAGCCGTCTTGAGAGTCTCCCATGCTTCTTTGGATCTCTTAGCTGTTGCTATCCTCGGAAACACACTCTCATGCACTGCTTGATACAAGAAGAAAAGAGCCTTGGCATCTTTCTTCTTATTGCTCTTCAGAATCTCTCTTTCTGCCTGAGTTAAAAGAAGAAACTCTACTTCATTTGTTGGCTCTTCAAAGCCTTCCTCAACAAATTCCCATAAGTCTTGGGAGACAAATAAAGCCCTTATAGTTATTGACCAGTAGTTATAATTTTTCGCATTAAATTGTGGGAGATGGATATTTCCCATACCCATACCAGTGCTGGCTCCAGCCATTCTGCACTCTTAACTATGAATCAAAAACACTTCACTATGTGTTTAAGTTTACTAACTGTACTGCAACAGTAACACAGAACTGTATAGAGAAATACCTTTGAATTCTTCTTGTCTGAACCTTCACACTGCTGGAGAGGCTACTGCAATAACGAACTCATTTTCTTCAGCTTATTTGACCTTCAAATAGCCTGAATTGGCTCTGATACCATGTTGGAAATTTGAAAAATTCCAGAACTCTCCCTCTTTAACACAGAGAAATAAATATCACTCTACAGAAAACAGAATTTCAACTCTATAACACAAATTTTATTTCATAAAATTGTTTACAAGTTCTTCCTCAATCAGAGAGGGATTTACAATTGCTGGACTGCTTCAAATCACAGCTCCAAAACAAAAAAAAATCTTCTCTGTCTCCAAAA
The DNA here is from genome assembly GCA_034641835.2 of Pinus albicaulis. Taxonomy (NCBI): domain Eukaryota; kingdom Viridiplantae; phylum Streptophyta; class Pinopsida; order Pinales; family Pinaceae; genus Pinus; species Pinus albicaulis. The sequence continues at coordinate 742,486,297 of CM076577.1, forward strand.
AAAATCTGATGTGAATTTCCAATTCACTGTCTCTGTCTATTTAAAAAAACTCACTATCTTTTTCAAAATAAACATACACTGCTGTGTGTTTTTTTAATTTGCACTCTCTGTCTCTTTAAAACAATTGCACTGTTGTGCGTATATATAAATATGTTCTGTCTGTGTGTAAAAAGAAATTAAATTACATTTATGTTCTATTTATAAACAAAATATCTCAATTCCATTAAATGTCATTCGTTGACAAAATTACCCAAAATATCACCACTTAAAAAAAATATTTATGGTGTCTTAAATTTCTGTCAGCACCGCCAAAAAAAAAATTAATGGCACATTTTGAATTTGGTGGCAGCGGTGAATTTTCCGCGGTGGTGGCAGAACGGTGGCGCGTGGGTGGCTGGTGGGCGGAGCCACCACATCCTGGTGGTTACGGGGGGTATGAGTCTACCCGTACCCATCAAATGGGTGAGCCCCCGCAATTCACCACAGCCGTCGATTATGGGTCAAAGCCCGATCACAAAGTCAACTGCGGGGAGATGCTTGTTTGTTAACTGTCGAGCGGTTTAAAGCCTCGCACTCCTTTGATCGCTGCCCACTTGCTCGCTGTTTATCTCCGCGCTGATCAACCTGTTCAACGTGCTCTGCCTGCAACTCGTTGCACAATTGGAAATTACTCCAACACGAAGCTCCTTCCATATAGTAAGTACAACGAAGATAGCGATCAGGCCCTCTTTTTGGACTCAATAATAATGGCATTTTAGATTTCATCTTACTTGGAGAACAAGTGGAGAGCTAATAATCATGGCATTTTAGAGTTCATCGTACTTTTAGAATGTATTCACTTTAGCCATATTTGAATAACCATTACATGAGCGATGCAATTTGTTGTGATATATTATAATATAATCTGCCAAAACTATTGATTTCCGTGAAGCAGATAAGAGCCAGGCTAATTCCATATAACAGAGTCAGTCAGTGAATGGCTGCAGTGTAATATGTTGGTGTTTTATCTCCTTAAAGTAGGGTATAGTAATAGTTGTGGGCCCTCCTTCAAGTTATAAGTACGAGATCAGCCTAATTATTTATTCATCTACTTTTTTAATAAAAATTCAAGCAAGCATTTTGATCTTAATTTACTCCAGCAAATATTAGGTGTGAGAGAAAGGATCCGCGCTATTCATTCTGAGATCACATCGACCAAGAACCCGTCATATTTCAAGATTTCCGTATTGTAATTATCGCCATTATTGTAAATAGTAAAAGCCAGCGTTGTTTCTTCTGAAAAAAAATAGTATTAAGAGTAATTATTCAATAACATGTACCTCTACTCCTTGCGCTACTGGAGACAGCATTGCAGGCTTTGCCTTGTTTTTATTGGAAAGTCTGCACAGCCCAAACCAATATGGATTTTTTACTCTTGAAATCAATATTATGAATTTAATGATTATTGTTAAAGGCATGATCTTAATCATTTATAAATAAAACTATTGAGGTGCATTTTTCATAGAGTCACGGAGTGCCATATTTAACCTTCGGAATCTCACTCTAAATTCCTAATAGGTCCATGGTCAACCTCATGCCACGACAGCATCCTCAGGAATCCAAGAACAACCTGGCCAATATTAGGTAGATGAGCTTAGGTGAATCCAATCCAGTGCAAGAAATTACCTGTAAGACGCAAGCCAATCACGTAGCTGTTTCTATAAAAAATCAACTATCTTATTCCACCACGTGATCCGTGTTGCAGAGTGCGTCTCCCGCGGGTACAATGGTATGCTCTTCAGACGCACTCGTTCCATCAAATTCAATTTTCTCGTGTGATATCGTTTTCCAAATTAATGCTAGCCACAAAAGTTTCAATGTTCCTCTAATACTTCAGCAAGAAAGAAAGGGTAAACCTGCCATATGTCCGTATACCCTATCCTATCTAAAGTTAATTTCAGACAAAAGCGAGACATAATAAATTAATTGCTCCGCTCGAATAATTGAGGGGAAAGAATGGGCTATTGCACAACCCATTAGACTTTAGCATATGTCCATTAGAGTTTATGGCCTTATCTACTTGAGGTGTACGGTCCTTTTTTAGGACGACATTATAGATTATAAAATAATGTAAATAGATTTAACAGATAGAATGATAAACAAAGGAATAGATTGTTATCATAATAAATATGTGAGTGAAACATCCAAAAGTCATTAGATTTTAGGTTTAAATTTAATGGGAGGCTTTGAGGGTGGAAATCATGTTTAGGAGAAATAAACTATTCCATAGTTAAAGTGTGAACATTTTAACTATTTTATAGTCCTAGTCACCACATTTTATTTGTGGGAAGATTTATTTTTCCATTTAACATGAAGGATGGCCATGGCCTAGGACTTACTTTGCCCGAGAAAAAAAATCCTAAAATCTATAACACATGTCACAAAAATGCATGAGGTGCATAGTCATATACTTGCAAAGAATTCAACACACCTAACAATCATCCACTTTTGGATAGTAAAGTGTACTTGGGACATCTAAGCTTAATGATTTCCTACACCAAGAAAACTTCTTAACATACACTTTGTTAATGCCTCTACAACATTCTTTCCTACATTCTTCACAGTAAAATATTTCCATCAACCCCTTCTTATCTTGAACCATATTTCTAATAAGAGTGTAATGCAACACAATATGTTTTGTCCTAGCATGACAAGTAAGGTTCTTTTCTAGAATAATTGCACATTAACTATCATAATCTATCCTTACAATTATATAAGAAACCAACATCTAAATATATCCTTTACAATCACACAAATACTTACTCACGTCAATGGCTACCATGTACTTATCTTTTATAGTTTAGAGTGTAACTACAACAATTTTTTTTTTCTTATCGAACTCATTGCTCCACCGAATGGGTTAAATATGTAGCCACTTCTCAACCACCTTAAATGATCGATATCTACAACCTAGCTTGCATGAAGTAAACATTGTGTACATATAACGCTATATTTTCTCCAAGCCTTTTGTGGTATAAAATTGCATAATCTAATGTGCCATAAAAATATCTATTTTTTTTTTACAACAATGTGTCTATATTTTGACATAGGATTTCAACACAATTTTCGTCAAAAATACCACTACAATGAAATGTCTAGTCTCACATATATCATGACATATATAAAAATTCCAAAATATACTACAAAAGGAACACAATATGTATCCACTTCCTCTTCTTCTGTCTTCATATACTATTTCACTCATAACTTTACAATCATAGGGATAACAACGCTCACTAGTTTATATTCATGCATCATAAGCCTTTGTAATATTCTATCAACATGTTTCTTAAGATTCAACCAAAATTACATGTTTAAATGATCCCTCTAAATTCGTACACATAAAATAATGTGTGAAACAATAATTTTTTTGGCATATCGATCTAAGATGGAAATTAAGACTTGATATCCCCCATTATTTTTATGTTATTTCCAAATAACAATACATCATCAACATACTGCAACACCACAATAACAAAGTGATCACCATCATGTTTGGTATACACACAATGATGAACTTTTCTCTATGAAAAGAAAAGTCCTAAAATGTAAATATCAAAATTATGGTATCACATTATTGCTAATTGGAAAATATAGACGGATTTCTTTGAGCTACATGAAAAGTCCTAATTTATTTTCATTATAGAACCTTCCACTTATGACATATATATTTTTCCTTTTAGATGTCTATGTAGCAATGGTGTGTTCACATCTATCTTTTTTATTTCAAAATCAAATGAAAAATCTAATAGATATTTTCTTTAAAAACATGCAAAAAAATAAATAAATAAATAAATAAAAATAATATTAACAAAGTGATTTCCCTCCAAGTGAAAATATATCCCATTTCCGCTTAATGAGTTTTGTACTTCTTCTCTTTACCCTTTACACTATACTTATTGAATACTTATGTTCTAAGGATGTTTCTTCTAAAAGGAAACAAGACCAAATACAATGCCACATGTTTATTTAAGGCCTTTGTTTCTTCAACCATGACTTTCTTTTAGAATCTACATTTGTTTACATCAATTTCTTCCCTCACAATTCGAGGATAATCATTAAGCGCATATAAATGAAAAATAAAAATGGGAATTATGTGGATTATACCTATCCATATTATTTCTCTCTTGAGCTCATGTTTTCAACACTATAGTGTGAGAATCATCTTGAATTGGTTCACCATCTTCTATTGGGTCAAACTTTTAATCCTCTAATTCAAATTGCATCTTGTATGATTCACCATCTCTTAATTGTTCTTCCTTCATAGGAACATTTTTAATCTCAATGAAAATTACATCTCGAATATATGCATTTTCATCATTTCTAGGATCTAAATGTTATATCCTTTCTTATTTAGAACTAATAAAAATACATTTTTCTAAGTTATTGTAAATTTTACTCCTTTTCTCCTTTTTATCGTGCAAATAAACATCATAACATAAAATCACGAAATTTTCACAATAGTGTTCTTGCCAATTTAAACTCGACGTGGATTTTGATCATCCATCACCATTATAGGTGACTCTTCTTCCAAGGAACATGTAATATCAACTTCCTTTACATAAAATTATTATGCCAATGTTACATCACTTATCATATTTTTTTCCTTTTCCATTCATGTAATGATCATTCTCTCTATAAATCCATTTCTATTAGGCTATGTATGGAGTTTCCTTTTATTTTTCCATTGTATGCTACTTATAGAACTCCACAACTTCACTTTCATAAAACTATTTTCCATTAGATATCCTCTACACTTTTATCTTATTCCATGTTTAGTTTTCCATAAGAGCCCTAAACTCTTTGAATTAATTGAAAAATCTAATTTCTATCCAAGTAAATATATCCATGTATTAATTGAGTAATCATCTATAAAAGAGACCTAATATATAGATTTTTTTAGGGATTCTTAGTTGATATAATATGATAGGAATTTTTGTCTCACTTTATTATTTCTATTTTTTCCACATTATTGTGGTTTTTTTTTGGCTTTATGACACTTCCTTTTCTATTTCACATGACTAATTGAAATTGTGTCTCTAAATAATTCTATTATTACCTCTACTTGGTATCCTATAAGAGCTTGTATAACATGTTTCTGTAAGTTGTTAAAGTGGTTGGGTGATGTAAGATTATATTAATGTGGATTTTCTTAATCAGAATATAGTGATGGATTGTATTTCACATCATTGGTATAACAATTTCTCTTTGGTCCATTATTTGTTTTAGTTTATGCTCCCTCTTTTTTCAACTTGTAATTAATAATATGCCACATGTAATATGTTATGTATCTAAGGATCTTTTATAATTATATTTGTAACCTACCATATTGGTAATGATCTACAATATACCTACATAGGGATGAACCACCTAATCTAGTATTTTATCTCTGCAATGAATTGTACGTGGCTGTTATGATCAACGATCTACTCAACAAAGAAGTTTTTTTTTTTTTTTTTCATTGGATGTGCATTAATACCCCTTATTCTCCTATAGTAAGGCGCTAATAAATATTCAATATTAATTTATTAGTTATAGTTAGGTTGTCCTAGTAATAATTTATTTCATGTCACTTTATCTTATATGTAATAAAGGATACTCAGTTCTATAAGCATCACATTTTGTCGTGGACATTGAATTCATTGTAAAAGGAGGTTCCCCCTAAAGTGGACTATTATTGAATTGATTTTTATCATTTCCATAGTGTTTTCCTAATATCATTTGATGTTAGAGCTAAAACCATAGGTTTTTTCTACTTCAATCAATAAATCTTTTATGTTCAATAGAATGTTTTACTAGAAAGTGTGAAATAAAAAAATTTAAGAATATTAAAGAAAATATCAAGTTATAGGTCGTCAATATTTGAAATTTTATCATAATTATGTTTCCACTCCACTTTACTAAGATAATCCCTAGTTCAACTTACCCTTTTTTCCAACCTAAATTCATCCCATTTTATCCTTATTTTTACCGTATGCGTCTTATAAGGAGGTTTATAGATCTTATAGGACTAAAATTACATAATTAGTAATTTCTCATAATTAGTTTATTACAATTTGATAATTAAGAAGTCACAATTATTTCATAATTGAGAAAAAAAACTAGCAATTCAAAAGAGAGTTCATAGTGAGTTGCGAAAAGCTCATAATTGAGTGTGAAACTTATACATGACTTCTAATTTCTTGGTTCACATGCCATCACGTATATACATGAATCCTATCCACCAAATTGTCAAACCACCAAGTATAACTTCTCTTACACATAAGTCTCTAGAATATACCTTCCTAGATCTAGGAAAATCCTATATAACCAAACCATCTCAGGGGTGGAAGGGAGGATAAAGTAATTAGAATACCCCGTAACACTGTAGAAACAACCCTAGAATAGGTATTTATATTCTTCATCAATGATCCTATTTTGTGAATAAGTCAAGGGAGGACTAAGAGAAATTGATCGAAGGTAAATACTCTACATTGATCAAAGGTGAATACTTTACATTGATCGAAGTTGAATACTCTACATTGATCCTAGTTTTTAGCTGTCTGCATCAAGGAGATGGAGGGATATCTCTAAATAGGAGTGAGGTATTCAGATGCCAAAGTGCATTGCAACCTTTAACAACATGCGAGGATATAAAGTATGTCATCACCCTTTCCATTTACATTCAATGAAAGGTGGAGATTACAATATATAGTTAATCTTGATGACATATTTCATCCATTGTGTATTGAATACTAGTGTGAGATATGTGAGACAATAATCCTTTTTTCTTGTGCAAAATTAGCAAAATGATTTCTAGTCCATTATACTTTCAGATATATATCCTATGGAAGATAGGGCTGATGACAACTCCTAAATATAATTTGCCTTGAATGTATCCCTTCTCCTCATTGTCTCAACTCAGTTAGTATCCCATTTCTCCCACAACCTTGCCATGTTGTGTACCAATCACTCCTTTAGTATGTGCACACTTTCTAAGAGAAATTTTAGGTTCTTATATTAACAATGGGCTAACTTTTCATGATTTTTCCAAAAAAAAAAGAATTTTCATTTTCTATAAAAATGATTCACCCAAATTTTATAATATATAATTATTTTACCTTATAAATCGCTACAAATTTATATATATTACATAAAATCATTATAAATATGAATAATTTTACCAAAACAATTGTTGTGTACGTTAAAAATTGTGTATTAAGGACTAGTAAGATTCGCCAAGATTCATAAAATTTAAAATAAATTTCCATCCTTGAAATTTTCCATAATCGTGATAATAAAATTATGGGGGAACTAAAGAGAAATATCAAGCTACACCTGGTAAAAAATTTAAGTTTATATGGTTCAATGAAATTTCATCTATACATTATATGGAATATAGGTATTATGAATAATCTTATTATAAGTTTCAAATAACCATCTTGTAAATTTCACTATAAACTCATTTTTAGGGAGATTATAGACAATAAAATTTTCAAAGTCCTAAGGATTCGTAGTGGGTTATGTGTAGAAACATTTTCAGAATTAAAATCATTATAATTTATGAGATATACCTTACGGAAGCTAATGTTTTCAATTAATCCTAAAATTACTCTCAAACAAGTCATTTGGGAATTTTTGTCGTAGAATTTTTTGGGTTATGTATCAAACTATGAAATTTTGAGGAATTTAAAATGGTATATCAGAATATTATAGACCAAAATTTCAAACTCATAGGAGCTCCAATTTCATATATACATTAGGACAAAGATCGATTATCTAGACAATATCTAAATTAGGATTTTAAAGGTACATAAGTTGCAACTGATATAACATTTTATTTGAAGATATATTTTCAGTAATTTAAAATTTATGTTAAAGATGAAAAAATGACTACTTTTATTTTTTCACATGGATCCAAATGGTGCTCCAAGAACTAGTTCCCTAACTAAACATCTAGAGGGTGCAACAATGACTTGTGAAAAAATAAAAGACATGAAGCACCAAGTAACCAATTTTGAGATTCAAGTTAATGGAATAGATTTTATTATTCTATAATAATTTGACTTGTCATAGATGCAATAATTGGTTAAAAGGGACATGGAACAAAATATTCATAAAAAATTACAACAATTATAACCCTATTTGCCCCACTCTGTCAATGAAAGGAACGATATGTCAACCTTCGTTAGTTGGCTGATTGAATGTAGCATTTATCCTCCTTGTATTAGCTCAGTCAGTTTCCCATTCCTCCCACAACATTCAAATCATATTTATTCATCACTACATTAGTATGTGCACCCTATCTAGGAGAAATTTAATGGCCCAATATTTGCAAGTGAGATAACTTTTCATGCTTTTTCGAAAAACAAAATTCAAGAATATTTATTTTATCTAAAAATTATTTTCCCAAATTTTATAGTATAAAATTATTTGACCTTAGAAATATCCATTTTTTTTTTGATATTATATAAAATCATTAGAAATTTAAATAATTTTATAAAACAATTCCAATATATTTTAAAAATTGCATATTAAGGACTAGTAAGATTCACTAGGTTTCTGAACTTTAAAATAGATTTATATCCTTGAAATTTTCCTTGACCTTGATAGTAAAATTTTGGGGGAGCTAAAAAGAAATATGAAGCTACACATGTTGAAAATTTTAGGTTCTGGTTCATTATAAATTCATATATACGGTTTATGGATTATAGGGATTGTGACTAATCTTGATATAAGTTTCAAAAGAGCCATCTTAGAATTTCCCTTTTAGGGATATTTTAGACAATAAAATTTTCAAAATCCTAAGGATTCATAGTGAATTATATGTAAAAAAAAATCGAATTTAAATCATTATAATGTATGAGATGTAGCTTATGGAAGGTAAGGTTTTCAATTAATCCTAAAACTACTCCCAAACAAGTCATTTAATAATTTGTGTTGCATAATTTTTTGGGTGAAGTATCAAACAATGAAATTTCGAGGGGTTTAATATGACATATTATAATACTACATGCCTAAATTTCAAACCCATAGGTACTCCAATTTCATATATTCATTAAAACAAAGATCAACTATTTACACCATCTCAAAATTATGATTTTAATGATACATAAGTTACAAATGGAATAGATTTTGATTCAGAGATATATTTTTGGTGATTCAAAATTTGTGATAAAGATGAAAAAAGGGGCTACTACTATTTTTTCACATGGATCCAATTGGTGCTCAAAAAATTACTCCACCAACTAAATCTCTAGATATTTCAACAACAACTTGTTAAGAAATAAAAGAAGTGTAGCATCGAGTATCCAATTTGGAGATTCAAGTTAATAGAGGGTGAAATTATGGAGCTGGGTTGCACGTTTTTGTGAAATATTATACGTTTGGGTGGAAAAATCAATGCCTGGATTAAGCCTTTTTTTAAGCGCTTGATCGAGATCCCTGGGTACTAAAAAGGTAGCTTGATCAAGTGTTAAAAACTAACCCTTGATAAACCTATAACTCTTGATCTAGGTATATGATTGATTGCAATTTAGGACTTGATCGATATTTAAGGTTTGATCGAGTATTAACTCTTGATTGTGCCCTATGTCTCGATTGGGCCTTTTTGGATCATTCTTTGCACGTCTTTTGCACAAACCACGTGAGCTAGACCGGGAGTTTAAGAGTAGCTCGACCAAGTTTGTTAAAGCTCAATCAAGCAATGGAGCATTCAAATAAATCTTTCCAACATCAAAGAGGCTCAAACAAAAGTATCTACTCTATCCTTTGTCTTTCTTATTTAATTTTTTTTGCAAATTTTAATAAATTAATAAAAAAAACCATGTACAAAAAATAGGGAAAATAATTAATTTAAGAAAAAACAACAATACAAAAACTATGAAAAAAAAACACTTGAATTTTTTTTAGAAAAATCACAGAACCAACCAAGAAAAATATTAAAAAAAAACTCTAAACAATATAGAGAAGCACAAAACCAACCTAGAAAAGGATAACAAAAAAGCCTTCAAAACAACCTAGAAAAGACTTTGAAGCCACACAAAAAAAACTATAATTTAGGTTTTAAATTTGTTTATTTTTTCTTCTAAATAAACCTACTTCTATTGTAAAATAATCGTCACAATATTACAATTTTCATCCTTCAACGTTGGGTAGCCAGTTCCTGTGGGAAATACCAGGTTCAAAAAAACAAAATAGGGGCTGCCCCAAACAGGGAAACAAGCCCATGAAATATTTTCATGAAACTTAGAGGGTGTTGCCCATATAGGGAAACCAACCATGTCAATACTATATCTATACTCGAGTTTCAAAAGAGGCAAATGGACTAGACTAGAGCTAAATTGGCTGGAAAAAAACACAGAGAGAAGACAAGTAGGAACCTAGTAGTTAAGCTATCTGTTGAGGAGGTAAATCCCCTCTACGGACAGAGGCGATCCCTACTAGCTCAGCACGGGTCTAGCAACAATCATCAAATGCTACAGTACAAGTTCCTAATTGTGAATAAACAGACCAACGATGGAGGCCTACCTGGAGTCCAGTGCTATGATTCGTAGAAGAGACAGCATTCCCGTTCCTCAGCCTCGGCAGATCACGATCCCCACGATCTCCGTGAATGGACACCTACACATGTAAGAAACAACACGAATACAAGCATAAAATCCAGAATAAACTACTATATATTAGTAAGAAAGGATATAACTCATCATTATCATAAGTGAAAAACAGAGTGGAACCATAACCAGTAGTCATTCATTAATAAGCAATCGAAAGAGAGTACAACCAATGTTCTGAAGCTGAGGTCTCCTTCGGAGGGGTCTCCAGTCGTGCACATCTCGCAAAGCCTGCCAGGGATGGGACAAGCCTCTCTTAGAGTCTCTCGACGATAGTCTCCTTGCTCGAGTTTGGCCTTAAGGGAAAAATGAGGGCTCTTGCGGCATGAAGGCTCTTGGGAATTTAAGAACTTGGAGATTCAAGGCTTAGGCACTTCAAGACTAGCTTGCAATGGAAATGAGCTAGCTTTTATAGATGGAGGAAGGGGAGTTGGGATCCCTATAATTGTGGGATTGGCCCTATCTTCAAGGAAGCTTCCATGAGAGGTGGCAAACCACTTCTCTTCCATGGAACTCCCGGAGCCAAACCTCCCAACTCAAGATAGATAGCAGTTTCTGAGTCTGTTGAAACGAAACTTCCACCATTCTTATTTAAAAAACACTCGTTAAATTGGCCGGCGCGACTGCGACTCTGGGACAGAGCGCCAGTTGGCGCGACCTCTTTGTAGGATTTTCCTCATTGGCGCGAGTTCTGAACTGGTACCCGCGCCAGTGCAAAAAGGGATGTTTTTATGGTTTTCTGCAAGGAGATGTCTTTAGGGCAATTGAAGCTCATGTTTAGAGGAATGCAATGATAATGGTTTCAAGGCATGACATTGCTCACAGGTCACAAAATGGGCCCTCCAATGTGCGGGAGAGGGAAAGGTAGGGACGGTGACAAATTAATGTGTAACAGATGCCCCCTAAAGCATGAGGCCCGAGAGAGAGAGAGGGGTGAAATGCTTTATGAGAACGTGTCCAACTGAAGCTCCGCCGTCAGAAAACCTGCGTGGAGAAATACAACTGATATCTCAAGTACATGATGTATATGTGGTATGGATGCAGCCACCCAAAACAGAGTATACAATAATCCAGATCCAAGGTATGCTCGCAGCCATCCAGTGAGGATCGATAAATAGACTCAGGTATGGTCACAACCATCCAGTGAATAAGTCATGTAAATAATCATAATAATCCACAATATCGCAGCCTATATTACAACAGACACAATCCAGGGTCTTGCGCTCCATCTCGACCCGAACAAAGTACAAGTTCAAGCATGCGAATATGTGAGCTGAAGTCGAACATGCAAGAACATCGCCTGATTACCATCCAATGATGAGAGTTGTTATCAGATGCGAGAGGAACCACCAATAATGATGATGGCCCTCAAGGTACTACGGGTACAATCTACGGCACGTGAATCAATGAGCTGGCGTCAAACACCCATAGAATCACTTGATCGGAGGCCAATGATGAAAACCTCATGTCGAATGCGACAAACCTGCCATAGAGGCATGCAGGCTCCAAGGTACCATAAAGGAGTCTCTAGATCAGCTTCCTGGATAATGAGCTGAAGTCGACAGGAAGTGACGTTGATCGAAGGTGGGCCATAATGTTTCCCACATCATCGACATGAGACAGAGGAACATGATGTTTTTGTTGTGAATCAGAATCATATGAGAATCAGAGGAAGGTTGATATTCACAGAGGTCAACTTCTCTTGAACATATAACGGCATAAATAGTGGTTTTGGCAGTATTTGACATCAACGGATTAGAGGTCATGGTGACGAGGCAATGAGCAGAGGAGAGGTCAAAAAGGATTACCGAAACCCACGGAAGTAAGTGAAAAAACGAGATGAGATGTCCCCAACCCGACACGAATGCAGACAAGTGCCATGCTCAAGAGCGACATACTACCGACACGACAATGATGATGGTTCCATTTTTTCCCCACCATTTCTGGCGAGTACCCCAATTATTTTTTATAACAAATTTGAAGGGGATAGCATATGCTTGTAATATAAGTCCGCCCTTCGGGCGAATCCATCCTAGTACATTTAACGAGCCCTAGGAAGGGGGAACTCGGAGAACATCATTTCGACTGAATCCGATGTCATCAGGGTTTAACGAGTCTGAAAAAGGAAGAAATCGACGTCTTTTCATGTTTAGAGAGTTTGAAAAGATAGCAGAAAACTAAACTCCAAAGGTCCCTTTTCGTCAATAGTTCCCCAGATCCGAAAAGGTAGAAAACAATATCCGGGAAAACCTCCTAGTCGCGATAGGCTAGGGTATTCCTTTTTCGTAAATAATCCATCCCAGCCCGAAAAAGGGGTAAACATATAATGGGTAGATGTCGTTTCATAGCCACTTTAACCAGATCGAAACGACAAGGGCCTCGGCAATCTTTTCATGTTTCGAGAGTCAGAAAAGCACTGAAAGATGACTCCAAAGTGACTTTTTCATGTTTTTACTGAGTCCGAAAAAGTATAAAATACAACTCGTTTCGCCATTTACGTTGCATAAAACCTGTTGCTACATAGAAAGGCAAGTGTAAAATCCATTTTCGACAAAACATACAAAGTTTCAATGAAAATGACTTTTTATACTTAAAATAGAGCTCAAAAAGCTATAAATAGGTCTAAATGGTAAAAATTGAAATTACTTTTACTTTTTACCCGAGTGAAGAGCAACATTGGTCCATTTACCGTGCAAACTTCTGGCGGCAATTACGACCGATCCGCGCCACCATTCAGAATTCCGTCAGTTCCAGGTAAAAGGCGCTTCCTCATCCTTCATTTCAGTCCATTTCTTAATAGCTTTCCATCATGCAATAGACTTCTGTGGCAACTTTTTGAATTTTTAGGGCTCTTCCCATTGGCGCGGGTATCGGGCATGGACCTGCGCCAATGGGATTTTATATGCAAAGGGATCGCGCGAGTGGCCAAACCCAATTTTCCGCCTAAAAAAACAACATTTTGATCAATTTGAATGAAATTTGAAGCTCAAGAGAGATCTAATTGAAGGTTTGTGACCATGTTGATGCAGGAAACCAAGAAAAATGGTGATCGAGTGGAAAGAAAGAGAGCACGGGGAAGAGGACGAAATGGCCATGGAAAATGAGGCCTGTATGAATGCCCTCAGAAACTGCCGGCTCAAGAAATTCTTCCTGACACCTTGTTTGCAGGCTCAACCTGAACTACTTCAGTACCTGGTGAGCATTTGGGATGAACAAGAACAAGTATTCAAGCTACGAGACCAGGTGTTAGAACTGGACGTTTCTGATGTGTACTTCATAACCAGATTGTCGCGTAGAGGTCTGGTACACATACTGACAGGGAGCAGACTGTCAGGTGAAAAAATGGAGGAAGTGATGGCATGAGTGTGCCCTCGGGCACAAATGGGATCAGGAAGTAAAAAGGTGGATATCCACACTATCCCCGATCTGGCACTACGAGTAGTGCTTCATACCATCATGCGGGCTGCACGATCGCAGGCACCGCACGAACCGACGAAAGCCCAACTCTTACTGGCTTCAAAGTGCATGAGTCCCATATTGTTTGACTGGGCCACAGTAGTAACGATCAACATCAAGAGACAGCTGACGAGATGCAAGCAAGCCAAGCTGAAGCAGTTTGGCTATGGGTCCATCCTGGTATCGTTCATTCTGGAAAGATTACCAATCTTCCAGGGCCAAGGGGCCGTTGTAGCGGAGCCGATACCATGAGAGCCGAGAATGGCTCGCTGGGCAGCACTGATGCCCAGAGTGGGAGGAGGCCAACAGATGTCCTGGAGGCCAGAGTTTTTTGGGTGGTTGTGGCGCCAGTTGATTGTAGTGGAGGATTGGCCTTATGCTGGGGCAAACTTTACTGGAGACCCAGATCTCCCACTGCCGGAGGGAGAGGATCGGGATGAAGAGTTGGGTATGATCTGTTTTTATTTTTTATGTTTTATGATTTTTTTTGTTAATACATGCCCGTTCTGACAGCAGTTACATGTGTATGCAGATGTTGGCCCAGAGAGACCAGCTGGGATGTCTCCTATCGCACGGAGAACTCATATCACAGTCGATCCTCACGAGGAGGGTGCGGAAGGAGGAGAGTTGGTTCAGAACCTCGAGGGGATTGCCCGAGGGATTCCGGACTACGCCTGGCTGGCGGATGTACCGTTAGCATATCAGAGACATACAGTGGGAGTGCCTAGTCGCCTCCACCGTCTACTGAGACGCCTAGTGCGTGCAGTGACTTTTTATCATGAGCACCACGCAGACTAGCCTCTTAGGGTTTTATTTCATGCATATTTTTGAGAGACGTGTTGTCTCCAGATGTAATAAGATGAACATGTATATTTTTTGATCTTATGCGATGCACACTATGTAAACACTTCGATATCTATATATATACATATCTATTTCTGGATCAATTTTCCTTTCACATGTTATGATGATTTACAAATTGCGCAAATGTCTATCTAACACCAAATTAGCTACTGCATCAGTTAATGTATTCATGTGCCTGGGTATATGTTGATATGTAATAAAGTCAAAATTTATTTCCAGTAAACGAATACGCAGATACAGACATAAAATGGATGGGTTTCTAACCGAATAATGACCGTTCAGTTGTAATACCAAAAGTTGTGAGTCTAGATACACAAGTAATTCACGGATACCAAGGTTTACAGCCTCAGTTAATAATTCTAATACAGCACTATATTCCGCGATGTTATTTGTAGTACGTCCTAGACAGACACCTTGCAGGTTGACCAACTCACCAGTAGGATCGTAGATTACCCAGGCTGCCGAAGACAGATTCCTGGTACTACGGGAGGCACCATCCTCGAACCCAACGAACGGATTGATGGACATCAGCATAATCAGGAAGACCCGATCAGCAGAAAGACGTTTACACTGCACACCACACCACACATGCACACAAATGAATAGACACACCTATGTACACACACCACACAAAAATGAATTTAAGCATAGTATTTCTTCAGGTACAGCCCATTCCTGGGCTGTGCCAGTGGAACTCCTTCATAGTCTATAAGTTTGTAGGCCCCATTATTTAATACCCGTTTAACTATATAGGGCCCATGCCACATGGGTTGGAACTTCAACGAAGGAACGTGGTGAAACCGATTGATCGAAGTGAGCTTTGACCCGCTTCTTTTGTGCCTCGATGACTAAGGCAGCTAAGCGGCGGGTTTCATCTAACCGTTCCAGATACAGGAGACGCTCTTCTTCAGCAGAAGTGTCGGGTAGAAGTTCTACAGCTAATTTCAAAAAAGGAATCTCGCATTCAACCGGAAGAGTGGCTTCCACACCATACACCAATTGAAATGGTGTGAATCCAGTTGCACTCTTAGCAGACGTTCGGTAAACCCAAAGAGCTGAGAACAGTTGGAGGTGCCAATTTGATTTATGAATCCCAACTATTCGTTGAAGCATGGTGACCAAAACCTTGTTCATTGATTCAACCTGGCCATTTACCTGAGGGTAATACGTCATTGAGCTATCGTGACGTAAGCCCAACTTTGAAGTCAGCTTAGCCATCATATAATCTCGGAAATGAGTACCATGGTCGATAACGATGGCCTGCAGGACCCCGAAACGTGCGATGATATGGTTGAATATGAATTGAGCAGCTGTTTTACCGTCGGCCGCAAGTGTAGGCATCGCTTCGGCCCACTTGGTGAAGTAGTCGGCAGCTACGATTATATACGCATGCCCCCCGGCCGAATGAGGGTTACACATCATAAAATCCACGCCCCATTTCGAAAACGGGCCAACGGTAACAACAGGATGCAAAGGAAGAGGTGGTGCGTGCATCTTGCGCTGAAACACCTGGCACGTATGACATTTTCGAACTGCTGTAATACAGTATTTGAATATTGACGGCCAGAAATATCTGGCTCGCAAAATCTTTTGAGCAGTAGCATATCCGGACATATGTCCACCACAGGCGCCACTGTGGCAGTCATTGAGGGCCCTTTCAGCCTCTTCCAAGGTAAGGCACCGGCGGAGCACCGAATCTACTCCGACACGGTATAAAGTATATCCTACGATGCGGTAGGGTTGAGACTGATGTCGAATTCGACGTCGGGCATCTTTAGTCAACTCATACTGAAATTTGGAGGTCTGAAGATACACGATTATGTCACCATATCAAGGGTCACGAGTACTGATGAGGAAAAGAGTTTCGTCCGGGATATGATCCTCGGAAAGGGAAGGAGTGGAGTCTGTCGGGAGTGAGCATATAAGATTCGCGAAAACAAGTGGTTTGGTTGACTTAGCAATGGTGAACTCTAAGTCAAACTCCTGCAGGATAACGATCCATTTGGAGTATTTTCCCCCCAGCAACTGTCTAGAAAGAATATATGTCATGGGGTTGCAATCTGAAACCACTGTTATCATGCGCAGCAGGATGTAATGGAGAAAGCGCTGCACAGCGTGTACGACGGCTAAAGCTAGCTTCTCGACATGAGCGTAGTGCGTTTCTGTATCGAGAAGGTTTCGTGATAGATAATAAACGACATGTTCATTACCATCATCATCATCCTGCACCAGAACCATAGCAATGGTGCTAAACGCGGCGACGAGATACAAAGTGAAATCACGATGATAGTCCGGAGGACGAAGCAAAAGAGCATTAACCAATAACGTCTTTAGCTTCTCAAAGGATTGCTGAGAAATTTCGTCCCAACGGAAGGGAACATTCTGCTTTAATAGGCGCGTAGATCCTTTGGCCACCTCAACGTAGCTCGGGATAGAGCATCGAAGGAAGTTCGCTTTTCCCTGCAGACTCTATAACTGATATAACAAGGAGGGTGATGGGAGGTTGATGATAGCCTCGACTTTTAAAGGGTCAAGGCGAATTCCATATTTGGAGACTATGAATCCCAAAAGACGGCCAGAATCCACGCCGAAGACGCACTTATGAGAATTGAGCCTAATATTGTAGCGCCTACAGCGAAGGAAAATCTGGCGGAGGTGTTCAGGGTGATCCTCTCGCCTAGCTGAATGAGCTGGCAAGTCGTCCAGATAAGGCTGAATGATATGGCGAATGTCATGGAAAGCATAAGACATCGCACGCTGAAAAGTAGCTCCAGCGTTCTTTAAGCCGAACGGGAGTTTTTTATACGCGAAAGTACCCCACGGATAGATGAATGTAGTCTTGTGTTGATCCTCAGGTGCAATATTGATTTGATTATACCCTGAGAAACCGTCCATCAAGGAATAAATCTCACTTCCTGCACATTCGTCGATAATCTGGTCGATGAACGGAGTGGGATAGTTATCTTTTGGACAGGCGCGATTGATGTCGCAGTAATCAACACAGACCCTAATAGTACCCTGCTTTTTATCGATAGGGACAATGTTAGACACCCATTCTGTGAGGGGGATAGGATAAATAAAACCCGCGTTCAGAAGTTTTTCAACTTCTGCCTTAATTACAGCGGCTTTCCGAGGATGCATGGGGCGTAAGCGTTGGCGCACGGGCTTCACACCAGGATAGGTTGGAATCTAATGCACTACGATACTGGGATCAATCCCCGGCATTTCCTCGTAGGACCAGGCAAACACATCTCTGAATTCTTTAAAAATATCAGTATAGACTTGAATCTCATTGGGAGAACAAGTCACTCCCACATGAATATTTTCAACGACCCCCGGTTTAACGGAGATGTTGATCGGGACGGTTTGAGTGATGTTACCCAGGTTACCTTTCGAAAAAACCTCGTGCGTCGAGATGGGCATTTGAAGAGGAGGGGTAGGAACCTGAGAAGCATAACGCTCCATACAGTTAGTCATTGCCCCCAAGCTAGGCATAAAAGAGGAGCGATGATGTCCATCGCCCCAAGGCAGCTCCTCAAGAGACATAGTTTCAATGATAGCTTCATCGGAAGGAAAAGTCTCTTTAAGAGGATCAGGTGAATCGGCCTGACCAAGCCAGGGGGATTGATAATAGACGTTGAGAGCCATGCTTGAAGGAGCATGCTGAGGAGGTGGAGGATCAGATGCGGCAACAAATTCACAGTAGCTGAACTCTACTGGAGTCAAGGGCATTGATTCTCCAAACTCAAACACCTGCTCAGGCGTAGGAATAAGCCAGGGGTCATCGGACCTGGAAATCATGTTAACTTGAGCGGTGTACGGTGGTGGTGCGGGAAAGATACCCATGAGGATGGGGTCTTTGAAGAGACCAGGTCCTACACTGTCAGGGGGATTCAGAATCTGATCCACATATGGTACGTTGTTCTCGGAAGTAGAGGTGAAGAAGGACAACTGATCCACCGTGACGATTTTTCCCTCCTGAGGGAACTTAAGAAGTCAAAAGATGGTGGACGGCACGCAGAGCATGGCATGAGTCCAGCTATAGCCCAGAAGTATATTGTAGTTGAGCTTGGCATCAACCACTTCTACTTCTACGTTGAAAGTCTTCCCCTATAAAGTGATCGCTAAACTCTCGAGAATACCCAGGGGTTTGGATTCCCGACCATCAAATGCCTCGAGGGAATTGGGAGAGGACGCGAGGGCTGGAGAGCCAATGGCCTTCCAGTAAGTGGATGACATAACGCAGGTAGAAGCACCCTCATCCACCACAGCCCTATGGATGTTCAGACCGTTAATCCTGACTTGAATAACAAGAGCGATTTGATGTGGAAGTCGGGGAGTGAAATTCTCTAAATCGAAGGAGAGAAGACTTGAATCGGCGGGATCAATACCACCGATTGCAGATAGTAAAGCCTTACGTTGCGAAGGACAACTTTGAAGAACTTCGAGTGAAGACATAGCAGAAGGTGCTTGTGCCAAATCCTCAACAATGCTGTAGTGTTGAGCAGCACAAGCATTCGTATTATATGAAGATCTCCGAAGAACACCTTTAGAAGGTGGCTTCACAACAGGTTCAGGAGTAGGCTTCTCGATTTCTAAAGAACCGGAGACAGGTAGGGGAGGCGGTCCATCCGCAACTGCCTTCCCCGGTGCCTGCCGCAATTCGTTGTAATCCTTCGAATGCGTAGCGACAGAGATAGGTGCAGCAACCTTCATCATGAAAACTTGGGACCCAAATGGTGCAGATGGTGATGGATGTTCAACCATCTAGGTCTGTTGAGACGGGAATGGCTCTTTTAGAACTGCCGGAGTCCCTTTAGAGCCCTTGAGAAGTTGACTAACCTCGGATCGTCATGGAAAATCCTTAGTATAATGGTCCCCTTCACAAATGAGGCAAGGGTACTTCGGTTTAAGCTGAGAACCATCCTCAGTGCGAGATTTAGATTCTGGCTTTGGGGCATCAGATTTAGATTTGCCTTTTCCCTTCCTTTTCCCCTTGGAATTTTTCTCCGTAGGATTGGCCTAAATAGCATTCACCTCCACGGTTTTTCCAGAATCAGATGGGGTGGGATTAGCAAGAGCATTGTTGGAAGAATTAGACTGTTGCTTCCCATTCGAAGATTTCTTCGAATTCTGAGAGATAGAACCAATGACACCATCCACCGCAGGGGTAAGTGGAGCCTTAGAGGTTCCGGACCGCGGGGCATCAGGCAAGATATCATAAAGCGTGCCGGATTGAGAATACACAAGATCCAGATATTGGGCATGCGCAATGGCTTGTTCCTCTGTCACACACGCTCCCATCGCAATATCTTGAGCGATTTTATTCACGAAGGAGGTGGTGAACCAATGAGTTAGTATATGATCAGGTATGTGAAACTTGATCAGTCTACAACGATACCGCCACTCATGAATGTAATCAGAAATGTGAGTGGCTTTATCCTGCTTCAGAGAAGTCAGGAGGTGCGTCGTGGCTTCATAACGAACTGGTAACTGAAAGTGCGTGAGGAAAGCCATGGCTAAAGAATTGAAATCTTGGAAAATGCCACGGGATAACTCTATGTACCACTTAGCAGCAACTCTAGTTAAAGTACGCTGGAAGAGGCATAGACGAATCGAATCGTCGACCCAAGAGTTAGACGAACACCAAAGATGATACGTCATCACATGCGCCTGGGGGTCCTCTCCAGCTTTTCCCTCAAACTTGGGGCAATCGCCTGGTATATTGGTAGGAACCGGAGGCCAATGTGGATTATGTAAAATTAGATAATTGGTCAATTTTGAAACATCCGACAACTCCAAGGTGGCCAGGAACGACAATGGCGGATTGACCGGCATGCCAGGCCCGGGATGAGGACCGTTACCTGTACTCCACAATGGTTGTGAATATCCTTGCCCCCATGGGTTCTGTCCCGTAGGATTCTGACCGTAGGGGGTGTAGGTCATATAACCAGACTGATTTGGATGCTGGTAACCAGAGTGTGGGGCTTGATAACTAGAGTACGGACCCTGATTATGTGTGGACCCGGTGTAAGCAGCATTTGGATTTGGCTGCTGAGTGTAGGTAAAACTGGGTGGAGGAGGATAATACTGAGAGCCTCTGGGGTGGTTATAATTCGGTTGAGATTGACCATGAGGATAATAACCACCCTGAGGATGAGTAGGCTGCTGAAAAGTGGAACCCTGCGGAGCCTGATAAGTAGGGCGCAACTGTTGATTTGGCTGCGGCATTGAATGAACCGGCTGCTGGGCAGGGTTAATGGAATGAGCAGGCTGCCGTGAGTGAACAGGTTGACCCGACTGAGAGGGTTGCCCTGAATGAACAGGTTGACCCGGATACACAGACTGCGCCGGTTGCATAGGCTGACCTGGCTGTGAAGGAGCCCCAGGTTGTACTGGATGGGCCGGTTGGCCTGGAGGCGGAACACCAGGTTGTGCCGGATGGGCCAGTTGGCCTGGTGGAGGAACAAGGCCAGGTGGTTGCTGGAAATCGGTTTGACCTGAAGCAGAACCATAGGATGGTCCCGGCTGATATGCAACGTTAGAAACAATAGGATACTGAGGTTGCATTGGTAGGGAAGGTTGGATTTTCCCCCCAGGACCATAGACCGGTCCCGGTTGGTACCCCGGCTGAGGCTGAATAGGTTGACCGGAAGGGCTGTAATACTGTCCTTGCGGATCGTACGATGGCCCTTGCTGGCCTGCAGGATAGCCTTGGATGGGCTGCCCCTGTGGGTGATAAGGATAGCCAGGTTGGCCCGAAGGTTGGCCTTGGAAAGGTTGCCCTTGCGGGTTATAAGCCTGGTTATAAGGTAAACCTTGAGCATGGAGGTAAGCCTCAGGAGCGGGCAGACGTAAAATGTCCTCGTGCTCGTCATACTGACCTGGAAAAGCATACACGGGTGTACCATCCTGTGCATAGTGCGACAAATAAGAGCGGTTGGGATCTTGGGAGGATGGTCCAACCTTGAGGTTCGGTTGTTGCAGAGACAACCGATACTCCTCTGGAGAGATGCTCTCCGGTATAGCAGTCGCTAGATAGATATCTTCAGGAGTTGGCATAGCCCTCGCAGAGGGTGCTGTGACAACAGGAGAAGAGGTGACCACACAAAAAGTGGGCCGAATGGGTACAGAAGTAACGGGCATCTGAGGAGACACCCCCGGTGAAGGAGCAGCTGGCCTCAGGGAAGGAGCTGACACTCCCATAGAGGCTGCGGCAGAAATGATCTGACACAAGACCTGTACCCTGGTGGTAAAGAGGAACTGGCTGTTGACATGTTAGCCAGTTCAGAGTTGTCTCCCGAAAACAATCTTTGTGGGAAGAGCTGATAGTCTTCACCAGACGTTGGGATTTCCTCACCAGAATCACTCATGGTTGAGCTTGCCGCTAGATCTCCTAATAGACGGCGAGGACTAGGAGGAAATACAGTAGCAACAAAAGGCGAACCCGATGTAAGAGAAAGGAAATCAGCTCCTAATCTCAATTCAGACACAGGTTCCGAAAAGGGCCAATCGAACTCAACTGGTCCCCCAAAGGGTTGCTCAGAAACAGTGGGCCGCTGTGGTTCAGCAGAGGATTGGGAAACCTCTGATGAATCGTCTGTGTAAGGACTACCAGTAGATGAAACCGAAGGTTCCGCCACTGTGGCAAATGACAAGAGAAAAAAGAACAAACACACACACGGACTGAAAAAGAGTCAAGACACACGATCAAATGGTCAACAAGCAAAATCTAAGAGGGCGTGTAATCGTGGGTGATTAATTTTTACCACATTGAAAAATAAGAAACTTCACCGTTTCATGTTTTAAGAGTTGAGAAACGATAAAAAGGTGACTCTATCTCTTTCAGATTTGACACAAGCGTGAAACGACAAGCGCTTCGTGATCTTTTCAAATTTAGGGAGTCATAAAAGATCAAATGACTGCTCAGGAATACTAGGCAAAAGGGTGTACCAAATAACCGTGAACTACAATATACACCTTGGTTTCAATAATGAAAGAGAAATCAACCAAGGACTTTCCGTACGTGCAGGTAATCTCCCCGAATGCTGTGTTCGGTGTATCACGGGTATAGGGTAGTAGACTCGGCTTCCTACAGATAAAGGATTGAAACCTAGAGGGGTCTCCCTTTATATACGCGACGGTATGGGGAGCACAAGTCTGTACTAGCGTTGTCTAAAGCCAAAAGGCGAACGACAGCTACTAGGTTTAAAGCCGCCGGAACACGTCTCTAGCCTAGACCTCTAAATGTGTTTCATTAGATTTCAATGCTGCCTTAGTGTAAATTGAGTAGATTTTAAAGTTAATCTTCAATTACGTTTCTGTTTTCAGGCCCTAACGAATGTGTGGTCTCAAAAACTCCTAAATACAAAGCTACATGCCACAGTACATCATTTCGTTCGATGAAAACTAGCTACGGAAGAGTTGAGTGTTTTTACACAAACAAAATGATCGAAAGACAATCAATGATATCTCTAATGGAACTAATGAAATCGAAAACTTTTCATTCAAATCATTAATTACTAGTAAAATCGAAAAGATTTCAATTTGCACTAATCAACCAAAAGAAAAAGAGATTTTTTTTTTTTAAATTTTCAATGTTTGATGGCTAGATGCACTAAACAAACCGAAAACAAAAGAGAAGCAATTTGAGAAACGATATTAAGAGAGAAAAAACAAACAAATTTCACTCAATGAAATAAACAATCAGATCTCAAATCGACCAAAGTCTCTCAAAACCAAGAAAAAGTCTCAAAGGTTCCAATGGACCGTGTAATCTAGGTCCAAAGCAAGACCAAACGAAGTTTGAATGAAGAGAAGAGTAATCACCCAAAAATCGCAATGAAATGGTGAACAGCCACTAAGAGAATGTGGAGGGACAATCATAGAATTGACTGGACTAAAAAAACACCAAAACTCCTAAGGAGGGCTCAATACACAAAGCCACTAGATTCCCTAGGGCTTAAAACGTGAAATCGATGGAGAAAAGCAAACAATCAAGGGACGAAGGAAAATTCCCAGTCAAACAAGACTCCAACACACTCAGGTAGCTGAAAAACAAAAAGAAATACACTGATCAGACCCAGAGAGCTCAGAACTGAGCAAACCCTAATGCCTCATAGGAGTGGCGCGACTGTGAGGTTGTAACTGGCGCCAGAAAGAAATTGCCACGGGCAATACAAAAGAAACATGCGCCAATTGGCGCGACTGTCGAGCTAAAAAATGCGCCAGTCAAGTTCCTCAGCCAAAAATAAAAAATGACTACTCCAGAAGCAGATCAATGATATCCAAGCAAACCAAGAAGCCAAAAACAGCAAAAGAACCCATCCCAGAAGGCTAACCAAGCAAGGAAAACCGCAAAACAATCAAAACGAGACAATCAAAACTAGACGATCCCTAGCGGAGTCACCAAATTTTTGAGGAGGTAAATCCCCTCTGCAGACAGAGGCGATCCCTACTAGCCCAGTACAGGTCTAGCAACAATCATCAAATGCTACAGCGCAAGTTCCTAATTGCGAATAAACAGACCAACGATGGAGGCCTACCTAGAGTCCAGTGCTATGATTCGTAGAAGAGACAACGTTCACGTTCCTCAGCCTCGGCAGATCACGATACCCACGATCTCCGTGAATGGACACCTGCACATGTAAGAAAAAACATGAATACAAGCATAAAATCCAGAATACGCAACTGTATATCAGTCAGAAAGGATATAACTCATCATTATCATAAGTTAAAAACAAAGTGGAACCATAACCAGTAGTCATTCATTAATAAGCAATCGAAAGAGATTACAACCAATGTTCTGACACTGAGGTCTCCTTCAAAGGGGTCTCTAGTCGTGCACGTCTCGCAAATCCTGCCAGGGATGGGACAAGCCTCTCTTAGAGTCTCTCGACTATAGTCTCCTTGCTCGAGTTTGGCCTTAAGGGAAAAATGAGGGCTCTTGCAGCATGAAGGCTCTTGGGAATTTAAGAACTTGGAGATTCAAGGCTTAGGCACTTCAAGACTAGATTGCAATGGCAATGAGCTAGCTTTTATAGATGGAGGAAGGGGAGTTGGGATCCATATAATTGTGGGATTGGCCCTATCTTCAAGGAAGCTTCCATGAGAGGTGGAAAACCACTTCCCTTCCATGGAACTCCCGGAGCCAAACCTCCCAACTCAAGATAGATAGCAGTTTCTGAGTCTGTTGAAACGAAACTTCCGCCATTCTTATTTAAAAAACACTCCTTAAATTGGCTGGTGCGACTGCGACTCTGGGATAGAGCGCCAGTTGGCGCGGCCTCTTTGTAGGATTTTCCTCATTGGCGCGAGTTCTGAACTGGATACCAGCGCTAGTGCAAAAAGGGATATTTTTATGGTTTTCTGCAAGGATATTTCTTTAGGGCAATTGAAGCTCATGTTTAGAGGAATGAAATGATAATGGTTTCAAGGCATGAAATTCCTCACAGGTCACAAAATGGGCCCTCCAATGTGCGGGACGGGGAAAGGTAGGGACAGTGACAAATTACTGTGTAACACTATCGATTTCTTGTCATCTTGGATTGGCGGTTGCAGCGGCTCTTCTTCAATTCGAAACCTGTACTTGGGGTCCTCGTCCTCGTGCTTGGACACCTAGGTGTTAAATGGAGGATAGGATGTCGCGTGAGTACCCATTCCTGCATTTGTGCCATATTCATTTGAGCTGCAACTTCCGTCACTATTCGAGGCCAACTGAACTGGAAAAGACACCATTTTGCGAGAGGGAAAGGGGGAGGCAGGAGAGATGGTGGATTTTCGTAAGCGTTTCCTGGAGAGAGAGCCAGAGCTAGAGGCCTCAGCAAGGGGCTCAACAGAGGGCTCAAGAATGTGTATAGATAGGTGGGCAGAGAGGCAAAGGGACTCCAAAACCTCAGGATCATCCAAATTCATAGAGAAATCCACTGTTCTTCCAGCCATGGCATGAATGGGACGACAGGAGGGGAGCGTACATCCCCCACCTCTGTGGTAGCGCATGCGGTGACGATGGGGCATGGTTGAGGTGTGGGGATGAAAATGAGGCGAGGGGGGAAGCACGACATCGTGACAGAAAGTTGAATGAGCATAGGAATGGTGTACGGACTTCGAAGATGCAAGGGCATGGGCAGCAATGGAGCTGAGCTTGAGAACAACATAAATGCTACAATGGAGAGCTATAGGCACATTCTTATGGTCCATGAATGGTGGCAAGAGGCGAGATGGTGTGAGAGGCAGTGTCCATGCTGGAGGGACAACGTTAATTCTGAATTAATGCAGAGAGGACACTACATTGTGTTTGAGGGTGTGGAGTATAAAATACCCACACTTGATACTTTATTAAAATTTCCATGGCCATTTCCGCCCATGCAAGGAGGAATACTATCGAACATTGATGAGGCCAGGTGGCGGGAAACCATATCACCCATTTACACCCACATTCAGGGGTTTAATATCTTTGAGCACCAATTGGGTTCATTATATGCGAAGTTCTTCATCATCAAATGTGTGGAGCCTCCCAAAGAGGACAGGAGCATTATGAGAAATCCCCTTATTGGCTAGAATATCTGCAGGTACATTGGCTGATCCTCGAATGTGGTTGAAGGAGACAAATTTGTGACGAAATAACCAACGCTCAAGGAGATCAAAGCAGGCAGCGAGTCTCAAACTCTTGGATAATGTGGACGCAGAGGATCCCAAGAGGAGACGATGAATGATGTCAATGATGATTTAGGAATCGCCCTCAACTTCTAATGGGAAGAAGTTTCTACCTTGAGCCAAAAAGAGACCTTGCAGTAGACCTTCTAACTCACCAGAATTTTTTGTATCCCATCATCTTGATCCAATATAGATCAAGAGGGGGCGTCCTTCAGAGTTTTTGATTATGTCTCCAAAACCTGCATCCCCTGGATTTCCTTTTGAGGCTCCATCAAAGTTACATTTGAGTAAGCCTTGTGGTGGAGGACTCCATGAGCAGGGCGAGTTGGGAGAGTGGTTTGAAGGGGGTTCACTATCTGGATAAGAGTTGATGGAGAGGTTTCAATTGGCTCAGATGATGCTTTTAGGGGTTTGTGAGGGGAAGTCAGAATCCTTCTAGTGATGCAGATCAAGAGATTTCTTGAGATTGTTGCATATATTGGTCTAAAGGATCTCCTGAGGGTTGACTTGATCCCTAAAAATGTACTTATTTCACTGTTTCTAGAACATTTAGAGGAGGAGCCCTAGGAGGATGGCCCAAAGGGAGTTAAGGAGGTTGTTGTTGAAAGGAGTGGCCTGCCAGTGGTGGATAGTATTGAGAATATCCCCTTTCTACCTATTACTTATTCTGTATAGAAAATAAACGTTGTCCTATAGAGAGTTTTCCAGAGGAAAAGAGTCAAGGAGGTTCTCTATGGATTCCTCTGAATTTTTTTAGTTTGGACATCGGGAAGGACCGATGAAGCCTTTTTTCAGCAGATTGTGCCATGTTAGAATGCATCCTTTGGTAAGCAACCTTAAGACGGTGGATATTTTTGGCCAAATTCTTGGATTCCATATTTGAACCCAGATGACATCTTGTGGGACTTGATGATTGGGCAGTAGAAGGCGATATGCTTCTTTGGTGGTGAACGTACCTCGAGAGGAGTAACCCCATCTTTAAATGTCCTCTTCATCCATGTACCTGTTTTTTATTTTGTGAACCTCTTTATTGATATCCTCAAAAGGTTCTTGATGCCAATCAATCTGCCATCACTCAGTTGGGAGCCATTTTTGGTAGCCTGAGCAGAGGAGGGGGATACAAAATTTTTTTATTTTTATATTCTCCCTTTCATTAAGGACCACCTGCTATCGCAGAATTTGAAATAGAGTGGAAATTTTTGGCATCTATTGCCACGAATCCTCCCATAGCCAAGCAAGCAAGCCAGATCAGACTTCCAAAAAGCTATGTTCTTGGATGATGGACCTATTTTGTTTAGCTTATTTCCAGATGATGGAACCAATCTCCTTTGAGCTGAAACAAATCAGCTTGTAGGGAGGCCAACTACCTGCATATTTGGAAACCCATAGTTTAGCCCAAGGAACTGCTGGGTTAGAGACCCATTTCCACCAAATTCGCACTCCCATTACTACATTTCTCTCACTGGGATATCTTATGCCAAGACCCCTAGAGCTTTTGGGGATGCAGAAATTTTCTGACATGACAAGCACCCATTTTCTATTGTCTTTTTTCCTTCCCTAGAGGAAATTTATTTGCAGATTGCGGATTGCTTTGAGAACCCATTTGGGGGCTGCCATAACTAAGAATAAGTATAAGGGCATGGATTGGAGAACATATTTGATCAGTACAAGATGCCTAGAAATTTTGAGGGAATGATGGGTCCAAAGGGAGAGTTTAGCTTCAAGTTTTTCTAGAAATTCCTACCAGGATGAGTGCATGATGGCAGAATCAATGAGGGGGGCTCCGAGATATTTTGAAGGAAGGATGGAGATGTAGAAGCCCAGTATCCTAGCAATGTCACGTTGGGTGATGACACGGGTATTGAAAAATAAGATCTGAGATTTATCGGGGTTGATGGTGGTTCCCATGGAATTAGAGATGTAGTCAAGGATTGGTTTGAAGGAACATGCTTCTTGGACAGAAGGGTGACTAAATAGCATATTATCATCTACAAATTGCTGACGAGAGATGCGAGGACAATGGTAGATAACCAAACCTTTGAGGGTATTGGATTTAATGGCATGAAAAATAAGCCTGCATAATCCTTCCGCCATGAGAATGAAAATGAAGGAGGATAAGGGATCTCCTTGATGAATACCTCTCGAGGGAAAAAAGGGGTGGGGGGTGGGGGGAGAGCCATTAAGAATAATAGAGAAGAAGGAGGAGGAGATCAGGCTCATGATCCATCAGACCCAGGTGGGACTGAAACCAAACACCAATAACATCTGTTGGATGTAATTCCAACTGAGTTTGTCAAAATATTTTGAGAGTTCGATTTTGAGGAGCATACCTAGGATTTTCTCAGCCTTCGACGAGTAAGTGACCTCATGCATGAGGATGATTTCAACTAGAATTTTTCACCCTTCCACATATCATGTTTTTTCTAGGGATACTGGCAGTAGGGGAATATGTTTGAGCCTATTGGCAATCACTTTAGAAATGAGTTTGTATATGACATTGCAAAGCGTAATCGGTTTGTACATGTTGGGCGTGACTGCTTTCTCTTCCTTGGGAATGAGGGTGAGAATAGTGGCATTGAGGGTAGGGAGGATTCAATGCATGCTCCAAGATTCTTCCACCAATTCCCAGGCTTCCAAATCCATGTCCTCCCAGATCAAATGAAAGAAGTTGGTGGTGAAACCATTCAGCCTAGGTGATTTCCCATCCTTGAGTTGTGACATGGCTTGATTAACCTCTTGCAGCAGGACTAGTCTCAATAGCATCTTATTATGATCCTTTGTAATTAGAGTGGGGATGTGCTGAGTGATATTTCTGATGGTGGGCTGCCACTCTGCAATAGGCTCAGTGAGAGTTTCCTCGAAGTAATTCAAAAGTTCATACTCAATGTCAGCATAAGCTTCTAGGTTAACTACCTGATCATTTATTAGGAAACAATCTGGTTGAACATTCTTATCTGAATGGTAGAGTGATAGAAGAACTTGGTATTTTTTTCCCCTTCTCCGAGCCATCGTATTCTAAATTTTTTCTTCCAGAGGATTTCTTCCTGCAATATTTTGTCTTCTAGGTGGTTCATAAGATATTTTTCTTGATCGAACCTTTCCTCTATTCTCCCTTCTCTAATGATGAGTTGCTAAAGGTCAGCCATTTCATTTTCCAAATCCCTTTGAATTTTGAAAATGTTGCCAAAAGATGGTTGGTTCCAATTCTTTAAGCGATTTTTCAAGATCTTTAGCTTTTGTTAAAATTGGTACATTTTGGAACCTTCCGATGGGTGATACTGCTCCACCAATTATTGGCCATTTCTTTGAAATTGATATGACAGAGCCAGAATTGCTCAAAACGAAATGGTTTATTGCTGGTTTTTCGCGAGCATGACCATTGCAGTTGAATGGGCCAATGGTCCAAGCTTGAAGCAAGAAGGATTATGGAGAAAATGTCGCTTCCCATATGGAATGATTTTTCTGAGATTATGAAACAATCAACCTCAAAGCTATTTTATGAGTTTCTCCTGGTCAATTTTTCCAGGTGTGCAAACCATTACAGATATGCAAGTTGATCAACTGATTTTGATGAATAAAGTATTTAAATCTTAGGCTGTCTACATCTAGTTTGGGTTGACCTCCTCTTTTTTCATTGACATTGGTGATCATGTTAAAATTTCCTCCAAGGATCCAGAGGGGGTGGGCTCTCTGAGAGTTGAGGAGTTCAATGGAGTTCAAGAGTTCAATTTTCTAGGTTGTGGGTTGGGGGAAATAGACATTGGTGAGATGGCCATGGATGTTGTTACCAATGAGATGAAAAGAGGCTTGAATTAAATTGTGATAAGTGTGGAGGATTTAAGGATATGATGAAAGGATTTCAGGCAATGGCAAGGCCTCTAAAGGCTCCCATGGAATCAACCGTGACAGTGTTTCATCTGAGCCATAACCTGGACAAGATCGAGTTCATAGTGGTGCTGGTGCATTTAGTTTCCAACATGAATAATATTGATGGATTGTCCTGCTTAATTATATTTTTGATCATTCGATGCTTTGATGGGACATTCAACCCTCTGATATTCCATGAAATGAGCTTCATCATTGAGAATTATGAGGATGATGTTGTAGAACCTGGTCAACTTGGGATATTGTCACGATTCAACTAATTTACATCCAAGTAGGATTAGGCACTAACGATCTGTGTGTCTTCCCCTTTTCCTTGATTCTCTCACAATATTTGAGGTGTCTCGAGAGAACGATCCTCCCTGAGTGCCCATGGATGGAAGGTGTTGTGCTATGGAGAGAGCTTCCACTAAGCTGTCGATTTGTTGTGCTGGGATGGTGTGATACTCACAATTGTTGCAGGCGATTTCCATTCCAAGGATGTCGAGGTCCTCAAAGTTGATGATTTCTGGTTCTTCTTCCATGTAGGTGGGTCGGTTCAGATCTATAGCTTTGCCTTGATTTTCAAGCTGAGTTTGGCTCACCAGAGTGTCATCCTCCGTGATGGTTGGATGCTCGATTGGATGCTCTTGGATATGTAGGAATATTGTCTCCTTTGTCTTGACCTCTTTCTTCTTATTCTTGTCTTTGTGAGTATGTTAATTGGGCTGCGCTTTGTATTGTTCATCATTTTTCAAGGACGAGGTGTAGGGAATTAGAGGAGAAGATGGATTGGGGATAGGATTTATGATGGGTGGGGTTTCTTGAGGGGTTGAGGAGGGGTCATACTCCATCATTGATTGACTGGCTAGGATGTTGAAGGTATTTCTAGTAGAGGGTTTTGAAGACTTTGGGGTGGTAGCAGGTTTTCTAGTGTGCCTTTTGCAGTTGGAAACCTTGTTAAAAAATTCAGGATCAGTATTCTCAGAGGTAGGGGAATTTTTCAAAGGCTGGTTGAGGGGATAGTCCCAAAAGACATGTCCATGTTCATTTCATTTGTGGGAGCAGAATGGCACATGTTTATAATCAATCATTTTGAACCATTAAAAATCGTCATGAAAAATACTTACCAAGTTTGGGAGAGCTTTGGCGAGATGCATGTAGATGAGGATCCTATCATAGGTTGTGTATCGATTGAGCTTGGGTTCCTCCGTGATTTTAATGAAATATCCAAGGTGATTACTAATTATTTCAGGGATTATTCATCCCAGTAGTCTTGGGGAAGGGAGTACAGCCTGACCCAAACTGGTGCCCAGTTGAAATCATCTTTATCGGGGTTGAAACGCTCGATCTAATTCCTTAAGAATAGACCTGCCGAATTGAAGAAATATGGACCTCTATCCATAACATGGTTTTTCTCCTCTATACAGGTGAAAATCATGTTGAAATTTTTTTTGGGGCCAAGATGGAGCATGACTTGTTCTTTGGCCTTCCACTTGGAGGCTATCCATCCATAGAGAGCTTTCTCAGTGGGAAAAAAGCTGATAAACTTCCCAATGAGAGTGTGATATTTCATGAATTGTATTGTTCCATTGATACAATGAGTAGGTAGATAGATCTTGGGCCTGTTAGCAGCAATAGGAATGCAGGTAGATGAGGAGGCTTTTGTTTGCCCTTGTTTATCCTTTTCCTCTTCTGACTGATATTCAGGGGTTACTGCAGGTTAAGAGATTCCTATTGTTTCATTGAGAGTTGGGTGGAGAGGGTTAGTATGTTTGGTGTCATTGTCCTCAGAAGAACCACCAACAAGGTGGGGGGGACTCGTGCCTCCCCCCCTTCAAGAGTAGTCATTCTATTGGCTCTATTCGCGCTTTGGAGTATGCTCTCTTCAAAACAGAAGGACGGGTCAAGAGCTCTTTCGGCGCCCATTGCAGGGGTGAAGGAAACTCTATATTTCCATGACTTAGCTCAGCTTAGCCTTCAACCCGCTTCACCCATTAGTGGACTCAATAGCTTTCGTTTTAAATTTATTATTACTTACAATGTTTTGTATATTAAATGTTTATTTTCTGATTTTCAATTGTAATTTAATCATTTTTTTCTAATTATTTTAGATTTTGAAATTTTTCTTTGGAAAATTTCTGAAATAAATTTTCATTTTTTTTTTATAAATGTTTTATTATTTAAAATGCATTTTAAACTTCTATCAAATTTGACCAAAAATATACCTCGAAAAACTCCAAAATAGAAAACAATGAAACTATAACCAATAAGTAAGTAAATTATGAGTTTCAGATTGTCATGGTGAATATGGTTGCTGAAAGTGAATCTCTATTTATAAAATAAGGAAATTTACTTTATTTTATTATTTTAAATTCAAATTAATTTATATTTTAAATATTTTTTTAATAATAAATATAGTACAATTCTAGTTTTAAAAATAAAATACTAATCTTTAAAGTTAAAAATATCAAAGTGAAATTTGTTATTTTTTATTTTATATATATATATAACATCATGTCTCTTGGTATATATGACTATAACATTTTACATAACACACACACACACACACACACACATATATATAACTATATAACATGTAAAACTATATATTTAACTATAACATCAGATAGATATATATTATAGTTATATATATAATATATATAAATTAACATATTTTTACAACTATTTAACACACACACACACACACACACACACATATACTACAACGTAACCATAACCATAATTCATAATTAATTACTTTATAATTATATATAATTAATAAAATTATAACTTATTTATATAACATCATATAAATATATATTATAGTTCTATAGAGAGAGAGTTTATAACATAACATAGTTCTATAATTATTTAGTTCATAACATAAAGTTATAATATATAACTCTATAATTATTTGACATGTATAACATAAAATTATTTAATTTAACACACAGATATAACATAGCATGTAATATAACTATAACTATTTCATAACTATGTAATTATATAAACATTTAAATATAACTATATATGTTGAACGGATTATAAGGTTATAATATATCACATAGCTAGATATACTATAGTTTTATCTATATTGTTTATAACATTTAACACAACTTGTTATTTAATATTGAAAACATAAAGTAAAATTAGTTAACATAGCATAGTTTTATATTTATAATAATTCTTTAACTATTTAACATAACATGAAAGTATATATCATAACATATATATACCATGTAACTATAACTACATAGTTCATATATATATATATATATATATATATATATATATATATATATATATATATATATATATATATATATATATAATTTAACTATTATACTATAACATCATATAGCTATATATTATAATCCTATGTATAACATAAGATAATTTTATAATTATTTATCATAACATAAAGATATTTGACAGAACATATGTAACACACAGACATATAGTGTAGCATAACATATTTTATAACTTTTAATACATCATAAATATTTAAAACATGATCTGTGTGTGTGTCAACAGTGCATGTGTGTGTGTGTCAACGATGCATTATTGATAGATACATGAAATCCATCTTGAAAAGTGCATTTCTTCTTGTAAATAAAATCATTTAGACTCAAGTTTCTAATTTGTACCATATTGTTTCATTATGTAGTGCGTTGTACAAGAAACATTGTATTCATGTGCTTTCACCTAGTGCATGTCATGAGTCAAATTCAAATGTTAAGAACATAAATTCTATTATAGTATTTGGTTGGCATGAAATTTTATTAGTTTTGTAAATACGTTTACCTCAATTTTTTACATATATAATTACATATTTATGTGCTAAGAATAAAATACATTATTTAGAAAGGAGAAAAAGGGTGAGGGTATATTTGGTCACTTCTTTCAATTGTGTTTACATAGAACTGAATGTACTTTGGTTGATAAATTATAAAAAAATGGACTCTAAAGTTAAGGATTTCAGGCTAGCTTATTCAACTTGAGTTTAGAAACAGTTTTTTTGTCAATTTTTTTTCTTGGATTAGTTTATATGTATTTTTTGTATTATATGTATTATGTTGAGGCATCTCATATATGTGCCCCAAATGCATGTCATCATCTTGTGAGAGGTTTTTCTATACTTGGTTTAGCTTCTGATAGATCATGTATCCCACCAAGAGTTCATGTTACCATCGCAGATCATGCCTCCAACACCAGTGAGCGTAAGACATAGTGTTTTTGTCTCTTTTTATGGCCATGCTACATCGAGTGGACCTTCTTGACTCATTTCACTCACACCTCCTACATTTTTAAATCCTCTTTAAATTTACGTTTTTATTACTTGAAATTATCATTAATTTTTAAATTGTATTCAACTAATGTGTTTCAAAGTTTGTTAATTATATATATGTTAGATTTTGTTTATTATTTATAGGTCCTCGGTAGGTCGAAGCTGAGGATCAAAGTTCAACATTGATCCCCCTGTCAGATGGTGACAACTCAGATCACATCATAGGATATTACAACCAATCATACACAGGTTTCAATAGAGATAAAGAATATCCCTACTAATTCACCGAATCATATTGCATTGTCTTTGGTGTTGGATAACATGACTAGGTTGATTGAGACATACTAGAGGTCTAGCCCACATAGGCACATATTACAGTTCATATATAGGGTCACGAGGTATGAGGTTAGAGGACCACATTCTTGGGAGGTGGTGAAAGAAGCCACCAAGGACATTAATTTTTTTTTTTTTGGGGGGGGAGGGGGGGGGAGATTGTTCGACATCCCTATGAATCTCCCTGCTAGACATAAAGATCTGATCCCACCAAAATATTTTAGTAATTTTCATGCAGCCCCTTTCGTATATGATAGATTCATTGGAGCTTGGGGAAAGTTCCCCAACCATGACCAGGTCACCATTTATTTTATTAAACATTTAGATGCAATTTTTTTGTTATATATCAGGCCGAATTACACTTATACTAGATCTCATTTTTATTGTATCGACATGCGATATACCTATGATCACGAGGGGGCTTGCAGGTACCCTGGGCATGTACCACCACCTTCGAGATTCTTTCCACTATTTTCTCGAATCTTGGTATTACCTAGGGATATCAAGGAGTTCTCACAACTCGGTGGTGAGACACGGGAGATTGTTGCAGGAAACATGTGGGTGTCATTGGATAGTGCGCATGTTACATTACATGGAGATATTGGGAGACCACAACCATTCCCTTCCAACTGACAAGTGATCTTATATGATGATCCAGTTCTCATGATGTTACCCTTTGATCATATTTTCAGAAATACATGTATGAATCATGATTCCATCCATGAGACTTAGCGGGGGCATGAAATATCATTTCTATTAGATTGCATATTTTATATTAACAAGCTCATGATAACATGTAGGCGTGTCCAAACTACAAGGATGAGCTTATGAGGTCATCCGAGGGGGAAATTTATCAGCCACGATATCCTCAGCCAAAGAACATCTCCATGGATTCTCCTCCATGTGCACCTTCACCTTATATGTTCACTAGTGTGGAGGAGAGTGAGTATGTCCAACCATAGGAACCAATAGTTAAGGTAAACTTGTTTATTCATAATATTTCAAGATTTTATATTTTAAGTTAGATAAGTATCCTAATTAATTTGTAGACCAACTATATTTTTTCCTTGCCATTGTGTACACAACACCATATCCATAATGTCGTTTATACCACTTTTATGTGGAAACATGAGTGGGATGTTGGGTTTAGAGGAACTAATGATGCAATTCTATCGGCGCAGGCATAAATAATATAGCCACATGCAGGGGAGCATGAAACACAGATTGACGATGACACCCCCACCTTATCATACTTTCATTTGGACTCAAGTGAGGTTAGTATATTCATGTATATATGTAATTAAAAATGTGGTTCAATATAATTTATTTCCATATTGTTTATTTTTTACAAATAATTCTCTAATTATTTTTAATTTTAATGTGTTATATTATAGTACCAGCTTATGTGCTTACCTTGCACGACATAACTCGCATAGGGGTTTTGGTGGTAATCAAAGTGTCACAGTTTGTATGTTTGAAGGCTCATTTCATAGGTAATATTCAAATGTGTGATGTAAACTTTATATATTTTCAAACATGTACAATTTATAAATGTACATAAAGAACATTATTATTCCGCTAATTTAATAATTTTTCGATATACTATAACTTTTATAGTAAAATGTATGATCACGTGCTCAAAATAATGCGAAAAAATGAAAGTTGTTGGAATGGTATGGAACCTGAATGACTACATAGATCCCATGGTTCTGAATCTGGAACAACTCATTTCACTGAAAGCTGACACCATATGCTCCCAGAAACGCTTTCTGTCCACTTTTTCAAATAAGCAAAATTTTTGAAAAAAAATTGCAAGGACATCCCTATTAGCAGACCATACTCCTGACTAGGAATGCCCATGTGATAGGTTGACTAGTGAACGGTATAATCCCTATGAATGAGGTTGTGCTAAGTGGCACTTCGTCATTGTTTCTAAATGGAAGAATTATATTCGTTTATGGGTGTCCAACAATAGGCTGCCACATAGCCCAACCAAGGGCGACCACGTCAAAGCCCAAGGGCCACCAAAATTTTGGTCAAGGTCTGAGCGGAGTGAGTAGGGGTCGAAAATATGACCTCCAAGAAGCTAGCACAAATCCTTTACCACCGCGCCATCGCATTTGTACTTAATATGTAATGGTTATGGGTTATACTTAAGGTTTAAAAGGTTTATGTTTGGGGGTGGGGGTCAGGCTCTAGCCCCAGCCCACTACGCCTGGGGGCGGGACCATGGGTGAGAGGCTAGCCTTATTCCCCCCTGCCACCACAGTGTTCATAACCATAACATTAAACTTTGGTGACATGTGTCCACCCAAGTCACAGAGAAGACAATCACTAAAATGCGTGGATTTTAAATATGCACGGGAGTTTTGGGGGCGGGAGTTACAGCCTTGACCCCTGGCCATATGGGCATAATGTGGCCCCCCATATGGCCATGTTTTTCAAAAACAAGGCCTTAATGGTCAAATTAGCATGCCAACAATTGCGCCGAGAAATTGGGCAATTTTGTGCTCGATTAGTGAATTTTGAGGAAAAATTGTAGGATGGTGTCAGATTTAGTTGATTTCGTGTTGTGGTTACTACCAAAACTTGGGGAAGCCATAACTAATTCAGTTATTGACCAAATTCAAAGCAGAAAGAGGCTACAATATCATTTTTAGCATTCTAGGGCCATTGGAGCATGTTTTAGAGTTGTTTGAGCATTGCAAAAGTATGTAATCAATCTTTTGAGCATAATAGAAGAGGGCCAAACCATTAGAAGCTGGACCAAGGAGATTTAGCCTAGGATGGGTGAACTCCTTCATCATGTATTTTTTTGTTACTTTTTATGGTTATTTTCATGTCTGTTAGATGTTATTTTTCATTTTTTCGTTTATGTTAATTTTCTCAAGAATTCACATAAAAACAACAAAAAATTCATGGTTAACTTGCAATTTACCTCATAATCTCGAAGCACTTTGTTTATATTATGAATTAGAATTTAGCACAAAAAAAACTAATTTTCCCATTCAGATCAATATGTGTTCAATTTTGATTTCCAGTTTCATAGCTTAAGAAAATAAGTACAATCATAAAAGTTATGGTGAAATTCACTTTGATATTTGAAATGAAATGAAAAATATCATGTATCAATTTCATATTGAACATGGAGATAATTCCAATCATGCTTCATACTCGCTTGCAGAAAGTGTGTTTTAGTACATTCAACATGTATGTTATTACAATTCAATTTTAAAAATAAATTATTTGAAATAAATTATGTGTATTATAATATATATGTGTGGGTCTGTGCATGAAATGTTTTATGACCTGCCCATATACCATTGCATGGACAAATTTTTAAATTATTTCAATCAATTTCTTATCTCAATCTTAAATTACAAAATAAAAATATGATTGAAATAAGTTTTATTCAGTTTTAATATTAAAATATGTCATGTAAAAAAAAAAAAAAGGATTTATTCAACATTATTTATTTTGATATTATCTGCGAGATCTTAGCCATA
Source organism: Pinus albicaulis (assembly GCA_034641835.2). Taxonomy (NCBI): domain Eukaryota; kingdom Viridiplantae; phylum Streptophyta; class Pinopsida; order Pinales; family Pinaceae; genus Pinus; species Pinus albicaulis. Next base: position 742,524,894 of record CM076577.1, read on the forward strand.
ACATTATATAAGTCAATTCTATTTAAATTTAATATAAATTTCAAAGAATAGTATATGGAAAAAATTATATAGTTTTATATAATGGTATCAACTTCCTAAATTTAAAAGTTGTTATCCAAGTATTTCAGTCTATTCCCTATGATGGAAATTTAAGTTTTATTCAATTTCTAAAAACTCAAATATGATGGAAACTTATCTTCTTCCCTCTCTCCCCCTTCCATATATATCTCTATCTCCCTTTGTATATCCTTCTATATCACCCCAAAAACATACACATTGTTTCTCGATATCTATCTATCTAACTCTCCCTCTCCCTCTCCCTCTCTCCTCTCTCACTTGTAACTCCCTCTATCTCCCTATCCACCTTTCTCTTTGTATATGTCTTTATTTCTACCTATCTCTCTCCCCCTCCAACTCCATCTCTATCTCCCCCTCCATCTCAAGTCCTTTATCTCTTCCTTTCTCTCCATATAGCTTCCTTATTTCTTTTTCTATCTCACCCCGAAACATACTCTCTCTCTCTCTCTCTCTCTCTCTCTCTCTCTCTCTCTCTCTCTCTGTATATGTATGTGTGTGTGTGTGTGTGTGTATTAAAATTCTTCCTTCAATATATTTTCCTCCAATTCCATCTCTCGAGCCCCCTCTCACATCCTCTCCCTCTCTCCATATTTGTGTGCCCCTCTCTCTCTCTTACCCTTCTATCCAACTCTCTCTCCCTCTGTATTTCAAAAAATTTAAAATACTTTGACAATTAAAATATTATGTTTAAATTATTATTTTATTTATTATTATTATTATTATTATTATTTCAATTTTGATGTCATAAAACAATTTTTTTATTTTATATAATGCATATTTAAAATGAAAGATTTCAAGTCTGTGTTGTACATTCACCTCAAGGGAAAATGATAAATTAATGTTCCATCTACCTCCATCAAAGATACATAGAGAGCTTCATGTCTTCCAATTGAAACTGTATAGGTTGTATTTTTTTAAAGGTAGCTTTAGGCTATGATTACTTCAAGATTTTAAAATTATTTATATTTAATTATGTTATATTTATATAAAAAAGAGGTTAAATAAAATTAGTAATATATATATATTGAGTCAACTTGTATGACTCTTTTTCTATTAATGTCTCTCTTTTTGATGCCTATGGCTTATATCAACCACATTATTAATATAGTTGTGCTAAAATATATTATATTATAAAAAAAATTATATTATATTAAAGTAAATAATATTATATCAATCTAAAAATAATAAATTTAATATTGACATTAAATATATTAATATTTTTTTTTATTAATATCCCTTCATCATTTAATTTAATAATAAAAATAATATTATTTTAATATTAATATTAAATTTAATAAGGTTTTTACATGACATTATGACAAGGATTCTAATAATATTGCAAATTTTAAAATGAGGTAAATGTTCAATTTTAGATTATTTAAAAAAAAAATTATAGAGGTTTGATTGAGCCATAGTGCTACATCGATCTATTTAAATTTCAATTTTAGGCACTCGATCAAGTGCTTTAAGCACTCGATTGAGCCTCCTATGTCCTAAAATCAACAATTTCAGCATCCCTTCTGCAAAATTTTCTGCAACTCCATTTTGTACCCTAACAAACTTAAGGCTAAATTTGTCCTTAGGTGATGGAGTTAATCATGTTGGATTCATGAAGGAATCCTCTATCAGATGGCATATGAGTTTCAATTTTTTTAATTGATCTAATATTTTTCATCTAATTTCTTTTAAATGTAATGCTTCAAATTTTTTTGTACCTTTTTAAAGAGGTTCAATAAAAAATTAGTATCGTAAAATACAGACAATGATTTTTTTTTCAAAAGGTACTAATATATTTGTTTACGTGTCCTATTTAAAAGTGTACTTTTGGTTTTTCAATTTATTTGAATATTTGGAAAAACCTTACATGAACAAATGTATCGACAAAATGCAATTGAAATATTACTTTGCCAACTTCAAAAAATAATAACAGATATATTTTTGCATAAAAGAAATAAATTTTTAATATGAAAAACTTAGCTCTCTCTATGAAAATCATGCTCAAATTTACATTTTTAAAAAATTACACATTTTACACTATGTTATGCTACATGAATACCCACATACACATTAAGATGTGTGAAAATTTGCAAGTACAAAAATTTCATTTAATGGAAAATTGAAATATTTTACGACACTAAATATTTGAAACAAATATCATTAGGACAACAACAAAATTCTCCAGAAAATTTCTTTTTACTACTAATCAAAATTCACACTTCTTATATGGATTTTGAGGTCTTGAATTCGATAAAAAAGGGAATACTTGAAATTTTATCGCCACTTTGGCCACCTGCGAATATTTGCATAGATGCAAGAAATATTTAAAAGGGACATGGAAAAAAATATTGATAAAAGTTACAATTATTATAACCCTATTTGCCACACTATGTCAGTGAGAGGAACCATATGTCAAACTCCTTTAGTTTTTGGCTTCAAATTAGCCCTTCTCCTCCTTGTATAAGCTCATTTAGAAGTCGATTGCTCCCACAACCTTGGCATCTTGCATAGCCATCACTCAATCTAGAAAATATTTAGGGGAAAATATTAGCAGCTATAGAATTTCCACCATTATATATATATGATGTAGAATCATTAGAAATTTGAGTAATTATACAAAAAGATGCTATGTGTTTTAAAAATTCCATATTAAGGACTAGTAATATTAGCTAAGATTTCTAAACTTTAAATAAGTTTCCATCCTTGTAGTTTTATGTGATCTTGATAGTAAAATTTTCGGGGATATAAAGAGAAATATAAAGCTAGACATGCTAAAAATTTAATGTTCCACATCATTATAATTTAATACATATAGCCTATTAATTATAGGGATTGTGAATAACCTTGATATAAGTTTCAAAAGAACCATCTTGGAACTTTGACTATAACTCATTTTTACAGAGATTTTAAACACTAAAATTTTCAAAATCCTAAGGGTTCATAGTGACTTATGTATAGCAAATTTTTCATAATTTAAATCATTATAATATATCAGATATATTTTATGGAAGGTAAGATTTCCAATTAAACCTAAAATTACTCCCAAACAAATCATTTTAGAGTTGTTGTTGTAGAAATTTTTGGGTGAAGTATAAGACTGTGATTCAAATATATATGTTTTGTGATTCAAAATTTGGGATAAAGATAAAGATAAAAATAAAAATTACTATTGTTATATTTTCACATGGATCCGAATGCTACTCTAAAAATTACTTCACCACCTAAACCTTATTAACAATTGGAGAGAGCAGAGATACACACACAAATAATTATTTTCTATATTCAATAATTAGAGATACATCAAATATATATAGTTAAACTAATGCTAATCTTAGAGAGAGAAGTTGAGAGAATCTCTCAACTTCCTCAACAACCCAATCCAAACTAAGTAAGCACAATAATGGAGGCATTATCTCAAACACCCCCTCTTAATGCCTATATTACAAAAATGGAGAACACACTTAAATTAATACAAACATTTGTCTGCCCTGGTCTTCATTAACATTTGTACCCACTCTGAGATCTCATAGACAACGCTCTTTTCTCCACCATTTTCGAGCTACCATTCAACCCATTTAAAATACATTTGTTTCTAACCAGCAATAATGAACTTTGCAAGATTAATAGTATTGACAACTCTGCTCGTCGGGGCTTCCGCGATAAGAGCTGACAAGTGATGAACCATCCTATGGACCAATCACCATCTGTCGGATATTTCGCTTTTGGCTATCCATCAGTGGCTAGGCAAATGGTCTGAATACTGAATGTGTTCAAGAGCTATTCTAACAACTTGACCTGCCTCTCACAAATGGATCTTGTAACCTGTAACTGATGCTCTTGGCCCATAGCACAACAATATCAACATATAACAAATTCACACAATCAAATTAGTCAATTGTTCTCTCGTCCTTGTAGAACGTAGAGAACGACTAATTTAAATAATGCTAATTTGCTCAATAATTGGTTCTGCTTCAATAATTTACAAACAAAATAATAATAACTATGCACACCACTCAATTATCAAAATTATCAAACTTAAAAACTATTCTATTAACCACGGACTTCAAAGCGGATTTTCTTTCACAACAGAGCCGTGGACAGATGAATTAATTCATGCTCCATTGCTGCCTCTGTCTTTCGCAAATAAATTTGCAGCTTCCATCGAACCGGAATCCTTGTTGCATACACCACAGCTCCAAGGCCATAGAATACACCCATGGAAACTTCATATGCAGTAGTGTAGAGCACACCACTCGATCATCCTTATGTAGTACCAACGCCCACCAGTCCACCGCAAATTCATGCTCCGTTCCTCGCAATATCTTCGGAGCTACGTATTCCTTTGTGCCAACGAATGAATTCAGCCTCCCGGGGACAGTGGCCGGCCTTTTAATGGAAGGCATTCGTAAAGTACTGAACGAGTGCCATTTTGTATCCTTGTTCAAAAAAGACGCGACGCAATTCAATAGGCCAGGGCTGAGGCCATTGTTTTGATGCCGACTGCAATTATTTTTCTACGAAATATTGCTTCCAGGGCCCAGCTTCTGCAAGGTGTGATCCACTTCGAGGCTGGCGGAGAGATCGAAATCGGTGAACATGACATGGTCGCTAGCCTAACGAGCTTGAATTTTGTTGTTCCCTTCGCTGCAACTTTGTTGGTGCAAAGCGTTCCTCCAGTTATGGGCCGGACGTGTATGAGCCCCATGATCCCCTCCACCTTCATTGTCCTCAACGTGTTGAACGTCCATTATAGCTGCCACCAATGGAAGAAGAAACTGCTTGTCCCCTCCATTGAATCCATGGTCAGTGCTAATGGCGATGCAGGAATTAGTAGATCTCCTAGTCCTTTCCAAAGATGCGAATAAGGGTCTAGAATGCTTTCGAATCCTCATATGTTGATTCCCCAAAATACACAGGCTTCCCAGACACCGTCGGTGCTATTTCTCTCTCCGATGATTAACTCAACAGAGCAGCAAACGCCCAATAAAATGCTTAACCCAACAGATCAGCGCTGAAGTTGTTGACGTACTAACCATCGACACACAAATAATAAAATAACAAACACACTGCTCTCACATCTTTCTGGGTACTCCCATGAGGGATTAAGCCCAGACCTGCTCTGATAACATATTAACAATTGGAGGGAGTAGAGATACACACGCAAATAATTATTTTCTATATTCAATAATCAGAGATACATCAAATATATATAGTTAAACTAATGCTAATCTTAGAGATAGAAGTTGAGAGAATCTCTCAACTTCCTCAACAACCCAATCCAAACTAAGTAAGCACAATAATGGAGGCATTATCTCAAACAAACCTCTAGAACGTGCAACAATGAATTGTGAAGAAATACGTAGCACTATGTATCCAATTTGGAGATTAAATTTAATTGAATAAGTTATATTATTATTATTATAGAATAAGTTATATTATTTTAAAATAGGTTGAATTCTCGTAGATGCAAGAATTATTTAAAAAAATACATGGAACAAAAAAATTGATAAAAAGTTACAATTGTTATCACCTTATTTTCCACACTATGTCTATGGCAGGAACCATATGTCAACCTATTTCAGTTATTGGCTTGAATGTAGCCTTTCTCCCCCTCGTCTAAGCTCAATTAGTATCTCATTGGTCGGACAACCTTGGCATCTTTCATACCTATCACTCCATGAATATGTACACATGTCTAGAAGAATTCTTAGAGTGTTATTTACAAATGGGCTAATTTTTAATGTTATTTCCAATATAAAAAATTTCGAAATCTTCATTTAATTTAAAAATGATTCTCCCCATTTCTTTTTTAATAAAAATCTATTTCTTTCAAATGCATTAATCATACCAACTACTTTCATGGCCAATCTCTATATATATTTGGCTCCGATATATATGCCAATATATAATATATAATATATAGATTATTTATAATATATTGTGTTTATGTCCGAGAGGTATAGTTGAGTTGGAAAGTACAAAATGTCTCATTATAAAGTTATTTAACATGTCAAGTAAATATTAGCATCCTCGTTATTCTATCAATTATTTTCCATGAAACAGGAGGAAACCCTTCAACATTTTCTTAATACCTGCCCAATAGCAGATCAAATGTAGACTAATCTCAATATCATGTTCCATCAAGCAGATAGAAATAACAATAGTCTATGAAAAACAATAGAAAAGTGGAGAAAGGGTGAATACCAAAGTCCACTAGTAAATAGAGCTTGGACCTTAGTGGTGGCTTTTTTACTATGGTCCCTATGGAAAGAGAGGAATAGAAGAATATTCCAAAGTGTCAGGATGGAACTACCAGAAATATGGCAACTCAACCTAAAATGAATAAGAGAAACTATCCTAGCAGAAAAATTGACACATGAGGACGGGATAGTCCAAGGCATTGAAGCTAGAATCCTTCAACAGTTAAACCTAAAGGAAGACATGCTTGCACCTTCCTCCTGGAAACAAAGAGCTGCAAGGTATGTAATAAGAGATACATTTACACGACTGCAGATAGGCTTCATTAAACTTAATTATGATGGGGCCTCTAAAGGGAACCCAGGACAAGGAAGGGTTGGAGGTATCTTTCAAGATTGCACAGGGACAATCCTATCTTCACCATTAATCTTTGATATGCAACTAACAATGAAGCAGAACTCACAGCAGTGAAAAAAAATCTTGAAATTCCACACTGAGAACAATACAATAGAATAGAAATTGAGGGAGACTCTGTCATGGCCACCAGAATCCTAAGAAAGCTTCAACAGGGTGGTAGTTGGGAGCATATCAGTAAAATTTGGAGAACAACAAGATTAGTGCAGGAAATTAAGAAATTAATGGGATCAATCCATTATATTGTTCCCCACCATGTTAGGAGAGTGGGCAACGAAGCATCTGGTTGTCTAGCAAATTGGGCCTGCAACAATGGATATCAGTACCTAGATCAACCATGGACGCAAAATTTGGAACCAGATATGGGGGATCTCTGATGCATTGTGCAACATGATGGAAACCAAATAGGTTATGCCCTTAACAACCCTCGATCTGGGTGCCTAGTGGAAAGGATTATGATGAGAAGAGGATAGGGAGGCAGAATTGGCATGTACCATGGCAAGGCAACACTGCAACGTGGCCACTACAGGCAAGGGGAGGTAGACCTTGGCCCACACGGTAATGGAGGAAACGTTTCCCAAGTTATAACATTATGATGAAAATTACTTCACATGAGAAGTAACTGGAAAGGCCAGCTAGGGTGTCAGATTTTAGTTGGGATAAGCGTCAGCGAAATGTTTTGGGGCCAATTAAGAAGTTTGGCATGCAAAGCATTGTCATAATCTTTCTCTGCTGTGAAGACGCGTGCTCCTTCTGTGCGCAATCTGGAAGCAATAGAAGACGTCGTTGGGGGCGCACGTTGGTGTGTTAGTATGTATTCGAATTTATCCTTGCTGTTCATATGAAGAAAGTGTCAGAATTCCGCAGCATGCAAGGGAAAATCTTAGTTTTTCTGGATTATATTTATAATTTTATTGTCAATGTCTGTCATGTTTGTAATGTCTTCAATGTTTGTAAAGCCAATAGTAGAAGCCATATTTATTCTTTGGTAGATATGTTAAATAACTTAATTACTCCGCTAGCTCTCCTTCTGGGTAGTAGAAGCCATGAGGATAATGTCAGCCACCCTTTCTTTGGGTCAGCTTGGGAAATAACTTGCATGCAGTATAATGACATTAACGTCTGGGAGGGTAGAGTCCTATATGTCATGCTCTCTGGTAATGGGTTGGTTTATTATCCTCTGTTTCTGTATAGGATAGATAGTTGTTTGGATTTATGGCGTTTAGGTATATGGCATGCCTGCAGTAATAGGTGTTTCGGCAAGGTGGGAATTTGTTTGTTTTGCTATGGCCCCTAGTTACATTTTCCTATTATTCTTCCTCCATTCTGGACTAGGGTAGGTAGAAATTTAGGTAAGAAGGATAAGGGGCATGGACGGAATGCTTATAATCCGCTGAAGGGTCATGGGGCTCATGGTTGTTATCCCTCAACTACCTTCCTCAACCATTGTCAATTGTATGTTCTGGTTATTAACTGCTTCAGTATTTTCTATTATGTTGTTGCTCCAGTGGTTATCGTTTTCCTCTCAGTCTCACATCCAAATATGGTGCCGAAAAATAGAGGCAGAAAGGCCAATATGGACAAAGGCAAGGAAACAATCTTAAGCCCACCAGCGAAGAGAAGCAGGAAATCTAGCAGAGAGCTTATGGAGCCCTTATTTCACATCTATTAAGAAGAAACACACTATTTTATAAAATCACTTATTCATGGATGGGAGTTAGAAGCAAGAACCAAAATTGAAGAAGAGGATGATCTGGTAGCGGAAGAACTACAACATGTGATTATTGACCTGGGGCATACTCGAGGGAGAATCTCAGTGTTTCATCACTCAATCAGAACCTACTCGTTAATAAAATGCCACAATGTAATCCTAGTGGGGCCACAATGTAACCCTAGGTGACCTAACAATAATAATGTAAGGGCGCAATAATAACAATATGGGGGTTACAGGGGTACAACAATAACAATAAGCGGGTTACACTAACAATAATAAGGGACTATACTAGTAATATAGGGAGCTAACAGTTAAGGCCATTACTTCAGTTCAGGAAGTAGGAGGGGATCCCAAGGCAGTGTCCACCCTGGCAGAGATTAACAGAAGTATCCCGGAAATCAACCTGCGTCAACAGCATCAGTATGCTCGCCTTGGCAGAATGTAGAAGGACATTAAGGCCATGCAACAAATTGACATGCCAGTTTCCAGTGTTAAAGATGTGGTGGCAGAATGGAGAAGGACATTAAGGCCATGCAACAAGTTGACATGCCAAGATCCTGCCCTAGTGGAGTTAAATCATGACTAGAGCAGTCAGATTTAGTTTTTTAGCGGTTAGCTTTCTTCATGCATTATGTAAATGTTAGTATTAGTAAACTCTGATATTAGATATCTGAAGACTCTTTGTAGGAATCTAAGTACATGTTTCGGATGGTGTACAATGCACTCATATGGCCAACAGACCTGGTTTCCTCCAGACAAGTTGAGGTCTAATTTTTGTATTTACTATGCCTACTTTTTTATATAAATAGAAAATAGTAAGGACCTACTAAACTAACAAAATATATATATATATATATATTCCATAAAACTGTTATATATAGCATTGGTACACATCTATGAAAATACAAACAAATGTGACGTGAAAATGATCTCTTGTTCCCTTCATTAAACTCAAATCTGACTTCGCTTCATATTATATAGATTACTTTCAACGAACTTCCTTACATACTGTAAGTACAGCGAAGATACCGGTCAGGCCCTCTCTTTGGACCCAATTGATTGCTAATAATCATGGCATTCTAGACTTCATCTTACTTTTAGAATGTATTCGCTTTAGCCATATTTGAATAACCATTACATGCACGATGCAATTTGTTGTGATATATTATAATATAATCTGCCAAAACTATTGATGTCCGTGAAGCAGATAAGAGCCAGGCTAATTCCATATAACAGAGTCAGTCCGTGAATGGCTGCACTGTAATATGTTGGTGTCTTATCTGCTTAAGGTAGGTTATAGTAACAGCTGTTGATGGACCCTGCTTCAAGTTATAAGTACGAGATCAGCCTAATTATTTATTCATCTACTTTTTATAAAAAATCAGCCAAGCATTCATATCTTAATTTACTCCTCCAAGATTACGGATCCACCCTATTCATTCTGAGATCGCACCGACCAACAACCCTTTAGATTTAAACATTTCTGTGTTCTAATTATCACCATTATTCCATATAGTATCAGCGCTCTTTTCTTCTAAAAAAATAGTATTAAGGGTAATTATCCAATAACATGTACCTATGCTCCTAGCGTTTCTGGAGAGTGTTGTAGACATTGTTTTTTTTTTGGGGGGCAGTGGAAAGTCTGCACCCCCAAACCAATATCAATTTTTTACTGTTGAAATCAATATTATGAAGTTAATGATTATAGTTAAAGACGTCATCTTAATAATTTATAAATAAAACTATTGAGGTACATTTTTCATACAGTCACGGAGTACCATATTTAACCTTCGGAATCTCGCTTTGAATTCTTAAGAGGTCCATGGCCAACCTCATGCCATGACAACATCCTCCGGAATCCAAGAACAACCCATGGACTCCTCCATAAGCTGGCCAATATTAGGTAGATGATGTTTGGTGAATCCAATCCACTGCAAGAAATTACCTGTAAGAAGCAAGCTAATCATGTAGCTGTTTCCGTAAACAATTAGCTATTTTATTGCACCACGTGATCCGTGTTGCAGAATACGTCTCCCGCTGGTACAACGACATGCTCTATTTTATAGGTGTACATTTTGACAATAACGTGTTCTTTCTGGACGCAGTCGTTCCATCAATTCCAAATTTCTCGTGTGATATCGTTTTCCAAATTAATGCTAGCCACAATAGTGTCAATGTTCCTCTAAGACTTCAGCGAAAAACAATGGGTAAACCTGCCATATGTCCTTGTGCCCTATCACGTCATCACTTTTCCTATCTAAAGTTAATTTCAAACAAAAGCGAAACATAATAAATTAATTGCTCCGCTCAAATAATTGAGGGGAAAGAATGGGTTACCATATGTACATTAAAGTTTATGTCCTTATATAGCTGAGGTGTACGGTCCTTTCTTAGGACGACATTGTATTACAAAATAATGTAAATATATCTAATAGATACAATGATAAACAAACAAATAGGTTTATATCGTAATAAATTGGTGACTGAAATTTATGGGAGGGCTTGATGGTGGGAATCATATTTAGGAGAAATAAACTATCTTAATATTTTAACTATTCTATGGTTTTAGTGATAACATTTTACTTGGTGGAAGATGCCTTCTTCTATTTAACATTAAGGATATCTTTGATGTAAGTCTTGCTTAGCTTGGAAAAAAAATATTTAGGAGAAATAAACTATCTTAATATTTTAACTATTCTATGGTTTTAGTGATAACATTTTACTTGGTGGAAGATGCCTTCTTCTATTTAACATTAAGGATATCTTTGATGTAAGTCTTGCTTAGCTTGGAAAAAAAATAAAAAATCTACAATACATGTCACAAAAATACATCAAGTGCATAATCATATACTTGCAAAGAATAGAACAGGCCCAACGATTATTTCCTCGCTAAATAGCAAAGTTATAGGGGGGATTGATGGTGGGAGCAATATTTAGGAGAAATAAACTATCTCATGGTTTTAGTGTGAACATTTTATCTATTCCATGGTTTTTGTGACAACATTTTACTTGGTGGAAGATTTGTTCTTCCATTTAACATTAAGGATGACCTTGATGTAAGTCTTGTTTAGCCTGGAAAAAATATCAAAAATGTAGAATACATGTCACAAAATTGCATCAACTGCATAGTCATATACTTTCAAAGAATACAATACCCCCAACAATTATCTACTTGCTAAATAGCAAAGTTTACTTGGAACATCTAATCTCAATGAATTCCTATACCAAGAAAACTTCTTAACATACACTTTGTTAATGCCTCTGCAACATCCTTCATAGTAAAATATTTCCATCAACACATTCTTATCATCAACCATATTTCCAATAAAAGTGTAATGCACCACAATACCCTTTATCTTAACATAATAAGTAGGGTTCTTTGCTAGAATAGTTTCACATTAACTATCACAATCTATCTTTACAATTCTATAAGAACGAACATCTAAGCATAACCTTTACAATTAGACAAATTCCTTACTCGCCCCAATGGCTACCATGTACTTATCTTTTACAATTTATATTATAACTACACCAATTATTTTTTTCATCCAACTCATTGCTTCACGAAATGGGTTAAAAATGTAACCACTTCTCGACCACCTTCAATGATCAAGTTCTACAACATAGCTTAAAAGAAGAAAACATTATGTACATGTAACACTATATTTGGTACAAGCCTTCTGTGGTAGAAAATTGCATTATCTAATGTGCCATGAAAATATCTAAAAAATCTCTTTACAAAAATGCTACCAAATTTTGACATAAATTCTTGGATTTCGACATAAATTTCCTCAAAAATCCCACTACAGTTAAATTTCCAATCTCACATATATATATGATGACATGTATAAAACTTCCAAAATGTACTACAAAAGGAACACAATATATCTCCACTTCCTCTCCTTATGTCTTCATATACTATTTCACTTATAACTTTATAGTCATAGGAATAACAACCTTGACAAGTTTATATTTATGCATCCTAAACCGTTTAAATATTATCTCATCATGTTTCTTTATATTCAACCAAAATGACATGTCCAAATCATCCATTTGAATTCCTACACCTAAAATAATATTTGAAATGATAAATACCTTGGCATATCGATCTAAGATGGAAATTAAGGCTTAACATCCTTCATTATTTTTATGTCATTTCAAAATAACAACATATCCTCAACATGCTGCAATACCACAATAAGAAAGTGATCAGAATCATGTTTGGCATACACACACTGATTAAATTTTCTCTATGAAAAGGAAAGTCATAAAAAATGAATATCAAAACTATGGTATCACCTCATTGTTAATTGGAAAATATAAAAGGATTTCTTTGAGCTACATGAAAATTTCTCATTTATTTTCACTATAAACCCTTCCAATTATGACATATATTTTTCCTTTTAGATGTCTATGTAACCATTTGTGTTGACATCCATCTTTCTTATTTCAGGATAAAATGAAACAAAAATATACACACGGAAAAATCTATTAGATTTTTTCTTTAAAAACATGTGAAAATTATCACGGAAGTCATTTACCTTCATATGAAAATATATCCCGTTTTCACTTACTAAGTTTTGTACTTCTTCTATTTATCCTCTATACTACACTTCCTAAATACTCATTGTCTAAGGAGCTTTCCTCTAAAAGGAAACTAGACCAAACACAATGCCACATTTTTATTTAAGTCATTTGTTTCTTCAACCATGACTTTCTTTTAGAAACTACCTTTGTTTACATCAATTTCCTCCCTTGCAATTCTAAGATCATTATTAAGTGCATATAAATGGAAAATAAAAATTAGATTTAGGTGGATTATACTTTTCCATTTTATTTATCTTCAATTGATTCACCATATTCAATTGATTCAGTATCTTCTATTGGGTCAAAATTTTAATCTTCTAATTCAAATTGAATCCTTTATGGTCCACCATCTCTTTGTTGTTCTTCTTTCATAGAACATTTTTAATATAACTTTAATATTACGTCTCATTCATATATATATATATATATATATATATATATATATATATATATATATATATATATATATATATATATATATATATATATATATTCCAAATGTTATACCTTTTCCTATATAAATATACATTTTTCTATGTTATTGTTGATCTTACTACTTTTCTCCTTTTTATCGTGCACATAAACATCATAATAAAAACCCATGGGATTTTCCAAAGATTTGATTTTACCAATTCATATTCCATGTGGATTTTAATCGCCCATTCCCAATATAGGTGACTCTTCTTCCAAGAAACATGTAATATCACGGACCTTTACCTAAAATTATTATGTCAGTGTTGCATCACTTAACATACTTCTTTCCTTTTCCATCCATGTCAAGATCCCTATCTCTACAAATTCATTTTATTAGACCATTTGTGAAGTTTCCTTTTTTTTTTTCCATTGTATGCTACTTATAGAAATCCACAACTTCACTTTCATAAAACTCTCTACCATTATATATCCTCAACAATTTTATCCTATTTGTTGTTTCATCTTCCATAAGAGTTTTAAGCTCAATGAATTAATTGAAAACTCATTTTTTATCAAAATAAATATATTCATCTCTTAATTAAGTAATGATCTATAAATGAGATCTAATAAAGAGATTTTATTGGGATTCTTAGTGAATATCATATGATAGGGACATTTGTCTCACTTTATTATTTCTGTTTTGTGCATATTATTATGGTTATTGTGTCGATTTATGACATTTTCTTTCCTATTTCACATGACTAATTCAGATTATGTTTCTAAATAATTCTATTATTACCTTTACTTAGTATCCTCTAAGAGTTGTCCGACATGTTTCAATAAGTTGTTAAAGTAGTTGTTTGATATATATATATATATATATATAAACTATGTTAAGTTATATATTTTATATATAAAAGTATAATATATAGTTGTATATGTTATGTAAAATTTTATATCTATATATACTCGAAAATATGATGTTATATAATTTTTAATTATATATAATTATATATAGAGAATTAATAACAAAATTTTCTTTTTAGATTTTTAAGTTTGAAGATTAATGTTTTATTTTTAAAAATAGAATTGTATTATATTTATTATTAAAAAAATATTTAAAATATAATTAATTTCAATTTAAATTTAAAATAATAAAATAAACTAAATTTTATTAATTTATAAATATAAGTTCACTATCAGCAACCATATTCATTATGGCAACCTTAAACGCCTAATTTACTTATTTATTGGTTATATTTTCAATGTTCTATGTTTTAGAGTAGAAATTTAAAATGCATATAAAATAGTAAAAAATAGAAAAGTTCTTTCAAAAAATTCCTGAACAAAAAATTTAAAAACTAAAATAATTAATAAATGTTTAAATTACAATTTAAAATTAGAAAATATGCATTTATTACACAAAACATTACAAGTAAGAAACAAATTTGAAACCTAAACTATAGTTTTTTTTGTGTGCCTTTAAAGTGTTTTCTAGGTTTCTTTGAAAGTTTTTTTTGATGGTTTTCTAGGATGGTTTTGTGGTTTTCTAAATTGTTTTGAATGTCATTTTTATGGTTTTCTTGGTTGGTTTTGTGACTTTTCAAAGATTTTTTCAAGGGTTTTTTTGTAGTTTTCGTAGCTTTTGTATGGCTGTTTTTTTTTTAATTGATTAGTTTTCATGGTTTTTGTACATGGTTTTTAAAATTAATTTGTTACATTTTGCAAAAAAAAAAATACAAAAGACAAAGGATACAATACCTACTTTTGTTTGAGCCTCTATGATGTTGGCAAGGTGGTTGGTGAGATTGATTTGAACGCTTCATTGCTTGATCAAGATCAAATTACCTCGATAAAGCTACTCTTAAACTCTAGGTTGAGCTCTCGTTGTTTGTGCAAATGGTGTGTGCAGAATGCTCTAAAAGGGCTCGATCGAGCCAAAGGGCTTGATCAAGCCTTAATTCTCAATCGAATCTTAAATATTGATCAAGTCCTAAAGATTGATTGAGTTTTATACCTCAATCAAGAGTAATAGCACGGTCAAGGGATAGTTTATAACCCTCGAACGAGCTAACTTTTTAGTGCCCAAGGAGCTCGATCGAGCACTTCAAAAAGGCCTAACCAAGCCATTAATTTTTCCACCCAAACACGTCCTCTTTCACCAAGAAAATGTAACCTAGATCCAAGCTTTCACCCTGTATTAACTTGAATCTCCAAATTGGATACCAGTGCTAAATTTATTTTATTTATTAAAAAATCATTATTTCACTCTCTAGAGGTCTAGTTGGTGGTGTAATTTTTGGAGAACCATTTGGATCCATGTGAAAAAATAGTAATAGCCCCCTTTTTCATATTTATCACAAATTTTAAATCACCAAAAATATATCTTCGAATCAAAAGTTATGTTAGTTCCAACGTATGTATCTTTAAAATCTTAATTTTGAGATGGTATAAATATTCAATCTCTGTACTTATGTATATATGAAATTGGAGTTCCTATGAGTTTGAATTTAGGCTTGTAGTATTATGATATGTCATATTAAACCACTAGAAATTTCATAGTTTGATACTTCACCCAAAAAAATATACAACAAAAATTCCTAAATGACTTGATTGATAACAATTTTATTATTAATTGAAAACCTTAGCTTCCATAAGCTATATATCATACATTATAATGATTTAAACACATTTTTTTTTTACATATAATTCACTATGAATCTTTAGGGTTTTGGAAATTATATTGTCTAAAAGATCCCTAAAATGCAAATTCCATGATGGTTCTTTTGAAACTTATATCAAGGTTAGTCACAATCCCTATAATCCATAGACCGTATTTATGGAATTATAATGAACCACAACCTAAATATTTGACCATGTGTAGCTTCATATTTCTCTTTAGTTACCCCGAGATTTTACTATCAAGGTCATTGAAAATTTCAAGCATAGAAATCTATTTTAAAGTTTGGAAACCTTGGCGAGTATTACTAGTCCTTAATATGAAAATTTTAAAATACACATAATTTTTTTTGTAAATTATTCAAATTGCTAATGATTTTATATAATATCTATAAAATTTTGGAGATTTCTAAGGCAAAATAATATTATACTATAAAATATGGGAAGATCATTTTGAGAGAAAATGATATTCTTGAATATTTATTTCGAAAAGGCATGAAAAACTATCCCACCTACGAATATTGACCCCAAAAAACTTTCCTAGATAGGGTGTGCATACTAATGGAGTAATCAGTATGTGAAACGCGAAGATTATGGGCGAAATGGGCTACTAACTGAGCTTAGAAAAGGAGGATAAGGGCTACATTCAATCCAAAAACTAAAGGAGGTTGACATATGGTTCCGCTCATTGACATAGAGTGGAAAATATAGTTATAATAGTTGTAATCTTATATCAATATTTTGTTCCATGTATTTTTTAACTAATTCTTGCATCTATGACAATTAAACTTATTATACCATAATAAAATTGTAATATCCCAAATTGGTAACAACAACAATATTAAATAATACTGCTTCAGAAAATAACGCAGTTCAGCAAAGTAAGAGCCGGAGGCCAATATGGAGGCTCAAAAATTACATTTAGATCAACAAATCAGATTTACAATGAGGCCCATACAACATATAACAGGACATAGAAGATTTAAATAGAATAAATCGCTCAAAAAGAGGTGTTGCAATCATATATATTCACTCCAAAAAGGCTTGATAGAATTATTTTAAAGAGCTGCAGGAGCTGTATATTACACTTTAGATCTAGAGCAGATTTGTGTACAAAATATTAGATCTATATACTAGATGAGCTCCTCTACAAATTCCCCTTGGGGTGTTGAGCAAAACATGAAATAAAAAAAGTAGATCTGACATCTAAAGTTGCAGCTCTGCAGTAATATTCAGAAATTTCTAAAGTAAAATACAATAATAAGCAGATGAAATATCAACATGAAATGGATTATATTTGTAATCCATCGATCACCATAGTGAAGGTTAGAACCCCAACACTACAGATCTCTCCTCCAAAAGTATGTCAAAACACCCTGCAACTGTATACTTGCAAATAACGTAGTCCTGGAAGGAAAACTACATTGTGGGCTCTAATATTGGTTTGGCCTGATGCCAAGATCTGAAAATGCAGCTCCAAGGCTCTAATACTCTCTTACCGGGGGGATAGAAGACTCTCCCACTGAAAAGAGGCACTAGATGGCCTATATCTAAGTAGATATAGCCTCCATTTGCTGCAGCTTACAAGGACAACGCAACCCTCAATAGGATCAGCATTGTAGGTGTAAGGTGAAGCTTGGCCAAATTCCTGATAGTGGACAAGATCAACAAGACTCCTCTAAGAGGACTCTGAAGGAAGGAGGTGGGATTCCCGATCAGGAACACCGAGTGCTAAATAGCACTATTCTCACCTAAACAACAAGAGAATGATATATGTCTAAGTAGACAATACATTCAGAAATATAATCAAATCAACACCCTTCTCCTGTTGTCCTCCTCTTCCTTTTATAAGATAGAAATCTTGCAAAACCCTAAACCATCTCAATGATTTAGCTTCTTTCACATGTGCCACCTCCAACTAAGACTGCGTTGTGCATTAACGAGGTTCATCCCTTCTAGATAGCGACGTTGATATAGTCATTGTTGACACAGTAAAATGTCTCAATCCCTTTCACACATAAGGGTTTTTTATTAAATTAGCCCATATTTATCTTTTTTCACATGTGGCATTGATATATTCACTATCTTAGGAGTTTTTATTGTCCTCCTTTATACATTTATTCATGAAATAGAAAAATGAAACAAAATTGTATATTCCCATTAGGTGGGGCTAATTGGGAATATTACAGTCCTCCCCTCCAGAATGTTGCTTTCCCTCAAGCAACTGATAAGGTGAGTGTTGCAACACTTCTCCTCCTCCATTGGTGACACCATCGTGAGTTAAGCTTTCTAAGTGCTCACCAATCCAACCCTCTATGAATTTTTTCTCCAAAGTCATTATGAGATGTGCATAGTCCATCCCACAAGGAGTTAAGAACTCAAATGAAACAAGCATGGCTCAACAAATACTTTCCTTGAAACATGTATCATAAGGTACATGGAGATTCTCCATCCCATGTGGTACATACAAGCTTCGCATCCTCCCTCCATACATACCCATAAGAAGTACAACTAAATCATCAAGGTATGGAAGCAAAACTACATATATACAAATAGAAATTTGAGCATGAGGAGGTGGGTCATAGTCCCACATATGATACTAGCGCAGTGCATCTCTTGCCTACATCAGATCAAGGTATGGTAAGTGGTTTCCCCACCACTTAATTGCTGCACATGTCATCTCACCATGGCTGAAAACGTGAGATATGTTTGGTGCCTTTGGGAAGCACCCATCATGAAAGAAAATCTCCCTTTGGACATCAAGGGAGTGGCCAAATTTATAAATTTTAGGGGCCCAATGTTTTCCATGAGATTTACATGATACATTGCTCCTCCTTGGAGTCAGGGCCTGCATAAGCATGGTGAAATAATATGTAAAATCAGCAAATGAAACTTTCTTTACATGATCATATTCTTCACCAACAATGTCTCCCATACACATGGAGTTGTGTGTGGATCTTTCTCCTCCTTCATAAGAAGGAAGAGATGGCTAAAATAACTCTTGCATAGAGTCATATGGCTGCCCCAACTCCACATAGTTCATGCATTCTTGAAAATGCCGATGTATCTCTTCATTTAAGCCTTCCCAATCAAATCTTCTCATGATGATGTTGTAGATCTCCATGGAGTACATATGGCTGAAACAGAACTCTTTGTATGCTCTTTGTAGTAACTTTTGCTTGAGCTTAGAAGCTCCAGACAAGAAGATCCTACCATGATGAAAGATGACCCCTTCTTGCACTAAGTATCCCTCTTCATGCAGTTGGTCATCAAGTATCATTCAAATGTAAAGATCCTTGGAATAATCCACTAGAAATTGGGATTTCCAATATAGATATACACTGGTCAACAATGACAGTGCTGATGATGCACCAAAAGAAATGTCTGTCATGTTGTTGATCTCCTCCTTAACATCTCCTATGCAAAAGGTGTGTGTTGGAAGGTTGTTCCTTCCATTCTTCTCCTCCCACAGCGTAGATCCAGAATTGAGAGTGGGTGATGATGATAAGGGATAAATATTTCCCTCCTTCTTAAGCTTACCCAAGTCTCCCAGTGTTGTAGCTTTGTCTTCAAGTGCTCTAATCCCTCCTGGATCTAAGTTTGGAGCAACAAGTTTTGAGTTATTCCCCACAAAATCTAAATCAGGTTGCCTCCTAGGTAGTTTTCCACTAGATAAGAGTGTCCCATGCAAAAATCTCATGAACATAATATATGGGACTCTGAGGTACTTGTTTCCACTGCGCAAATCCATCTATGTTTTCTATGTGGAAGTGTTATGTGAGGAGTAAGTATGCATGCCTTTGATCATGTGAGGTTCACCACTCTTCTTGTCCATCCATTCCATTTGCAAAGCCTCCCAATCAGTGGTGACTTTCTCCAATTTAATCAACCGTTGAACACCCAAGATAACATTGGTGTCTGGTATGTCAACTACAAAGAAGTGATCCACTAAGGTGTAGGATCCCATGGTGACTGAAAGTGATGGGACATAATGCATGCATTGCATTGTTCTATCTCCTGGGACCAAAACAGAGAATCCCTCAAAAGTATCAGTGGGTGTTACCCTCCTTTGCACAAGATGGGCATCAATAAAGTTGTGGGTGGCCCCACTGTCAATCAATACAGAAACCCTCTGATTCATGATTGAACCTTGAACTCTTAAGGTCAAGTACTTAGGTACTCCTCTCAAAGATGCAAGAGTCCCTCCAATAGGAGAAAAGGCTCCATTTCATGTTGAATCTCCTTCAACATTGTCAACGTTGTGTCCCCTTCTTGGTTCATCATATTCATCTTCTTCAAGATCTGAGAAGACCTCCATATAATGTGCTTTACCAGCAGCACATTCATGTCCAGGTACCAATGGTTCTTGGCAAGTGAAGCATAGCTTCTTTCTCCCTAGATCTCTCCAGACTTCATCATCAAGGGGCTTCTTGTATGAGCTCTCCTTTGAAGGAGAAACTTTCTCTTCCTTTCCTTTAGAATGAAAAGAGGGTTTGTGACAAAATTTTTCCTTTGCTTTTGGCAAGGCATCTTGAAGGTCTCTAGCCCTCTCAATGGCGTCATATAAGGTAGTGGGCTTGGTAGACTTTCACAACCCATGAAGAGGTTCATCTAGACTATCGATGAACATGTACACCCTTCTTTCTACATACAAATTAGGAACCATAACAGATAATCTCAAAAATTTAGAAATATAAGACTCTATATTACCTGATTGCTTCAAATTTTCAAAGCTCATGAAAGGTGCCTCTGGATATTTTTTGTCAAACCTTTCCACCAGCCTTCTATTGAACTCATAATAAGTAGTCACATTGGCATGACCCAATGTAAACAAGCCATGAAACCACCAGTTGTGTGCTTCACCTTCAAAGTGCAGTGCTTCAATCTTGATGAGGGAAAATTTTAGGGGCGAATTTTAGCCCAAAGGTGAATTTTAAGGGATTTTAAATTTTAATAGGGAAATTTTTTTATATAAAACCCATTTTCTATAATTTTATAAAATTATCCCAATAATTATTTTAAAAATAATTAATTATTAAATAATAGTCGACCAAAATAAATCCCCATAAAACTGGAAAAATGGAATTTGCCCTTGATTTTCTTTGTTTGGAGTAGATTTCAATGGCATTCGCCTAGATTTACAGGATTGCAGGGAGGGGTAGGAGTGATTCGCTCCAATTTTTCACTGTTTCACTGGAATTTACTAGGTCGGAGAGGTGGTTGGGGCTTGGAAGGGGTGTGGAAGTTGAATGTTGGATTGGTGCAAACCTACCAGATTGATGGAGGTAAGATCCATGGAGGTGGAAACTTACAGATCTGGACGCATTGACCAATGACAACTGCATTGAAAGGGTTTTGGGCTTGTGGTTTTGTAAGTGGTTTCATTGTTCCTTCTTGTGTTTGCAGGTGCTTTCATGAGTTTTTGAATCCCATGTTGATCATTCTTTTTTGGAGGTTGAAATTATGAGCAAAAGGGTTTCGTTGGGCTACTATTCTAGGCACTCGCTTTGCTAAGTTGTGGTGTTTTTCGATCTATATCTGAGGCCATATCTTGTTTGAGGAACTCACTCACTATGTCCACTAATCTCAAAGCAGTATGAACATGTTATTTTATTGCAAACCTCTTGAGGAATACACTCATAGTTGGCAAAGCATATTGGCATCATTAGCGCACACTTTTTTTTTACAAATGTAAGGAAAATTATGGAGAAGGTTTATCCCTATAATAGAAGAAAATTTTGAAGGTTGGACCGAAGGTGCATTTGACACAATTTTGAAAGATATGAAGCAAATTTCTACCTTAATAACTTATCTTAATATCTTTTTTGATGCCCTAGAATTGATTCTTCAAACAAATCTATGCATATATATGAGTGTGACCTCCTTTCTGACATGTATCTTTGAATTTTAATGACTGATCCTGTGTGAGACTCAATGTTCCCTAATCAGTAATTTACATCTACTTGGGTATGGTTTTGTATGTTTTGAAGGCAGTCCTAGATTTTATAGCTGTGAGGGTTTATCTAAACTTGTCTGGAATTTATATTTATACATCCTACTTTAGCACACCAAACTGAGAATTGAATCTTCCATGAAGTTTTTCAAGGCTTATATCTGGGAAGTTTGTTTTTTATTCCTCATATAAGTATCATTATTTTTATGAGCATTGGATTCTGAAGTTTAAATATTGGAGCAGAGAAAATTGACAAGATAGACGTGCTTGATAAGCCTCAACCTTGATGAAGAAGTCCATATCGCTTAGCGAGTAGCTATATAGACTTCAAATACGACCTATGCAAACCAGAGAAGAAGCTTAAATGTATTCAAAGATTCCTCAGAACTCGTATCCTTTTCACCCCTCTTTGGAATGTTCTTATTGAACTTAGAAAAATAGTTTTGGCATGACACTTAAGTGATATATCATAGGATCTACCCGTGGCATCTCTTGGGAAAAAAATCATACCATATTTTAATGGGTCATTTTTATATACACAATCATGTAAGCATTGACCAATACCAAGCTCGCATTAGAGTAAGTGTCCTCTCCAATTGTGCATCTTTGATCAAAGTTTTGGAGTACATTAGTGAATTTGAAATTTTCACCAGGGATAGTTGTGACACATTGTGCATCAGTAGCAAAGGAATCTTAGTGAAGACCTTGATAATCAGTAACCTATTTCCATACTCAACTCTGACTTTTCAGACACTTGAGGAAAGCTCATCAATAAAATGAAGATCAATATTCCATATCCTTGAAAACCAACATATTTAAAGTACAATAGTGGAAATTGCAGGTTGTGAAAGAATGCCATGTATACTTGATTTGAAGCAGAAAGAGTTATCATTGAATGCCTAAGATGTTGCTAGGCTTGATCACAGTTATTAACTCAAAATTTGTATTGGTTAGTTAGCAAAAGAGTTCAGAGTGTTTGAAATTATCACGAGAACTAATGTTACTTCTAGACTTGAGAGAATTTGAACCGTGGGCACAAATAGAGCATAGTTTCCACAGTTTACATGTTGTAGACAAAGCCTAGTATGATTGGGATTTGTCAATTGAATATTAAGCAATGTTGATGCATTGAGAAGAACTAGTCTTGTTGAGACAGGTGTAGTTTATATAAGGTTATGGTTGTGAGAAAAAGCAGGTTGATATACTCATGTACCAGTGATGATAATTATGATGCTAGTGTTGACAATTTAAGCTTATGCTAGTATTACAAAAACAATGAAGACTTGATATGGTTGATAATGAAACGTGAGATGAAAATTTCAAGGCTTGAGATTGAAGATCAATGTTGTAGTAAGTTCATATTGACGTCATGTCGTTACAAAACTGACAACTAGGGTTTAACAGAGAGTTATCACAGAGAAAATTTTGTAGACAGATGTGCAAAAGTCAAATTGGTTTTCAGCTACTTAAATTGAGCAAAGATGAATACTAAAGTGGACCAGTAGTAGTATCAGGCATGGTAGTAGATGGAGGTATCAGTGAAGTGCATTAGTAGTAGTAGCAGGAGTGGATAGAGGAAACAATGAAGTGCAATAGCAGTGGTAGCAGGCATGGCAATGTTAGCAGTGAAGTGCAGCAACAGTGACAATAAGAGTGGACAAAGGTAGTAGTGAATTGCAACAACATTGGTGACAAGAGTGGAAGTGAAAAAACATGAATAATGGCATACCAAATCCCAAACACTTCATCTAGTATCTAAGGCTACATATTCACATCTCCTCCAACACGAAGATGTTATTTCCTTAACTCTTTCACTTGATATTTTTGTTTCTTGTATCATGATGATTGTTCTATTTTCCTTTTCAATTCGATTTTTGAGATATCTCTTCTTAATCTAGTTCCTTGAAATTTTGTAAATGGCATGTACAATCTGGCAATGATGGAAGTTATACAATTGCTGTTTAACAGTCCCAATGACATAGTTGATATCCTCACACAGTGATGTTAGTGATGTTGATGTTGTGGATGATATTACTTGATGCTTCATGATGGGTGTTCTTTCTCACTTTCACATAATCTTGTTCTAGAATGGCCTACGAAACTATAAATCGATATAGTATATTGGAAATTTAGGGCTTTCCTCCTCTATGATTATTCCAATTATAAATCCCATTTATGGCGATCATATATGTCAATTTAAGTTTTTATAGGTCATTGAATTATTGCACCTCTATAAGTTCTAATCTTATGATCCCCCCTTCTTCTATTCAAGGGTTTTGATAATGTTGAGATCACCGCCCAATATCCATTTCTCCTCATTGTTGATTGACCTTATTGTCGTGATATTTTCTAGAAATCCCAATTTTTATGTGGTTATATGTGGACAATAGACTGTTGTTATGCACCATGTCTCCATGGCTCCTACATATTGGAATATGCCCAAAATTATTTTGGAGAGTGATATCCATTCATGGAAGGATATTTCCTAAGGGTTTTAGAGAATTACCAAACCCCAAACACTTCATCTAGCATCTAAGGCTACATATTCACATCTCCTCCAACATGAAGATGCTACTTCCTTAAACCTTTCACTTGATATTTTTGTTTCTTGTATCATGATGATTGTTTGATTTTCCTTTTTAATTCGATCTTTGAGATATCTCTTCTTAATCTAGTTCCTTGATATTTTGTAAATGGCATGTACAATCTGGCAATGATGGTAGTTATACAATTGCGGTTTGATAGTCCCAATGGCATAGTTGATATCCTCACATAGTGATGTTAGTGATGTTGATGTTGTGGATGATATTACTTGATGCTTCATGATGGGTGTTCTTTCTCACTTTCACATAATCTTTTTATAGTCTCTACTTGATGCTTTTGTTGCTATGGTTGTGTCAGGAATTAATTAATTTTCTAATTTGTGAAAGAGATTGTCCACATTAAGGCTTCATTCTGGGCTAAATGTATTAATGTTAGAATGTGATATGTAATTATTTGAATGGCTTCTTCTCTACAAGGTATCGACTCAGTTAATAAGGAGTGGTAGTAGGAGACAAGTTCTTGTTCTAGTTTTTCATGTTGCATGCCCATCATAAGAGGTGAGAGAAAATATTCTATTGTTATGTATGTGCTTCACCATAGCCTTATGGAAGAAATTCAAATTCCTCTCTCCTTATTTTTCAAGTTTAGTGCCCACTGATAATTTTTTTTCAAGATATTGATTAGCAGACTTTGGTTTGAGTAAGTGCCTAAATGTATGTTTTTTAATGACACCAAACCCTGAAACAGAAATTTGTACTGAGAAACAAATAGCAGCGATATCTTTTTCACTGATCAACTAGTCCAGAAAGCAATAGGTAGAGGTGCTAACCCAAATATTCCAAGATAAAGGGAAGCAAACTCTACAATTTCCAGACTACTGGTAAATCTATTAAATTTTACTTGTCTAATTTTCAAAAACCCCTAATTTGTCTTGACATAAACTTAGGATATTTTTGGGATTGTCAATTTTCATTTTTTTTATTACATATTTCTCAGTTTTGTGCAACTATGCAATGAAAACTGTCAGATGTATATGGCCAATCAGCAGAGTAAATATGGCATTGAAATGTAAAAAAAATCTTACCTTATCTCTCTGGGATGTTGCTTCAGAGTCCATACTAAACCGCCAATCGACATCAAAAAATATTTCATCTGCTTCTTTATTTAACATTTTCTTCACTTCTGTTATCAGAATATTTGAAGCATGAGGTTGTTTAACGTATATGACATCCTTCCCTCCCATTTTTACACCAACAATAACATGTGTGCCGTACTTCTCAATAAATCTGAAGAGAATGCATAGATATACAATTTAAAAAGTGCAACTTTTCTTTAGGTACATCCCAAATAAGGTGCAGGCATTCTTCAAATGTTCAAAATAATAAGTTGTTAATTAACAAGTACAATGAACCAAAAACAATTTGCAATCACAGCCACATAGTGATCCATCAATCATATAGAGTTCAATTAGAAACTTGATGATTCAATTCTAACGTTAATGATCTTGGTTAGTTCCAATTGTATTTTTTAAACCCCTCAACTTGTAATTAGTATTCATTATATAGATCCAACACAATGGCACACACTATATGAAACAGTTCTCAGAAAATATTTCACTCTTTCCAACAATGTAGCGATAGATTGATATATTTGAAAGCAAGTACAGGACATGCAAAATATTGGAGATTACTAAATTAAATTGAAGCTATTATGCAGAAAGGATTCTATTAGACTATGGTAATAACATTTTCAAGATCCCACATTTTAGATTTTAAAAACTTCTTCTGATTGTTTTTATCACATTAAACCAAATTTTGTACTCTAAATTTAAAGAATATCTGAATGTCACCAAAAAGAAAAGTTGGTTTTGCAATTATACAATTTTTACTCATTGTGTTCTAGTAGATATGGTTCAAGTTTCAACCATATGACATGGCCAATGAGTAGAAGCCACACTACATAAATACTCTTTCCATATTCTGTTAGATCATACATATGAAATAAAGTAAACATTGTAGACTAAGCTTCTCAAATTTTGGGCCTTGTCTTATACCAAGCCATTTTGCATTCATCTGCAATTGCGAATGAATGTCCATTATATGCTTGGGTTCTGGAAGGAGCAACCAATGGAATTTTTCGAGTGCCTGGCATATTCTATACCATTAATAGTATGCTTATCATATCCTTTGTTTGCCAATTATACATTTTATATAATCAATTCATAAGATTCTTGTTTGAAAAAATCCCTTTATTAGCTCTTCTTTTAATACCAATAGCTTACATCCCCTAGGGCGTTGAAATGATGGTAATACTTGTTACCTCAAAATATAGTTGGCCTTGTTAAAGACCTCACAAGGCAAAGGCCAGAACTTGTTGCAGAATGGCCTGTGAAACTATAAACCGATCTAGTATATTGGAAACTTAGTGCTTTCCTCCTCTATGATTATTCCAATTATAAATCCCATTTATGGCGGTCATATCTGTCACTTTATGTTTTTATAGGAGGTCATTGAGTTATTGCACCTCTATAAGTTCTAATCTTATGATCCCGCCTTCTTCTATTCAAGGGTTTTGATAGTGTTGAGATCACCGCCCAATATCCATTTCTCCTCATTGTGGATTGACCTTATTATCCTGATGTTTTCTAGAAATCCCAATTTTTATGTGGGTATATGTGGACAATAGACTGTTGTTATGCACCATGTTTCCCTGGCTCCTATATATTGGAATATGCCCAAAATTATTTTGGAAGTGATATCCATTCATGGAAGGATATTTCCTAAGGGTTTTAAAGAATTACCAAACCCCAAACACTTCATCTAGCATCTAAGGCTACATATTCACATCTCCTCCAACACGAAGATGCTATTTCCTTAACTCTTTCACTTGATATTTTTGTTTCTTGTATCATGATGATTGTTTGATTTTCCTTTTTAATTCGATCTTTGAGATATCTCTCATTTTGATCTAGTTCCTTGAAATTTTGTAAATGACATCTACAATCTTGCAATGATGGCAGTTATACAATTTCAGTTTGACTGTCCAAATGACATAGTTGATATCCTCACATAGTGATGTTAGTGATGTTGATGTTGTGGATGATATTACTTGATGCTTCATGATCGGTGTTCTTTCTCACTTTCACATAATCTTGTTATAGCCTCTGCTTGATGCTTTTGTTGCTATGGTCATGCCAAGCATTAATTAATTGTCTTCAATGTTCAATGTGTGAAGAGTG
This sequence comes from Pinus albicaulis, assembly GCA_034641835.2. NCBI lineage: Eukaryota > Viridiplantae > Streptophyta > Pinopsida > Pinales > Pinaceae > Pinus > Pinus albicaulis. Next base: position 742,552,710 of record CM076577.1, read on the forward strand.
CAAATGTTCCCTTGACGTTGTTTAAATTCAGTGGGATTTAAATTGATCTCTTATATGCAAGGCCTTCTCTGAGAACTATTCTGGAAGTAAGTATGATCTTCAGGTTTTGAAATTAATATATGATATTCATTGTCTTTCTTTTTTGTGAATATTACATTGCACATTTTCATGTTCATGATAACTTCCCTTCTGGATGATAGAAAAGGTGTACCATGGAGTAAAGGTGTTGTAGGTTGTAGAGTAACATGAAATTTTACAGTATGGGTTTGGTCATTTATAATCTTCTCCGCAATGTTTTTTGCTGCTCTAATGTTAATAAGTTCAAAAAGAGAATCTCAATGCACAATTGAGGCATTTGCATATGATACAAGGAAGTTGGAACTAACTCACAAACCTAGCACTGTTAAATCATAGCAAGTTTATTTGCACTCGTCTTTCATTCTCTCATGAACCGAGTGAAATTTCTTAGGGAATTTCTAATCAACAAGTTTTAGGAGTTTGTGTCAGATTTGGGTAGACTCATAGAATGATTAGCTTGTGGCTGCTATAAACTCTTTTTGTCAACTCATGGATGCATGGGTTAAATTTTCACTTGATTTGCAGTTTCCAATGACTTTACACCAAGAATCATTGGCTGATCGTGATGATTCGTTGACTTCTTTTCTTCTTTTTTTCCCCTTTCCCTTAGATGGTCATGCATGGCAGGGGAAGTTCCAGTGAATGTATGATTTTTGGTGTGCATTTATCTATTGGTTAACTCTTTGGTAACATCCCATGACTATTATTTCAATGGAAGTTGGTTAAACAACAAACACAAAGTGCTAATTAGGAGTTTTAAATGTTTGATACAAAAACTAATTTTGGTTTATAGGATCCCAAATGTGTTTTTTTGAGCCTGAAACTGTATATGGCACCCCTATGTTTACAAATCATGGAAAAAATTTGAGTCTTTTCTAGGTTATTTCATGGCCATACTAGACGTGTTTCACTACCCAAAACATTTCCAGATATTAAAATATAGGTGGTTGATTTTCCTACAATTTAGGTTACATAAAATACAAATTTTGGTCAATTTTTTTTAATGCATTGAACCGTGGCCAAATTTATCAAATCATGTTGTGACATGAGGGAAGAGCTTGTAGATTGGCTTCCATGCAAAATGGCCAAGACCTAGGTTGGTCTCGTACATGTTGGTTTACAAGGGAATATTTGAGCACTTACTTCCTTTTCCCCTTGCCCGAGTCTATTCAGAGAGCCCTTATTCTTCAATTGACTTGACTTTTTAAAGGATTCCCGTCTTTCCAGAATGGGACGATCTTCCTTGTGGGATTTAGCCCATTCTTTCATTTCAATTTTAATCTCTTTATTTTTTTGTCTCATATGTAGGAGGCAAAGCCATGAACTAGGAGAGATCCAGAATTTCTCACCATTTCTTTAAAGTCTGGCTATGAGAACCATATAGGGCTATATTTTAAATGACCTGGACCAAGTGCTTGAGAGTTTGATACTAAGAGCAGAATCATCTTGTGATTGGTTAGAGCACTTGGGATAGTTGCAAAATTTAGAATTACTCAGACAAAAAGGAGCTTTATAAGAGAAACTGTTAAATTTGGACAACTAGGTCCAAACTCCATCTTGTGATGCTCAGATAAAGATTCCAATATTTGTATTTGATTCCTCTTTCAAAGAGATGTAAAATCAATCTAAAATTGATTTTAATCTGATGAGCAGAACATTTATTTTGAATTTATTATTTATAATAAATTTAAGTGCAGGTCAACCTTAAGGTTTTTACCCCCAGTAGATGTGTCACACACCTCACATGATTGGTATTTATAGGGTCAACGTTGGAGCATTTTTCCACTCAAATCATCACACATCTTCTCCTCTTATACGAGCATTTGAGAAGCAGTTTCATCTCACATGTGGGAGAGAAGGACAAAGTTTACCACAACAAGAAGGATGAAGTTTACTGCAGCAGAAGGAAGAAATTTACTGCAGCAAATTTTCTACGGTTACGGTTTCTGGGGAAGTTTGACCAGTGTTGACTTCGGTCGATGCATGGTCTGATTGGGCTAAAATTTGGAGGAGACTTTGATCTAAGGAGGCTGTACATTTTGGCCTAGAAATCGAGGTCAAAGGTTGACTGAAAGTGGAGCTGCATTGACTTTATTGCTGCTGCCTTGTGTTGACTTTTTTGGGCCAGCGTTGACTTTTCTGGGTTGACTTTTGAGTCGACCGTGTCACTTTTTTGAGGACTATTATGACACATGCTAGGTTGGCTGACCGTGAATTCTTTGTTGGTTGAATCATCCTATTGACTGTCGTAACGAACCAACACTTTTATCTATTTCTGACTTGTCTTATTAAGATCACTGGTATGTTCTATTAGCATTTTACTTGATTATTTATGTGATTGTTGTTCGTAAAAGTAAAGTTGCATCAAGCATAGAAAATATACGAAAATTAACATGGTATCAGAGCTGAGGTGAATACAAGCCCTACCTTATAGCAATCACCGAAGAGAAAAATGGGTTCCACAAGTTATGGCTTTAGGGAGGATGACAAGCTAACTGGGAAGGATGACTTCCATGCTTGGAAGATGATATTGGATCTTAAATTAGAAGACCATGATATCATGGACTATGTACTGGGTAAGATATAAGAACCTCCATCCACTACTACTGTTGCTGTCAAAACAAAGGAAAAAATGGCAAGTGTTTCACTTGTCATAGGCCAGGTCATCATGCTAGAGAATTTCCTTTCAAGAAGGATTCTCTTGAAGATGATAACAACAACAAAAACTGAAGGGATGGAAATCAAAGGAACAACAGTTTCTAGGGAAAGAGGAGGGCTCCCTCCAATGGAAATGATCAACCTTTCAAAAGGTGAAAGAACTCCAGGTATGAGGAATCAAATGTTGTTGATAAAAGAAATGAATGCATTCTTGTATCTGCCCTCTCTGCAGCATCTCCACCCGACACTATGGATGTTTGGTTGATAGATAGTGGTGCCTCAAGGCACATCACTAGGTTCAAGGAAGCACTTTCTGACATGGTTGAGAAGGATACTAATCTGGAAATTATCCTTGGAGATAATGCTACATATCCCGTGAAAGGGACAAGAACTAGGACCCTCCACCTGTCTCAAGGACAAGTCCTTTGCTTGCAGGATGTACTCTATGTACCAAATTTGAAGAAGAACCTTGTGTCTATATCGAACATGGAAGATAAAGGTTTCAATGTGGCATTAACTGATGGAAAGGTGTGCATGTGGAATAAGAGCTTCAAGGAAGCTATCACAATTGGTTTTAGATTTGGAACACTCTACCAAGTTGGAGGAAGTCCACTGGAAGAAATGACATGTGATACTACGACACTGGAGGTTTGGACACCTTCTCTATCATGAAGGTGTATGGCAGGGTTGTGTCGAAGGAAAACACACAAAGGGGACCTCTCTGCTCAAGCGTCACAAAGACATTTGATATCTTGCATTGATACATTATGATATGTCTGGTAGGCTGCTCGTGACATCCTTGGCAGGATGTTATTTTTATATGAGACAAATGAGTTTAAGAACATTTGCAGAGGAGCTAGCATAAACAGGGAGACCACAATGTGTGTGGGCTACAGTGAAATCTCAAAGGCCTATAGAGTCTATGTGCCTGGTCAAAGGGAAGAAGAAATATGCCATGATGTCACTTTTGATGAAGATGCTTCCTTGAAGAAAGTAGTAGATCTTCCAAGATCTGAGGAAGATCATGAAGCAAGGCTTGAAAATCAAGAATAACTGAAGGATGAGAGGATGCTTGATGGTGAAGGACCAATGGACCCGATTAATCCACGTCCTTCACTTGGAAAGAGACCATCATGGCTCAGGGACACTCTCGAAGATGTTGAGGGACATGCAGCTCTAAGGGGGACATTCCATGAAAGCAAGACGCTGAGTAGATACCAAAGGTATCTGGCTGCCATGAGTACTATTGTACAATTTGAGCCTGGATCTTTTGAGGAAGCGATAAAGCATCAAGTCTAGAAGGATGCTATGCACGAAGAGTATGAGTCCATAATGAATAATGATGTCTGGAATGTGGTTCCAAGACCAAAGGGAAAATCAGTTGTCACCGAAAAATGGCTCTACAATATCAAGCATGGATCTGATGAAAGTGCTGAAAAGTTCAAGGCAAGATCCGTTGCCCATGGCTTCTCTCAAAAGGAAGGAATAGACTATGATGACACATTTTCACCAATGGCACGATATACCACCATTCTATCGATCATAGCCCTTGTAGCTACGCCAGGATGGAGTCTTCATCAGATGGATGTAAAGATCATTTTTTTTCATGATGCGATAAAAGAAGAGGTGTATGTGGAACAACCTATGGGATTCAAAGTCCAGGATCGAGACACCCATGTCTGCAGGGTGAAGAAATCCCTCTACGGGCTAAACCAAGCACCCAGAGCTTGGTACGAGAGGATAGATAGCTACTTGATGATGCTGGGCTTCACTCGAATTAATGTTGATCCTAACCTTTACTTCAAGGTTGTCTAGGGGAAGCCTCTCATTCTGGTGCTGTATGTGGATGACCTCTTTCTGACAGGTGTTGACCCTCTCAGTGTAAGAGGGAGCTCACTGCTGAATTTGAGATGAAAGGCCTAGGACTAATGCCTAGGCCTGGAGATATAGGAGAGACCTGGCAAGATTTTCCTTTCTCAAGGAAAATACATTATGAAGCTTCTGGTATGGTGGACTGTAAGTCCGTGTCGACACTGATGGAACTCAACTTTAAGAAGTTGAGTGGAAGCGTTGTTGGGCCTGTGTTAGAAAATCCTACTGAGTGTCGTCAACTCATAGGGGGCCCTGATGTTCTTAGGGAACATCCGTCCGGACGTATGTTGTACAGTGAAAAATTTGAGTCAACACATGGTTGATCATAACATTCATTGGGTTGGTGCCAAGAAAATCTTGAGATATCTCTGAGGCACGATAGACCATGGGCTGAGATACACCACCGGGAGTATGAAACCCCATTGATATGCTGATGTCGATTGGGCTGGCAGTGTGGTGGATCACAAGAGCACATCTAGATGCTACTTTACATGTAGATCTGCTTGGGGTAGGAAACTGAAGTCGGTAGCCTTGAGCACCATTGAGGCCAAATACCTTGTATTATGTATGGCCTGTTGTGAAGTCACTTGGTTACGAATGCTCTTTAGTGAGTTGTTCGAGCATGTGCTAGGTGCCACCGTTATCCTTTGTGATAACTAGAGGGGGATTCATTTGTCATAGAATCCTGTGTTCCACGAACGATCCAAGCATGTTGATGGATGGTACCACTATCTGGGATATGGTACAATGAGGCGTCGTAAGGCTCGATCATATAGGAACTGATTAGCAGGTCACAGATATTCTCACAATTCCCTTGGGGAAGGTCATGTTCCTAACCTTCCGTGAGAATCTTGGTATCATGGAACGACCCTAATCTGAGGGTCCCGTTGGACGATGAGCTCTGGGAGCTCTAGGGGGCTTTGGGGACAGCTTCTCGGAGCTATGAGCAACCACAAGGCTAAGCTTTTTGAACCTTTTTGGTGTGCTTGGACCCCACCGTTGTGATTATTGAGTTGGTTCACCTCACATTATCTATGCCCCGTATGCATCCTACCCATTGGGTTCAGGGCTCATGGGAATTACCTCTCATTTGGTCAATGAGATGGGAAAGGCTAGATACTAGTAGTAAAGACTGATGGACACATCAGAAATTGTCATACTCTGTATCTATGATGGCATGGTCCAACCACTTGATCTGGGATCAATTCTAGTGAGGTTTTAGACCTCCTGCTGACTTCGGGTTAGATGAACCAACTTTGGGTTGGTTGGAGACTCGTTGTGAGTCCGATAGAGGTTTTGACCTCTGGGATGAATTTTTCAGCCAAGAATGATGTCTTTGTGACTGACCCACTCCTGTTCTAAAATAAAGAGGCCAACAAAACAAGTTACAGTGGGATGACGCATGATGTTTGATTTCATTGGTGAATGGAGTTTTCCCTAGTTGAGAGGGAGTGTTAAATTTGGACAACTAGGTCCAAACTCCATCTTGTGATGCTCAGATAAAGATTCCAATATTTGTATTGGATTCCTCTTTCAGAGAGGTGTAAAATTGATCTAAAATTGATTTTAATCTGATGAGCAGAACACTTATTTTGATTTTATTATTTATAATAAATTTAAGTCTAGGTCAGCCTTAAGGTTTTTACTCCCAGCAGATGTGTCACACACCTCATATGATTGGTATTTATAGGGTGAACGTTGGAGCATTTTTCCACTCAACCCATCACACATCTTCTCCTCTTATCGAGCATTTGAGAAGCAGCTTCATCTCATGCATGGGAGAGAAGGATGAAGTTTACCGCAGCAAGAGGACAAAGTTTACCACAACAGAAGGAGGAAATTTACTGCAACAAATTTTCTGTGGTTAGAGCTTCTGGGGAAAATTGACCAACGTTGACTTTGGTCAATGCATGGTCTGATTGGGCTGAAATTTGGAGGAGACTTCGATCTAAGGAGGCCGTACATTTTGGCATAGAAATCAAGTTCAAAGGTTGACCAGAAGTGGAGTTGCATTGACTTTATTGATGTTTCCCTGTGTTGACTTTTCTAGGGCAACGTTGACTTTTCTGGGTTGACTTTTGAGTCGACCATGTGACTGTTGTGACACATGTTGGGTTGGATAATCGTGAAGTATTTGCTGGTTGAAGCATATTGTTGACCTCTGTAACGCACCAACACTTTTATATATGTCTGACTTGTCTTCTGAAGATCACTCGTATGTTCTATCAACATTTTACTTGATTATTTATGTGATTTTTGTTGGTACAAGTAAAGTTGCATCAAGGATATAACATCTACAAAAATTAACAGAAACCTATCAAGTATTTCCACAATGAACCCTAGCCCTAGCTTTGTATTGTTCCATTTGAATTTTCCATTAAAAATGTCCTATTCTGAAATCAGGTTGTCAATGGTCCTAATGGTTAAGAACATGTTGGTTTTTTTTTCATTTCACTTATTAAACCTATAGAAAGGGTCCATTTTATTGATTAAACAAGTGTAAAGATACCATTCCATTGATTTACCCTGCAAAGGGTCCATTCCGCTGATCTAACCCATTAGATGATTTAACGTTTGCAATTTCTTTTACCCATGCTTGTTCCATGCATGTAAACCCAAATCATTGGCCCACCTAGAAATGTGGCCCACTTGGTGTCTTAGTGTAAGAACACTCTTAAAAATTCTTATCTCCTCGTCAAGCTCATGAAATATTACTTGCAATCATTCCAAATTGTTTTGAAAATTGTTCGTCTAGGAAAATTAACAGAATTTGCACCTATGATTAAATCATAAATCATTAGGGACTTGGATGTTGTGCATCTGTGAATTTTTTTCTAGCCTATGCTTGAAAACTACCTCATAAGGAGCTTCTCCATTTTTCCTTGCAATCCATTTAGTCGTTATAACCATCCTTGGAGCATGGCGGTTAATTATCCCAAGTCCTCCATATTCTCTATGGAGGGTGTAAATGTCACTAGTAACTGACTAGTTGCCTTCCTCCTCACTTTTATCATGGAAAATGAGAATAAAATATACTTCAATATGACAAGAGACCTGAGACCTCCATCAAGATGTAATCATCACACATCTCTAATATAGTTTTCCATCTTATCATTACGTGGTTTTCATTTATGATCTTAGACATGTGCTGTGAATGCCATCCTTACACATGAATAGTAGCTACATTGTCAGGTACCCTACTCTGCAGCTACGCCCTCCAAAAAGCCAAGTAAACAAGTCAAATTAAAACACAAATTGGGTACTAATAAAAGGATCGCTAATAGTCCATTAAGGATGAGTGAAGTGTTCTTGATGCCCTAATGATAAGTGAAGTGTTATGCTCTTCTTCATTCCCTGATGATGAGTGAATTTTTTACTCAAAGGCTAAAGAGAGTTAGCTCAAAATCTTACATGCAATGAAACCAAAACTTTAGGGCATTATGTTGATCAACGAAAAGGAAAAAAATGAGCCAATTTGTGTGCACGTCAAGTATGAGGCTTTTTAGTTTAAAACTACAAGTTGAAAAGTGGATTTATTCAATACCAACAAATGCCTTTTCAAAAATGAACAAAACATATTGATGAAATAACTAGTAAATTGTTTCTCGCTGGAAGGAAAACACTATGCCTAAGACATTCACAAAATAAGATGATACAATAAGCAGACGACCTAAGTAATAAAATTACAGACACTTTATTTTTCATGATTTTCTTCAATTATCAGTAATAGTGGTACTAAAAATGCCAGCATTTCAAAATTTTTTGAATTACATGAACCCAATAAATACCTTTGCACTGTGAAGATGGAAAGGTGCCTCATTTACACAATTTTTTTTTATCAATTTTTTCATTTTCAGTAAATATACAAGCCATGTTTCTATAGGATATGAAGAATTCTAAAATATCAAATCCTGAATGTAGATAGGAGTTAATTTAAGGTCAGAGCCTAGCGAAAAGCCAAATCCGTGCAACGAATTAACTGATTAGTATAAAAAATATGTACATACCCAACCCCTATGGATTTGATCCCGTTACTTACAAGGTGGAAACACATGTTCATAACTGTTAGACCAAATCATGATATATACAAATCCTCTAGTTGAGATTTAGCTATACCCAGTGTTGTTGATCGTAATGTATAAGAAACTACTCAAAGAGGACTCTAGGCTGAAGATAACATAGGAGTATGTTGACTCTGCAATTCCAAACATATGAAGATTCATTTATTCCCTGCAAGGTTAATTCCCTTGATGAGATGCATTGGAGTGATGCAAATCTTTGTAGGAAATTGAAGGTATGTATATCTGATTTTTTATATGAAAAAATACTAGTTTATTATACAATCTAAGTAAAGTGGATTGATTTATCAGTTTTTCCTTTTAACTTGTTAACGATATCTAACTGAATGGTATGTTCGATAGCATTATTCTGATTAGTTACTTAATTTAGTAAGTAACACAGAATTTTGCATCTACAAGTGCTTTGATCAGATTAGCTACTTAATCTAATAAATAACTTCAACGTTTGCATCTACAATTTTCCAAGGCCAATTACAACAGTATGGAAGCCACGATAGTAGTATACTTAATACTAACTCAACATGTCATTTGTAACAATTTAATCTGGGTGGATAAGCATAATCTCTCCTTCCAATAACAAGAGATAAATCCAATTCAAATTGACTCTTTCATATTTTAGTTTGTCCACTATCATTTTACTGAGCTGTACAATGCATCTTGCTTCTCTCAGTCCATAAATCCATATCCAATTAGCTTTTCGAATTTTGAAATTGCTCAAATGATAATACATGCTATATATTGCAGCTAACCCTACAACAATCCATATCCAATTGATCTTTTGTCTCTTAAGATTGCCAAAGTGATACCACATCATAAATAACATAGTGCATATATCTTCTCTATATGCAACAATCCATATCCAATTCATTTTTGTCCTTGAAGTTGCCCAGGTTATAAATACATCAAATACTGAGAAATTCGACATATGTAACCTTTGTCCAAATCTTTTGTGCATACTAAAGCAGGGCTAAAATGGTTTTGTGCTAAGTATATATATTTTTACATAGATAAGCTAAATACATCGTGGTGGGGTATTGATCATTTTTTAAAGGGGTATATGTATAAAATTTGGCTGTTTCTCAAATATTGTGGAGTTAAAAAAAGTATTCTAAGCCTTGAAGTGATCTGTGGTATTCATGTTCTAATTATGCAATATTTCTTGTTCACAGCTATGGTACGCATTAGCCAAGACACTGTCAGAGAGGGTTGCATGGGCGTTGGCGATGGACAAAGGGTTGAATATGGTGACAATCAACTCATCTCTGATTGTGGGACCTGGTATCACATACAAAAGCTCAGGATCTACCATTGCATATCTTAAAGGTGAGGGTGAGAGATCTTCATACCAAATGGACTCTGTTCTAGAATGTACAAATATGGTATAGTAATCCCTTGGAGAGAATCTAATCTATGGAAGTGCAAAATATTAGCTATTTTATTTATAGTTGCTACACTTTGTGATGGAAGGGGCTGCACAAATGTATGAGAAGGGCACTTTAGCTAGTGTGGACATAAAATTTCTAGGGAATTCTCATATGTGTGCTTATGAAGATTCATATGCCTATGGGAGATATATCTGTTTCAATCAAATAGTCAGTAATGTAGAAGATGCTATCAATTTAGCACAAAGTTTGCGACCCTTGATACCATTCCCTGACACTTGATACCGTTCCCTGATAGGTACAGAGAAATTAGTTATTGTTAGTTATTAAAATCACTGAAGATTCTGTATGTTCAATATTTAAATTGGGTTGCTTACCTATTGATATTTTATCTTTAGCTATTATGTCACAATGAAATTAATCATACATAGATAGTTATTTTCCACACATAATACCATTCCCTAATAGGTACAGAGCAATTAATTATTGTTCAGTTATTGAAATCACTGAAGATTATGTATCTTCAAGATTTAAATTGGGTTGCTTACCTAATGATATTTTTTCTTTAGCTATTATGTCACAATGAAATTAATCATACATAGATACTCTCCAAAGATAATCATGAATTCATTATTTATTTTATTTTTTTCATAATTTGGTAAGAGATTTGAAAAACCAACGATGTACCAATAGCATCTCAATAATAAGAAGTTGACTGGATTGACGGTTGGATGTGGAAACCGTGCAACCCTAAGAAATGAACTGTAAGGGAAGGGGGGGTTTCCCATGTTACAGCTTAACAATAGCCATGAATGAGGGGCACAAGAAAACTTGGGGAGTTTACATGTTCAAACCTTATCCATTTTTGTACATACTATAATGTAATTTTCACTTCAAGGTTTGGATAGTTGGCAACAAGTCGATTTCCATAACGAACAGCATTAAAATTTTAGTTGGTGACTAAGGCTCTCTACCATATGCAGTTTTTTTCGTTAATTTCTGATGTAAAATCAATTTCCTGATTTATGGAAATGACAAGTGCAAGACTGCAAGTAAGTTGTTGATGAGCTGTTTGGTGTGTGAATAAAAAGTGGGATACCCCACACTTTGGAATTGTTTTATCGTTATTAAAGTTATTCCTTTTGTTTTACCATTATGGGAAGTTTCACTTTCTCTTATCATGAGTTATGTTATGAATGGAATGAGCAGTTACACTTTCTCTTATCCTGAACTGTTTTATGAGTGGAGTGCATAATGTTCGTTTGATGGTATTTTTATATATTGGGATGTTGAATTATTTAATTACAAGATAAAAAATTGAACACTACTTTGCCTGGTCAAAATTTTATCTTTAAAGTTCTTAGTCAAGCACCGTCACCAGTCAAACTTGTGAGAGGCCTGGATTGTGTAATAGTTGTGTAACTGTTGGTGCCTGTTGGTGATTATATGCGTGGAGGAGAGCCGATTTCCATTGTTTCATTGGACTATTGAGGGATGAGTTGAGCTTCGTGAATTTATGATATCGTCCCCTTGAATTGCCCGATCCATTCCCATGAGAAAATTCTCCCATGAGCTGAGTCGGTTTGGATGTGCGTAGCAGACAGTGAGGCACAACTGTCAGTTTGGAGGTGTGTTGGGATTGTCATATTGACATTGCTCATTAGTTATTAGCATTTTTTTTTTTTGACTTGTTCTACTCATTGAAGAAATCAGCAGAGGCATGGGCCTTTGTGTTGGAGGATCGTTGAAACAAAATTATCTGCAAAGATCCCAATTTGTTGAAACTCCTCTCCAACCTCAATATTAGTGCTAGTGGTAGCATGAGAAACAACACTACACTTAGCAGAACTAGAAGAACGCATTTTCCAAACTGCACGAGAACTACTTCCCTCACGATTCACCATGTGCCATGCTTGGTCTCGGTGGTTTTCTTCCTTCTACTCCTGGTTCAACTACCATATCTTCATTGGAACCAACACCCTGAACTCCACTAGATAAAGATTCACCATTTTTTAGTAGTGATTTGCCATTTGTACTGGTGATTCGCCATGATTTTACAAGATAATATAATCTCATGAGAGGTTCGCCAAAAAATTATATATTCATATTATATTGTTAATAAAATCGCCTTCCATTTTTCCTATGTATCATGGGGATTCGCCCATTTATTATATATACAAATTTAGGGGGGTTCTTAAAATTTTCCCTGATCTTAATAGCTTCCATCTCTAGGACCTTGTTCAACTGAAAGTAGATGTCCAATATTTCTACCCATGCTTTGGCAGAACAAGTGGATGACCCATCAAACTTACTTAAAAATAATATGCCCATAGAGTGATGTCGATCATGATTCTGAGTGAACCCACCATCGCTATGTTGATTCCTTGGTTTTCTTTTGTCCTTGAGGTGACAAAACTCTTGAAAACTCAAGTGATCCTTGAATCTCTGATTTCGAGACTCTGTAATATCCCAAAATGGGATTGCAGCAATACATGAACATAAAAATGTAAAACTCTGCAACACTGAACATGAAATAAGAGGGATCAATGTAAAGCCATCATTTTATTAATATATCAGCAGAAATATGCAACAAGATCATGAGGGACAAGCCACTCAAGCAATGGGAACAAGTCTCCAATGAATAAAACAATCAGCACATGAGCTGTTGCAACTGTATAGAATGTCGGAGAGCAGTGACAACACTGTCTATAATAGCGTAGCTACTGATGAATACATATAAAAATGGAATGTGGCTTATATAAAAAAAATAAATGCACATCAATGAAGATGTGGGCTCTAATACAAGATTTCTAGCCAGCCCAGAAAGTATTGCTAGAAATAACAAAAAAAATATACAATGTGACAAATAACCCTGGGGTTAATATACCACTAAAAACTAAATATGATATGAGATGACAATATGACAGATCTGAAATAATTATGTCCTCCTCCAATGGTATTTCTAACTAGAAGGCTGATCCCTCTACTCATAAATAGACCCTCTTGATGAGCTCAATGAACCCTCCCAGCAAATGCCTCAAAAAATAACGCAGTTCAAGATGGAAATTGCACTGTGAGGGATAGAAGATGGTTGGAATGATGCGAAATATGTCAAAATATTCCTGGCAGTCCTCATTGTTGATCATCCAATGAATATACAACCTCTCCACTTAAAAGCAAGTACATAAATGACTCTAAGAGATCCTCCTTTGTTGCACCCTACAACACAACCCAGTTCTAAACAGAAACTATGTTTTTGCTGAAGGAGGTAGCTTGGCCAAAATTATGGAATGATGAAATGTAGCCCAAATAACCTCTCCTTCCCTAAGGATGAGGTAGGGATTCTTGACTAGGAACACCCTTGTGCTAAATAGCACTGCAACCCTGCTAAACAGCAAGAGGAAGAAAAGTCTAAAAAGACCAAATGCAATGATAAAACAAAACATGAGTAAGAATGGTTTCTATCCCCTCCATATATAGCATGAGAGCCTCTCCACATTGGGTTCCATCCATATTTTCCACCAAGCTCATGCAAGTTGTCCTCCACTAAAGCTGCTTTGTTCATCAAGGAGATTCAATGTATCTAGACAACACTGTTGACTTGGTCAAAGTTGACTGAATCAACATGATCGAGCCCCTGTTCACACCCAAAGGTGCTTAATCCAGCTGCTTGTTCTTCCTACTTTCACATTAGGAGTGTTTTTATTGCTACTAAAGAGACTTATGGGCCTTCCCACCCATTTATTTACCGACCTAATGACAAAACAATTATAATATTCCATTTAGCTTGGAGGCTAAATTTTTGGAATATTATAGACTCATATTCTTATAAATAGTCTTCAAGGGATGCTTTCTCTTGAGGACCTTATTTTTTCACAGCAAAAAAATTAGGCATGGTAGAGAGTTGTGGAACTTATGGCTGCTTCACTGGTTGATCATTCCAGTGATGAGACATGCCAGAGCTTTCTCGAAGATGAAATCTCTTAGGGGATTCCTTGATTCTATCCAATCTCATCTCTTTGATCTCTCTAGCAAGATATTGCATGGCTTTTAGAAGGGTTTTTGCAAACTCCTTCCCATCTTCATGACTTCCAGATTCAGGGGCTTTACCCTTGTCTTTATCATCATTTATGTAATAAAATTTCTTCTGTCTTATTTTTAGATACCTCTTCTCTCTGTTATTAAGAGGCTCATCTTCTTCTAAAGACATATTGTCTTCTTAAGAAATCAAGCACAAGCTGTGCCAAGATGATTTCTCTAATACCACTGTAATATCCCAAATTGGGAACAATAGCAATATTTAACAATACTGCTTCAGAAATAATGCAATTTAGCAAAGTAAGAGTAGGATGCCAATATGGAGGCTCAAAAATTAAATTTATATTAGAAAATTAGATTTAAAATGAGACCCATACAATGTATAACAGGACATATAAGACTTAAATAGAACAAATCCCTCAAAAAGAGGTGTTGCAATCATATATATTCACTGCAAAAAGGCTTGACAACGTTATTTTAAAGAGATGTAGCAACTGTATATTACACTTCATATCAAGAGTAGATCTGTATAAAAAATATTAGATCTTTACACTAGATGAGCTCCTCTACAAATTCCCCTTGGGGTTTTGAGAAAACCATGAAATACAAAGAGTAGATCTGAGATCTAAAGTTATAGATCTACAATAAGATTCAGAAATTTCTAAAGTAAAATACAATAATAAGCAAATGAGATCTGAACATGACATGGATTAGATCTGTAATCCGTGGATCACCATAGTGAAGGGAAGAACCACAGCACTAGAGATATCTCCTCCAAACACCCTGCAATTGTATACATGCAAATAACGCAGTCCTGGAAGGAAAAATGTGTTGTAGGCTCTAATACTGGTTTGGCCCGATGCCAAGATCTGAGAATTTAGTTCCAAGGATCTAATACTCTCTTACCAGGGGGATAGAAGAATCTCCCACTAAAAAGAGGCAATAGAATGGCCTAGATCTGAGTAGATCTAGCCTCCACTTGCTGTAGCTTACAAGGAAAACCCAACCCTCAATAGGCTCAGCGCTGTAGGTGTAAGGTGAAGCTTGGCCAAATTCCAGATGGTGGAAAAGATCAACAAGACTCCTCCAAGAGGCCTCTCAAGGAAGGATGTGGGATTCCCGCTCAGGAGCACCTAGTGCTAAACAACACTATTCTCATCTAAACAATAAGAGAATGATATATGTCTAAAAATACAATATATTCAGAAATATAATCAAATCAACACCCTTATTATGTTGTCCTCCTCTTCCTTTTATAAGATAGAAATATTGAACAACCCTAAACCATCTCAATTATTTAGCTTCTTTGACATGTGCCACCTCCAAGTAAGACTGTGTTGTGCATCAATGAGGTTCATCCCTTCTAGACATCATTTTTGATCTGGTGATGGTTGACCCAGTCAAATGTCTCAATCCCTTTCACACATAAGGGTGTTTTATTAAATTAGCCCAGATTTATCTTTGTTCACATGTGGCATTGATTTATTCACTATCTTAGGATTTTTTATTGTCCTCCTTCATACATTTATTCATGCAACAGGAAAATGAAACAAAATTGTATATTCCCATTAGTTCGGGCTAATTTGGAATGTTATAAAAATCCATTTTATTAACTTGAATCTCCAAATTCAATACCTAGTGTTGCATGTGTTTTGTTTATTCACAAGAAATTTTTAATCTCTAGAGGTTTAGTTAGGTAAATAATCTTTGGAGGACCTTTGGATCCATGTGAAAAAATAACAAAAGTCCTTTTTTTTTTTTCTGTTGGACACCTAATCCTGAACGGGTAGGTGTGGAAGGCAAATGGATAAATGGAGTCCAAGTGACCTTGGAAAATGGAATCCAAAAGTCACCCCATTGTACTATAAATAGACATCTATGGTTAATGGGAAGGAAATCAAAGATTTATCTTTCTATGTGTCTTGTGTATTTACCGTGCTTACCATTGTTGATTTTAACATGGTATCAGAGCCATGATGAGTGGCCTTCTTCCTAATTGTGCATTTATGTGTTAATGTGTTAATTTTTATGCCTTGCCTTGAATAGAGCTGATCGTTGTGTTAGACAGTGCGTTGGTCTCTAATGCTCCTACTTCCTGAACATCTGTAAGTTTCCTCACTCCTTTCTACACATTGTAATTCTTGTCATCCTGTGCATGCGTTAGAGTGTAAATCAAATATGGAAAAATATGAATACATTTCCTATGCATTACTTGCTCCCCGATGCTTAATCTATTGTGGACTGCACCCCTTGACTTCCTTTAACATACACTGCCCACAGTATACCATTGTGCAGTCCTCACTGAAATATTTTCCTCTGTGCTCCTCCTCACACCGTCTTCCTAGCCTGGTCTTCATATTGTCTACAATCTCGAAAAAAAATGCAGTCTCTACGCGGTGACTTAAAGATCATATGAGATTGTTCAATTCCTTCCACGACCTCTCAGCCTCCACCGCTCAGGCCACCAATATAACGCTTCACCTCCCATTGTTAATACTTCCAAACCATGGCCACCTAGTCCTCAAAACTCATCATCAATTGCCTCCCTCACTGCATACTCACCACTGCTCCATTGATCCTCGAATATACTGCCCTACATATTACAATGTGACCTCATTGCCACATGCTCACTCCACAGTAAAAGTCATTTTTAAATTTAGAACCCACTCTTATCTGTCTAAACACAATCTTAGTTCCAAATGATATTAATATGAATTATAGATACAACATGTGTCCATCCGCAACTACTCCAAACCATATTTTCTAAAGGGTTGTCACATGTTGGTGTTGAGAGTGGGATAGGGGAGAGATGGAGCTGTGCATGGGAGCCAACAAAGTGGAAGGGCCAGTAGGAGTCTGGGTGTTAGGGCGAGCAGAAGTGAGGGGGAAGTACAAAACAGGTCAGTTCGGGCCCTATGGTAATGTTGGACTCGACTCCGCTGGAGATTCACCTCCTGCAGATACACAGAGCTGAGGATAAAATGATGTTGTTGTCACTGTGCTAGAGATTCACCTCATCCTCCGTCATATATGTTGAAGCCATTATAGACAACATTTCATTACAATATGTAATTTCCTTGATGCTTTCTGATGTGATGCCTTGCCAAATCTGCTTGGTACAGGTGAGCTGAGCGAGACATTGCTGCTTAACGGGGCCATGAATTTCAAGAAGTCAAACAAGCAGACATCAAGCCTTCTCAATGGTGGTAATGCCATGCCTCTATGCTTGGCCTATCGAACCTCCTCCTCCTATAAATTTTGTCCACAACGTTATCATCTTTATTTAGAAATGAAAATTTTTGCAACGTAGAAACCCCCTCTCATTTTGGCTAAAGGTGAGCCACGAACTTGAAATCCCTCTTTATATCTTCACCAGCTCTTTGCAATCGCGATTAGTAAAAAGGGTGTTGATATATAATTGTATATGTTGAAAGTTGATTGATAATGTGCCTTCGACATTTGAGCCTACAACAACAGTTAGGAAAAATGGTGGCTATACTCACATGACGTTCATATGGAATGCACTTTGGAATTAGATTTTCTCCCCGTGGTTCGTGTTATGTGAAGCATTGTCAGATATATTTTTGTAATTTTTTAGAAACAAGGCTCGAATTAAAAAGACTTCGTAGTGGATGCGAAGAATTAAAATACCCAAGGTCTTAGTGATTAGGCTCTGATCTATGCATTAGGGCACCTCATATATGCCATAGTAACAATTTATGGTTGATATTTGGCAGGTATTGGTATTTGATAGAGCCTGTATGTGTGAATGTTCCCTTGGTATGCAAAATATTTGACAATATTAAAAATGAGAAGCTCACTAGTAGTTCGGTCCAAAAGTATAATGAGGGAAGCACCATGAAAGGGCTGGACAATGATAAAATATGGATGTAAAATTAGTCTCAATGGCAGTTATATTAAAGTAATTTAACTTTCTCTCAGAAATCAATCATCTTTGATTCAATTACTTCCAAGCACAATACTCAAATAAAAGCTAGCTATCATTATCATTCACACGCAAGGTCGTCAATATCATCAATGGTTATGTAAAGTTTTAACGAACTAGGGTTTATGCATCCTACTTCATATTGTTTATAGAATAAGATATTGCATAATTTCTAGAGAAAACTTTGGTACATAATGATAGAATTGATGCTCACACTCTTTATTTTCCAACTGTTAAAAAAAATGGCTAAAATTGAAATAATATTAGATTTATTGAGAACTCTAATCATATCCGCTACTAACAGTACAGTCAAAATTAGTAAAACAACTATTGTTGACATTCAAAAATTTCCTCAAGATGCATAAGACAAGATTGATTTTTTGCAGTTGGAGTCTCAGCTTCAGCAAGATAAGATTCAACAAAGAATCATCATTCTGAACCTGTTTTCGTTCAGAAAATTGAAACATACTCCCATAATCAACAAGTCAATAATGTTGTGACTGATTCACATTATGTGCTTAGTTCAACAACAGATTTGTATGCAGATGCAGAAGCTCACACTTCACTTCCCAAGCCCATCGTCAAACCTTGGGAAGAGCTTATCCATAACAAGCACAAAATTGGTCTTGGATATGACAAGAAATTGTCCTTTCATATTTCAGATTACTCCAAGCCCATCAAATTTTAGAGTGTCAGATTTCTTCATGATAGCACACCTACAGTTGTTCCAGATCCTGCTCCTCTTCCATAGCCACAACAGATTATGAAATGCCAACACTGTGATCGAGTTTTCCATATGAAAGATCAATGTTTTGATATGCACCCATGCAAGCAATGTGGTCGACACACCCATTCTTCACAGAGATGCTTCAAAAACAAGCCTCCCGCAAGAAAAAAGATTCATCCTGGATGGATTTCTTCTTGGAAATGGGTATCAACATCCAAGAAGATGTTTAAGTCACATGTCAGAACTTGTTCTAAAATATTGAGAAAAATTGCAGTTGATTTTTCGCCATCATCTCAATTTGTACCTGACAAGGGGGGAAATGGTGGTTATCTACAAGCTTCAAAGTCACATCAAACGAGCTTGAGCCATAAATTTTCATTCCATATTCAGAGTTGTAGCCAAAGACACAGCAGTTCAAGTGAGCCTAAGCCACAACTTGTCATTCTAGATTCAAAGCTGTAGCCAGAGACACAACAATTCAAGCGAGCCTAAGCCACAATCTCTCATTCCAGATTCAAAGTTGTAGCCAGAGACACAGCTTCCCATGAGCATCCCTTTGGTTGATGGACAACCTTAAACCATCTATGTGAGGTTCATATTCTTCCTCTTCAAGTAATTCAGAGCACTTCCTCTAGCAGAAGACTTCAGCTTCTTGCCAGCTTTGGTAGATTTCCGAGAAATTCATTAAGAATTCCAGTGTTGGTGGTCATCCTTAAACCATTGTAGGTTATAGACCTTCCTTCTTCTAGGTTGAAGGTCGCCCTCTTCAAAAATGAGGGACACTTCCTCTAGCAGAAGACCTCAGCTTCTTACCAGATTTGGAAGAGTTTCTGGAACTATAATAAGCATTGTGTTCCAGTGTTGGTGGTCATCCTTAAACTACCTCTTTATGCCAACATTTCAGAGAGACGATTCAGCCTAACTATTGCCATGCATACTTTGCATATTTTTATTACAACTCTCTTCTTGGACTCACACATACCCCTTCAGATTAAGGGGGGGAGGATGTTGGACACCTAATCCTCAACGAGTAGCTGTGGAAGGCGAATGGAAAAATGGAGTCCAAATGACCTTGGAATATGGAATCCAAGATTCACCCCATTGTAATATAAATAGACATATATGGTTAATGGGAAGGAACCCAAATTTTTATCTTTCTATGTGTCTTGTGTATTTACTGTGCTCACCATTGTTGAGTTTAACATTTTCATCTTTATCACAAATTTTAAATCACTGAAAATTTGTCTTCAAATCAAATATTATGCCATTTGTAACTTATGTACCTTTATAATCCTAATTTATATATTGTCTACATAATCGATTATTATCCTAATGTATATATGAAGGTGGAGCTCCTGTGAGTTTGAAATTTAGGTTTGTAGTATTTTGATATGCCATTTTAAACTCCTGAAAAATTCATAGTTACATACTTCAGCTGAAAAATTATACAACAAAAATACTCAAATGAATTGTTTGAGAGTAATTTTAGAATTAATTGAAAACCATAGCTTCTATAAGGTATATCTCAGAAATTATAATGATTTAAATTCTAAAAAAGTTTCTAGGCATAACTCACTACGAATCCTTATGATTTTGAAAAACTTAGTTTCTAAAATCTCCCAAAAAATGAGCTATAGTGAAAATTCCAAGATGGTTCTTCGAAACTTATATCAATATTATTCAAAATCCCTATAATGCATAGGCTGTATCTATGAAATTATAATGAAACAAAGCTTAAATTGTTTACCATGTGTAGTTTGATATTTCTCGTTAGTTCCCAATAATTTTACTATGAAGATTACCAAAAATTTCAATGATGGAAATTCATGTTAAATTTTATAAACCTTGGCTAGTATTAATAGTCCTTAATATGCAATTTTTGAAGCACATAGCAATTGTTTTGGTAAAAATTTTGAAATTTCTAATGATTTTATGTAATATTTATAAACTTGTAGCGATTTATAAGGTAAAAAAAAATTATATTATAAAATTTGGGCTAATAATTTTTATAGAAAATGAAGATTCATGAATCTTTATTTTTTCTGGAAAAAACATGAAATATTAGCCCACTACAAATATTAGCCCCTAAAATTTATTTGAGAACGGGTGCACATACTCATGTGGTGATCGGTACACAAGATGGAAAGGTTGTGGGAGAAATGGGATACTAACTCAACTGAGACAAGGAGGAGAAGTGATACATTCAATCCAACAAGAAAAGTATGTGTATATATTGTTCCTCTCATTGAAATAGTGTAGAAAATAGGGTTAAACAATTGTAACTTTTATCAATATTTTGTTGCACACCTATTTTAACTAATTTTTTTTCTATGGAAATTGAACTTATTTTAGCATAATATAACCTATTTTAGTATCCTAAATCTCCAAATTGGATTCTTGATTTTGTATTATTTCACTCTTTAGTTTTGTTGGTGAAGTAATTTTTGGAGAAAGATTTGGATCCATGTGAAAACATAACAATATTCAGTTTTCTCATCTTTATCACAAATTTTCAATCACCAAAAATATATCTTTGAATCAAAATTTATTCAAGTTGTAACTTATGTACCTATAAAATCATAATTTAGGGATTTTCTAGATATCGATATTTATCCTAATATATATATATATATATGACATTAGAGCTCCTGTGAGCTTGAAATTTAGGCATGTATTACTATGATATGCCTTTTTAAACTCCTGAAAAATTCATAGTCTCATACTTCACCTAGAAAATTCTAGAACAAAAATTCTCAAATGATTTTTTTGAGAGTAATCTTACGATTGATTGAAAACCTTGTCTTCCATAAGATATATATCATAAATTATAATGATTTGAATTTTGAAACTTTTTCTACATATAAGTCAATATGAATCCTTAGGATTTTGAAAATTTTAGTGTCTTATTTATCGCTAAAATTTAGTTACAGTGAAAATTCCATGATGGTTCTTTTGAAACTTATATCAATATTAGTCACAATCCCTATAATACATAGATTATATATATGAAATTATAATGAGACAAAACCAGGAAATTTTACCATGTGTAGCTTCATATTTATCTTTGGTTCCCCCAAAAATTTTAATATATCTATATATATATATATATAGAGAGAGAGAGAGAGAGAGAAGAGAGAGAGAGAGAGAATATAAATTTGACTTATTTAAAATTTTATTTAGGAATTTTTAGATACCCTATCTTCGATAGGATACATATTTGAAAGTACAATGGAATAGAAGTTGTTCTCCTAATTTCTCACAAGATAAGGGGACTACTGTCTCACAGATCCCACCTCGGTATTAAGTACACATTGGATGAAATGGGAAATCAAGCTTGTATACATACATACATAAATACATACATACATACATATATACATACATACATACATACACACACACACACACACACACACACACACACACATATATATATATATATATACATATACATATACATATACATACATACATACATACATATATACATAAGATATATGTATACATACATACATATATTATTATTATATATAGATATATATATATATATATATATATATATATATATATATATATATATATATATATATATATATATATATATATATATATATATATATATATATATATATATATATATATCCGTGTGTGTGTGTGTGTGTGTGTGTGTGTGTGTGTGTGTATACATATATATGTATATATATATACATATCTATCTATCCCTTTTATTGAATGGAAATGGAAAGGGTGATGACATAATTTATATCCTCACATGTTGTTGAGGGTTTAAAATCCACTTTTGCAGCTGGAGACCTCACTCCTATTTAGATATCGCCCTCCATCTCCTTGATCCAAACAACTACAAACATCCACAAATGAACAAAAGCAATGTATATACCTTTCTTATAAGGAAAGTTAGATTAAAAAATGACATAACCATAACAAATATAGATAACTTATTTAGAGAGGGGGAGCAACTTGTCATTCCAAGTATAATAACAATACAATAGGAAAAGTATACATTTGAATTTAGAGTATTCTCCTCTAATCAATTTCTCACAGGCCTCCCTTGAATTATTCAAAAACTAGTATCATTCATGAATTAGAGAAAGACCTATTTTTGGGGTGTTTCTCAAGTGTTTCCAGGAATTATAATTACTTTATCCTCCCTTCAACCCCTGAGATGATTTGGTTATATAGGATATTCCTAGATATAGGAAGATATTTTCTAGAGAATTATGTATAATAGAAGTTAGGCTTCATGGTTTGAGAATTCCATGGATAAAAGTTATGGATAGACTTGATGGCATGTGAACCAAGAAATTAGAAGTCATGCACAAGTTTCGTGCTCAATTATGATCTTTTCCCAACTCACTATGAGTTATCTTCTCAATTGTTATTTTTCTCATTTCTAAAATAATTGTGATTCCTTTATTATGAAATTTTGATAAATTAATTATGATAAATTACCCAATTACGTATTCCTATAAGATCGATAAAACTCCTTATAAGACCCATACAAGCAAAAACAAGGGTAAAAGGGGATGAATTCCAACAAAAAAAAAAGGTAAGTTGAACTATGGTTTATCTCACTAAACTAAAGTGGAAATATGACTATAATAAAAGTTGAAATTTTTACAACCTATACCTT
The DNA here is from genome assembly GCA_034641835.2 of Pinus albicaulis. Lineage (NCBI taxonomy): Eukaryota > Viridiplantae > Streptophyta > Pinopsida > Pinales > Pinaceae > Pinus > Pinus albicaulis. The sequence goes on from CM076577.1 coordinate 742,576,141, forward strand.
GATATTTCTCCTTAATACTCTAAAAATTTATACAAGATGTATTGATTGAAGTAGAAAAAAACCAAGATTGTAGCTCTAACATCAAATGATATTAGGAAAGAACAATGGAAATGATAAAAGTAAAATGAATAATAGTCCACTTTATGGGGGAATCTCCTTTTGAAATTAATGTAATGTACACGAAAAAATGTGATGCTTATAGAAATGGGTATCCTTTAGTATATATAAAATAAAGTGAAATACCCATATGTGGGTGTGCATCCTAATACTAACATCTACCCCATTAATGAGGAGTATCATGCTTAATGTGAGCAGGTGGAAGGGCGTGTGGCGGAAAGGTGTTAGGACAAAAAATAGGTTACAAGGATAGGGTAATAGTAGTAGCTCATAATCTAATATTTTCATGAAGCTCAAGGCAATTAATGCCATGAATTTCACCTGGGGGAGGTCTCCTCTACATGCTGCATTCATTACTATGGGTAATTCTGAGCACGCCATTGGCTGCTACATACTATCATGCATCCTTATGAAGTTCATTTTCCATTACACTTGGAACTCTCCCTGTAATGCCTCGCTTCATCTCAATCTGGTTCGGATAATTTTTCTCAATATGCCTAAGGAAAGAAAATCATGTCATCCTAGCCATCAGGGGTGGAGAGATTCAGGCGCCTCTAGTAGATTCAACTAAGAAGACAATGCTCCCCTCCATCTCTAGGACAATTTTGAGGAAGGGATTCCTAGCCAGATTCAGGAATTGATCGATCGGGTGGAAAAGTATCATAGGAAAACCACGAATTATCATAGTGATTCGACAACAACTAGGTACTTGAACATGAAAAATATATTTTCCTGGTTTCTCTAGAAAAGGAATATTGCAACGAAATGCATTAATGGCCTCATTCTTAAAGGCCACTCTGCCTTACTCACGGCCACACATATCTGGGATTCCGTGGCCCATGTCAGAGAAAATTTCTTTCCCAAATGGTGGTAGGAAGGAGGCTGAGCTTCTACAAGGATTTCCACAGGAAATTTTGGAACCCTCCCCCTTATCGAGTCAAAAGAGAAGCCTGGAGGTAGATGAGGTTGTGACCGAGCCCAATAGTAAGGCTTGGCAGAAATCCACCATCTCGAGAGACCCACCTATCCATACTTCAATATTCATGGTGGCTATGGGATACAACCCTTCCTCTGAGCACACAACACCAGCATCGATCCTCCTGAAGGGTATGAGGCCGACTCCTCATCGGATGGGGATTGAGCCACAACCCCTCAGCCTCCATCAATAACCCCTCCTTAGCAAGGCACTCAGCAAGAGGACAAGGCCAAGACAAATACCATAACATACATTGCTCATCTATCATTGCCTTCCTCTCTATATTATTGTTGGATTGAGGAGGAAATATCAACTGATGTTATCTCTTAGCATGCTTTTTATGCTGTTCTGTACTCTGTTTTGGGACTTATCCCTAAGTTTCTAAGCACTCTATATTTTTGTGCCTCTGATGATCAACATAACTCTCAAGATTCTGTGGTGGAAGGTCTAGTTTCCCTCTGTTGGGCAGCCTGCCACCTCCCTACCTGACTGTAATATAACTCTGTATTTTTTGTACCATTAATAGATGAAGAGACTGCCACTTTAAAAAAAGAGAGATAAAGTGAAATCAAATAAATTATTACTTGCAAGACCTAACTATAACTAACAAAATAACAATGAATATTTATTAGGGCCTTAATATAGAGGAATAATTGGTATTAATGCATATCAAATGAAAAAAAAAACACAATAATTCTTATTTGAATAGATCGTTGATGATTATAGGTACAATTCATTGCATAGATAAAACACTAGATTAGGTGGTTCATCACTATGTAGGTATATTACAGATATACACTACAAGAAAAAATCACATTGGTGAGGGTCATGCTTGTGATGGACCTTTAAGGTTCATCACCAATGTCACATATGGTGACAGTCCTTAAAAAACCGTCACTGTAAGTGTATATAGTAATGGTCCTTTATGGTCCGTCACAAAAGACATTTTCAATGAAACTTTTGGTGAGGGTTGTTAAAGGCCCATCACTAATTCTCTCTTTGGTGACACTTCTAGTGAAAAAAATTTAATGACCCTCACCAATGCTCTTTTTGTTACTTTTGGTGACGGTCAAAAAATGTCCGTCATCATTGATCATTAAAAAAATGTCACTGTAAGTGTATATAGTGATGGTCCTTTGTGGTCCATCACCAAAGACGTTTTCAATGACACTTTTGGTGATGGTTGTTAAAGGCCCATCACTAATTCTCTCTTTGGTGACACTTCTAGTGACTAACTTTTAATGACCCTCACTAATTCTCTTTTTGTTGTTTTTTGTGACGGTCAAAAAATGCTCGTCATCATTGATCATTCCAATGAGTTTTTGATGATGATATGTGCCTGTTAATATATTTTTCGTGAAAATTTAATGATTTAATACCATTATTGTGGAGTATTTTTTATAATATGTCCAACGCCATAGAATTAATTAGTTTGTATCATTTCCCTCAAGTAATGACTAGTCGAATAGAGATTTCATATGAGTCAACACATGATTCATATATATTAAGTTTATTATCTAGCAAATTCCCTTTAGATAAAGTTCCACTATTGTGTGTAGGAAATATATTATTTAATACATAATCAAGATTTTACAATTCTATTAATGAGAAAGACCTAACGATCCTCAGCAATCTGGGAATGCTTTAAATTAATGCTTTGGAACACACTAACATTTCTTAGCAACCCACATGTATTGGAACATCTTTGTACCTAGAACATCTTGTGATGACAATGATGCCCAAGAACATGGTGGCATGCGCTAGCACAACACTGAATTCTCCTAGCATGTTTTGGCATGTTGCATATAGTCTCTAGCATGCCCTAGAACACCTTGGTTGAATTCATTGACATACATTATCACTTGGCACACAATGCCACTTGGAATGTATTGGGACCTATTATTAGTGTGCCTAGCATGCCCCTTTTCAAAAAGATAAAGTCCTGACTTATTAACCCTCTTATTGGTTCTTCCTTTTGTTGCCTTGACACATATTGACATACCCTGGTACCCTGCACCACATCCTTAGCACCTAGCATGTATTGGCATATATTGGCACTATTAATTGGCACATGATATAATTAGCACACCCTGGAACTCCCAAGCACACTTTGGGAATTCTTGACATGCCTTGATATTCCCTAACATACCTTACCAATTCTTAGCATACCTTGTGAGTCCCTCCTGGGAATGACAACTAACACTCATTAACACAAGTCTCTGGCACATGTTTCTCATATTCATTAACTTCCATGAATTTTTACCTAGTGCTCCCTTAATGTTTTTTCCTAGTAATCCTTAACACTCATCAACATGCATTATCACTCTCTATCACATCTTAGCACTCTTCAACATTCCCTTCCACTTCATAACATGCATAACACTAGTCCCTCACACATTATGGCGCTTGGCATGTGTTGGCACATGGAAAGTCTTAGCATGTATGGAATAAGTTGAGATGCCTTGGTATGATTTGGCATGGTTTAATATTAAATTTATTTGTGATTATCAATTGTTGGAAAGTAGATGAGAAGCAACAAAGGAATACTTGGCACTTAGAATGTACTAACACTTTGCACTTGGCACCTATTGCTGCCTAGTGTTGGTGTGCCTAGCATGCCCCTCTTGGAAAAGGTAAATTGATGACTTATAAACCCTATTATGTGTTCATTTCCTTGTAGTTTAACTTTTCTCTCCATTTTTTTGTCTTGACAATCTCTGACACACATTGACACACCCTTGCACATCTTGGCATGCCTTATCACTTGGCACATCTTAGCATGTTTGACATGTATTCCCACTATCTGGCACATCAAGGGGGTGAAGAGAGATGTAGTCCTAAAGTAGGTCGAGTATGAGGGCTTGTGCAAGGGTTGCTAAAGGGAGGTCATGATCATCCTCCAAGAGCAAGATCATCATGTGAGGGTTCAGAAGAATGTTGCATACCTTAAGGTTCAGTTTGCACTAGGAAGTAGGATGGCATATTGTTGGTTCTCTTCTGCAAGATTGAGCTTAAGAAAGGTTTCTCATGAGAATTTGGGCATGTGATTTCAATGGTGTCTTTGTGTAAAGGCTGCATCAAATTTTGAAATGTTGAAATTTGCAACAATAAACAGTGAGATTGGAAACAAGAAAGGACAAAAAAAAAATACACCCACACTGGTGAGGAATTTTGATGCACCAGGAGTGAGGAATGTGGGGCATTTAATTTATTTTTCCCTTAAATAAAGTGGACAATAAATTGTAATTTCATCTCATAACAACTTGTGTTAGTTAATTAAGTCATCATGACCGAGTTAGCTCAAGAAATTCAAGTACTTGAGGATCTAAGATGAGGCATCTAGTGGGATTCTAATATTTTTGGGGTCTAGTTGAAGTTGATGCATTAGTGGGGTGCAAGTGTAATTAACTCAATTAAATGCGTTAAAATTAGTTTAACTGGTTCTAACTGAGTGATAAGATAGTGAGAGGTCCAATGAATTAAATTAGATTTAATTCACAATGAGTGATCAATCATATAATCGATAATTCGCTCTTAATAGTTGCATGCATGTCAGTTTCGAGGAATACCTAGTTGAGACAGAGGTTAAAGGGAACATAACTATCAGTTGTATTCAGAGAAAATTTCCCATGTGAAATTATAAATTCATCGGGATTCCATGATGGATTGCGCAATCAAGGAAGATTGATTTTCCTAATTAATAAGGAGTTAATTCCCTAGGAATTGCATGAGCAAGGCAGGCTGAAGTAAGGATGAGAATTGGCTAAATACTAGACCGAGTTTTCCTAGATCAATGGGAGACAATTGACAGAGTGCTGGAGAATCTCATGGGAGATTAAGCATTAATGTATTGTTTCATGATTCCTTGACTTAATACACAATAGATATAAAGGGGTTTTGAGCAGTTTCTTTCCCCAAATATATCATGTTGTTCTGTGATTGATAATTTATTTCTCTTACTTATATGTGATTTCATGATCGTGTTTTGTTTCCGCAAATTGTAGGAAGGATTCAATATCTTGTTTTAGTAGATTACAAGATTAGATTGAATCTCGTTGGTTAGATTTTATACATGGTATCAAAGAGGGAATTTTTCAAGCGACGAGTTTGTAGAGAGTGTTTGAATAGTTTGGTGTAAAATTTTCAAAAACAAATACAATATTTGGATTCCTTGCGAAAATCTACCGAAATGGAAAAAACAAATCGGTCGAATCAGAGCTCAGATGAGGGAGATATCATCAATTTAAAATAAACTCTTTTTTAGAAACTTTTTGTAATGTAGGGATAATTACACTATGCACAAGTCAAGAACCTATATGTAATTGAGGTACCAAATGCATGCAAAGCTTCGAGGAGAAAGGCAGAAGTTAGAGACTTGGTGGTTTAAAGGGATCATAAATTACCTCTCAACATGCATCCTCATGAGAAGCAGTCTCAGAAGGTTGTGGAGTAGTTGCCACAATTGGAGAAGCAGAGAGGAGACTGAGTGGAAGCATCCACTCAAGAAGAGACCTCCATGAGGGGGAAATTTCCAGCCAGATGGGAAGAGAGAGAAACCATACCTCGAGGTGTAAGGTGGGGTGATGTGTAGACATAATCCAAAGATAAAAAAATTTGGCAAGGTCCATGGAGATGGCGTGTCTCATGGATTTAACTTGGCTACGAGGAGCCCACAGTACATTAGTAGTAGGAAGGATCAGTTAGATTGATGTAGTCAAATATCAGCAAGACAGAAATCAGAGTGATAGATGTCAAATACTAGATCAGAAATCAGAGTTAGCAATAGTTCAAAGGGCACGGATGCAGATGTCAGCAGCAGCATAGAGAATCCAGTGCTAGAAAGGTGCAATAGCTAGCAGCAGTCAGAAGACTCTGATGACAGATGCATTATACTGAGTAAGTTGTTCGAAGGCTATTCAGTTTCAGGATTTGCAGGTACAAACAACACTAGAGAAGTGTAGCATGCAGAACATTCTAAAGGTACTAGATGGGGATAGATTGAATTCCTTTCTTGTTGAGAGGGAGTTTTAAAATTTGCAACAAGAAACAGTGAAATTGGAAACTAGAAAGGACAAAAAAAATGCACCCACACTGGTGAGGAATTTTTATGTACCAGGAGTGAGGAATGTGAGGCGTCTAATTTATTTTTCCTTTAAATAAATTGGACAATAAATTGTAATTTCATCTCATAACAACTTGTGTCAGTTAACTAAGTCATGATGAATGAGTTAGCTAAAGAAATTTTATTTAAGGTGATCGAGGTGGATATTGGTGGCCACCCACCTATTCCACTTGGGCCCTTGCCATTGTCTCTTTCAACTTTTCATTTTCCTTAATTATAGAACAATTTACTATTTTTGTCAGTTTTTCGGGTCTTGAACTTCTGGAGCCATTTCGAGGCCCCAAAAGATGTTTTTTTAGCATGAAAGGTTTAGCTATCTCATAGAAATTGCATTATCAATTTAGTCCTCGGAGAGATATTTCTAACAAGGTATCATGTGTGCCAAACGAAGATCATATGACCAAATTATGACCTTGGAAAGTTGGCTGCCCAACTAACCTCAACGAGGCACATAAAATCTTGGTGTTACATCTCCTTGGGTTAGGGTTTTGGTTGTTTAGGGTTTTATCTTAATTTTAAATAATAAAAAATACCCTTCATCCTTATTGTAACACAATTCAGAAGAACATAACTATCATTTGTATTGATAGAAAATTTCCCATGTGAAATTATAAAGTCATCGGGATGCCATGATGGATTATGCAATCAAGGAAGGTTGATTTTCCTAATTAATATGGAGATAATTCCATAGGAATTGCCTGAGCAAGGCAGGCTGAGAATTGGCTACGTATTAGACTGATTTTTCCTAGATCAGTGGGAGACAATTGGCAGAGTGCTAGAGAATCTCAAGAGAGATTAAACATGGTATTGTTTCATGATTCCTTGACATAATACAAAATATATATAGAGGGTTTTAAGCAGTTGCTTCCCCAGATACATCTTGTGTTGTGCGATTGATAACTTGTTTCTCTTACTTATATGTGATTGTGCGATCATGTGTTGTTTCCACAAATTGTAGGAAGGATTCAGTATCTTGTTTTAGTACATTACAAGATCATATTGAATCATGTTCGTTACATTTTCTACATGAAATAGAAGAGAGGGTTGATACCATCTTGCCTTGTGGTGGTTAGTAGGCCGCAACGTCTATGATAAATACCAACATAAATGGAGGAGGGCTTGCACTATAATTTAGAGCCATAACAGAATTCGACACAGGTGTAATATTGATTGATTTAACCCTAGTTTGAGGGTAGACATTGAGATCTGAAGTTCATGTCAAGATTCAATCAAAGAAATTATCAAAATCTATGGATCCATATGAGCTAGGCCGAGTCTCTTATGGAGGAAAGAGTCATGTTCTTTCTATGTGTGGATAGGGTTTGTTCTACAACAATTAGAAGTACATAAGTATAATGCCCTAGTTAGGATAGTTTCCTAGCATGTTTAGTTCATAAGGTATTCCCTTAAGACTATGAAAAATTTGCGTAGAAGAAGACGAGTTGTGACCGTTAGAGAAAGTTTTTTTTTTTCAATAAATACCACAGATTTGGAAGATGGTTTGCATATTCAGTATGTGTGGAGACAATAGATCCAAAGGAGGGTGGAACCTGAGTAGAAGATTGAGCATACAGAAGAAGTTTTCCATATGAAGAATGTATTGACATGCAGAGAAGTTGATTTTGGTGGAATTTCCATAGATTTTTAGATAAAAATCTCAAGAAACCTATAAAAAATTAGTAAATGGACTATTAGTGGCTGATTTGTGACCCTATTTTAGTCATCTATAGATTGTTAGAAGTATGATAAGAGGAGTAGTTCATATTTGTTCATAGATTGGACAACAAATATCAAATTGTCGATACACAAGAATAGTGATCTTGAGAGGACTCAAACCCTTGTTGGGTGGCAGATTTGAAGAGCCCTAGATGAAGACAATATTGTGGGCCATAGATCAGTAAAAAGAATTGACTATGGTTGGGCAGATTGATGGTGCTCCAAGTACAGTTGGAGGATTGTTAGGTTACTATCAAAGAAGAGCCCTGACTCTTGTTATAGTGAAGGATGACAAAATTGGTAGAAGGGTAGGTGTATAGGGCCTAAGTATGTGCAGACTTTGAAGGACTAAAGTAACAGTCAGGTGGGTCAACCAACTAGCCCTATTTCACTATATTATAGAGGATTGATTCAGAGAGAAGAAGGGAAGCCTCCATAGCGCTGGACTTCTCATCTTGGAGCTGTAATATGGCAAAAGTGGCCATACCAAAGAGCTATTCACAGATGGAATGGTGAACTTGTTACCACTTAAACTAGTAGTGGACCTAAAAGGGGTTCCTAAGAGGGCAACTGCTAGGACAAGGGAAATGATGGAGGCTTAGCCCATTGTCACCACAACTAAGGCTCCATGCTCTTCATGGAATTTCATGGATGGGTGGACTCCCAGTAGTTTAGGAAGTAAATTATAGAATATAGGTCAATGAATAGGTGGGAAGTGACCCTCGAAACCCTTTCCCTAAGATAAAATAAAGAGTGGGACTTTCTTTCCTTTTAAGTGATATAATTTATCTTCTAGGGAGAGAGCAGGGGGATTGAAGGGTTGAGGGAGGAGAAAAAGACTTATGAAGGAATTTATCAATCCCTAAAATCCTTTGGGAACTTGGATTCCCAAATGGTCCTTGATGAAAGGCCTTTGACACCAAATGGGACCACACGGGGCGAAGTGGACCCAGCCCAGGTTCAGGGATGGAATTTAGCAACCAATGATGTTCCTATCCTGGACAAGGTGAGGGGAAAGGACCAAACAAGAGTTTTTACTTTGATAGGTCAAATTGATCCTACTAGGTTCTATCCTTGGGACCACCTAGGAAAAACTTCATCCCAGAGCTAGGGCTTGAGGTATCCCAAGATTCCACCATCGAAATTGGCCCAAGTTCTGAGGAGAGTGAGGGCACCCAACAACGCAGTTGCCTCTAGGAGATAGAATTTTTCCTCTAGCTAGATTCCTAGGAAATTGTTGCCTTAGGTGACCAAATGGGGCTAGACCTAGGGAATGTGAAAATTTCTTAATCTAAGAAACCCTACTAAAGTATGTTGATTTACTTCTCCTACTTGAATTAAGTTACAAATTAATTTCTGAAATATTTAATAAATTAGTGAAGTAAATAGTAAAAACAACTAGCAACCTACACATACAGATCAAATATTGAATAACATGCTCATAGAAAAAGTGACTGGAAAACTGTCCCCGGAAAAAACCCAGTGCAGGAAAACCAGTGCAGCTAGCTCTAGAGGGTTTTCATTATTATGCAGAATATAAGTACAACAATCCTGGGCACCAAAACTCGTTCACCCAACAGAGAAATAAAAATGGCAGTAATACGCTGCTCTGAATCCCTATATGTCAGCCTGACTGGCCTATGTCAACCTCTGCGTTGCTCAGTAAGGGCCTACATCACACCTGAAGGGCTTACACTACCCCTGCGTTGCCCTGACTGGGCCTACGTCAACCTTGCATGGCTCCTGTTGACCCTGCTACTCTGGCTGGCTGGAATTCTTATGCAGAAAAAGCATAGGTAAGAAAGAAGTCAATGGCCAAAGGTAACACATAACAGTTAGAAAAAATTTAAGAAATGAAATGAAAATAGATCAATGTCCACAAATAAATGAAATAGCTCAATGGGACTAGAGAGTAAAAGCTTTGACAACAACAGTAAGTGCTTATAGCATCAGCTAAGAGAATAGAGGAGACTAGTTCATGAGGTTAAAATGTTATATAATTGTTGGCACAGGAAAACTGTAGAATTGTTAGAGTAAATATTTGCATGTACCATTAGTTGGTGATCATCGATACTCATTTCATTTCATCAAATACCCTGATGAATGGGCCTTAAAATCTATTTGCATAGACAAATGCCACAGAAGCTGTGTGATGGAAAAATATTCACACTGTATTGAAGAAAACACCTACCAAATAAGGATGATATTTAAAATGGAGCAAGAAACAATAGAGAGATAGACATCGAAAAATTTAAAATTCTAGGGCAACAGGAAAGCAACTAGGTAGCATAGTAGAAATCACAATAAAGAAAATTATAAACATGGAAAACCCTACAAATTAGCACCCATCCAAACATCACCATAATTTCTTCTTTAACTCTAAATCTCCAAATTCATCAAATTATATCCTGTAGTCAAACCTGATCCTCTATGTTAGCGATTCTGAAGATAAAGCTGAGAACTTACTACAGAACCATAACCTACATGTAGTGATCTTATTTTGTGACCAGGCAACGTACTTTCGAGAAGACACAGAAAGGTAAACACTCTCTGCCAAGATTTTCCATATAGCCCAGGTTGAGCGACCACATATACATCACCAGTTTTTTCTCTTCGGATTTGTAACTTAGAAGAGCTTTGTCTGACCACCTCCGGGTTGCTCCCAGAGTCACTGAGGCAAGCCCTCTCACTATAATCCTCTTTCTGTAGTACCTAATTAGTAATTTAATTAACCATAACAGTTTCTTGATCATGCAGGTATTTCAAATATATTTCCAATAAGCATAAATCTTTCATGTTAAATGATTAGTTCAAAATACTTTAGACTATGATGCAAAAAATACAAAGAAACCTCAGCAACACTCAAAGTACAAACAAAGTCAAAACTCTACAAAGTATAAATAGATATCTGATAAACTTCATTCCACCACAAAAATGTTAACTAAAGAAAATTCTAATTACTGTGCTTTCAAGACAAAGCTTTCAAGGGCAGTGATGTTATAAACATAACCCTACACCTCGTAAACAATCAATTTGTATAAGTAGACCATCATAATGCTGAATTTAATCACCATTATTATAATTTTATAAATCATTTTTATCAAATCAACAAGAAGCAAGCAACAATTGCATGCAGTTCCACTGAAGCAAAGTATATGGCAGTTTCATATACTTATTATTAAGCTATCTAGATTTGCAACTTCATTGTAGAGTCAACCAATCAGTTGTTGAAGCCCAATATTGTCTCTTGTGAGAATCAAAGTTACATCAAGCTCTATGAAAATCCAATGTGTCATGACCATTTCAAACACATTCATATTCATTACAATTTCCTAAGATTCCAAGTTCATTAGGGAGTTGGTAGTGTCGGACCACATTCTGAAAAAGTTGCATATGGTTAATAGTTTGACAAAGCTCCTAAAAAAGGGGAAGTTGCATTTGGTTAATGCTAGCCGTATCTGTAGAAGGAATATTATAAGCATAATTTACCAGAAAAACAAAAGAACATTATCAAAGGAATAGTCATGAGAATGTAGGTTGCACAAAGGATATTTACATGTATAGGATTTTCTAAAACGTTTAAACACCAGCCCAAGGAAATAAAATCAAGGGAAGGGCTTGTTGCTTCATCAAAGCATTGATCCTAAGATTTTCCTAACAGAAACAGAAAAAAATGCAGCAAACCAGAATTTTCCTACCATGAAATGACAGAAATATTGCAGACTGGACACTTGTTTTTCTGAAGCAACAACTGCTTGATGTAGGCCTCATGATAACTGCAACTGCACTTTAAACTTCCAAGCTCATCTCTTTCTTCATACTCTTCCTATATAAAAAATTCATACCATCATTTTCATACTCTCAGAAGAAAGGGTTTCCATATGTTTTTGAATCTGAAGAGGGAGAAAATTTAACACTTTAAAACTACCAACTAAACCAATAAATCTATAAATAAATTTTAAATTCCAAGCCTGCTTCATTCTTTGATAATATCCCCACAAATATTATAAATACCTGGAAAATGCTGCATTTGACTTCGATATCCATTCTTTGAGAAGCATACTTTGTTTTTGAGGAGTATAAGCTTTTCTCTAAACACTTGGAAATAGTCTCCTCACTAAGTCATGTGCTAACATAGCCAATCTGCTCCTCTAGAGCTAACAATTCCTGAATAAATAAGGGGAGAAAACATGTCATATTTCCGAATAAAACAAATCAATTCCTTCACATTTGATATCCATTTGTCTATATAGAGTTAACAAATTGTATGGAGAAACCTCATATGACATGTTTTCTATATTGAGTCGCATAGCACTGTGTTGATCATGCAGGCTTATTCCATTTAAGAGAAGAGTTTCCTCCAACATCAGCATTTACTTCCAGCCAAAAGGAAATTACAATATCATATTAAAATTTTACTAGTGGGAAAATATATACATGCCGAATTTTAGCTGTAACAATTAGCTCACTTGATATGTTAACACTTTATTCTTCTCAATGTGCTGCAATGCTGATAAAACCTGGAAATATGTGAATCAAATGACAAATCAAATCACAATCTTTCCCAAGTATATTTTTTGGTTTTGCAAAAATTATAGAATATCCAACTCAATTGCAGAGTATAACATCAACCTGATAGCATAACAAGTCCAATATCCAATGTCCTTGAGCTAGTTCATCCTACATCTTAAATCTTAGACCCTAAAAATTTAAACGCATTATGCCAAAATTTCGAAGGCTTTAAACCTTGAACCCTGCTTATTAATAAATTCGAACCCTAAAATACCCTTTAAAGCCCCAAAATCCGTGATGGAAAATGGTTAAAATGTCCTCAAGAGATATCCAACCTGTCTACAAGGGTAGTTATGCACATAGATATTCATAAATAGCCCATTGTAAGTTCACATTCCATACTATGACCTAATTACCTTTTGAAAATGACTATAAGCATTGAAGTATGCTTAAATATCCCATTGGACGTGCACATTCCATACTATGACCCAATTACCTTTTGAAAATGATTCTAAGCATTGTAGTATGCTTTAATAAATGACCTTTTGAAAATTATTGTAAAGAAATGGTGAAACACTTGAGGAGCTTTTGGCATTATAGATAAACTGCACTTAAGGACTCTTTGATATCTCTTGGAAATACAAGAGAAATTATTCTGAGAATCATTGCAGTATGCTTTATCTAGTCTTTTGAAAATGATTCTAAGAAAAAAAGTAGCACACTTGAGGAAGTTTTGGCATTGGAGATAAACTCCACTGAATGACTCGAGATATATCTTAGAGAAATAAATTTGTTTTGAATTACTAGGAGGTTGTTGGAAAGGCTTTTACAGCTTCATGTACATTCAAGGTCCATATATCGATTAGGGGCCTTGGTCTGATCTACACTTTGACAGAGGCAAATTTCATTCCACTATATCCATATCATAAGGAGATGCAATTTTTTTGTGGGAAAGGGATTTGATGATTATTGATCATCTATGAAAGTAATAGACCTAATTGAAATCTACCATATGTGAACTCCATATTGCTACATCTAGAGTTGAATTCCTCCATAGGAAGTCTAATATGAGTCAAGTTGTCTTTGTGGCATAACTAATAATATATGAAGGAATAATTTTCATGTAATAGTATTGACTAACAAGCATTCATTGCAGTCATATTAACATTCATCTGTTGAAAAAATTCATTCTTTAAATTTTCCAATCACTTTAGTTATTCAGATGAATCTTTCATTGAGATTGGTCAATAATTTCACAGAAAATATGGGAAAAAATAGCAATAGGATTAATAAAATATGCATTTTTTTCTTTCTTGAGGCGTTACTGATAAATGCTATTAAAAACTGAGTATCAAAATGCACTGCAGATGGAATCCTGACCACACTTCAAACACTGTCATCCATTGCAATATGTGGCATCATCCATTCTATTTTCGGAGGTCAGCCTCTGTTAATTCTTGGGGTGGCTGAACCTAATGTGCTTATGTATACATTCATGTAGAACTTTTCCAAAGATAGAGAAGACTTAGGCCCAAAGTTTTTTCTGACTTGGACAAGGTGGTATGCACTTCAAATTTGATCACCTTGTGTCAACAAGTTACAAATTCATTCTAAATTGCAATAGTATAATGTTTGATACCTGCAGTACGATGTATTTCCGTAGTTTTTTTATTAATAACAATAGATATTTATGCAAATAAGTGTGCATTCACATTAAATAACTACAAGTACTCTGCTGATTATACACAGGGTATGTGTGTGGACTGCATTCTTGTTGGCTTTGCTGGCCATTCTGGGTGCATGCTCAATTATCAACAGGTTTACCAGGGTAGCTAGAGAACCTTTTGGGATGATTTTGTTCATAGAACTTATCAGTGAGATGAGTTTGTTGTTTAGATTTAAAAAGAGTCTTTAGTAGGTTATGCACTTAAGGCACACTCAAACCTAAAGGCTTTTCTATTGGCCTTAAGTAGTCTTGTGATGATTGTATATTATTTGTGCTAATCACATTTTAGATTGATTTAAGCATCATAGTAAGCAACGTAAAAGAGAGGTAAAAATTTGATTGTGTGCCATGTTAGGTTTTATAAATGCTATAATATGTGAGAAGTACTTTTAGTAATTATATTTTAGAAGCAAATTTGGAAAATAGAAAAAACGCATTGTTAATGGTGCTTTTCTATTGGCATATTGTGCAATACATATTTCATGTTTAGAGAAATTAGCTTTTCAACCCATTTCCATTACTCATCCTATATAAAAAATCTAGCAGGAATGTTAAGAAGAGATTCATGCTAAGAATAGAGAAATGGATGAAATATTTATTGTCAACTTAAAGAGACTAAGAATAACATAGTGAGAGCAGAGAGTAATATGATTTATTTCTCTTCATGCACTTCTGATAATCATAGAAGCCCTAGTTACATCGCAATTACCTTAAAATTTGATGTGAACGTACTTTTTAGTAGGATTCTTCTCCTTTTAGATCTCAGGATTTGAGTAGATTTAAGGAGTTGGCTTTCATTGTGAAAGTCAAAGTTGTCTTTTGTTGTGATGTCAATTCTATTTCTCTTCATACGTAGGATCACTATCACTAATCACATTAATAGGGATATCAATCACCTAATGGATCACTAAGGTAATTACACCATTTGCCTAGACTAAAAGGGGGGCATATTTTTCAAAGGTGATTTTAGAGCTATATATTGACAAGGCCTTGACAAAGGTTTTGTTTGATTACATAGTTGTTATAGTTTTAAGTTCAAGTAATTAAGCTAAGAGTTGGCAACAACAGAACTAAAATAAACCAAGAGAAAGGTGTGAACATAAGTTTGAAATAGTCTCTAACTTGGTGTTGTGAATTGACTTTGCTTCATATAAAGATTAGGCGTTGTTCTTGTCATAATAAAACCCTATATGAATTTACCTTCTCAACGGTTAGAGTGATTTCCATATGACAACATACCTCATGTATGCACTGAATTGACACAATGATACACATTACAGTGAAAAAGCATAGTGATCCTAAAATTGTCAACATATGATAGTAATTCTCACTACAATCTCAATGTGCATAGGTTGAATACATTCAAGAACCAAAGTTAGTAACCCAATCACTAACTTTGAATTATATTTTGTACATATTGTTGACAAACTTCTCATTGCAACTATGAACCAAAACATAGTGCCATAACACATACCTTATGTGACCTTGAAATATTGATTTTTCCATCAAATTTGTGGACATTAGTACACATAAACAGTGAACCTATCTACGCTACACTGATATGACCTTGAAATTTGAGTATACTTGACTGAGATATCATATTTGATGAAGTTTGATACATTGACATATTGCCACGATGTATTGGTCTTAACATTGATACATTAAACCTCCATTGACATTGAAAAAACACATAGACCTCTAATATAGACCTCTGGCATTTAGACTTCAAAAGTGTTTTGGGCATTGATATGTTGACCTCAGGTTAGTAGCAGCATTAGTATAAGAATATGCTAATATTGCAGCAGCTAGACATTGATAGTAACGTGTCCTATTGACATGATATAATTACACATGGGATGGTGAGTTAACACTTAGATATTAATGTGATGTCGTAACTTTGACTTAACCTATCATGACTAAGCAATATAACTAGGACAACCATATATAAATTGTTATAACATTAATACACTAGGTTGAATAAAGATGAAATGATAATTGATCTTGTTATACTACTTCTAAGGATAACATTGTCTTGAATGATAATTGACACAAAGAGGAGGTAAAAATGGTAATTTTTGGCAGTTTTAATTTCAGGAAATTTTAGTTGGGCATTGGCTGGTAGATAGTGAGATTACGTTGAAATGTGGCTTTGCTGCAACACTACAGAATTATCTAGGAACTTTTGTGTACAAAAATTGCAACTAGAAGCAGATCTAGCCCTCACAGAACATAAAGAGGGAGACTCTGTATGTGGTTGTAACTTTTCTATATGTATCACATTAATAGGGATATCAATCAACTAATGGATCACTAAGGTAATTACATCATTATCCTAGACTAAAAGGGGGGCATATTTTTCAAAGGTGATTCTAGAACTATATATTGACAAGACCTTGATAAAGGTTTTGTTTTATTACATATTTGTTATAGTTTTAAGGTAAAGTAATTAAGCTAAGAGTTGGCATCAACAAAACTGAAATAAACCAAGAGAAAGGTGTGAACATAAGTTTTAAATAGTCTCTAACTTGGTGTTGTGAGATGACTTTGTTTCATATAAAGATTAGGTGTTGTTTTTGTCATAATAAAACCCTATATGAATTTACCTTGTCAACAATTAGAGTGCTTTCCATTTGACAGCATACCTCATGTATGCACTGAATTGACACAATGATACACATTACAGTGAAAAAACATAGTGATCCTATAGTTGTCAACATATGATAGTAATTCTCGCTGCAATCTCATTGTGCATAAGTTGAATAAATTCAAGAACCAAAGGTAGTAACCCAATCACTGACTTTGAATTATATTTTGTACATATTGTTGAAAAACCTCTCATTGCAATTATGAACCAAAACATAGTGCCATAACACTTACCTTATGTGACCCTAAAATATTTATTTGTGCATCAAATTTGTGGAAATTAGTACACATAGATAGTGAACCTATCTACCCTACACTGAAATGACCTTGAAATTTGAGTATACTTGATTGAGATATCATATTTGACAAAGTTTGATACATTGATATATTGCCACGATGTATTGGTCTTAACATTGATACATTTAACCTCCATTGACATTGAAATTACACATAGACCACAATGTAAGATAGACCTTTGGCATTTAGACTTCACAAGCATTTCGGGCATTGATATGTTGACCTCAGGTTAGTAGCAGCATTAGTATAATAATATCCTAATATTGCAACAGCTAGACATTGATAGTAACATGTCCTATTGACATGATATAATTACACATGGGATAGTGAGTTAAAACTTAGATATTAATGTGATGTATTAACTTTGACTTAACCTATCATGACTAAGCAGTATAACTAGGACTGCTATGTATAAATTGTTATAATATTAATACACTAGGTTTAATACAGATGAAATGATAGCTGATCTTATTACAGTACTTCTAAGGATAACATTGTCTTGAATGATAATTGACACAAAGAGGAGGTAAAAATGGTAATTTTTGGCGGTTTTAATTTCAGGACATTTTAGTGGGGCATTGGCTGGTAGAAAGTGAGATTACTCTCTCGAATTACAACAAAGAAACCAAGTGGAGGAGTCTTGAAATTTGGCAGGTCATGATTGAAAAAAGAAATATCATACATACATGGAGATCTGTTCTTCTTTTGATAAATCATCCACATGCAGCAAATCTTGTTGCTTGAAGGTTGGACATGAAGGTCTTCATAACTGTAAGTCACCTAAACATTTGTAGGATGAAGTGTTCTCTCCCAAGCTACAAAAGTCCTTGTGTGATGAAATTGAGATTGAGTATCGTGAAAAACACATTTATCTTGGGAGATATTGTCCTAGAAAAATGCATCATGGAGGGTGTGGTGAAAATCTGTGTGGTAATGAGCATGCGTGTTATAGGAAATATGAAGTTGATGCTTTTGTGAGATTTTCACTGAACTTGTGCGAAAGACATGCTCATTTCAAGACATAAAAGGTTGCATTGAGTATGAACATGTCTCTAAACAAAGTGGCATGCAGAAGGATGGTTACATTACCACGACACTTTTTGAAACATACCATGATGGTCTGCATCTTCACACACTAAATCCAGATGCTGCATGTTATAGTAAGGTAAGATGTAAAGCTTGTAGTTATTTTTTTCAATGACCAATCAATCATTTTGGTTTACATCAAATGGTCTCATGGGAACATGAGGAATGCCATTTTTGCACCAGAACATGAAGAATTTGATATCCAGGGTAGGAAATATACATATGGGATCACATCATTACAGCGTTCCTTGTCCATTTTTGGCTTACAATTAAAGATTACATGCCCAGAAATCCTTGAGAAAAAGAATTTTTGCTCATTCAGATAAAACAAACAACAAACATGGATGGAACTTACAGAGAACTTTCAGTTTCAGAAATAAAAACAAAATAAGGCTTGATAAATATGTGTTATAACAATTGCTAAAATTTTCTTACTATAAATATGTGTTATGACAATATGTAATTTTATTACTATTCTAATTTTCTTCGTTTGTGTAAAAATTCCAACAATTAGAAGAGCCTTATAGAAACTATAGTGTGTGGATTGCAAGGACACTCTGAAATCAAGGAATATACCAGATCCTTAATCATGTTCCTCATTTAGTACAGATTTCAGAAGTTAAATATTGGTATGACATTACAAAAAATACAAAGAGGAAACTATGGCATATGAGAAGACCACTAAACTAAATCATTTTTAGGGAAATTTTCAACTTACCCCTATTCTCAAATGAAAATATCTATCATTAGCAAGTGCAGGATGGATAATTTAAATGGTTTCATAGTTGTTTAAACCTTAATAGCAAAGGATTTTGGCTATCAACAAAAATCAAACAAAGCTTTCAACTCTTACACAACATTTACAAAGCATGATAAGACAGTATATATCCAGTGTGATAAGGTTTATATATCCAAATTACAAACAATAACCAAACAATAGCAAGAACATTGCAGTAAATCTGATGTAAAAAAAATATAGCTTAAAGAAGTATAATAGTAATCATGTATCCAACATCTTAACCATGATATTAGTCACAAGTAAACTATCACATTCTGCATCCAACATCCTCAAATGGTTGGGATAATAGTTTACCAAGTCATTGTTCTCTCTTAATCATTGATCAATTCAATGTCACTGCTCTTCCAACATATAAAAGTGTTAAGTGCATCTGCTAAATAACCGCATCAACTACTTCTACGTTTAAGCTTAATTTCACAATCTGAATCAACCAAGATTGATTGTGGGCACACAAAATAATATCCTTCTCCGAATACTTCTCCATTGGGCATGAAAAAATTTGGTTCAATGTTTTTTATGTAACCCTTTTCAACCTTCTCTTGACCCTTAAAATGTGTAAGTAAACATTTTTTCCCCTTCAATCCTGTATTTGAAGGTAGTAATTGCGGTTGACCCTACAAATAAACAAATTCTTGTAAGATTCCATAGAATAAAAAGATAATATTAAAAAAGAAAATAAACAAGTATAAAACTTACCCGTGTTATTGAGTCACCAATTGGGTCATGAATAGGTTGTCCTGAAGTCAATGGAGTCTGTTCTAGCGAAGCCTGACTAGGACTTTAGGAACTATGCTAAAAAATAAATAGTTTGAATGTGATACCATGAAATCAGAAGATGAACGATTAAGCTACAAAAATAATATTTCATTAATTACACATCTACAACAATATAATCATGTTCATACTGGCATTGTGCTTTTAAAATTTCAATCTTCAAAGATGGCATACATCAACAATTAAATAGCCAACACGTAATTATTACTTTGTTGGTTGGTTCTGGATTAACTCGATCCTTTTTTTTTCCCACCTCCATGGCAACTTTCCATTGCATTAATTCTTCAACAGCTGCCTTCAATATTCCAAGTTCTTTGTCTTTTTCTTTCAATTTTTCTTCTATATTATGTAATTTCCTCTTGTAACCACACTCTTTTCCAAAAAAATCAGTTGGAGTAACCCCATAGCCAACCCCACGTACACTACCCCTCCTCTCAGGCCCCAAAACTATTACAATGGAATCTTCCTTTGTTGCATATGAAGGAGACATTGAATCATTTTTTATCGATTTGATTTGTTTCTAGCAAAGACAACATTTCAACAAATACATGTAAGAAACATCATTAATATTTAAAAAATAAAAAAATTAAATAGATACAAGAATAGGTCGGGAACTTACTATTCTCTCTGCACTAAATGATGACATTGGAGTGCCATCCTTCTTTGTATGACATTTCATCCACACATCAGCCCTAGTTACAAGTGCATCATTTTGATTGCAAGTTTGAGTCTAGTCACAAAAATTACAACGTTCTAGATAAGTATATTTTCAATTGGTAATTCTGAACAAAAAATAGATTTGGTTACAACTTACAAGGTCATGTTCAACTCTATAGTAACCTATATGGCCAGAAGTGTGGGTCTTTGGTTCTAATGCCCTATTTTCCTGATTGACTTTTTCCTTCTCCTGCAACTCAATAAAAAATGGATGCTTAGATTGAAAGTGATTATATGCAAGGATTCAAATTCAAATCTCATTTAATGATAACAAGTAGATTTGTCATTCATTTTTACCTTGAATTTAGGGTCAGATCGTATTCTAACAAATTCAATCCAATTGGTTTCATTTACTCTAATAGGAACATTTGTCATCCTCTCCTCATTTGTGTTGTATTTCAAATAATAATTTTTATACAAATTATATCTGTAAGTTCTCAAGCATTGAGATATTACTTTATAACGCCATTGCTCCACTGACAAATATATTTGGTAGATATGCTACAATAGATAAAAAATGAATTATTAGATACAAATACTTATTTTAAATTAAACTTATCATGCACACGTTCACATACACCAATGAAATTTAGAAAAAAATCCAATAATAATTTGGTTGATACTCACACTTGTTTCCATTCTATTTTTTTGATGCCTACAATCTCTCTTGCAAGGACACCTAAAAAAGAGGATAATTTCTCTGACTGTGGACCAACAGGTTGTCCCCTCTCATAAAATTGAATTTCAGGCAATGCAGACGCCTCTGTAGTGTTTCCAGACAGGGATTTTGTTGGTCCCCTACCCTTCCTTTTCACATTTGTTGTACTATGGGCTTAAATACTTAGATCTTCCCCTTCCAATCCATGCTCTTGTTGTGGTTTTTATTTCTCCATATCATGATCTAGTTGTGATGGTTCTTGCTTCAAACCATAAAGTTGTTGTGATGGTACGTGCTGAGAATTTTCTGGAAAACAAATCACACCTTTTGAGACAATAACAATATGAATCTCTTAACATAAAATCTTGAAGTAATTATATAAGAAATATAAAGTTGAAAAATGAACATACCTTCCAATGGTTCATCCACATTTTTCTCAAGAATATGTGAATTAAAATTGGTGTTGACACTAAAGCAACTAGATTCATGTTGTAATGGGGAAATGGATCCTAGTGCTCTCTTTTGTGGGTGTTTTTTGATGATGCCACATCGAATGTTGTCATTTTTTTTTGTAATGTGGCTTGACTTTGTGGTTTTACTCACTGTTAAAAGTGATCTCTTACGATGTCTTTTATTCCTATTGGATATCTACACATATAGATCGCGACACTTAATAAAAGTTAGTAAGACAAATTTTAAAGTAGAAAAGAAAACACAATAATTGTTAAAAAAGCATTAACATCCAAAACAAAAAATAATTTCTTACCTCGGTATGGATATTCGCGGATAGACTGCATAAAAAAAAACAACATTTTTATTAGAAAATCCTAGCCATTTCATAAGAGTTCAATTCATATCATAAGAGTTCATTTTCATTTATGTTCTTAAAGAGAAGTATGAGTTGTAAAATTTTATATTCTAAAGCCACAACGACATTACCATTTTCAGGGAATAAATTGCAGGGTGGTGTGAATGGATTCACATATAACAATAATTGAGGAGTTATTTTTCCTAAAGATAAACAATAAACTATTTCCATGTAAACAACTAGGGTAAAAAAATTTAAAAACAATTGCTATGTGAACAACTAGGCTGAAAGAACCATTACAGAAGTCCGATATAAAAAAATAAAGAGAGAAAAGCATCTAACGGTAATCATGTTGAGTGAAACACTTGAATGATATATTGAAGCAATGGATTCTATGTGCATGTCAATAAAACTCCCAAATCCATTGTGGTTATCATTATATGAACTCCAAAAAAGGAAACTAAACAATAGAGGCTCATACTTTGCAGGAATAAACCCCAGTTTCTCTGGAATCTGTCTATATTCATATTCATGTGACTACCTTTTAGGCTTCTACATAAAATTTGTAGCATACATTATTTTAAAGAGACTTGTTGTGTCATCGAGCATCATTAAATAAGGATTACAATTTTAATTCTAAGTGAAATAGTTTAGGAATGAGGGCTAGACACTGATAAAACAAGATGGAGTTGATAGTTGAACAACAGTAGAAGAGAAAATTGCATACGTAGTTGAACAGCAATAGAAGAGACAACAACACGCTAACATACTGGGCTTTTAGTTGAAAAAGGCAAAGGAAAAGTCTTCCATATAAAAAATTATCAAATTCAATGGGTTATCGTAAGCAGTCCAGATTATTGATGTTGTTGGGCCTTTGTTTATAATTTAGGGACTTGAAGAACTATATAAATTAATGTAGGTCCATCTTAGCCATGGATCTGTTATGTATTTAGAGGTCCATCTTAACCATGGATCTATTATAAATTTGGGTGTGAATGTGCTGCCACAAGAGAGACTCATACCTGGGCAGAGAGAAATTCAACACCACTGCATTACCAACCAACCAATGAAGCTCCCATTTACAGCATAATGTCCATTTAAAAAAAAAAAAACACAAAAACAAATAAAAATTAACATATATAAATAGTGCATCTATAGAATGCAGTAGAATGTACATTTGAAAAAAATATAAAAAATTAACATATATAAAAAGTGCATCTGCTAGAGCATCACACACAAAGGCAAAGTGTTGATGGATCCAGCTAGCTAGGCTATGGAAATGCTTCTTAGATTGACATAAAAAACTGATTTTTTTATGGATAAAACTCTCAATGCATCTGCAGAGGGTATAACACATAAAAATGAGTTTTTGATGGATCCCTCTAGCTAGGTTGTGTAAATGCTTCTCAGGATCACATAAACAAGAATTGTTGACGGACACAACATCTAGCATTGCACATAGAAAACCATGAAATTTTGATTTCACACTTGTTTTATAGGTAAAGGAATGTGACATTGCTAAATACCAAATTATACCAACCACTTCGATTTCTGAAATTTTCAAATCCGTTTTCTTAAAAAAAAAATATCAATTTATTCCGATAGGCAAGTAATGAGGCGGGTTACATCCCCTTCATCGTTTAGGAGTGAATGTATTCAGTTACATTTCCTTGAATATGGATAGGTGATGATTCGTTATCCGTCCAATTAATAAAGAAAGGCATTAGTCTGATTGCTACATAAATAAACACCTTCAAGTCCTCCTTCCCTTTAATGCCTTCCATATAAATTAATGAATTAGCCTGTCTGTCTAAACGAATGAATGACTATCGAGTCTCAGTGACTGTCTAAATGAATGAATGACTGTATGAATGACAGGTCTTAAGATTAACAAATGCCTTTCTCTCGGCACTTGAAGGTTTATTTCAGTGTTAAAGTGAATATAATGTGTCATCTTGGGAAATTAAATCATGCACACCTATTTCAAACAGAGAAAAAAATGAGACAGCTAAAACGTCCAAACACTTGAGGCTTCAATTTTTGAATTTTTTAAATCGATATTTTCTAAAATATACATGCACACCTGTTTTAGAAAGAGAAAAAAATGAGATAGCTAAAATATCCAAACACTTGCCACTTCAATTTTTGAATTTTTTAAATCCATATTTTCTAAACTAGAAGTTGCCCTAGAAGGTGCAAAGAGAGGCCGATAGGAGTATTGTTTGTGAATTATTAATTTGAAGTAATTGTAGTTTTTGACATGAAGGAAAAAAAGAAAATTGCATTTCAATCATCAGAATTTAACTCATGAAACAGAAAGATGAAATTTTCTGCATTAATACATATATATGACATGTTAACATATTTTTTGATTTAGAGGACCAATTTAATGGCTCGAAAGATGAAGAAATTTGCAGTGTAGAGCACTATACTGTGAAAAACATCGTTTTACGGGTCAACAAATGTAGATCTTATACTGTGAATCTCGAGTGATCCTCCTATATATAGTTATGAGCTGAAACATAAAAAGGCAGACAATTTATATGAAGTAATCTACCATTGCTTGTAGGCCTAAAATAGACAAAATAAGTGTGATGAAGATGAATCATTTCTGGCTTATAAAAGGTCTATTTGCTATATTGGAACCTCGTCCAGTAAGGCAGACACCATATAGGACTGGTTATATGACACAACTTCAAAATTGCAGTTAGGGGGGAAAATGGATGATGGAAGTCATGATGAAGCCCTCGATGAGACTGAAAATGATGAAAAAAACCATATTATTGCTTTGAATCAAGAGAAAATTGATGAAGAAAATAATAAAGATTACCCAGAGAGGTTGGTTTCCTTGATGAACATAGAGGAGACATTGGTCACAGTATTTATGAATGTGGATCCCTTCCAACTCAAGAGATGAATTCGTCTACCTCTGATCCAGTATATTTCATAAATATTGACATCGGAAATGATATTATTTTCACTCCAGAATGTTGGTTGAATTTGGGACAAAACAGGGACAAATTATATAGGGTTCATCTTGAAGTTTCGGTTGATTAGTATGGAAGATATATAACAGTCAAGTAACAAAAGTATCATCACCTAAAAGAAAAGTGGAAAGAAATCATTTGTGACAATTATACACATTATAAGATAATTTTTCATGAAAAGTTTCAGCATCAGAGAGCCAGAAACCCAAAAAACACAAGTAATTTGATTCTGCAGCACTAGTCACAGAATTATTGTGATAATGTAATCAAATGATGGAATGAAACCTTGGCAGCAAACATAGAAGACGCGATGTGATTATCTTCTTGGCATACCAAAAACCATTACAAACTTCAGAACTCTCATACCATTAGACACGAATTATACCATTTAATTAGAAATATGATTCTACTTAAACATTTCTAAGATGATTATTATGGTACTTAATGTTTTCAATTTAGGAAAACAACCCCTGGAAAATATAAAATAAGAATTCATCAATCTAGTCAATTTGCAAGCATGCATACATTTCATGCAAAACTCAAACAAAATTCTTCAATGACAGCTAAAACCATGAAATGCATCCTAAACATTCAATCCAGTGGACTCCAAATATCCCAGCAATACATAAAAGAGCATAACTTCAGGCAACCTTCATGATAAAATTTTTGACATAAATTTAAGCAGAATCAGTCAGAAAACCACCAAGGATCTCTTATTTGCTTAAAAAAATCGAATTTTTAATCCATAATGTTGTTACTGGGGGTGTTTTTCCAAGCCTCTCCAACCTTGGCTTATCAAATAACCCATATTTTAGTCGAAATGGAGTTAAGGTATTTACGTTCATTTTTTGTTGCTATAGATGATTACATGCAAGTGAACATCATTGGTCATAATTTAAAAAATACTTTTTTCCTATTATCCCCACAAGGACACCTTTCAGGAGTCCCAACTTATGATTCGTACACAAATTAAATTCAACGAAATATGCTTTTATCTTACATACATTGTTTTTTGTTTTAAAGAATTATACCTTAGCAACAAATAGGAAATCACATGAGGAAACCCTGCATCCCAAATGCCATAAAAAAGAGGCCTAAAATTGTCACTGCAATATAGCCCAAATCCTTTTCAGATGTCATATATTCTCCTGGTCACAATGAAGGGCCACACAATTTGCCTAAACCCAAAACTTATACAAAACTTGATGACTTTTCTTTGAGATTATGCAAACGAAAGTATTCATCTTTATGGGTGATTTTATTTAACATACTCAGTGGCCTCGACACATTTGCAGAAAAGAACAACAAACAGTAGCAAACACCCATCCTAAATCTGATAATCTTCATGACAGTGAGCAAAAACCTGTGAAGGTTTCTTTTTCTACTTAATTTGGCTTACTACTTGTGTCTGGACATTGCACAATGCGGATGATGTCTGTGATTTCTGTACACTGGAAATTTGATGTGTTTGTTGAGGAGCTACTAACTATGGTTTTGATGGAGTTGAATGTGATAGCGACTGCTGCAGGACTGGGTTTTGAGGTTTTTGGAAAATCTACTTGTAGTGGACTGTTGTTGTGTTTGCTGAGGAGCTTCTAACTGTGGTTTTGAGGGAGCTGAATGTGAAAGTGGCTTCTGTTGCAGAACTAGGTTTTCAGGTTGTTGGAAAAGCTACTTCTAGTTGACTTTATCTTACATACACTCCTAATATATTATATCCAAACATAATAAAAAAATTCAAGAAAAACTGCAACACCTTTAACTAATATGACTGTGCATTTGCAACTATACCATCCATTCCGAAGGGATTAGCATGCAAACATATAAAACTATGGAGGCAATCCAGAATTAAACGTACATGGCATGGTTTTTCTCGATAAAACTGGTGGAGGCAATCAAGAATTAAAGCACATGCAGCCGAACATGCATTGAGGACAGATGTCACCAACATGATTCGGGACATATGTTATCAGCACAATAAAAAGGTTGTCAAACCCAAAAAATAACTGATTCAAGAGAATAGAACTATCGGCCTAAATATACATGCACACTTGTTTTAGACAGAGAAAAAAACGAGACAACTAAAACCTCCAAACACTTGTGGCTTCAATTTTTGAATTTTTTAAATCTATAAGTTTTTCTAAAATATACATAGAAATTTATTTAAAATCATAAAAACTAACTACAAATAATTTAGGGTTATAAAGTATAAATTTTCCTTTAAAGTTAAAATCGATCTAAAATCACAAAAAAATAACTTAAAATAATTCGTTATTATAAAATATAAATTTACCTCTTTTCATTTCCTCTCCTTGTAGTCATGGTGTGCTTACTTCTTAGTGACTCCAATTTTATCTAAAGCACACTCAAACGCATCTTCAAACAAAATTTTATTCAATAGGAATGAGTTCTATTCTCAATTTAAATAGTAAAAAACCCTAAAAATATTGGTCGAAATATTGGTGGGAAATATAAATCTTAATAAAAAAGGTGGGAAATCTAAATCCTAATAAAAATGGCAGGAAATCTAAATAGTGATTTCATTGAATAAGAATGAGCTATATTCTCAATTTAAACAAAATGGAAATTAGAAACTCTTAAAAATATTGGTGGGAAATCTAAATCAAAATTTCATTGAATAGTAATGAGTTTTATTCTCAATTTAAACCAAATTATTAAAAAAAAGGGTAGGAAACTCTAGAAAACATTAGTGCGAAATCTAAATCCTAATAAATATGGTAGGAATTCTAAATATTTTTTACTCTTATGACACTCTTGAGATGTTTCCACTTGTGCAATTGAGCTTCCAAATATGTGAACTCAACAATAAAACACACCTTAAAATACATAAATCCTGTCTCTCAATGTGTGAAAGAAAAAGTAAACCAACTAGCTATGACATTCTTCTTTTATACATGAGACCCTTGACTATGCCATGAAATCCCCCAAAATCTTCTTAAAGCATGGGAGCTCCTCTTCATGCACAAAGCTAGTGGAATATGATAAGTTATCCAAAATTCATCCAAATATGTGATTTGTGCCTTAGGAAATGTGAATTAAGGTACCCTTGGTGGAAAAACGTGCATAAGTATTTGTTTATAAGTTCGATAAATGTGAGATGTTTCCTCTTGTCAATTGTGCCTCTTGTTGATGATGAAACCGACACCCTAGTTTTGTAAGGATCAGTAAGTGTCATTTTGCGTCAACCCAAGGTCATTTCCATTGTCACCTTAGCAACGAATCCTCTCACTTTAGATTAATTATTGAATCCTAGGGGTGTCCCAAAGCATAAATTTATGGGGGACTATTTTATGTGACTAGATCACTAGCTAGCATTCAAAACCATCTTTACATTGTATGGTTCAACATCTTGATGATTCCTGTCCTATTGACCACAAATTTTGTATTCATTATTGCTTTCATCGCAACACCTACAATAGATGTTGATGGTGTTCATAAGCCTATTTATAGTTGTCATAAGTGGATTAGGGGATCCCTTATCACAACCCATTAACCCTAATGCGTTTACTACCTGAGCCAAGGGAAACCAAGGGTGCACTTGTAGGGGAATTGAGACCAAATTTGGGGGATCATAACAATAGGAAAAGTGGAATGACATAACCAAAAAGTTTCTAGTCGGGGGGGTATCTTAAGGTGTATTGAACATGCCAAGGGGACACAAGGGTCGCATGCATGTGTAGAAGTCACAGGTGCAAGCATGGTTTACTAAGATGTATAGTCCTAGAATTAGAGAATAAGAAGGGGTCTTAGGACCTAATTTCATAGGGCCTAGGGGACCTAGAGGGAAGGCAGCGAGAGAAATTGCTAGGGGAACCCCAAATAATGGTGATAAGGGGATTAGAAGTCCAATTATCAGAAAACATAAGACCTTAACCCATAGCCACTAAATTCCCTATCCCCTTAACCCCCAATCCATATTCGCTTAACCCCTGCACTCATATATCATAACCCATAAAACCCTTCATTCATTAAATATTATGACATTAACCCCTAACCTATATTAATATATGAACCTCCTAAGCCATAAATCCTTATCCTCTTAACCTGTGACCCTTAACCCATAAACACCTTAATTACTAACCCCTTAACCACTAACACCTAAATCTCCTAAATATTGAGTCCTTAACCGCTAAATCCTCTGACGCTAAATCCCTTTGGCCCTTAACGCTTGACCCTTGAAGCCCTTAACCACTAAGTATCCAAGGCTGAAAACAACACCCCAAACCAGAAAATTGACCTCCTGGGAGAATCCTTCATCTCTAATTGAGCATAATAGAAACATTAATTGATTCTTAGAGAATTAGGTACTGGTTATGAGGATATGTGTTTGTGGGTAATGCCATTATTATCATGTATACCAAATGTAGACAATTGGATAATTTGCAAACCCTCAATCTGAATTACTCACAATATTTACACCTCATCACGTTGAGATGGAGCTTGTAGTGTTCTCTCACATATGGAGTTGTAAATGAAAAGGAGCAAGCTCCAATTACAGGGAGGGTTTAAAGAGTTTAAAGAAGAGTAGGGTTGAGGAGATAAGAGCGGGAGCACAATCCCAGTTACTTAAAACCTTTTTTCCAAAGTTTCCTACTATGTTTCTGGCATACTTTTTCCCTGTCCTATTGACCACAACTTTTTTATTCATTATTGCTTTCATCACAACACCTACAATAGATATTTATGGTGTTCATAAGCCTATTTCTAGTTGTGATAAGTGGATTAGGGGCTCCCATATCACAACCCATAACCCCTAATACGTTTACTCCCTTAGCCAAGGGGTCCCAGGGGTGTACTTGTAGGGGCATTGAGACCAAATTTCTGGGGTCATAACATTAGGAAAGGTGGAATGACATAACCAAAAAATTTCTTTGGGGGGGGGGGGGGGGGTGGGGTATCTTTTGGTGTCTTGAACGGACCAAAGGGACACAAGGGTAGCATGTATGTGTAGAAGTCAGAGGTGAAAGCATGGTTTACTAAGATCTATAATCCTAGCATTAGCAAATGATAACGGGGCTTCGGACCTAGTTTCATATGGCCTAGGGGACCTAGAGGGAAGGCAGTGATAGAAATTGATAGAGGAACCCCAAATAGTGGTGATAAGGGGATTAGGAATCCAATTATCACGAAACATAAGCCCTTAACCCATAACCACTAAATTCCCTATCCCCTTAACCCCCAATCCATATTCCCTTAACCCCTACACTCATAAATGATAACCCATAAACCCCTTAATTCATTAAATCTTATGACAATAACCCCTAACCTATATTAATCCATGAACCTCCTAAGCCATAAATCCTTATCCTCTTAACATGTGACCCTTAACCCCTAAACACCTTAACTACTAGCCCCTTAACCACTAACACCTAAATCTCCTAAATATTGAGTCCTTAATTGCTAAATCCTCTAACCCTAAATCCCTTTGGCCCTTAATGCTTGACCCTTGAAGCCCTTAACCACTAAGTATCCAAGGCCGAAAACAACACCCCAAACCAGCAAATTGACCTCCTAAGAGAATCCTTCATCTCTAATTGAGCATATTAGAAACATTACTTGATTCTTAGAGAAATAGGTATTGGTTACGAGGATATGTTTTTGTGGGTAATAACATTATTATCATGCATACCAAATGTAGACAATTAGATAATTTGCGAAGCCTCGATTTGAATTACTCACAATATCTACACTTCATCACGTTGAGATGGAGCTTGTAGTGTTCTCTCACATAATGAGTTGTAAATGAAAACGAGCAAGCTCCCATTACAGGGAGGGTTTAAAGAGTTTAAAGAAGAGCAGGGTTAAGGAGATAAGAGCGGGAGCGCAGTCTCTGTTACATAAAACCTTTTTTCCAAAATTTCCTACTATGTTTCTGGCATACGTTTTCCCTGTCCTATTGACCACAATTTTTGTATTAATTATTGCTTTCATCACAACACCTACAATACATATTGATGGTGTTCATAAGCCTATTTCTAGTTGTGCTAAGTGGATTAGGGGCTCCCATATCACAACCCATAACCCCTAATACATTTACTCCCTTAGCCAAGGGGGCCCAAGGGTGTACTTGTAGGGGCATTGAGACCAAATTTTGGGGGTCACAA
This sequence comes from Pinus albicaulis, assembly GCA_034641835.2. Lineage (NCBI taxonomy): Eukaryota > Viridiplantae > Streptophyta > Pinopsida > Pinales > Pinaceae > Pinus > Pinus albicaulis. Next base: position 742,607,204 of record CM076577.1, read on the forward strand.
CATTAGGAAAAGTGGAATGACATAAAAAAAAAGTTTCTTCTGGGGGGGAGGGGGGGGGTGGTATCTTATGGTGTCTTGAACGGGCCAAGGGACACAAGGGTAGCATGTATGCATAGAAGTCAGAGGTGCAAGCATGGTTTACTAAGATATATAATCCTATCATTAGAGAATGAGAAGGGGGCTTAGGACCTTATTTCATAGGGCCTATGGGACCTAGAGGAAATGCAGCGAGAGAAATTGATAGGGGAACCCCAAGTAGTGGTGATGAGGGGATTAGGAGTCCAATTATCAGAAAACATATGCCCTTAACCCATAACCACTAAATTCCTTATCCCCTTAACCCCCAATCCATATTCCCTTCAGCCCTGCACTCATAAATCATAACCCATAATCCCCTTCATTCATTAAATCTTATGACATTAACCCCTAACCTATATTAATCCATGAACCTCCTAAGCCATAAATCCTTATCCTCTTAACCTGTGACCCTTAACCCCTAAACACCTTAACTACTAACCCCTTAACCACTAACACCTAAATCTCCTAAATATTGAGTCCTTAACCGCTAAATCCCTTTGGCCCTTAATGCTTGACCCTTGAAGCCCTTAACCACTAAGTATCCAAGGCCAAAAACAACACCCTAAACCAGCAAATTGTCCTCCTAGGAGAATCCTTCATCTCTAATTGAGCATATTAGAAACATTACTTGATTCTTAGAGAACTAGGTACTGGTTACGAGGATATGTGTTTGTGGATTATGCCATTATTATCATGTATACCAAATGTAGACAATTGGATAATTTGCAAAGCCTCGATTTGAATTACTCACAATATCCACACTTCATCACGTTGAGATGGAGCTTGTAGTGTTCTCTCACATAAGGAATTGTAAATGAAAAGGAGCAAACTCCCATTACAAGGAGGGTTTAAAGAGTTTAAAGAAGAGAAGGGTTAAGGAGATAAGAGGGGGAGCATAGTCCCGGTTACTTAAAACCTTTTTTCCAAAATTTCCTACTATGTTTCTGTCATACTTTTTCCCTAACCTATTGACCACAACTTTTATATTCATTATTGCTTTCATCACAACACCTACAATAGATATTGATGGTGTTGATAAGCCTATTTCTAGTTGTGATAATTGGATTAGGGGCTCCCTTATCACAACCAATAACCCCAAATATCTTTACTCCCTTAGCCAAGGGGGCCCAAGGGTGTACTTGTAGGGGCATTGAGAAAATATTTGGGGGGTCATAACATTAGGAAAGGTGGAATGACATAACCAAAAAGTTTCTAAGGGGGGGGTAGCTTATGGTGTCTTGAACGGGCCAAGGGGACACAAGGGTAGCATGTATGTGTATAATTTAGAGGTGCAAGCATGGTTTACTAAGATCTATAATCCTAGCATTAGAGAATGAGAAGGGGGCTTAGGACCTAATTTCATAGGTCCTAGGGGACCTAGAGGGAACACATCGAGAGAAATTTATAGGGGAACCCAAAATAATAGTGATAAGGGGATTAGAAGTCCAATTATCACAAAACATAAGCCCTTAACCCATAACCACTAAATTCCCTATCCCCTTAACCCCTAATCCATATTCCCTTAACCCCTAAACTCATGAATCATAACCCATAAACCCCTTAATTCATTAAATATTATGACATTAACCCCTAACCTATATTAATCCATGAACCTCCTAAGCCATAAATCCTTATCCTCTTAACCTGTGACCCTTAACCCCTGACCCTTCACCCCTAAACACCTTAACTACTAACCCCTTAACCACTAAAAGTACAACATCCCAAACCAGCAAATTGACCTTCTAGGAGAATCCTTCATCTCTAACTAAGCATATTAGAAACATTAATTGATTCTTATAGAACTAGGTAGTGGTTACGAGGATATGTGTTTGTGGGTAATGCCATTATTATCATGTATACCAAATGTAGACAATTGGATAATTTGCAAAGCCTCGTTTTGAATTACTCACAATATCTACACTTCATCATGTTGAGATGGAGCTTGTAGTGTTCTCTCACATAAGGAGTTGTAAATGAAAAGGAGAAAGCTCCCATTAGAGGGATTCTCTGTGTGGAAGTGTTAGAGGCAGAGTGGTTTCTGGTATTCCATCGAATTTTTTTCACAAATTTTGTCACAGTTGGGCGTGAACCCGAAGGTCCGATTGAGGATACCAAAGAGACAAAAGTGATTGCAGATTCTTTGTGAGGAGGCTGCGCATCATTTTGAGGAGCAGCAGGGGGTGGTTCTCTACCGGGATCGAACTCTGGGGGGCCATGGTGGTGGACGACCGAGACATAATTTCAAACACCGGCCTAGATCAAGCAGCACGCATGAGCTCCTGTGTAAAAACTATATTCCCTAATATAGTTTTTATTGATGCTCTTATTAAACTAACATTAAACTAACATTATTAATTTATGGGTCTTCAACATCATTAAATATTAAATATAACTTCTATTTGAAATGAAATCATGTTCTTGAAATAAAAATAAAAATTAATGAAAACCAAAAATACTAGATGACCTCCTTTTACTCAAATAAAAATAAAACTTAATGAAAACCAAAGCCACCATAGCAATTTCTTTATAATTTTTTACTACCTATTAAAATCTAATTTGGCTACTAGTCTAAACTCTAAATGGACCTATTAAAATTTATTCCTAGATGTGAAATGACCTGCTTTGCTCGAATAAAAATACTAGATGACCTCCTTTTTCTTAAATAAAATTAGAACTTTATAAAAATCAAAACGACTATAGAAATTGCTTTATAAGATTTTGGTACCACTTAAAATTTAATTTCGGGCAGCTTCTTAAAATTTAATTTTGGGCGGCTATTCTCCCTTGGCCAGGTTCGGGACAGAGTTCAGTGATCTTTAACAATATTTATGATTTCAGCGTAGATTCCATACCATTCTATTCTTTGCTGCACTTTGGATTCGACTATATTTTTAACGCGATTTTATTATATCAGATCTGGTTTAGCTCTTTTTGTAGCTTTAATTGAGATATTCTTCTCCTGATTTGGGGGTTTCCCTACAATTTGGAGCAAAAAACATGTGGTCCATTGCCAGCATATGGAGATAAAATTGAAAACTTCGAGAAATCAGAGAGGGAGAGTCTGTATTGATAAGTTTGAAAGGTATTTTCCTGATATCTATGATTTTTATTGTTAAAATTTCAATAGATTTAAACTTGTATATAGAATTATGTAGAAGGCAGCGGTAGGGTTGACAAGATTTTATAAAATCAATCATATTTTTTTCACGCTTAGCAAGACCAGGCAGTCCTTAGAGCTACTCCCATATTCTTATCGTCCCTTAATTTTGTTGTAGGAATTAGTCGTTATGGCCCCTCCAACAAGCCTAATACAGACATGCGTTATCCCTGTAATAACTATAGTTCCTGAGACTCTCTTCAACAATAAATATGCCACCCCTTTTGGTAGAAAAACAACCCTATTATCAAAGTATTTACGTAGCAGCTCCTTGGCCCTGTTATATCTTCTAATCTAACCTCAAAATAGTCATTTCAAGCTTCAGTGTTCTCTTCTTGAAGCTGTGGCTTACATCAAAAGGTGTTTTACTCCTAAATTTTTTCGCTTGGATGTTATCTTAGCCTCCCTCACCTTCTATTTATACGTAATATAAGGGCTTCATTTGGGTGTTCACATTGGCTTGACAAGTTTTCACATGGCTTATTAACATCAAGCCGACCTAGACTCTTCTTTAGCTGAACCTTTTTCTCCTTGTTCTAGACACCCGCAACTCCCTCTGAGTTGCTTCGCTGAGCACACTCTGACTCACTATCCCTTAAAGTAGCTCAGATACTCTCTAATACCATGTTGTTTTGCCACGATATTGGGTCTATTATAGTGTCTTAAAATCTTTCATGCTACCAAAACAATAATCACAATGATACTACTTTGCACAACAAAATATAAATAGCAGTAAATCTACCAATGCACAAAATATAGAAAAATTCTTACAATTTCTACCGCAACTTCGTTATATTAATAAAAATATGATACAAAAGTATAGGACTCCCATACCAAGGATAATGGCCTTCATACACCCATTGATACAAGATACAAAAATGGGTTTGGTGTTAGTCCATTGACAACCAATCTGCCCTCAATAAGATACTTTGACCATGTCGCTGTCGCATTCTCTCTCAGCTCTTCTCGGTCATGCCCTATACCAGTTGGGTCCTTCGACTCCTGATCTGTAGCTCTTGACTCTTTGAATGCTCCAAGTCCATCTAGCCACTAAAGCTTGGCTACAAATCTACTCACTAGTTGTGCCTTAGTCCATCAAGGGCACAACACATCGAGACTCCTGTCGAATTGTTCACAACTCCATTTGTGAAAAATTCTCAATCTTCTCATTGCTTCTCCTCATTTAACTAGGGACTTCAAACCACTATGGTATTCCTGTGTTGCACCGATGAAGGAAAACATATGGCATGAAGGGCTACCACCTATCGTTGCAAGATGTCTATATCCCACAATGAACACGGGCTAGGAGGACTGCCCATCATCTACTGTAGAAGTCCTCCACACACAAGTCTAGGGCTACATAAAACTGCCCCTAGTTTATCATACCCTTGACCGCTAACAACCACTGAGGTCCATGAAGATGGTGCACACTAGGCCCCAACATGGGTACTATCACACTGTCCTCCAACATACCATAAATGCACAATCCACGTTCACACTTGGCCCACTCTCACGTTGCCCTCCAGCAGACCATGAGTGACCAATACTTGTTGTAGCATCTACCTCTGGCTAGGGCATCCTCACACTTAGGAAATCCTCCTCGTGGCTGCTAAGATACTTCTCTAACAGTCCTGTCCTAGGACACCCATTACTTCATTGCGATATATGCTCCTAGTTGGGGTTTCTTAACACCCAAGAGAACCCCAACACATGGCTCCCATAGGTTGCATATGAATTTGATCCTATCACCAATCATTACACTAGTTAGGGCTTATAACCAACACGTTAGCCCTCCCTTCTTCACTTCTGCAGACTATACTAAAATGTTCCAACTATCCAAACTAGGACTAACAATTTAACACAAAAACATACCTTCTCATTTGTTGGTACCCTATTATATTTTGCAATCTGGTTAGGGCTTAGCCACAGTCCATGTCAGCCTTCTCAACACTTGCTAACAATCATTTCTATCAATTTGGCTTGCCTTCACCCTAGAGTTTCTCCCCTACGTTGATTGTCCCTTAGTTATGTTGTAGGAATTAGGGAATCATTCAGTTATGAGTACACAGAAATCCTAGGCCATTAGGCATTCTATGACATTCTGATATGTTGCCTTTTTTACTATAAAAACCTACCAAACAGTTCCTGAACAGTTGAAGCTTGCATGACAAGTTCTGTTTTTTGGTTAGTGCGTTGCTAGACATATAATATGTGCAATCTACAGATTTGTTATGCATGTTTGGAATAATATCTTCTTTGCAACAGAAAGATGTGAAATCCATAGTAGGTATTTGATACATACCTTGTCAAAACATGGACTGTCCTTTGCACCAACAACTCCCTAATATAGTAGCATACGCTACCATTCCATCAGCGTACCAATTTTAGATATCTCCAGTCCTGCTGTCCTCATCAGAATGCTTACTAATGATCTAATCATGAATTTCCAAGTGTGTCAACCTTTTGTTGTACCATGTCCTTTATAAAACAAGTCTAAGTCACCTTGTCACCTTCGCACATCATAAAGATGACAAGCACATGATCCAAGCACTGTCCCACAAATCATGGACCCAACACACCTCCACAAGACACTGTTGTAATATAGTTTGCACTGTTATATAGAGCACATACTGCAGCCCCAGTTTCATCACACAGTCAGCAAACAAACCCTTCTACAGTTGTGGTTTACCTAGGAGGGGTTCCTTAAATGTCGTACTGCCTCCTTAGGTTGTTGTCCACTCTTTGAAAAGCCTTTAATTTGACCCAGCTATGCGCTATGCCCTGTGGCCTAGCACCACAACTTCAAATCATGCCCAAGCCTGCTCAGAGAAGGCGATTTCCTTTTGTTTTCCTTCAGGACTTTCAAATGATATTTAAACCCTTAAATATGCCTACCCATTGCTTCAAATCTAGCGACTGTCCTCCTATGATAGAGCGGTCTTCTTCCTTGGCTTCCACATGCTGCTAGATAACTGATGCAAATATGACCCTAAAATACAATCCAACATACATCAAGATGAACCCAAAATGCATACTTCAGCTCCCTATTTTAGGGTCTGCTCCACGCTGCAAATCAGGACTGGTTAGGGCACGAACCACAGTCCCTAACACCCTTTAATTTTTTCCCAGAAATTCTCCTTAGAGTTGTGTCTATCTCTTCCTTGATGGTCATGACACTTAACTATAGGTCTAAGCTATTTCTAGCCCTTAAGAAGTCCTCGACCCTCCTTAATCTCTGCGACAGGCTTCAGTGAAGCCTCATAGGCCTAAGACACTCTTGTTTAGAGACAAACCACCCATAAAATAGTCCATAGAGACATATTTCCTACCTCGAACCTCTAAAAAGTCCATCAACCCTCCTAAATTGACCCTAAAAAAATCATCTATGCCTCCCTGTTCTTGAACTTCTTTTGTTGTGGCTAAGATAGAGACTTAGTCTCTCCTCCATGAGCTATTCAGTTTTGATTATGTTGCACAATGGATCAATAGATTGGATATTTTCAATTTAATAAAAATTGGGAATTGTCTTCCCCATAAAGCTCTGATACCATGTTAATTTCTGAACATGTTCTATGCCATTTCAGATTAGGGCACAAAATACTAAAGGAAATAGAACATATTAATAGATTGATGGAAGACAAGTCAAAACAAAGATAATGAATGGTGGCGTTACAGTGATCAACGGGATGCTTCTACCATAAAAGTCTCCAATACGTCATTCAACCAAGCATGTCACACATAACCCCAGAACAACCGAAACAAAGAACACTCCATAAATACACAGCACCAAGAACGCAACTCCATCACTATCAAGAGAGAAGAAAATACTTCACACAATGTGTGTCTAATGAACTCCAAGACTCTCCATTATATAGGAATCTTTGGGGGTGTGTGACATGCTCTTTAAGACATTTAAGTATATATTATATTCCAGGCCAACCTAGCACGTAAGTGGAATAAATTCAAAGTCCCTCTTAATTAGTGACCTCCAATAACAATGGTGAGAGACCTAGTTGCTCATGGAGAATTCCTGTCCTCGATGTCATGGATTTCGATATTGAGGAATCTCGACCATTTTAGCTTTATAGGGCACAGATAATCCATCACTTTCATCCTAAGTCATGTCAGCTATCAGAAAGTGATTCATCATACTTCCTTATCTGGTCCACTGTTATGCCATGCTACTTTCCTTTGAATCATCTCCAAGGATCATGCATATTTTCTTATGATTAGCAGCCCTGCACAAGTTAATTCAGATAAACATATACGTATGAAATTTTAGCACAATAGTTACCTTAGTGATGATATTTCACCATGAAATCTTCATGTGGGTATCGAAATCCTTCATATAGATTGACACATCTCCTAATGATATGTTTTATCAAGGGTCCTTTTACCAGACTTTTGTCAGATTTTACATATCATCCCAGGAGATCTCTTAGTCACATATTCTTGGCTTCCGGATGATAACTGCCTCTTGATATGGTTGCATTTCATGATATTCTTCCTCTCTACACAATCCTGGGGACTTACACCCTTTCTAGTTTCTAGTTCATATAAAACTACTTCATATTCCATGAGGACATACTATGTTGATTTCATCTGTTCGTGCACTGAGAGATACTCCTCCACAGATCATACTTCAAAATACAGAAATTAATTACCTGCAATCATATGACATGAGTTTACAACATCCAATGTTAGCATATAAAAATATATACATACCTCACACCATTTTTTTCATGAGTCATCCTGTAGCAATTTCTCAGGAATGAAGAGCTTCATTCACATGGCCTGCTTCATCTATATCACATCCCAGAAATATGTTTCCATGACGATCTTTGTTTTTGATGACTACTTTATATTAGTAAATTTTGTCAAATAGGTTTTCCTGGAGCTTTTGATTGGACTATTAATTCAGGTCTTCAAGGCTTGAGACTTAAAGTTCCCTTCAAACTGAATACTTATATCAGTTGTAGACACCTCAGATCTTTGGTAGATCAGCTATTCCAAGATCCTTTAACGTACTGATTCACTGTATATACATATCATTGAGAATCCTTATTTTTGAAATCAAAAGTCATGACTATGACTGTGATTTCCACCGACACTCCTCTGAAGTTGCTCCAAAGGTGCCTTCAAATCTATTTTAAGATGTATATCAATTCCACCAAGAAGTCTGCACCAAACTATGCTCCAAAGATGACTGTTGTTTCAACAAAATTCCACAGAATTTTGTTACTGGTCAGAATATGATTTTTTCCACAAAGTTTGGGATTTATGCTTCAAGTGACTAAGGGTATTTCTCCAAGAAGGACAATTACAGAATTTGTCCTCTTTTACAGCTAACAGTACAAAGTACTAATCACAGATCTGATACTTTTAATATATGTGCTTGCAGGGCAAGAATTAATCTCCCCACATTGCCCTACTGATGATTTTTCACAAGTATTATATGCCACACGTTAATTCTTTCACCAATCCAAGCTCAAGTTCATTGTTTGACTGTCCTTAATTTGAGCTAGAAAGAATAAAAAATAATAATTAGCCCAACACAATTTTTAATCTTTGATTTCCTCGGCCTTTCTATCTCTATTTTTCCTGCGGTATATTACTGTAATTAATCATCGAAATTTCAGAGAATAATTCGAAATTCTTATTCATATGATAGTTAAGTCAAGTCCAAGTTTTTATTCCCAAACAGAAAAATCCTTAACTGTCCTCAACCTCTTCCTGTTTCTCTTCCTTATCTCTGAATTGATCATCGAATTGGATTACTAAACTATTTGTTGAGATTAATATAGAGTTTATACTTCATTCTTCCTTCACCGAATCCCTTCTTGTTTGATGATTTTAATAGAGATCGAGCCCATCACTTTTCTCTATCCGAAAGATATCTGAGTTGTTTTTTACTATGATCTAATCCTTAAGTGCCACTTATATGCCCTTCTTTGACTGCCACCTTAGCTCTGATCCCATGTTGAGAATCTTGTAGGGTTGTAGTCTAATAAAATTCTCTTCATGATAATTACTTGTGATTGTATTTATGTATATTCTTATTTAACCTTTCATCAAGTCAATTATCAAATTACTCAGTCAAATGTATAGAGATAGAATTGTTTTTCACTTGTAATTGAATTTGTTGACAATTAGTTAAATAATATATCTTCAGTTCACTTTTTATCTATCTTTAGTATCAACTAACTTATATAGCTCTTTTTAGATGAAATTTCAAAGGACCTTGGAACATATTATCAAATGGATAAAAGAAATTAGATGAAATTGAAAAATAGGTATAGCTTGTATATTTGATTATTCATCGTGATATGTCAAAAATGTATAAGTGGTAAATTTTTCTCAATTAAATTTATATGACTTGTAAATTGGTTATGTGTAGAACACTAAAAGAATATAGAGATGGGGTTGAGGAATTCTTAAAGTTTTCCGAGGAGAAATCAAGGAATAAGATGTCCAGAAAATGTCCATGTAATAAATGTGGCATAGTGAAAGTACAAACATTTGATAAAGTACAAGAGCACTTGATTTGTGATGGTATAATCGAACAATATAGCATTTGGTATTTCCATGGAGAGAGAATTCCCAATAAGGTATCTTGAATTTTTTTTGAATTGATCTAGTTTCACTCTTATATGTTTTACAATAAAGATATCACTTATTTTTATATGTGCAAACTTCAATTTTTTTTCTTTGTCTCCTTTAGATTCCATCTATTATTGGCAAGGATAGGGCAACATTCTCCAAATGAGCCACATGAAGTTCTCAAGCATATTTCATCTCAACTGGTAAGCCATTTCATATTAGTCAAGGGTCCTATTTGACTAGGTTGACCAAATGCTATTGATTCTAGTTTTCAAAAAAACCATAAAATTGTTAACATAAATTTTGATTTTCTTATTAATAGGGTTATGAACATGTTGTGGAACATGATTATGATAATCAGGGTGATGAGAATGAAACATTTTTTAGGAACAATAGTGAACCTCTAATTGATGATGATGATGCAACCATTGTCGGTTATCAAATGCTTGAAATAGTGAATGATGTCAATCGATGTCTTAATAAAAACAATAATGAGAGTTGTGATAATGAGGGGTTGGCATTAAAAAATGTACTAAATGAATTTAATGAATATAAGAAGCTTATCGAAGATGCCAAGAGTCCATTGTACCCAGGTTGTTTTGACTTCACAAAACTGTCAGCCACTATAGAATTCTACAATCTAAAAGTGAAGAGTGGATGGTCTGATACAAGTTTTGACCAAATGTTAAAATTACAAAAAAAGGTGCTTCCTAAAGATAACACATTTCCAGATTCTGCATATGCTGCAAAAAAATTGATAAAATCATTGGATTTAAACTATGATATGATACACGCATATCCAAATGATTGCATTTTATATCGAGAAAGTTATGAAAGTAAAGATCAATGCCCAACATGTGTAAAATCTCAATGGAAGGTGGATGCTCAATCTCAAAATGTGTGGAAAGGTGTTCCAGCCAAGGTGTTAAGCTATTTTCCCATAGCACCAAGTATAAAAAGAATGTATAGGTATGATCTTGAAAACTATAATTTTATTCAAGTTTTCCCCTTCTTGTATTATATTTACCATTTGTCATAGTGTTATTATATGATAATACTTTCTATAAATGAAATTTTTTTTTTCATTATAGCTCTATAGATATGTCACAAAAATTGAGGTGGCATCATGAGAATGCAAGCAATGATGGTAAAATGTGCCACCCTGTTGATAGCCCAGCATGGAAAACTATCGATGACAAATGGCCTATTTTTTCTAGCTAACCTCACAATGTACGACTTGCAATGACAATAGATGGATTTAATCCTTTTGGAGACTTGAGCAGCACATATAGTGTTTGGCCTGTAGTGGTAGTTACATACAACCTTCCACCATGGTTGTGCACAAAAAGGAATTTTTGTATGCTAAAATTGTTAATACCTAGTCCCAAGCAACCAGGAAATGACATTGATGTGTATTTGGAACCCTTGGTAGATGAACTAAAGGAATTATGGGACCAAGGGGTATGGACATATGATGCTTATAGTAAGACATCATTTAACATGAAGGCAATTATTATGTGGTTGATCCATGATTTTCCTGCTTATGGGAATATGGCTGGTTGCACAAAAAAAGGCTATAATGCATGTCCCATATGTGGGAGAACCATAGAATCAGAGTACCTCAATTGTAGCAAGAAATGTGTATACATGGGACATAGGAGATTTATTCCTCAACATCATAAGTTTCGCTCACAAAAGGCACCATTTAATGGGAAGGAGGAGCATCGCTATGCCCCTCCAATTGTAAAAGTGTAAGATATTTTTAAGGAAACAAAGCGAAAGGAAGCAATATGGGGGAAGATTGAATCAAATAAAAGGAAAAGAAACAATAAAATAGGTGAAAAAAATGATGTTGTGGTGTGGAAGAAACAATCAATTCTATTCAATCTACCATATTGGGAGGTATGTAGACCCATGATCAACCATGCCTAATTATTGGACACAACTTGCTTATTTGACCTCAATGTGATTAGATGTATTAGTTGAATTGATTGTTTTTCTTTTTGTCCATTTCAAATATTGTTATGATATTCTTGATGTGTTGCAATGCAGAAACTCCTAATACGCCACAATTTAGATGTAATTCATGTGGAGAAGAATGTGTGTGAAAGCATTTTTGGAACCCTTCTAGATATAAAAGGGAAGTCCAAATATGGGACAAAATCACGCGATGACTTGCAAAAAATGGGCTCGAGGAAATCACTATGGCTAGAAGTTAAAAGAAAAAAAATATTCCTTCCACCTGCACCACATAGTCTTTCAAAGAAAGAGAAACAGACCCTATTTAATGTTCATTTCATGTTAAAGGTGCCAGACGGTTACAACTCTAATCTAAAAAATCATATATTTATGGAAGAGCTTAAGTTCCATGGTATGAAATCACATGACTGCCATGTTATAATGCAACAACTCCTCCCAGTGGCTTTGCATCATGTGTTACTAATTGCTGTCCGAAAGACGCTTTGCAAGCTTTTTTATTTTTATAATAAAATCTGTGCAAAATCAGTTTCAATAGAGAGTCTTGATAAGCTGGATATTGATATTGTGGAGACATTCTGCTTTCCTGAAAAGTACTTCACTCCTTCATTCTTTGATATAATGTTGCATTTGAATGTATATTTGGTATGTGAGCTTCGATATTGTTGCCCAGTTGCATATAGATGGATGTACCCCTTTGAGAGGTACGTGAAATTTTACTTTTCATAAAGCACAACAAATATTTTTTTTGAAATATTTTGACATTACTTAATTTTTTTGTTTGTTAATTTTGTAGGAACATGAAAGTATAGTTATGTTAAGAAAAAAAAATAGGCCTGAAGGATGCATTTTTGAAAGCTATACTATGGAGGAATCAATAAAGTTTTGTAGAGGATAATTGAAAGGTATGGAAGCTATTGGATCCACACATGGTCGAACTGAAGTGTGGGATGAGGAAGTTGAACAAGTTATCCTTGATGGAAAGCCATTATCTGCTCCAATTCCTTCAGAATTGGATGGAATTAGTTGGGAACAAGCCCATAGGTGGGTCCTATTTCACACAAACGAAGTTGATCCATGGATAGAGTAAGTTACATATATGGCCTGTAATTTTTTTCTTTGTTTGTTTAAGGTTGTTTAAGGTTTAACATATTTGACCTTTAAATTTTTTTATTCATATTTAATCAAAACACATTAACCACCATATCTATTGTCCATAATTGTTGAATTAGGATGCAGAAAATGGAGATTGCCAACTCAATTGCCCAAATGAAAAAAGATGAAGCTCTATAGCAGAAACTTCACACCCATAAATTTACTAGCTGGTTAAAACAACAGGTAAGTATATTATTTATATTATAAGTGTACTTAAAAATCATTATATGGGAATATTATCATGCAAGAAATTAAATATTTTTTTTAGAGGTTGAATGTATGAATTATAACTACATTTAAAAATCTAAAACTATACAGGTGGAGGGAGATAGAAATGTGTCTGATACACTTAAATGGATAGCACGTGGTCCCAGGAAATTCATGAATAAGTACAAGGGATACCTAACCAATGGTTATATATTCCATACAAAAAGCATGGAGAATGAGAGAACCACCCAAAATAGTGGCGTGTGTATGGAAGCTCAAACAATGATGAGGTCAAGTTCCAAAGGTGCAAACCCTATACTTCAAACCACGACATTTTATGGAGTGATAGAAGGAATAATTACATTGGACTATTTTTGTATGGAGTACAAATTGTTCAAATGTAATTGGATTGATGTATACAATAAGAGCGGGATAAAAATTGATGATTTGGGTTTTACAATGGTGAATATGAAGAAATTATTAAGCCAAAATCATTGGAAAGATTATCCATTTATTCTAGCAAGCTAAACAAGTATTCTATGTACAAGATCCAATTGAGACTGACTGGTATGTAGTGTTAACATGTCCTCCAAAAGGATTGAGAAATAATGCATCATATGAACCCGAGTACGCAGATTTTTCACATGTTGTGGACTTTCAAGAAACAAAATGTTTAAGTGAAGAAGATATAGCTGATTTCGATGTCAACGTTGACGTGAACATGGATTATGTCCGTTCAGATTGTGAAGGAATATGGTTGAACCTTAAGAAATAAAATATATTTATTTTTCTATTTTGTTTCGAGAACTCCAAAATTGATATTTGGTTATGAAGAGAGATTCCTTTGTTTCTTATCTATAAAATGTTTTAGGCCCATTTAGTAGATATATTTTTAGTCCCTACCAACGATAGTGACTATTGTTTTCGGATTGCACCATTAATCTTGTCCATACAAAAAATTGAACACATAAAAATTTGATATGTGCGAAGTTTATGCAATTTTTGTAATTTTTAAGATTGAAACGAGAATTTTCTATATTATTATTGGATCAAAGCCCTAGAAATTACTCATTTAAAAGAACCCAGAAAATACAAACTTCTTGGCCACATGCCATTTTTTAGCCTTCTTCTGCGACTGTTGGTTTCAAAACGAACTATTCAGCTGTGGGTTGCAAAACAAACTATGGAGAGAGAGGAGTGAAATTATTTGGAGGGAAAAGAAGGAGCATAAAGAATCTGAGCATATTACTGGATGGTCAATTGGAGGATTTCTTAGCTTAAGCATAGATAAGCTAATCATTCTGCATTTTCCTCCATGCAGGTCAGCAAAAACCAAGATGAACATTTACCAAAATGTATGTGCCATTCTCACATCTTAGTTTCTTTGCCAACAGTGTTGTAGGATAATATCTACCTTTAATCTTAATATTTCTTGTTTTATTTCCTAAAGGTTCTAGCTTTAAGAGACTGTATAAGCTAATAATTCTGCATTTTTCCTCCTAGTCCTTGAGATAATAATAACTTGTATTCCATCTCCATTCTTGGTGTTTACTGGTCCTTTAAAATATTACATTGACATTCTGATATACTGGGGATTTACAATTGTAGTTCAGATCTTCTTATGCTTCTTTATGTATTTTCCATCCATGCAGTGATTATTTTTCTCCAACTGATAAATTGCTTCTTCCAACAGTTAAAAAAAAAATATGACTGTAAACTTGCCATTCAAGTATAATTGTTTATTTTCTTGGAAGTTATCTAGGTTCTTGATAAGGATGGTGACTTTATTTAAAAAGGTAACCTGCAAAGTGGTGCAGGTTGGTCAGTGGAATTGGGTTGTCAAACTATGGGGTGCCCTATCATGGGTGAGAATATGAGTCAGCCCCAAGAATCGCTTATAGAGGTCAGTTAAATTGTTAGATTAATAGGGTTTTTATATGCACTCAATAATTCAATTTTGTTATTTTTAGACATTGTTTAAAGTTGTCATGCTATCTACTGTTGGTTTTCACTAATTTTGTAGATTCTTTGTGAGGAGCGGGGGCTCTTCCTTGAAATGGATGACATCATTTGAGGCTTGGGGTTTATGATTTTAAAGGGAGTCATGGAAACTCACAATGAAAAGATCTAGGATCGCTTTGTTGTTGAGGTCATTCCATGGTTGCAAAGACCTTTCATTCCATGTAAAGTTTCCTCTTTTTTTTGTGTTTGGTTGCTTGAGCAGACCATAGACTTCAATAATTGGCATTGTGATTTATAATGAGAACAGGGTATGAAATTTATTTGAAGGTTGCGTGTGTTTCTAGGGACCAAACAAATTTCATGGTTGATGCTTAATAACTATCACTTGGAGATTGTTCTTGGGAATTTGATTGTGTAGGGTTTTAGACCATAATATATTCTAGCTATAAACCTCTATATTACACCATATGTTCTCTATGTTCTGGCATATAAAATTCTGAAGGCACCATAGCCTGATTTGTCATGTTGTGAAATTTGGCAGTTTCACAATATTTTTGCACAGTAGTGGCTTCCTCGATTGGAAGTGAAACTATAACGATGTAAAAATATCAATAATGTTCTAATAATTGCACAAAAATTTGAAAATCACAATTTTGATCTTTACTAAGCCCTAGACATGCATGCTATTAAAGACTACTTGCACTTATCAAGAGACAAGTAAATCAGTGAAACTATTTTGGTAGACTTCGTACTCTCACTTGAATTTGTACATTAGAATTATGGAACTGTAGGAAGATGCACAAGGAGAGGTACTGTAGAACTGTATTTTATGACTTTTCCATAGGTACATCTGCAGGAGGCTGTGTGAAATCAAGTCAGGCTGTAAGTTGTAACACAAATTTTAACCTGAGAAATGAAAATTTTCCACTTGGCATCCAATTTTGACACCTTGGGGTGCATTCTAGGTATGGAATATGATGTTCCATGGAATATAGGATAGCCCCTTTTCCTTATCATCCATCATGTTTTCTATTTATGTACATGGAATACAGTTTTTAATGCAAGTGGACATTTTGGCACTATAAAAATAATAGTTGGTTCTTGCACTGTCAACTTCATAGGAAAGGATTCAGATTCTTTCAAACTCAATGTAAGTAGCTATTCTGAGATCCTCGAATGTACTATTTCACTATGTATACATATTCCTGTTTTGACCTTATTTTGTGCTTCGATTGTAAATACTTCACTGTACATGTCTCTGAATTCTGTTGGCCATTTCTGTGAGACCCTATGTGATACCATCAAACTGAAATGGCATACTTCTCATCAAGCTGTGATGGCACCGAACCAGTGAGACCTTTCTCACTGTGGTAGCACGAAACAGTGATAGATTTTTCACTATGGTATTTCCAAATTGTAGTGTCATACTTATCATGTGATTGATTATAATGAGACTGTAGTTGACCTATGATTATAACACTAAAGATCTTCACTGTAATACAGATTATACTGACATATTTTTGTCACACCAAGCCTTAACTGTAAATACACCTTTATAACTCATTCTCCTCACTGTTGTGGTATCGAAATAATCTTATAAGAGTAGTACTGAATTTAGGCAGAGGTAATTTCAACACTGCGATGTCATTGAGGCTGAGATGTTACCGAGATCCTTCTTTTCATAGTGACAGAGAATGACCTTTCTTGTGAACTTTCACCTAGCTTAATTATTTGACTGTCTTACTATGATTTAGCCCTTTTGACATAGGTCTTTTTAGAATGTTTCAAGTCCTTTAAAACTGCCTTTGATCATAACCATAGCTATAAAACCATGCTGAGAATTTGTAGAGATTGTGTTTAATACAAAATTATCTTCTTAATAACTAGTTGTGAGCTTGCTTATGTGTTCTTCTTTAACTTAGTTACTCCATCATCAACTTAGTTATCAAAGTACTTAGTCAAAATGTTGAACCAAAATTGTTTACAATCGTAACTAAAGATCTTATAATGTAGTTAGGAAGGTAAATCTCTGATTTACCTTCCTCACTTAAAAATCCTTTAAGATCAACATGTCTTATTACAATACTGTCTTGACGTTGGCAAATTCCTTCAATAGATATATCTGCACTGTATACTTTTGCATCTATCTGCAGTCCAACTCTTGTAGCTTCCATAGATTATATTCCTGTACCTTTCAATTTACATCAGACTTCCATTTTAGATCCGCATGCCTTAGATCCGCATTTGGTTACCCTTCTTCCCATGCTGTTTGCTTTAGACTTTACCTTGATATATCTGCACTGACTTAGACCTAAAATCCGCAAATCTGTTCTTCTCTTTTAATGTTGTATACTTTACCGTAATACTGTTTCCTTTTTCCACGTTGTATTAACCTCAGTGCCACAAAACTTGTTCCTTTTGCACGTTATATAACCTCAATATCATCTGTAGATATGTTCTCTTAACCATAGCATATGTAGGGTATATATAGTAGTTCTAGCCAAGTAATTAAGTTGACCTTATAGCCATTAAGTAGGCCAACTTTAACACTTGTTTGTAGGCCGACTTCATAGGCATATCTTCAACGTTTGCAAGCCATTCTTCTTCAACATCCTGGAGGGTATTCTTCAGGCCTTTTACATGACTCTTAATTACACTGATGTACCTAATAAACATCAAGAAGAATTCTATAGACCTATACTAAGAATCTTGCTCATGAAACCCATGAAACAAGTAAACCAAAAATTCATTTTATTATTATTGACTTCATCTTTACATAAGTACATAACTAGCAATTTCTCCTTAAAAGGAGTAAAAGGACACCGAAGGAATTAAACCACTGCTTAATACTTCAGAAAATATCACTAACGAACGAACTCAGCGTTACACGAGCCTCTGTAAGAATTTGTTGCGAATGAACTCAGTGGTACACCAGCCTCTGTAAGCATTGTTTGTTGGGTCTAATTAGGTTTAAGATATTCTAAAAATTCTAATTAAGGGCAAACCGAAAGTAAAATGTTCATTGCATGATGGCATTCTGGAAATTTGAGAATGAGATCCACTTGATCTTTAATACAAATTGAAAGTGTTAGGGGGATAAAAGGAAAACAACAGAGATAATAAAGGAAAATTAATGACGTACATAATTCTCACATCAAGCTCTCTTGCTTTTGACTAAGATAGAATGAAATGGAATCAATTTTCAAAACTAGAATGCTAAAATGCAACTAATTGGGCCCTTTCCATGGTCAACCTTTTCCCCACAAAAATTCTCTATTTAAAATGTTTTAGTTAGAAAAATTTAAACAATTTTGTTTTCAGCCAGGAACTTTCTTTTGTTACCATGGATTAAGACTGTTGGGAAGTTAAATTTATTTATTGTTGGCACAAATGTATGCTATTACTGTAATTTCAAATTAAGGACTGGCACTACTATATGTGTTAGGACCCCATAATGTACCATTTTGACCATACATCTTGTTATCATTCCACTCTTTTCTAGTCCATATTTAAAGCTTACACTATTACTTTCATCCATTTTTCCAAAGGTATATAATATTCTTCTCTTTACTATATGTTTACCTTGTTTTACATATAATTTTACATTACTTTAATATTTAATCATTAATCGAAGATATATATTTTTTGAGACAGTTTGAAGACTGTAGATAACCTATCATGGTTGTATGAAGACCGCGTTGCTGAAATAGTCAACATGGTATGCAAATCCCGTTGTTGAAACAACCCATGATTTGTGATTTTGAAGTAGCATTTCAAGCATGTCAGCAACAAGAAAAGACAAGTAAGGAAGATGTTACATGAGCCATTCTGATGCCAGTACCATCGTAACCATTGTAACAACATTTTTCTATGGAAGAAAAAAAAGTTCCTATTTCAGTATAGAAGATCAGATTGGGTTAAAAATAGGATTTCTATAATGTAAATCAATTGCAATAGATGTCTCCCCTTTAAAAAGAGGAGACATCAGCATTAGAAGAGAAGTAGAGACTACGGGAGGTTCATTTTGAACAGAGAAGGAACGTGACTCTTTTGTAATATGTTGCTTTTGACATATGAATAAAAGTTTGTTCTGAGCATCTCATTTTAATTCCTTCTTCTGGGGAATCTTGTGAGAAGGAAAGGGCCCGCCTTTTTCACAAGATTCACCCATTTGTTCCTGTAGTTTGTTAACTATTTTTTTCATTCATGCCTTGATTAAACTCTATTTACTGAAGGTTTTTATGCAGTATCAGAATTCTATTTTTTATTGTTGAAGCTCTGTTTCCATTACTTGTTGCATTAATTTCATACAATTCATTCTTGAGAGTTGTGGATTATTTTAATTAGCAATCTTGTTTATGGAATGATTTTGTAAAAGCTTGGTAATCAGAAACAGGTGCTGAAGATTCCTACTTGGGGAATAGGGTCCTGTTCTCTGTTATATCATAATTGGTCTTCCTTTTTGCAGATTGATTTCCTTCCCTAGATCACTGTCTTTTGAATGTAATCAAAGATTTTTAATGATTTTCTGCAATAGAAAGATTGTCTTTGCTGCAACTCAAGTATACTTAAGTTTAAGCAAGGTGTGATTAGTGTAATTTTTACTACAACATTTCATTTCTTTTGAGATTGAGCATATACAGTGCGTGATTTCATTTGAAATAAACAAACTTCCCTGGGTTGACAATTTATGTAGCACTTGAATTGTTTAAGTTAATAAAAAATTAAAGTGACCAACATTTTGGCGCCGTTTCCGGGGAAGGCAATTATAGATTTCAAAAGCATTGATGTTTTTCTTTCAGATGTGCAGATTGAATGAGAGGATGCAGAACCCATAAGAAAACTAACCCTACAGGTGGCAAGGGAAAGGGAAGGGGAGGAAGAAATACCTTTATTGACGAGATCATATCAAAATCTAAATATTATCAGATACTAAGCTCTCGAACGCTAAAGCCTCAACACTCTCCTCAATCGCATTATGAAACAGAAGAAGTTGTGAGCCCTGAGAACGTTGAGGAACCAACAGCAAGTGTTGAAGAACCAATAGGAAACGTTGAAGAACCACGAGAAATCATTGAAGAGCCATTAGAAAGCGTTGAAGAACCAGCAGAGAACGTTGAGGAATCAGCAGGAAACGACGATAAACCAGTGTAAAACATTGAAGATTCAGTAGAAAACATTGAGGATCAAGCAAGTGCAGTAGGAGATCAAACAATGGAAGGAAAAAATGAAGGATTCTTCAGCGGAGTACAAGTAGATCTTGAAGGAGAGGGGAAAGATGAGAATGCTCTCTCTGCCTTGGGATTTCCTATTGGTGATGTCCCTAAAGGAGAAACTCCCATGAAGAATATCCCACTTTCAGCCTTACCCAACTTCCATGGTTTATCTTCTAAGGATCCTGAAGAATTTCTTTTTGAATTTGATATATTATGAAGAAGTTATGATTATATTACTACTGCCCAGAAGTTGAAGCTATTTCTAGCAACACTAAAAGGAAATTCACTAAGGTGGTTCATGAGTCTTGGAGGCCATGTAATCACAACATGGGAACAGATGAAACAGAAATTTATGCTTAAATATCAAGACTACTACTGAACAAGAGATAAAAGAGAGGAAATATTTAGGATGGTACAAAAGGAGGACGAGAATTTGGAGGAGTTTGTGGAAAGGCTACAGTACAACCTGCAGAGATCTAATCATCCCAATGTAAGTAAGGATGTTCTTAAAACAATATTACTGAAAGTGGTGAGGGATGACTGTTTAGATATGATAAATATGCTTGGTAAAGGGGATATATCTAAAGAGTCATATGATTAAATTGTTAACCTCTGTAAAAGATTTTTAAGAGGAGCTGCAAGGAACAGGTCAAACAGCAAAGATACCACATATTCAAGAGTTCAAAAATTAGCCAGTGGAGGAGCAACAAGAGCCGAAATAGGTAATTCAATTGAAGAATTTAAAACTGAAATTTTAAGTTCTTTTGCTTCACATATTGACACCTTGCAGGTTAAAAAGAAACAAGCTAAAGTAGAAGCAACTTTGGCTGTCTTTTGCCACAAATGCATAGATAAACATCCACTAAGGGAATTCCCATTGGACAAGATACCAATTTGCACCCTTTGTGAGAAAGATCATGAAACACAACAATGCCCCTCTTTACCAGGAATAAAAGTAGCATTGCAACCAACCGAAGAAGAAGCTGAAGCAGTCTATATACTAACATAGAGAGGGCAATGGCAACCATGAGGTCAAGGTATGAATTCTAATATGCCATTTACATCTTCTAATCGTTGGAACAATTATCCTTCTTTTAGTAAAAAAAATTACCCTCCCTTTAACCAAATGCAATACCCACCCTTCAATCAAATGAATTACCCACCCATGCAACAAACAAACCCTCCCTTTGTAGATCCTGCAATGTGGACTCCTTGGCCTCCACAACAACAATCTTACTTTAATCAATGGAATTTGAATTGGAGGGGTCAACAACTCACTTTTCAGAATCAATTTCCTTAATTTCAGCAACCACTTCTTCTACCATCAGGTGCTCCACCAAATAATCAAATGATGAGACCCCAGCTACCTGTACAACCAAATCCTAACCCCAATAATAAATCAGTGCAAGTTGTTGATATTCAGAACCAGCCTACATTTCCTGTTTTCCCTACACAATGTAATGACATTCATTTACGATCTGGGAAAATAGTTGAACCCATTATTGATGATGTTACCTCTTCTGATTCTGATAAAAAAGAAACTGAGAAACATGATTCACATAAAGAGGTACAACCACCCTCTAATAAGGGTGCTGAAACAATAGAACCACCATTCCCTAAGCGTTTAGTTTTAACTAGAACGCTTGAGCCACCTACTTTTAATCTTCTATGGGAATTGCAGAATATGTATGTTATAATTCCACTTTTACAGGCACTAATAGATGTACCAATTTATGCCATAACCATGAGAGATATTTGTGTTAAGAAACCTGGTAGGAAAGCTAAAGATCCCCTTACAGTTCATGTTATGGGTGATCTATCTGCATTAATGTCCAATAAAGCCCCTCTAGTTAAATATGGTGATCCCGGCCATCCTACTGTGACAGTCCAAATTAGTAAAACAATAATCCCTCAAGTTCTAGGAGACTTAGGTGCTGCTATAAAAATTATGACTCTTGAAACTTCACAATTTCTACAACTAAAGAACACAATCAGAGATACACCAACCATTCTAGAGTTAGCTGACCATTCTACAATCAAACCAAAAGGAGTTTTTGAAGACTTAGTCATCTCAGTTGAGTCCTGGAATTACCCAGCTGACTTTTTGGTGTTAAAGACTAAAACAAAGTTGGGGGGACATCCTCTAATTCTGGGAAGGCCTTGGTTAGCCATAGTCGATGCCTTTATCAGTTGCAGATCTGGTTCAATGACAATTTCCAATGGATATGAAACTAAACAGCTTTCTCTCTACCCTCACGCGACACCCATGATTAGTAATGATAATTCGGTATGGATGGACTATGATGATCATGTATTAAACCTATTTTTACTATCGGACAAGATTTAAACCTTAAAGATACCACTGATGATGAGGTAATTAATAATTTCATTTGTGAACCCTCGTTTGTGACTTCTGAAACACATAATCAACTGGCTGCACTTCTAGAATCAGATACCCATGAAAAGATTAAATCTGAGGATCTACCTCAAACATCAACCACCATCTCTTTTAAAAGCATAAAAGTAGAAATCGAACCTAGAAAAAAAATGAACATAAATCTTGATCTAACAGTTGTTGAAACACAACAGTTAATGAAGTTACTGTTTGAAAATAAGGGAGCATTCGCATGGGAATATACAGATATGAAAGGAATCTCTCCTGAATTATGTACTCACTGGATCTATATTAAGGAAGGTTGTCGACCAGTCTTTCAACCCCAAAGATGAATGAACCCTAAATTAAGAGAAATTGTTAAAGAAGAACTTCAGAAACTGCTTAATGCAGGATTTAGATACCCTATATCTGACATTGAATGGATTTCCCCATTGGTAATAGTTCCTAATAAAAATGGGAAATGGAGAGTGTGTGTAGATTATAGAGCCTTAAATAAATCCCCTCAAAAGGATCACTTTCCTTTACCGTTCATTGATAAGGTGTTGGATAGTTTTTCAGGGAAGAAATTCTTCTCCTTTTTAGATGGGTTTAGTGGGTATAACCAAATCAGAATTTCACCCCAAGACCAAGATAAGACCACTTTTACTAGCCCTTGGGGAATTTTTCCTATAGAGTTCTTCTATTTGGACTATGTAATGCACCAACAACCTTTCAAAGGGCAGTTATAGGAATCTTTTCTGATATGCTAAATGACTCCATGGAAATATTTATGGATGACTTTACCCCTTATGGTGTGTCTTTCGAAGATGCATTACAGAATCTTGAGAAAGTACTTAAACGTTGTATACAATCTCATCTCTCCTTAAGCACCGAAAAATGTCATATGATGATGAGTGAAGGAGTAGTGCTTGGAAATTTTATCTCATCTGACGGAATTCAGGTAGATCCATCCAGAATACAAGTCATTCAGAATCTTCCTATTCCTAAAACACAAAGTGATGTTAGAAGCTTCCTAGGACATGCATGATATTATAGGAGATTTATCAAAAAAAATTCCAAAATAGCTTCTCCTTTATTTGTGTTACTTATGAAAAATGCTAAATTCAAGTGGACTAATCTTTTCCAGGAGGCCTTTGTAAAACTCAAGCATCAGTTATCCACAGCTCATATTTTGAGAGGACCTGATTGGGCACTTCCCTTTCATATATCTTCTGATGCTTCAAATACTGCAATTAGAGCTGTCTTGGGATAAGAGGAAAAACATCTTCCTTATGCTATATAATTTATCAGTAAGAATATGACCCCTGCTGAGCTTAATTATACAGTTATCGAAAAGGAATTTTTAGCAGTAATTTATGCTATTAATAAATTTCGACGTTACATTACTAGTTACTCTACTTTTTTCCATACTGATCACTCGGCTATTAATTATTTAATGAACAAGTTTGTCACAAATGCTCGAGTTACTAGATGGTTATTGTTATTACAAGATTTTGATATTACAATTGTAGATCAACTAGGTAAAGGAAAGGTTGTTGCTGATTTCCTTTCACAGTTAAAAACTGATGATAATATTCTTGTAGATGATTCCTTTCCTTATGAGTATTTATTTGCAGTATCTGCTCACTCACCATGGCATGCAGACATTGCCAATTATTTGGTTGCAGGGAAGTTACCATCACACCTGTCACATTGAGAGAAAATAAAAATCATTCAACAAAGTGCTCGGTATAGCTGGATAAGTGGGTGTATTTTCTACACAGGACTTGATCATGAAATCCGGATATGCATTAGAGAGGATGGGGTGTATGATATACTAAAATCTTGTCATGATGGCCCTTGTGGAGGGCATTTTGCTGATAATATAACGACACATAAAATTCTTAGTATGGGTTATTATTGGCCCTCACTCTTCAAGGATGCAAAGAAATATGTTCGGGCTTGTGATAGCTATCAGAAAATGGGTCAACCTAGTCATAGATATGAAATGCCATTAAATCCCCAGGTAATACTTGAAACATTTGAAAGATGGGCCTTAGATTTTATAGGACCCATTAATCCTCCATCCAACCAAAGATTTTATATATTAGTCTGCACAGATTATATGACTAAATGGGTCGAGGCCAAAGCACTTCTTAGAGCTAATGAAGAAGTTTTCCTAGCTTTCCTATTTGAAGAAATCTTTGCTAGATTTGGAGTCCCTAGAGAGCTAGTTATAGATGGAGGACCTCCTTTCAATTCTCATGGTTTCAAAGCCACCCTTCAGAAATATCACATTCATCATAGAATGACTACAGCATACCACCCCCAAGCCAATGGGCAGGTGGAAATCACAAACAAAGTAATAGAAGCCATTCTAACCAAAATAGTGAAGGATAACTGGAAGGACTGGTCTCAAAGGCTCCCTAAATCACTATGGGCTTACAGAACTACCTGGAAAAATACTACAGGATTTTCTCCCTATGAATTGGTTTATGGTAAAAGTGTTGTTTTTCCTGTGGAATTTGAAATTAACACCTTAAGGACTTCTTTAGCTATTAACCTTGATTTGACTGATGTACATGCAACTAGGTTGCAGTTGCTTCATGAACTAGATGAAAAAATATTAGATGCCATTCATCAGACAACTATGATCCAAAAAAAAGGAACAAAGTGGCATGATAAAATCATCAAGCACAAGCAGTTCCAAAAAGGTAATTGGGCTTTATTGTATGATTCTCAGTTTGAAAACTTTCAAGGGAAGCTACGTACAAGATGGCTGGGCCCTATAAAGTAGATGCTATTTTTCCCAATGGAACAGTATGGCTCTTAACAATTGATGACTTTAAAACACCACTATTAGTAAATGGTCATCAACTTCGTTTGTACTGGTGCCCTATTTCCAAAGAGATTTTAAGGCCACTTGCATGGCAGATGCACATTATCTCTTTCTAGGGGAGTCTTCTGCTCCTCACTGCATTTGATTGCTTTCTGCACTATATTTTTAGTATTAGATTATATTTCTTAAACTAATAATCCCTGTCAAGGGCTGGCATGTTACAATTGATTATTTTGGAGATTCTTGATTAAGGAAAAGCTTACCAAGGAAGGAAAATTTCACCACAAGGAGATCCAAGCTTCATTTTGAGAAGCTTTGCTTCTCTCACTTAAACTCATTTCCCCATCTCCTAGTAACATTTTATCATTCATTCCCTTCATTCCTTTTTCCATTTTCATATCATTTTCCCTATTTTTCCCATTGCTGAAACACCATTCTTCAACAAATATTTTCCCTATTTTTCATTGTTGAAATACCATTCCTCAGCAAATATTCCCCCCATTTTCCCACTGCTAAAACATCACTCCTCAGCAACACTTTCTGTATTTTTCTGTTGCTAAAACACCACTTTTCAGCAGTATTTCATTCATTTTCCTGTTGCTGAAACACCATTTCTTTCTCCAAAAACATGACTATATAACATTTTTTGTCATGAAATCGTCTTCTCCAGTCTTTCATTTTCACTTCTCTCATTTCTTGTGTTAATTCTGTCTGTCCACTGCCTTTTCCTTATGATCAAGTAGACCTCTAATATGATCTCCCTCATGTTTCAAAAAGTTTCTAAAGTTCTTCCATGACTATTGAGCCATTACAAAAAAGCACTGTATTTTTCGAACTACAAATAAACGGTAAACATGAGGTATGTAAATTTTATGTAAATACAATTAAACTATGGTTTAAAGAGAATATTTTGTTTATTATGACCGCAATCTCCGCACACTTAAAGACATAATTTCACCATAGTTGGGGGGAATATCGAAATTATATGCCATCATTTCACAGCATGCCAATTACCATCATTTTTTCTATCCATTACTTCGCTTCTTCACCATTACTCCATGTTATAATTCGCAAAGTTTACTCTATTCGAAGTCTGGTAACTTCGCTCTTTTCCTTTTCTTTTTACCAAAGCAGGTTAACTATGGGAGGACCTATTATTCGACATGATCCCAGCTCAATAGCTCTTCTTGAATTATTTCTAGATGCGTATTAGATTTTTCAGCAGGCAGGCTGGGTGGAATATTTTGAGAGACTTCAAGATTTTGATCCACAACAGGTCCTGGAATTTTCACAAAATCTTCAGGAAGATCATTCTACTATCTAGGGAGTCCAAATTCCATTTTCAGAACGCGACATAGCACAGGTTTCAGGTCTGTCGGTCACTGGTACTTGACGGTTTAGTCGAAAGCACATCATTCTGAATGCACAACAAGACTTTCTTCTGCCAGGAGAACACGTCGAGCTTAAAGGCCAGGGTGTTGGACTTCACTCACTCCCTCCTCCTTGGCCGAAAGTTGCTGAATTCGTCAAACATTATCTTACTTGTGAAGGTCGCTATCAGGTAGTCTATCAACATGATTTTGTCTTAATGAGTCATTTATGACGCAGTAGACTAGTGAACATTCCTTACTATTTACTTGGATGCATTAGAAATATTTCATATCACTGTAGACGGGTAAAATTCCCACTCCTTTCCCTCACCCATAACGCCTTGTTTAGCTATTAATTCAGAGGGGTTTTTCTCAACAAAACCCTCCTCTAAACAACCTACCCCTACCCCTTGAGAAAGCTACTGAAATTATTCAAGAAGCTGCTGAAAATCCCCAAGAAATTCTTGAAAGTTCCCACGAGCAACAACCAGAGAATATCCCTGACCCTCCATCAATTCCACCCGTAGAACCAGCTAATCCAGTTAACCTGTCTTGAAGTCCATCTCACCACTTAGCAGAATCATCTGATCCTACCGTCTATATTCCTAGTGATGACTCTCAGGCTGATACATCACCATATTCCTATATTTGTAAAAGAAAAAGGAGAATCATAAACGCTTCTCTATAAAAAATACAAACAATGGCTGCAACTAAAGCAGCTACCTCCTCTTATAGCCCTTCTCCCAGGGAAAAACCCTCTCATAAAAATAAAAAGCAAACTACTACTTTTTCTGCTTTCTTACCTAGGAGACCAATGAGGACGTATATTGAAGCAGAAACCACTCCTATTACCCCTGATCCTGTAGCCATTTTGTTAAAACTCCACTCATCACCCCCCTTCCAAACCCCAAAATTATTACCTGTCTCACCCTGTGGCACTGAAACACAAGAACCAGATGCCCAGGGTAATATGAAATCATTTTCTACAGAACAAGTAGCTATCCCACAAGAACCAACTACTCAGTGAGTACATGCTCCATAAGAACCATCTACTCAGTCAGCAGCTGAAACACAAGAACCAACTATTGATGTGCAAAAACTAAACATCCAAGATGTTACTCATTTAGTCGTTGTCACAAAGGAACCAACTCTAGCTGTCACACAAGAAATAGCTATAGCTGAAACACAACAATCAATTCCAAAGAATGAAACTAATGCCCAAGGCCCAGTCACCATGGCTTCCCTTTTACAAGAAAATGAGTTTTTAAAATCAGAATTAGAAGCTTATAAGCGAGAATTGGTAATGGAAAAGGAAGCCTTTGACAAGGAGCTAAATTTTTATACCCTGGCCCATACAGCATCCATGGCAGACAAACATACAGAAAATGATCCATATAAATAATATATGCGCCACCAATGTGGAAACATCTATCGGCAAGTAGGATATAAGATAGTTCAAGTTCCGATGCTGGGAGCATCTACATCTTCCGTAGTCAAAGAAGAATGCCCTACTGTTACACAAGAACTAGTAGGGCCTTCAAAAATTTCAGAAAAAGAAATCAAGTATCCTGCCCTACTGTAACTGATTCTGCTACTCAGACTATACCTCAGCCTACCACTTGCAATGCTGGAACACAAACTGAACCATGGAATGAGATAGAAATAATCAACAAGTGGAGGAAACAATATGCTATTTTCGAAGATAAAACCTTACAGCATCACAAATTGTTTTGGCAGAATCATATATATTCTAACTGGGAGATCTAGGAGCAGACACTCCAGCAATTTAGAGTTTACAAGAAAGATAATAAAGAGCTAAAAGGAAAACTTCTCTTAATGTTTCAACTGGTACAAAAATGATTGGCTACTAGGAAACCATCTCTAAAATATTCTTTATTTCTCTCAGAATGCCTTGTTTATTTTCAGTTGAAAGCAGTCAAAGACAAAAGAACCCATGAGGTGCTTACGTTTGAACAGTTTGTGAAAACATTTGTATAAGCTTCCACCAGTGATTAGAACATACTATGTGAGTTGTACCTTCACAATGAAGCTATCCCTGAAAAAAAAAGATTAATCTCAACCCTCTTGTGGGTGATATTCAGATCAGGGCATTTGCCTCCTTCCTTACTAATCAGTTTACATGGCAGACTGCTTTTCTTGCAACTAGGCACAATGAAGACAACCGCCTTCTCTATATAAGGCCAGAACCTCAAAACCCTGCCATCTTTGTGGCAGAATATCATCAATTTTTGCAGAAGCCGTGGATGACTAAACATATACAACAATTATAGGCTTCATTACTCCAAGATTGTCACCATTTTATCAGGGCCAAAGAAACCACTGATTTAAGAGAAAACAATATGTTTTGGCAACAAGCCTCTAAGGAGAGGCAGGAGTATAATCCTTTTAGCCCTACTAACCTTGAAACTGTATTTTCTAGAGTACCCAATTACATCATATGTGTTTAGAAATGCGCTGAAAAAATGGATAGGGTACCACTTTCATTTTCCTATTTGATGGATGCCAGCAGAGAAATATCATGTTCATTATAGGTTGGCTAATAAGGATGAAGCAGAAGCTTGGCAGAGATTTCAAAATGTGCAAGGATTCAGAGCTTTAACAAATAACACCTTTCATAGCTACTGCCTATGTAATTTGTATGCCAAAAGCTAGTATCCGGACTCTGACTCTGACTAAAGTTGTCATAGGACATGCAACCCTTTCAGTTGGGGGAGATGTTAGGACCCCATAATGTACCATTTTGACCATACATTTTGTTATCATTCCACTCTTTTCCAGTACATATTTAAAGCTTACACTATTACTTTCATTCATTTTTCCAAAGGTATATAATATTCTTCTCTTTACTGTATGTTTGACTTGTTTTACATATAATTTTGCATTACTTTCATATTGAATCATTAATCCAATATGTATAGTTTCTGAGACAGTTTGAAGACCGCAGATAATCTATGATGGTTGTCTGAAGACCACATTGCTAAAACAGTCAACATGGTATGCAAATCCCATTGCTGAAACAACCCGTGATTTGTGATTTTGAAGCAACATTTCAAGCATGACGACAACAAGAAAAGATAAGTAAGGAAGCTGTTACACGGGCCATTCTAAAGCCAGTACCATCGTAACCATTGTAACAACATTTTTCTATGGAAGAATAGAAAGGTCCTATTTCTATATAGAAGATCAGATTGGGTTAAAAATAGGATTTCTATAATGTAAATAAATTGTAATAGATGTCTCTTCTTTAAAAAGAGAAGACATCAGCATTAGAAGAGAAGTAGAGACTACAGGAGGTTCATTTTGAATAGAGAAGGAATGCAACTCTTTTGTAATATGTTGCTTTCGACAGATTAATAAAATTTTGTTCTGAGCATCTCATTTTAATTCCTTCTTCTGGGGAATCTTGTGAGAAGGAAAGGGCCCGCCTTCTTCACAAGATTCACCCATTTGTTCCTGTAGTTTGTTAACTGTTATTTTCATTCATGCCTTGATTAAACTCTGTTTACTGAAGTTGTTTATGTGTTGTGTAACCAACTCAAAAAGAGAAGAAAAGAGATATAAACGCCTTAGAAATGAGCCACTTCGAGGGGGCAACCTCCAATACATTACATAAATGAACAATTCTTGGATGATACAATTCACAAAACCTCCTTTCTATATATAGGAGTCCATGGAGCCATAATGTAATCCTAGTGGGCCACAATGTAATCCTAGCCGACCTAACAATAATAATTTAAGGGCACAATAATAACAAAATGGGAGTTACAAGGGTACAATAATAACAATAAGGGGTTTACACTAACAATAATAAGGGGCTATACTAGTGATATAGGGACCTAACATGCCCCTCTCCTTCAAAAAAGTGTTGTCCTCAACACTTGAGTAGCTCCGGGTGCTTCTGTATAATATTCTCATCCTCCCATGTAGAATCTTCAGTGGGTAAGTTCTTCCACTTGATGAGATACTCTGAAATTGATCGATTCCGTAGTTGTCGAGTTCTTTTTTTCTATGACTGCTTCAGGTTCCAATATGATCTTCCCTTCCCCATCAAGTTCTGGCAATACTGTTTGAACTGGAAGATTTTCACCTATAACCTTCTTTAAGCATGAAACATGGAAAACTGGATGTACTCGCGAAGAAGCAGGAAGCTCCAATTTGTATGCCATAGTACCAATCTTTTGCAACACCTTGTAAGGACCATAGTACTTTGGCGACAATTTATTATCCTTCTTAGCTTGCTTGAGGGACATTTGTTTATATGGTTGTAGCCGTAAAAATACCCAATCTCCTATATCAAAACTTCTCTCGCTGCGATGTTGATCTGCCTGTTGTTTCATTCGATTTTGTGCCAAATTCAGGTTATCCTTTAAGAGTTGGAGAGCTTCTTGCTGATGCTCGACGTGATCTTCCACTGCTTGAACCTTCGAATTTTCCCTTAAAGATGATGTGATCGATGGTGGATGATATCCATAAAGTGCCATAAATGGGGTCATTTTTGCTGCGGTATGGAAGGAAGTGTTATACCACCATTCAGCGAGAGGTAACCACTTGACCCATTGTGTTTGTTTATCAGATACAAAACAACGAAGATATCCTTCCAAACATTTATTTACTATCTCTGTTTGACCATCAGATTGAGGATGATAAGATGAGCTATGAGCTAATTGAGTACCCAAACAAGAAAATAACTCCGTCCAAAAATTTCCCGAAAAAATGGGATCTCTGTCGCTCACAATAACCCTTGGGCTTCCATGTAGCTTTTGAATTCTGTCCACAAATGTAGTAGCAACTGTACTTGCTTTAAATGGATGAGATAATGCACAAAAGTGTGCATACTTGGTAAGTCTATCAACTACCACCATGATGACATTATTTCCTTCGGACATAGGTAAACCTATGATAAAATCCATTGAAATCTCCTCCCAACGTTGACTTGGAATGGATAAAGGTTGTAGAAGTCACGGGGTCTTAATTGTCTCCACTTTATTCTGCTGGCAAACCAAACATTCCGCCACAAACTTTTGAATATCAGATTTAAGGCCATCCCAAAAAAATTCTTTCTTCACCCTGTGGTAAGTTTTTAAAAATCTGAAGTGTCCTCCTAAAGGAGAAGTGTGCAATTCCAAAAGAATCTTTTGTTTTAGTTGGGAATTCTTACAAAGATATAAGCGATCTTTGTACCATAAGGAATCATTTTTCCAACTAAATGTATCAGATGTACTAGGATCTTGCTGTAACTTTTGGATGAGTGTCCATACATCTTTGTCCTTCTTCCATTCATCTCTTGCTTCAGTTATCCAATCTGGTTGGATAATAGAAATGGCACAAAGCAATGCTTCCACCTCTTCATTCTTTCTTGAGAGTGCATCTGCAACAACATTCAGCTTTCCTTTTTTGTAGATTATTTCAAAGTCGTAACCCAACATCTTTGTGACCCATTTTTTCTGTTCTTCTGACGATAGTCTTTGTTCCAAAAAGTGTTTAAGACTATCATGATCAGTTTTTACCTTGAAGTGTCTTCCCATTAGGTAAGTTCGCCATTTCTTTAGTGCATGTAGTATTGCTAACATTTCCTTCGCATAAATAGGTTTCTGTAAATACTTTCCTTTGATTGGACGACTTTCAAAAGCAATGGGTCTTCCTTCCTGCATTAAAACTGCACCAATTCCATTTCCTGAGGCATCACATTCCACAATAAAGGTTTTTGTGAAGTCTGGTGTAGCTAAGACCGGTGCTAGGCACATTGCCTCTTTAAGACGTTGAAAGGCCTTAGTTGCTTCAGGAGTCCATAAAAATGCATCTTTCTTCAATAATGTTGTTAGAGGTGCTGCTATTCTCCCATAATTCTTAACAAACTTGCGATAATACCCTGTTAACCCGAGAAATCCTCGCAACTGCTTTATGGTTGTGGGGACTTTCCATTCCTCAATGGCTTTAATTTTGTTAGGGTCTACCTTAACACCCTCGTGAGATACAATATGACCCAGATATTCCACCTCTTGTACTCCAAAGAAACATTTGGATGTTTTTGCATATAATTGTTTCTCCTCCAATAGTTTGAGCACCCTGTCAACATGTTCAACATGATCCTTCCAAGACCTGCTGTAGATTAGTATATCATGAAAAAATACTAGCACAAATTTTCTAAGAGTTTGAAAATGGAATTCATCAACCCTTGAAATGTAGAAGGTGCATTGGTAAGGCCAAAAGGCATGAACAAAAATTCATAATGACCTTCATGAGTTCGAAATGATATTTTTGGAATATCTTCAGTCTTCATTCTAATTTTATGATATCCTGAACGAAGATCCAACTTGGTAAAATAAATTGCTCCATGTAATTCATCCAATAATTCATCAATCACAGGAATGGGAAATTTGTCTTTAATGGTGAGCTTATTGAGCTCCCTATAATCAGGACACATTCGCCATGATCCATCCTTCTTGTGTACCAATACTACAGGAGCAGAGAAAGAACTTTGACTAGGTTGAATTATACCCGCCTCTAACATTTCTGCAATCATGCGTTCAATTTCGCTCTTTTGGAAGTAAGGATGTCTATAAGGCCGGATGTTTGGAGGAACACTTCCTGGAATCAAATGAATAGCATGATCATGATCACGAATAGGTGGGAGTCCTTTGGGAGTTTCAAACACCTTGGAATGATTGTCCAAGATTTGTTGGAGATCTGCGGAAATAGATGATTTTGATGTCGGAACTTCTAGAGAGCATAATTGTGCAATTACGCCTCGTTGTTCTTTCTTTAGAAGCTTTGTCATGACATTAGAGCTTATTATCCTTCCTGGCTTCCCTTCAATACCCCGTAATTCGACTTCCTTTCCTTCTGAAAAAAATTTCAAGAAAAGTTCTTGAAAATTAAAGCTACCGTCCCCAAAGATTGTAACCATTGTACTCCTAGTACAACATCAGCACCTCCCATAGGAATGGAAAGCATTGGACTAGTCAACACATATTCCCCCATGGTTAGCTTGATGTTATGGCATTTTCCCGAGCAATTTATAGTTCCTCCATTTGCAACCATCACTTGACATTCTGGTGCTGGGTATAGGAAACAATTTAATTCCTTGGCTACCTTACAATGAATAAAATTATGGGTGCTACCTGAATCAATCAACACTATTACCTTTTTCTTCTTGATTTGTCCTTCTATCTTGAGAGTTTGAGGAGTGGTAATTCCTGCCGGTGCATTACACGATATGGTCGGATTCATTTCTTCCTCTTCTAGGGCTGGTTCCTGGTGTATATCCTCTTCTTGTTCATTTTCTTCTTCCTCTTCACAATCTATGTAAAATAATTTCTTCTCGACACACTTATGACCTTTAGTGTATTTGCTATCACAACTGTAGCAAAGCCCTTTTGCTCTTTTTTCTTCCAATTGTTGTGGTGTCAACCTTGTAGGTTGTGGAAATCTAGGCGTAGCAACACTTCCTTCTTTATAGAATTGAATGGTAGGCTTCCTTGTCACCATAATTTTACATTCAACTTTTCTTGCCAACCTGAATGCCTTCTCCAATGAATCAGGTTCCAAAACGTGAACTTCATGTTGGATGTTATCCTTTAAAGTGCCTATGAAGAGATCAATCCTGTGTTCCTCTGGAATATCAGTTACCCTTATATTCGATTTTTGGAAGTCCTCAATGTGCTGCCCCAATAAACCGTTTTGTTTGTGATTTATCAATTGGATAAAGAAGGCATTGCTCTTTGTATCCTCATAATGTGCTATCATTTCCTCGTAAAAATTGACCAAGTGACAATTTTTTTACGGGAGCAAAGCCATTGATACCATACAAATGTATTTTGTTCTAAATGTAAAGTTGCAATGCGTACCTTTTGTGTGTTTTGCACGTTATGGAGGTCAAAATATTGCTCCATCTGTAGTATCCATGTTACAGGATCCTTTCCATCAAACTTCCTCATATCCATTTTTGGAATATGGTGGTTCTTTCCACCAACATTCGAGTTTATGGAATCATGATTAACATTTATTTTGTTCTCATCAGGAGGTTCTTCTCCTATATTTCCGCCATTAGGAATCATTTCTGGTTTTAAGCTTGTCATCAAGTCTTCCATGTATGCTTTTAGATCATTCTTCATGTCATCCATCTTAGCTTCCATGCTGACTTCCATGCCATCCATCTTAGCTTCCAAACCATTCATCTTAGTTTCCACGCCTTTCTTCAAAACTTCCATTTCATTTTTTGTTGTTCTTTGCGAGAGTGAAATTTGTTGCATTTGCTCTTGTAATTTTGACATGTCATGTTGCCATTCTTCATCTTCATGAGTAATAGTAGAGCCTTCTAAAGGCTTAGTGGGTGTTGAATTATTTTTAGGGGCCATTTCAGACTCCAATATTGATATCTATTCTACAATAGGCCCTTGCAATCAATTCAACTTGATTCTTCAAACAAGACTTATGCAATTCGGAAAAAAAATACACACCTTTTACTAGCTTTGAGGAGCTCGATATTGAAATTGTATTATCTCTGTGCTTGAAAATATTCGATATCTGAAATTCAGCCCTGTAGTAGCCCTCTGAAGCTTCTTTCAAATGCCACAGGTCTGACCTGATTTTTATGCTCCAAGACAAAGTTGTGTCCAATCTCCCACAATGACCTAATTCTGGACTGGTTCAGTAGAGCGAACTTGTACGACTTTCCACGTGTCACTGTTTTGTCCTTTGTCTCTGAAATTGATAGCGAAGAAACTAAAAGCTGTGTACTTGTGACCACTTTTTACGGCACTCCAATCCAATCTTCAGAGAGAGAGTTATTGAACTTTTCCCACGATCACCTCTTTGAGATGAAATTCAGGAGCCTGAAAAAGCACTACCTTCCACAGATCATATCTCCAAACATATTGCGAACCAAGTTCTGAAATTTTTTGACGAATTTCCTCAGGATTTGAGCTTCGCACCATATGAATTTCAGACTCTGACCCTTCGTAAAAAAAAAATTATAGCGCAAATGCCACGATGACCTGTTTATGAGCCTGAAAAAATACCTAACTTCCACAGATGATATCTCCTCAAATATTGCGAACGAAGATCTGAAATTTTTCGACAACCTTCCTCAAGATTTCAGCTTCGCACCCTAAAAATTTCAGCTTCTGAAGCTTCGTAGAAAAAAATTTATAGCGAAAATGCCACGATGACCTGTTTGGAGCAGCGAAACCCTAGAATCCCAAAGCTCTGATACCAAATGTTGTGTAACCAACTCAAAAAGAGAAGAAAAAAGATATAAACGCCTTAGAAATGAGCCACTTCGAGGGGGCAACCTCCAATACATTACATAAATGAACAATTCTTGGATGATACAATTCACAAAACCTCCTTTCTATATATAGGGGTCCATGGGGCCATAATGTAATCCTAGTGGGCCACAATGTAATCCTAGCCGACCTAACAATAATAATTTAAGGGCACAATAATAACAAAATGGGGGTTACAAGGGTACAATAATAACAATAAGGGATTTACACTAACAATAATAAGGGGCTATACTAGTGATATAGGGACCTAACATTATGCAATATCAGAATTCTGTTGTTTATTGCTGAAGCTCTGTTTCCATTACTTGTTGCATTAATTTCATACAATTCATTCTTGAGAGTTGTGGATTATTTTAATTAGCAATATTGTTTATGGAATGAGTTTATAAAATCTTGGTAATCAGAAACAGGTGCTGAATATTCCTACTTTGGGAATAGGGTCCCGTTCTCTATTATAGCATAATTGGTCTTCCTTTTTGTAGATTGATTTCCTTCCCTAGATCACTGTCTTTTTAATGTAATCCAGGATTCTTTTAAAGATTGTCTGCAATAGAAAGATTGTCTTTGTTGTAACTCAAGTAGACTTCAATTTAAGCAAGGTGTGATTAGTGTAATTTTTACTACAAAATTTCATTGCTTTTGAGATTAAGCATATACAGTGTATGATTTCCTTTTAAAGAAACAGACTTCCCTGGGTTGAAAATTTATGTAGCACTTGAATTTTTTAAATTAATAAACAACTAAGGTGACCAATAGTATGCTATTACTGTAATTTAAAATTAAGGACAAGAACATAACATCGTCATTATTTTCAACGATTATAGTTAAAATCCCTTTCCATTCCCAATAATATCTTTCTTTAAGCACAATCAGATAATGTTCAATCCTCATGGGAAAATTAATCTCAGGCTTGAATGTTTATCCACATAGTGTCAGTTTAAATTGTTTGGTGGTTTTCTGACATATCTAAGAAAGCTCCACATGACAGTTGACACGAAAAATAAAATGGCTCCAACAATAATAGCATATTTGATGCCAAGATTAACCAGTAAATGCACTAGCAGCCTCGCAAACACCACTCCAAAGAAATTGGCCGAAACAGCCTCCCGAAAAGGCATATCTAGTATTGTGGTGGCAATGGCTCCAGACCATGCCCCAGTCCCTGGGAAGGGAATGACAACAGACAACATCAACCCAAGCCATTGGAACTCCTCTATAGGACCTACTTTCCTCCTTGTTATTTCAATCAGCCTAATAGAAACCTAGAAGCAACTGAACTCTTCTTTCCCGCATAATTCACAAGCCGTTTCAGATAGAGTAAAATAAATGGTATAGGTACCATGTTTCTACAAGGAAATCCAACTTAATGTTACACAATTGGGTAAAAAAGTTTTGCTTGAAGATTCACCTCGAGCTAGGTTTGATTGTATCATGTTCATATTGAAAAGGAAAATAACCAACAATTAATCCGGAAAGCATAATATCATTAAACAATTAATGTAACTTTTTGCTCCATGACCTGGTATGGGCAGGTCAGAGAACTCAACTTTAGTAATTAGAGAGACAATACCAACAATTAGACAAGAAAGCATAGTATCTTAACGCAATTAATATAAACCTTTGCTCGATGACCTCGTATGGGTAGGTCATGGACTTTAAATTTATTTATTACAGTCCATTGGTTAGGACAGAGTAGGGATGTATAATTCAGACTAAATAAGTCGATAAAGAGATTAGAGAAAATATTAAAGAAAGGCATCTAAAACCTAAAATATTATCTTGAAAATGTGCACTACGAAAGCTAAGAAATTACCCCACAATAGCCAATATGGAGACCTTCAAGGGTTCTAACTGCATCCAGTAACCTACAAGAATCGCCCCTCTGAGCTCTAGAATTGGAAGTGTGGGCAACACAAAGAATATGAGTTCGTCAGTGTTGGAAATGTTGTCATTGACGGCAAAGGAGATGGCAAAGGAGACAACATAGAAGCAAAGAGAGAAAAAGAGGCGGCATGATTTAGAGAGGGTCGAGAAGCAACAAAATAAGTAAGGAAGTAAAATAAACCTATAGAGAATACAAACAATACAGTAAGGTTGTAGAGAGTACAGTGAAACAGAGGCAGAAGATACAGAGGCAGAGACAGAGAATACAGAGGTAGAGCCGTGAAATGAAATGGTTGAGCATTAGATAAAGGTTGTAGAGAGTACAGTGAAATGGAGATAGAGAATACAGAGGTAGAGCCATTAACAAATCCACTGTGAAATGAAAACATAGGATGTGGAACCATGCAGAACGAGCGGAACCGAAAGGAAAAAGGAATAAATTGATAAATATACACTTTAGTTATAATGCAGGGTAAATACATAAAATACGCATGTAAACCAAATATGGAGGAAAAATAAAATTTGAATCGGAATCATCAGAACTGGAACCTTGAGTCAAGAGAAAAACCTTGAATAAATAGTAAAACCATAGGTGAAAATACTAGCAGTATCGCGTGCGTTTGGGAGTGGTAAGTGGATTTCAATTTTCAAACGCGATCTATGTCGCTGATGGACATGTGGCTTAAGGTGGTATTTGAATACCACTTACATCACACAATTTTTGTGTGTTAACCCTCGGCCCAAAGAAAAACGCGATATCTATTTGCATTCGTCGGATCTTCCAAACCAACGCGATAAGCTGTCTCCTGTTGGATGTGAGCAGCTTGTTAACAGAGGTGGGCCCAGATGTATGTGCTGTGATGGTTCAATTATATAGTGAGAAATGGTGGGGGCCCAAAGGTTATTTTAAATCAAAGTCATGGTATAAAGTCTGAAAGGTCTTTCATAAGCTTCAGGGTTGATATAAACTGTATTGTGTATGCAAAGGGATACTATGGGCCCAAGTGTAGTTACATGGAGATTTTTATTTTAATATATGGTATAAAGGTAATTTACATGCCCGTGAAGTACCACATGTAGACTTGGTCTCATAACCAAGTCGAACGTTATTATAATATAATGGTATTGATTTTATTGATCCAAAGGCTTTGAAATATGTTGTGGGCCAGACTTTTATGTGTAACGAGCTATATGGTTATCTGGGGTTTAATAAAGTGCAACGGGCCAGCATAATATTTGGGCATGAAGTAAATTCTTGACATGCGCTGAATGAGAGATTTGGGGCCAAGAGAAAAATTGGGAATTGTATGTGATGTAATGGTTGTTTGATAGCCAAACGTTAATATGTTATATGACTAAGTCTATGCTATGAGCGGAAGCATTAAATAAACTATGGAGCCCAAAAGGTTATATAATTATATATATTAGTGTTGGGTTTAAGTCTGAGTCAAAGACTTAATATAATGTTGACGGAGGATATTATATGTGTAGTGTGGGACCCCATGTAAAACGGAAGAGTTCAATACATGTTTATTCCGAGAATCTTAACCCAAGCTAAAGGATATATAAAAGCCGAAGCAGAAAAATATATATATGTAGCGCCTTATATACAAGGTACCAAAGTTACAATATAAAGCATATGTATTATATTCTTTTGCGCGAGATTAAAAGAACAAAAGGTTCTATTGTTCAGGTTTAAAACAAACGAAGTATTATAAGGTGGGACCCTCACGAATCGCATCGAAGAAAAACATAACAGCGGAACATGTTAATAAAAGTTCCGATTGCGATTGTGATAAAGAAGTGGACCCAATACATTATAAATGGTGATTCTAATTTGTTTGAGTTCCAGCTTAAATCACATCGGAGGTGAAAGAGTGACAGACAAATTGAAAGTTCCGATTGCGATTGAGAGATCGGATGACAGATGTCGGATTTGCTGAAGGATAGATGGCGGATATGAGTCATTTTATTACATGGTGGGGCCTTTTCTAATCACATCAGAGAATTCCAATCACATCGGCGCAGTGAAGTGCAAGTGAACAGTGAATCATCGCATCGGAGAAAAGAAGAACATCAGAACATACCATTGAAAGTTCCGATTGTGATCAATTGCATCGAAACCATCACAAGAGGAGTAATCGCATCGGAGCATAAGAAAATATCAATTAGTGGGACCGAAAAGGAATTTTATATATTAAAAGGTTCTATTATGATTATATCGCTGAGAGGCATTTGTGTTATACAGAAAGGGCAGTTTATATGTTAAAAATGCCTTATTATTACGTCGAGAGTTGATTTGCGTTATATAAAAAGCACAGTTAAATATATGTAGGAGTTATGTAATAGCAGTGAATAGCAGAGCATACAGAGAGGAAAAAGATAGAGACAGCTGCAGAAAAGACAACACACAGTGATCCAAAAAAACTGAATGGGTTGATTTGTAATCCATATTGTAATTGAATGTAAAGGTTTTTAATTGGTTTATATTGTTTGTGATGCACTGGAAAGTCTCCATAGGAAACAAAAATCCACTGTAAAACTAAAATTTGTACCAATCGTTGTAGCTTTTCTGAATGAACTCAAAAAAGGAATGAGGAGGCAGAAAGCGAAGAGTCAAGGCTATTCACCTCGAATTCCCTGTAGAATACGAACAGACATGAGGAAAACTGTATAAAGGATATTACATTGATATTCAAAAAGAGGTAAGAGAATGCAGAGTACGAAGAATTAAGGTAGAGAATATTAGAAGAAGGAGGAGCAAAAAGAAATGCTATAAGACAAATTTGAAGACTGGAGGACAGCACAAAAGAAGGTACAGAACAGATCTGATATCCAAGGTAAATCAACAAATGTTTTCTTTTGATAGAATGAGGAAGTTGGAGCTTCCTTGCAAGTAGTAGCTTGCAGAATTGAGGTTGGAGCCTCCTGTAAGTTGGTGCCTACAGAAAATCAGTGGTGAGAGGAAGTTGGAGCTTGCCTTTGCATCACAAAAATAATAAGATGTGGTTTTCTCCCTTTATGGGTTTCCACTTATATCTTATATCTTTGTGTGTGATGCTCATATGTTGATATGGTCCATTCAATTTGCTTAATACTTGTTGATATCATAATAAGTTTGCTATCACATTACCTTAATACTTGCTGCTCACTTATAAAGATGGTTCACATACAAAGATGATCATAAATTAAGTTGTAAAAGATCATGAATGAATTAAACTGATTCACCCCCCCTATCAGTTTAACTAAGGATTTAATAGTCAGGCCACCCATTTCTCCTCGTAAAACTCGCAATCTTCAAGCCAATCTGTGAAGCCTTGATGGACTCTTGACTCGCAAACGCACTGCTACAAAACAACATAGTTGAAATCACCAAAGAAGATGAGAATAAAGCACATGTCTTTATAATACTCCATTGCAGTATTGGTGGGATGGTCTGAAATCCCTGATCCGAGTTGGAAAGGCTTGGGCTCTCGAATTATTTATTCATAGCCCTCCGGACTGTCATCCAAACCTGAGTTATAAAGAAGATAAAACTATATTTTAAGCTTACATAATATTTTTCTGGTTAAAATCTGGTGAACCCAATTCAAGAAATTCATAGGAAATTAAGGAGCTACCTTGTTAGCAGGCCTTGTGAGATGAAGATTCGGGGTCCATGGGCCCAAGACTCTGTTAAGTCTAAGATTGTGGAGATTCTAGGGCCGAAAATTTATTTGAAGAGATCTCAAATACAACTTTGTTGTTGTACGGGAAGCAGAGGGTGTGATTTCTGCAAACACTATCGCCATTGCTATAGCAAGCATGAATATTCAAAATGTTTAGCCCTTTCACCCCTCTGATCCCTGCTTGCGGCCATTGCTCTAGCAAAAATATTTTGGTTCCTTTTCCGCCTTGAGAATGCCAAATTGTTGCAAGAACTTCCCCTGCGACTTGAACAGGAGACTTGAGAAAGGGATATTGAGTATTAGGATACACAGGAAAACACTGGAGAACTCACAAAGGTGTTCAACATCTGTGGGATCTCCCAAAGGAAATTGTCAACGATGCTTGAAATCAAAATTGTTCCATTGAGAATCAATAGTAAAACACTCTACGGATCTAGAGGGAAACAAACAAAGGAGGAAGTGTGCGAAGGAGGCCAATGAAGGATCCCACCATGCGGGAGGTATGGTGAATGGTCGTATGGAAGAAAGGTATAGGTTCCAAAGAGGACGGCGTGAAAACTAAAAGCACAGGCATGGCCGCAGATGTTGTGTCAATAGAGAATTCGCAGACTAACAGTACCATAGTACCATGGGCTTAAAAAAAATTTGGCCACATGCACTCACCCCAGCCTCAGTCGTCATTGTATTGCCGTGTAGGACATGGTCTTGTACGCAGTTCTCAAAGAGGCTGCCATGTGTCAAATTTTGACAGGATAGAAGGGAAAATCTGGAGCAGAGGTGTAGCACAGGGATTGGCTGGGATGAACAGTGTTTCCTAGTCAATCCCATAAAAGAACACCTTCGGTGTAATTACATAGTCATAATGAAGACCTACCTAGTTACACTCTTCAACACTTATGAGTGAAAGTTGTAACTGAATATGTGTGGAGTTACAAAGGATTTTATGATGAGAGGGACATAACTTTTAGCCTTTCGTGTTACTTTGAAAATGTTTACACCACGTTTAGGCCTTGTGGGTGCTTCATGATATGTTGGGTGCATAGTGAATGGTTGGCCCATGCTCTTCCATGATGGACTTGGACATTGGAGGTGGTTTACTGTTTGCTACTAGACCTTTTTTGGATGTTTGAAAGACATTCTTCCTCGAAGTGTTGGATTAATATGGTTCTTGGTGACTTAATGTTGTTGACGCATGAAGGGAGTTTTTGTGCTTTGAGTAGAGTTGGGTATTTCACCATGACAAAAACATCCCGAAATCAACATGAGCACACAAAATCCCTTGACATGTGAACTCTTGGGTTGAGGGAGTGGATATGTAGGTGTGGGAATCCTTAAGGTGATGCATTACCTTGGATATGCGTTGTCCTTAAGGAGACACATGACATAGGAGATGCATTTTAGATGGTTTGATACTCTCATACAACCTTTATCAAGTTACATGCACCCTCATTAGAAAAAACAAGAGAATCATTAGGGGAATTTTGAGGTCTAAAATGGACCTCCTAAGGAAATTATAAAATAATAGTGGAAAAAATCAAATAAGATTTGATGACATCATCAAATTTTAGAGGGAAAAATGAAAAAACTACTTTTTCAACTCATATTTTCAACTTATCTCCAAAATTTCTTAATCAAATTTTGAGCGGGAGTACTCGTTGGATGCGAAATTTAATTCCTCATCCAAGGAGTACCCATGTTACATACTTTCAATGGGTCCTACTACATGAAAAATGAGAAATACATAAAAAAACGTGATTGTAATCACGTTTTTTTATGTATTTCTCATTTTTCATGTAGTAGGACACATCGAAAGTATGCAACATGGGTACGCCTTGGATGAGGAATTAAATTTTGCATCCAACGAGTACTCCCACTCGAAATTTGAGTAAAAATTTTGGGAGATAAGTTGAAAATACAAGTTGAAAAAGTAGTTTTATTATTTTATTATTTTTTAGTATTTTTACCCTCTTATTTAAAAATGGTAAATCATCCCCCATGGTTGACATCATCATCTTGAATCCTATTGGTTGTTATAAAGTTTATTTTTGTTGTACATTTTTCTTAGGAGGCCCATTTTAGACCTCAAAATTCCCCTAATGTTTGCTTGCCATGACTATCTTTCTTTGTCATTGTTGACTTAAGAAAGTATTTTAGCTAAGAAACTAGTTTCAAGGTTATGGCATAACATGTCATATAAATTGAATAGAAGTTATATCCAAAATGTTAACTTGTAAACTAATTAGCTGGTCTTAGGCTTTCCATTTAAAATCTAATTCAGTTTGAACTTTGAACGAGTTGTTCCATAGACTTGAATATTAAGAGATTTTGGTGTAGGGATTAAAAATTAGCCCTTAAGGCCTATCAATTATTCATTTATTTTATCTGAATATAACATTTACTATTAAATTAGAACCACTCGACACAAATACATCATGGATCAAGATCATACTTTGTAGAGTGTCGTAGAATAAAAATAGGAGCAAGGACACTGAATTCTTTGAGTTTTCCTAGTTCTTATTCCTTTGGTGTATCTTTGCACCTTTAGGGGCAATTGCTAGTTTAAAGTCTAATTATTTAAAGGGCGCTAGCTCAATGGAAGAGCACCTGCTTTACAAGCAGGAGGTTGGTGATTCGATTCCATTGTGTCCTGATATTCATATATAGGGAATGACAAAGATCCGTTTTTGGTGACAAATGCTATTTTTACCATCACCATTGAGCTTATGGTGATATTTTTCGACCCTCACCAAAATATGAAATGGTGACGGTCAATGAATGCCACCATATATACGCATCAATAGTGATGACCATTAAAGGTACATCAACATAAATCGTTTTTGTTGATATGAAATGGTGAGGGTAATTCTTTGTCATTATAGTCATTATTTGTGACGGTCAATGAACGTCGCCATATATATGCACCAATAGTTACGACCATGAAAGGTCCATCACAAAAAATCATTGTTGTTCATATGAAATGGTGATGATCACTATCCGTCATTATAATCAATATTTTGACGGACCTTGAATGCCACCACAACTTCAGTGACGCCACCTTTGGTGACATTCATGT
Organism: Pinus albicaulis; assembly: GCA_034641835.2. NCBI lineage: Eukaryota > Viridiplantae > Streptophyta > Pinopsida > Pinales > Pinaceae > Pinus > Pinus albicaulis. Next base: position 742,652,072 of record CM076577.1, read on the forward strand.
TTTTGGTGATGGAAGCTATTGTCCATCGCCATTGCTCATATGAAATGGTGATGGTCACTATCCATCATTATAAATCATTATTGGTGACGGACCTTGAATGTCACCAAAACACCTATGCTTTCAGCGATGTCACCTTTGGTGACATTCAATTTTTTGGTGATGGAGGCTATTGTCCGTCACCATTGCTCATATGAAATGGTGACGGTTAATATTCATCACTATAAATAATTATTGGTGACGGAACTTGAATGTCACCACAACACCTATACTTTCGGCGACGCCACCTTTGCTGACGTTCAATTTTTGGTGATGAAGGCTCTTTTGACCCTCACCAATGAGCTTATGGTGACCATTTTCGCCCCTCACCAATGTGATTTTTCTTGTAGTGATAATTACCAATATGATAGGTTACATATAGAATGATAAGAGATCCTTATATACATATCATATTACAAGTGACATATTATTAATTACAATTTTAAAAACTAAGGAGCATAAAATAAAACAAATAATGGGTCAAAGAGAATGTGTTATACCAATGATGTCGGAAATCCTACTCATGAGTAGATTTTTACAAAAGTAGTCTGAAACATTTATCTTACACCATGTTGAAAATTGACCCAAATATTTTCACTTGGTTAGCATGCTTATTTCATGATGGACATCCTTCCAATCAAATCACTTTCCAAGTCATTTCTGGTAGGAAGCAGTTTGGAGAATCTTCCATGTCATTAGAAATAATAAAATCTCACTAATAGGACTTTGCTAGCTAGCTGTACCACTTTAGTAACCAATTTATATTTTTTTAATAATAATAAAAGTAGAATCAATGTTTTATACATTACAACAAGTATATTAGATCAAAATTACCCAGTATTTGAACTTATGAAAAAAAATTGTGTAATTACAAGTATGAGATATATATATATATATATATATATAGAGAGAGAGAGAGAGAGAGAGAGAGAGAGAGAGAGCTAGCCCACAACAAACTCAATGCTTTAAAGGTTTTTTTTTTCAACTATGTTGCTCCCTATACCTTCATATGATTCAGGCAGACGATGGGATCAAAATTGTTCCCCAGTGTTGGGTGTGTGGATTGGCTGGGTCTGGGCTCCCACATTCGCCTGCTAATTGAATTACGTAGGCTAGGATAGAGTTGACCTGACATTTTCTCATCATCTTACACGTCAACAACATAGTGCCCAATTGGGTGCCTTGGTCACTAACAGACTTGTTTAGAAAACCCCAAGTATTGCACTCCACATGGTAGGTTTTGCGCACATACTTAGCAGTTTCAACCTCATACTTTTTTCCCATGTGCTCAAGAGGCTTTGGTCCATGCATGGGAAGGCCAATAATTCTATGAACCAGAACAACATCACCGGGGATCCTGTCCTAGATCCACATACAACCATCATGAATTAGGGTGAGCAACTGTCGGGCTAGCCGGTTCGTGACGTTGTAGTGACCGAATTTTAGCATCCTTAGCAAGTTTAGGAGTCCAAACCTAGCCAATCCACGCACCCATTACTAGGGAAACATTTTAAACCCATCGTCTACCTGAAATGTATAAAGGTATAATTTAGGTGCCAGTTCACGGAAGGCCTCCAAACTGGCCAAGTCATGATCATCAAATTTGATCTTATGAATCTTTCTAGCAGGTTCACGAATGATAGGGACCTCTCCGAGGGTCAGCGGCATTTGCAAATAAGTGACCAGGTCATCCAAGTTCTTCGGTGTGCATGTCAAGGTCCAGCGCAGCTAGACAAGGGAGGTAACCAATTAATCAGGTCGGAAAGTTAGGCCTCCTCCTAATCAGCACGCGCATGGGGCGTCGCCTTTGGGGATTTTATGTTCTGCAAAGAAATACAGGGCTTCACCCCAACACATTTCATGGGTTTCGGGGGTTTCCCTAAGCCTTCTTATTTTTACTTTCCCTTATTTGTGACAGGCGTGGAGAAAAATTCTTCAGCCTCAGACTCAATCTCCACCACTTCCTCACTTGCTTGTTCCACCGAGGTCACTGGTTCTGAAGGTTCAACAAGGTTCATGGCCATCATTCTGGCACAAAAGAAAAACTTGGGATTGCTACTATTAGAGGGAGTAGGTTTCTCAGAAATGAAATAGAGGCTATAGGCACAAATATTCTTACAACACAAATTAGGCAAGGACAAACATGCCAAGTACAAGCTATTAAAGTGATATGGAACCCTTGTCTGATCTAGCCCACCCATTTTATAGCTTTAGCGATTGCCCAATGGTAGGGTAAACTTCATGTGGAACTTACCATCAAGTAAACGGTAAAAAATTCTCCATAAATCACCTCATTAAATGTCGACTGTTGGCTCCATCCAACATTAATTTTTCCTTTTTACCTGATTTGACCATTCCAATGGGTATTTTTTGCACCTGGGGTGCACTTAGCATACGCTTTCACTCCTAGCGCACACTTGTGCTACGATTAGACCTCCTTCTCTCCAAGCGCACTTGTTGTGTTCTGAGTCTATTCCTTCTAAATTTATTTCCATGTCTCTGGCGCACTTCACCAAGCTTCCAATCACGCAGCTTCCTCCTACGTGGAGCATGGTACCTGTTGCGCTTACCTTCCTTGGTGGTTCTAGCCCACTCATATAGCTACTCCAGCCATATAGTCATTTGATCTGGTATGGTTTGAGCCGACTACCATCGATGTATTCGGGTAGCATATTTCCGCACAGGGTGGATAATCACACAACTCCACCATCTGTGATTTCCTTAACTGTATAGGGCCCAAGCTAGTGCTGTCAGAACTTTTCTAGGTGTTTCACAAACTGAATATCATATAGCAGGACTAAGTCATCCTCCGTAAAGGTTTTTTGATGAATGTGTCGATCATGCCAGGCCTTATCGCATGCCTTCTATACCTGATGATGGTAATTGGCGATGAAACAATCTTCCTCTAAATCCAGAGGTTGTGCTAACAACTCCTCCATAATATCGGACTCTGCCATGTTTATGAGGGTTGCGATGTGAATACTAGGAACAATATATTCCATGGGCATAATGGACTCCTTACCATAAACCATCCTAAATGGTGTCTTCCCTGTCAAGTTTTTACAGGTAGTTCAGTAAGCCCATAGAACAAACAAAATCTGCACATCCTAGTCACTACGATCAGAATTACAGACCTTAGTTAGTGCATGGTCCAAGACCTTATTAAAAGCTTCGACTACGTCATTTTCCTGAGGATGATACAGAGTGATTTTATCATGATGGATCCCCAATTCTTCAGTCAATTCCTGTATGGTTTCATTGACAAAATGCGTACCTCTATCGCTCATCAAGATTTTTGGACACCCAAATCTGGTCAGAATATGTTCAAATATGAAGTGCATAGCAGCATCTATAGTACATTCCTTCACTACTTCTGCCTCGGCCCACCTAGTCACATAATTAGTAGCAGTTACAATGTAAGGCACACCTGTCTTCTTTCCGGGGGGGGTTGATAGGTCCTACAAAATCGATGTCCCACTTGTCAAATGCTTGCAGGGCCATTTGCAGTTGGAGGGGAATTTCATCTTTGCGGGATGGCCTTCCAGTGTGTTGGCATGTATCGCAGGCCTGACAGTAGTCGTGAGATCCACTATGCAGTGTAGGCCACCATAACCCAACTCTTAAGACCTTCCGCGTTGTGGCATTTCCTGCGTAGTGACCTCCTACCACCCCATTGTGGGCTTCATCCAAGATAGCATGCCACTCATGTTCCAAAATTTTCCTTCGCAACACTTCATCTGCTCCCATCTTATAGAGGTGACCTGCGATGATGGTAAAATCTACAACCTGGGCTACCAATTCTTTCTTCCGCTGCACCGAATACGCCGCGGGTGCCATGCCTGTAGTCAGGAACTGAATAATGTCAGTGAGATGTGAATCAAATACCATAATAGAAAACAGTTGTGCATCAGGAAATCCTTCCTCCAGGTTAGTTGGTTCCTTGCCAGTTTCAATTCGGGACAGCTAATCGGGCCCAACATTCAACCCTCTTGGTTTGACAATGATTTCAAGGTTGTACTCCTAGAACAACAGAAGTGATCGATAGATTTTCCCCACCAACACAAGCTTATTCAGAAGGTACTTCAAAGCCAAATGATCTGTAAAAATTTTGAAGTTTCCCCCTAACAGGTAATGCCGATACTTCTGTAATGCATAGACCATGGCCAATCCCTCCTGCTCTATGGTGGCATAGTTGCGCTCCGCACTCGAGAGTTTTCAACTAGCGAATGAAATTGGGTGATCATGTCTCCCTCACCAGGAAGTGTAAGGACCGCTCCTATGGTGATTTCGGAAGCATCAACATGGACATGAAATACCTTTGCCTAATCAGGTAAAATAAGTATAGGCGCAGAGATCATCTTTTCCTTGAGGAGCTCAAAACTCTTTTCACACTCGTCATCCAAAAAGAATGAAACATCCTTCTTAAGTAGTTTTTCCAGAGGGGATGTCATCAGTGTGTATCCCTGAATGAAATTTTTGTAATAGCATATATGTCCGAGGATTGAACGCAACTGCCTTTCAATCGTAGGGACTTCCAGATTGATGATCATGAAAACTTTCGCAGGGTCTACCATTAGCCCTTGTCAGCAAACTATATGTCCGAGCAAGATTCCAAAGGGCACACAGAAGATAGATTTCTTGATATTTAGGGAAATATGGTGCTTTTGATAGGCATCCAACATCATGCGCAGGTTGAAACCGTGTGTCTTTACTAAGCCAAAGATAGTCCAATCATCAAAGTATACCTCTAGAAATTTAAGAATGAACTCTTTGAATACGACGAATAATACCTGTAAGAAGATGCTAGGATCATTTTTAATCCCAAATGGCATGACTATATACTAAAAGGATCCCCATTCAGTGGAAAATGTAGTTTTTTTGTGATCTTCGGGTGAGATTCTGATCTGATGGTACCCTTCTAACTCATCGTTGAAGGAATATGCTTCCTGGCCTCCTACGCTATCTAGGATCTCATTAGAGAATGGTGTAGGAAAAGGATCATGTATGCATGCATCATTCAACTTGCGCAAATCTACGCAGATGCAGATTTCCCCTTTCTTCTTCTTTTCCTGAACCATTATAGGATTCACCCAGTCTGACTTTTTGACTGGTTCGATGATACCCACAGCGAGCATTTTATTGATTTCTTCCCTAACCTTTTGTTTATACTTAAGGTTTAATCGATACGAGCGCTTCTTTACAGGGTGCGCATCTAGTTTCAGAGTGATGCGCATAACCCCTAAGTCCCCCATAATCCCCTTAAACTCCGAAAACTTTGTCGGAAATAAGTATTGATACTCCGTGAGCAGTTCCACAATCTTGATTACTGTCTCATCATCCCAGTAATCCCCAATTTTAGCCAACTTGGGTTACTCTTCCGTACCAATTTTAACTTCTCCCAACTTCAGAGGGTTCATAACATCCATAGTGTGTAACTGATGTCTTGCAACTACATGGTCCCCCTCCGATTCTGGGATCGAGACATTGCATGAATCTTCATCACACTCTTCTATTGTGATATTGTGGCAGTTGAAAATATCCTGCATCTGTGTTTCCCATGTGGGTATTTCGCATGCTGTGTAGGGGTTGGATTCACCAAATACAAAGGTATTGATATCTTGCAGAGCTTCATCAAGCACCTTCAATCCTCCTATTAACCTGAATTTCCCCAAAAATTTGTCCTTTAAGGTTTCCCACTGGCGGGTGCATTGATGTAGCTCCGCATCTAGGTACCATGTGGTGGGTATTGGTCCCAAGGAATGAATAAACAAGTGAACCCATTCTTCGGTAGTACAATCACACCATTTCTCCATCCAGGTGAACAAATGTTCGCGCGGATCCCCTCGGTCAAGAAATATGTTGACGTGCACGTCGTCTGGAGACTCAAATCATAGGACCATCATATCCTGACATTCCTCCCAATCCTGGAATGCCCCCTTATGCGTTTCCCACCATCTTGAAGGCGTTGCGCATAGAGATAGGTTAAGGGTCCATAACTTTCATTCTCTTGGAACCTCAGCTTCAAATGTCCAAAAAATTTCTTTTATACTACCAGAACCATGAAAGTAGGGTAGGTCTCTTACCTCAGAGGATATGCAATGGAAATCCTTGGTAATTCGCAGGCAGTGCAATGCAGAGACATCATGCAGTCGGTTTTTCCAATTTTCCATTTCTTCGTTGGAGTCGGAAAAGCATTCGCTATCCCTTTGCTAGCAAAGCACACCATCGACCATAGGATTGATCCAGTCTTCATCCCTCACAGTTAGCTTATAACTGTGATCCGCCTCTTCTTCCTCATGCACTGGCTCTGTATACCTTTCTCTTTCTGATGGAACTAGCGGTACTATCGCCCGTGTTCCTTCACATTCAAACACCATGCTCCTCTTTTTTAAATTGATAATACCAGCCATATCTATGGCCCAGTCCAATCCTAGGAGCACAGGATAGGGGTCCGCATCTTCTACAATCTGAATGACCTCAAAGTGAGCCTAAACCTTGACCCCTGTGATGTCTACCATAATCTTTGATAATCCTCCTAATGGTATGATCTTCTACTGATTAGCCATGCACAACTGGATAGTGGACCATTCTATCTTAGGTTCTCCCATTTGTAGCCAAGTTTTCTTAGGTAGTATGTTCGCATCTGAGCCTAGGTCTAGAATAGCCTGATCCATCTCATAGTCACCAATATACGCGGTTAACCATATCTCCCTACCAATGTATCTCTTATGCTTATACAATTTGTGTACGTCCTTAATTTCCATAGCTGGGGTTTTTCTTTCTGTGCAACTGTCTATTAAATCTTGGAGTTTTTCTATAGCCTTTTGGTTGTGCAACAACTTCATACATGCTTGCAGGAATGGCTTTACCTCATCATCTGCTTTGAGGTTTCCAGGGGCATGAAGAGTAGATGTCGCAGTCTTAGCGAAGTCTTCGTGAGTTGTGGCAAAGGTTTATTTTTCCTTTTGTAAGTCCACACCTTCTTGTTTAATGGTTGCTTTCTAGATAAGAGGCTCTACTTCAGCTTTCTTTGTAGCTCCTCTGGTGGCCATGCCGCTGCGTGTTATCACATTGAAACCTGTACCTTCATCTCGAGTATCCACCTTGACCCTTTGTAAATTTTGCGTAGGTGTGTGCTGCTTCTCCTACATTTTGGCTATCAAAATCAGGAAATCTTCGATCACATGATACAACTTTCTATAGCATTGGCAGGATTGTTTGGCAGGGTTCGTGCAATCCCTTGCAGAGTGCCCTATTTCTCCACAGTTATAGGAAATCATTTGTCCTCTCCCCCTACTTGTGGTTCCACCTCGGCCTCCTCCCCTGCCCCTAGCTGGTTAGCTGCCTATGCCCGAGTGGGATCTTCACAAGAATGAATCCGACTATACCCTATATAAATTTCCTCGATCTATTATCACATCTTACGTCTGGCAGTTCTATTCATCATGGTCTACAGATATGCATAACTTGCACCATTGTTTTCTTATTTCTGGGACATATTCGTCAAGGAGGGGGTAGTGATTAGTATTTTGCAGCCCTACAACACGAAAATCATTGCACCACAGCACCGGCCCACTTGGCCCTGTAGCTTCCTTAGGAAACAGTGGGCTAGTTCCCCCTACTTGCACATAGTTTACTAACAAAGGATAATTATCTTTGGTGTGGCCATTCACCCTACATCGCATGCACCATATTTTAGGTCTAGCCTCTGTTCGTCACTCCTTTCACAAATTCTGGATCTCCATGTGCATTTATTCTAGATGGCCTTGTATTTTTTGTACTCCTAACTAAGTATCATCCCTTAGCGCATCCTCCAGCTTCATAGCAGTCTCCAAGACCTTCTCCTGTGACTCAATGGCTTGATGACCGATTGGTATGCTCAGGTGGCACAATAACATAGCAATGAACCATTCCGTGTGCTATCTATCATCATACATATATCCTCCTTCACTAATTACCTTGTTTAACCATTGGTCAGCCTCCCATACAGACTCGGTCGGTCCTTGCTTGAAATATTTGAGATCATTCACTATCTAAGAGTAGGACTTAGGCTTCTTGAACTTCTACTTCAAGGCATTATTAATCTCCTCGATGATCACATTTGTATGCTGGTTGATGTATCCCATATACCAGTCCAAGGCCCTTCCCTCAAAGGCTATGGATAGTTGCGCCCTTTTCACAACATCATTGGCTACATTTTTCACAGTCCATACCGATCCTACGATGAACTAGAACCGATCCATATATTCATCCCCTACACCCTTGAAGGTGAGTAGCTTCATGTGCAAGGCCATATTGTCTTCTGATGGTGGTGGAGGTGAGTTCTTACCCCTATAAGGGTTCGATGGTACCGTAGATGGATATCTATGCAGAGTAGATTTTCTTACTAGATTGTAGATAGATTGATCTCCTCCTTGATTAGTTCTGTAGTATTTACCACTGCACGTTGTGCCCTCACTTTGATCGGAGCTCATTCACTCTGTATGACTACACAAAATGCTCTTTTTGCACAATAAGATCTTAATCAGTAATGGCAGAGTTTTTAGATACTTACCTCGGAAACCCTTGAAGAATCTTCGTTCCACCTCAGAGTAGGACACAAATTGATCAATTGCAAATTTTTTCAAAAGCCCTCCTATCACACTGTCCACCCATTGATCTATCGTGCGAGTGATGGTTTTATCAGTCTTTTCTAAATGTTGAATCAGCTCTAGGGTCCACTGCGTGACCCGTTCGTCCTTCCAATACTTCTGTAAATCTATGAGCCTCATGAGCCACTCCTCAAGCTTGATCACAAATGTCACAAAGAAAATTTCATATATTTCTATGAAATGTACTTATTCTTCCACTTCTGTGTGGTTACATTTGCACTGCGATTCCCTTTTACTGCAAATTCCTGAATTTTATTTTTGAACCACTCGTCGATCTCTTTCTTCTCAGATCTCTAATGTGCTCTTGGAATTACCTGATATCTCTCTCAAAATATTCCTGGTCCCACCAACGGAACCATTTTTTGGCTCAGGGGGTCCTGACCTAGGTTTAGAGGTTCAAGCTTTTCCAAAAAACCCCTATACTACTAGCCCTTTTGGCAGTGACCTGCTTGCGTAGGCCAAAGTCTCACCAAGAGCAGTATGGGAGGGTGCTGGAACTAGGTTTCCGCAGCTTAAGAGAGAGTAGGTAAGTCAAGCAGAGATGTGTTCCCAGCGTATCAAGCTTCGCATTTAACAGATCTAGTTACAAGCTTATATCACAATGCTCATATCTAATAATTACCTTTGCATCCACATGCGTGAATCAAATCTATCAGCACAACAACTATAATTGAAAAAAATAATAGATCATAGATTCATATAACAGAAACAAAGATACTTTCGCAGCTATCAAACAAATACTTTCGCAGCTTAATCATACAACCCAGGTTCACATAAATCATAACAAAACAGACCCAAATCACATCAGATATCAACACTACTTCGCATATATATTAATACCAGAATCTTCTTAAAATCCCAAAATACCACCTGCACACACAGCTAGTAGGGTCTGCACACAACAGGACTGAGGAGCTCCGTGCACACAGCCAGCAGGAGTCCTTCCCCCAAAACCCAACAACATATCTAGCAATTCATGCTTAACATCAATCTTAATTATTTCCTACCTATGACTCCAAAAGGTTCATCTATTTATACCAATTTAGCATATGCATTCAATGGTCTGCAAACCGTGGTTTGCAGACTCTTGGTATACCCTTGACCTGTTACAATGCATTAGGGGCTTTGACCCACCCCAAAACCCCTACGTTAGACTAAATATTACAAAAAATATAAAAAAATGGACAATATTTGCAGCTTTAGGAGACCCTGTTCCAACATCCCTTATTGTTATTAGTGTAACCCCCTTATTGTTATTGTTGTACCCCTGTAACCCCAATATTATTATTATTGTGCCCTTACATTATTATTGTTAGGTTGGCTAGGATTATCTTGTGATCCCATGGACTATATATATATATATATATATATATATATATATATATATATATATATGGAGAGAGAGAGAGAGTTAGCCCACAACAAACTCAGTGCTTCAAAGGTTTTTTTTTTCCGACTATGCTACTCTCCAAAAGGAATTTAAAACTGGAGGTAAACACAATCTCACATTACATTTTATTTTTGTTTTCTTTCTACCTGCGCAACTAAAACCTTATCAATACAAAAAGAAATATTGTAGTATAAGAAACACAGTAAAAAGTATTTTATTAACAACACCAAAAAATTGGAAGACGTCCTTGATAAGGATTGCAAGAATGACATTTAGGTAACAACCTCTACTCACTATAAAATACATGTAGATTTTTCTTAAGAGCAATAGAGAACTCAAATAATGATTATACATAGTTCGAATCGTATTATAATTTCCTTTTTTTATTTTCATTAAAGGGGTAGTTATTCCATTCTCTCCCTTTTAATTCTTGAAGTAGGGAAACATAGCTTTCAGTTGTTATGTTTTGGGATCCTTAATTCCATTCCCATTCATTTCTTCAGTTGAACCATGTTGAGATGATCGAACAGAGTTTGGGTCCATTTGTTTCATATCACATTTTTTACCTTGGATCCACCCCTAACGTGGATTAACATGGGAGTTTGATTAAATTTTGAGATCAAAGCCATCTATAACCTAAAAAAGTTCAACTAACACCCCTATAACATAGCCCGATGTGTTGTTTCCACCTCCAGAGGTTTCGAACAGAGAAGATGAATCCTCTAATATGTCACATTGAACCTTAGTATCTAGCATCTCATCCTTCCCTTGGAATGATTTATCTTCAATTGGTTCTTCAACAAATTCATACCTCTACACAGTTAGGCTCACTTTAGTAGTCTTTGAAGTCTCATTCTTCCTACTTACGGATTCCGTCCGATTTGGTTCTTCTTCAACAACTTCATAATTTAACAAATTTTCACTATCTATATCATTGATGTTGTTTCCAATTCCAATCATCCCATATAAAGGTTTGGTTTCCTTTTGATCTTCAACAACTTCAAATTTCTACAGAGTTAATCCATTCATGTCACTTATTCTAGAATATTTTTTTGAATTGGTACTCATGATTTAATTACCATCCTTGGTAGATTCATCAACAAGATTGTCTTTTGGATTGTTTGAAATTTCTTATTTGAGGCTAAAAGGTCTTTCACTTGACTTTGACGGTAAATATTTGTTGGAAGATGCATTTTTAATTATCTCCCAGTAGTTATCCTTCTAGACATGTCCTTATCTGGAGTTGTCTTCATGTATCCACATATCATTTATCTTTTTCTGGTCCAAATTAAAGTGAGAAGTTCTACAAACTTGATTTGGATCATTTTTAGATTCTACACCAACAAAGATATTTATCCACCCTAACTTGGGGGATTTTGGGTGGGTAAGAGGTGTCTTCTTCATCTTAACCTTCAGTGGAGCTTCTTATGATAGAATGATGGAATGGGAGATTCTTTAAATGTCAAACTTTGCCTAAGGATATCTATGTCAACTTCTTGCAGCTCCTTTGGTTTAACTTTCAATTTGTTTTTCTTTTCTTCATTTGTATTCAGTTTTTCCTCTAATATTGTGAAAAACACTTTAAAATTCTGTTAGGCCCCTATATTACTAGTATAGTCCCTTATTTTTATTAGTGTAACCCCCTTATTATTATTGTTTTACCCCTGTAACCCCAATATTTTTATTATTGTGCCCTTACATTATTATCATTAGGTCAGCTAGGATTATATTGTGATCCCATGGACTCCTATATATAGAAGGAGTTTTTTTCATTTGTATCATCCAAGAATTTTTCATTTATGTAATGTATTGGAGGTTTCCCTCTCGAAGTGGATGATTTCTAAGCCGTTGATCTCTCTTTCATTCTATTTTTGGAGCTAGTCTCATAACATTTGGTATCACAGCTTTCGATTCTAAGATTTTTCTACTCCAAATATGCCATCATGGAATTTTCTCTGTAAATTTTTTTCTACCAAGTTTCAGAAGCTGAAATTTTTATAGATCGAATCTGAAATCTTGAGGAACGTCATGTAAAAATTCTAGATCTTTTTTCGCAACATTTTCTGAGATATGATCTGTGGAATTTAGGGTTTATTCATGCTCCTGAATTTCACCTAAACCAGGTCATCGTGGAAGTTACACTATAACATTTTTTTCCATGAAGGTACAGAAGCTAAAATTTTTACAGAGTGAAGTCGAAATCTGAAGGAACATCATGTAAAAATTTTAGATCTTGGTTCGCAATATTTTCAGAGATATGATCTGTGGAATTTAGGGTTTGTTTAGGCTCCTAAATTTCATCTCAAAGATGTAACTGTGGGAAAATCATCATAACTCTCTCTCTCTCAGCATCGGATTGAAATTATGTAAAAAGTGGCCGCAAGTACAGAGACTTTAGTTTCCTGTGTATCAATTTCAGAGCTAGAGGGGAAAAAATGACATGTGGCATGCCGTACAAGTTCTCTCTACTGAACTAGACCATAATTAGGTCATTGTGGGAGATTGGACATAATTGTGCCTTGAAGACTCAAAATCAGGTCAGACCTATGGCATTTGAAACAAGCTTTAAAGTGATACTATAGAGCCAAATTTTAAATATTGAAGATCCACAATTACAAAGATAATTTATTTTCACTATCGAGCTCCTTAAAAGCAAGAAACAAGTGTGTATTTCTTTTTGGAATTACGTAAGTCTTGTGTGAAAAATCAATTTGAATTAATTCTAAGGGCATATTGTAAAATAGATATCATTATTGGGTTCTAAAATTCCCCCTAAAAATAATTCAGCAGCCATTCAACCTTTAGAAGGCTCTGCTATGAATCATGAAGATGAAGAACTACAACATGGCATGTCAAAATTACAAGAGAAAGTTCACCAAATTTCTCTCTCGCAAAGAGAAGCAAAAAATGAAATGGAAGTTTTGAAGAAACGCGTGGAAGCTATGATAGATGGCTTGAAGAAAGGCATGGAGGCTAAGATGGATGGCATGGAAGCTAGCATGGAAGATAAGTTGGATGACATGAAATAGAACATGGAAAACATGAAGAATGATCTAAAAGTAGACATGGAAGGTTTGACAAAGTTGATACAAGAAATTTTTTGTAAGGGAGAATATACAGTAGAGGAAACTCATGGTGAGAAAAAAATAAATGTTAGTCATGATTCTATAAACTCTAATGTTTGATGGAAGAACCAAAATATTCCAAATATGGATATGAGTAAGTTTGATGCCAAGGATCCCATAACATGGATACTACAGATGGAGCAATATTTTGATCTCAATAATGTGAAAAGCACACAAAAGGTATGCATTACAACTTTACATTTAGACAAAAAATACATTTGTATGGTATCGATGGCTTTGCTCCCATAAAAAAATTGTCACGTTGTCAATTTTTATGGAGGAAATGATAGCACATTATGAGGATACAAAGAGCAACACCTTATTTATCCAATTGATAAATCTCAAACAAAAGGATTCAGTGGTGGAGCACGTTGAGAACTTCATATAGTTTAATATAAGGATAATTGATATTCCAGAGGAACACAAGATTGATGTCTTCTTAGGGACTTTAAAGGATAACATCCAACATGAAGTTCACATTTGGGAACCTAATTCATTGGAGAAGGCATTCAGATTGGAAAGAAAAATTGAATGTAAATTTATGGCGACAAGGAAGCCTACCACTCACATCTATAAAGATGGAATTATTTTTACTCATTGACTTCCACAAGATATAAGTTTGACAGCACAAAAATTGGAAGAAAAAAGAGCAAAAGGGCTTTGCTACAGTTCTGATAGCAAATACAGTAAAGGTCATAAGTGTGCTGAGAAGAAATTATTTTACATAGATTGTGAAGAGGAAGAAGAAAATGAACAAGAAACTTCAAAAGAAGAGGATATACACCAGGAAACAACCCTAGAAGAAGAATAAATGGCTCCAAACATATCGTTTAATGCATTGGAAGTTATTACCACTCCTCAACTCTCAAGATAGAAGGAAATATCAAGAATAAAAAGGTAATAGTGTTGATTCATTCAGGTAGTACCCATAATTTTATTCATTGTAAGGTAGCCATGGAATTGAATTGTTTCCTATACCCAACACCATAATGTCAAGTGATGGTTTGAAATGGAAGAACTATAAATTTCTCTGGAAATTTTCATAATATCAAGTTAACCATGGGGGAATATGTATTTAAAGTCCAATTCTTTCCATTCCAATGGGAGGTGTTGATGTTGTACTAGGATTACAATGGTTACAATATTTAGGGACAATATCTTTTCATTTTCAAGAACTTTTCTTGAAATTTTTTTCGGAAGGAAAGGAAGTATAATTACGGGGTATCAGAGGGAAGTTGAGAAAGATAATAAGCTCTAATTTCATGACAAAGCTTCTCAAGAAAGAAAAATGAGGCGTAATTTCACAATTATGCTCACTAGAACTTCCAACATCAAAATAATCTATTTCTCGAGATCTCCAAAAATTCCTAGACAACCATTCCAAGGTGTTTGAAACTCCCAAAGGACTCCAACCTATTCGTGATCATGATCACACTATTCATTTGATTCTGGAAAATTTTCCTCCAAAGATTAGGCCTTACAGATATCCTTATGTCCAAAAGAGAGAAATTGAACATATGATTGCCGAAATGTTAGAGGCTGGTATAATTCAACCTTGTCCAAGTTCTTTCTCTGCTCCAGTCGTATTGGTGCACAAGAAGGATGGATCATGGCACATGTGTCTAGATTATTGGGAGCTCAATAAGATCACTATTAAAGATAAATTTCCCATTCCATTGATTGATGAATTATTGGATGAATTGCAAAGAGAAATTTGTTTTACCAAGTTGGATCTTCGTTTAGGATATCATAAAATTATAATGAAGATGGAAGATATTCTGAAAACAAAATTTTGAACTCATGAGGGTCATTATGATTTTTTGGTCATGCCTTTTGGCCTTACCAATTCACCTTCTACATTTCAAGGGTTCATTAATTCCATTTGAAAAACCTTCCTTAGAAAATTGGTGCTAGTAATTTTTGATGATATACTAATCTACAATAGGTTTTGTAAGGATCATGTTCAACATGTTGACAGGGTGCTCAAACTATTGGAGGAGAAACAATTATATGCAAAAACATCCAAATGTTTCTTTGGAGTACAAGAGGTGGAGTATCTGGGTCATATTATATATCATGAGGGTGTTAAGGTAGACCGTAACAAAATTAAGGCCATGAAGGAATGGAAATTCCCCATAACCATAAAGCAGTTGCAAGGATTTCTTGAGTTAACAGGGTATCATCACAAGTTTGTTAAGAATTATGGGAGAATAGTAGCACCTCTAACAAAATTATTGAAGAAAGATGCATTTTCATGGACTCCTAAAGCAACTAAGGCCTTTGAACATCTTAAAGAGGAGATTTGCCTAACACCGGTCTTAGCTACACCAGACTTCACAAAAACCTTTACTACAGAATGTGATTCCTAAGGTGTTGTTTTAATGCCAGAAGGAAGAACCATTGCTTTTGAAAATCATCCAATCAAAGGAAAGTATTTACAGAAATATATTTATGAGAAGGAGATTTTGGAAATACTACAGTCACTAAATAAATGGCGACCTTACCTAATGGGATGACACTTCAAGGTAAAAACTGATCATGATAGTCTTAAACACTTTTTGGAACAAAGAATATCTTCAGAAGAGTAGAAAAAATGGGTCACAAAGATGTTGGGTTATGACTTTGAAATCATCTACAAAAAAGGGAACTAAATGTTGTCACAAATGCACTCTCAAGAAAAGATGAAGAGGTGGAAGCATTTCTTTGTGTCGTTTCTATTATCCAACCAGATTGGATAATCGAAGCAAGCGATAAATGGAAGAAGAATGAAGAATTGTGGACACTCATTCAAAATTTACAGCAAGATCCTAGTACATCTTGTATATTTAGTTTGAAAAATGATTCCTTATGGTACAAAGATTGCTTTATATTTGTAAGAATTCCCAACTAAAACAAAATATTCTTTTGGAATCGCACACTTCTCCTTTAGGAGGACACTCAAGATTTTTAAAAACTTACCATAGGGTGAAGAAAGAATTTTTTTCAGATGGATTTAAATCTTATATTCAAAAGTTTGAGGCGGAATGCTTGGTTTGCCAGCAAAATAAAGTTGAGATGATTAAGACCCTGGGTCTTCTACAGCCTTTATCCATTCCAAGTCAAAGTTGGGAGGATATTTCAATGAATTTTATCACAGGCTTACCTAAGTCTGAAGCAAAGAGTGTCATCATGGTGGTAGTTGAAAGAATACCAAGTATGCACACTTCTGTGCATTCTCTCATCCATTTAAAGAAAGTACAGTTGCTACTTCATTTATGGAAACAACTTAAAAGTTACATGGAAACGTGAAGATTATTGTAAGTGACAGAGATCCCATTTTTTTACTGGAAATTTTTGGACATATTTATTTTCTTGTTTGGGTACTCAACTAGCTCATAGCTCATCTTATCATCCTCAATCCGATGGTCATACTGATATAGTGAATAAATTTTTGGAAGGATACCTTCGTTGTTTTGTATCTGATAAGAAAACACAATGGGTCAAGTTGTTACCTCTCACTAAATGGTGGTATAAAAATTCCTTCCATACTTCAGCAAAAATGACCCCATTTATGGCACTTTATGGATATCATCCACCGTCCATCACATAATCTTTAAAAGAAAATTATAAGGTTCAAGCAATGGATGATCACATCGAGCATCAAAAAGAAGTTCTCCAACTCTTAAAGGATGACCTAAATTTGGCACAAAATCGAATGAAACAATAGGCAGATCAACATTGTAGTGAGAGACTTTTTAATGTAGGAGACTGGGTATTTTTACAGCTACAACCATACAAACAAAATTTCCATTTATAACGCTAAGAAGGATAATAAATTATCGCCAAATTACAGTGTTCCTTACAAGGTTTTGCTAAATATTGGTATTATGGCATACAAATTGTAGCTTCCTGCTTCTTCGTGAGTGCATCCAATCTTCCATGTTTCATGCTTAAAGAATGTTATAGATTAAAAACTTCTAGTTCAAACAAATATTGCCAAAAATTGATGAGGAAGGAAAAATCAAATTGGAACCTAAAGTAGTCATGAAAACAAGAACTTGATAGCTAGGAAATTGACCAATTTCAAAGTATTTCATCAAGTGGAAGAAATTAGCCATTGAATATTCTACATGGGAGGATGATAATTTTATACGGAAGCATCCAGACCTACTCAAGCATTGAGGACAACACTTTTTTGAAGGAGAGGGGCATGTTAGGTCCCTATATTACTAGTATAGTCCCTTATTATTGTTAGTGTAACCCCCTTATTGTTATTGTTGTACCCCTTTAATGCTAATAATATTATTGTTGTGCCCTTACATTATTATTGTTAGGTAGGCTAGGATTATATTGTGATCCTATGGACTCCTATATATAGAAGGAGGTTTTTTCATTTGTATCATCCAATAATTGTTCATTTATGTAATGTATTGGAGGTTTCCCCCTCGAAGTGGCTGATTTCTAAGGCGTTGATCGCTATTTTATTCTGTTTTTTGAGGTTTCATAACAACTTCCTATCTCTCTCCTTACATATAAAGTTGAAAAAAACTACAGAAGGAGCACTCCCAGAAGTGCCCTTAGAATATCTCATTGATTTTGCAATTGTAGTTGAGGAAAAAATGGAATGAGAATATTCCTTAATATTTGTATTCACTTGCTTAGGAGGATTCACATTCTAGTCATGAAGATGCGTATTTTCAGAGAGAAAAGAATTGCAAGAGGATTTTTTATCCAGTTTCACTGACATCTTATATGTTTTAGGAATTGAAGAAGATGGGGTACAAGAAACAAACCATCCTTATTGCAATTGTTCATGTTATATTATGGATTTTCACTATTGAAATCATAATCTATTTATAAGATATCTCTAATTGGCTATAATTTTTTTAAAGAAATTGATTTATCAGTTCTTCAAAAACTCAAACAACATTGCAATGATTTCCTTCTCTTGGGGAGATCCAGCTGAACCTTCCTACCAGTGTAGATTTTATCATTTGGGTAAATTGATCTGGCAGTCTTAGATATTGAAATTTGATGATGCAGTCTAGAAATAAAATTGCATATGGTAGGAAGTCCCGACCTGTGCCCAAAGTAGTCTTCATGTGGCTATAAAAAATTAAACTAGAGGACATTTGAATGCTCAGTTACAGATATCTAGGGCTAACGAAAACTAGGAACAAAGAATATTGAGAGATGTTGGTTGATCCATGCTTGTACTTATTTTAAATACTCTTGAGATGGATTAAGATTAGTTATTTTGATCGATTTGTAGATTAGAAGGAAAACTCCCAAATGTATAGAAGAGCATGACAGGAAGATTTAAGAGCGTAATAGGGAGTATGAGTTGAAGAATAAAGAATTCCATGAGGTCTAGATGTCTGTTAATGACTCTAATTGTAAGAAAAAAACCCTCGAGACTGAACTCGATAGCATGTCATTTAATGTTGAATGTCTAGGTGGAACAAATTGATCGTTTTTTTTCTTATCATTAATAAGCCAAAAAATTGGAATTATCTCATAAAAAACGTTTCCTTGTTATATATTATTCTATAGAAGGACAAAGTTCTCAATTAAGGGAGCTTCAAGACACATATCAAAGGCATAGTTTTTTTTGGGCTTGATGAGTTCAAAACTTGGAGGCTGAAATTCATATAACTTTGGTATGAATAATATTAGCATACAAATTTAAGTTGAGTATTCTTCCTGTACTGCACCTCATTAGATATTATATGAACAAAATTGATGAATACTTAGTAGAAAATGCTAAAGAGAGATTATGATAACCTTTCAGAAGAGGTGCCTAAATGTGCTAGTGTTATCCCTGACATTGTTGGGATGACATCTGTTGGGAAATCACTGGGTGAGTATGAGAAATATTTTGTTTCTAAGAACATCATTGCTAATGTTTTATTACTTCTTATGAATTTTTTAGGTTCTGCGGTGTTAATACCTTAAGAAGAAGTTCAAGAAACAGACAATGTTAAGTAAAAAAAAATTAAAATAAAGTGTTCGAGATTACAAGAAACTTGTTGATTGAATTCTTTTTATGCATTACACAAGGATTAGCAAGTTATAAAATGTAATTTTCTGGTCTTTTTCAGGAAACATCAGAGTATTCTCTATATGTTTTCCATTGAGTGATCAATAAATATCAGTAGGAGCTTCTTCAGTGAAAAAAATTGATACAAGTAGAGACAATGAACTAACATCCTCCTAATGTTTCTCCAAATATGGTGTTCAAATTTGATTTTTTTTTAGTATTTATTAATAAATATAATCAAGGTAAAATGTACAGAATAATATCTTTTGGATCTGAAATTTATTATTAATATGTACACAAATTAATTGATTAGAGTTGTTTACATGGGTAGTGGTTGTTTTTTCCAATAGTGCACCAGTTTTCATGTGAGTTTTGGATGAGTATAATGTGTGTATTTTTCCTATAGGAAAACTCTAACTAGGAAGACGTTTTCCATGTAGGGAACACATGAAAATAGGTGAGTAAATTGTTGAACATTGGAGGAGCTCTTTCATGTAGCTAATGAGAGAGATGGATTGTTTAAATATGATATCTCAGTAAGCGTATTGGAATACAATGATAAGACTCATGATCTACTTGCATCCCATCTTAGCCAAGGAATATAGTTAAAAATTAATTTCTTCCTTTCTTGGTGTTTAAGTTCATTTCTAGTTTCCTAAACAAACATGAGATGCATTTGATAAATATATTGTTCTATCCTATGAAACAATTTTAGTATATTTAATTGATAATGATTTTGTGTTCTATCATTAGGCTTGAACTAAATCAAGGTAGCAGAATGCGACCATCATGTTCTAGGACTTATTTAAGCACAATTACACACTATGAACAAGGTTTAGGTAGTTTTACAAACTTGAAGCAGTTCAAGGACCATTTGCTCTACCAATTCTAATGAGCATAGTAGTCATTCTCACTAGTGTGCATTGTTTCATGAAGGCTCACTTCATATTGTTACATAAAATGATAAATTAGAATGAATTCAACGAATTACATATAATAAAAATTCACTTATGCTAAAAATTATTGGTAAGTTTGGTAGGATAAAAAATATTGACTAAATTGGGCCGAACAATACCAAATTGTAAAATCGCTGATAACATGCTTGAAGCAATTATCAAAATTTATCTTATATTTTATTTCATAGAAAGTGCTTATTTAAATAGTTTAAGACTCAATCAAATAAAATTACATTATTTATTTTCGCATGTGAGAATTACTTG
Organism: Pinus albicaulis; assembly: GCA_034641835.2. Taxonomy (NCBI): domain Eukaryota; kingdom Viridiplantae; phylum Streptophyta; class Pinopsida; order Pinales; family Pinaceae; genus Pinus; species Pinus albicaulis. The sequence goes on from CM076577.1 coordinate 742,672,513, forward strand.
ATTTATATGAAAATATCAACTAGTGAGGTAGTCTTGATTTTGCTGTGTTATTTTCTCTAGTAACGATTTATGAAAGTTTGTGATTTCAATGTTACCATGTAGAGTGTACTTTGTGTAATGGTAAAGGGAGAAAAATTAATTAGCGGGGAATGTACCAGGAGCAAGTTGTGGATTGTTAATCTCGCATAAAGTGAGAGCATAGCAAAAACATATGTTCAATAGGAGTTCCTAAAGGAAGCTGAATCTATCAGGAAATATCTTCCTTCTCTTCATGAGTTTATATATGTGTTAGCAACCAAAAAGAACCACATACAGTATAGTTTTTTTCATTAAAACTATCTGAAAAGTTGAAAAAGGTTTCAATATTATTCATTTGTCACTTCCTTTTTCATATGTTGTCTCTTTTTGAAATAAAATTTAATAATGACATGACTATTTTTTTTGGTGATTTTAGGAATTCTAAGCTTATAAAGTTGCTCAAGTATTTATTAGGTGTCATTCTAATACCTTTTCTCTTCATGTGATTTTTCCTTTCTGGTGGTAATTATTTAATTTCTTTTGTTATTATAACCTTGATCAGACTAAATAGGAAAAATTCCGAGATATCTTTAATGACATTGTAGGAGGAGACTCAAAAACTCTAATGGTGTGCAAGTTATCCCCAACGAAAGTGACATAGGAGAAACCTTTAATTTCATTTAGCTTTGCCACCAGAGTGATGGGCATAGAACTATGTAGAGCATGGAAACAATTTGATTCTTGTGATATTTTGAAGTATAAACAAATGGAAGCTTAAAATAAATTAATTTTACATTACTAGTTATCATACAATTAGAATGATTTTTCATGCACATTTTCAATGACTATTGTTATTAAATTCAAAGCATTCACTATAGGCTAGGATGGTTAGGCTAGACTACTCTTGAAAGCCTGAATGCCTTTGTGTAGTTTTAGAAGGCCAAACAAGAAATAAAGGTAAAGGATGTCATGAAGAAGAATATAGACGACAACATCTAGAACTTAGATGTCAAGCTTAAGGGAAGAGAACATACTATTACTTCATTATCGATGGATCCTTATCTTTCATGTGCATCATTCCCCTTTCTAGAAATTGTGTTTGTAATATTATAATTCTATATTATTGTTTCACCTTTGTTCCATTCAAGAAGACCACAACTATTTCACTTTTGTAAGGCTACTAGTAGCTCCTAATATGTCTCTTAAGAACATTTACTTGTTATTTGATCCTTCTTCGGACAAAAAATGAGTGATTCAATTCTATATTTCTCTTTTGATACTTTGCAAGTCTCATTCCTTGCATTATTCTCTTCGATACACATGTCAAGCACTATAATCACCATATTCATCATATCGTACAGTATCATACAATGGAGGGTATTCAAAATTCATAATAATTATGATTCTCCTATTCCAAAGAAATAATAAGAGTTTTGTCACTTGCAAATTCAAAGGAACCCATTATTATTGCATCAATGGACAAAAATTTGTCATTCAACTCATCCTCTTCTTTATGACATTCATGACCAAAATTAGAATTTTCACGTTCATGAGCTTCAAATAGTGTGAATTCTATCATATGGATAGAAACAAACATAGGTTGCTATAGGTTGGGAATATTGGTTGAAAAATGCTCTTCCATAATTTCCTTCCCAACATATCCTAAACTATTGACTTGAACAATCTCTTTTCTTTCCCCTGGAAAGTATTATCTAATCTAATGCTATTTTTAAATAGTTTCTTCTTACAAAGTTCTTTTATTTGATAGTATCTGAATTCATATACGCAACATGTCTAACATAAAATCAAGGAGAGGAAGAGGTGGTTTATAGTGTGAGTAAGAGAATATGTTTGTTACTTTTGTGTGTTTCTTATATATTTGTAAATTTATAAAAGATAAATCTATATTAATTTCCATTTTCACTTGCTCTAGTGAACCCATTGGCACCCTGTTAATTGATTGAAATGTGAGTGTTGTTTCTGTGTGCTTCTATTCCACTATTACTTGGCGACCTTCTCCTCATCATGGTCGAGACGTCGATGTATTTTATGGTCAAAGGGATTCCACCACAACTAATTTTGTCTTCTATGTGTTTAGTGTGTTTAGCACACTAGGAGAGATTTCATTTTCATATACTAGAACCAACATGGTTCTCAAAATTGAAGCCATCATTCCAACGAGTCCTGAGAAGCCATTGAATATCCCAATGTGGAGGGGTGTATTTTTGTCATATATGATATTTTCTATATATGGATTTCATGTTGAATTAGTCGGCTAACAGGCCTTTGGAAAAAACATCAAAAATAGTGTGTTTATTAGACTTGCCAAGCCCACCTCGCTTATTGCAATGGAAAATCTTATGGTGGTAGTTCACCTCGTTGGAAATTGTCAAGTATATTTCTAAGTATTTATAACTCTATTTTTTTGTCTTTTTTTTATTTGTTTAAGTTTTTTTTATTTAATATAAATAATTATAAATAAATTAGTGAGTGGTAAGTGGTTTAGTGTTATGAAACCTACTCAAAAAATAGAAGAAAAGATAGATCAACGACTTAAAAATTAGCCCTTTTGAGGGGGAAAACTCCTTTACATTACATAAATGAAAATTCCTAGATGATTCAAATGAAAAAAACACCTTTCTATATATATGAGTCTAAGGTGTCACATTGTAATCAGAGAAAGCATAAAAAAATAATGTAAGCACACAACAATGACAATAATGAGCTTCTATGGGACACAAAAATAAAAATAATGGGTCTACAATAGGAATAAGGGGATACACTAGTATTATAGGGACCTAACATGCCCCTCTCCGTAAAATAAGAGTTGTCCTCAATGCTTGAGTAGTTTTGGATGCTTTTATATAAATTTTTTATCCTCCCATGTGGAATATTCAATGGGTAATTTCTTCCACTTGATGAGATACTCTCGAATTGATCTATTTCGTAGCTATCGAGTTCTTTTTTCCATGATTTCTTGAGGTTCCAATATGATTTTACCCTCCTCTAAAATTTATGGCAATATTGTTTGAACTGGGAGCTTGTCACCTATAACCTTCTTTAAGCATGAAACATGGAAAAATAGTTGCACTCGGGAAGATGCGGGAAGCTCCAATTTGTATTCCTTAGTACCATTATTTTGACACACCTTGTAAGGACCATAATGCCTATGTGATAATTTATTATCCTTATTATCTTGCTTGAGGGAAATTTTTTTGTATGGTTATAGACATAAAAATACCCATTCGGCTATATCAAAACTTATTTTGTTGTGATGTTAACTTTCTTGTTGTTTCATTCGATTCTGTTCCAAAGTGAGGTTATCCTTTAATAGTTGGAGAATTTTTGTTGATGCTCAGTGTGATCTTCCACTAATTGAACCTTATAATTTTATCCTAAAGATGGTGTTATGGATATTGGATGATATCCATAAAGTTCCATAAATGGGGTCATTTTAGATGTAGTATGGAAGGAAGTGTTATACCATCATTCAGCCAGAGATAACCACATGACCCATTGTGTCCGTTTATCAGATAAAAAAGAAATGAAGGTATCCTTCCAAACATTTTTTCACTATCTCATTTTCCCATAAGATTGAGGGTGATAAGATGAGTTATGAGCGAATTAAGTAGCTAGATAAGAAAATAATTTTGTCCAAGATTTTCTAGTGAAAATGAGATCTTTGTTGCTTACAATAATATTTTGGTTTCCATGTAGATTTTCAAAAAATTTCATAGATGCAGTAGAAATTGTACTTTCTTTAAATGGATGTGATAATTCACAAAAGTGTGCATAGTTGGTAATTCTATAAACTACCACCGTGATGAAACTCTTTCCTTAAGAATTGGGTAAATTTGTGATAGAATGGATTGAAACCTCCTCCCAATGTTGACTTGAAATGGATAAAAGTTGTAACAGACCGAGGATAGTAATTGTCTCAACTTTATTTTGTTGACAAACCAAAAATCCCACCACAAAATTTTGAATATCATATTTAAGGCCATCCCAAAAATATTGCTTCCTAACCATGCGGTAAGTTTTAAAATTTTTTGAGTGCCGTCATAAGGGAGAGACGTGCAATTTGAAAAGAATATTTTTTTTTGTGTTGGAAATTCTTACAAAGATATTACGATCTTTTTACCATAATGAATCATTTTTCCAGCTAAATATATCATATTTACTAGGATGTTGTTCACATTTTTTAATGAGTTCCCACACTTCTTCATCATTCTTCCATCCATCCCTTGCTTCAATTTTCCAATCTGGCTGGATAATAGAAATGGAACAAATCAATTCTTCCAAATCCTCATCCTTTCTTCAGAGTGCATTTTCCACAAAATTTGTCTTGCTTTTTTTGTAGAGGATTTCAAGGTCATAACACAACATATTTTCGACCCATTATTGTTGCTATTTCAAAGATAATATTTGTTCTAAAAGGTATTTAAGACTATCAAGATTTTTTTTTACCTTGAAGTGCCTTCCCATTGGGTAAGGTCGCCATTGCTTAAGTGCATGTAGTATTGACAACATTTACTTCTCATAAATAGCTTTTTGTAAATACCTTCCTTTGATTGGATGAATTGAAAAAGAAACGAGTCTTACTTCGTGCATTAAAAAAACACCAATTCTATTTCGTGAGGCATCACCTTACACAATAAAGGGTTTTCTGAAGTCTGGTGTAGGTAATCCTGGTGCTTGGTAAATTACCTCTTTAATATGTTCAAAGGCTTAGTTTCTTATAGAGTCTAGGAAAATTCATCTGTATTCAGTAATGTTGTTAGAGGTATTTCTATTCTCCCTTAATTCTTAAAAAAATTGCAATAATACCTTGATAGACTAAGAAATCCTCACAAATGTTTTATGGTTGTGGGGATTTTCCATTTATTAATGGTTTTAATTTTGTTAGGGCCTACCTTAACAGCCTCATGAGATACAATATGACCCAACTATTCTACCTCTTATACTCCAAAGAAAAATTTGGATTTTTTTAAATAATTGTTTCTCCTCCAATAGTTCGAGAACCTTGTCAACATGTTGAACATGATCCTTCCAAGAATTGGTGTAGATTAGTATATCATCAGAAAGTACTAACAAAAAATTTCAAATGAAGGGTTTGAAAATGGAATTCATCAAACTTTGAAATGTATAAGGTGCATTGGTAAGGCAAAAATTTAAAATGCATGACCAAAAATTCATAATTACCCTCATCAGTTATAATGTTGTTTTCAGAATGTCTTTGTTGTTCATTATTATTTGATGATATCCTGAACAAAGATCTAGCCCGGTGAAGTAAATTGCTCCATGTAATTCATCCAATAATTCATGAATGGCAGTTGTTATCGCTCCAATAATTCTCAAGGGTTGTTATTATTTTTTGTATTTTAAAGAATATTAGAGGTAACCACAAACCTATTTTTAAGCCTTAGCATCTAACCTTCCTAATGCTTAGAGAGGGATCTCTCTATATTATTTATCTTTGCTGATTTAAGTTGATTTTAGGATATTTATGTAGGATTACTTGGGGTTTTTATTTTTGATTTGGTTTGGTGGTGAAATCACTTACTCAGATGGATAGATGTAGGTCTGTATTCCATTTGGCTAATGGAGTCAATGTGTCAAGAAGTCAGATCAGGATCAAGGTCTAAAGGGAAATTTTTAGAGGGCAAGATAACTGAGTTACTTTAGATCTTCAAGTTTGATGGTGAGAATGGTTTTAATAGGGGTAAGAGAGCAATTAAGGGTTCTCAAAACCAGATAATGAATGAAAAGGCAGAGGTCAATCGAAATAAGGGAGAAATTAAGAATTCCTTTATTTGGATATCAGAAGAAAAGAATATAAATGATAAACAGTTCAAAGCAGAGTGATTTTAACATATTCTGAAATAACATTCCTGATTTATCATTTAGATTTAGAAAGACATACAAATATTGGTGAAAAACATAACAAATTGACAAAGAAAAAGTGAAAATACTTCACTAAAGTGGCCCAACACATGAATCATGTAATATGATGCTTTATTGCTTTAATCCAATCTGCTGACTTGAAATTGATACAATCATCCTTAGGTTCAGAATAGTACAACTATAGAAATGTTCAATAGTTCATCCACACTCAATACTTCCAAATGAGAAGTATTTATACAAAACATCTTACAAAGTATCCTAAAAAAACTTAGGAATTATTTAGGGAAAATAAATATCTTCATGAAAGAAGATAGTGGTAGGTTTCTAACTAATGTTAGTTGTCCATGTTTTTATTGAAATTACTATTTGTTGTCTTCAATTTTTTTCTGATTTCTCTCTTTGTTTTTGCTCAAAGAGGGCTATAGTTAGGCAGTGGAGTATCTTCTACACTGGCAGCTTTATCTCTATTTTGATTTTCACTATGACATTTCAACTGAAACACTTTAATCTCTAGTTTGTAATTTATGATTTTAATTTTAACTTTAACTTTAAACTGATACTCTTTCACTGTGATACTCTCTGACTGTGGTATTTTCACTATAAACTATGACTGCATTGATTTATCTTTAGTGCTTATTTTTTACTGTGAACTAATTTCATAGTAAATCAGTCATCTTTTCCCAAAATTCTGTCTCTGGAAATTTGATTTTCATCATCCTCTTGAATATTTCATCTTCTTTAGTATCCTTTGAGAATGTAGGCTTGCTGACAAATCTTTTTTTCACCTCATGCTGTAGGTAAAACAATTTCTCAAAATTCTTGTAAATCACTTTCCCTGATGGAATACCTTGTCAGGAAGGCAGATTAGCCCGATCCTTGGCAACTCATCTCATTTTCTTGTAATAGTCATCCTGCTTCATTAGTTTATCATGAATAACTAATGGATTTGGAAGGCCTTTTCTCCTTAGGACATCAAATTTGATTATGAACCTTGTGAAGGAAATTTCCATATTTTGGCATTTTTCTTCTAATTGCATCATCAAATTATTTTTAGAAATAACCTTCGTAACTTCTAGGATGGTTTCTATTCTATCATTGATTCCATTTTTTTCTAGCTCTTGCCTATTCTTACAATTAAGACATTTGATGATTTCAGGAGCTTCTTCAAGTTTCTTACCAAGTTCTTCTTTTATATTTTGAATAAATTCTCTTGTTGTTTTGACTAAATCTTTGTGTTCATAAATAACTTGGATTAATGGCCAAATACAATTGATTACTTCAATGATATTAGCCCATAGTTTTTGCCTGACCTGTGCCATGTGTTCTTTTAATGTTAGATCTTTCTCTAACTTCTTTAATTCCTCATTCAACCTGTTTTCCCTTTGTTCTTCATTCGTATGCATTATCTTAGTAAGATTCTTTTCATATTCCAGAATTTTAAGCTATTATTTAAGTCCGTTAATATCATTTGTATGAATAGATATGTCTTGCATAGCTTTTACTTGTTTGCTTGATTCATCTGTATCATGTGTTGTTGTTGTTGAAGAGTCTGTTGCTGAAGTGGTTAATGAGGTGACTATAAGTGTTGTAGCCATTGGGACTATAGGAGCCAATGATTCTGCTAGTGCGGAAGGCACAGCTATGGTCACTATAGGAATGACTGTGACTTGAAATTCCTCTGCTCTATCCTTTCTCTCTTGGACCAACTTGTCCATTTCATTCTCCATTTCTTTGATTTGGGAAGTCAACTATAATATGACATTCATCACCTCATCTTTTTGATTATCATCTTGTAACACATATTTTTCTTGAGGATGTTCAGTAGGAGGGAACTTAAGTTACTTCTTTAATGCAGAAAAATTTGTATTCTTCTTTTTTATCACTTCATCTGCAACTTTGACATTACTAGGATCATATCCTGCTTCAATAACCAAATCTTCCAGTGATTTGATTCTATTATTTTTTTCCCGTGACTATTCTTTTTCCAACTTGAGCTAATATTTGATGTTTGCAAGTGTATTTTGGAGCTTCTAAACACTCATTGCCTTGTTTTTCATTGTTGAATAAATAATTTCACCAGCCTATTTGTGAAATTCAATCTGATCAATGGGATGAAGGTCATCTACTTGAACTTCATATGATGATTTTTTGTAATCTGTTGGTGTTTTAGGATGCTTGAATTTAGGCTGAGGGAAAGTCATCTGAATTTTCCTAGTCTTATAGTCGAAATAAGAAACAAATCTTCTTTGGTCACTGGGTGATTGCTTCCAATATTGATTGTATGTATCAGTCTTAAATGCTTCATTTTTCATCTTTATTTCTCTGTATTTCTACATAATGTCCATCTCCCTCTCTACTAGTTTGCTGGAAGAATATACTTCAACACTTTGTTGCTTCTGAATAAGATGAGTATTAGAAGTTGATGGCTGATTTTCTTCTTCAATAACTGTAGGAGGTGCATTATCCTTTGTTGTCGTATATGTATCAAACACTTCTATTGTTTCTACTCTTTCATTGACAGGATTTAACTTAGGTTTCTTCCTGTACATCAGTTTAAATTTTGTTTCAGTAGTTGTCTCTACAGTGTATGATCCTTTCTCTCTATTTCTCTTTAATATTTTATCCTCTTAGGCTAGATTTTGTAATGTTTGACTTGTATCACCTTTCTTCTTTGCCTCTAACAAGGTGTTCTCCACCATTCAGATTGATTGGAGAAGTTTTCAATGTCTGTTTTTTTCTCATGTACACAAGGAGTTATTTTTCATTTAAATCTCATTTTACTTATTAATCTTAGAGGATCATAGTACCATAGGAAACTGTTACTAAATTTAAACTCCTCTAAACACTTTTCAACGTCTGGACCTACATTTATGTTGTTACAAATGAAAGGGCCAACTTGATTCTTGATTTTGGACTGTCTCTTTTTATTTAGGAGTAAGGAAATGCATTCCATCAGAATTAATAATTTGTCTTATGTACTCAAGCGAAAATAACCTCATTGGGAGGTATTTGGGTAGTTTATATGGAATGAGATTTGATCCATATACTCTTATCTCAGTACAGTTTTGGTACAAGTACCAATCACCTGTTCTATTATGTTCTGACAACTATAGGGCCTTCTTAATTTCTTCACTAATTCTAGGCTGCCTGTTGCTACTCAACCAATTGACTATAGGATGAATGAAGGAATCAATAAACTCTATAATGGTGGATTGTGTGGAATATTTTCTTATTAAAGGAGTACAAAATATGATTGACTATGGGTTTCCTTCAACATAAATATTCTGAAGGTTTATGGAAAACTTCTTAGACTGAAAGTATAAAAACATGTGGAATAAGATTGAGGAATACTTGAAAACACCTTCAGAAGGCATTTTGACCAATTGTTCATGATTATTGTTAGGAAGGTATTGGGAAAAATTCAAAATGGTAGCGGGACGCTAACCAGGTGTGAAAGAAGAAAAAAAACCTAGCACTGCAACATCAACATGATCATCTATGAAATAACCAAGAATAAAATACAACATGGAGATGATATGTTTTTTTCTTTCAGAAAATTTTGCAGATGGGTGAGGATTTACCTCGGGAATTTCTACAGAAGAGGGCGTGAAAGTTTGGAATGTTTGGAACCTCTTGGGAAAGTACAACTTCAGGTATATCTGTGTGAGAGCTTCAATGGATAAAGTAACTTCATCTGGTCTGGATTGGATCTAGATCATTTGATTGATTGACTCAGTGGTAATGGTAAACAGGATTACTTTTTCATGGTTTATTATGGCTCTCTGATCAGGGAAATAGCATGATTGAAATAATCTAATCACTTATGGCCACTAGAAGGTCTACGGGACAAAATATTTTGGAAAATTAGACTCCCAAATAAAAACTTCATCAACCTGATCTATGGCTTTTTCATGGCTCCAGTAGTGGAGCTCAAGAAGGTTAAATTTTGTGGTTGTGTCATTAATCTTAAAATCTTTATTAGCCAGGGGAGTGTGTTCTATATCTACAACAGAGGGTTGTAGAGGATTAACAGTTACTACTACTTTGGAAGCCATGGTTTCTGTTTGATTTATCAATTTATTACTTTTTGAGTTAGAAAAAACTTATTTAGGCCTTTAGGAGCACCTCTGACATATGATTCAAAATTTTCAGAATGATTTAGGATGAAACATGGGTTTATCCTCTGGTCTACAATGATTTAAACTTGTTCAATTAATCAAATTGTCATCTTTGTGACCAAAAAGAAATCTCAGGATCTCTGACTTTTGTAAAAATTGGTTCAGGGTTTGCAGAAAATGAATTGGAGGCCAAGAGTTTTTTATTTAGGTCTGCAAAGGTGTAGATCAATCAAATTGTATTGTCTGTGATTAAAAGCAATATTAAAACCTCAAATTTCTACAAAAGGATGCCCAGGATCCATATCAAAGGGTTTGAAAGGCACAAAAGGCTTCCTTTACTCTGCAAAGGCTTATATTTTATTCAGCTACTGATTATTTTTTCTTTGTATCAAGAAACAAGCCTTTCTTTGACGAATACTTAGGAAAAACGAAGAGTTTTGTCTGCAGAGGGTTTCTGAGGCTCTACTGATCTTTATAAGCCTCAATTTGGTTCTGCAATGTCCTATAGCTGTAAAGTTCTTGAATTCTGGTGAAAATATTTGTAATAAGGTCGAAAAAGTGATTTTTGGCTCAAAAAAAGGTTATTAATACTCCTTCTACGCGAAGATGTAACAAAAATGGCGAAAAAGGGCTAACAAGGGTGGTTATATGTATTTTTAAACCAACAGTGATATTTATAAATGCGCGGTCAATTTGAACTGACATGGTGGTTTGTGCAACGGGCATGAATACAACTGGGCAATTTTTCACATTAATGAAAGATGGAAGTGGTAAAGTTCTTAAGGATGTGATCAAATGAAAAGGTGCCACGTAGCTTGGAGTGGAGCTCCAAAAACCACTCCTTTCACAAGGTCTAGGGTATGTTAATGCTTATGCTATTATATGTGTGACAAGGTTTCATAGTCATTAGATCTGGCGGGTGATGATCTGATAGATGGAATAATGCGATGGAGTCACGGGATTGGAGAGGCATGGGGCCCAGGGTTTAAAATATGCGGGATATGTATTTTATATATTGGCTGGGGTTTTATACATGCAAATGGGGTAAGTGTAATATTATAATAAGCAGGAATAATACATAGTGGGGCCAAAAAATATATCACATGTGGGTAATTTAAACTATAGGTTATAATAAATAATGGGTTGGGAATATATATATAAATGTGTCAATATAATATGGGTTTAAAAGGTTTAATGCGGGAATTAAATATAATAAATTTAAATGTTAGTAATATATACAATGTGGGAGATTAAATACACTAAGTTTAACTTTAAAACTTATATTGGGAATGAATATTTACACAGTGGTTCTCGACATAAGGATTTAATTATTTAGACTTGGGATTAAAGTACTTTTTTGGGTTTTTGGTGTATTTTTTAATAAAGGGAAATTAGTAAATGCATTTTTTACCTTTCCAAAGAAAAAATGTGTTTTAACTTAGGAAAAGGGGCATTTTTGTAGGGGGGAAAAGAGTGAAATAAGGGAAAGATTAAAAATGAAGGGAATGGGATATTTTTAGAAGGGGAATAATTTTGAAAGGGAGTTAGTAAATGAAATGACCAATTTTCTGCTATCTATGCCTTATAAACTACTTTTACCTACCCATTAGCTACCCTAACATTTTTTCTTCATTTACATGGGCGCATTTGAGCTTGCAAACCCTTATTCATTTTTCTTTTAAACAAAAAACTAACTAATTTTATCATTATTTCTTCCAAGGGCTCTGATTAAACTTTTGAGCTCCTTATTATTCTCTACCTAACTATTGATCTGCCAAAGTTAAACAGATTGGATAGATCTTTATTCTTTATCTATTAACATAAAATTTAAAGCATGAAAGGTCAAGATTAAGCAGTTTGCCCTTCATGGATTGTGGCATTTTTTACAAGCTTCACACAATATTTATTTTGCAGTAAAAGTAAATAGTAGTGGAATTTGAATTTGCATCACTTTCATGTTTTATTTTTATCTCTTTCTTGTTTGGGGTTCATTTTCTATTCTTTTTTTTTATCATTTTTTCTTTCAAGTCCTTTGATTTTTCTTTTACGACTTTTACCCTCTTTACATTTTTTATTTTTCTAATAAGGGAAAACAATTTGCGGAAAGAATAGTATCTAAATATTGCAAGACTAATAAAATTCAATTCAAAATTATGAATCCTATTATTATAGGACCCTAACAGTGGCTGCACATGGGGATGGAATTTCCTGGTGAAATGTCAAGAAATTTGAGACTAGTAGCCTTTGAATTTTGACAGTGTTTTTTCCTTGGAACTATTTTTGGAGCTCTACATTATTCATACTTATGATATTTTATCTTTCAAAGCTTAGGGCCTTCTCTCTAAGCTTCATATTTTCAAGAAGAACATCCAATCCAATCTAAAATCTGCAATGTTATGTATAGTGAGCAAAGTAAAAAAAGTGAGCTACTGTTATTCTGGGGAATAGTAATGCTTCAACATTATACCATTGATAGGTCCTCCTGGAAGATCTGATCCATCCAACTCCTTCAAAAGGAATGCATTTTTGCCTCTGCAACCATAAATGACATAAGGGCCTTTCCATAAGAAATCAAATTTCCCATGTTTACCTTTCTCTTCTCTCCTGGAATCCCACTTAAGAACTTTGTCACCTATATAAAAATCATCTTCATTAGTCTTCTTGTCAAATATATTTTTAATATTTTCTTGAAAAACTTCAGACTTGAGATATACTTCTTCCCTGGTATGCTGCAAGTGTATGGTTTTATTTATTCTCCTTTGGATATCAAAGGTTTCTACCTGTAGTTCTTGTATTATTTTCATTACCGATACTCCTAAAGAGGATGGAAAAACATCATCCATCCCATAAACAAGTTGGTGAGGGGATGTACAAATAGATTTCTTTGTGGTAAGTCTATCTTCCGATAAGGAATTTACTAACCTTTTGTTGTAGGTTTTCTTATTGTCTTCTTGTAATTTCTTGATGATATTCACAAGGCTTTTATTGGAGGATTAAACAAGACCATTACCTTGAGGGTAATAAGCAATGGAATGGCCAAAGGTAATGTGGTATTTATTACAGAAGTCAATCATCCTTCTAGACTTGAAAGTAGCTGCATTATCAATAAAGAGCTTTTAGGGGTGTCCAAATCTAGACAATATATTATTTTCTAACAATGAGATTATGACGATACCAGTGGCTTTCCGCGAAGGAATTTATTCTATCCACTTAGTGAAATAGTTTGTGGCTGTTAAAATCAATTTTTTTTGGGCTGATGAGGGAGTGTGGATTTCACCAATGAAGTCAAGACCCAATTGTTGAAATGGCATTTCAGTGGATGGGTTTAAGGGGTAAAGGTAGAAATTTTTTCTTCCCTTCAAATATTTGTAATTTGTGATAGGAGGTCACATACTTCTTTACATCTGCAAACAATGTAGGCCAGTAAAAACCAGCTCTCAAGATTTTATCTGTAGTTGACTTCCTGTAAATATGTCCTCCATAGTCACCTGAATGGAAATCTTCCATAAATTTATCAAATTCATCTTTAAGCAAACAATTCAATAAAATTCCACCATGATTTTTCCAAAAAACTGAATTATCTATGATACAAAATTTCATTGCCTTTAAATTTAAAAATATATCTTTAGTTCTTGATAATTCAGGAGGAGATTGTAAATTTAGTAATACAAATATGATATCTACATACCATGGTGAGTCTGAAAAGGCTTCACTGATCTGTGGAGTTGCCATCTCTTCCTGATCACCTAAGTGGGAAATTAAATTTATATATAAAGCATGAAAATTTGATTCAGGCATGAGTTTTGCTAAACCTTGACCTTTAATGAGTTTGGTGGGCTTAATTTCTAAGTCATATTCCAAAATGGTGGAAATCCATTTGCCTATTTTACCATCAGGTCCATTCTAAGTTAGACTGTCCTTTACAACTGAATTTGGAACATAAGCAATGATATGTGAATACAAGATGTGCACTCTAAAATCTTTGATAGCCTTCATTGAAGCTAGTGCTTGCTTTTCCATTATGTTATACTTTAGAGTGGTGTCTCTAAGTGATTTTCTCGAAAAATAAATGGGCTATTCATAGGCCTAATAATTTTTCTGCAGTAAAACTGTATCAATAGTATGTTCTAAAGCAAAAGAAAAAGTAATGAAATATTTTTTTGAAATCAGGAATTGATAGGACCAGTGTTTTTTTCAAGGCTTTTTTGATTGATTCAAATTATTGATTGGCCTCTACAATCCATTTAAGTACTAATTATTTTTTCAAAATTCTATTGAGTTCTCTAATGATTTCTGCTAAGTTTGAAATGAATCTTCTCAGGAAATTGATTTACCTAAGAAATCTTGCAATTGTTTAATATTCCTAGGATGGCTTATGTTTAGAATGGAATATATTGTAGCTGGGTCTATCCTAATTACCTCTTTTGATATAATATTCCCTACTATTTTTCCTTCTTCGAGTCCAAAAAGAGTCTTTCTAGGATTTAAAGAAATGCCAAATTTTCTGCATTTGATAAACACTTCTCTTAAGTGATCTAGTTGTTCATTATTAGTTTTTGAAAATATAATTATATCATATAGATATATCAAAACAAAGTCATGAATTTATTTAGCAAAAGATATATCCATAGCTCTTTGAAAAGTGGCTCCTGCATTCATTAATCCAAAAGGAAATTTCACATACATGAAATTACCCCAAGGAGTAGTAAATGCAGTCTTTGGTTGTTTTCCTGGCTGAACCAAACTTTTCTTATATCCAGAGAATCCATCAAGCAATGAAATCATGGAAGAACCAACCACCCTCTATAAAATATGATCCATATTAGGTAGAGGGTAGTTATCTTTTAAGGACACTTTATTTAAATTCCGGAAATCAACACAAAGTCTGATATCACATGTCTTCTTCCTAGTGGGAACTAGGTTTGAAACCCAATCAGAATATTTGATAGGTGAATTTATCTGGGCTTCATACATTATCTTAACCTAATTTTCAATTAAATGCATTAAAAATGGATTGATTCTTCTAAGCTTATGTTTGAAAGGTTTTGAATCTTCTTTTATAGGCATTTTTTATTGTATTATGCTAGTCCCATAAGATTTTAAGTCATCATAACTCCATGCAAATACATCCTGAAATTCCTCAAACAGAGCTATGTATTTCAATTTTTCTTCTTTGGGTAAATATTTTGAAAGTTTGATGAGTTTAGGCCTTTGTTCTGTTCCTATATTGCATTATTCAATATCTGATCTTAATGGTTCCATATTTGGTTTTCTTGCAAGATCATTTGAATCAAAAAGATCTTCTAAAGGGGCTAATCCCTTATGTAATTTTTTTTTCTTAAGGTTTAAAATTTCATTATCGTTAGTTGCTAATTCTTCAATCTCTACCTTTTCTAAATTATCTATTTCTATTTGAGTGAATTTAGTGGGTTTAGTGAAATCTAAGTTATATACATTTATCTCATTATCTATTTTATCATCTTCTGTACAGTCTGTGTTCTGAAATTCTCCTTCAGTATTCATGAAATGATAGATTTCTTCATCTTGTGAAAAAATTTCCAACGTTTTAGATTATCTGGTATTGTAAGCCTATGTTTAACTTCTGCTATATATTGATGATTTGGTTGAAAAGGCAAATTTCATGTACTAGAAAAAGTTGCTAAATTGTGTGCTTGTATGTTTTGTTTTCTAGGAATTACAGCAAAGTCACACTCAAGAAACTATTTCATCAGATTCAAAATTGTTTCTCTATATTGGCTTAGTCTAGGATTATACAAAAAATATTCTTCTCTAATATGTTTTACAATTAAATCAATGTCTCCCATGAAAGAAACACTTTTGTCTCCTAAATTTCTAACAATCTGCAATCCTAAAATCAAAGCTTCATAGCCATGTTGTTTCTACATTTGAAATTTAATCTAAAGACATGACCTTCTGCATGATTTGTTTCCACGTTGTTAATCCAAAATCCTGCTGCTACTCCTAATTTGTTCACTGACCCATCAAAATATAAATGCCACATTGATTCATGAAATATGTTTTGATTTTCTGGGTATTTCTCTTTCTATTTTAATTTAGTGTTGTTCTCTAGGCCAGTTTCAGAATTACATAAAATGAAGGAGTCCATATCAGTAGGTGTAAAATAAATAGGATATTTTTGAGGTAGTTCTACACTACTAACCATGTATTTCCTTAATGTCTCTCTGGAAAGTTTCTTAGGTTGGCCAAAAACTGATATTGTTGCATAAGACATATCTAGTTGTAGAGATCCCTACAGTTTTGCTCCCCATGAGTGAGATAATAGCATTCCATACTTATAAGGGATGTCAACTACTACAATATCCATGACTATGATTTTTCCAGGGTATTAAAATAATGTAACACATAAATATTTGATTAATCCTAGACCTTTCACTTTACTAGAATCAAATGAGAAGATATATTTATAAGGTCTAATGGTGTCTAAATTCAAGGTTTCCATTATTTCTTTTGGCATTAAATTATGTGAAGCTCCTGAACCTAACATTGTATTATATAAAATATGATCATGAACAGTCAAGCTAATGTAGAAAGGAGGAACTCATCCTTCTTGGTGTTTTCCATTAATTTGAGGACCAAAGATTAGTTCTGGTTGATCATCACTCAAGTTGACATAATATTCTCCCTCATTCATGTTTAAAGTCTCAGTGATATTTGATTTGTATAGATCATGCTTAACCAATTTTGTTAAAGGAATTGGTATCTTCAGTTTGGAAATTTCAGCTTGGATGTTGAATGGTGTTTGTGATTTTCCTAACTGAATTATTTCTTCTTTTGTAACTGTAGTTTGTGTATGTTTCTCTTATTTTTCTATAGTTGGTATTTCATTTTCTATTTGTGTTTCCACTATTTTACTTCTTTTAATCCTCCTTTTAGGGACAGTTTGAGATGCAGTGGAAGTTTTGGCAGGTTCTATGGTTTTAGCAACTGTTTTGGCAGCGGCTGTTTTAGGATTTGCTGATTTTGGATCATCAACAGATGTTTTTGGATCTAAAAATGTTTTTTTAGCAGAATTTGTTGTCTTAAAAATAGCATTTTTTGAGGATATGCTGAAGTTTGAACATCAATATCTTTAATATCAACACTATTAGGACTAGGTGTAATTTTAGGACTTGAGATTTTCTATTTTGAACTAGATTTTTGTTAGGTTTCCCTAGGGAGGATTTGCATAACTTTGTTTGTAGGAACTTATAATGTTTTATTTGTTTGAGTTTGGGCAGATTTATTAGTATGGGCCTCTACATTCTTACTCCTAAGGTTATATTAATTATGAACTTCATTAATTGCAAACTCATAACCTTGTTTATAATCAAAAGTTTCACAAGATTTTAATTGTAACTGTTGTGATTCATATAAATCCTATTCTTCCTATGTAAGAAAAATGGTGTTATCATCATTAATGGCCATTATATTTATCTGAGTGTCTTCATCATCTTCGTTTTGGTGAGAAATTTTAGCATAGTTCTCTTGGAAAGGTGGTCTTATTGTTTGATCAGGTGTTGATTATCTAGATTTACCAGTGTTGGTATTTTTCTTGAAATTGGGATTTCTTATTTAAGGGCCTTTTTGTTGGTTATCCCATTGTGGCTTCCTTTCCATACTATCTAACCTATCCATCATTATTTCTATTGTTTTTGATAAGTTATCTATTTTCAAATCTGACGTTGATGTTTCCTCTTTTATTGTCACTCTTCTTTCATTTCTTAATCTAACTTTCTTGGCTAACAAGTTTGCCTCCACACTTACAGCATTAATTTTCATCTGCTATAAGGTTTTTGGGTTTCTCTCTCTCATTTGGTAAGCCATATATGTATCAAATCCATCAGGGAATTTGAACAGGGAACATTCTGGAGGAGGTTTAAAATTAGGAGGGATTGCATTGTAAATACCATTATATCTTGTACAATAGTCTTTAACTATTTCATTTGGTGCTATTTTTATATTTTCAAATTTAGAAAAAATTTGTAATGTGTTATTCTTTTTCTCCCATATATTAATAAACATACTATGGAAATAAGCTAAACCAGCAATACTGCCAGCAGGCAAACCATTAAACCACTTCTTAACATCACCAACTAAATTCTGAGGAAAAAGTCTCATTTGAACATTAACATCATCTAATTCGTGAAATTCAAAGTATTCTGTCATTTTATTAACATGTTGTTATGCAGTGTAGTGAGTTGTTCCATCAAATTGAGTTATTTTTCTTTGGTAGCCTTGTGGCATGGCATTTAGAGGGGCTTGTAGGACTAATGGGGCATATTTGGAAGCCATGGTTTCGATTCTAGCTTGGCTAGGAGGTAAGTTTGAAGTATTGGGTAATGAGGTAGAAGTACTTGCAGATGTAGTAGGAAAACTTGAAGATGTAGTTGGGATACTAGAAGAGGTGCTAGTAAATGTGGTTTAAGTACTTGAAAATGTAGCAGCAGTGCTAGAAGATGAACTTGCAGTATTTTAGGATGGAAATAAAACTCTAGGTTGAAGTGGAAGCTTAGGAAAGAAGGATTTTGTGGACTGAAGTGTGGTGGAAATAACAGATGAGGTGGTTGTAAACAAGGATGAACCTACAGTTTCTAAATTACTAGTATCTAAATGACTGGTAGTAGTCTTAGTGGTATAGGCAGATAAAGAAGTCAATTCAAATGAATGTTGTAAATAAGCTTCATCAATTTCCTTAATCAAAGTTGCAGTTATAGCATCAATTTTATCATAAACCTTAGGAAATTTTCATCTAAATCTAGTGAAACAGTTTCCTTCTTACATTCAATGTATGAAATGAAATCAGGATCTATTACACTATTAGCTATGTCACTTTTTTATCTAGTTCTAAACAGATTTTGTTTAAAAGCTAAATCAAATTCAATGTCTTGTAAACTTGATAATTTATTTGGAAGAGAATTTTCTTTGATCAATTAATTTTTATTACCTAAAATTTGTACTTTTTTGTTTTTCTTTACAATTCTGTCAGGATTATCTACTATAACAGTAGGTTATGGATCTGGATTGGACCTAGTATAATAGACTCTTCTGGAAGCCAAAATTACATTTTTTTATGGAAAATTTACTAACTCTTCAAAATAATCTTAAGGTGAAACAATAAGTAAAAGTATAACCTTTAAGATCTATTTTAAACAGTGATGATTGGTTAGTCCCCCAGCATGGTCGCCAATATGTTATCACTCCAATAATTCTCGAGGGTTGTTATTATTTTTTGTGTTTTAAGGAATATTATAGGTAACCACAAACCTACTTTTAAGCCTTAGGATCTAGCCTTCCTAATGCTCAGAGAAGGCTCTCTCTATATGATTTATCTTTGTTGATTTAAGCTGATTTTAGGCTAGTTATGTAGGATTACTTGGGGTTTTGATTTTCGATTTGGTTTGGTGGTGAAATCGCCTACTAAGATGGATAAATGTAGGTTTGTATTCGATTGGGATAATGGAGTTAATGTTTCAATCAATCAGATCAGGATCAAGGTCTAAAGGGAAATCTTTATAGGGAAAGATAGTTGAGTTACTTTAGATCTTCAAGGTTGATGCTGAAAATGGTTTTAATTGGGGTAAGAGAGAAATTAAGGGTTCTAAATATCTGGATAATGAATGAAAAGACAAAGGTCGATCGAAATAAGGGACCAATTAAGAATTACTTTATCTGGATAGCAGAATAAAAACATATAAATGATAAATAGTTCAAAACATAGTGATTTTAACATATTCTGAAATAACATTCCTAATTTATCATTTAGATTTAGAAAGAGATACAAGTATTGGTGAAAAAAATAAGAATTTGACAAAGAACAAGTGAAAATACTTCACTAAAGTGGCCCAACACATGAATATTGTAATATGATGCTTTATTGCTTTAATTCAGTCTACTAACTTGAAATTGATACAATCACACTTAGGTTCAGAATAGTAAAACTATAGAAATGTTCAACAATTCATCCACACTCAGTACTTCCAAATGAGAAGTATTTATACAAAAAATCTTACAAAATATCCGAAAAAAAACTTACGAATTATTCAAGGAAAAGGAATATCTTCAACCAAAAAGATAGTGATAGCTTTCTAACTAATGCTAGTTGTCCCTAATTTTATTCAAATTATTGTTTTTTGTCTTCAATTTGTTTCTGATTTCTCTCTTTGTTGTTGCTCAAAGTGGGCTGCAATTAGGCAGTGGAGTGTCTTCTACGCTGGCAGATTTATCTGTGTTTTGATTTTCACTCTGACCTTTCAACTGATACACTTTAACCTCTGCTTTGTAATTTATGATTTGACTTTTATCTTTAACTTTAAACTAATAATCCTTCATTATGATACTCTTTGACTGATATATTTTCACTATAAAATATGACTACCCTGATTTATCTTTACAGCTATGTTTTTACTGCGAACTTATTTAACAATAAATCAATCATATTTTCCTAAAATTCTATCTTTGGCAATTTGATTTTCATCATCCTCCTGAATATTTCATCTAATTCAGTATAGTTTGAGAATGTAGGATTGTTGACAAATATGTGTTTCACCTCATGCTACAGGTAAAACAAATTCTCAAAATTCCTGTAAAGTACTTTCCCTGTTGGAATACCCTGTGAGGAAGGTAGATTAGCCTAATCCTTGACAACTTCTCTCATTTTCTTGTCATATTCATCCTGCTTCATTAGTTTATAATGAATAACTAATGGATTTAGAAGGCCTTTTTGCGTTAGGACATCAAATTTCATCACGAACCTTGTGATGGAAATTTCCATATTTTGGAATTTTTCTTCTAACTATATCATAAAATTATTTTTAGAAATAACCTTCCTAAATTATAGGATGGTTTATGTTCTATCATTAATTTCAATTCCTTATAGCTCTTTCCTGTTCTTAGAATAAATAATTTTGATGATTTCAAGAGCTTCTTCAGGTTTCTTACCATGTTCTTCTTTTATCTTTTCAATAGTTTCTTTTGTTGTATTGACTAAGTCTTTATGTTCATAAATAACCTAGATTGGTTGCCAAATATCATTGACTGCTTCAATGATATTGGCCCATAGTTTTTGTTGGACCCGTGCCATGGGTTCTTTTAATGTTATATCTTTCTCTAACTTCTTTAATTTCTCATTCAACTTGTTTTCCCTTTGTTCTTCATTCTTATGCATTATCTTAAAAAGATTCATTCATATTCCAGACTTTGAAGCTGTTATTTAAGTTTGTTAATTTCATTTTCCTGAATAGACATGTCCTGCATAGCTTTTACAGTTTCCTTGCTTCATCTGTATGATGTGCTGCAGTTTTTGAATAATATGTTGCCGAAGTGGTTGATGAGGTGATTAGAAGTGTTGTAGCCATTGGGATTGTAGGAGCCAATGATTCTGCTAGTATGGAAGGCACAACTATGGTGACTACAGCAATGACTGTGACTAGAAATTTCTCTGCTCTATCCTTTCTCTCCTGGACCAACTTGTCCATTTCATTCTCCATTTCTATGATTTGGGCAGTCAAATAGAATATGAGATTCATCATCTCATATTTTTTATTTGCATATTGTAACATCTCTTTTTCTTGAGGATGTTCAGTAGGAGGGAGCTTAAGTTACTTATTTAATGAAAAAATGTCTGCATTCTTCTTTTTTATCAATTCATCTACAACTTTGACATTACTAGGATCGAATCTTACTTTAATAACCAAATCCTCTAGTGATTTGATTCTATTGTCTTTTGCCTGTGAGGATGCCTTTTCTAAATTCACTTGATCATTGTTGTTTGCAAGAGTATTTTGGAGCTTTTGAACACTCATTGCCTCGTTTGTCATTGTTGAATAAAGCATTTTACCATCCTGTTTGTGAAATTCAATCTGATCAATGAGATGAAGGTCATCTGCTTGAACATCGTATGATGATTTCTTCTAATTTGCTACTGTTTTAGGATGCTTGAATTTAGGCTGGAGGAAAGTCATCTGCATTTTCCTAGTCTTATAGTCAAAAAAAGAAACAAATCTGCATAATGTCCATCTTCTTCTCTACTAGTTTGCTGGAAGAAGATATTTCAACACTGTGTTGCTTCTGAATAAGTTGAGTTTTAGAAGTTGATGTCTGATGTTCTTCTTCAATCACTGTAGGAGGTTCATTATCTTTTGCTTCTGTATCTGTATCAATCACTTCTATTGTTTCTACTCCTTCATTGATAGGATTTAGCATAGGTTTCCTCATGTACATCAATTTAAATTAGTTTCAGTAGTTGTCTCTGCAATGTATGATCATTCCTCTCTGTTTCTCTTTGAGGTTTTATCCTCTTTGGTTGGAGTTTGCAAGGTTTGACTAGTATCACCTTGCTTCTCTGCCTCTATCAAGGTGCTCTCTAGCCATTCAGATAGATTGGAGAATTTTTCAATGTTTGGTTTTTTCTCATGTACATAAGGAGTTAGTTTGCATTTAACTCTCATTTTACTTATTACTCCTAGAGGATCATAGTATCATAGAAAACTCTTACTAAATTTAAACTACTGTAAACACTTTTCAGCCTCTAGACCTACATCTTTGTTGTCACAAATGAAAGGGCCAACTTGATTCTTGATTTTGAACTATGTCTTTTTTTTAGCAACAAGGGAATTGATTGCATCAGAATTAATGAATTGTCTTATGTACTCAAAGGAAAATAGCCTCATTGGGAGGTATTTGGGAAGTTTACATGGAATGAGATTTGATCCAAATACTCTTATCTCAATATGGTTTTGGTACAAGTTCCAATCTCCTGTCCTATTATGTTCTGACAACTGTAGGACCTTCTTAATTTCTTCACTAATTCTGGGTTGCCTGCTATAGTTCAACAAAATGACTATAGGATGAATGAAGGAATCAATAAACTTGGTAAAGGTGGATTGTGTGGAATATTTTCTTATTAAAGGATTCCAAAATATGATTGAATGTGGGTTTTGTTCAACATAAAGCTTCTGAAGGTTTATGGAAAACTTCTCAAATTTAAAGTATAAAAACATGTGGAATAAGATTGAGGAATACTTGAAAACACCTTCAGAAGGAAATTTTACCAACTGTTCATGAATATTGTCAGCAAGGTATTGGGAAAATTTAAAAATGGTAGCATGAGGCTCACTAGGTGTGGAAGTAGACAAAAAAAATAGCACTGCAAAATTAGCATGTTCATATGTGAAATAACCAAGAATAAAAGACAACAAGGAGATGATATGTCCCATTCTTTCAAAAAAAATTGCAAATGAGTAAGGAGGATTTATCTTGGGAATTTATACAAAAGAAAGCATGAAAGTTTGGAATATTTGGAACCTCTTGGGGAAGTCAAATTCAGGTATAGATATGTGAGAGCTTCAATGGACAAAGGAACTTCATCTTGACTAGATTGGATCTAGAGCATTTGATTGATTGACTCGACAGTAATGGGAAATAGGATTTATTTTTTCAGAGTTTATTATGGCTCTCTGATCAGGGAAATAGCCCGATTGACATAGTATAATCACTCCTAGGCACTAGAGGGTCTAAGGGAAAACATATTTTGGAAAATTAGACTCCCAAATAAAGACTTCATCATCCTGATCTATGGGATTTTCATGGCTCCAGTAGTGGAGCTCAAGAAGGTTAAATTTTGTTGCTGTGTCATTAATAATTAAACCTTTATGAGCCAGGGGAGTGTTTTCTACATCTACAACAAGGGGGTTGCAGAGGATTAATAGTTACTACTGATTTAGAAGCCATTGTTTATGTTTTATTTCTCAATGTATTAATTTTTGACTAATAAAAAACCGATTTAGGCCTTTAGGAGCACCTCTGGCTGATGATTTAAAGTTTTCAGAATGATTGATGATTAAACAGGATTTATCCTCTGGTCTACAATTATTTAAACTTGTTTAATTAATCAAACTGTAATCTATGTGACTAAAAAGAAATCTCAGGATCTCTGAATTCTACAAAAATTGGTTCAGGGTTTGTAGAGAAGGATTTGGAGGCCAAGAGGGTTTTCTTTAGGTCTACAAAGTTTTAGATTAATCAAATTGTATTGTCTATGATTAAAAAAAAATTAGGACCTTAAATTTGTGTAAAAGCATGCCCAGGGTCTGTATGAAAGGACTTGAAAAGAACATAAGGCTTCCTATACTCTACAAACGCTTCTAATTTGATTCAATTACTGATTATTTTTTCTTTGTATCAAGAAATGGGCCTTTTCTTTGAGGAATACCTGGGAAAAACAAAGATTTTTTTTCTGCAGAGGGTTTCTAAGGCAATCGAAGGATTTATGAGGCTTTGCTGATATTTATAAGCTTCAATTTGGTTCTGCAATCTCCTATTGTGGTAATGATCTTGAATTCTGGTGAAAATATTTGGAATAAGGTCGACAGAGTAATTTTTGGCTCGAAAAAAGGTTAGAAATGCTCCTTCTATGAAAATATGTTAAAAAAATGGTGAAAAAGGGCTAACAAGGGTGGTTATATGTATTTTTGAACCAACAATGATAATCATAAATGCACGGTCAATTTAAATTGACATGTTGCTTTGCGCAATGAGCGAGAATACAACTGAGCAATTTTTTGCATTAACGAATGATGGTAAGTGGTAAAGTTCCTAAGGATGTGATAAAATGAAAAAATTCCACGTAGCTTGGAGTGGAGCTCCTAAAACCACAATTTTTTCAAGGTCTGGGGTATGTTAACGCTTATGCTATCAAATGTGTGACAAGGTTTGATAGCCTTTACATCTGGCGGGTGTGGATCCAATGGATGGAATAATGTGATGGAGTCGCGGGATTGGATAGGCATGGGGCCGAGGGTCTAAATGATGCAGGATATGTATTTTATATATTGGTCGGTGTTTTACACATGTTGATATGGTAAGTGTAATATTATAGTAGGAAGGGATAATACATAGTGGGGCCAAAAAATATATCACATGTGGGTAATTTAAACTATAGGATATAAAAAATAATGGGTTGGGAATATATATAAAGGAGTTAATATAATACAGGTTTAAAAGGTTTAATGCGGGAATTAAATATAATAAAGTTAAATTTTAGTAATATATACAATGCAGGAGATTAAATACACTAAGTTTAACATTAAAACTTATATTGGGAATGAATATTTACAGTGTTTCCCGAAATAAGGATTTAACTATTTAGACTTAGGATTAAATTATGTTTATGGGGTTTTGGTGTATTTTTTAATAAAGGGAAATTAGTATAAGTATTTTTCACTTTTCCAAAGAAAAAATGTGTTTTCACTTAGGAAAAGGGGCATTTTTGCAGGGGGGGGGAGAGTGAAATAAGGGGAAAGAGTAAAAACGAAGGGAATGGGGTACTTTTTCAAGGGGAATGATTTTGAAAGGAAGTTAGTAAATGAAATGACCAATTTTCTGCTATCTATGCCTTGTAAGTTTCTTTTACCTACCCATCAGCTTCCCTAACATTTTTTCTTCATTTACATGGGTGGATTTGAGCTTGCAAACCCTTATTCATTTTTCTTTTAAACAACAAACTAACTAATTCTATCCTTATTTCTTCCAAGGGCTTAGATTAAACTGTTGAACTCCTTATTATTATCTACCTAACTACTGATCTACCAAAATTAAATAGTTTGGCTAGATTTTTATTCTCTATATATCAACATAAAATTTAAAGCATGAAAGGCCAGTATTGAGCAGTTTTCTCTTCATGATTGTGGCATTTTTGACAAGATGCACACAATCATTATTTTGCAGTAAAGGTAAATAGTAGTGGAATTTGAATTTGCATCACTTTCATGTTTTATTTTTATCTCTTTTTTGTTTGGGGTTCATTTTATATTCTTTTTTTATCCTTTTTTCTTTCAAGTCCTTTGATTTTTCTTTTAGGACTTTTACCCTCTTTACATTTTTTTTTTTCTAATATGGGAAAACAATTTTTAGAAAGAAAAGTATGTACATATTACAAGACTAATCAAATTCAATTCAAAATTATGAATCCTATTATTATAGGACCCTAACAATAGGAATGGGAAATTTATATTTAATAGTGATATTGTTTATCTCCCTATAATATGGACACATTTGTGCACCAATACTAGTAGAGAAGATACATAACTTTCACTAGGTTGAATTATACCGACCTCTAGAATGTATGCAACGATACGTTCAATCACACTCTTTTGGGCATAATGATATCTATAAGGCCTTATGTTTGGAGGAACACTTCCTCCAATCAAATCAATAACATGAACATGATCACGAATAGGTGGGAGGCCTTTTGGAGTCTCAAATACCTTGGAATGATTGTCCAAGATTTTTTGCAGATATGAAGAAATAGATGATTTCTATGTTTGAACCTCTAGTGAGCATAACTGTAAAATCACGCCTCACTGTTATTTCCTTAGAATATTTTTCATGACATTAAAGTTTATTAGCTATCCTGGTTTCCCTCTGATACCCCGTAATTAAACTTCTTTTCTTTCCTTAAAAAATTTCAAAAAAATTTCTTCGAAATTAAAAGCTATAGTCCCCAAAGATTGGAACCATTGGAATCATAGTACAACATCAACAACATCCACTGGAATAGAAATAATTGTACTATTCACTACATATTACCCCATGGTTAGCCTGATACTATGGGACTTTATAGAGTAATTTATAGTTCCTCCATTTTCAACCATCACTTGACACTTTTGTACTGGATATAGGAAGCAATTCAATTCCTTGGCTATATTACAATGAATAAATTATGAGTAATACTTGAATGATTTAGAAATATTACTTTTTTCTTCTTGATATATCCTTCTAGCTTGAGAGTTTGAGGAGTGGTAATTCATTCCAGTGAATTACAAGATATGGTTGGATTCATTTATTATTTCTCTGGGATTGATTTGTAATGTATATCCTCCTCTTTTGTTGTGTGTTGTTCCTTTTCTTCCTCCTCCTCACAATCTATGTCAAGATAATTTATTCTCAACGCACTTATGACCTTTAGTGTATTTTCTATCACAACTATAAAAAATCCATTTTTATCCCTTTTCCTCCAATTGCTGTAGTGTCAACCTTGTAGGTTGTGGAAGGCTAGGAGAAATAGCACTTCCATATTTATAATTGTGAGTGTTATACTCCCTTGTTCTCATAATTTTTCTTTCGACTTTTTTTACCACCCTCAATGCCTTCTCCAATGAATTAGGTTCCCAAAGGTGAACCTAATGTTGGATGTTATCCTTTAATGTCCCTATGAAGACATCAATATTATGCTCCCATGGAATATTTGTTACCCTAATATTCAAGTTTTTGAAGTCCTCAATGTGCTCTACCATTGAACCTATTTGTTTGAGACTTATCAATTGGCTAAAGAAGGTGTTTCTCTTTGTATTCTTATAATGTGCTATCATTTCCTCCGTAAAAATTAGCCAAGTGATTTTTTTTTTATGAGAACAAAGGAATGAATACCATGCAAAGTAATTTTATTCTAAATATAAGGCTGCAATGCATGCCTTTTGTGAGCATTTAACATCATGGTGATCAAAATATTGCTCCATTTGTAGTATCCATGTTAGCGGATCCTTTCCAAAAAAATTCCTCATATAAATATTTGGAATGTTGTGGTTATTAAACCCACCATGGAGTTTCTAAAATCACAATTCATATTTCTTTTGTCCTCACCATGATTTTTATGGATTACCTTGTCATCATCAGGAACCCTTTCTTGCAAAAAATTTGTCAAACCTTCCATCAAACCTTCCACGTCTACTTTCAAAATTTTCATCTTAGCTTCCATGTAATCCATATTAGATTCCATGTTTTATTTTAAACCATTCATGTCACCTTTTAGTTCATCTTTGGTTGCTCTTTGTGAGAGCGAAATTAGTTGCACTTGGTCCCGTAATTTTGATATACCATGCTACAATTATTCCTCTTCATGTGTCATAGTAGAGCTCTCTGAGGGCTTAATGTGTGTGCAATTATTTTTTTTGGGAGGCATTTTACAATCTGATATTGATATATATGCTTCAATATTCCATTGGACTCACTTCAAACTGAATTTTAAAACAAGGTTTACGAAATTAAAAAAAACACACATTTTTCTTGCATTTTAAGCACTCTATATTGAAATTTTTTTTATCTACATGATTTCAGATCTCTAAGATCTCAAAGCCTATGGTAGCATGCTGAGTATTATGTCTAGTTCCACAAGTAAGACGAAATCTAGATTCTTCAACGTAAAGTTATGCAAAATCTCCCACGAGGACTAGATTATGGACTACTTTAGTAGAGCGAAGTTGTAAGGGATTCCATGTGTCACTCTTTAAACATTTGGCTGTGAAATTGATACAAAAAAAGCTGCAGTCTGTGTACTTTCAGACATTTTTACAAAATTCAAATATGATGCTTGAAATTAAATTTATGACGATTTTTCCTGGGTCACTTGTTTGAGATGAAATTTTGAACCTCCAAAAACCCCAACTTCCTCAGATGATATCTCTGAAAATATAGAGAACCAAGATTTGAAATTTGTGCAAAAGGTTAATTAGTATGTTTATTATATGTGGTTTAAATTTTAGTTTCTGAATCTTAATAGAAAAAAAGTATAGTGAAAATTCCAAGATGACCTATTTGAAGAAGCGAAACCCTAGAATTCAAATCTCATATACTAAATGTTATGCCACAAAGTCACAAAATAGAAATCAAATTATATCAACAACTTAAAAATTAGCCTCTTCAAGGGGGAAAACTCATTTATATTACATAAATGAAAAATTCTTGGATGATTCAAATGAAAAAACCTCCTTTCTATATGTAGGTGTCTAAGGCGTCACAATATAATCAAATCCGACATAAAAATAATAATCTAAGGGCACCAAAATGACAATAGTGGTCTTCTATGGGGCATAATAATAATAACATGGATACTAAATGGGTACAAAAATAACAATAAAGGGGCTACACTAACAGTAAGGGGTTTCACTAGTATTATAGGGAGCTCTCATTGAGACATGTGTTATTATATAACTAACTTAGATTCAAATAAGTAATTAGTGAGGGGTTGGGACATAGTGTAGTAGGTTCAATGGTTCAAGTCGAGTTGGGTATAGAAATATTCTACATTGGTTTAAATTTTTTTGAGTATAGAGTTAGTATGTGAGGAAAGTTGTTGAGATTCTTAGAGTTGGTTTGGTTACCTAAAAATTTAGTGTAATTAGATTGCAGATTTTGGAATATATATGAAAATATGTAGATTTAGGAAAGTTAATTGTTTTTCTTCAAAGAATTTTGTGGAGTTTTCAAAATATTTTGAAATCTACAATTTTGATAAGGATGGCCCTTTCAAAAAAATAACTCACACATTAATTAGTGAATTTAGAATTAGTTTTGTTTCATAAAAACCGAGTGAAATTAGATTGCAGATTTTGGAATACTTAGGAAATTCTATAGACGTGACTGAACTCAATGGTTTGAATTCACTCATGTCTATGAAATTCCCAAAATATTTTAAAATCTACAATCAAGATAAGCATAGTGCTTTCCCAAAAAAATACTAATACATATACGTGAAAAGTACTTGCAAGTTTAAAATGCCTTTATACCAATACAACATATATTGTGCAAGCTACCTCATTCCCAATGGCTGTGAAGGTCATGCCACTTTTTAGAAACACCTATAATAATATAGAATTCTTTCTAGATCCTCATACGTTTGATCCATCCAAATTTGAGGTTAGTGAATGTGATGTTTCCAGAATGTTTGGATTTTGAGGAGGATCATTGGTCTTATATATATATATATATATATTCCAAGGTTCAAAGTTAACAATAATAAAAATTTGTGATTTTCACTATTTACTTTTCAAGATCTACTCATATATTATTTACTTAAAAAATATTAAAATTTTGCCTTTGTTGTTGCAGATACCTCCAAAATAGATCATGTTTCTTCCCCTTGCCAGTGGATTCCATTCATGCCCTCGAAATGAATTAGAAAAGTTGGACACATTGATCATGATCCATAATCTCACAACCAAGTACATGTACCATTTATATGAGTATTTTATTCCCTAAATTTATTGAAAAAATTAAAAGCTACAAAATTAGATTTTTAGATCATTTCAATCCTAAAGTTTTCAAGATACTGACTAGATTTGTGCTTCGGATAATACATATACACAGAACTTCCAAATTTGTGTTGCACCCATCCCCATCAGTTCCCCACACAAATACCTCGCTACATTATGGATATAAAAGTGGATAAAGTTGAAAGGAATACTTTGAAAATATTTTAGCATTAGATTTTCTAACTATTTGGCTGGATTTGGGAGGCCTTTCACAAATATAATGGAATATTTCTAGAAGTACAAGGTTTTCAAAAAATGAATAATATATTCATGAAAATAATTTATTGTAAGGAGAATCATATAGGAAAATATTGCAAGGCAGAGACATGGTGGTGGATTTCTTGTTTTTTTCTATTGTTAATGGTGATCTATCAAGAATTATGATACTTTTTTAATATGGCCCCTTCCTGGTTCCCAAACAAGGACTTTAAGTAAAATTCAGGTCCAAGATTGAAAAATATCTACGCACATGAGCCTCCTCATCACATACTTCACAGTAGTTCCAATGGTAGCAATAGTTGTAGCAGGAGACACAGATATGCAATATTTGCACACTACTACACAAGGGTTGTTTAAGAAAAGATGAAATTAACATTTCATTTGAAGCATTTAACTAAACTAATTTGGATTGAATATCTTGTATAAGACTTTTCATTGTTTTCATTTTTATATTAAAATATGTTGACAGATATGCAAAATCGAGGTTTTCATATAGACATTGCAGGGAGGAGCGTATGTTGGGCTAAAGGAGCTATTCCGTTTTTTAAATGATGTTTTCATACAAAAAAGAGTCTTCAAATGGGTTAAAATAACTATTCAGTTACTGCAATTAGTGAAACCAAGTAGTAATAGTGTCAGTGAAGGAATTTGAAGCCTCTTTTGGATCCTTTTTTGTATTTCTTTATTGAAAAAATCTAACGCAAAAATGAACGTGAAAGTTAATTGTTGTGGAAAGATATTAACAACTTGTGCTAATTCTAGTTACTTTACTTTCTGGGACTAGATTAAATTGTTTGTAGATTATTGTGTATTATTAGCTTGTTTTGTGGTCATGATATAAGCGTGTGAAATTTAGCTAACTCCTTTGAGTTATTTTTTTATTAAGTTAAAAATAGGTGTTCCATGATTATAGATTTTATAAAGATTGCCATTATGTGTTGAATTTTTTTTTAAATCAATGCCTACATGTGTAATTTCATGGAATGTTATAATTCACATAAGTTTCTAAATGGTATTTTTTTTTAAATTAGATATTTTTATATTGATTTATTTCAAAGGTGATATATTTTTCTAGATTCTTTGTTTTATATTGTCTTTAAAGAGAAAAAAGTGATATTGTATTTCTTTTAAATATAAATTTTTATTGTATTTAGAGAGAATTTTTTATAATCAGGTGTGCTTCTTGAAGTATTGGATGCACATGATGCATAGGAGTTCATGATGAATTCGATATATTTGCAGCCATTGGAGACCTTATGTTATCATGGGCTTGGAGTATCTGGTTCATTGAGAACCTAACGTTAGGACATGACCAACTTTGATGCATTATGTGGTGCATACCTTAGACACATTATGGGGATGTTCGTGAGGAGTTACTTGATGGATATGATATAGAAAGTGTTAGCCCCTATAAATTTTCGACAAGAAAATAGGGGGCTAAATGTTTCTGAGCCTTCAAAGAATGCATTTCCTCTGAAAACACGTCATCCTTGAAGCTGCCTTGTGCCTTCTGTCCATTGATAAAATCCCCTCTGCTCATTCCCATTATAAAGCCTCTCTGTTTGTGAAGAATGCCTAAAGGCCTCCTTTCCCTCCGATTACATCCTCAATTAGCCTATGTTTCCCTCTCTTTTTCCCTTCCCTTGTTTCTCTAAATTATCCCAAAATCCCCTTTAAATCCTACACACACCCCTTATTTGGTTTGGTTCCCCCTTTTTCCCTCTATCATTACCCCTTCTGGCCTCAAATTACATTAAAAAGGGCCAAAAACCCATATTTCAACACATATCAGGCCTAGCCCCTTTCGGCCAGCCCCCAAAACTGTTTCCCCACGTGACCTGGGTGCTAGAACCAAGCGCAAGCCCGGAAAGCGCTTATTGGATTGGATATCAGGAGCGCTTTTAACCATCGATTTGTATAGATCGTACGGTCTTCATAAAATCCATAGCATCCATGGACCCCCACCCAGTCACCCTTCCGATTGCATATCCACCATCCATATGACCCGCAAATCAACTGTCCATATTTCACCTGCCCTGGTGGTCCCCGTGCCAAAGCACTGTTCAAAACCAGGGGTTTACATTGCACCGCTTTTGGAGGGCGGGCTCTATTTTTCATTTTGCAGTGATGCCATACAACAACCAACACGTGGCATTGAGCACTATTGGGAAACCGCCCTCATCGTGCATTAACATTCGACTGTGGACCCGTCGCGATATGCGCGTACACCGTCCAATCTGAAGCTGTCCATCCAATGGTGATCACGCCACGAAGATGCTCGAGAGTTAGCTCGAGGCAAACAGGACCCCTGGCCCACCATCTGTCGCCCTCCGATGCGTTTTCCACCATCGATCTCCTCCTGAGATCAGATGGTTCAAATTAAATCCACACCCTGCCATTGATCGGGTCTGGCCACGTCACCCATTCCACGTGTTTACATCACAGTTTCACCCGTCCCCTTTATATTTCATTCAAAAGGCAAAATGTCATTGTTTGCATTAAATTTGTTGCATTCTGCCAACTTTCACTAGACCATTTTCCATTGTTTCGTTGCGTTTTTTTCCATCACCCTACATTGCTCCACCACTTCACCAGGCTACACTGCATTGCCATTGTCCCCACTGCATCCACCCTTCCCATGCATGGTTTTCTTAACATGTTTATATGTTTTGCAGGGTTACAGGCAGGCAGAAAATGGCCATGGTTCACAGTCACTATTACAGTGGTGAAGAACACAAAGAAGACCATGTGTAGAGATCGAAATCATGAAGAAGGACTTAGGAGGATGTTATGACATGAATTTCATTAAAGGAACAGGGTTAAACTCTATAAAACCTTTCCAGAGCCATTAAAGCGTAGATTTCACTGACAGAGGCAATCATGGAGCGGCAAAGTGTATTAGTGAGAAAGCAGAGAGTTTAATAATTGTAATCGAAGATTGTGAGCCTTAATTCAATAATTTAAGGTAGGGTACCAGATCGAAGACATCATGGATAACACAGAAGGTATGATGCATAGAAAACAAGATCATCAGGGTGTTTACATCAGTAGAATGTCTCCTCCTGAGAAAGGACATAGTACTCATACGATTTTAGTTTACGTTATTTCCATGAGAAGTTTTCCCCCTTGACAACAGTCCTATGCTATCAGACGCATTTATTACACAGTATGGTAGACCTAAAATCATTGATTTTCCTTTGTTCAGTTAACCAAAATTCTACAGAGCGCTACAACAAGTACATCAGAAACATACCTGGATTAATTCGCGGCCTGACGAAGACCACTCTTTCATCCAAAGAGTACTGAAGATAAATGCCCATAATTTAAAATAGAATGGGCCTCAACCCTCTTATTTTCCTGAGTTTTAATGCTAAATTTAGTTTTTCATCTACCCCCTCTATCTCTCATTCAACTATAAGATTCATGAAGGAACTATTTGTAGGTTGTTGGTCAGATATCTGAGAATTGCAAGTAGTTTCTTTTAAGACATAGTCTCTGTGTAAAGTTGTAAGATAGGTTGAGGAAGATGTTTTCAGACTGAATATCAAGCTGTTGGCAATGTTGTACATGACTGGTGTCGCTCTTTAATATGAGAAGCACATTTCTTTGGATCCTGATTCAAAGCAGAGGTGATTTTTTTCTATCTCTATATTTTTTTTACCTTGTAGTTCATTACATTTCATTTCTACTGCCTCGCATCAGAAATCTGGCATAGGATTTACCCTCGTTAGGTACCCTATGTTTCTGCTCTCCTTGCCTTCAATTTTTTCTGCTGTATGTGTTATCTGAAGATTGTTTCAAGCTAATTTAACCAGTGTAGTGGTCAAAACATATGCTACTAGCTAATGTATGAATTAATGAAACTGTTCTCAGATGTTCTTGTTAGGCTTTGATCAAATGAATTGGGATACTGGGAGTTTAGATCTTTGTCTCTGCCTCACTAGAGTCCTTCTCACTTGATTAAACCTTTGTAAGTTCCCTTAAGCTGGATACCAAACCATTGAGAGTTCAAAGTCTCTCTCTGACTTTAGGTTTTCACCTTTATGTTCTGAAATCTTTAATGTTCCTTGTCTGACGAGTTAACCTTTAGGTTTTGGGTCACAGGTTTTCCAATGGCATGCCCTATCCCTGGATCTGATTTCTGAAAGGTCACCTTGGCAGTTTCCTTCATCTCACCCTATCTCTTACCATTTCATGTCACACTATCATCTTTAAGATCCAACGCTTTAGATGACTAGCCCAACTGAAAGCATGCATATTGATTAGCAAGTAAACCCTTTCCTGACTCCATTGCCCAATGGTCTCAATTTTTTTCTAAGTTATCTCTCCTTTGTCTAGAATCCTTTTATACAGCCTTGTCTTATATTGAACCCTTCTTTCCCGATTCCCAACAACCACACAAAAATCAAACAAAAAAACGCTGAGCCTATAACTAGCCTAATATCTTGACTTTAGAGCTTCAAAGACATAAAAGCTTTGCCAATATAGAGATATCCCTCTCTGGACCCAGGAGGGCTAGATCCTGAGATCTGAAAGCGGTTCTGATGTTGTCTCATCTTTTGGTCTTGCCAATTTGGCCAAAACATGGGAATCCGAACATAATGGCAACTCCACTGGGGAATTCCTAAGTATTTCCCATTTTACTACATCACAAGAGCCTCAGAAAACCGAAATATTTGGTTAGGTTGGCAGTGAAACACTTCCACTTGCAATTCACTTTCTACACCACTTGTTGTGTTTCTCCCCACACTCTTAGACAGAGTCTGGAAAGGGTCAGGTAGCCTCCAGATCTCACTCTCTTTCAGAGCTGAAATATCTGGTAAAAGCCCTCCTAGTCCATCTCTAGTCAGATTTTGTTGTGTTTGAAGATATCCTTGAAAAGGGACATTACATAAACACTGTGGTGGACAATGTACCTCTCTTGAAAAATTCTAAACTTGCACCTGGCGACTCCTTAGTTTTTTTTAAAGATCAAAGACACCAATGGTGATCAATAGGCCTGCTGATTACCTTGGTTCACATAGGACTCCATTGGGAGACCAGCCTCCATAACAACATCATCCATAATAGAAGTAACAATTAGGGTTAAGCTGCTTTGTTGGAAACTAGAATTATGGCTTCAAGAACCATTCACACAAGAGCTTATCCTAACCAAAACCCACCTGGAATAGTTGAAAACCCTAAGATCATCCTCAAGAAATATCCTACACTTAAAAGAACAACTATTTCCATCCACATCCATAAAGCTAACTCTGCACCAGAAGACTTTGCAGCTCTATTAGTCCCACCTTTTGACCTAGACCTACCAAACAAATTACCAAGAACTAGGTCATTCAGTGTTCTAGACCAGCCAGACCTTGAGCTTCCCAGTTCACCATCTCATAGTGGTCAACACATCAGGGACAGAGAAACCCCTCCATCTACACATCATGATATTCACTTCATTCAAAACTTGGGGCTCTATCACCCTAAATCTGCTCAACAGACTTCTGCTGGTCCTAGTATCCCTGTCATCCATATACCAGCTGCTCAAGCCTATCCCTTACCTCTTCAGAATACCATCATGGCAGCCTGGTATGCACCTCTAGTTTTACCTCAGCCTCTAGTGCCCCTACCCAATGATTATCAATCAAAGATCCGACACTTCACTGCGAAAGAGTCTACCACACCTCAGCACCATGTAGAGAGGATGGAATATTCTTTTGACTACATGGAGATAGATGATGATACGGTTAAGATGAGAATCTTTGCCTAGAGCTTAGGAGGTGATCTGAAGAAATGGTTTAAAGGCCTACCTCCTAATAGTATCCAAGACCTTCCTGCTTTGTATCAAACCTTCATAAATAAATGGGAAGTTAAGGCCAACCCTCTCCAAATCTTAGCAGAATACAAGAAACTTAAAATAAATGTAGGAGAGAGTGACCATGACTACCCTACAAGGTTTAATAATGTATATAATGCTCTTCCCGCACACATGAAACCTCCCCAAGGTTTGGCCCTAGTGAAATACCCTGAAGGATTTGATGCTGACATGGCTTACCAGCTTAGGGAGAGAGATTACAACACATTGGAAGAAATGAAAAAGGGAGAAGTGAGTGTAGAGGCTAATCTGATTGAGAAAAAAGCCAGAATGAGGGATGAAAAGAGGGTGACATATAGAGATGACACTGTAGCTTCCACATGTGATCCCAATTATGACCGTTTATCTAAAAACATGGAAAATATACAGCAAATGATGGAGAAAATGGTTGTCACAGTTATTAATTAGAACATAAACCAAAATCATAACCAGAACCAAAACTTTAGAAGAAGCAATACCAATCCCAACAGACAAAGAGACTCAGATCAGCATGTTATTTCCCCATTTCAAGAGAAATTTCTTGATGAAGATGAGGGAATCATAGAAGAGACTGAGGGAAACACAATAAACATGTTTGAGGTAGAAAAATCAATCCACAACTATTCCACAGAAGAAGATGGGCCCTCACCCTCATATTGGAATGAGGAAAGATCAAAATATGAGGATTACAGGTTGGGTTTTGAAAATGCCATCATGCAGGTCAGGGAACAGTATGAAATTATAAGCAAAAAGAGCCTAGACAATTCCAAACCCAAAGCTTCTGAGATTACCATCAAGAAAAGGCCTAAGAAAACTTCTAAAGCAGCTGCTAAAAGTAGCAAATCAGCAGCTGAGAGTTTTGGGAAGAACAAAGAAAAAGACAACCAAAACACTGAAAAACAAAGTCAACCAACTAGAAGCACTAGCACTGCAGTTAGTGCTCCTAATAAAAAAATTCCTAAGCCTGTACATATTGAGAATCAACCCATTGATTCTGCCACCAAGGTGATGGCTAAAAAAACAGAGTTGAACATTCCAAAGAGTCAGTCCACTTTCAATTTGGAGAGTGAGATTGCGAAAATTAAAATCTCTGTCCCACTCTTTGAGCTGGCCACTCAAGATGTATATAAAGGCCAAATTTTGAAAGCTTTAAATCTAGGTGAAAACGGGGACACACTCAATCTGAGTGATGATCAACCAGCCCTTCTGTTTGGTCCAAAGATAGAAGGGAGGTTTCGGGAAGGGGTAGTACCCCCTTTTTATATCAGTCTCAATATCCACGAAAAGATCCTTCACAACGCAGTGCATGACCCTGGGACCTCACAAAACTTGATGCCTAAGGTATTTATGGAAAGATTAGGCCTAGAGATAACCCGTCCCTATAAATACATCTATTCATTTGAATCTAGCAGAGTAAAGTGTCTTGGCCTGATCAAAGATTTATGTGTGAACTTAACCCAGATTCCAGCCAAATGTATGGTCATGGATGTTGTAGTGGCAGATGTGCCACCTCAATATGGCATGTTTCTGTCAAGGTCATGGGGAGCAAAGTTGAAAGGTACAATGCAGATGGATGGGGCATACGCCACAATCCCTATCTTCAGCCAACTTAGAAGACTGTATAGAGAGGCACAAATGAAATTCCTGGTTAGTAGCCCTGAAAAACCTGAAAATTCACCTTTATACTCTGTACACATAGATCTTGACTCCTTTATCCTTTCCAATGATGAATCCTTAGAGGGGCCAGAATTAAAAAATAAAGATACAAACAATGAAACAAAGCCCATAGACTTTAACATAATGGCTACTCTAGACTTGGAAGAAAACGATGTAGACACCTATGGGCAGTGCACCAAAAACGAAACTCAGAGTGAACAAGGAATAGAATGCAGTCAGCTGATTAGTCACCCCTCACAAGTTTGTACATTGCACGAAGAACGAGACCATCCACAGTCCAAAGTAGACCCCGTAACACAACAGACCAGTGAAACCTACATTAGGGAAGAAAATGATGATAAACACGAACACTACCCCTTATGGGAAATAAACTTCGATGGGTCATGCACCAAGAGAACTGCAGGAGCAGGAGTGTGGGTACATAACACAGAGAGTAACTACGGAGAGAGCCATGCCTGTAACCTACATTTCAAATGTACAAATAACATCGCAGAGTATGAGCCTCTTATCCTAGGCGTGTATCTATTGAAAAAATTAAGAGCCCGTAGGATACCTGTGCATGGGGACTCTGAGTTGATTATAAAACAAGTGAATGGTGAATACACAGCAAAACATCCTAGGCTAAGAGCGTACAAAAATGATGCTATGGATCTATTGAAAACCTTTGTAGAATACAAACTGGTGTTCGTCCCTAGGAGTCAGAACGCAATTTCAAATGGATTAGCCTATGTGGCTAGTTCGTATCACAAGCCTCCCAGTGACCAACAAATCATCAATCAGAGAAAATTCAGACCTGCAGTGCTAGAAAACGAAAAATACTGGCAGGTCTTTGAGGGCGATAAGTAGATTGAAGATTTCTTGATGGGAAAGAACGAGTTTGAATTTTCCGATTCACTCTAAATATGATGATAGGTGCCTAAATGAAGAGCCCTCGGATGAGGAAGAAACACCCTGTAACATAGAAATAAACACTTTAAATGAAAAGATTGGAAATCCAAACGAAGAGCATGAAAACGCAAATAGTGAGGAAGTAGAGGTGCTGCAGGCCAAAGATAAGAACATACCTCGAGGTCTGGCACCTTTAGAGGATCTTTTCGACTTTGATGATGTAGAAAAAAATCCCACTATAGAACACACAGACTCTAATGTCGAGGAATGCGACATAGGCACTGAAGATAGGCCCAAGATAATTAAACTGGCTAAATCCTTACCCGCAAACATGCAAATGAAATACATTGATCTATTCAAGGAATTCATTGATGTTTTTGCCTGGAACTACGAGGACTTGCAGGCCTATGACACAAACACCATACAACACAAAATACCTTTTAAATAAAATTAGAAACCCTTCAGACAGAAACTTCGCACAATAAACCCAAAACAATTGTCTGCAGTGGAAAAGGAAATAAAGAAGATGTACGAGGTAGGAATAATAGTTCCTGTGAGATTCTCTGATTGGGTCTTAAACCTAGTGGCTATGAGAAAGAAAACAGGTGAGATTAGACTGTGCATAGATTTCAAGAATCTTAACAGTGCCTCACTTAAAGACAATTACCCTTTGCCAAAAATGGAACACATTCTTCAGAAAGTAGTATGCTCAAAAAGGATCTCCCTATTAGATGGTTTTTCAGGTTACAACCAAGTTCTAGTACTTCCAGAAGACCAACTCAAGATTTCTTTTACCACTCCATGGGGCACCTTTATGTATGTAAAAATTCCCTTTGGACTGATGAACACTGGTGAAACCTTCCAACGATCAATGGACATAGCATTTTCAGATGAAATAGGGCACTTCATTGTCATATATCTGGATGACACAACAGTCTATTCCAAGACTGAAGAAGAACACCTGAAGCATCTGAGGAGAGTCTTTGAAAAATGTAGAAGGTTCGGTCTGTCATTGAATCCCAAAAATACTGTATTTGGGCTGCAAGAAGGAAAGCTTCTTGGCCACATTATATCCAAGAAGGGAATTAAGATAGAATCACAAAAGGTTGATGGAATACTACAAATCACACACCAAAGAAAAATCAAAGAATTACAGTTCTTCATTGGAAAAATCAACTTCCTAAGGAGGTTTATTCCCAATTTAGCTGAACACCTCAGGAATATTACTAACATGTTAAAGAAAGGTGTAGGATTTAAGTGGAATTTTGAGGCGAACAAATCCTTTGAGTCAGTTAAACTTGCACTCACCTAGGCTCCTGTCCTAGTTAGCCCTGATTTCTCAAAATATTTCCTGATCTTTTCATTTGCCTCCGAGCATAAAATAGTTGCAGTTCTGCTACAGAAAAATCCAGAGGGAATGGAACATCCCATTTCTTTCTTCAGCAAAGCACTTAGAGATGCACCCTTGAAATACAACATAATGGAAAAACAGGCCTATGCCTTGGTAAAGGCCTTGAAGACTTTAGGGTGTACATACTGCATTCCCACACCATAGCCTACATGCCAAACATAGTGGTTAAAGACATCTTGTCCCAAGACCCAGATGGGAAGATGGGAAAATGGATTTTCATGATCTTCGAATATGACCTTGAGATAAACCCAAAAAACTAATCAAAGGTCAGGGCTTAGCTTAGTTAATGGCTTAATCAAATTTACAAGCCCTTGACATAAACATGGTAGATGCCTTGGATGAGCAGGAAGGATTTCTTGACCCCACTGTTGAGGAGAAATTTCCGAACTCTCCATGGTATTCTGACATTCTGTATGTGCTCACACACCTCAATGCCCCTCCTGAACTATCAAAGACCAAGGCCAGATTCCTAAAGCTAAAAACTAGAAACTATTTCATATTGAATGACTACTTATACTGGAAAAATACAAATGGCCTATTGCTTAAATGTTTTCCTGAGACTGAAGCAAAGAGGATTAAATGAGAGTTCCATGCTGGAGAGTGTGGAGGCCACCTGAACTGAAAAGCCACTGCTAACAAAATACTCAGAGCTGGCTATTATTGGCCTACACTTTTCAATGACATCCATAAGATGATAATTGCCTGCCATAAATGCCAGATTTTTGAAGGCAAAAGAAAGCCCCTACCTCTACCTCTACAACCCATCACTGTTGAAGGTCCATTTATGCAATGGGGCCTAGATTTCATAGGAGAAATACACCTTGCTTCTTCTGCACAACACAAGTGGATCTTAACAGCCACAGATTACTTGACTAAGTGGATAGAGGCCATACCTACAAGGAATGCCACATATTCAGTCATCATTAGGTTCCTAGAAGTCCACATCCTCTCTCGATTTGGCTGTCCAAGGAAAATAATCATGGATCATGCTGCTACTTTTGGATCCAAGAAATTGGTTGATTTTTTTCACAGGTATCAAATAGCACTCAGTCATTCAAATTCCTATTACCCACAAGGTAATGGGTTAGTTGAATCATCAAACAAGAGCCTGGTAACCATTATCAAAAAGCCACTCGAAGAGAACAAAAATTCATGGCATAACAAGTTAGTGCATGCCTTGTGGGTTGACAGGCTTACGACAAAGAAATCCATTGGCATGTCACCATACCAGCTTGTCTATGGAACAAAAGCCATGTTTCCTACTAGCCTTGGAGTACCAGTGATCAAACTTGTCCAAGAAATTTAGACAGAAGAAGAGAGCATGGTGAGGAGGATAAACCAAACAATTCATCTCCAACAAACAAGGGAAGAGGTCTATAACAGAGCTACGAAGGTTCAGGAAAATATAAAGAAGTTGTTTGACAAGAGAACCAAAGCTTCTGACTTCAAAATTGGGGATAAATTTCTGAAGTGGGACTCAAGGAGAGATGACAAAGGAAAGCACGACAAGTTTGACAGCTTGTAGCAGGGTCCATACATCATCTAGGCCATTATCGGTCCAAATGCCTTTTTTCTGCAAGAACTAGATGGTATGGAGCTGTTTGGACGTCCTCTCAATGGCAGGATGCTCAAACACTACTTCTGCTGATTTCTAGTTTCCAGTTCCCATTTCCATTGTAAATACCATTGCTGGGTTATGTTTTCAAGGAAAAAGAGAAAATGTTTCAAAAAAAAAAGAGAGAAAGGGAAAAAGAGGTTCAGACATGCTCAAAACATGAACCTCTGAAGCGCAAAAGATTGGCTCTAATATGATCAAAGTCTGAGCCAAAGAAGTAAAACAACTGGTTCTAACATGCTCAAAATCTGAACTAGCAAATAAGGAAGAAGAGTCAGCTCTAACAAGCCCAAAACCAGAGCTGAAATGAAGAAGAGAAAGTGACTCTAACAAGCTCAAAACTTGAGTCACAAAGAAAGAAAGATTCTTCAAAAATTTAGATTTCAAGCCTTCAAGATTTTGTTCTCAGTGTTCTGCAAGTTTTTGTCCATGTGTAATTGTCTTTATGCCTTGGATCCACAACCAACTAGACTTTCTAATCCTAGTTTGACTGTTTTTAAATTTCTGTTGTAGAATGTAGAGAAGAAATCTTCTGGACAGTTTAAACCCAACAGATGTTAGATTAGGTAGAGAAACATGTGAGGCCAAAAGTTTAATCCGGTCTCATGGAGTAATAATGGTAGAAATAGAATAGGGTTATTTTCTTGTTTGTAAAAATTAAATGATGTAAAGGGTCTGCTAGTCCAAATGCACCCTGGAAGAGAAAATGGTAGGATTGTAGATGGGTAGGTAGATTGTTTGAGAATGTTTCTGCTGATCTATCATGTTTGTGGCAGCTGATCCAAGAAAGAGAAAGAATGGCTCAAGTAGCAGGCATCAGGCCTACAACAAAGATCATTTATCGATTCTTGACTCCTTCAAGAAGAAGCCATCCCCATGTGGAGCCACTGTTAGCCCCCTATAAATTTTCGACAAGAAAACAGGGGGCTAAATGTTTCTAAGCCTTCAAAGAATGTGTTTCCTCTTAAAACACATCATCCTTGAAGCCGCCTTGTGCCTTCTGTCCATTGATAAAATCCCCTCTGATGATTCCCATTATAAATCCTCTCTGTTTGTGAAGAATGCCCAAAGGCCTCCTTTCCCTCCTATTACATCCTCAATTAGCCTATGTTTCCCTCTCTTTTTCCCTCCCCTTGTTTCTATAAATTATCCCAAAATCCCCTTTAAATCCTACACACACCCCTTGTTTGGTTTGATTCCCACTTTTTCCCTCTATCGTTACCCCTTTTGGCCTCAAATTACATTAAAAAGGGTCGAAAACCCATATTTCAACACATATCAGGCCTAGCCCCTTTTGGCTAGCCCCCAAAACCATTTCCCCACATGACCTGGGCGCTAGAACCAAGCGCTAGCCCGGAAAGCGCTTATCATATTGGATATCGAGAGTGATTTTTAACCGTCGATCTGTACAGATCATATGGTCTTCGCAAAATCCATAGCGTCCATGGCGCCCCCCCCTTCGTTCACCCTTCCAATTGCATATCCACCGTCCATATGACCTGAAAATAGACGGTCCATATTTCACCCACCCCGGTGGTCTCTGCACCAAAGCATTATTCAAAACCGGGGGTTCCCATCGCACCAATTTTGGAGGGCGGGCTGTATTTTTCGTTTGGCAGCGATGCCATACACCGGCTGACACGTGGCACCGAGCACTATTGGGAAAGTGCCCTCATCGCGCGTTAACGTTCGACTGTGGACCCGACGCGATATGCGCATACACTGTCCAATCTGAAGCTATCCATCCAACGGTGATCACGCCACGAAGATGCTTGGGAGTTAGCTCGAGGCAAACAGGACCCTTGGCCCACCATCTGTCGCCCTCCGATGCATTTTCCACTGTCGATCTCCTCCTGAGATCGGACGGTTCAAATTAAATCCACACCCCGCCATTGACCAGGTCCCGCCACATCACCCATTCCACGTGTTTGCATTGTAGTTTCACCCGTCCCCTTTATATTTCGTTCAAAAGGCCAAATGTCACTGTTTGCATTAAACTTGCTGCATTCCGCCAATTTTCACCAGACCATTCTCTATTGTTTCACTGCGTTTTTTGCCATCACCTTGCACTGCTCCACCATTTCACCAGGCTACACTACATTTCCATTGTCCCCGCTGCATCCACCCTTCCCATGCATGGTTTTCTTAACGTGTTTTGCAGGGTTACAGGTAGGCGGAAAACCGCCATGGCTCACAATCATTGTTACAGTGGCAAAGAACACAAGGAAGACCATGTGCAGAGATCGAAATCATAAAGAAAGGCCTAGGAGGATGTTATGACATGAATTTCATTAAAGGAACAGGGTTAAAATCTGTAAAACCTTTCTAGATCCATTAAAGCGCATATTTCACTGACAGAGACAATCATGGAGCGGCAAAGAGTATCAGTGAGAAAGCAGAGATTTTAAGACTCATAATTGAAGATTGTGACCCTTAATTCAATAATTTAAGGCAGGGTGCCAGATTGAAGACATCATGGATCACACAAAAGGTCCAATGCACAGAAAAATAGATCATCAGGGTGTTTACATCAGTAGAATGTCTCCTCCTGAGAAAGGACATAGTACTCATACGATTTTAGTTTACGTTATGTCCATGAGAAGTTTTCCCCCCTGAAAATAGTCCTATGCTATCAGACGCATTTGTTACACAGTATGACAGACCTGAAATCGTTGATCTACCTTTGTTCAG
Source organism: Pinus albicaulis (assembly GCA_034641835.2). Taxonomy (NCBI): domain Eukaryota; kingdom Viridiplantae; phylum Streptophyta; class Pinopsida; order Pinales; family Pinaceae; genus Pinus; species Pinus albicaulis. The sequence continues at coordinate 742,716,998 of CM076577.1, forward strand.
TTCACCAAAATTTTATAGAGCGCTACAGCAAGTACATCAGAAACATACCTGGATTAATTCGTGGCCTGACGAAAACCACTCTTTCATCCAAAGAGTACTGAAGATAAATACCCAAAATTTAAAACAAAATGGGCCTCGACCCTCTTCTTTTTCTGAGTTTTAATGCCACATTTATTTTTTCATCTACCCCCTCTATCTCTCATTCAACTATAAGATTCATGAAGGAACTCTTTGTAGGTTGTTGATCGGATATCTGAGAATTGCAAGCTGTTTCTTTTGAGACATAGTTTCTGCGTAAAGTTGTAAGATAAGCTGAGGAAGATGTTTTTAGACTGAATATCAAGCTGTTGGCAATGTTGTACATGACTGGTGTTTCTCTCTAATATGACAAGCACATTTCTTTGGATCCTAATTTAAAGCAGCGGTGATGTTTTTCTATCTCTGTATTTGTTTTACCTTGTAGTTCACTACATTTCATTTCTACTGGCTCGCATCAGAAATCTGGCATAGGATTTACCCTTGTTAGGTACCCTATGTTTCTGCTCTCCTTGCCTTGAATGTTTTCTATTGTATGTGTTATCTGAGGATTGTTTCAAGCTAATTTAACCAATGTAGTGGTCAAAACATATGCTGCTAGCTGATGTATGAATTAATGAAACTGTTCTCAGATGTTATTGTTAGGCTTTGATTAAATGAATTGGGATACTGGGAGTTTAGATCTTTGTCTCTACCTCACTAGAGTCCTTCTCACTTGATTAAACCATTCTAAGTTCCCTTAAGTTGGGTACCAAAGCATTGAGAGTTCAAAGTCTCTCTCTGATCTCAGGTTTTCACCTTTGTGTTCTTCAATCTTTAATGTTCCTTGTCTGAAGAGTTAACCTTTAGGTTTTGGGTCATAGGTTGTCCAATGGCATGCCCTGTCCCTAGATCTGATTTCTGAAAGGTCACCTTGGAGGTTTCCTTCATTTCACCCTCTCTCTTACCATTTCATGTCACACTATCATCTTTAAGAACCAACGCTTTAGATGACTAGCCCAACTGAAAGCCTGCATATTGATTAGCAAGTAAACCCTTTCCTGACTCCATTGCCCAATGGTCTCAAATGTTTTTTGAGTTATCTCTCCTTTGTCTAGAATCCTTTTATACATCCTTGTCTTATATTGAACCCTTCTTTCCTGATTCCCAACAACCACACAAAAATAAAACAAACAAACCCTGAGCCTATAACTAGCCTAATATCTTGACTTTAGAGCTTCAAAGACATAAAAACTTTGCCAATATAGAGAGATCCCTCTCTAGACCCAGGAGGGCTAGATCCTAAGGTTTGAAAGCGGTTCTGATGTTGGCTCATCTTTTGGTCTTTCCAATCTGGCCAAAACATGGGAAGCCCAACAGAAAGGACGATTTGGAGTTGGATGGAGTTGCAGCGATGGATATTGCTTGGTTAGGAACACTTGGGTATGGGTTGAGTAGATGAGACTTGGCCACTTTTGATTGACATGATGTCTAATTGGTATAGGACCATGAAAAACACATGGTTGGGATGATGAGGCATGTTTAGACTTGATACTTCGACATTATTGATGAACAACATATTGGAGATGGGATGTAGTTTTCTTCATGGACCTGCATATGGCACGTTGGATTGGTGGAGAGAGTTCTTGATCGAGTTGAGGATGTGACGAGATTCTAGAGAAACAACTGATAAAGGCATGAGGAGGTGTATTCACATGATTTTTGTGTGATGGTTGGAATGATCGCCCAACTAGTTCAAGTCATAGAGTCCAGAAGTGTGTTGATATGTGCATAAGTTGATTTGGAGTATTGTAGAAGCAGTTCAAATGATGATGATGATACATGGTGGGTTAAGAGTGTGGAGTATTACGATGAGTTTGGTTGATGACCATGGATTGAGGAGTATCACCTATAAATGGAGACATGTGCCTTAGAGGGAGTTTGTGTGATGGAGGAGAGGTGGGAAGTATGGACATATTGGATTTTGGAGCTAGAGACACTTTGTGATATATGATGTAGTTTTTGAGGAAGACAACCTTATTTAGAGTGGGGGAGGATGTCAAGACATCAAGTCTAGAGTCATGCAACTGGGTCATAGGGGGTGTGCCCATGTGTGTTGGGCACTCATGTTAGACAGAATTGGGTGGAGTGCATGCAGTTATACAACTTGGTGGTGGTATTCGAATAAGTGCAATGGGTGGAACCACTTATATAGCAGGTGTGTCATGCTGGGTGGGCGCCCACCCATTGGGATGAGCAACCAAGAGTGAAGGAAAAAATAATTGGCCGCTTGGGCGGGTGAGTAATTGGGCAGTGTGATGAGCCATGATGGGCGAGTCGTGTGGGGTGCCCTGGTGGATGATTCGGGTGAGTCATGTTGTTTGGAAAAGGTTGGCTTGGGTGGAAAAGTAAACGAATGGACGTGTCGCTTTGTGAAGGGTCGTGTGTAGTGGCAGACATAGGTTAGATATATGGTAGGATGACCCATGGGAACTTAGGGTCATGAATCTTGAAGAAAATTGGTGGATGGAAAGGCATATATATATGCAGTGGAATTTATTCATTTATAATTCATGGAGACACTCGTTAATTCTTTTGAAGTGAACAACATGTGAGATGTGGTATCAGGACATAAAATGGGTGGATGACGTGAAGTACTTGCGGGTGAGGTACCATGTGGTCCATTTTTGGTTCAGGTGTGTAGGACTAGTTGTGTGGGTAGTCGGGTCATGCACAAAATTCAGATGAGGTTGTCATTCAAGCGGAATCATGTGTAGATTTACCGGTCGAGTCATGTATTTGGGCAAGTCGTGCATAAAATTTGGTGAGTCATGGAAATGTGAACTAGGCGAGTCGTGCAGTTAGGTAAGGTGAGTCATGTAGTCTTGAATTAGGTGAGTCGTGTAGTCAAGCAGGGCGAGTCTTGTAGTCGAGAAGGGTGAGTCGTGTAGTAAGGCAAGGTGAGTAATGTAGTCCTGCATTAGGCAAGTCATGTAGTCGAGCAGGGCGAGTCGTCCAGTCATGCATGAGGCATGTCATGTAGTCGTGTACCAAGCGAGTCGTGCAGTCGAGCAGAACGAGTCATGTAGTCATGCATCGAGTGAGTCATGTAGTTGGGCAGGAAAAGTTGTGCAGTTGTGCACCAGGTGGGTCGTGCAGTGGTGAAAAACAACCGTGTGTGTTGAAAATCAAGAATTTGTGGTTTTTTCCACCACATTATTGAAGAAAGTAAACACTTGATGAAAAATTGGTTGAGTGTTGGTGATAGCCGTAGTCTGTGAACCAATGTGTGGGGGTGTGGGATAGAGTGTTTCATTAGTGGAATTTATCTACCATGTCATGTGAACATTAGTAATCTAATGATATATACATATTTTATTAATTATTTTACATTAAATTTCTTTATATAAAAATGAAGTTCAAAAATAATTTCACATTTCATTGAAAATTTAAATTCAATTATGAATTCGCTTCATATTCTATACACTAAAATTTACACCAGAATGTATAAGGGCAGGTCAATAGTGTTTTCGGGATTATTTTACCCTTCAAATATATATACAATATAATTTGAAATAGAGGGGTTTAAAATGCCCCACTAGAAGTTTGGGGTCAACTGGTTGGACAAGCTAAGAGGTTGGGTACCTCTTTAGGGACTTCGTGCTCTAAGGGGCCCCACAATGTGGGTCTTTCCCCAAGTGAGAGGGTCATGTTGGTTCTCCATTTTTCCCTTCATGATTTTCCAATCTGACTCTAGTCCTGAATACACTAACTTCCCCAAATATTTCAGGCCGCAATTATGTGGACTTCCTTCGCCATGACTTGAATGTCGAATTAAACTTCCTCCATGCCAAAAATCTTGCATGGCACCCAACCATGTTCTTCTGTATTCTGGTTTCTCGATGTCCCCTTCTTCTTGTTGTAAAATAATATGCCCATCTCGAAGCTGCAATGTTGCATTAATGGTAATGGGGATCTTGATTCAAATTGATAACCATTTTGAGAAATTATGTAGGCCCCTTAGTGGGGATGTCAGAGATAGGTGGTCTTATTAAGTTGATTTTGGTTGTAAATTTTTGTTTTAAGGCCCATTTGAGACATCAAAATTTCTTGAATGCTTAAAAATAAAACTTGGTCCTATTAAATCACATAGGGATGCCCCATCTTAGGGCCCTTGTAAAAAATGTTAAGTTAAATACATATGGTCTGGTAAGGAATTGGAATTAAACAAGCACGGGGATATAGTGTTGGGTGCGATAACTTTCATTAATATCTCTTGCCAAATGTAAGAAAAAGCATGGAAACAATGCCAAGTCACAGTTCGAAAGGAAAATAAACTAACTATCTAGAGTTTCATTTCAAAATTGAGGGTGTAGGGTGAGGGTTCAATGAACCAACCTGCAACAATCCTGAGAATAAATTTGAATTATAGTATGTAGGGTTAACCAAGAATCTCAAAGTCATGAATAATAGATAATACGAAAGAGGAATAACGTTATCACCAGTGACATCACAGTGAAGAATGGTTGTGTCAATTTCAAGCATGGGACAAGTAATTTTTATGGTTAGAAACCCTTCATAACAATCACATAAGAAAACATAAAGGTAAGTTACAGAGGTTCCATTGTAGAATAGAAAAATGGTGAACAAAACAATGATAAAGGAAAAATGAACTTGAATCGATAATAAGGGTCCCTTACATAACCATAAACCCTAAGATTTGGAACTATTGAATCATCCAAAGTCTTATGGACCATCCATGGGAGCACCCCACAAATTCCCATACAATAAATACAACGAGGATAGCAATCAGGCCCTCTCTCTAGATGCAATGGAGTACTAATAATCATGGATTTTTAGACTTCATATTCCTTTTAAAATGTGTTGACTTCAGTTAGTAGAGACTACATGCCATATTTGGACAACTATTACATGAGCCATGCACTTTCTTGTAATGTAACACAATTAAATCTACCCAAACTACTGACAGATTCATGTTTTTGTTTATCATACTAGATCAGTTTCTGAATGAGTGAATTGTTAATGGTTACTTGTTTGAAACTTGTAGATATTATTCATGTAACATTTAAATAAACCTATATGTAACAATGAGAATATCACTTAGTTACAAGACTAGTGACCCATGTGGTTGTTGATTCCTTTAGTAAAACAAGAGACATCCTAATTTACTCTCTTTTCCAACCAGCATCAGGCGTTGATTCCTTTAGTAAAACAAGAGTCATCCTAATTTACTCTCTTTTACAACAAGCATCAGGTGTGAGAGTAAGGATATTTCCTATTCATTTTTGTATTGCACCCACCAATAATGCATTACATTTAAATATTAGGTATGCTAATAGCCATTGTTGACAATAGTATGAAGAGTAATCATTGAAGTGGAAAGTCTGTAGACCGCCTGAACAAATAGGAATTTTATACACTTCTAAATTGACAAGAATTGAAAAACTGAAAAGAAGTGGAGCAGAGGATTGCTCATCTCAATATTACGAATTAGTTAAATAGGATTACATTGGAAACATCAGCAATAAATGTCTGGAGTTAAACTCAACTAAATTGGAGTAATTAGAAACTGAACTGGACACTTGGACTGACGGTTTCGACACCTAGTAGGTGGTTGGGATTACATTCTTTAACACTACCCTTTAATTTCAACCACATAAAAATTTAATTCAAATACTTGCTGGTCTATGTCTCAGCGAGGCTTACAATTTAAAACACTTGACTTCAACTAGATTTAGTTTTCTTCTTCTCATTTTCCATATTTTGTAGCCTCTAAATTGTTTCAGATTTTTTCTTCCTCAAAACGAAACGTGGAGCTTTCGAACTATACATGGAGTATTTCAGCAACATCATACATGCTCATTGTCCCTTTATAGAATACGGTGAGCTGGAAAGTGGTTGGTTTTCGTGGGGGAGTTGTGTAGGAAGATCTGCTCATAAGAAAATAACAGAGACAAATAGCAGAGAGAAAATTATGATGAATATACCTATGAATAGAAGAAGTTTCAAAGGTTGTAATAATTTGTTTGGCTACAGGGTTCAAACCACAGCTTGTGCTATGGGGAAACATTTTGGCCGTTATTCTTGATGCGGTCTTAAATTTTAGGTTTTGAGAATCCCTTGATGACTTACAATACTCCTCGCGTAATTCTGTCACCTAGAATGCCCATTGTGCCATTTGCAGCTTTATCCAATGAATTCCTACGTCTATCACATAACAAACCCGACAACATTAATACAAATTATACAACGTTTCTGCCGTGAGCTGATGAAGTCGATGGCATATTTGGCATATGTAGGCACAATTTATGAATAAAAATATTTAGGTAATTTTTTCATCAAGTCTCGAAATTCCATATTTAACATCGATATCTCTCTCTCTGTATTCGAAGTCTATGGTCAGAAGCTCATGCCTCAACAGCATCCTCAAGGAACCAAGAACAACACATAGACTCCTACATTAACTCACCAATATTTGGTTAATGAGGTTAGGTGAATCGAATCCACTGCAAGAATTTACCTGTAAGAAGCAAGCGGATCACGCAGATTTCTTTGTAAACAACTCAACTATTTTATTCCACCACGTAATCTGTGTTGTAGAACACGTCTCCAGCTGCTACCATGGTATGCTCAGTATTATAGGTATACTTTTGAAAATAGCGCGGCTTTGTTTTTTCATACGCAGTCACTCCATTTCCTGTGTGATATTGTTTTCCAAATTAAAGCTAGCGACAACCATTTCATTGCTCGTCTAAGACTTGAGCATGAAAGAATGGGCAAGCATTCCATATGTTTTTATTCGCTATAACGAAACTAATGTTATTTTCAAACTAGAGGGATAGACGGTTCTAATGATGCTATTTTCAAGCTAGAGGGATAGACACCTCTAATGATGTTATTTTCAAACTAGAGGGATAGACGCACCAATGCTGGACGCCTAGATCTTTTACAACACTTTGAACAGGTCTTGTAGTTATTTGGGCATCTAAATCACTACTAATGTCAACATTGGTGGAATTATGGAGATAGTTGTTATGTGATTGGAAGGTCACATCCATGGCCAAATTCTCCTCCTTTCATCTAATTATGAGAAGAAGATTGAATTTATTAACCCAAATCTAAAATTAAAGAGGTAGAGTGACATGGGGTAGTGTTTTGCAAACAATGAGATACACATACTCATAGACATACACAAACACACATACAGAACATACTATAGGTATATCATCCCAGCTTATGAGCACCTATATTATATAGATGGCTTATATAGAAGACTTTTAAAGAGTGGTCCATTGTATGTAGACACTTTCTTGATAATGATTTATATGATCCTTTTATCCTCATCTTCTAAAACTAATCAATTTTGACTCTTCATATCATTACCCATTCGATGTATTAAGCGTTGTGTAACTAGAGCATTCCAAAACTCCCTTGCAAGCCAACGAGGGCATTGCAACTCTCTGTGCTAATGTTTTAAGGGGAATTTAAAAGGAAAAACAATGTATTTGATATGGTTTTCATGGACTTTCTTTTGAAATCCAGCCTCCCTTTTGATGCTTTTCCCTCGTAAACCCAAGTGGGTGTCACTTTGAGCTATGATAGACCCTTATGGTTACATTTTGAATCGTAACAAGTATGGAGTTCATTTTTGGACTACCTAGGACAAAGAGAGATCATGATTTCATGATGGTTGAAGATGGAACATTTTATATCATACAAGATAACCAATTATGCTACTAAAGTGATTATCGTGCCTTTTCAAGAGATTGCAAGGTTACATGGACTAAGAAGGACTATCACTTATTAGGATATTTTGGAAGAATGTGGATACAAAGGTGTTTTATATTTTATATCATTACCTACAAACAAATGGATAGATTAAGGTGGTTAATTAAAGCCTGGGGAATTTATTGAGAAGTTAGAGTGGAGTAAAACCAAGTCACTAGGATTGCTTTCAACCCAAGAAGAATTCATTTACACCAATCACCAATATAATAGGTATGTGGGAAACATTCAATTTCAGTTAGTTTATGGAAAGTATCCAAAGGAAGTAGTATATTTGGTAATGTTTCCAAATATGGAGGACAGAAGGAGTATTGATGCAAGTTAGTTTATATAAGGTATACAAGCAATTCATGAACAGGTTGAACAAAAGCTATGGTAATTATATATCATATATAAGCAAAAGGGAGATCTACATAAAATACAATAGGATTTTAATTAAGGTCAACTGGTAATGGTTGATTTTAGGAAAGAAATATTCCCTAAAGTACATAAATTAAACTCAAAATATAGGAAAATTGGACCATGTTGATTCTTTAGAAATATTTCGAATAACACCTATAAATAAGCATTAGTAAAAAATACTTAAATTTCCTTGATGTTCAATGTTGTTGATTGTATGATTTTCATGATAGAAAATAGGATTATGAAGAAGGCACCATGGATGAATGGAAGAAGAAATTATGTGTCAATCTAGCTAAGGAAGTGGAGAAAATTTTGGTGAAGAGGGTTTGCAAAAGAAACTAAAATAAATATTGTTTCCAAATGGAGTATACTTACAAGGTTCTTCCTCTTCTATAAAACCTATTATTTAATTCACATTAGGTAGAAGCTCATGTTTTGTTACAAGGATATATGATGCGGGTTCATATTTGACATCAAGTAAGTATCATGAACCAACGAACTTTTTATTTATGTTTTAGTGGTTTATATAATGAAATAAGGTGGCTCCCAATCCATCTAGTTAAAAATTGAACACAATTCATCCATATCAGAATGATCTTGTGTTTGTGAGTCCATGTGTCTAACGAAGGCTTCCTCAGAACTGGTGGGTCGTACGAAAGAGAAAGGGTACTCAGTTTTGAAAATGGTAGAGGAATTTGATCCAACACAACTATCCATATCGTGACCATAATGAATTGATGAGACATCGTTTAATGAAAAGGAGGAAAATGAAGGATTAATAATTTTTTTTTGGGTTGGCGAGTTCATATGGTATCTCGAATGGCAAAGAAGAGATAATGATGTAATGCAACTAAGACTTAGCAAAAAGATACATAGTTTCTCTAAAATGGAATATGATGATTATAAATGCATCTATTGTATTGTAAAAATAGGGGAGCTTTGAATATGCATATCATTTTTTCAGATTCCTAGTTTAATGAAATAAGATTAGAGACCAATTTTTCTTTAAGTTACTTCTTGTCTATGATTAATTTATTTCCATTTTTCAATGTTTAGAGATTATTAATTTCTATAAATTCTTCCACAAATGCCTTAGCCCCTATAACATGCATCAATTACACTTAAAATGACACAAAAGCTTAAATCAGTTTCTCTTTAGGTTACTCCTTGTCTATGATTAATTTATTTCCCTTTTTCAATGTTTAGAGATTATTAATTTCTATGAATTCTTCCAAGAATTCCCTAAACCCTGTAACGTGCATCAATTACACTTAAAATGATACAAAAGCTTAAATCACACTTTATCAATTATTTCTTAAAACTTTGATAAATAAAGTTATATAAAATATTTGTTTTTATTATTATTTTACAATTTTAATTATTAAGAAAAAAAAAACCAAATATACAAGTAATAAATAATTCTTTCTTATAGTTTTTTATTTGGAAAATGTATTTAATTAAAGTAATTCTAATAAGATTTTTCTAATAGATCGTGAAGATGTACTTGAATATATAAAATTTTACCAAAGTATAATTATTTTTAAACATTAAATCTATTTAAAATATATACTTATATAACTAAAATTGTAATTATTCTAATTTAATTCAAGCCAAACTTAAAATGTAAAATTTTTTTTCGCTGTGTGTAGAAAATATGGTGATGCAGTGTACTATTAAGGAACTCTTTTATGTGAAGGTCATCGGTTCAAAACTCTATGGGAAAAAAAACTAGTCATGTTAAGGGTTAGTGTGTCCCACACCGGGTGTGATCTATGGGTGATTTTTACAAATTATTTGCCCATGGGATGTAGTTTCACAAGCCAAAGGCTAAGAATGCAATCATCTCAGTCCTCGCACAACCTAGAAAACAAAAAAAATACCTAAAGGTTTTAACCCTATGCTAAAATCACTTGCAAACAAATTCTTAAAAACGGAAAATACACAATGGTGAGAACTAAAGATATACACGAAAAACTTCTCTACACCAAGAAAAATTCTCAATGCTGACAAAATTTGTCAATTTATATGTAGCATTCTTCAAAGTGTCCAACTTTACTAGCAACACCTTTTTGTCTTCAACCATATCCCTCCCAAATTGATACTTAAGATCAATATGATTAGTCTTTGTATGATAAACAAGGTCCTTTACCAAGAAAATTTCACTTAAGTTGTCACAATCGATCCTTATAGCTCATTATGCTAACCCGATACCTAAACATATTCTCTATCCAAACTACTCTTTGCTTCGATGAGTGATTGCCATGTATTCAACCTTTCTAGTTGAAAGTGCCACTACTAACTGTCTCTTGCTCATCCAACTCACTGTTACTCCAAAGAGGTTAAACACATACCCACTTGTAGATATTCTCTATTCCATATCTCCCACCCAGTCTACATAAAAAAATCCATGTACCTCCAACACTTTATTCAATACTGACCTTCCTTGGTAGCACAAACCATAATCTCTAGTGCCACGTAGATACTTGAAAACTTGCTTTAGTGCTATACAATGATCCTTCCCTATTTTTTACATAAACCTTATCAATACTCCCACTGCATGTGCAATTCTTGGTCATGTACATATGATTACATACATCAAACTACCAAGTACACTTGCATGTGGAACATGGGACATGTCTTCTTCCACTTCCTCTATCTTGGGACACTATTATGAAGGTAAATTTACATTTATAAGAATAGGAACCTTCATTAGTTTATTATCCTTCATATTAAACCTTTGCAATATTATCCTGACATACTTCCTCTAGTTCATCCAGATCTTCCTCTTTGTTTGATGTCATTAACTTTTCATGTCTAAATTGAATTTTTCAGCACTAATATCCTTCATGTCAAATTTAGAGGATAGTTGAGTCTTCACATCATAGATAGTTTCTCTGTCATTTCCAATCAGTAGCATGTTATCCACATATAAGAAAAAATAAATAAAACTTTCACCAAAAAATTTATAATACAGAAAGTAATATTCTTTACTCCTTGTGAATCCATGTCCCTACATATATGTATTGAATTTTCGATACCACATCCTCGGTGATTGATTTAACCCATACAAATACCATTTTAACCTGCATATTATTTCTTTCTTACCCTTCGTTGCAAATCCTTCTAGTTGGTTCATGTAGATATGTGTTCTAGATCCCCATGTACAAATGGTGTCTTCACATCCATATGTTCTATCTTCAAAATCAAAAGAACATCAATAAATAAAAGTATTCTAATAGAAGCTAAATTCGAAAGAGGAGAAAAAATATTACCAAAATCAATTCACAGCACCTAAAAATGACCTTTCACTACTAACCAAGCTTTTTGTTTCTCCACTTTTCCTTCTACATTCATCTTCTTCTTAAACAACCATTTACTATCGATGGGTTTCCTTCCTGCTAACAACTCCACTACATCTCAAGCCTCATTTATATCCAAATCCACCATTTCTTCAACCATGGCCTTGTTCCATTGTTTTCTATCCATTGAATTCACTTCCTCCCTAATATTTCTAGGATCACCATTAGTAATATATAAATAAAATTTGAACAGAAATCAGATGGACTATGCATCTATAGATTCTTTTTTTCCCGAACTGATACCCCCGAAACTCGAGTGAGTGATTCTTCTTATTTTAATTCACATTGATAGGTAGAGTTTCATTCTTCAACATTCAAATCAAAATCTATCTTATCTATTTCCTTTTCTCTTGGTAGGACTTCCTATTTCATGTAATGCTTCACTTCTCTAAATACCACATCTCGACTATACACAACCTTCGTTGTTTCTAGGTTCCAAATATTGTAACCTTTAAACTATCTTTGTATCCAATAAATATGCACCTTTCATAGTTACTTTCCCATTTGGTTCCTTTACACTTTGGAACATGTACATATTCATAACTTCAGATGTGTGAGAGGGGGTTTCTTAGCATTACATACCTCATGTGCAATATGTTCCTTTAAAACTAATTAAGGTGATATGTTAAATACGTAATATGCAGTATCCACTACTTCTTCCTACAATTCCTGCCCTAATATAGTGGCACTGAGCACGATTCTTTCCTTTTCCTTCAACCTCTTGTTTATGGGTGAAAATGTGAAGATGGGTAACACTTTTGTGAGAATTTGGGGCGAAGAACTTTTTTCATCCATAGTTTGGCCGAACATTTGTCAAAGTTCGGCCGAACTATTCAAGAGTTTGGCTGAACTTTTGAAATTAGTTTGACTGAACTTTGTTTGCTGTTTACATTGACAGTGTATTGATGATAATGGCAAACAGATTTTTCAGCAGAGATTGGAAAACTGACAAACAAAGTTTGGTTGAACTATTAATTTGACCTAACTTTTAAAATAGTTCAGCCAAAGTATTATTTTATAAATATATCACTCGCAAACTGTTTAAGGTTTCTTGTTCACATATGTCTCGCGCGATTGCATATGATTTGGTGTTGTGCTCACATCTGTCGTGCGTGAATTTATTTGATTTTGTGTTGCGCCCACACGAATTTAGTTGATTTGGTGTTGTGCCTGCATGAATCTAGCTGATTTGGTGTTGCACCGCGAGAGTTTTGTTGATTTGAGTTGCGCTAAGGAGGTAGGTTCTGCTAAATTTGTTATTTTTGTAATTTTTTTTGTTTCTTTTTTCAAATTTGATTTTAATTTAATTTTTTTTGTTCGTAGAGTTCTTCCACAATGTCTTCAACGTCTTCAATGTCTTCACGGATCGAATTAACATCCAATTTGCAAGAATCTATGTTCCTGTTTTTTTCTAATTTACCGGCTATAAGAAGGCCAGGTTCAGCTTCTCTATCATTATGTAGATATTTTTTTTTCAGAAAGAAAAAACAATCTGGTTTTATAAAATGTACCAGTCCATGATCACCTTTTCTTAGAAATACCTTACATATAAATATTGGTATGTTCAAGTTTGTCATTATACATCCTCTCTGTTTAACACTTTTACACTTTTTCATATTCTACATAGCCATGCTGAAGAAGATATATAACTCAAATAAGAAAAATAAAAATAAAACATAAATCTATTATAAAATCAATAGAATTTCATCAATGGCATCTCTACCATATCCCTTGATCTCCCTTTGATCTTCCACCAATAGCATTATCTGGATATGATGCCACTTATCTTTCTAAACTTTCTCAATTGTCCAGAGAAAAAAGTGAAAAGAAACTAGCTTTTAAGCAAATAAAAAATCAACTATTCGTCTCTTTTATCAGATATTGGATTATTAAGGATTTGAAATACCTCTCTGTAAGTTGTCCCTTTCTTTGAGAAATGTCAAGCTTAAGTAATATGATGCTAACATCTTAGAGAATAGCCAAAACTAGTTATGTAATCTAAGCTAGTCTATGTGTTCTATTCCCTGTGCTAACTAGTGTAATGAGAGCTTCTAGTATCATTCAAGTGGTTACAGTATATTCAACCTTATGGAATATGTACAACATTTGTTAGAATAGGTAATAGCTTACGTTAGTTATGTAATCACAATACTGGGATCAATGGTATTTCAACATGCTATTATTGGTGTTATTAGAACCGTAGACCTCATTAAGGCTCGTTGCTTATGCTAAGAATTGGCTTTTCATATCTCATATTAAAAGTAGTTAAATTAAATTTACTCAAAATTCAAGCCTCTGCAAAAAAATATTTAATATTTCTTATCATAATATTTCTTGAAATTCCTTCATGATATCTATGGTTGCTCACATTCTTTCAATATTAAAGAATAGCCAAATTATTTTCTTGATAGCTTAGAGAATAGCCAATACTAGTGATGTAATCTACACTAGTCTATGTGTTATATTCCCTATGTTAACTAGTGTAATGAGAGCTTCTAGTATCGTGCAAGCAGTTACAGTTTATTCAACCTTATGGAATACCTACAACCTTTGTTAGAATAGGTAACAGCTTATGTTAGTTACGTAATCAAAATATTGCGATCAATGGTCTTTCAACATGCTATTATTGGTGTTATTATACCTGTAGACCTCATTAAGGCTCATTGCTTCTGCTAAGAATTGACTATTCATATCTCATATTAAAAGTATTTAAATTAAATTTATTGAGGATTTAAACCTCTGCAAAAAATATTTAATATTTGTTAGCATAATATTTCTTGAATTTCCTTCATGATATCTATGGTTTCTCACCTTCATTCAATATTGGGTAAAAGTTCATGGTCTTACCTTAATTTATATTCTAATTCCCTTTCCTAACTTTGATTTTCATTTAATATTTATTATCATAATATTTCTTGAACTTCCTTCATGATATCTATGGTTGCTCACCTTCGTTCAATATTGGTTTAAAGGTCATGGTATTACCTTAATTTCTATTCTAATTCCCTTTCCTAACTTCCTAACTTTGATTTTCATTTAATATTTCTTATCATAATATTTCTTGAACTTCCTTCAAATATATATGGTTTCTCACCTTCGTTCAATATTGGGTAAAAGGTCATGGTCTTACCTTAATTTCTATTCTAATTCCCTTTCCTAACTTTGATTTTCCTTTTGACCTTGGAGATAAACCGAATCATTATATTGGGTAAAAGGTCGTGGTATTACCTTAATTTCTATTCTAATTCCCTTTCCTAACTTCCTAAATTTGATTTTCATTTAACATTTCTTATCATAATATTTCTTGAACTTCCTTCATGATATATATGGTTGCTAACCTTTTTTCAATATTCGGTATAAGGTCATGGTCTTACCTTAATTTCTATTATAATTCCCTTTCCTAACTTCCTAACTTTGATTTTCATCTAATATTTCTTATATCATAATATTTCTTGAACTTCCTTCAAGAAACTTTCTAAAAAAAAAAATCATTTAATATTTCTTATCATAACATTTCTTGAACTTCCTTCATGATATATATGGTTTCTCACCTTTTTTCAATATTCGGTAAAAGGTCATGGTCTTACCTCAATTTCTATTATAATTCCCTTTCCTAACTTCCTAACTTTGATTTTCATCTAATATTTCTTATATCATAATATTTCTTGAACTTCCTTCAAGAAACTTTCTAAAGAAAATTTCATTTAATATTTCTTATCATAATATTTCTTGAACTTACTTCATGATATATATGGTTTCTCACCTTTTTTCAATATTGGGTAAAAGGTCATGGTCTTACCTTAATTTCTATTCTAATTCCATTTCCTAACTTTGTCTTTTTTCAATATTGGGTATAAGGTCATGGTATTACCTTAATTTCTATTCTAATTCCCTTTCCTAACTTCCTAACTTTTATTTTCATTTAATATTTCTTATATCATAATATTTCTTGAACTTCCTTCAATAAACTTTCTAAAAAACTTCCCTTTATTCCTTAAATTCAAAATAGATCTATACTAAGGATTACTCTCTATACGTATTTCTACGATATAAATTCTAACGATAATTAATCACATATGTGTTAAAGTAGAATATGTAATAACCCCTTTTTACACTTGGCTTGGCTCTTAGGTACATAGGTGGGTGGTTTTGGGAATGTGTTTCACATGAAAAGTAATAGGGATGGATTTAGTGGTAATATTTTATAAGATCACGACTCAAACAATTGTGATATTTTCTCTTCTTTCCAACTTAGTCCATCCTTCTAGAAAAATCTCCTTTAATGAAGTAGATATATTCATAGTGATCCACTAATATTTGTTCACCAACAAGTATTCCATTCTGGACTTTTATATCTCAAAACTATGCTCATTGAATTTATGCATCTATATCTTTAAACTACTTGAAACTATTTTATGACACCATAGGAATTATTTCTAGAAAAATACATTAACCATAAAACTTTCCCATTGAAACTAAAAGTGATTTGATACAAAAGGTATGTTTTAACCTTATATAGTTAATTGTTTCAAATATATTTTTAATAAAACGAAAAATATTCATTGTAAAACACATGCACATTAACATATTTAATTGTGATATTTTCCCTTCTTTCCAGCTTAGTGGACATCCTTCTAGAAAAATCCATTTTAATGAAGCAGATCTATATCCATAATGATCCACTAATATTTGTTCACAAACAACTATTCCATTTTGGACTTTTATATCTCAAAACTATGCTCATTGAATTTATGCATGTGTATATATGTTTAAATTACTTGAAACTATTTTATTACACCATAGGAATCATTTCCATATATCTCCCATTTTAATGGGTGTATCACATTTCCAGAAAAAACACAAATTAGCCATAAACGTTTCCCACTGAAACCAAAAGTGTTTTGATACAAAACATAGGTTTTAACCTTATATAGTTTAATTGTTTCCAACAGATTTTTAATAACATGAAAAATATTCGATGTAAAACATGTATATTATTTAGAAACAAAAAGTAATTTGATACTTGAAACATAGGTTTTAACCAAGTATATATAATTAAATATTTTGAAAATAGATTCTTAACAAAATGAAAAATATTCAATGTAAAACACATGCAAATTAACATATAATTGTGATATTTTCCCTTCTTTCCAACTCAAGTCCATCCTTCTAGAAATATCCCTTTTAATGAAGTAAATATACCCATAGTGATCCACTGATATTTGTTCACAAACAACTATTCCATTTTGGACTTATATATCTCAAAACAATGCTCATTTAATTTATGCATCTTTATCTTTGAACTACTTGAAACTATTTTATTACACCATGGGAATCATTTCAAGAAAAACACATTAGCCATAAAAGTTTCCCATCGAAACCAAAAGTGATTTGATATAAATAATAGGTTTTAACATTATATATTTAATTGTTTCGAATACATTTTTAATAAAATAAAAAATAATCAATGTAAAACACATGCAATATAATTGTAATATTTTCCCTTATTTCCAACTTAGTGGTCATCCTTTTAGAAGAATACCTTTTAATGAAGCATATATATCCATAGTGATTCACTGATATTTGTTCACAAACAACTCCTCCATTTTGGACTTTTATATCTCAAAACTATACTCATTGAATTTATGAATATTTATTTTTAAACTACCTGAAACTATTTTATTACACCATAGGAATCACTTCGATATGTCTCCCATTTCAATGGGGTGTAACACATTTCAAGAAAAACAAATTAGCCATAAAAGTTTCTCATTGAAACCAAAAGTGACTTAATACAAAACATAGGTTATAACCTTATATATTTTAATTGTTTCAAATAGATTTCTAATAAAATGAAAAATATTCAATGTAAAACACATAGTGTTTAGAAACAAAAATTAATTTGATACTTGAAACATAGGTTTTAACCAAGTATATATAGTTAAATATTTTTAAAATAGATTCTTAATAAAATGAAAAATATTCAGTGTAAAACACATGCATATTAACACATAATTGTCATATTCTCCCTTCTTTCCAACTTATTCCATCTTCTAGAAATATCCCTTTTAATGAAGCAAATATATTCATAGTAATCCACTGATATTTGTTCACCAACAACTATTCCATTTTGGACTTATATACCTGAAAACTATGCTCATTGAATTTATGCATCTATATCTTTAAACTACATGAAACTATTTTATTACACCATAGGAATCATTTCGAGAAAAAAACATTAGCCATAAAAGTTTCTTATTGAAACCAAAATTGATTTGATACAAAACATAGGTTTTAACCTTATATAGTTAATTGTTTCAAATATATTTTTAATAAAATGAAAAATATTCAATGTAAAACACATGCACATTAACATATTTAATTGTGATATTTTACCTTCTTTCCAACTTAGTGGACATCCTTCTAGAAAAATCTCTTTTAATGAAGCAGGTCTAATAGTGATCCACTGATATTTGTGCACAAACAACTATTCCATTTTGGACTTTTATATCTCAAAACTATGCTCATTGAATTTATGCATGTCTATATATATCTAAATTACTTTAAACTATTTTATTACACCATAGGAATCATTCCCATATATCTCCCATTTTAAAGAGTGTATCACATTTCCAGAATAACACAAATTAGCCATAAACGTTTCCCATTGAAACCAAAAGTTATTTGATACAAAACATAGGTTTTAACCTTATATAGTTTAATTGTTTCAAATAGATCTTTAATAAAATGAAAAATATACGATATGAAACATGTATAGTATTTAGAAACAAAAAGTAATTTGAGACTTGAAACATAGGCCTTAACCAAGTATATAGTTAAATATTTTGAAAATAGATTCTTAACAAAATGAAAAATATTCAATGTAAAACACATGCACATTAACATATAATTGTGATATTTTCCCTTCTTTCCAAATTAAGTCCATCCTTCTAGAAATATCCCTTTTAATGAAGCAAATATATCCATAGTGATCCACTCATATTTTTTCACCAACTACTATTCCATTTTGGACTTATATACCTCAAAAATATGCTCATTGAATTTATGCATCTATATCTTTAAACTACTTGAAACTATTTTATTTCACCATAGGAATCATTTTGATATGTATCCCATTTTAATGGGGTGTATCACATTTAGAGAAAAAACACATTAGCCATAAAAGTTTCCCATTGAAACCAAAAGTTCAGTTTGATACAAAACATAGGTTTTAACATTATATAGGTAATTGTTTCAAATAGATTCTAAATTTAAAATGAAAAATATTCAATGTAAAACACATGCATTAGCATATATAATTTTGTGGCACTCTTCCTTCTTCCAAACTTAGTGGACACCCTTTTAGAAAAATATCTTTTAATGAAGCAGATATATCTACAATGATATGCATAGTGATCCACTGATATATGTTCACAAACAACTATTCCATTTTGGACTTTTATATCTCAAAAATATGCTCATTGAATTTATGCATCTATATTTTTAAACTACTTGAAACTATTTTATTACACCATAGGATTCATTTCAATATATCTCCCATTTTAATGGTATGTATCACATTTCGAGAAAAACACATTAGCCATAAAATTTTTCCATTGAAACCAAAAGTAATTTGATACAAAACATCTAGGTTTTAACCTTATATCTACTTTAATGTTTCAAATAGATTTTTAATAAAATGAAAAATATTCAATGTAAAGCACATGCATTAACATATAATTGTGATATTTTCCCTTCTTTCCAACTTAGTGGACATCCTTCTAGAAAAATCCCTTTTAGTGAAGCAGATCTGTATCTATAGTGATCCAGTGATATTTTTTCACAAATAACATTTCGAGAAAAACGAAATTTGTTACAAAAACATCGATTTTAACCAAGTATATAGTTAATTGTTTCAAATAGATTTTCAATGAAATTCACATTAACATATAATTGTGATACTTTCCCTTCCTTCCAACTTAGTGGCCATCATTCTATAAAAATCCCTTTTAATGAAGTAGATATATCCATAGTGGCATTGATATTTGTTCACAGACAACTCTTCCATTTTGGACTTTTATATCTCAAAACTATGCTCATTGAATTTATGCATATATATTTCATTACACCATAGGAATTATTTCGATATATCTCCCATTTTAATGGGGTGTTTCACATTTCAAGAAAAACATATTAAAGCCATAAAAGTTTCCCATTAAAACCAAAAGTGATTTGATAGAAAACATAGGTTTTAACCTTATATCGTAATTGTTTCAAATAGATTCTTAATTTAAAATGAAAAATATTAAATTTAAAACAAATGCATCGTTATACACCCTTATGTCTACGTAAAGTAGTGTGAGTGATTCCATGGGTCCTCTACACCCTTCATAGGGTATAATTGGGACAGGTAGTGTTAACTTCTACAAGTTCTATAGGAAGAGTCTGTAAAGGGCCAGGTAGCCTCCGGATCTCATCCTTTATGAAAGGTAACATATCTAGTAAATGCCCCTACAGTCAATCTATAGAATAGATCTAAATATAAGTTCTTCATTTTAATATCCAATGTAAAACAAATGCATTCTTATACATGCTTATGTCTACGTAAAGTAGTGTTAGTGATTTCACGGGTCCTCTACACCCTTCATAGGGTATAATTGGGATACGTAGTGAACTAACTTCTACAAGTTCTATAGGCAGATTCTGTAAAGGGATAGGTAGCCTCTCGATCTCATCTTTTATGAAAGGTGACATATCTAGTAAACTATATCTTTGAACTACTTGAACTATTTTATTTCACCATAGGAATCATTTCGATATTTCTCCCATTTTAATGGGGTGTATCACATTTAGAGAAAAAACACAATAGCCATAAAAGTTTCCCATCGAAACCAAAAGCTCAATTTGATACAAAAATAGGTTTTAACCTTATATAGGTAATTTTTCAAATAGATTCTAAATTTGAAATGGAAAATATTCAATGTAAAACACATGCATTACCATATAAAATTTTTTGACACTTTCCCTTCTTCCAAACTTATTGGACATCCTTTTAGAAAAATCTCTTTTAATGAAGCAGATATATCCATAGTGATATGCATAGTGATCCACTGATATATGTTCACAAACAACTATTCCATTTTGGACTTTTATATCTCAAAACTATGCTTATTGAATTTATGCATCTATAATTTTAAACTACTTGAAACTATTTTATTACGCCATAGGATTCATTTCGGTATATCTCCCATTTTAATGGGATGTATCACATTTTGAGAAAAACACATTAGCCATAAAATTTTTCCATTGAAACCAAAAGTAATTTGGTACAAAACATCTACGTTTTAACCTTATATATACTTTAATGTTTCAAATAGCTTTTTAATAAAATGAAAAATATTCAATGTAAAACACATGCATTAACATATAATTGTGATATTTTCCCTTCTTTCCAACCTAGCAAACATCCTTCTAGAAAAATATCTTTTAATGAACCAGATCTATATCCATAGTGATCCACTGATATTTGTTCACAAACAACATTTCGAGAAAAACCAAATTTGTTACAAAAACATAGATTTTAACCAAGTATATAGTTAATTGTTTCAAACATATTTTTAATGAAATGCACATTAACATATAATTGTGATACTTTCCCTTCTTTCCAACTTAGTGGAAATCATTCTAAAAAAATCGCTTTTAATGAAGAAAATATATCCATAGTGGCATTGATATTTGTTCACAAACAACTCTTCCATTTTGGACTTTTATATCTCAAAACTATCCTCATTGAATTTATGCATCCATATTTTATTACACCATAGGAATCATTTCGATATATCTCCCATTTTAATGGGGTGTATCAAATTTTGAGAAAAACATATTAAAGCCACAAAATTTTCCCACTGAAACCAAAAGTGATTTGATACAAAACATAGGTTTTAACATTATATCGTAATTATTTCAAATATATTCTTAATTTAAAATGAAAAATGTTCAATTTAAAACAAATGCATTCTTATACGCCCTTATGTCTATGTAAAGTAGTGTGAGTGATTCCACGAGTCCTCTACACTCTTCATAGGGTATAATTCGGACATGTAGTGTTAACTTCTACAAGTTCTATAGGCAGATTCTATAAAGGGCCAAGTAGCCTCTAGATATCATCTTTTATGAAAGGTGACATATTTAGTAGATGCCTCTACAGTCAATCTCTGGAATAGATCTAAATATAATTTCTTCATTTCAATATCCAATGTAAAAGAAATGCATTCTTATACACCCTTATGTCTACGTAAAGTAGTGTTAATGATTCCATAGGTCCTCTACACCCTTCATAGGGTATAATTGGGACAGGTAGTGAACTAATTTCTACAACTTCTATAGGCAGAGTCTGTAAAGGGCCAAGTAGCCTCTGGATCTCATCTTTTATGAAAGGTGACATATCTAGTAAATTCCCCTAGAATCAATCTCTGGAATAGATCTAAATAGAAGTTCTTCATTTTAATATCCAATGTAAAACAAAGGCATTCTTATACACCCTTATGTCTACATAAAGTATCGTGAGTGATTCCAAGGGTCCTCTACACCCTTCATAGGGTATAATTGGGATAGGTAGTGAACTAAATTCTACAAGTTCTATAGGCAGAGTCTGTAAAGGGAAAGGTAGCCTCTGCATCTCATATTTAATGAAAGGGGACATATCTAGTAAATGCCCCTACAGTCAATCTTTGGAATTGATCTAAATAGAATTTCTTCATTTTAATATCCATAAAAAACAACCACTTTAAGGTAAACTATGTACATGTGTCATTTCTCCCACAAACTAAGGGCTTCCTCCCATTAATTATAGATGTGAATTCTACCATAAACTTTTTAAGTCAAACTTAAAGCTAAACCATGCACATGTCATTTATCTCATGATCGTGTGTCATTTCTCCCATGAATTTGCAATAAATGTTAATTTAATATATTTTTTTATTGAATTTGATTTTTTTCAAGGATAAGAAAACCATTAAGTATGGTTGAAAAATGGAAATTGTGCATAGAAGTTTCTTGCTATCCTAATCCAGGGAAAGCAGTGATTACATATGTGCTTTCCAATGTTGTTGGATATGTGTTATATTCTTTCCATGACTAATCACACGCGGGGGGGTAAGATGGGGGGCGTTAGCACCCCCTTTACGCTGGGCGCAACGGGCGGGGTCATAGGGGGGGCGGTAGCACACCCCTGTCGGGGTCCGAGGCAGTGCCCTGGCAAAAACTTCTGGTCCTTAATTTTCGATGGGTGGTCCGCGCCCATGGTTTTTTGCATGGTTTTGCACATGGTTTTGGGGTACGATGGTTTTCGGCCCTTGGTATTTTTGTAGATCTGGTTAAGGGAACTATGGTTATGTTCTAATCCAGGGTTAATGGATTAAGGTTTATGTATGCTTTAACATGTACATATATGTGTTGTAACACTAAAATGAATATAATGAAATAGCAAGCTAGTCATCTCGATTTGGGATCCAGGGGAAAATCTCTGTGATTATCTATTTTATGTTTTATGCTCTCGCTATTGTTTATTTTATGTTATAAGATTCATGTGTAGTTAATTTCTGTTCAGGGTTAAAACCTACATTTGGTATCAGAGCCAAGTTTCAGCTTCAAGGGAATGCCTTTGCTGTTGAGGGGGTTTTTTTGCTCGGGCCTGAGGTAGACCCTATTCAGTGGGAGATCTACAGGATCAGTTCTTGCGGTGAAAGAAGATGGCGAGTGGTGGAAAGATACAAATTGATAAATTTAATGGTCAGAGTTTTGAGTTGTGGAAGCTCGAGATGGAGGATATGCTAGTGGATAAAGATCAGTGGATCACGGTAGATCCAGGTACTAAACCAATGACAATGTCAGATGAAGACTGGAAGAAACTGGATCGGAAGGCTAAGAGCACAATACGGTTGTGTCTCTCAAATTAAATATTGTTGAATGTATCTGGGGAAGCTACGGTTAAGAATTTGTGGGAAAAACTTGGGACTTTGTACCAATCTAAGTCTCTGGTGAATAATTTGTTCCTGTGGAAAAAGCTGTATAACCTGAGGATGAAGGATTAAGTCTCGATGATAGAGCATCTGAACGCCTTCAATATTGTGGTAAGTTAGCTATCATCTGTTGATATTAAAATCTCAGATGAAGAAAAGTGCATTAGTTTGTCATGTTTTCTACCAGACTCGTGGGACAATGTGGTTATTGCAATAGGTAGCAATACAACTACCTTGAATTTTGATGACATTGTCTCAACCTTGTTGTCGGAGGAAATGAGACGGAGAAAAATGGAGGGCCAAAATGGAGATGCCTTATTTGTACGAGGAAGGTCTCAAAATAGAAACAAGAATAAGGTTTTGAGTGGGAGATCCACACTAGTAAATTTGGCGGAAATTTCGACACTTGGTTCCGACACTTTTGACCAAATGTCAGAAATTTCCCCAAATTTTTTCAACTTTTTCAAATCCCGCCCGAAACTGTCGCTATACCGACGTTAAGAGACACGTGTCACAATACCGACACTTAGACAAAGTTTTGCAATTGCAACGTTTGGAGGAATCCATCGGAATTGCGACAGTTTCGGCAATAGCGTCGCTATTGCGACAATTTAAGGATATCATCGCTACTGCGACAGTTTGAGTAAAGTGTTGCTATTGTGACAATTTGAGGAAATTTTCGCTACTGCGATGCTCAAGGAAAGTGTCGCTATTGCGATGTTTGAGGATATCATCACTATTGTGACAATTCAGGAAAAGGTGTCGCTATTAGGACAGTTTCGGCAGAAACGTCGCTATTGTGACGATTTGGGCTAAGTGTCGCTCTTGCGACGGTTTGGGCTACGTATCGATTCTAATTCACTCTCTAACTGACTTTCGACATATGTCAACAATGATTTGATATTATTTGAATTAATTAGCATCACTTCAAAATTATTTCTATAACATTTTTATGTAAGGTTGCAGGCCATGAAACTTCGACCATGTTAAGGATAATTTTTTTGAACATCTAGTCCAAGCGTCATATTTTTGTTCGTTATATTTTCAGAGATATGCTCTAAGGAATTTAGGGTTTATGTATGCTCTAGAATTATTTCTCAAATCATGTTTAACTTGGTATTTTGGCTATCTTCTCATCTGGAAATTTTTAAGCTATGAAATCTTCATACATGGCCCGTTTGCCGTTTGCTACCTTGTGTCTCCGGCCAGCCAACCCCGCCGTGTCGCATCGTGTGACACCGCACGACCAAGGGTGCTCGGGTCGGGCCATTTCATGCGAGGGCACCCATGTCATATTTTCTAAATTGTGACCACCCGGGTGCCTTAATGTGCACGTTTGGGTGGCCCGTTTGCGGTTTGCTACCTTGTGTCTCCGGGCGGCTGAGCGTGCCGTGTTGCGCCATCTGACGTCGCATGACCAAGGGCGCCCGAGTTGGGCCGTTTTGTGCGAGGGTGCCTGTGTCAGATTTTCTAACTTGTGACCCCCCGAGTGCCTTAATGTGCACATTCGGGAGGCCCATTTTCTATTTGCTACCTTGTGTCTCCGGGTAGTCGGGCGCGCCGTGTGAGATCGCACGACCAAGGGCACCTGGGTCGGGCCGTTTTGTGCGAGGGCGCTCGTGTCAGATTTTCTAACTTGTGATCACCTGAGTGTCTTAATTTTCACATTCGGGTGGCCGGTTTTCCATTTTCTACCTTGTTCCTCTTAGCGGCCAAGCACGTCGTGTCGCGGCGTGTGATGCCTCATGACCAAGGGTGCCTTGGTCGGGTCGTTTCGTGCGAGGGTGCTCGTGTCAGATTTGATAACCTGTGACTGCCCGGGTGCTAGCTTGTGCATGTTCGAGTGGTCTGTTTGCTATTTGCTACCTTGTGCCTCAGTGCAGCCAAGCGTGCCGTGTCGCGCCATGTGACGTCGCATGACCAAGGGTGCCCGGGTTGGGCCGTTTCGTGCGAGGGCACCTGTGTCACATTTGCTAACTTGTGACCACCCGAGTGCCAGCTTGTGCACGTTCGGGCGGCCCATTTACCATTCGCTACCTTGTGCCTCCGTGCGATCGGGTGCGTCGTGTGACGCCTCACGACCAAGGGCGCCCGGGTCTAGTCGTTTCGTGTGAGGGTGCCCGTGTCACATTTGCTAACTTGTGACTGCCCAGGTGCCAGCTTGTACAAGTTTGGGAGGCCCGTTTTCCATTTTCTACCTTATGCCTCTGTGCGGCCGAGGGCGCCGTGTTGCACTGTGTGACGCCGCATGACCAAGGGCACCTGGGTTGGGCCATTTCGTGCAAAGGCACCAGTGTCACATTCGCTAAATTGTGACCGCTCGGGTGTTAGCTTGTGCATGTTCGGGCGGCTTGTTTACCATTTTCTACCTTATGCCTTCTTGCGGCCGGGCGCACTGTGTCATGCCGTGTGACACCGCACGACCATTAAGGGTGCTCGGGTCTAGACGTTTTGTGCTAGGGTGCCTGTGTCACATTTGCTAACTTGTGACCGCCAGAGTGCCAGCTTGTGAATGTTTAGGCGGCCTGTTTTCCGTTTACTACCTTGTGCCTCCGTGCGGCTGGGCACGCTGTGTCGCGCCATGTGACGCCGCCCGACTAAGGGTGCTTGGGTCGGGCTATTATGTGCCAGGGTGCCCGTGTCAGATTTGCTAACTTATGACCACCCGGGTGCCAACTTGTGCATGTTCAGGCGGCCCGTTTTCCGTTTGCTAACTTATGCCTCCTTGCGGTCGGGCGCGCTGTGTCGCGCCATGTGACGCCGCATGACCAAGGGCGTCTGGGTCGGGCCGTTTCATGCGAGGGCACCCGTGTCACATTTGCTAACTTGTGATCGCCCATGTGTTAGCTTGTTCATGTTCGGCTGGCTCGTTTACCGTTTTCTACCTTGTGCCTCCATGCGGCAGGGCGCACTGTGTCGCACCGTGTGACGCCACACGACCAAGGGCGCTCGGGTCTAGCTGTTTCATGCGACGACTCTCGTGTCGCATTTTCTAACTTGTGACCACCTGGGTGCCATTTTGTACACATTCGAGCGGCCCGTTTGCTGTTTTCTACCTTGTGCCTCCATGCGGCCAGGCACGCCGTGTCGCACCGTGTGACGCCGCATGACCAAGGGCGCCTGGGTCAGGCTGTTTCGTGCGAGGGCACCTGTGTCACATTTGCTAACTTATGACTGCCCAGGTGCCAGCTTGTGTAGGTTCAGGCAGCCCATTTATCGTTTGCTATCTAGTGCCTTCGTGCGGCCGGGTGCGTCGTGTGACGCCGCACGACCATTAAGGGTGCCCAAGTCTGGCCATTTCTTGTGAGGGCGCCTATGTCACATTTTCTAACTTGTGACCGCCCAGGTTCCAGCTTGTGCACGTTTGGGCATCCAATTTTCCATTGACTACCTTGTGCCTCCGTGTGGCTGGGTGCGCCGTGTCGCGTCGTGTGACGGCGCACGACCAAGGGTGCCCAGGTCAGGCCATTACGTGCGAGGGTGCCTGTGTCATATTTGCTAACTTGTGACAGCTTGGGTGCCAACTTGTGCACATTCGGGTAGCCCGTTCGCTATTTGCTACCTTATGCTTCCGTGCATTCGGGCACACTGTGCTGCGCCGCATGACCAAGGGCGCTCAGGTCTGGCCATTTCATGCGCAGGCACCCGTGTCAGATTTTCTAACTTGTGACCGCCTGGGTGCCTTGTGCACATTCAGGCAGCCCATTTTTTGTTTGTTACCTTGTTCCTTCGGGTGGCCGGGCATGCCGTGTTGCGCCTTGTGACGTTGCACGACCAAGGGCGCCTGGGTCGGGCCGTTACATGCGAGGGCGCTCGTGTCAGATTTGCTAACTTATGACCACCTGGGTGCCTTAATGTGCACGTTCAGGTGGCCCATTTTCCATTTTTCGTTTGCTATCTTGTGCCTCTGTGTGGTCGGGCGCACTGTGTCGCGCCTTGTGATGTCGCACGACCAAGGGTGCCCAGATCGGGCCATTACGTGCGAGGGCGCCCATGTCAGATTTTCTAACTTGTGATTGCCCAGGTGCCAGCTTGTGCACATTCGGGAAATCCATTTCCTACCTTGTGCCTTCGTGCGGTCGGGCGTGCCATTTCGCGTCGTGTGACACCGCACGACCAAGGGCGCCTTGGTCGGGTCATTTCGTGCGAGGGTTCCTGTGTCACATTTGCTAAGTTGTGACCTCTCGAGTGCCTTGTGCATGTTCGAGAACCCTGTTTTCCATTTTCTCCCTTGTGGCATCCGATCGGGCACGCCGTGTCGTGCCATGTGAGGTCGCTCGACTGGGCGCATTTGGGTCGGGCCATTTTGTTTGAGGGTGCCCTTATTAGTTTTGCTAACTTGTGACCACCAAGATTCCTTGTGCACGTTCGGGTGGCCCATTTTCTGTTTGCTCCCTTGTGGCATCGACATTCGTTCGGGTGCGTCATGTCGCGCTGTGTTATGTCGCCTGACCGGGTGCGTTCCAATTGGGCCGTTTTGTTCAAGGGTGCCCGTATTAGGTTTGCTAAGTTGTGACTACCCGGGTGCCTTGTGCACGTTCGAGCAACCCATTTTCCATTTTCTCCCTTGTGCACGTTCAATTCGGGTCGTTTTGCTCGAGGGTGCCTGTATCAGTTTTGCTAAGTTGTGACCGCCCGGGTGCCTTTTGCACATTCGGGCGGCCCGTTTTCTATTTTCTCCCTTGTGGGATATTTGTTCGGTCAGGTGTGTCATGTTACGCCATGTGACATCACCCGACCGAGCACATTCAGGTTGGGCCATTTCGTTTGAGGGCGCTCGTATCAGTTTTTCTAAGTTGTGATTGCTCAGGTGCCTTGTGCATGTTTGGGTGGCCCGTTTTCCATTTTCTCCCTTGTGGCATCGATCGGTCGGAAGGGCCGTGTCACACCATGCGAGGTCGCCTGACTGGGCGCATTCGGGTCGGGCCGTTTCATTCGAGGCCTTTTGTATCAGTTTTCATGGTAAGTTGTGACCGCCCGGGTGCCTTGTGCACCTTCAGGCGACCCATTTGCCATTTTCTCCCTTGTGGCATCATTCGGTCAGGCACGCTGTGTCGCGTCATGCGAGGTCACCCGACCGGGCACGTTAGGGTCGGATCATTTCGTTCGAGGGTTCCCGTATCAGTTTTCATGCTAATTTGTGACTTCCCGGGTGCCTTGTGCACCTTCGGGCAACTCGTTTTCTGTTTTCTCCCTTGTGGCATCGTTCGGTCCTACGCGCTGTGTCGCGTCGTGCGAGTTCGCCCGACTAGGCGCGTTCAGGTCAAGCCATTTCATTCAAGGGTGCTTGTATTAGTTTTGCAAATTTGTGACTACCCAGGTGCCTTGTGTCCGTTTGGGTGGCTCGTTTGTCATTTTATCCCTTGTGGCATCATTTGGTTGGGTGCACCGTGTGAGGTCGCCCGACCGGACGCGTTCAGGTTGGGCCGTTTTGTTCGAGGGTGCCCGTATCAGTTTTCATGCTATGTTGTGACCTGGCTGAAGCCTCAACACTTTCAGAGCATCTGGAATGACCTCTCTCTTCCCTAATCTCCCTCTCTCTCTCTCTCTACCCTCCAATCCTCTCACAGCTATATCCCTCCCTCTATCCTTCTTTCTGCCACCCTTCCATATTTTTGTCACTATCTCCCTCTCTTACCCTTTTCTACCTCTCTCACTCCTCTCCCTCTCTCTCTCTCTGTTGATCCATTCCTTCTCTCCCCTCTCCTTCAGTTTATCTCCATCTCTCCCTTGTGACTCCCCTTTTCTTGCCACCTCTATCAATCTATGTCTTTATAATTATTCATTCTCATATATACCTAGAGTTAATCTATATCATGAGATATTGGGACCTACGATTGGGTTAATTCTGCCTTGTTGGCAAGGTTAAAATGTGCACAAACAGAGACCAATGAAACAATCATCTTAACCCCTAACCCCTTAAACACTAATTCTGAACCCCTAACCAATTTAACCCCCTAAAAATCTAGTAAACCCCTAACCCATTTAACCCCTAAACAACAAACCTCTAAAACCTTAACCCCTAACCCACTTAACCCCCTAAACCCTAAACCTATAAACCCTTAACGCCTAACCCCTTAAACCCTAAACCATTAAACGTTTAACCCTAACCCCTTAAACCCCAAACCTATAAACCCTTAACCCCTAAAACCTAACCCCATTGTCCCCTAGCTTCTAACCCCTAAAATCCTTAACTGCTAAATTCCCTAACCCCCTAAACCCTAAACTTATATCCCCTTAGCCCGTAGCCCACTTAACCCCCTAAACCATAAACCTCTAAACCCCTAACCCATTTAACCCCCTAAACCCTAAACCTATAACCCCTTAACCCCTAACCCATTTAACCCCCTAAACCCTAAACCTATAACCCCTTAACCGCTAACCCATTTAACCCCCTAAACCCTAAACCTCTAAATCCCTAACCCCTAACCCCCAATCCCTGACTAAGCTCTCCAAATTTGAATTAGCTTTGAAGAAGTAATTTTTTTCTTACTTCTATCTAATTCACTATATAATCAAATCATGAATGTGAGAAGGCTTCTGGTTGTAAGCATGGTTGTGGTATATTGATGTTCAGAAGAAAACTACAACTTGTAGCCTTTGATCTGCTAGGGGTTGGTTACCTTGATATTAACGGCGGTGTATTCATACTCCTTCTGAATAACCAATAAAGGGTCAAGGAAATTGACCAATATGTTGTCAAGTTTTATCTTATCCATCTCTGGGGCAAGCTTATTTTCGGCTAACTCTACTGCTTTTGATCTCAATTTTGCCAATTGCTTCATTCTCTCATATGATACCTGAGCCTTTGCCTTTCTCCTCCCTTCTAATTTTGTAATAGTGTCATAGTGATGCTATCCAACTTCTTTGGAAAGCCTTCCTAGCACATAATACTAGGTTATGAGGGTATCATGTGTTTGTGGGTAATGCCCGTATTACCATGTGTTTGTAGACTAATTAGTAAATTTTAGGAAAAGCTTGCAAAATTTCTAATGATGATAATTGATGGTAACTCGTGTGATTATGACCAGCTTGGAATAATGAGATGAACACAAAAAAGTGCTAGCTAAATACTTCAGGTGGTTGAGTGGAAGTGTAACAACAAGTGTAAGAAATCAATAAGAAGAGGCCTCTTATTTTAGAACATATGGAAGATGTTGGAATATTCATAACTTGGTACTCTAAGGTTATCCCTTGAATGAATAACTCTATGGAAAATGGTTGTGGAATCATAGAATTATCTCCATACACGAACATTATGAAAATTACTATAAGGTCTATTTAAGGATGATTCATATAACGAAGAAAATATTGGCAATCAACTAATGAAGTTGAATAATTATGGTAATAATGAAAGTAATTTTGAAAAAACCTATAAAGTATGATGAAAGTAATTATTCTACCTAAAAATATTATATTTATTAATATTTTTTATTACTTATAAACAATAATTACAATGAATATTATAAGTAATGATTTTTACATCCAAAAATATTGATAAATTGTTTTTAAATAAAATAAAATAATTTTAATTTGTAAAATATTACAACAATTTACAATAAATATATAAAATAAATTATTCACTAATGTTTGAGTGGGAAATTTTCATATGATTTCATGTCATAGTCTTAATTTTTTCCCACTCAGCTTGTTGGACCTATTCAAATTTTCTTAATCGACCTATTCAATTTTTTTTTCCCGCTCAGCTTGTTCGACCTTTATGCCTTCTTTCCCATTCTTCCCTATTCAATTCTTTTTCCCGCTCATCTTGTTCGACCTTTTTCTCATGAACTATGATCATGGAAAACAACCTCTATTCGGAACTCTCAAAATCGAATCGAAGAGAAGTCGATGTTCAGAATCGAAGAGAAGTCGATGTTCAAACAACCTCTCTTCGGAAGACCATTGATGATTTACTGGGTTTTCAAAGGGATTAAGATTCAGAAGGTGAGTTTTCAAAAATGGGTATTTTCTTAATTATCTCTGTCATTCTTTTAACAATGTCTGCTTTTCTTTCTTCTGTTGTATGTTGTATATATTTGATACTTTATAATATTTTATTTTTTGTTCTGGGTACAACTTCTATATTCTAGTGGGGGTTTAACATCTAGTGATATTGGTGGGTTGGGAAGCTCCCTTGGGTCAATTTTGGGAGGCAGTGGACGTTATGGAGGATTTTCAGGTTCATCCCTTTCTGACTCTGTTTGAATGGGTCAGAGGTCAGGCATTGGAAGCGCAGATCCTGGACTTGGGGGGAAGTTAGGGAGCCTAGGATTGGGCTATCAAAGGTCAGAGCCATAGGGATTGAGAGAACCTTTAAGAGGGCTTGAAGAGCACCTTATACCTGACGCATCGAACACCCTCTTTGTTGAGGGTCTTCCAGCTGATTTTACTCACAGGGAAGCTGCACGTTTCCTTGTGGGTTTTGGGTAGTCTAGTATTATATGTTTTTTTTTTGTACTTTACCATGTATGCCTCAGGTATGTGTTTTTTGGTAGGTTTTACATTGTTATTTGTTTATGTATATTCTGCATTGTGTTTTTTATTAACCTGGCAGCAGTTTTCTGTTATGTATGATTGTTCTATTATGCTTTTAGGTAGGCTTTCAATTGTGTAGAGTGTCTTGATTTTTATCTAGTCATGCATGTATGCTTGTCCTTTAGAGTGTTTTTCTTAACCTGACAACAAAAATTTTCCGTCCATTCATTGGTTTTAAAGAAGTTTTACTGGTACAAAAGGAGCCTAGACGTGTAAGCACAGTCTAAATTTTGAGTATTCATTGATAAATTAAGCCTAAAATGATAGCTTGGATCTTAATTTATGTGTCAAGTTTTTATAAATGCTTGTTTGCTATTGCAACAAAGTATATTTGTTTATTTATTGATAGATAAAAACTAAAATTATTTTAACGAGTTCTAACGAAATGTTGGTGATGTTGTGAGCTTTGCAGCCTAGTGGAGAACCTCTAGTGTTATGTTTTGTTGATTTTTTTGATGCAATATGTGCCGCAACTACCTTAAAATTGATGTTGGTTGCACAAGGATTCGTTCCTGTTTTATAGTCAAATTTTCTCTTTATGGTAGCCTTCTCTTACTACCATTACCTGAACTTTCTAGGCTATGATGGTAAGTTTCTTTTGATAAAAGTTATTAGATCTGAATTTAATTAAGGTTCCATTTTTAAAGTTGTTTCTATACGTTTATCTTTAATACTTCGGATATTTCTGTGCATGTGCTACTGTGTTACACTTCTTGGATAAAACAACATTTTTCCTCTACCCTATTGGCTTTATTATTATTATTCTCTTTCCATTCTATAAGTGATTCAGAGAGCCTGCAAATGTATATTTCTTTCAGTCTTTTCAAATTTCGTTTTGAACTTTCAAGTTTTCTGTTCTGCTAACTATACAATGTTTGTTATGTGTTATTTTTTCGATCTAACATGAACAGTATATGTTTTTGCATTGTATGTTTAGTGGTACTTGCTAGCTTCAATCCTACATGATATGTTCTGAGTTTCTACTATGGCTAGAAGCGTTCAAAGGGAACCATTTTTACAAATCACCACTACATGGGCTGGAATTGTAGCTGATATGGGAACAACCAATGGGTGGTATGAAAATTTAGCCACGTGTAGCTCTTTGTAAAGGTGCTAATTTGCATCTCAATCACTTGCAGTAGTTAGCAGAATTGTGTATAAACCGAATGGATACTTGGTAGTTTTCTGAGTTTGGTTTTTCATTTTGCTGCAAACCATTCTTGTAAATTAATAGCTTATTTTTTCCATCTTCTGTGGCAAGCTCTTTATTTCTCTGACCTACCATTTTCTGCCTTTTTCATTACTGAATTTCATGTGAAAATTCTCAATTTTATTGAATAGAAATGGATGTGGATTTGCTAGTGAAATAAAAAATTGGAAGACATTTAACTTTCTATCGAGATCTGTTTTAAACACTAACGAAATGTGATATACATATGATACCCCGTATTTATTTTTTTTTTAAATTTTTTGGCAGCCATTCTAGTCCAAAAACACTGTGGACATGATCCAGAAGCTTAAGAACCAAATTTTCTAAATCCACATACATCAGTCATCGACTTTTGCAGATTGCGAGAAAGAAATATAGTGTAGCTGATGTTGGACAGTTAGGGCCCATCAGAGAGTGAATATGGAGTCTAAAATAGCATATGAGGATATCCAAAACTATGACAGTAGAGTATTTATAAACATTTTCATCAGCTAGTTAATTAAAGAGTCCAGATAACATAACCATTATTAAACAAATTACAAAGCACTCTTCCAACTAGCCAGTGAATATGACCTAGGGAATCTCAGAAAAGATGTCATCAAGTTTACAACTGATCAAAAATACCACCATGGTTGTGCATTTCATGGTTGATATCTTGTACATGTGGTATGTGTCCAGTTGCCTGCTTCAGGAGATTACAAAGTATGAAATTTAAACAATAGGGATGACAATGTTATATTATATATTTCCATTTTAAACATTAATGAAATGTGATATACAGATGATACCCCATGTTTATTTTTTTTTTAAATTGTTTGGCAGCCATTCCGGTCCAAAAACACTGTAGACATGATCCAGAAGCTTAAGAACGAAATTTGTTGAATCCACATACATCACCCATTTAGTTATATTCTATATTTCCATTTTAAACACTAACGAAATGTGATATATAGATGATACCGATTGTAGATAGTGTTTCATTGTACTCAAAGGGCCTCTAATAGTCGTCAACCTTAGTAACAATATTCTTCGTTATAAATTTCAGTATGAAACTGCCTAACTTTATAACATCACGACTATCAAGTCAATTTGTTATGACTTTAGCGTCATTTCTTGCTAATACTAGAGAATTTAAAAATAAAAAAATAAAAAAAACCATTACTCATACTTAACTGTCTATAAGTAATCGACCATGAAATTTGTGTTAAAGCAACTCAGCATAGAATGCAATTTTAGTATACAAATATCAAAATTGGAAGATTGCATTACCTACAAGGACTGGAATCAGCTTGGCACATTGTAAAACAAAAGTAGGCAATAAATCAGCAGCTGTTTAAATTTTTTATCAAAGCGTCGGAAGATCGATGCCTTCAAAGCGTCGGAAGAGCGACAACTTCATAGCATTGGTAAAGCTACACCTACAAATCGTCGGTAGAGCGACACATTCAAAGTGTCAGAAGAGTGACACGTTCAACTCGTCGGTAGAGAGACACCTAAAAAGCATCGGTAGAGTGACATCTTCAAAGCGTCGGTTTTGCGACGCTTTAAAAGCATGGTTAGACATAGAGTCGGTATTGTGATAGTTTACGAACGTCGAAAGAGCAACAGTTTACAAATGTCGGAAGAGAGAAATTCAAAATGTCGGACTGCATTTCGTCGGAATTGTGACAGTTTACAAACGTCAAAAGAGTAATGGTTTTGGAAACGTTGGAAGAGAGAAGGTTATTTGGATATGTCGAAAAAAGTGTCAGTATTGCGACACTTTGGCAAAGCGTCGGAATTGCGACGCAATGGCTAACCATGTTTTGTCCAGCCTTGAACTGTCGCTCTTGCGACGACTATGTGTCGGAATAGCGATGGAGTGGCCGTCGAAAATTGGGCCAAATTTTCTAGTGCCAAATCTAGAGGGAGATCTAAATCTCCTGGAAAGTTTGTAAAGTTATGTTGGAAATGCAAAAGGGAATGGAACTACAAAAGGGACTGCATATCTAAATCTCTTGAGAAAGGAAATGGATGAAGGTGGGGATGTGTATTTGGCTTCTTCTTCAAATACACATGTAGATCATGAGTCATTGTTGATTGACTCAGCTGTATCTTTTCACTTCACTCCCCATAGGGAGTGGTTCTGCGAATATGATAAATATGATGGTGGTGAGGTCTTCCTAGGGGATGATAGGAAGGCCAGAATCGTTGGACGTGGGAAGGTCGAGTTGAAGCGGGAAGGTGGAAGGATTAAAACACTTTCGGGTT
This sequence comes from Pinus albicaulis, assembly GCA_034641835.2. Taxonomy (NCBI): domain Eukaryota; kingdom Viridiplantae; phylum Streptophyta; class Pinopsida; order Pinales; family Pinaceae; genus Pinus; species Pinus albicaulis. The sequence goes on from CM076577.1 coordinate 742,752,598, forward strand.
TTCTACATATTCCTACATTAGCTAGAAATTTTATTTCTGTAAGAAAGATGGATGATGCAGGTGTAAAAACAATGTTCGAGAAAGATGCCTGCAATATGGTTCAGGGAGCACTGGTATTAATGTAGGGAGTTTGAAATAAAAATATGTACAAGCTACAAGGTAGAACTATTATTGATGGGTGTAACAGTTCTGTGGTTCCTGAAAGTGGAGCGGAAAGCCTAGCTGTCTCTGGAGAAAATACCATGCTATGGCATAAAAGGCTTGGACTTATTGGAGAGAAGGGCCTTCGGATACTGCATGGAAATGGTATGGCAGAAGGTATGTCTAATTTCTCTCTGGATTTCTATTTCTGTGAGTCGGGTGAGTTTTTCTTCTGGTGCTAAGAGGGCAAACAAGATATTAGAACTTGTGCATAGTGATGTGTTTGGACCTGTGTCAGTTCCATCACTGGGAAAGTCTGTGTACTATGTTTCATTCATAGATTACTTATCAAGGAATACATGGATATATTTCTTGAGGAAGAAATCTAAAGTCTTTGACAGATTTAAAGAATTTAAGGCTCTGGTGGAAAACTAGACAGAGAAGAAGATAAAGGTGTCGAGGACAGATAATGGTGGAGAGTTCTGCAAGAAAGAATTTGAAGAGTTATGTAAGAAGTGTGGTATAGCAGGACAGAGGACTACTCCATACACACCTCAGAAAAATGGAGTTGCAGAAGGAATGGACATAACACTAATGGAAAAGGCAAGAAGCACGCTCAGTGGTACCGGGTTAGGACAAGAATTCTGGGCAGAGGCAATGGAGACTGCATGTTATCTGGTTAATAGATCACCTTCATCAGTGTTGGAGGATAAGACTCCACATGAGGTATGGACTGGTAAGAAACCCTCTCTTTCACATCTAAGGGTATTTGGATGTGATGCATATGTACATGTTCCAAAGGAGAAAAGGACCAAGTTGGATAATAAATCTGAAAGGTGCATCTTTATTGGGCATAAGGATGGTTTAAAGGGTTACAAGCTTTGGAACCCAGAAACAAGGAAGGTTGTGTACAGCCGAGATGTGGTGTTTAGAGAGGTGAAAGATGTTGTTACACATGAAGTCCTACCAAAGGAACCTGAGAAGATAGAGTTTGAGCTAAAGGAGGATGAATCAAACTCTACAACAGAAGAAGATTCAGAAGAGGAAGAGCCACAAACCCCAACTTTGAGAAGATCAGTTCGAGAAAGAAGGCAACCAGAAAGGTATAGTCCATCTGCTTTCTGTTCAGGTTTTGCCTTAACTATAACTGATGATGATCCCAAAACTTTCAAGGAGGCAGTAGATTCAGAGGATGGAAAACTCTGGAAGGAGGCCATGGTTGATGAAATGGCATCCTTGCACAAAAATGAGGCATGGGATCTGGTGGAGTTGCCGGCTGGAAGGAAGCCCATCGAGAGAAAATGGGTGTTTAAAAAGAAGATGAATGTAGAAGGCAAGGTGGAGAAATACAAAGCTCGGTTGGTAGCAAAAGGTTATTCCCAGGTGCCGGGAATTGATTTTGGTGATATTTTTTCTCCCGTTGCCAAAGTTACTTCTATTAGATTACTTTTATCTGTTGCTGCTGCATTTGATTTTGAGATAGAACAGATGGATGTGAAGACAGCATTTCTTCACGGAGATCTAGAAGAAGAGATCTACATGAAGCAACCTGAAGGCTTTATGGTGAAGGGTAAGAAAGAACTGGTATGCAGGTTGAAGAAGTCTCTGTATGGGTTAAAACAGTCACCAAGGATGTGGTATCAGAAATTTGATACCTATATATGGGGACTTGGCTTTACCAGAAGCAAGGAGGATCATTATGTTTATTTTAAATTAATTGGTGACCATGTTAGTTATTTGATCTTGTATGTGGATGATATGTTGTTGATTGGAAATGACAAAGAAATTATCCAAGATTTGAAGACCCAACTGTTCTCCAAATTTGACATGAAGGATCTTGGTGCCGCAAACTATATTTTGGGCATGGAAATTAAGAGAGATCAGGCAAAGAGGAAGCTCTGGTTAAACCAGAGGAAGTATGTCGAGACTATATTGCAGAGGTTCAATATGCAGGATAGTAAACTGGTGAATTTTCCTATTCATGTAGGCGTAAAAATGTTTTTTGAACAGTGTCTCAAGACATAAGAAGAAGAGGAGGATATGTCTCGTGTTCCATATGCAAGTGCAGTGGGTAGCCTGATGTATGGAATGGTCTTTACTAGACCAGACATTGCACATGTAGTGGGAGTATTGAGCAAGTTTATGTCAAACCCAGGGAAGGAGCATTGGATAGCAGTGAAGCGGGTTTTGAGATATTTACGTGGCACTAGTGATTATGGCTTTTTCTACCAGGGAAGAACAAGATTGGAAAGAATTTTGGAAATTCATGGTTTTGTTGATGCAAACTGGGCTATAGATCTGGACCAAAGAATATCTACAAGTGGGTATGTGTTTAGCCTACTTGGAGGCGCACTCAGTTGGATGAGTAAAAGACAGTATGTAGTGGCTCTTTCAACTACAGAGGCAGAATACATGGCAACCACTCATGTAATCAAGGAAGAAGTTTGGTTGCAGAGATTGTGTTCAAGTATGGGGTTGGTACAACAAGCTATAAGGATAGACTTTGATAGCCAAAGTGAAATTTTATTGGCTAAGAACCCTGCATATCATTCAAAGACAAAGCATATTGATGTTCAATATCACTTTGTTAGAGATATGGTTGAGGCTAAAAGGATGTTTCTGGTAAAGGTGGACACTTTGAAGAATGTTGTATATGCATTGACAAAGTCTGTGAGCACTCACAAGTTCTCTTTGTGTAGAGAAACAATCAGTGTTGAATAAATGGGCCAATAACTAAGCTCTCCTGTGGCCCCCTGCGGAAATAAAACAAGTGGGAGAATTTTGTGTATGTGTTATATTCTTTCCATGACTAATCATGCGCGGGGGGGTAAGAGGGGGAGAGATAGCCCCCCCTTTGCACTGGGTGAAATGGGGGGGTCACAGGAGGGGTAGCCCACCCCTGTCGGGGTCCAGGGCAGCGCCCCAGCAAAAATTTTTGGTCCTTAATTTTTGGTGGGTGGTCCACGCCCATGGTTTTGTGCATGGTTTTTCACATGGTTTTGGGGTACAATGGTTTTTGGCCCTTGTTATTTTTGTAGATCCGGTCAAGGGAACTACGGTTATGTTCTAATCCAGGGTTAATGGATTAAGGTTTATGTATGCTTCGACATGTAGATATATGTGTTGTAACACTAAAAGGAATATAATGAAATATCAAGCTGGTCATCCTGATTTGGGATCCAGAGGAAAATCTATGTGTTTATCTATTTTATGTTTTATGCTCTCGCTATTGTTTATTTTTTGTTATAAGATTCATGTGTAGTTAATTTCTTTTCAGGGTTAAAACCTACAAATATTGCGACTAGTAAAGTCGTCCAAAGGAAAATGAATATACCGGGAAGAACAAAAAACAACGAGGCATATTATATTGGATTGATATAAGGCTTGCGAACAATGATGGAGTATGGATCAAATGGAATTGTAGTTTTCACCAATTCTGAACTTGTGTGCAACCAGATGAATGGCATGTACCAAGTTAAGAAGGAGAGGCTAAGAGAACTGCATGGAATAGCAAACAATATTATTAGCCAATTTCAATTTTTTAGTATAAGGCATTGCACAAATGTGAATAATATGTTTGCTACTCTATTACATGGGCCAGTGCCAATTCAGGATTCATCTATCAAAGATGAATTAATAGATGAATTAGAATTATACGGGGAAATCCCAATGCAAGATTCATCTCTCAAATATGAATTGGTTTTGAGACATTATTCTTCAAAAATTCAAGATTCATGTCTGAAAGATGAATTAGTTTTGAGACACTCTTCTTCAAAAATTCAAGATTCATCTCTCAAATATGAATTAGTGTTGAGACACTCTCCTTCAAAATTTATTGATAGACATTGTAACATATCTTGGATATGTGTGTGTTGTGTACTTATAAATTCGTCTTTTTTATTGACCATGTGTTTTCTTCAATTGTATACCAAGTGTGCTCCCACCAGACCATGTAAAGCGCAACTTGGTGAACTTCACATTTGCAACAAGTGTTGAACTTCACATTTTTATAAAATTAAAATGCGGGGACTTCAAGAAATTTTTGTTTAAATGGAGTTTGTTTAAATGGAGTTTCACTTCCTTTCTAATGACAATGTGTTTTTTTCAATTTTATACCAAGTGTGCTCCCACCATGTAAAGCGAAATTTGGTGAACTAATCATTTTTATAATTTTTTTGTTTAAATTGAGTTTCACACATCAATTAGTGCTTTGAAAGTTGCGTTTTACATAATTTTTTTACACTAATTTACACTAATTTTCTGAAATTTATTTTGAATTTATTTCAAATTAGTTATTTAAAAAAATAATTGTAAATGTCCACCGTAGATATATATATCATGGAGGATGAACAATGAAGATCAACCGAATCCCATACCTCTACGAGAGGTGGGGATAAGGGATCGAAGGATGTTCATAGTATTTAAATATAATCTTAAATCTCCATAGATGTGTGTACATATGAAATTGATTTTTTATCAAATTTTTGAGTTAAATTAGTTGTTAATAAGTTTTATTTTTTATTTTTTAGGAGCTAATAAGAGGAGAACGGCCTCTACTCCTTCCATGGAGCATGCCCATGGCTCACCCAGTCGTGGTATGATTTTAATGCAATTTAATCAATGAATATGTACGTGTGTATTTATATGTATGAATGTCCTTTTCAATTGATTATAAATTCGTATTTTTTTATGAAGCTTCTCTCTCCTCTCGAGAGGTTGGTGGTGGTTCAAATCCCCTTATAGGACCATCAATAATTGGTATCAGGTTGCGTGAAGATGGTGATATTTATTCCCCCGGAGGCCAATCAATGGCTGATGGTGCTAGTTCTTAGCAGGGTCATTCTGTTTCTCAACAGTTTCAGGGCAGGGAATATGGTAGCCAACCATGTCGAGGTTGCCATCAATTTCAATATTTTTTTCATTCAATTTGTACAAATTTTTTTACATGTCTTTTTTCTAATATGCAAAATTTTAAATATACTGATGCAGAGGCTGAAAATGCTCCAAATGTTGGTCAAAAAGACGTAGGACAGAATGCTACATTCAAGAAGAAGGTTTTCCACCCATCACAACTTATCCGGCTGACATTTATGATATACCATGGGAAAGAAACATGGCGCAATGCACCTTAGAAAGGTGTCAACAACTTCATGCAAAATTGCAGAGAGATCTCGTGGCTTTGACTCTACCTACTGAGAGTTGACAAAGCCTTGAAATAGTTACACATTCATTGGGCAAACTAGTAGCTGTGTATAGAAATCTTGGGCCAAGGACTGATACATTTGTGGAAGTCATGAGAAAAATAAAGGAAACATTAATGGGTTGTGATAAATGGGAGGAAGTAAAACAAAAAGTTATAAAATAAATGGCGAAGTCAATTTTTAATTTCAAAGAAGGGCCAAAAAGAAATATGCTAAATGTGCAATGTTTCAAGCACCCTAATATAGCTCATTATTTTTATGATAGGCACCTTACGGCCTATGGAAGACTCCCATAGAACAATGAGGTTCATTTTTATTTTGAAAAATTTTTTTACGTGGTTTTATTTTTGGAAATGAAACCCAATTAAAATGACCTTCTGTTAGAATTTTTTTGTCCTGGGAAAGGTCGATTATGTGACCGTAGGGGCACTAGGTGTGATGTTGAGTTGCCTTGCCCTGAGCCACCATTGTTGAGTCAACCTTTTCGGGTTGAAACTTTACGGTCAGAGATGGATTTCACTTCTCAAATAAGTCGAGAAGCAAGAGATTCCATCATCGACAGTGTTCACAACATATTGGGTGGATTCAATGTTTGTTTAAATCAACAAAGAGCACGTGAGAATGCACGTGCCAATTTTTTGTATTGTACAGATGAAGAGATTGACAACATGAGTGTTGAAGATCTCAGAATATATGCGAAGGATTGTCGCAATTTCTGGCAAGACCTAATTCTTCATGAGGAAGAGGGCACGGGAATGGTATGTGTTAATGGTTAGGGTTCAATGATTTTAACAAATACATGTACAATTTGTAATAAATACACATGTATATGTATACATTTATTTGTATGTACATTAATCTAGCAAAATTGTATCATTATATGTTAAAACACCATTTACAGTTGTCACACATGATAAATGACGAAAATGTTAATATCACATTCGGAGCCACTAGTTCAAACAATCAAGATGGCTCTCACCATCAAGATATGTCGACAAATGTTAGTATTTTTTAAGTGATATTTAAAAAAAAATTAATTATGCACACATGTACATGTACATATATAATAATAAAATGTTTTAATAGATTCTGATTCCGTCTGATGTTTTTGGTATGGCAGTATCTTCTTCTTCCTTGGGAGATGTACCTTCTACTTCCTTACGAGATGTGCCAGATCCACAACATGTATGGACAATTTTTCACTTTTAAAGTTTATGTTTAAGTTATATATATTCCACCTCAAAAAGTTCCATTAAAAATTGAGGTATATATCTATATCTTGAGTTATTTTAAATTTTTTGAATTTTAGGTTTTTGGAGATCTTCTTTTGGAGCCACTTTTAGGAGATGTCCCAAATTCACCTGCAGGATTATTCAATTTTTCACTTTTAAATATACATGTTTTTTAAAAGTTATAATTTATAAATTGAAGTTTAAAAGTTTTATTATAAATTGAGATCTTGATCTTGAGTTATCTTATACCTTTAAAATTTTGAATTTTAGGTTTCTATAGAATATTTCTTTAATCCACAGACTCTAGCGATGGAGATAGGAACATCAACACCATTTCAACCATTTGAACAAGTTGTCTAAATTTTTATTTAATATTATTGAAAATAAGTTTATATATACATGCATTTTCATCTGAATTTTTTTAATATATATATATATATATATATATATATATATATATATATATATATATATATATATATATATATATATATATATATATATATATATACATGTATATTGCATGTAGCTTTACTATTGGAGATGTTCCCATGGGGGAAGTTGTAGCAGGCAAGCAACAAATGGAGAGGGAACCTCATGAGGTATTGCATGATTTTTTTTTATATTTTGTTTTTTTACATGAAGTTCTATATATTCTCACCCATTTTTAAAACATCGAATTTTAATGTTTGTGTGTGCATTGTGTACAAGTTCCCCATGCTTCGCAAGATAGCGCACAGTTTGAGACTCTTCTAGGAAAGACGCTACATCCATCTGTATTTGATGGACATGATTTGTAGATTTGATTGAGATTTCTAGTCGTAAATTTACATTTTTATATATTATATAGATGCACAATCATATATATATATATATATATATATATATATATATATATAACTTGATACTTGATACTTGTGAGATTTAGAATTTTTGGACATATTTTATTGTGTTAATATAATTTTTTTTGTTTTTTAAAGTTAATTTTTGGATGGTTGAAGTACTTTTGGCATGTGAATGTGAAGTAATGTTGTTATATAATTTGTTTGGTTTTTAAAACTTAAGTTTTGGATAGTTGAAGTACTAGTAATGTTGTCATCTATAAATTAATGTTTTTCTTTTGAACTACATTTGACATGTGAAGTAATGATGTGTTATAATTTGTTTTGTTTTTAAAACTTAAGTTTTGGATGCTTGAAGTACATTTGGCACGTGAAGTAATGTTGTGATCTATAATTTTTTGTTAAATGAAAGGTTAAGTTTTGGATGGTTTCAATCTACAATTGGCATGTGATATAATGTAAAAAAAAATTATTGGATAGTTGAACTATAATTGGCATGGCATGTGAAGTAATATTGTGATATAATAAAAAATAAATTTAAAATCAAGTTTTGGATGGTTTCAATCTACATTTGGCATGTGACATAATGTTAAATGTTTAATTTTTTTATTGGATAGTTGAACTACAATTGGCATGGCATGTGAAGTAATGTTGTGATATAATAAAAAATAAATTTAAAATCAAGTTTTGGATGGTTTCAATCTACATTTGGCATGTGACATAATGTTAAATGTTTAATTTTTTTATTGGATAGTTGAACTACAATTGGCATGGCATGTGAAGTAATGTTGTGATATAATCAAAAAGTTTTTAAAACTTAAGTTTTGGATGGTTGAAGTACATTTGGCATGTGAAGTAATGTAAAATGTTTCTATCGATAGTTCAACTACAATTAGGCAAGGCATGTATGAATAAGTTGTGATATATAATTTTCTTCAAGTAAAATTAAAAGTTAAGTTTCGATGGTTGGATCTACATTTTGCATATGATATAATGTTAAATGTTTTTACAATTGGCATGGAAAGAAGCAATGTTTTGATATAATCAAAAAAAATTTAAAACTCAAGTTTTGGATGGTTGAAGTACATTTGGCATGTGAAGTAATGTTGTGATCTATAATTTTTTGTTAAATTAAAAAAGTTAAGTTTTGGATGGTTGATATACATTTGGCATTGGATATAATGTTAAATGTTTTTATTGGATAGTTGAACTACAATTGGCATGGCATGTGAAGTAATGTTTTGATATAATCAAAAAGTTTTTAGAACTCAAGTTTTGGATAGTTGAAGTACATTTGGCATCTTAAGATTGATTTGATCTCTACATACTCTTCTCTTGTTTGAGTGAAACAATTTCCAATGGAAAGAACATAGATTTTCAATGCAACTAACCATATCAATTGAGCTCTAATTTAAAAAAGAGTAAAGAAAAGTTAACATGCCAACAGAACATGTCAGCAAAATAACATTCGTGGTTGTCATTTTTATTGGAATAGATAAATCATATTTTAAGGATTCTCCATCCAAAAAAAATTTCAATGAAGAGAATCCTTAATATGATTTAGTTATTCCAATAAAAATAACAACCAAGGATGTTATTTTGTTGGCTTTTTGGTTTTTTTTTACTTTGTTTTCAAATAGAGCTCAATTGATATGGTTAGTTGGATTGAACAGCTATGTTCTTTTCATTGGAATTTTTTTTCACTCAAACAATAGTATGTAGTATGTAGAGATAAAAAACAATCTTAAGATTACTTTCAAGTACAATCAAGTGTTCCAAACATTTTCCTACATGATGATACCTTCATTGACCTCTAAGGAGTAGTTCATGGGCTATATGTTCTGCCTCTTTCCCATATAAATCCCTTTAATTTTGATTGGAAATATAAGAAGTGGATATATGTTTTTTGAATTGGGGTCAATGTCATTAATGCACTCAACTAGGTAGCCTTGTTGATTTATAAATTGGTAAATTGATGACATTCAGTTAACTACATTCTAGAACATATATATTCAGTTGCCTCTTTCCCATATAAATCCCTTAAATTTTCATTGGAAATATAAGAAGTAGATATATGTTTGTTGAATTGGGGTCAATGTCATTAATGCACTCAACTAGGTAGCCTTGTTGATTTATAAGTTGGTAAATTGATGACATTCTGTTAATTGCATTCTAGAACATATATATTAAGTACGTGAAACATTTTTCATCAATGCACATGGGAAAACTACTTGAACAATTAATTGAATTCTAGAACACACACACACACACACACACACACACACACATATATATATCCATTACGTGCACAACATTTTTCATCAATTCACATAGAACATATCCAACCATTGGACAGACAAATTTTGTACTAGATTTTCAATCAGGAATAGAGATGTGGGTCAAATCCAACAAAAAGTCGAAGAAGTGCTGCGAGTCTCTTGTATGAAAAGAGTCTTCGTACAAAATAATACTATGGATGATTTATTTACATTGTGGATATTTTTTACCAGAAAATCCCCCCAAAAAAACTATGCGTGCATTCAGTTCGTGTATATATCCAGTATGTGCAACATTTTTCATCAATGCACATAGAAAAACTACTTTCCGTTAATTTCATTCTAGAACATATATATTGAGTACGTGAAAAAAATTTCTTCAATGCACATAGTAAAACTACTTGAACAGTTAATTTCATTCTATAATGTGTGTGTGTGTGTGTGTGTGTGTGTGTGTGTGTGTGTGTGTGTACGATACATGCAACATTTTTCATCATTGCATGTATAGAAAAGCTACTTTTAGTTGATACTAGAGTGTGCATGTACCAAAACAATTTGTACATGTGCAAACACTTGCATAGATAACATAACAAGGCAGCTCAATTTTTAATTGAGTACTGGAAGTTCTAAAACATATAATCCAAAGAGAATAAATTGTTGGGCAGTTCAATCAAAAAAATTCCAATGGAATGCCATCTTCAATAATCCATTCACGATCTGATTTTGACATTTTCCATTTCTTAATTTTTGTTTTTTTCTTTGATTGAACCTCTATCAAATTTATGCATGTTGCACTCACCAAGTGACTATATTGACACTTATGAAATCAGGTTCATAGTATTCAAAGTAAAAAAAATCCCCACTTTGATTAGTTTGTCTGAAAAAATAACCTTTCAGTATAATAGATCCTCTTTCATATGGAAATTCGTCATCATTATAGTTTTCTAATAATTTCAGTTTTATTTCAGTGCAACGCATCAAAAAATACTTCACATTTTCATCGTTGTCAGTAGGTGCAATTACAACAAAAATATCTCCTTCACTATAAAACAAACTTAACAAAATTATACATAGTTAAATTTATTTCTCCGTCTTTATCATTAGAAAGAAATTCAAATGTTACCTTCTCTAACAAGATCAAAATCTCGATCCCTATTGGATGATATTGTAGTCTCCTCTGATTACATTTCTTTCAACATTGCAACAAACATTTTTCCTTTGTATTTAGCTCTGTATGCTTCCAATATTTTACATACATTTTGTTTTCACAAACATCATTGGATTTTTTGTTGTCTATGCAAACATGAAAAAAACAAAAATATTTTCTTTTATCCAATGCAAACACATTTTGGACAATTTTGTTTTAATTGAATGCAATTTTCGAGTTCCTTTTATTGTTTCATTTTAATTTCCAATTGATCTATCTAAGTCTTCGATCCCAATATGCCAAAAAAACCTTTATATGGAAAATTTAAAGAAGAATGTAAATATGATATCAAAATACAATCAAAGATAATAATTGTGATAAATGTACACTGTTTAAAATTAGATATCCAATAAAAATTAAATTGAGTGTACCTTCGCAGTTCCCTTGATCAGTTAGACTCATGGCTTAGAGCAAAGATGCACCATTGAACAAATTTTTTTGCATCCACAAGTCGGCTTGCAGAGGGGTTCATTTGATATCTTCGAGGTGCTCGTTTTATGTATGCCCCTACACCATCATGTTCTCCTTTTCCATGGCTAGTCTAAAAGAAATTCCAACAACTTTTAATGCAGGTTTTCTATGAAGACAAAAAAACTAAAAGAATGATCGTGTAGATTTGACTTGACCTGTGCATCTGTCTGAACATATCCAATGTTCATTGATTTTTATTCCATGATTTTTCAAGGAATCATAAATTTTTCCAAAACAATGTTGTACAAAATATGTATCATGTGTACGATCGTCACTGATATAAAAGTGATATTCTTTAATAATGTGTCGATTTGCACTGGTGATTTCTATATGATTGACGTTTTGTTCAGCATGTCTATATAGAATATGGAAGAGCATTGAGACTTGGTCAGAATGATAGTATTCACTCTGAATTTATTTTTTTGGAACAAATGTGTAGTTTTCTCCAAAATTAATTACTGAAAAAATGGTCCCTGGTGGAAACATTTCACGGGATTTTTTGAATTGCAAGTTTTGCCATCAAACTCTATGGGAATTCTTGGTGTATTTTTAAATTTTTACCTAAAACTTTCTCAAAAGTTCTATCACAAAAATTTCTTCTTCTCATAATTCAATTCTTTTAACACTATTTGCACCTTGAATCGATGTATGGATATATTCATATCTCTTCCATCTCACTTTCATGTTGGACAATGATTGATCATTTATATCAATACGATATTTGTTATGAAATTGAGTCAAATTTCCACAATCATCACATTTTTTACCACCAACACATCTATTTTCATAGAATAGTTCATCGCTTTCTCTTTCACATAGAATTTGAGATATGAAATCACGAATAGTGGAAGGAGGAGGTGAATCCTTCCAAAATGTTCTACCAAAACCAAGGAATGTGTCATAATATAACTCAAATTACACATGATAATGACATGAATAAGTGTCGCGTACGGTGATAGGTTTTACATACCATGGTTTTTGTTGAACAAAAGCACTGATTGAAACATGAATTTTATGATTCTCTTCTTTGAACTTGTTGAAAAACTCTATCTAAGTGGTTTCCAAGAAACGTTTTTCATGTTCTTCATACTGATTTCGTGCTATTCTTCTTCACATCACATGTCTTGCAGTTGGCGAAACATGTGAATTGTTCTTCCAATATTCATATATTATTTTTTTAACATTTTATACAAGTCTATCTTTGTATGGTTGCCTACAAATAGCTCGCCAACAAGCGAGTTCATCATTTACATCTATTTGCAACTAAAATTTTCGATGTTTGTGAAAATTTTTTCGCGAGGTTCCTAATGCTCGTGCCATAGATTTTACCAAGAAATTCTCTTGAGTACTTCATGAAACCACTGCCATATGTATTTCTCTACGTAAAACTAAAGCATTTTTCTGTCTAGATCTTCTAATTGAATTTATAGCACTATTTATATTTTGTATCACATTTTCCTTCATTTTTTTATCTTTGGTTGATTTTCGAATACCCAATAAAGTCATAGCTTCTTTTAATTTCCTTAATGATAGGAGACCTTTCAACATTTGGGCTTGAACTGCCACCTTTTCCTTTATGGAATACTTCTCAAAAATGCGCTTAACAAGATATCGTATATAATGGTTAGTCTTTTTATCTTCATATGTGTGAGTGTCAACATTTTCTAACATCTCATCATTGACATTGATTTCATCTGTACATATTCAAATCAACAGTACATAATAAGTTTGCATATTCAATAAATAACTAAATTAATAAATATATGTATAATTTCAATAATATGTGCATGTGTTCAACGCACACACACACACACACACACACACACATATATACCTTGTGATTCAATTTCTTCACTTGAATTTCTTTCAATATTTTCACCATCTTCAATCATTGGTTCAATATCTCTTTCACTTTCTCCTTCAAAATTTTGTATCTCATCATCAATGTTTTGAGGAATATCTTTCTCTATTTACGTTACAAAATATTTTTCAATAGTTCAACAAATAAAAATTAAGCTTCACATTTTACACTAAGAAAATTTTAAATATATATTAAAATCATAATATTTACATTTCCATACCTGCTTCAACTTTTAGTTGAGGTTAATTTTCCCCTTCAATATTTGAGAGTGCTTCTATCTTTCTTTTGGGAGATTGTCTCGTCTCTTCTCTATGTTCCTCAGGGTCTCTTTTTCAACCATATTTTCTCTTACAATTCTTTCTATTTCCCATGATAATAGAGTATGAAGTTCAAAAAATTTCCTTCAAAAATTTAGACAAAACATCACAAAAGTTTTAATTTAAAAAAAACTCATTTTAAAAATTTTGCAAAAAAAAGATACTCCAATCCAAAACACTTACTTTAAAAAATTCAAGAAAAAAATGTCTTATGAAAATGAAACGAAGCTCAAAATATTTCCTTCCAAGTCCTACAAAAAAATTCCATTTAAAAAGTTAAACAAAATCTCATTTTAAAAAATCATTATAAAATATTTACTTCAACCCAAAACACATACTCTAAAAAAATGTCACTTCAAAAAATGCCTCCAAAAAACGTCCTTTGAAAATTAATTCCAACTTCATAAAAAATGCCACTTTGAAAAATACTTCAAAAAATATCACTTTAAAAAATACTTCCAAAAAATGTCCAAAAAATGTCCTTTCAAAATTAAGCCCAAATCTATACCTTCAAAAATAATGAAAACTAAGCCCAAATCCATACTTTCAAAAAATACGAAGCCCAAAAAACATCCAATAAACTATATCACATACCTCCAAGAAATGTCCTTTGAATGTACCTCTAAGAAAAGTCTTCAAAAATGCTCTTTGAATGTACCTCCAAGAAAATTCTTTAAACCCAAAACAATTCTTTGCAAAATCAGACCAAATGTACGAAAATATGCGAAAATAATGAATGCATCCAAGAAATGTCCTTTGAATGTACCTACAAGAAAAGTCCTTAAACACAAAACAATTCTTTACAAAATCAGATCAAGACCTTTGTAAAATCAAACCAAATGTGCGAAAATATGCGAAAATAATGAATGATTTCGCGGCAATTTATATTGCCACGAAATCTTTTTTTGGAGGGGCTCGACAATATTTCCGGTCAACGAAAAGTTAGGTAAAAGTTCGGCTGAAATTTTCTAAAAAATTCGGCTGAAATTTTATGTCATTAGACTTAACGGGCCATCGGCGCAAAAAACAGTTCGGCCAAACTTTGTTTAAGAGTTCGGCCGAACTAACACGTCACCAGTTATGCAGAACCATGTTTTGAATACGTATTTGCAGCTTTGGACTGATTAAACACCATGAAACATTCTGAATTGACTATCGGAACCAAGACAAGCATTTTCAGAATTGAATCTACTTTCAGGAAATATAACTTGTATGGAATTGTATAAATATTTACTAATTTTAATTAATTTTGTAATAAAACGGGTGCAAACAATTTCTGAAGGTCATTGTGATTCAGTGAAATCAAAATTATGTATCTTCCAAAATACATTGTAAAAAAAATTGAAAAATTTATGGTGCATTACATTGGTCCATCGTCTTTAATGGGTAGTTTTTAGATTTTTAGTTTATAACTTATATGTTAAGAAATTTCTTGCGTCGCGAAACATATTCAAAATATCTAGTTTTTTCATATTGGACCAGTTCAAAAAATTCTAGTAATTATGTTGTGCATCCACTGGATTTGTAAATATGACGAAACCGAAGTAGACTCTGTCTAGATTGTTGTAACACATTTTGTTTCTCAAAAACACAAACTTTCAAAGAATACAACATTGCGTATTAACATGGCTTCTTATGAATCCATTGATTGTTAAAAGACACACTCAAAGAAACGCTAAGTTGACATATTAAATGTGTATAAAAAAAATCCGAAAAATAAGTAATAGAAATCTAACAAAATTTCTAACAAATTTTACTTTTATCGCAAAATGAAATTCTAAATAGAAAATTTGTTTTAGCTTGTAGAAATTTGAAGAACCGAAAAAAAATGAAATTTTTTTCTCAAAAAAGGGAAAAAAGTGTAACCCAACTTCACATTTTCAATCCTCTACAGCACCATTTTGTTGAGAGGTGTATGGAGTATTCGCCTTCCATAATATTCCACACTTATTTTATAAATCTTTGAATTCCTTATCGCATAACTCTCCTCCATTATTTTTCCTCAACATTTTAATATTTTCTAAGTGTGATTTCCTACCAAAGCCTTAAATTCTTTAAACATGTCAAAGATTTCAAATTTCTTCTTGAGGAAAGATATCCATATATTCCTCAAGAATTCATATATAAATGAGACATAGTACATATATTTACCAAATGACGAAACTGTCACAGGTCCAAACGCATCACTATGCACAAGCTCTAATATTATTTTTTCCCTTTTAGAAACAGAAGGAAAACTAACTTCCCGTATACAAGATGTTCATAGAAATCAAAATCCAGAGTGTAATTAGACATTCCTTCTACCATACAAGTACCATGTAATATATGAAGTCTCTTCTCTCCAATATTTCCCAGTATTTGATACCATAACATGGCATTTTTACCATAGACTACGAGATTTTCTACTCCACTTTTAGGAACAAAAAAATTATTTCACCGATCAATAAAAGTAATTTCCATAATATTGTACAAATTTTCAATCTAAACTCTGATCAATACTAGTGTTATTCGAACCATCTTTCACGTATATTTCTAAAACATTATCTTTACACTTGCATCATCCAAATTTCTTATAGAAATTACATTTATGACCAATCTAGGAATGTGTAGAACACTAGGAAGTGTTCTAATCCTTTCACCTATCAAAATTACCTTGAATTTTCCTAGTCCTATGATTTTGGTCTTCCTGAAATCACTTAGGAATACATCACCACCATCATATTTCTCATATTCATAGAACCACTCCCTATGGGAAGTCATATGAAAGGATGCACTTGAGTCAATCAAACATGCCTCATGATTTATGTGTTCACTTGAACAATAAGACAAGTACACATCCCCACCTTCATCTGAGGTTGATTTTTACTCTACAGAAGGAACATCATAAATACCTTTTATTTCTTAGGAGTCTTAGATTTTCAATATTTCTTGTAGCATCATTCTCTTTTTCACTTACAACATACATTTATAAAATTCCTGAAAATTGATATCTCTATTTAAATGTAGATCTCCCACTTGAAAATTTATTTCTATTTCTGTTTTAGGATCGTACTCTTGCAAATAACGCATCTCTATTATGACTGTCCATGTTTTTCCATCTCATCTCCTCCAATAACAAGGATGAGGCTATTTCCATAAATTTAAAGGTAGTTATATTGTTACCTATGGAAACAACCACACTATCCCACTAGTCTAGTAGAGAACACAACAAACTGACACACTTATATTTATCTAAAATTTTAATACGAACAGATAATAACTGACCTACCACAATATTGAAGGCATTCAAATTCTCTGTCACTGAGTCCCCATTCCTCATCCTCAGGTTATACAATGTTTTTCTCATAAACAATTTGTTAATTACGGACTTGGATTGATATAAATTCCCTAACTTCTCCCATAAAGAAATTATTGTAGCGTCTCTTTAAACATTTAGTAATAGTAAATGTGAGAAATATCCATATGGTTATCTTTTCCTTCAACTGTAAATTGGTCCAATATTTTGTCAAAATTGTTGTTGGTTTAGTTCTTATATCCATCTACCAATAGATCATCCATCTCAAGTTTCCACAACTCAAAAATCTATCTATTGAATTTCTTGATATCTATCTTCCCACTATTCACCATCTTCTTTCACCATAAAAATCAATCTCGTGGATCTCCCACTCTAATAGGGTATACCAAAGGCCCAAGAAAAACCCCTCAACCACAAATGCATCACCTTGAACCAAAAATCACTTTGATAGCAAATTAAATTTTTAACCATATAGATAAATTACTAGCATATGAATTCGTAAAAAATGAAAATTTACAATGGAAAGAACATAAAATCTACACAAAGTTTTTTCTCCTTGAACCCAAAACCTAGAAAACCAAATTGATTTTAATTTGTATTCCTTTCACTGTTACAATAATCCATTCCCTTTCAAACTTCTGCTAAAAATAGAAATATATTTATTTTACATAATTAATTATACCAACCAAAATCCTTTTGTATGGCTCTCTAATATATATATATATTGAATCTGTGAATATGCCAAAGATATACTTCATCTTAGTGCTTAATCCACGACTCAGTCTCTCGAAGTGCAAAATGTTTCAATGAAAAATAATTTAAAAATAAATAAAGTTAAATGACAGTCTATGTGTTTCAATCCCATTCTCGGACCATCGTTTAGCCTACAAGCTACATACATGTGGCACATGGCATTTTATCTACCCATTTCATTCATTGATCATTTTAGTTACAATCCACACAATAGCCAATTTCATTTACACTGGATTGTGTTAGAATTTCCAATGGCAAGCTCCGATGCAAAGCTGGAAATACTAGTATGCTTTGATCTATGTTCAGAACATACACAAAAACATAGAAGAAATATGTGGAAATAAAATTCACACACAGACAGACAAAGCGAAGAACACAGGAGAGGAATTGAATTCATTAATATATTCATCTTTGTTCATTCATCTCTATATACATATTAGAATTACATTCCTTTTAATACTAAATGGTGGAACAACAAAATTGAATGTTAATTATATGCTAGACCGGACGGGTAATAGCCAAACATCGTTCTGCCATGAAAGGCCATATCTTCATTAAACAACGCACATAATATTTGTACACTGGATTTGAAATTATTTAGGTTTCATCTTTGAAACCATATCGCATCTATGCCCACATTGCATATCATACTTTGGCAATGTCAAAACTTAACTGGGCTCTATTCTCCTGAGCTTGCGATTTGTGATGTGCATTGGCACAATCTCATTGCAACATAAAATAAATAACCTACAGACACTTAAGTGGAAAAAATTAAACATTTGTGATTGCGATGTGCGATGACGATATCGCATCGCCCCATCGCAAGGTTCGGCGAAGAGCATAAAAGGTAACAGCTAAATCCTGTGAAGCGCAAAATGCGGCACGCTAAACAATTGGAAGTGTGGAAAGGCGAAAGGTAGGGAAAGGCGGAAATTCAAAGGTTTGCATGCAGATTTGCAATGCAATAAGTTATAGTGGATCCCACTGATATCTCATTGGCGGAAATATAAGTTACGTTGAAGTCTTAAGAGGAAAGGATTAAAACTTGAGGGCTGTGATATGTAGGCAAAGTTAATAACTTGTGATTGAGGAGTGCGGGCACAAGGTAGGTTAATACGGTGGATAATGAATTAAATGCAGAGTAATGGCTGAGTACTTTGTCTTTCTGAACATTAAGAATTTTTTTTGTGAAGTAGGTTAAATGCCTGTGGATTTGAATCATGGGCTTTGTCCTTCCCTCCAACAAAAATAAATTCAATTGTGGGTTGCTTCCACTTTATTCATGGCGGTGGTTGGGAGTATTTCCAACACTCCCCCTTAATCACAACTGTCACCATCAATCACTCCCACACACTTTCTGAGATAAACAAATTTTTTTTGTCCGAATGGCTTTGTGAGGATATATGCAAATTGTTCCTCTGACCTACAATGTTGCAACACAGTTTCACCATTTTTAACTAATTCCCTTATGAAATGGTATTTGGCATCAATATTATTTGTTCTCTTGTGGAAAACATAATTCTTTGATGATGCAATTGATGAATTGTTATCACAGAAAATTGTTTTTTCTTTGTCTTGTTCATGACATAAATCCCTCAGCATCCTTCTCATCCAAACTGCTTGGCATGCTACTATTGTTGCTGCTACATATTTAGCTTATGTTTTTTATAATAAAACTATTGCCTTATTCTTGGAAGCCCATGAAATGGCTCCCGATCCAAAATGAAAGGCATGCCCTGATGTGCTCTTTCTGTCATCAAAACTTCCATCCCAATCACTGTCAGTGTAACCAATCAGCTTAAAATCATCAATTTTGGAGTATAGAACACCATAATCCTCTGTTCCATTTACATATCTTAAAATTCTCTTAGTTTCTTGCCAATGTGTCTCCTTGGGTGTCTCCATGAATCTGGATATCAATATTACTGCATACATTATGTCCAGCCTAGTTGCATTCAAATACATTAGACTGCCAACGATGCTTTTGTACAATGTCGAATCGAAATTCTTGCTGAAATATTCCTTGCTCAACTTCAACCCCATGACAGTTGGAGTTGATGATGGATTTCTGTTCTGCATATTGAACCTTTTTAAATTTCTGCAACATACTTTGTTTGGGAGATAAAAATTCCCTTTTCTTTTTGTCTTACTTCTATGCCCAAAAAATTTCTTAATAAACCAGTCATTTCAAACTCACTTTTCATGACTACTTTGAAATCAGCAATGAGAGCAACATCACTGCCTGTAAAAATAAAATCATCTAAATAGAAAACAACAATAAGGATTTTACCGTTATTTTCTTTGATGTAGAGTGTGGGTTCACCATCACACTATTCAAACACATTGTCTATCCTGTAAGCATCAATCTAGATGTACTATGCTCATGGTGCTTGCTTCAACCCATAGAGATTTTTTTGAAACTTACACATCTTGTGTTCTTTGCATTCTATCTTATATCCAGGAGGTTGTTCAACATACACCTCCTCTTTCAACACTCCATTCAAGAATGCTGACATCACATCCATTTGATCAACTTTCCATTTTTTTTGTGTTGTTATTGACAATAACGTCCACACTGTCTCCATCCTTGCAACTAGTGCAAAGTTTTCCTCATAGTCTCTTCGTTGCTGCTTCTTGTAGACTTTGAAAACTAGCCTTTCTTTGTGCCTTTCTATCTTTCCTTCAATGTTGCTTTTGGTCTTATAAACCCATTTCACTCCAATAAATTATTTTCCTTGTGGGACGTCCACTAACTCCCATGTGCCATTCCTTTCTATTTCTCCTATTTCTTCATTCTTTGCTTCAACCCATTTTTCTTCTCTTACTGCATCTTCAAAATGGATTGGGTCATCAACATGAAAAAATAATGCAAATAAAGAATTCAGACCAGCACTATTATCAACTTCTTCTTCCTCATAAATTTCACTTAAATTTCTGAATCCTGGTCTTCTTGTATTTGTTGAATATGTGCTTGGAATTTCAATTGAACTCGAGGGAGTTGATGATCCCTATGGTGTGCTTGGAGGGGCACTTCCTTGATTTTTCAATGATGTTTTATTGCTTTCTTTTGGTGTGCTCTGTTGTGCTTGTGTAGGTGGAGGAGGAGCCACCATTGAAGATTTATTTGTTGTAATCCATTCCTCTTTATCTTCATGAGACATACTGCTATAGGGTAAACTGCTTGGGTGGTTGGTTTTCGTATATCCCTCTTAGGGCTTTCCGGTGCCCGAGGCAGACAGTAAGATTAGCTATGATGTTCACAAAGATGGCATGAGCATGTTCATATTAGCTTGAAATAACTTGAAGGAATACAATAGAGAATTACCTCTTTGACAGCTTTAGAATCCCTTGGAGAGCGCTACGCAGCAAAGCAAGAGTCCTTCTTCACCGGCTCCAAATCTGAGTCCTGCAATCAGTCAAAGCACCCGCGTAATTTCTAATATAACAAGTATTCTATCAATTAAATCAATAATAAACATCTAGATTATACATATCTGAGCCATTCATATCATACTAAGTAAATATTGAAACAACAATATAACATTAAGCATCGAATGGACAAAACGAACATAGTTCTATTGATTTTGAAAGAAGGAGGATTACAACCATCGGTTGTACCAAGCCCTCCTCAGTCTCCCAATCTCTCTTCCCTCTAGTGAAGAAGTCCAAGTCAACAAACTCTCTAGGAGCCTCTTTGACTCTTGGCCTTCACAAGGTCACACTATTCTCTATTCCACAAGTATACAAGAACCTTGAGCAATCCTTCGACCCTCAATTAAGAGCCTTCAGCTCCTTCTTATAGGAGAGGGAGAAGGCCATTGTTGCCCTTCTCTTTCCACTAGTTTGGAATGGAAAAGGTTTAGATGTTTCCTTGATCTCCATGCTTTTGCCTCTCTTGGAGTTCAGTCTTCTATGGCAATGACCAATAATGAACTGGTGCTTCTGCAGTTTCCTTTGTGCACTGACTCCTTTGTGAGGGAAAGTCGGAGATTCAAATATTTCTCTGCGCTCTTTTCCCAATTCAAACTTAAAACACGGGTAACGCGTCCCTTCAGTGTAAACAGAGCGTTGCCCTAGCTACTAACGCGACCAATGTATTGCTTGCCTACGTTATAACACCCTTGTTCTGTTCTATATATGCGTTACCCTGCCAGAAATAGGTTTAATTTAGGTCTTTGTACTTCTTCCATATTTGTCTTCTCCTCTGAGCTGATGAGGAGGTATTTTGACCTGTAACAGATGCCCCCTAAAGTGTGAGGTCAGAGACGAAGATGATGGCCGAAATACTTTATAATTTGTAGAGAGAGAGAGATTGAAAGACTGAGGAAAACCTGAAACAACAACATATGTCAGAAAATATAGTATTTTCCTAGAGTTGGGCATGTCCCATGCTCAGTAGCTTTAAACAACATGATTTCTCTAGAATAGAGATATGAAGAATCTGTCCACCAATAGGCACAATGTGGAAGTGTCTGTCATAACAGGATCAGGCTGAAGAAGCTGTCTCCATAAACAATATCGCAGCTTGGGGAGGGGAACACAACTTTAATGGTGTAGCCTTTTGCCCCAAGGTCTTGACCGCCGATTCACTTAAACTGCATATTTCTCAACATGTGAATGAGGGAGTTGTCGTCGAACATGTGAGAAATCGTCTGATTACCAGTCAATAATGAAAACTATTAACAGACGCGAAGGTGGCCACCAATAATGATGATGGTCCCTAAGATGCCCAGTACAATCTAGCGAGTGTGAATAAAGGGAGTTGAAGTCGAACACTCATAGAATCATTCAACCAAGAGCCAATGATGAAGACCCTTGATCAAACACAAGACTACCTGCCACTAATGTCTGCAAGTATCTGGGTACTGATGTGTTTCTGGATCAACTTCCTAGATAAAGTGTTGAAGTCGATAGGAAGTGATCTGTTAAAAGGTAGGCACTGAGGCATCCTACATCAGTCAACACGAAACGGAAACCAACTGATTTTGTTTATGATTTGAGATAAGGAAGAGTAAATGGGAACGTCAGACGACAAATAATTTCTGGCATAATGAACGGTTTGGTTGATAACAGGAGCAGTAGATAACGAGATATGCTTGAACAATAGAAGGCACTCTAGCAGGGTACTAGGCAGCTGAAGCGTGTTTGAACACCAAAGAGTGTGTTAGGATTTTACCGGTGCAGGGACACTGGGAAATGAAGGCTAATACTCATAGATGGTAGGGTTCGGCTAACTGCGAAAGAGTTTTCTGGGAAGTGCCATGTTCAAGAATTTTGCTGCCAAATTGACCTTTTTTGAAAATGTAACAGAGGTAGTATCCATTTTTTCGAAATTTTTCCCCGTCTGATTAAGTTTAACGAGTCCAGACGAGTAAACTCGGTGAATTTTTCATGTTTAGAGAGTCTGAAAAATGTCAGGAAAGACAACTCTGTGCCCCATCTGATTAGATTTAACGAGTCTAGATGAGCAAAATCGGTGAATTTTTCATGTTTAGAGAGTCTGAAAAATGTCATAAAAGACAACTCCATGTCCTGTCTGATTAGTTTTAACGAGTCCAGACGAGTAAACTCGGTGAATTTTTCATGTTTAGAGAGTCTGAAAAATGTTGTAAAAGACGACTCCATTGGGGTACCTTTGTCATGTCTTGATAACCGGGCACGACAAAGGGGTAATAGTAAGCCCGAAATAGTTCATTTTCCGTAAGTTAGTCCATGGAATCCGGAAAAGTGAGAAATCTATGTTCAATGGACGTCTACCTCATTTTGTTATGAGTACGAGGAGACGAAGTAAACTCAATATTATTTGTGAAATTTTAACGAGTCCAACAAAGAAAACTCGGTACCTCCGTGAAATTTTAACGAGTCACGCGGAGAAAACCCGATTTACTTTTTCTGTTTAAAGAGCTTTGAAAAAGAGGAAAAGAATGGCTCTTTGTTCTCTGTCTCAAGAGTTTAACGAGTCTGACAAAGGTGACTCGGGATTTTTTCGGTTTTATGAGCGAGAAAAAGATGCCTAAAAAGAATGCTCAGTACTTCTCCATAGTTTTTATGAGTTTGAAGAAGAAAACTCTAGGTTTTTCGGATTAACGAGCAAGAAAAGACCAAAAAAGAACGCTCGATGCCAACTTCGTATAAGTTTAACAAGCCCGAAGAAGAGAACTCGAGGTTTTTTGGATTAACGAGCAAGAAAAAACCAAAAAAGAATGCTCGATAAAACATGAGTATGTCTGCACATAAATCTTGATCCCTTATTAGAATCATCAGTACCAAATCTCGAGAGTTGTGATATGTGTACAGCGAGGAATCACGACTTTGCCGACTGACTAAAGAGAGTCATGCCCCAGAATTTGCTATAAGAAGGTCAGAAGACATTCATTTTCACTGTTTTGAGTGCTGTGAAGAAGCTCTGGAGTGGAAAAGAGGTGGAAATTTCAGCTGACGATTACGGTCAATCCAGGCAACAGTCTTCTATTCCGTGAGATCCAGGTAAGAGCTAGAACCTCTTGTTATCATTTAATTGCCAATTTTTTAGTTTTTGCTGGTTCGAAATTAGGAAATTTTGAGGCCCTAGAAAAATATTTGCGCCTAACGCGGGTCAGGAGTACAACAGTCGCGTTAAACGCACCACCCGTGAGGGATGTACGCATTAGAACGCTCTGTTTTGTATTAGTGCTCGCGTTAGGCGCAACATGCTTTCTAACAATTCAAGTTTTCCATTTTTGAAGTGGTCCAGGCAAATTTTAATCAGTTGGAAATGTTGCATTTGCAGGTGTTCAGCTGTTAATCATGAGTATCTGGCGAGAGAGAGAGCATGAGCGGGAAGAACGAGAGATGGTGACGGATGCGGCAAGTTTAATGGCTCTCCGGAGGTGCAGATTGCTTAAGTATGCCCATTTAGAACTGATGAGGGGTCAAGAGGACCTCCTGAGGTGGCTGATCCAGCAGTGGGACGAACGACATCATGTCTTTCGGATTGGTGGCAACGAGCTCGCCATCGAAAAATATGATGTTTAATTTTTGACCGGCTTGTCATGTCGTGGGGCGAGGCCCAATTTGATGGGGTCCAGAGCTGACCCTCGTTCCACTACTGATTTGATCCATGCGCACTGCATATGTGGCACCCAGGCTGTGAGTAACCGGATACCTATTGCACAGGTGACTTTGAGACCCTTGCGGTCTATTCTATGGATGATTGTTCGCTTGGCAGGTGCCAAGAGTCAGCATGTGGCGACCAAGGCCCAGATGCTCCTAGCCTTGGATTGTATGCAGCCTCAGGTTTTCGATTGGTGTGACGGTGTGGTCCGTCGGGTAAGAGCAGAGCTTATTGCATGCAAGACCCGTACTCAAAGAGAGTTTGGGTACGGGACACTGATTGTTTCTTTCATACTGAAGTGGATACCACTGATGAGGCCCAAAATCCCTACAGCGCCATTGGGTCCATGCGAGCCGAGGCAGGCTCGGTGGGCCACTTTGCTTCCACGGACTCGAGAGGGTCCCGTCCGTCACTGTTTTGATGAGGGATTTTTTGATTGGCTGGACTCTCAGATCATCATGATTGAGGATTATCCCTATGCAGGGATGAACTTCACAGGCAATCCTGAGTTATTCTTGCCCCCTGGCACCCAGTGGGGGCCCGATGGTAAGAAAAAATGATCAGTGCTTTTCAAAGAAGTTTTTTGTTTTTTAGCTTTTGAATGTTTATGTAAAAAAAATTTAGAAAAGGGGTGAAAATTTAGTTTTGACATGAAACTTTTTCTTGCTTGACACAGATGTGGCACCTGTCCGTCCAGCTAGGGCCCCTCGCTATGCACCGCGAGGATTGCAGCTACCCGGGGCTGGCGCACCTGTAGAGGATGCGGAAGCCGGCGACGACGATGATACCCAAATTTTACATGAACTCTCCAGGAATTTGGAGGGTCTGAGCATGGGTATACCGCCGCTTCCTATGCGGGAGGTTCCAGTTTGTCTACAGCGGCATACTGTGGGTGTGCCGGAGAGATACCTGGTTCCTCTGAGGAGGATAGCTAGAGCAGTTGTAAGCTATTATGAGCATCAGGCTTAGCTGGTGGAATAGATGTATGAGTGTCAGAGCATGGCTTAGTGTAGCCAAATTTTGTAAAACACCCCAAGTTTTTGGAGATTTTTTCTTTTTGATGTTTTCCGTGTACTGGACATGACATATGTATATATATATATATATATTTTGGTGATTTTGTGTTTTTAAAATTTTTATGCATTTTTTGATGGGATAAAAATATACGTACTCATGAGTAAATATTTTTACAATAAATGTGACAAATGCCAATCTAACACATAATTTGCCAAAGAATCGGCTAATGCATTAAATTCTCTAGGAACGTGTTCAAATGTGATTGTTTGAATTTGACGTTCTAAAAGTCGCACTCGTAAAAAATAACGTAACAACGCAGGGTGGCGGACACGGTAATGATTGTTTAACTGCATAATGATGAGTTGGGAATCTAACCTGACCACTAAATTGGAGATGTCACGAGATGCCGCTTCCGTGAAGAGTTGGATCACTGACATGTACTTGGCAACATTGTTGGTGGCGTTACCTAGGAAGATCCCCCCGGAACCAAGAAGGTTCGACTCGGGAGTATAGAGAACCCAAGCAGCTGAAGCAATGTGTCTAGTGTGACGACTAGCCCCGTCTGCATACCCGACGTATGATAACGAATGTGATCACATCTGTGCGAAAGAAAAATATTACATGAGAAAAAACACCTTAAACCAAACAAAATAATCCAGAAGCATCAAAATAAAAATAGGAAAAACTTATATACATAAAATTACAAAGCATATTTCTAGTGCGAAACTAGGCAAAATACTTCTTCAGATAGAGCCCGTTGCGGGGCTCCGCGAGTGGAATTCCATTATAGTCCTGTAGTTCATAAGCTCCTTTTGAGAGGGCTTTAGTAACGATGTAAGGACCGAGCCACAATGGTTGGAGTGTTCCTGCCCCCAAGAGGTCGTGTTTTTTATCATAAAGTAGAACAAGATCGCCCTCTTGGAAAGAACGAGGCTTGACAGATTTGTCGTATTGAGCTTTAACTCGGCGCTGGTGAGCTTCGAGTGCTAATGTAGCATCTCGACGAGTTTCGTCCAAATGATTGAGCGAGAGCAAGCGCTCTTCTTTGGCGGTGGTGCCAGGTAGGAGTTCAATGGCCAGTTTGAGTGATGGGATTTCACACTCGATTGGAAGTACTGCTTCCAGGCCGAAAGCAAGTTGGAAAGGTGTGAAGCCTGTGGAAGTTTTCACTGACGTTCGGTATGCCCATAACGCAGAATATAACTTCCGATGCCATGTGGTTTTATGGTTTCCGACCAATCGACGAATCATGGTTTTGAGAACGCCATTTACGGCTTCTACTTGACCATTAGCTTGAGGATAATAAGACGACGATTAATCTTGTCGGAAACCTAGCATGGATGTTAATTCGGTCATCATATGATTTTGAAAGTGAGATCCATGATCTGTGACAATCGATAGGGGTACGCCGAACCGACAGATAACCTGATTAAATAGGAAGAGAGCGGCGATTTCGCCATCGGCCTTAAAAGTGGGAAGGGCTTCAGCCCATTTCGTAAAATAATCGACTGCAACCACGATGTAGTCGTGTCCGTTTTCCGAAGCGGGATTGCAGGTGACGAAGTCAATTCCCCATTTAGCGAAAGGACCGATGGAGATAACCGGGTGAAGGGGGGTAGGATGCGCGCGCATTTTCTTTGTGAAAATTTGACATGGATGGCATTTCTGGACTGCTGCAATGCAATCTTTAAACAAAGTGGGCCACCAGTAACCAGCACGCAAGATTTTTTGGGCAGTAGCTATGCCCGAAAGATGACCACCACATGCCCCTGCGTGGCAGTCATTCAAAATGCGTTCGGCCTCATCGATAGTGAGACAACGTCGGAGAATAGTATCAACACCACGATGATATAGTGTATCGTTTAGCACGAGGTAGTGCTTCGCTTGGTGGCAGATACAACGATGGTCATCAGACGTGAGAGCTGGGCAGAAGCGTTGAGTTTGTAGGTAGACTAAGATGTCTCCATACCAGGGGTCAGAAGAGTCGACCAAGTAGACAGATTCATCAGGGAATGGATCATGAACTACCTCTGTCGGGTCGATTCTGGGAAGGTCCGATAGTAATTCGGCGAAGACAAGGGATTTCTTTGCTTTGGCAGCCGTGAAAACCAAATCAAATTGTTGGAGGATGACAATCCATTTGGAATATTTCCCTCCAATAATTTTTCTAGACAAGATATGTCGCATGGGATTCTCCAAAGCAATCACCGTAGTCTGTCGCAGCAATATATAATGTCGGAGCCGGGTGACGGTGAAAACGACTGCCAGAGAGAGTTTCTCCACATGTGAATAACGTAATTCAGGTTCGATGAGACCTTTTGATAAATAGTAAATCACATGTTCGCTGTCGTCATCGTGTACTTGAACCAAAACCATTCCAAGTGAGGATGGTGATGCTGCCAGATAGAGGAGAAAGTCGCGTGAATAATCGGGGGCACTAAGGAGTGGGGCTGAAACAAGTGCATGTTTTAAAGCATCAAATGACCGTTGAGCTTGGTCATCCCACAAGTATAGTGTTCCTTTCTTCAATAATCGCATGAATCCTTTCATCATCTCGGCATAGTTAATGATGAAACGACGCAAAAAGTTTGCCTTCCCCTGCAAGCTTTGGAGTTGAAGGATGGATTGTGGTGTCGAAAATTCAATAATTGCTTTTACCTTATCGGGATCGACCCTAATCCCGTGCTTGGAAACAATGAACCCTAACAATCGTCTGGACTTGACCATAAATACGCATTTATGATGATTCAAGCGTATATTGTAGAACCTACACCTAGCAAAAATTTCTCTTAAATGAGCCAGGTGGTCTCGTCGCTTCTTGGAATGAGCCGGGAGGTCATCCAAGTACGCCTGTACAATATGTCGAATGTCATGAAAAGCATAGTCCATAGCCCGCTGAAAAGTTGCTCCAACATTCTTCAGGCCAAATGGGAGCTTTTTATACGCGAAGATGCCCCAAGGACAAATGAAAGCAGTTTTATGTTGGTCGTCTTTTTTTATGGCAATCTGGTTGTATCCCGAGAATCCATCCATGAAGGAAAAAGATTCGCATCCGGCACAATCGTCGAGAATTTGATCAATGAACGGCGTAGGATAGTTGTCTTTGGGACAAGCGGCATTCAGATTGCGATAATCGACGCAAACTCGAATAGTGCCTTGTTTTTTATCAACGGGAACCGGATTGGAAACCCATTCAGTTAAGGGAACGGGATAAATGAAGCCAGCGTTTAAAATTTTTTCTACTTCGACCTTGATGGCGGCTGCTTTGCGCGGGTGGACTGGTCTGAGTCGTTGCCGGATAGGTTTAGCATTGTCATAAGTCTTGATTTCGTGCTCGACAATAGAAGGATCTATGCCGGGCATTTCGTCATAAGACCAAGCAAAGACATCGCGAAATTCTTTAAAAAGAGATGTGAAGGACGCAATTTCCTCAGGATTGTAGTCGGCTCCAATCTGAATATTTTCCACGATACCCGTTTTGACCGAGATATCGATGAGTAGAGTCTTGGAAAGATTACCCATGTTCCCTTCTGAATCGATAGTGTGGACAGTCGTATAAGAGGAGGGAACTATCTCAGGTTGGTCAAAAGACGGGATTTTAGTTTTTATCGCCTCCGAATCAATCGTCGAAGCGCGATGGTGGAACTCTCCCCAAGGTCGTTCTTCTAATGACATGATCTCTCGAATAGCTTCGTCTGTAGGCCAGACTTCATTGAGGAGATCCTTAGAGAGAGCTGTTATGGGGGAGAGGGTTGTACCTGTGGTCGAAACCATATCAGTGGAGGGTTCAGATGCGGTTTGGATGGCTTGGTAAGCCAACTCAACCGGCGAAAGTGGCATCTGATCTCCATAGGAATCAATTTCTGAAGGTGCCGGGATGATCCATGGGTCGATAGAGCCATCCGAAGAGGTGGATATCATTGCGACCGTGTTTGGGATCTGCGGCGGCGGTAGAGGAAAACAACCCAGTAGGGAAGATGTCTTCAGAAGACCGGTACTGATACTGACGTAAGAGTCAGGGACACCTCCTATTAGGGGTACATAGCTACTTGGTAAAGTGGAATAATCAGGGGTGCAGAAGGATAGCTGGTCTACCGTGACTATTTTCCCATCCAATGGAAATAGGATGAGTCGGAAGACCGAAGACACGATGGCGGTCATAGCATAAGACCAACTGCGACCGAGCAATAGATTATAGTCGAGATGACGCTCTATGACTTCAACGTCCACGTTTACCGTTTTCCCACTCAGAGTGATGGGAAAGCTAGCAAGATATCCTTTGGGTAGGAACGTGTGGCCATCGAAAGCTTTAAGGGAATTCGATGGCGGGGTTAGAGTAGGAGAACCTAGATTCAGCCAGCAAGCTTGTGACATAACGCAGGTCGAAGCACCTTCGTATATGACAGTGCGATGGATGGGTCTCCCTTTCGACACAACCTGCACCTGGAATGCGAGTTGATGTGAGAGGTGAGGTTTATCCTTTTCCATATCAAAGACTGCTAGCATGGAATCCTGGTGATCTATTCCACCAATGGCCGAAAGCAAGGCTTTCCTTTGTGCTGGACAGGTTTGTAATACTTCAAGTGCAGACATAGCTGACGGTTCCTGCGCCAAATATTCTACAATATTGTAGTTTTGGGCTACACGTGCAGAGGTATTATGAGTCGTGCGTCAAAGTGTCCCTTTAGGGGGACGAATTACAGGTTCAACAATAGGCCTTTCGATATGCAAATCGTTGGGCGGCGGCGGATTGGAACTAGTTCCAGGTTCCTGAGCATCTATGGTAGGAGTTCCATAAAGCTTGGCGCGAGTTTGAAGGTCAATACTCTCGATGCCATAAATGGCAGATGGTCCTTTGCCGGAAGGATACGAACCACCATTGCCCCGTTGATGGGGTTGTGGCGGGTTGTCAACCATATGTTGATGTTGCTGCTGTTGATTGGGGAAGGGATTGTGAAGAACGGCAGGTGTTCTCCCAGAATCCTTGTTAGCAATAAAATCAGTGCATTCCTGCAACCGAGGACATTTGTATGTCAAGTGGTCCTCCGCACAGATTTTACAAGGAAATTTCATGGGTTTATCCTTTCCTTTGTTGTTTCTAGCAGCATTTTTCTGATTAGCGTTATTCTGATTATCAGACTGCTCTTCCGAATAAGATGTTTTCTTCTTATTCTTCCTATTTTTTCCGCTAGGTTTTTGTGAGGTTTGCACTGAATTTACCTCAGCGGAAGGGAGAGGAGTCATTTGGTGGGGGGCGGTGGCAGCCGAGGATGGCTGGGAGGTTTGCCCCCGAGACTGATTGGTGGCTACACCAGAGATCGTGCCGACGAGGCCATCGGCATGAGCTCCGGTTTTCTGAGTAGCCGGAGGATTTGGGTTACCAGGGGCATGGGGGAGAAGATCGTAAAGCGTGCTGGATTGCGAATAGATTAAATCTAAGTGTTGGGCACGACGAATAAATTGATCTTCTGTCACTGCACCAGAAAGGCCAATGTCTTTAGAGATGTGGGGTAAAAGATACTTTCAAAACCAATTGGCCAAGAGATGGTCCGGTATTGGCGCTTTGACTAGCCTCCTCCTACGTCTCCATTCATGAATATGGTCGGAGATGTGGGTGGCGGTGTCTTGGCGCAGTCTGGTTTCCACTCTTATTGGTAGTTGGAAGTTCTTTAAGAACTCCGTCGCTAAAGCGCCAAACGTATTGATGGCGGCACGTGGTAATTCGATGTACCACTTGGTAGCATTGCCTGTAAGGGTGCGGGAAAATAGTCGGAGTTGGACACTATCATCTACCATGGAATTGGATATGGACCATAAATGGAAGGTAGTGATGTGTGCGGCCGGGTCGTCCCCATGCTTCCCGTCGAACTTCGGGATATCGGAAGGAATCTTATGCGGTATTGGAGGCCAAAGCAAGTTATGGTTGATGGGGTCGTTCGTCAGCTTATGGATGTCGGGTATGTCCAAAGCTGCCAAGAATGGCAATTGTGGATTTTACCCCGAGTCTAACCAAGGCAGTATGGGCTGACTATTTGGACCATAGGGTCCCCCCATCCATGTGTTACCAGAAGGGTAAGTGGGACTTTGATAAAAACCTCCCATAGGTGGAGGAGTAGGAACATACGGTTGCTTTCCATAGGGCGTAGTGTATTGAGGGGCAAATGGTTGGTTGCCCCCAGCGTAAAAGTTCCCTCCCACTCCAGACGAAGGTTGGGGTTGGTTAGTCCAAATGGATGCAATAGAATTTCTCGGAGGTATACTAGTATTTTCATAATTTGGCAACGGTATAGATCCTACACCTATGTTTGAACCACTTAAGGGGATATCATTTACAATGGGTTGTCCCATTTGTCCTAAGGATTGCATAGGAAGAGAAATATTCCCTGCTACCTGCGTACTGATAACACTGCCCCCTGGTATAGTGGCCAGGGGGTTTGAACTCAACAGAGGGTTCCAACCAAAAGGATTGTTAAAGGGCACCGAAGTAGTCGTGCTCATGGGAGGAGCTACTGTGGTCCCCAACGTGGTCACGGTAGGAGTAGATGCCGAAGGGTTCGGTAAACTACTGACAGTTGTGTTGACCTTGGGGTCGGGGTAGGCATATGTTGACTACTGGGGTTACCCAGTAATGGCATGGAACTGACCACTGGCGGGGAGGATGGTGGTGAACCAAGGATGGTTTCCATTGGCATCATCCCTGTGGATGCCGGTGGTGAAATAGATGTTGGTGTGGCCGCAGACATATCTGGGCGTGGTGGAATCTGGACTATCACAGGTCCTAACGGATCAGTGAGCAGAGGATTGTAGTTAGGTACAACGCCTTCAGTGAAAGGGTCCTCCAGGAGTTCCGGCTGATAAGGGTCTATGTGATAATCCAGATTAGTCAGAGGAGACTGCTCTTCCGTAGAAGGCCCGGGTTCACCAAGGTTCAATCTTTCCTCTAGGGTGAGAGGAGGTAGACCTTGCTGTCGTCGAGACAGACGGCGTGGGTCAGGGGACGCCACGGTGACCGGTTTAATTTTAACAAATTTTAAAATGTGATGTATTATGAAGTCTCAAATGACAGTATCCACACAACTACTAAAAAGAAAAGACTCTCTAAAATCAATCAGCAAGCAGCCAGAATAGGGTGCCCTGTCTGAGTACTACCATTCACTGGTGATGAAATCCAGTATCACAATAGCATACAGAGAAGGTTGGTCGAAAGTACAGTTACGGTCACTCTAGAGCTTCGCCCGAACCTCAGATGATATGTGTAAGCACTCTCGTGAAGACGAGTACCCTCCTAAAGACCGAAGACAGAGTGGGTCCATCTGTTTCAGGTACCAGGACAGCCCGCCCCAGTCACCTTGTGTAAATCCCTAAAAGTATGGCCACTAAGGATACCTCAAATCACAGACATCATTAGGGGGGTCCACGATCAAGGACAGTGTGCTATATGGGCAGAATACCTAGATCCCCGATCTAGTTTCGAAATCCCCGAAGGGAACCCCAATATATAACACACCCACAGGATGCAGTCGAAGGCGGGCTACCTTCTAGTGCACCCAAGTGTTGTCTCGCGCTGAGCTCCGGTAAAGGAACGGTCCCAATAATGTGAGTGCAGCAAGATTTCACTCGTTAATGACTCTAGTTTTCAAGTTTGGAGATCTTGGGTAGTTTTCTCACTTTCCTAACCCAAGATCCTAGCCTGAACTACTGTTTGTGTGAGTTCAAAAAAGAGTTAATAGATTGATTTTATTATCGCTTTGTTTTTAGTGTACTTTGTTATTAGTCTTGCGGAGGGGGAATGAACGTATGAAGTATAGTGAGACTCTGACTCAATAAACCATGCAAAACATGCTCTAAATATTAACTTCAATGAAGAGTGTTTCTACAAGGAGAGGTTTCTTTATCAATCATCCATGCACCAACATGTAAATAACACAGCTCAACTTTCAAGATTCAGACTTCTATCTACCTCTTTTAACAGTTTGTGAACTAAACTTTCAGAATAAACTCAACTAAATGCAAAATAAAAAATAAAAAAAATTCTCTTTTAAAAAGTAAATGTTTTGCACACTAACTAAATAAGAGAAACAAATAATCAATGCCAACTTTAGCAGACAAGCACAGGGATTCAGTCTGTGAAAGGTACTGGTGGCCAAAAAACTCTACAGCTAAAACACAGTCACAGTAGTGAACAACAGGGTTTTTGGCTGAGTAACGCTCTGTCTGTGAGAAAATACAACATTATAACGCACTGTATTTAAGCCTAGACCGCGTTATAACGCACTGGATGAACTGCATAGGTCGCGTTAACCAGGGAAAAGCTCTTCAGTTGGCCAGACAGGAACAGGATTGAACTCTGCAAGCGTTTGGTATGTCTACTGGGCATCAAAAAATGGTCGGAAGGATACTGAACAGAGGAGGGAAGAAACGAAAGGGAAAAATAGTCCGGAAACTATGGGGAAACTCCCCAGCGGAGTCGCCAATTCTGCTATAGGGTAAACTGCTTGGGTGGTTGGTTTTCGTATATCCCTCTCAGGGCTTTCCGGTGCCCGAGGCAGACAGTAAGATTAGCTATGCTGTTCACAAAGATGGCATGAGCATGTTCATATTAACTTGAAATAACTTGAAGGAATACAATAGAGAATTACCTCTTTGATAGCTTTAGAATCCTTTGGAGAGCGCTATGCAGCAAAGCAAGAGTCCTTCTTCACCGGCTCCAAATCTGAGTCCTGCAATCAGTCAAAGCACCCGCGTAATTTCTAATATAACAAGTATTCTATCAATTAAATCAATAATAAACATCTAGATTATACACATCTGAGCCATTCATATCATACTAAGCAAATATTGAAACAAAAATATAAAATTAAGCATCGAATGGACAAAACGAACATAGTTTTATTGATTTTGAAAGAAGGAGGATTACAACCATCGGTTGTATCAAGCCCTCCTCAGTCTCCCAATCTCTCTTCTCTATCAAGTGAAGAAGTCCAAGCCAACAAGCTCTCTAGGAGCCTCTTTGACTCTTGGCCTTCACAATGTCACACTATTCTCTATTCCACAAGTATACAAGAACCTTGAGCAATCCTTCGACCTTCAATTAAGAGCCTTCAACTCCTTCTTATAGGAGAGGGAGAAGGCCATTGTTTCCCTTCTCTTTCCACTAGTTTGGAATGGAAAAGGCTTAGATGTTTCCTTGATCTCCATGCTTTTGCCTCTCTTGGAGTTCAATCTTCTATGGCAATGACCAATAATGAACTGGTGCTTCTGCAGTTTCCTTTGTGCACTGACTCCTTTGTGAGGGAAAGTCGGAGATTCAAATCTTTCTCCACGCTCTTTTCCCAATTCAAACTTAAAACACGGGTAATGCGTCCCTCCAGTGTAAACAGAGCGTTGCCTTAGCCACTAACGCGGCCAATGTATTGCTTGCCTGCGTTATAACGCTCTTGTTCTGTTCTATATATGCGTTACCCTGTCAGAAATAGGTTTAATTTAGGTCTTTGTACTTCTTCCATATTTGTCTTCCCCTCTGAGCTGATGAGGAGGTATTTTGACCTGTAACACATACATGTCTTCACATTTACTGTCTTCTCTAAACTTCCATCCCAAGATTCTTCTTCTATGAAATGAAAATCTCTATTGATTATTACTTTCTTAGATGATGTATTATAGAGATTGTAAGCCTTGGATTCATCATTGTATCCAAGAAATGTACATTTCTCCCCCTTGTTGTCCAACTTCTTCCATAACTGATCCGGGACCTATGCATATGCCTCACATCCAAACACTCTCATGTGAGTGATAAATTGTGTTGTTCCACCCCATTATTCTTCTGAAACTCTATTCATAACACTTTTGGTTGGACATCTATTTAAGATATATGCAACATAAGAGACATCTTCATCCCAATACTCATTTGGAAAATGCTTTGGCTTCAACATACTTCTTACCATTTCCATGATGGTCCTATTCTTTCTTTCAACAACACCGTTTTGCTGAGGTGTATATCTTGTGGTAAATTTCTTGTGTATTCCATGCTCCCTACAGAAACATAGGAAGTCTTTGGAGATATATTCTCCACCACTATCAGTTCTCAACACTTTTATGTAGTGTCAACTTTGCTTCTTAACAAGAGTTTTGTAGTGGTAGAACTATTCAAACACTTCACTTTTATGTTTTAGGAAATAGACCCATGTCTTCCTTGTATAATCATCTATAAATATCAACATATAGTGTTTTCCAGCTAATGATGGCATTTGCATTGGCCCACATAAACGTTAGTGGAAAATTTCCAAAGGTGCCTTTGCCCTTATACTCTTTCCTACTAGAAATGATTCTCTGTGTTGTTTTTCCAAGATACAACATTCAAATAGGCTGTCTTGTTTCTCTTTGAGTGGTAACCTTTTACCATGCCTTTTCTATGCAATAGTTCAAACCTATGAAATTGAGATATCCAAATCTCAAGTGCCATAACGAGTTCTCATATTTCACTTCTTCTTGAAATATTTCTTTTGTGACAACTGCTACAACACCTCCTTCCTTCAAGTCTGATCTGATATTGAGAGGAAACATTCTATTTCTTGTCATATGTGCTTCTGCAATGAGCTGTCTACTTGGAGGTTTATCCATGATTTTACACAAATAATTTTTAAATAACACATTGTAGCCCTTTTGCATGAGTTGTCCAATGTTTAGGAGTTTATGTTTCAAGACATGGACACAATAAACATCTGGCACGAACTTCTTTTCTCCCTTCTTTGTTAGTATGTTTACTCTTCCTTTTCCCATGACAGAGACCTTTCTATTAGTCCCCGTTGTCACTTCAGATTTTACACTCTCATCTAGATAGGAAAACATTGATATGTTTCCAGTCATGTGGTTGCTACACCTTGAATCTAAGAACCATACATCTTGTTTTTATTGTGCTACATTACAAGATAAAATCACGTTACCATGGTTCCGATCTTCTTTTCTGAAACTTTCACTAGGTTTACTACCCATGTCATTTTGCTTCTTTCAGCATTCATTTGAATAATGACCATACTTTTTGCAATAATTACATTGGACATGATATTTATCATACATCTGTCATTGTGCTTGATTCTGGCTTGAGCCTTGGCTTGGATTCTGATTGTTGCCCCTTCCACTTGTGTTTGTAGGGCTTCTTCGTACACCTTTGTGTGTACTTCTTCATCTTCCTCGGTAGTTTGATCTTCCTCGACCTCCACCTTGACCAAAAGAATTTTTTGTCTTAAATGCACGCTCCAATGAGGAGTTTGTTGCTCTATTTAGTCTGTGCTCATGAGACATCAGTGATGCATGAAGCTCATCCATTGGAAACTATGAGAGATCCTTTGTCTCTTCTATGGCCACAACTATGTCATCAAACCTTGATGGTATACTTCTTAAGACTTTCTCAACTATTCTCTTTTCTTCAAGTGTCTCTCCATGAGACCTGATTTGGGTAACCAACCCAATCACATGCGTAAATAATGAGTCTATATTATCAAACTCTTTCAAACAAAGAGTTTCAAAATCTCTTCTCAGCATTTGATGTTTTTTTGTCTTCACCATTTCCATACCTTGATAGGCTATCTCTAGGGTATCCCATGCCTCCTTGGAATTTTTTTCTGCTACAATCCTTGGGAAAATAAACTCATGTAATGATTGGAAAATATATAAGAGGGATTTGGAGTACTTCTTCTTATTTTCTCTCAAAAAATATCTTTATGTTTGTATCAAAACATTATATGTTGCTACGTCTGCTGGTTATTGGAGTCCATTTTCCACCAGCTCCCAAATATCTTGTGAGGATAACAGGGCCTTCATTGTAATAGCCCAATAATCATAATTCTTCCCATTGAACTATGATAGTTTGGGATTAGTCAGGCTTGTGCCTGTTGCTGTCATTTTGACTTGTAAACAAAACCCTCTCGCTGCTTGAGAATCAGCTTCTCAAAATGAATTTACAGCTTCTTTAGTAAAGAGTTTCTCGTTATTTCATTGAGAGCCTAGAAATGCTCCAATACCATGTTTTAATTTCCAAAGACAAGCTTCGATGCCAAGTTGGAAATACTGGTATGCTTTAATGCCATGTTGGAATTTCCAATGGAAAGCTCCAATGCCAAGCTGGAAATACTAGTATGCTCTAACCTATGTCAAGAACATACACAAAATTAGGGAAGCAATATGCAGAAATAAAATCACACACAGACAGACAGAGCGAAAAATAAAGGAGTGGAACTGAATTCATTCATCTACCCATATTTTTTCATTCATCTCTAAATACATATAAAAATTACATTCCTTTTAATACAAAATAGTGGAGTGACAAAATTGAATGCTAATTCAATCCTCGACTGGACGGGTAACAACCAAACGTCCTTCTATCATGAAAGGCCATATCTTCATTAAAAAATGCACAGAGTCTTTGTACACCGGACTTGAAATTATTTGGGTTCCAGCTTTGATACCATACCTCATACGCACCCAAATCACATATCATACTTTGGAAATTTCAGAACTTAACTGGGTGTTATTATCCTGAGCTTATGATTTGCGATGTATGCTGGCACAATCACATCGCAACATAAAACAAATAACCAATGGAAACTTAATTGGATAAGCTTAAACATTTGTGATTGCAATGTGCGATGAAGATATCACATCGCACCATCACAAGGTTTGGTGAGGAGCATAAAAGGTAAGGGCTAAATCCTGTGAAACGAGAAATGCAACACACCAAATAGCACGAAGTGCAAAAAGGCGAAAGGTAAGGAAAGACAAAAATACAAAGGTTTGCATGTGGATTGGTAATGCGATAAGGTATAGTGGGCCCCACCGATATCGCATTGCTGGAAAATAAGTTATGGTGAAGTCTTAAGAGGAAAGGCTTAAAACTTTCCGGTTGTGATATGCATGCAAGGTTAAGAACTTGCGATTGTGGAGTATAGGCACAAGGTAGGTGAATACGGTGGGTAAGGAATTAAACGTAGAGTAATGGTTGGGTACTCTGTCTTTCTGAACATTATCAAAAATTTGCGTGAAGTAGATTAAATGATTTCGGATTTGAATCATGGGCTTTGTCCTTCCATGCAGAAAAAATAAATTCAAGTGTGGGTTACTGCCACTTTATTCATAGCGGGGGTTGGCAGTGTTTTCAACAGTTTGAAAATTTCCTCAAAAATCGATATCAATGGAGCATTGTCTTGACACACGATGGCGTCTCGCCTCCCCTATGTGAATTGAAGTAAATTTAACTTGGTGTTTTTTTCATAGAATTTGATTCAATTTCATTTGGTTTGATTTGTCCAGGTTTCTGCTATTGTTGAAGCTAGTTTATAATCATTCATGGTCACTACCCAACATTTAATGGTGTTTCTTGAGTGATACTGGTTTACGCACAAATTTTTGGAATTTTTTTGGCTTGTGGCTCCCATTTTGGTGATTTGTGTAAGTTGTTTCATTTCAATTCGTATTTTTCATTTCAAGTATCAATCATGCATTTATGCATTAGTACTCCATTAAGCACATGTTTCACTAGAATCACTATCTTTATTGTGAAGTGAAGAGTGTTCTTAGTAATATTGGACTGTAATATGCAAGTTCAAGGTTTGTGCCCCTAATTATTTTATTTATTTCATGGGAATAGCTGGATTCGACTGCTAGAAGAGTAAATGGGCTCTCTATGCCTGCATCCTTTCAGCTTTACTTTCCATTTTTGTCTATGATGCCTAGGATGTGTTACTTATTTTTTCACCAATATTCAAATTTTATTTCCATGCCCACCCATGGTTCTCTCCTCAGTCTTTCATTTCCATGTCTTCCATGGTTATAATTTTGATAGCGCAAAATGATGTCAATTGCCTTATGCTTACTGAACTACAAATTTCATTAGGCCAAGTAGAAGATAAATATTGATCTCTTGAGTGATGAAAATCATGGCGATGCCAATGCTACTAGTTGGTAAAATTATAATCCTATTTTTCCATGAAAGCCAATCTTAGAAGAAAATTAAATTAATTAAAGGAGTGTTGATATAATCTAGACAGTACAATGAATGGTCTAAGTGAATTTGTTGGACTACTACCAATAACCACCATCCCACCATCCAGTGTATGTAATATCAATATCTATATCTATGAATCCATCAAACATGGAAACAAATCTCCATTACCAATAACCTCACACAAATAAATCATGGAGGAAACGACTTGCCATGGATTTGTGGGTTTTTCTTTTAAATTTTTTTAACTTGTAATAATTACTAAGGCTATCGACTAGATCAAGGGCACGTGCACATAAACACATTTTCAATGGATTTACAACATTCAAATTGATATCAGTATTGCATTATGATGGTACAAAATAAAGTTGTCGAAAAAATATCACCTCTCAATCCTATACCTTTAGTTTTGGGACAATTTCCATTGAAACACTTATAATGCTCTACAACACTCTCACTACATTTTATTTGATGGTGGGAATATGATTCGATAATAGATGATAAGATCAACTCACACTGGAAATCATAAATGAGAATGGGCCCAAAAATATTATGGAATAGATGTTATTACTTAGTATTCCTAATTTTCCATCATCATGCTTGTGCACTCACTCAATTGAGATGCAATTTTTTTTCACTTTTGAACAAAAATACACCTTTCCTTCACACAGAAAGTATATCCCTATCAAGTGGAATAATTGAAAATTTTTCGTAATGCCCATAAGTTTGTCCATGTGTGTGATATAGTATAATTTCTCATGACCCTAGTACCTATGTAGTTAGGATAATTAATTAAGACTTTAATGACTTCTCTATAGTCATCTAAGATGTGATTGTCTCACTTTTGGCTTACCAACGAATAATCTTGAAGGATTACATTAGAGTAATGATAGGTGTGAATGGGCAGAATTGGTGATTAAAGACATTATCATGTATATGGACAATCTTATTAACAAATATGCAATCATATTTTAGAATTGTGAGTTTATTTTTAGTGAAATGACATGTCTTCCATGATTACAATTTTGATAACCCAAAACGATGTCATTTTTCTTAATACCAGCCTAGATCCATCTTAACTCCGGATCTATCAAGCACCGAGAGAGATCAAATCTCTCGAGGTGAAAACCTCTTTTTTGAGTGCAAAACTTGAGGAAAGGTTTTCACCTCGAGAGATTTGATCCCTCTCGACGCTTGATAGATCCAGAGTTAAGATGGATCTAGGTTAGTTTCAGTCATGTGCGACTAAGGAAAATCTATTGCTAATATGAGGAACATATGCTTAATTTTATCAATAATATGTAAATACATCTAATATTAACATAACCATTTTAAATATGTTAAATATGTTTGAGATTTATTGAGTCATTTTAATTTTAAATTTGATTAGTTACCTCAATTTGTTGAGATGATAAATATTGTAAAATAACTTTAATGATGAAATAAAATTTTGAATGCAAAGTGACAATGTAATAATATTGAATGATAGAAACAATGAATAATAAGAATGTAGTCAATTACGAATAGTCTTCATTGTGATCGATTTCAAACTATTTTCTTCTACTATTCTTAGTTTCACCCATGTTAATTTTGTCATATTTTCATATTGATTATTTGAAAAGGACAGTTGGAATCGTAAACCATTTAAATATTTAGCTCACTATCAATTTCGTCATTCCACACTATCAATTTCGTCATTCCAACACCTTATCATACACTAGGAATAAATACTCTATGAAAGGAAAGTAGGAATAAATACTTTATGAAAGGAGGGTGAATTCAATAGTTTGGTATTTAAATATTGACAAGAACTAACATATATTTCACTGTTTCACGATACCCAGCAAACATCGTTATTGGTTTCTTACTGAGACTTGGAATTGATACTGGCTCTGTATTTTCTTTCATTGGATTTCTTCCAAGGTCGGGAATCCTGAGTGCGAAAAGATGTACTATGGAGAATGAAGCACTGCCATGGTTGATCTTGCCATGGGGTTGATATAGTCTCCAAGAAAATATTTAGGGTTTCAAAAATCACCCCTTGTAAAGCGATATCAATATTTGGTCACTTTGCATAGGTTGTTCATATATATTTTATATGAAAATCCTTCTTAAATAAAGTTTAACTATTAGCTATATTTAATTGAGAAGAAACAAAGACTTGTAAATATTTTGGTTATTTAGTTATAACAATTAATTAATTAATTTGTTATATATTTAATAATAATAATGTATTTTAAACAAAAATGAAATTAATAATTTATTTTAATTAAGTTTTCTAAGAATTATAATTAATTAATTGGTTATTTTCGAATAGTTGATAGGATCCATGAGAAGAAATAGAAACTTTTGAAAAAATATATATGATTATGGAAGTGAAACATACCATGGAAATGAATTATTATATTTATAAGAGGAAATAAATTATGTGTGATAAATAGATTACAAGAAATTATAAATGTTAATTTAAGCGTTGGTTCCAGCCATTAAAATTTAGACCTCAAGTTTTTTGATATTATTGATAATCACTAATTTGATTCTCTTTAATCCTCTAATCAAAAAGCTTTAATATATATATATATATATATATATAGATATTTAAAAAAATTAAAAAATATATAAACTAAAAATGTCGAATTTCAAACAAATTTTCAAAAAAAAATATAGCAAAAAATTCTCCAAAACTTAAAAAAATTGGATTGCATCCTTTAAATAGTGTCATTGAATTTTCTACCGTCGATGATGACCACATGAATAATCATTAATTTAATTCACTACATTAAATTTATTTAGTGAGAACATTAAGTTATTAAATTATATTTAATATTTAGAGTAAAATTAATAAATATTTTAAATTATATTATTTTTAAATTGTATTAAATTATTGCATTATATCGACTATATTAAATTATATTATTTTAAAATTGAGACATTTTAAATTAATTTTATATTTATATTAATTCTACATTAAAATTAAAATTATATTAATTTTAAATTATATATTAAATCATTTTAAATTATATTAAATTATACCTTTTAAATTATATTATGACAATGATTATTTCAATATGAAAATCAAATATGGTCAACCATGGTTCAACATCACATAATGACAAAGATTGTCTCAATATGAAAATCAAACACGGCCGAATATGCTCAATTGTGCTCAACCATCGTCCAATATCACATTGTGACAAAGATTGTCTCAATTTGAAAATTAACCATGGTCCAATATCACATTGTGACAAAAATTGTCTCAATAGGAAAATAAAAAATGATCATCCATGGTCTAACGTCACATTGTGACAAAGATTGTCTCAATATAAAAATAAACCATGATCAAGCGTTTTCAACCATGTTCAACCATGGTACAATGTCACATTGTCACAAGTATTATCTCAATATGAAAATTAACTATGGTCCAATGTCACATTGTGACAAATATTTTCTCAATATGAAAATCAACCATGGTAAATCATGTTTAATTTAGTGTTTATATTTTGTATTTGGGTTTATATATCTAGTGTTTATAATATTAATCCCTTGGGTTTAATATTATTTCCTTGAGTTTATAATCCCTTAGGATTTTAGTATTAATCCTTTAGTTTATTATTCCCTTAGGTTTATAATATCAATATCCTGGGTTTACTAATCTAAGGGAGCATATTCCTATGGTGTAATATTATTCATTAGCTTTATAATATCAATCCTTATCTTTAATATAAATCCCATGGGTTTATAATCATGGTCACCATGTCCAACCATGGTCCAACATCAGATTGTGACAAACATTTCGTCGATATGAAAATCATCCATATTCCAACATCGCATTGTGAAAAATATTGTTTTGATATGAAAATCATTGATGCCCAACCATGGCCAACCATAATCCAACATCGCAT
The DNA here is from genome assembly GCA_034641835.2 of Pinus albicaulis. Taxonomy (NCBI): domain Eukaryota; kingdom Viridiplantae; phylum Streptophyta; class Pinopsida; order Pinales; family Pinaceae; genus Pinus; species Pinus albicaulis. The sequence goes on from CM076577.1 coordinate 742,796,202, forward strand.
TGTGACAAATATTGTCTCAATATGAAAATTAACCATGGTAAACCATGTTTATTGTAGGGTTTAAAACATTTAACTTAGGGTTTATATATGTTGGGTTTATAAGCATTTTCAACCATGGTCAAACATGGTTAACCATCATCAACCATGTTCAATCATTGTCAACCATGGTCGAATGTCACATTTTGAAAAATATTGTCTCAATATGAAAATTAACAGTGGTCAACCATGGTCCCATGTTGCATTGTGACAAAAATTGTCTCGATATTAAAATCGACCATGGTACACCATGGTCAACCATGTTTATTTTAAGGTTTATAGTATTTATGTTAGGATTTATAATATAAATCCCTTAGGCTTAATATTTTTTCCTTGGGTTTTTAGTATTAAACACTTGGGTTTATTATTCCCTTCTGTTTATAATATCAAATCATTGGGTTTATTAATATAAGGATTCATATTCCTAGGGTGTAATATTATTCATAGGGTTTTTAATTTTAATCCTTGGATTTAATATAAATCTTTTGGGATTATAATCATGGAAAGCCATGGTCAACCATGCTCCAATGTCACATTGTGACAAAGATTTTCTCAATATGAAAATCTATTGTGGTCTATCGTCAAATTGTGAGCAAGATTTTCTCTATAAGAAAACCAATGATTTTCAACCATGGTCAACCATGGTCCAACATTGAATTGTGACAAATTTTGGATCAATATGAAAATTCACCATCGTCATGCATTTCTGACCATGTTTATCTTAGGGTTTCAAATATTTATGTTAGGGTTTATATACCTTGGTTCTATAATATTAATCCCATGGGTTTAATATTATTCCCTTGGGTTTATAATATTAGTACCTTGGTTTTATTAATCTAAGGGTTCATTTTCCTATGGTATAATATTATTCATAGGGTTTATAATATTAATCCTTGGGTTTAATATGAATCCCTTGGGTTTATAATCATGGTCCAACATGACAATGTGACAAATATTTTCTCAATATGAAAATCAATCATGGTCCCACATCACATTATGACAAATATTGCGTTCATATGAAAATCAATCATGGTAAACCATGGCCATCTATGATCTAACGTCAAGTTGTGACAAAAATTGTCTCAATATGAAAATCACCCATGGTCAGACATCACATTATGACAAAGATTGTCTCAATATGAAAATAAACCATGGTAAATCATGATCAAAAATGTTTATTTTATGGTCTATAATATTTCTCTTATGGTTTATATACGTGGGGTTTATAATATTAATCACTTGGGTCTAATGTTGTACCCTTTGTTTTATAATCCCTTGGGGTTTTAGTATTAATCCGTTGGGTGTTTTATTCTCTTGGATTTATAATATCAGTACATTGGGTATATTAATATAAGGGTTCATTTTCCTAGGTTGTAACACTATTTATAATGTTTATAATTTTAATCCTTGGGTTTAATATAAATCCCTCGGGTTTATGATCATGGTCAAACATGGTCAACCATGGTCCAACGTCACATTTTGATAAATTTTTTCTCAATATGAAAATCACCCATGGTTCATCATCATATTGTGACAAAGATTTTCTCTTTATGAAAATCAGTGATGCTCAACGGTGAAATATGGTCCAACATTGCATTATGACAAATATTTTTTTAATATGAAAAAGAACAATGGTAAACCATTGTCGGTCATGTTTATTTTAGGGTTTAAAATATTTATCTTAGCTTTAATATACCTTAGGTTTATAATATTAATCCCTTGGGTTTATAATCTCTTGGTTTTTTTGAATTAATCCCTTGGATTTATTATACCCTTTGTTTTATAATATCAATCCCCTGGGTTTATTAATCTATGGGTTCATTTTCCTAGAGTATAATATTATTCATAGGGTTTATATTGTTAATCCTTTGGTTTAATATAAATCCCTTCATTTTTTAATCATGGCCAACCATGGTCAAACATGACGTTGTGACACGGATTTTCTCAAAATGAAAATCAACCGTCGTCTTATGTTGCATAGTGAGAGAGATTTTCTCCATATGAAAATCAATTATGGTCAACCATAATATTAATATTAGTAATATTTATTAATAATAATAGGCTTAATAATGGTGGTTAATGAGTCATAACAATAATTAATTTAAAATTATTTTAATAATTAATTAGTAATAACAATAGTCAATTTAAAATGATGTTAATAATTAATTAATGAATTTAATTAACATAAATTTATTATTATTATTATTAATTATAATAATAATAGTTTTTTTTATTAAAATGGTTATTTATTATTATTATTATTATTAAATATTATCGGCGTTTTCGAACCACATTTTCTAATATGGTTGTGCATCTCATTGACATATGCCTATCAGCGTATATCAACCACATTTATTAATGTGGTTGTGCTAGTATATAAAACATTATTGTCTCAAAGGTTTAGATGAATTAGAAAGGAGATAGATTGTCTCATTCATATAAGGTATCTACCATGTCACGAATATGAAATTTCTCGTTTTTAATGCATATTTTATCACTTTTTTCCATTACATTTATAATAAAAAATCACACACATCATTGATTAATTTGCTATATATCTATAAATATAAAAATGAATGAATGTGGAGTATGTTATAAAATTATTTTTTCTTGGTTAAAAGCTCATTTTCGTAGGATATAAGGAAACAAAATAATTTCTCAAGACATAGAGGCATCTTGAAGCAGTGAAAGCCTACCCCTTTATAGACCACCAGCGAATAATTCAACATGCCATGGTTTTTCTTGAATAATAGTGATGATTCATCATGCATTCGCTAATAGCACCTGGTGACTGATATCTTCAATGCTAGTTTAACCATTAAGGTATAATGGGTGTTCCCATTGTATTAAATAAAAATAAAAATATACAAATGAAATGAAAAGTGAAAATGATTTTGCATTCCATTCAAATGTTAAATTAAAATCTGACTTCGCTTCACATAATATTAATTACTTTCAATGAAGTTCCTTACAGCAAATATACTCTTGCTAAGAAAATAATGATGAGTCCTCTTTGTACCCAATGCAGTGGAGTGCTAATAATCATGGACTTTTAGAATTCATCTTACTTTTAAATGTATTTACTTTAGTGAGTAGAGTCTATGTGCCATATTTGACCAACCATTACATAAGAAATGAATTTTTCTATAATATAACTGAGTCAAATTTGACAAAACTAGAACTGAAGGAGGGGGATTTCGTGTAGATAAAATTCAAATTTTTGTTTATGGAGTAGAACAATTTGTAAATGGGTTTTTATGCAATATAATTGTTTGTAAATGGGTGTATTATTAATGGTCACTAATTTGAATAATTTTAAGTCTTATTTTCTAACCTCAAAATATTCTTAGCAGTGAAAATATCACTTAAATACCCATTAAAAATACCCACTTGATTCCTTCTAGTTAAAATTTTTTTTTGGAAAATTTGTACTAATTTACTCTCTTTTCCTACAAGTATTACACATGATAGTAAAGATCCTTCGTTTTCATTCTATGATTTCCCCGACCAAGAGCCCATCAAATTTAAACATTTATTTATTCTGTATGCCATTTTTTACAATAGTATCAAGAATAATCATTGAATTAACATGTACCTATAATCCTTGCACTTTTGGATAAAACATTGTAAAGATTACGTTTTTTGTAGTGGAAAGTCTGCAGATAACATAAACAAATCTGATTTTTTTACTCTTGAAATCAATAATACAAAGTTAATCATTATTTTAAAATCCACGAGCTTAAATTTATGAGGATGTATGTACTTGTATGAAATTTTTGAATAAGTACTTATTGAGGAGCAGTGTTCTTCAAAGGATTCAACAGTAAAAATTATAATGTTTGATTACTTGCACTCGTGGATGGTATTTTAGTTGGTTTCCTAGTTTGGAATTGGTCCAATTGTTGAGATTTAATTTCATTACTAGTGATCTTAAAAATATATTTGGCTTGAAAAATCTATAATTAAGTGTGCTTGAGCCAGAGGCGGTCTAGGACAAGTGACCTGGTGAGAAGTACCGGTTAGAAGGTGCAAGCTCGAGAAGTGATTATCGATGTTATGTGATTCATTTCAATAGTTTCAATCCCACTTCTTCACCCCTTTGAGCATCACCTGACGCAATGAGTGCTAAGTGTGCTATTCAAAAATAGTGATAAATTAGTCAGTTATGACTACCTTTCAAGAAAATATGGTCTTAGATGAATGACTTACTTAACGCAGTTGAATCCCAAAAAATGATATATAATATAATGCACCACGAAAACCCCTCAATACTAGAATACAAAGAGTGAAGGGAGCTTTACTAGAATGGTTCATGAGGCATAATACTTGCTAATTTTTTTCAAATACTGTAGAAATATAATTGGGCTTGATTGTGAGGAAAAATCCATAGTTAAGCGTGCTTGAGCCAGAGGCGATCTTGGATGGATGACCTCTCAAGAATTCCTGGTTGTCGGGTGCAAGCACTAGAAGTGATGATTGATGCTATGTGATTCATTTCACTAGTTTCAATCCCACTTCTTCACCAATGTGAGAATCACCTGATGGAATGAGTACTAAGTGGAAAATTCCAAAATCATGAGAAATTAGTCATTTATGACTACCTATCATGAAAAATAGTCATATATAAATGAGTTTGTTAATGTAGTTGAATCCTAAAAAATGACGTCTAATATAATGCAATGTGAAAACTCCTCAATACTAAAATAAAGATTAATATCCTAGAAATTTAACATAGGATTATTCCTGCAAAGGAAACATGGAGCTTTCCAAATATGCCAATTTTTCTACAACATCATATACATTCATCGTCACATTATAGAATATTGTGCCGCTAGCTTACCTAAGGTATTTGTGTACATATATCTGCTGATAATAATAGCCAAGAGAACATAAGGACGACATGAACCAGAGGAGGCTGAAGGAAAACAATAGAAATAAAACTATGAATGAATATACCTATCAATAGAATGAAGTGCCAAAGGTTGTAATAATATGTTTTCCTATAGGGTTTGAACCAAAACCTGGTCTATGGGGAAATATTTTTGTCATTATTCTTGATGAGACCTTAAATTTAAGGTCTTAAGAATCCCTTGAAGCTTTACAATATTCCTTGCATATCCCTCTCCCCTAGAATTCATGCTACACGAGTTGCAGCTTTACCCAATGAATACTTGTGTTTATCATGTAGTAAACCCTACAAAATTAACACAAAATCTACAAATTTTAAGCCATGAAACTAATGAATTCGATGGCATATTTGGCGCATTGCGCGCATAATTTATAAATAAAACTATTGAGGTTCATTTTTCATAGATTCACGGAATGGCATATTTAACCTTCTTAATCTCTCTCTAAATTGCTAAGAAGTCAATGGTCAGAAGTTCATGCCTTGACAACATCGTCATGGATAGAGGAAAAACACATGGGCTCCTACATCAACTAGTAAATTTTGGCTGAATGAGGTTAGGTGAATCCAATCCATTGCAAGAAATTACCTGTAAGAACTTGTCCAATCACATAGTTGTTTTTGTAAAAAACTAAATTATTTTATTCCACCACATTATCTGTGTTGTAAAGCACTTCTCTCGCTGGTACCATTATATTCTTTGTTTTATAGGTATACTTTTTTACAATACTATGTTTTTCTTTCTTCATACGCAGTCGCTCCATCAATTTCAATTTTCCTGTGTGACATTGTTTTCCAAATTAAAGATAGCCACAATAGTTTCATTGCTCCTCTAAGAATTCACCAAGAAAGAATGATTTAATATACAAGCATGTATCGTATGTTATTTTCTTTATGTATTTATATCTTATTTCATTTTATGTACCTAAAATACAATGAGTACATAAGTTTAGGGGAGGGGTTAATGGCATGAATCACCTTTGAGGAAGTAAACTATTTTATGGGTATCATGGTAACCTTTCTAATTTTGATACATTCATAAGAAACTAGTAGTTAGAATAGGAGTATACTTTCTCTAAATATTTTTGGATGACAATTTTTTTTCATGATCATCTTGGGTGAGTTTAGGATTATACCGAAGATGTGAAAATTTAGTGACATAGTCATATCTATCCAACTCACCCTTAATGTGTAGATTCATAGAAGAAAAATTATATATAATATATATGATGGCAATAGAAAATTCCATGCATCTCATTCACATTGACATCCTCAATGCATATATTTCATTTTCCTTTTACAACCATTTGATATTCAGCAAGTCTTCTAGTTATCTAGGCATCTGAATCGCCACCAATGTTAAATTGGTGGTGTTATGGGGATCATCGTTGCATGATTGGAAGGTCACATCCATGCAAAAATTCTCTCCTTTCATCTAATTATGAGAAGAATATTGAATTTATAAACCCAAATATATAAAGAGGTTACCTATATTATATAGAATTCTATGGATTCTGGTGATCAGTTGTATCTATACACTTTGTTGACAGTGTTTGATGTGGTACTATAATCCTTATCTTCTAGAACTAGCCAATTTTCACCTTTTGTTTCCATATTCATTTTCTTTGATAGCCCTAGCCACTTCAATAATATTTTTCTTCGTAACTGGAGAATTGTAACTCTAGCTGGTGGGCCAAAAAAAGCATTGCAACTCTTGTTGCTAGTGTTTTAGGGCCATTGAAAGGGGAAAATAATGTTTTTGATAGTGTTTCTATGGAAATTCTTATGCATTCCATCCTCCTTCTTAAGGTGTTACCTTAGTATACCCAAGGGGGTGTCACTTTGAGATATTATAGACCCTTATGGTGACATTTTGAGTTGCAAGAAGTATGGAGTTCATTTTTGGACTACCTAAGACATAGAAAGGTAATAATTTCATGATGGTTAAAGATGACACATTTTGTACCATGAAATAAAACTAATGATGCTACTAAAGTGGTTGCCTTGGCTTTTCAAGATATTGTGAGGTTACATGGACTACTAAGGACCATCACTTCTGTTAGATATAGAAGGTTCATTGGATATTTTTGGAGAATAATACGGAAGAATAAGGGTACAAAGTTATTGTATATTTTATCATATCACCCACAAAAAAATGGATAGATCAAGTTGGTTAATTGAAGCCTTGGGAATTTGTTGAGAAGTTGGAATGGAGTAAAACCAAGTCAGTGGGATTTATTTTGGCCTAGGACAAATTCAACTATAAAAAATTAATAGGTATGTGGGAAAGAGTCCATTTTCAATTGTTTTTGGAAAGTAGCCAAAGGGCATAGTATATTTGGTGATGTTCCAAATATGGAGGATAGAAGGAGTATTGATGCAAGAATATATATCGATGGAATACAAGAAATTCATGAGAAAGTTGAACAAAATCTATGGTAAAAATATGTTATATATAATAAAATGGGACATCTGCAAAGAATACATAAGGTTTTTAATGAAGGTGAACTGGTAATGGCACATTTGTGGAAAGAACGATTCCCCAGTTACATACATTAGTCCTAAAATATAAGAAAATCATATCATGTTGATTCTTGAGAAAGATTTTAGATAACACCTATAAATTGGAGTTACCAAAGATTCATATTAAAATTTCTGTGATATTAAATTATTTTGACCTATATGATTTTGTGTGATAGAGATAAGGATGATGAAGAAGGAACCATGGATGAAAGAAAGAAAAAATTACGTGTTCATCTAGCTAAGGAATTGGAGTAAATTTTTCCGAAGAGTGTTTCTAAAAAATCTAAAATAAAGAGTATTGCAAGTATTTTGCTAAGTGGGAAAATAGGGGCTCTCATTAGAATAAATTTCAACCTAAAAGTGGCCTCCTAAGGAAAAATAATAAAATAATAAAATAATAATTAAGAATTTTAAAGGGAAAAGAAAAAACGCTACTTTTTTTAATTGTATTGTTAACTTATCTACTTATAGGTTTACTCAAATTTCTTGTGTAGAAACTCATTGGATGTGGAATTAAATTACACATCCAATGATACCCATTATGCATACTTTTGAGAAGACCCAATTTGATAGAAAAACAAATGTAGATACATTAAAAAAGTGTTCTCAACACATTTTTTTAATGTATCTTCAATTTTTATCAATGTGGGTCTTCTAAAAAATATGCATAATGGGTATTGGCTGGATGTGGAAATTAATTCCACATCCAACAAGGGTCTACACATGAAATTTGAGTAAACCTGTAAGGAGATAAGCGAAAAATACAATTAAAAAAAGTATTTTTTCTCCCTTTTCCTCCAAAATATTTACATGTACCTCTTTTTAAATTTAAATGATTTTGATTGATTAAAATATTATGACATTGAAACTACATGAAATTTTCATGGAATTTTTTAGCCTAAAATTTCCCCTAATGAAGGACATGTCTTGGGTTTCCAAATGGAAGGTACTTGCAAGCTTCTCCCTCCTGTTAAAACCCACTATTGCATTCAGAAGAAGTATAAGCACATGTTTTCTTACTACGCTTATTTGATATAGGATCATCTTTGACATCAAGTAATTATCATCAACCAAAAACATTTTGATTCATGGGTTAGTATTTTCTATGATGAAATAAGGTGTCTCCCAATCCATATACTGCAAAATTGAAAATAACACAACCATATGCGAATGATCGTTCCTTTGTAACTCCATTTGTCTTAAAAAGGCTTCATGGTAATTAGTGGGTCATACCAAAGAGGAAGGGGACTCAATTTCAAAGATGGTAGAGGATGTTGATCGAACATAATTATCAATCTTCTAAACATAATGAATCGATGCAACACCATTTAGGAAAATGGATGGAAATGAAGCATGGAATTTTTATGTTCTCTATTTGCATGTTTGTAGGGTAGCTCCAATGGAAATAATAAATAATGATAATGCAAAGAAAAATTAGCACAAATATACAAAGATGCGTTAAAATAGAAGATGATGACTGTAAATGCATCTATCCCATTGTAAAAATAGGGAAGATTGAGACCCTTTGAATATCCCTCGCATATTTCCATATTCACTATTTAATTAAATAAGAGTATAGTTCAAATTATATTTAGGTTACTTCATGTCTATTATTAATTTATTTATATTTTTTAATGTTTAGAGATTGTTAATTTCTATGACTTCTACAAATAATTTCTGAAGCTATCTCACTCACATCATGTAACATGCATCAATTCCACTTAAATTGATACAAAATCTTAAATCACGCTTTATCTATTATTTCACAGAACTTTGATATATAAAATATGTAAATTTTATTTTATTTTACTATTTTAAATAGTTAAAAGTTTACATTTAAATAAACAATCAATAATGTAATTAATAAATAATTTCTTATTTGTAAGTTTTTATGTAAAATAGCATTTATTTAAAATAATAATAATAATAAATCACTAAAATATACTTGAATATATAACATTTACCAAAATTTAAATATTTTAAAATATTAAAAGCACTCAAACTATATAATTATATAACTAAAATTTCAATAATTTTAATTTAATTCAAAAAAAATTAATAACTTAAACTTATTAACTTTAAAAATTAATTAGATCATTTATTAATCCATTCCCTTCCAAATTCCTTTTTAAAATATAAATATATATCTTTTACTTACATTAATAATATCAACTTCTTTCTTTCATATATATTTCTCCCATATATATTGTATTAATTTCCATAAGGTGTAGACAAAATGGAAAGGTGATAATGCACCTCATTAATAAAAGTATCTACAATGTCACATGAATATGAACATTCTCACTAATAATTTTATCGATTTAATGACATATACATGGTGTAGTCTAACTTATAGAGGAAATTTCATTTTCATGATTTTTTTTTTGTTAATTTTAACCAAAATCTAGCAGAGCTTTTTAAAAACATGAGTTTAAGTTGTCTAATATTTAAAATTTGAGTGCCTAGGGGATTTTTCAAGGTTTGGAATCCGTTTATGCATTTAAAAATATATTTTAAATAAAAAACTATCACATTCTAACTTGAAATTTTATTTCCAAATTTCGATGAAGGAGGATGAGCAACATTTTCAATAGGGGGGTATGATGGGCACCTAAATTAGACACAAATTAAGGCCCATGTAACCTTTTTTAGGCACATAAAAGATATATGTTCTTAGGAAGTTTTGTAGATAACTTCATATTTGTGGCTAATATTAATTATTTTTATATAATTTTGTGAGAATATTCGGCAGATTATGAAGATTTGGAGAAGGAGATAATTTAGGGACTTTATCCCTACCACTGGAGGATCAAGATTGGAGAATAAATGAGAAAAATATCATGAAATTATTGATAATTATTGAGAGATTATAGAACTCCAATGATTGAGAAAATCTAGGAATGTATTCCCTGTCATTTACTGGAAACTCCTAGTGTTGGGAACCAGATCCACTATTTGAGGGATTTTTTAGGGAAAATACTCCACCTTTCAACGAGAATGCTTCCTCAAAATTTTGTATAGTTACTAGTTCGAATTTTCCTCTAGGGGCATGTATTGTTTGGACTTATTTTGGATAAAACGTGTTTTCTGGAAGCTCCACTTTATTTTCTTGCAGGGATGTACTTGGACTAATTTAAAAATGAATATTGGTGTCATTATTAGCTTATAAGGGTTGGTTTCTTCCATAGGAATCTGAGTCCTCCTTGGGCTTGGACATCCCAAGAACCTCAGAGCCCTCTTTCACAATTTCTTTATGTTATTTTCATTTCTTATTCACATGCATCTCTTATTTCTCTTTTGCATATTTCTATATTTAGTATTATTTTTTTTTCTTGCTGTAGGATTGAGTTAGATGATTTAAGTGAGTTATTTTGCAGATATTTTATAGGTTTCGAAGCATTATTCATTATTAGAATAAATTTGGAAGGTCATCTTAATCATTAAGCTATTTGGATGTGGTTACTAGTTCACGAATATAAGATCTCTGGAAATGCCTTGTAGCGAAAGAGTAGTAAATTTATGCTATTTTTTAGAAGTGGTTAATGAGATAAATTTGATTTAATTCCACTTGTATTAGGTCATAACAATGTTAAATTGGATAACAAAATTCACCCCATTGCAATTTATCTTGATTAGTTTAGGAATTTGGTAGATTAACTAGCTCACTAGTTCTTGAATTTCTAAATTTTAGAGTAGTAATTTTCTGTTATTTTTTAGCATGTGTGAATAGGGGTATTTTGGATTTATTCAACTTGGAATATAGACCTAAGGCATCATACCTAATAAAAACAAATTTCCCATCCCATTTTCATTTGATTTACTTAGTTGTTCAGTGAGTTATTTCCAAAATAGACTTGCATGTAGCAAAAATAGAGTTGCATGTAGCACTATTGTAGCATGTGTAAAATCGACCAGATTTTCTCCCAAAGGTTGTTTTTTGTCTCTTAGGATTGAATCATGACCCCTAAGATCAAAATATATGATTATGGAAGAATAAACACCACATAGTACATTCATTTTCACAAATTATTTTAGGTATTTTTATTTGAATTCATGCTCTTAGGTTTTCAATTATAAATTGTTTTTCTTTCTTAGGATTAATTCCTTTTCAAAGAAACACTTCCATTTCTTCAATTATTTTAGGCTTTTATTTCATAAGATTCACTCCATTACATTAGATCAATAAAATAAGGACACATTGTATGTTGCACACATAGTGTTGATACCTCTCGAGTTTGTATGGACCCCAAGTTTATAATTAAAGTTGGTGGCCTTGGGAATTGCAGAATTCTTGTTGAAATACTCAGGCTCATCACCTTTTGGTGCCATTTCCAGGGAGGTTTCAAAGTATGCATTGTTTTCTTGCCTAATTAATTCATTTATTTTATTTCTGCAAAAACAAAAAAATTTCATTATGCATATCTCATTTCAAAATAGAAAATTGCATTGGGTTAACATTCTAATTCAATATATATATATATATATATATATATATATATATATATATATATATATATATATATATATATACATATCCACACACACACACACACACACACACACACACACACACATATATATATATATATATATATATATATATATATTTATTTATAAATAATTATCCAACACCAATGCCCCCTCCCATTTGATCACGTGGTGCAGTAAAAACCACATCCTGATCCACTTTTGCAGATAGAAGAAGAAGAGGTGGCAAAAAAAGGTAGAATAAATGGATAGAGATGATGACAAAGATGAAGATATCCTTGGATTTTCCATTCAAGATACTGATGTCAGTGTGCATATGAAGAAAATCCCTCCATATTTCCTTCCCAAATTCCATGGTATAAGGTCAAAGGATCCATAAACCTTTCTCTTTGAATTTGAAATACTTTCTATATCTTATGGCTACTTATAACACACTCAAAATTTTAGATTTTGTCCTGCAACATTGAAGGATAGAGTTCTTAAATGGTTCATGAGTTTAGGTACTAATTCAATAAGTTCATGGAATGATATGCAAAAGATATTTCTATAAAAATATAAAGACCATGATCCCAAGGAAGAAATATTTAGAATGAATAAAAAAGGAGATGTGATCATTGAGGATCTAATATATAGGTTCATATTTGATGTTAAGAGGGAAAAATTACAACATTTATGATTTGACACGCTAAAAACCCTCTTACTTAGAACAATTATGGATGAGTGGATTGATTCTCCTTGATCTCATGAGTAAAGGAGATGTATACCAATTATCATTTGAAGAAATTTTTGCAACATGTAAGAGAATATCAAGAGGAAGGGTGAGAGTAAGTAAATCAGTGTCAACATTGGTAAGTTGAGATGAACTTGGAAATTTCCTTGATAACTTTAAAAAATAAATTCTTATCAATCTAAGTAAATAAGTAGAAATGCTAAGAATTAAAAATGAGATAAACAAGATGTTGATATTTGTGTTATTCATGCAGAATCATATGCTACTAAACATTTTCCATCATTACCAAGGCTTAAGGAAGTATACCAAGTAGACAATGGAGCAATTCAATCACCACAGAAGCTATGTTATGTAGCTCCAAGAAGACCATGACATCCTAGTATCCTTGATATGATGAAAGGACTTACTTAATAATTTCAAGCTTATTCACATCCATATCAAAATAATTGGAACACACTCTCTCCTTTGCAACCTTGGCCATCTCAACCCCAAAACCAATCTTGGCAACAAGGTTGTCAGGGACCTTATGGGAAAAATCCACAATATCCTTGATATTTTCCTCAATATCCTCCATACCCAAGTCTATGATATCCCTACCATCCAACTCCGCAAAAACCGCAATCTCAACCACAACCCTCTAATAGATCCATTCCCACCCAACTACCTGTACCACCATTTCCAAACCCACACAATGAAGTATCTCAGCCCATTTACAATGCTGAGGAACAATACTACCAAACATATCCTCTTCATCTAAATAATATTCATTTTAGTTCAAGAAAGGTATTGCAAAAAATAGATCTCTTTGATGTCATTAAAGGAAAACATCCAGAAGAAGAAGATTCAAGTGAAGAGATCAAAGAATCAGGGGCTACACTTGATGAAGAGAAGACATTAGAATCAGAGACTAATAATATTCCTCAGGTTTACCATCAGATCCTCCATGTGCTCAAGAGAACAATCAACAAAAGGAGGAGTATTTCAACGTCATGGTAGAAGAGGACATCCAAGATGATCCAAATTTGGAAGTGGACCAGTGCTATCACAACCTGTTGTAGTTATTACAACACCACCCAGAATTTGGGGTATATTCAAATTTTGGGTTTCCCCCTTTATGTCCACTCAATCCATTAGGGTTTCATTCATATTCAAAATCAGTTTCTCTTCTCTCCCTTGCTCTATCAAACCTTGTTATTTTCCCCATACCCCCTAGGCTCGTTAAGGTTTGATTAGATATCTGTTGTCAAAATTTATCTTCCCATCAACATGTGGTTGTCGAGGATATGTTCACACCATTCGTCATATTATGCATGTGCCCTTGTATCCTCGAGCACTTTTAGGTGCAGAAATATGGAGAGTCTTGACCATATGTATCCCTTGCCTTTAGCACACTTTTCTCTTGAGCATTTAATAGGTGGTATATATCATGCCTTCATAGGGAGAAGGTAACTATATATTGCATCAATTACAATGATCTAGTTTGTTTTGAAGCCCATCTGGAAAATTGTTAATGGTATGTCAAAATAAATTGAGCATGTATGTGTGCATTTTCTCATGTTTATTAGTTTAATTTCAAAACACATGCATGTTACATATATCATCATTAACTTGTAGCCACTTTATGCCACACAGAACCAACAAGGGCAGTGCACTGAAGACACTTGCGAAACTGAAATGTTCTACCCCTATTACACATGCGGTGGAGGGATGGATCTGTGAAGGTCCCACATTAAGTAAATACCTTTCTACAAACTTGAGCTTAGATTGATCTGCCCTTGGTATATTTTCAAGCTGATACCATGGAAGGGCCGATGTCACAAGAGCAGGTTGAAGGCGATAGCGGAAGGGTGGAACGTGTAAAACCAAAACCATGGGATTATGAAGGGGTGTTTTGAGGTCGTTGACAACCCGTATGCTGCCACCTTACAAAAAATGATTTGAGGGGCGTGCTATATGTCAGGCATTTGGATGAAGCATCGGCCATCGATTTTAAATAATTTATAGACCTCCCATGAATCCATTCAAGAAATTTTGCGTGAATCTCTCGAAAGCCACGTTTAAGGAAAACAAATGTCCAGTTTTTCAAAGGGTGACCACGTCGGTACACAAAGAGTTGTCAACACCTACGCGGGTGAAAGGCTGAGAGGTAATGACATATTTAGTGTATTGGAGATCCACAATGCTGCTATCATAGAGGCAGGTGGTCGAGACATGAAGCCTCTTGTCGCACTGAAAGACCACGAATAGCAAATTTTCCACATCACCAGCAGCCTAACGAAGTTACAGGCTGTATCTGATTTACTCCTGCAACTATCTAGAAATATCGGCCTCAGGTGATATGAATAGCATGCATATCATGTGGAGTGTCACCTTTGAGGCACTGGTGGTTTTGAAAGCCATGATGGATAGTGAAAATAAGATTGGTTTAAAATGTGTCACATCGAGGGATTCTCCACCATTCAAATATTCGCAGGTTTCACCCTAGCCTTAGCTACCAAAGGCCTGACCCAGTTTTTGGATGCCGCTTGGATGATCCCCTTTGTAGATTTGCTATTAATTTGGGTTAAGCACTACAGGTCACAAAACTCAGGATTTTGGAGATGCAACATGGAGGTGCGACTATTGTCTCAACGCGACTTGTCGCTGAGTTTCAGATGTTATGAGCCATCCATCATTGCGACCTTGCGACTAGAAGAGAGTTCACACTCTCCCTTAGGTCACGAAGTCGTAGATATTATGAGCCATCCATCATTGTGACCTTGCGACTGACAGGAGGTTGCACTCTCCCTTGAGTCGCTGGGTCATAAATATCGAGGAGCAGACCAACATTTCCATTTTGCGAACATCAGGAGGTCGCAGTTTCCCTCGAGTCACTGGGTCACATTAGAAGGCCTCAACCCAAATAAAAAATTCTTTCGATATGTGACACAATGACCTCTAATGAGCTGCATTTCCTCTTAGGTCTCACCATATTGCTATAGAGATACAAAAGGGGGAAACTAGACTTGCGACCTCTTTTAGTGGTGGTAGTGTGTGCTTTTGATATTTATAACATGAAGGTTTCCTCTGTTGAATTTTATGAAAGGGAACGCAAATATTGTTTCTACCTTGATGCTAAAACAATAAATATGTTAATACACATATCATGATTGTGAAATTCTAAGAAATTTTTAGGGATTCTTTTTTATATATAATATTTAATTCTTACATTTAATGAATGTACATTGGTCTCAGTGTTTAATTTATGCTTGTGCCTCTATGCAGGATTGAAACTTATAGGTCAAATCCCTGGCACTTATGTGGATACTCAAGCCAATTTGGTAGTTAAAGCGACCCAAGGAGTTGATGTTGCAAATGAAAACTATGGAATTTTAATCAGTTTCAGAGCGAAAATACGGAAGATATATTTTTATCTATGCAGAAAGGCTAAGGCTCATCATGGATATTACATGGTTGGGGTTTCCTATGGTGAGAAAGGCGAGTTCTAAAAATGCTAAGAACCTCATAAAAAGCTCAAAGACACATCTAGCACTCAGTCATTTGCATAAGAGAAGGAATTTATGTTTTTCAAGGTCTGAGCCCACCAAAAGAGAAGTGTGAAAGGGAAATAAAACCCTATGTTGCAGGTCGCAAATGACTCTCAGTCGCAGGTCGTAGATGACCTTAGGTCGCAAGTCGCATATAAACCTAGGTCGCGGGTTGCAAATGGCCCAAGTCACAAGCCAACCCAACAGTCAAGAAGACCAAGAGTCAAGGGAAACTCAAAGGAAGTCTCAACCTATATATACAACTTCAGGAAGTGACCAAGAGGACTTTTAGCTCTACAATTGAATCCAGGAGGAGATAGTGAATTGGTGCTTGAAAGATAAAGGCACTCAACCATTGGTATCAAGTAAAAAGAGAGGTACTGAGGCTATGGTTTTTGGTATCATGCATTGAGATGAATATCCCATGTTCCACTATTGGGTTTTGACAAGTTGTAAATATGTATTTGATGTTGCAGAAACATTAATAATATATTCTCTTTTCTGACACTGGTTCCTATGCTTACTTGTGGTGATAGTACTAGCTATCTATATTTCACTATGTTATACGTATGCTTTCATGAATGCAATTGGTTATGAACTAATTCACAGTGGTTTCATGTATGTTTGATCTTGAATCAATGTTATTTTTTTCCTTTCCATGTCAGTGATCTATTGTGAACTACTTTGCAATTAACTTATTGCATGTTTTCTTTCATGTATGTTTGACTGGTTTTCTTCGGCTCACCGATCCCACTCACGGCGTAACCCCATTTATTTTCCTGCTTAGACTTGATTTTATATTTGTTTGTGCCTCGTCAATCTTGGGCTGATTTTTCTTCACTAATTGGTCATTTAACCTTTGCCTCCACTTCATCATCTTCTCACTCGGCAAACAAGAGTGGAAACACTTATGGCATCAGCCAGGCCCACATACGGGATGGGGCTCCTATCCCAAACGGTGTGAGGTCTAATTCGGACCTTTCACCGAGGATACCCCCATGTTTTCGGCAGTACAATTTTTCCCATAAACACAACCATATTGAAATATGGTTTCAGACAATCACTAAGTTGCATCAACATACTCTTCTTCAAAAGTACTTGTTATCATCTCAGTCAAAGAAGTTGGTCTCTCATATTAAGGTGCATGTAAAGGCATGTATTTAAAGTGTACACATGATTTTATCTCTCATATCTATGTGCACATGGCTCCATTGGAATTATTCCTATACTTGCAAGGAATTTTATTTTTTCAAGTAGAGTAGGATGAAAAGCAAATTAAAAAAAAAAAAGGGGAAAAAATGATAAAGGAAAAAGAATAAAATCTCAGGTGAAAATATCTTTTGAGGTGCCTAAGATTGGTTCACTAATTGAAAACCTCAATGAGGTGATTAATGGCTTGGATAAAATAGAAAATAAGAGAACAAAAAAAAATCCTAGGTGACAACCTCCTTTGAGGTGCCTAGGTAGACCTACTAGTTGAAAATGTCATTGAGGCAGTTATTAGGCCTAAAGAAAAAATTGAAAAAATTAAAAGAAGAAATGTATTTTCTTCCTCTATCTCTCTCTAATGAATGCAAGTGCTCTCCAACCTTTGCAAGCAGCAAAAAACCAAATTGGAACCAAAAGAAAATTTTGTCAAAACCCTAATCAAAGGAATTCAAACTTGGACTTCATCCTCTTTTTCTCAGATGCTCCAAAAGGACCTAGGCCATACCAATCCATCACCCTCACCCATTTCTAACATCCACCCATCATTTCCTAGATTTTTTCATTCATTTTCATCATTGTCCTAAAATGCTACAGGAAACCGTATTTTGCTACAGGAAAATCCTAGTTTTTAGCAGATTTTTTATTATTATTATTATATATAAAACACCGTGCATCCATTTTATGCCTATTTCATGGGGAGATTCATATGGATGATGGTAACATTCTCAATAAATTTCAACACATTCTAGTGCATAGTTTGTGAGAAATCAACCTCCATCACCTACAAAATTTTTTATTTTTATTTTCAATATTTGTGCATGTAATGGCCAATATGTTTTATGGGGAGGTGAATAAGGATGATAGTAATATGCTCAAAAAAATTCTCGTCAATTAGATCTACATTTTTAGAGCTATGTCTAAAACAAGTCTCATACAAGGTGGTTGTCCTAAAATAGTTTTTAACAGAAATTGTTTTTTATTATATATCAAAAATTGTGCATCCATTTACCACGCTATTTTAGGGGTAGTTGCATATATATGATGGTAACATGCTCAAACAATTTCAGCAATTTATGGTGCATATTTTGTGAGAAATCGACCTCCATCGCCTATAGCCATTTTAATTTTTCTTGAGCTTCATGCGTGCAATGGCTCAGATATTTTATGGGGAGGTGCATAAGGATGATAGTAATATACTCAAGAAATTTTATTTCATTCATATCTATCGTCTGAGATATATTCCTAAATCAAGTTTCCTACAAGAGGGTTGTCTTGAGTAGCCTATACAATCACATCAAAACTCAAAATCAATTCCTTTTTTGAACCACAGAGCAGAAGATCTAGCCTGCACCTTGAGCATCATGAATCCATTTCTGAAGTTGAGAAGAGAAAACCCTCATTAGGAAGCATTCCATCCACTCCAGCAGTAGAATATTTAACATTGGGATAAGAGTTCACACACAAGACACTTTATGAGTAAAAAAAAATCATCATGCTATGAAGACTTGTACAGAAACAAAATCATAAACTACAACACTCACATGATGAACATCTCAGCAACAACATTTAGGTTGGGGATGTGAACCAACAATAAAAATAACAATACAAACCCTAATAGACCTCAAGATTCAAGGCTATTATCAATAGGACCTCCAACAAATCATCACGTGCAACTTTAGTAGTAGCTTCAAAACCACCAAAGACAGCTTTAACAGTCATATCCACAGCTTCAATATCACCTTCAAAAACATATCAAGGGTAAGTTTCAGGTAAGAAATCATATAAAAATTTATTCAAATCTATTCTAGGTTAAGAAAACATTAAATGTGTGAGAAGGAGAGTTTTTTTATACCAAAAATTTGTAGCAGAGCAATCTATGCCTTATTTGGGAGTCAACTTCACTTTTCTACCAAGACACATGCACATGTAGGAGAGGAAGAAGATAAAGGTGAAGATGACTTGATAAAGTGTGTATTAAGTAGTTGGTTGTGATAGAAGACACAAAATTCCAAGGGGTAATTGAGGGAAAAATCAGTTAACAGAAAAATAACTCTGCGTTTTTTTTGCATGCAATGAAAAGAAGAGAAAAGTTTTGAAAGAAGCAAAGAAAATTTTGAAAAAATAAAAAAATAAAAATAAAAGGTGGACCCACAACCTCTTCACATGTGAAAGAGAGTTGCTACAGGAAAAATAGGGCTGTTACAGGCAAGCACGTATTTCCTACATGAAAGGAAAATGACAAATTTTGTTAATCAAAGGTGGTTTTCCTCATCTCTTCTCTCTCTCTCGTCTTCTTACACACTCCATGGAAAATTCGAGCATGCACCCAATCACTCATTTCACCTTTCAAGTAGGCATAAAACTCCATTTTTTCTCCTCAATGTAATTTCTACATGAAATTCTTAGCAGCTACAAGATTCCTTAGCACTACATGGAACCCTATAAATACTATAGGAAACTTATTTACAAGGAATGTAGTTCTCTCAATGGTTTCTCAACTTCAAAAAGAGCATTATAATTTTTTTTTTTTGCCTAGACCTACCACTCCTAACCCTTGCTTCACTCCATGCACAAGGATTCAATCCCTAAACCCTATTTTGTGCCACTAGCACCTATATCACATATACCTTAGCATGGGACCTGTCCCCTTACCTCTCCATCACTCCAATCATTCCATCACTTCATACCTAACCTCCATAAATCATTTTCTTTCATCTCTAAGCAATTTGGAGCCCCAAGAAGCATAGAGAAGAATATTACAGGAAAATGAAAATTTTCCTCTACCAATTCGGTATATGGCACAACAAAGTCAAAATATAAGGATAATTTTATTAAGATGGTTTCAAAATACCACCATCACACTTTAAGAGGATGAACACACTAGCAAAGGAAGCTTATGATCTCTATGCAACACCTGCAAGAATAAATAAAAGCATAATAGTATCAAGACGATAAGAAGGAGGAGCAAAACATGGACCAATAAATAGAGAATTAAATATGAAAGCTTACATGAAGAACGACAAGGAAAGGAGGATGAATAGGTTTCTCAGAGGATGAGAAAAAAATTCAGTAGGGGTGGTATGATGGACCACTAAATTAGACATAAATTAAGGCCCATATAACCTTTCTTAGGCACATAAAAGATATATTAAATATCTCCTTATACACTTAATGATGTTTTTTTATGCTTTAATATGTTCTTAGGAAGTTTTAAAAATAATTTCATATGTGTGCCTAATATTATTTATTTTTGTAGAATATTGTGAGAATATTGGGAAAATTATGAATATTTGGAGGAGATAATTTAGGGACCTTCTTCCTACCACTAGAGGATCAATATCAGAGAATAAATGAGAAAAATATCATGAAATTATTGATAAATTCTTGAGACATTTTGGAATTGTTATTATTGAGAAAATATAGGAATGTGTTCCGTGTCATTTACTGCAAACTCCTAGTGTTGAGAACAAGATCCACTATTTGAGTGATTTTTTATGGGAAAGCTTCCTACTTTCAAGGAGAATGCTTCCTCATCATTTTTTATAAATATCAACTCTAATTGGCCTCTAGGGTCATGTATTGTTTAGTCTTATTATGGATAAAACTTCTATTTTGGAAGCTCCACTTTATTTTCTTGCAGGGATGTACTTTAATTGAATCAATAATGAATATTGGTGTCATTTTTAGCTTCTAAGGCTTGGTTTCTTCCATATGATTTTGAGCCCTCCTTGGGCTTGGCCATCCCTGGAGCCCTAGATCCCTCTTCCAAAATTTCTTTATGTTCTTTTCACTTCTTATTCACATGCATCTCTTATTTATGTTTTGCATATTTCTATATTTAGTATTGTTCCTTTTTCTTGTTGTAGGATTGAGTTAGATGATTTAAGTGAGTTATTTTGTAATTTTTTTATAGGTTTAAAAGCATTATTAATCCTTATAATAACTGGGGAAGGTCATCTTAATCATCAAGCTACTTGGATTTGGTTGCTAGTTCATGAATTTAAGATTTCTAGAAATGCCTTGTAGCGAAATAGTAGTAAATTTATGCTAGTTTTTAGAAGAGGTTAATGAGATCGATTTTGTTTGATTCCACTTCTATTATTTCATAATAATTTTATATGTGATAAAAAAATTCATCCCATTTAATTTTCACTTGATTAGGTTAGGCATTGCGTATATTAACTAGCTCACTAGTTCTTGAATTTCCAGATTTTATAGTAGTAATTTTTTGTTATTTTTTAGTCTGTGTGAACAAGGGTATTTTGGAGTTATTACACTTTTAATAATGATCTAACACATCATACTTAATAAAAAAAAAATTCCCATCCCATTTTCATATGATTTACTTAGTCATTCGGTGAGTTATTTCCAAAATAGACTTGTCTGTAGAAAACGCTAAGATGCCTGTACCATGTCTAAACTTGACCAGTTTTGCTCCCAAAGGTTGATTTTTGTGTATTAGGCTTGAATAATGACCCCTAGGAGATAAATACATGAATAAGGAAGAATAAACACCATTTAGGACATTTATTTTTGAAAATTAGATTAGGTATTTTTATTTGAATTAATGCTCTTAGGATTTCAATTACAATTTGTTTTTATTTTTTAGGATTAATTACTTTTCAAAGAAACAATTAAATTTCTGGAATCAATTTAGGCTTCTATTTCATAACATTCACTCCATTACATCATATCAAAAAGAGAATGACACATTTCATGTTTCACACATAGTGTCGATACCTCTTGAGTTTGTACAAAACATGTGTTCATAATTAAAGTTGATAGCCTTGGGTGTTTCAACATTCTTGTTGCAATACTCAGGCTCATCACTTTTTGGCATCGTTGATGGGGAGGTGTCAAAGTATGAATTTTTTTCTTCCCTAGTTGATTCATTTATTTTCTTTCTACAAAAAAAAAAACAAAAATGCATTAGCCATATCACATTTCAAAACAAAAAATTACATTGGATTAATATTATTATTAAATATATATATATATATATATATATATATATATATATATATTTAGAAATAATTCTCCAGCACCAACCCCCCTCCCCAGTTTGATCACGTGGTACAGTAAGAACCACATCACCATCCACTTTTGCATGTAGAAGAAGAAGTGGAAAAATATGGTAGAAGAAATGGATGGAGGTGATGAAAAACACAAACATCTCTTTGGATTTCACATTCAAGATACTGATGTCACTGTGCATATGAAGAACATCCCTCCATATGTCCTTCCCAACTTCCATTGTATGACGTCAGAGGATCCAGAAACCGTTCTCTTCGAATTTGAAAGACTTTGTAGATCTTATGACTACTTATCACACACTAAAAAATAGAGATTGTTTCCTACAACATTGAAGTATAGAGCTCTTAAATGATTCATGGGTTTAGGTACTAATTCAATAAGGTCATGGAATGATATGGAAAAGATATTTAAATAAAAATATAAACACCATGATCTTAAGGAATAAATATTTATAATGAATAAAAAATAATATGAGAGCCTTGAGGATCTAATCAATAGGTTCATGTTTAATTTTAAGAGGGTAAAATTACAACATTTAGGATTTGATACACTAAAAACCCTCTTACTTAGAACAATTAGGGATGAATGGATTAATATCCTTGATATAATGAGTAAATGAGATGTATACCAATTATGATTTGAATAAATTTGTGAAACATCCAAGAGAATATCAAGAGGAAGGGCAAGAGTAAGTAAATCAGTGACAACATTGGTAAGTGAAGATGAACTTGGAAATTTTCTTGATAACTTTAAAACAAAAATTCTTATCAATATAAGTAAACAAGTAGAAATTTTAAGAAATCTAAATGAGAAAAAATACGATATTGATATTTGTGTTATCCATGCAGAATCATATGCTACTAAATATTTTCCATCATTACCAAGGCTTAATGAAGTTTACCAAGAAGATAATGTAGCACTTCAATCACCATAGAAGCTATGTTATGTAGCTCCAAGAAGACCATGGAAGCGTAGTCAATTTGATATGATGAAAGGAATTACTTCATAATTTCAAGCTTATTCACATCCATCTCAAAATAATTGGAACACACTCCCTCCTTGGCAACCTTGGCCATATCAACCCAAAAACCATTCTTGGCAACAAGGTTGGTAAGGACCTTATGGGAAAAATTCATGATATCCTTAAATTTTTACTCAATATCCTCCTTGCCTAACTCTATGCTATCCCTACTATCCACCTTCACCAAAACCACAACCTCAACCACATCCATCTCATAGATCCATTCCCACTCAACTACCTGTATTGCCATTTCAAAACCCACAAAACAAAGTATCTCAAAAAACTTAAAATGCCGAGGTATAATACTACCAAACATATCCTCTTGATATAAATGGTATTCATCTTAGTTCAAGAGAGGTATTGCAAAAAAGAGATACCATCCATTGAAGGATACCATCCAGAAGAAGAAGATTCAAGTGAGGAGATCAAAGAATCAGGGGATGAACTTGACGAAGAGAAGACATTAGAATCAGAGACTGAGAATATTCCCTCAAGTTTACCATTATATCCTTCATGTGTTGAAGAGAATAATAAATAAAAAGAGGAATATTTGAACGTCGTGGTAGAAGAGGACATCCAAGAAGATAAATATCAGCAAGTGGACCAGTGGTATCACACCCATATTGAAATATGGTTTGAGACAGTCATTAAGATGCAACAACACACTCTTCTTCAGCAGTACTTGTTATCACTCAATCAAATAAGTCAGTCTCTCATATTTAGGTACATGTCAAAGCATGTATTTCAAGTCTACACATATTTTATTTGTCATATTTGTGTACACATGGTTCCATTGGAAGTATGCCCATACTTGAAAGAGATTTTTTTTTTTCAAGTAGAGTAGGATGAAAACAAAATTTTAAAAAATGGGAAAAGATAAAAAAAGGAAAAACAGTAAAATATTTGGTCAAAACGACTTTTAAGGCACCTAAGATTGTATCACTGATTGAAAACTTCCACGAGGCAATAAATGGGTTGGAAAAAAGAGAAAATAAGAGAGAAATCAAATATCCTAGGTTAAAACCTCCTTTGAGGTGCCTAGGTAGACCTACTAGTTGAAAACCTCATTGAGACACCTAGTAGGCCTAAATAAAAAAGTGAAAAAAATAAAAGAAGAAATGGATTTGCTCCATCTTTATCTCTATAATGAATGAAGGTGCTCTCCAACATTTGCAAGTAGCAAAAAAACAAATTGGAACTAAAAGAAAATATTTGTCAAAACCCTAGTCAAAGAAAGTCAAACTTAGACATCCTCCTCCTTTGCTCGGATACTCCAAAAAGACCTACTTCATGACAATCCATCACCATCATCCATTTACGACATCCACCATCATTTCCAATATTTTTTTCATTCATTTTCATCACTGTCCTAAAATGCTACGGGAAGCCTTGTTTTGCTACGTGAAACTCCTAGTTTTTGGCAGAAATTTGTTTTTATCATATATAAAAAAATATGCATCCATTTTATGACCCGTTTCATGGAGATATTCATATGGTTGATGGTAACAACCTCGAGAAATTTCAGAACATTCCAGTGCACGGTTTGTGAGAAATTGACCTCCATCACCTACAACCATTTTTAAATTTTATCAATATTTGTGCATCCAATGGCCGAGAGTTTTTATGGGAAGGTGAATAAGGAGGGTATTAATATGCTCAAAATATTTCAAGTCAATATGATCTATTTTTTGAGAGCTATGCCTAAAATAAATCTGCTACAAGGGGGTTTTCCTCAAATAGTTTTTAGCAGAAAATCATTTTTATTATATCTCAAAAACTATGCATACATTTTCCGAGATGTTTGAGGGGTAGATGAATAGATGATGTTTGATCAAACAATTTCATCAATTTATGGTGCACATTTTGTGAGAAATCGACCTCCATCATCTATGGTCATTTTAACTATTTCTTGAGATTCATGCATACAATGGCCACTATTTTTTACAGGGAGGTGCATAATTATTATAGTAATGTGCTCAAGAAATTTCAGGTCAATTTGATCTACAGTTTGAGAGATATTCTACAATCAATTTTGCTACAAGAGGGTTTCCTGAGCAGCTTGTACAGTCACATCAAAACTTAACATCAATTCTTTTTTCAACCATAGAGCTGAATATCCAGCCACCTTTAGCACCATGAAGCCATTTCTAAAGTTGAGAAGATCACCCTCCTTAGAAGAAGTCCATCCAATCCACCAGCAAAATATTTCACACAAAAAACACTTTATCAATAAAAAAAAAACATCATGCTATGAAGACTTGTACAGATACAAAATCATAAACTAAAACACTCACATCATGAACATATTAGCAGCAAAATTTAAGCCAAGGATGTGAAGTAGCAACAACAACAACAAATGAAACCCTAGAAGACATCCAGTTTCAAGGCTATCAACAATAGGACCTCCAGCAGATTACCATGTGCAGCTTCAGTAGTAGCTATAGAACCACCAAAGACAGCTTCAACAGTTATATCAGTAGCTTGAATATCACATGAAAAAACAAATCAAGGGTAAGGATCAGGTATGCAATCATCTAATCCTTTCATCGAATCTATTCTAGCTTAAGAACACATTAAAAGTGTGAGAAGGAAAATATTTTTATAGCAAAAATCAGTAGCATATCAACCTTGGTCTTATCCACCTGTCAGCTTCACTTTTCCACCAAGACACACACACATGTGGGAGAGGAATAATAAAAAGTGAAGAGGACTTGAAAAATTGGGTGGTAAGCAGTTTGTTGTGATGGAAAACAAGGACTGCCAAGGGTTAAATAAGGGAAAACTTAGTTAATAGAAAAATAACTCTAATTTTATTTTGCATGAAATGAAAAAAGGAGATAAAATTTGAAATAAGAAATGAGAAAAAGTTGAAATAAAAAAAAGAAAAACTAGAAAAAAAAATAAAAGGTGGACCCACCACCTCTTTGCATGTGAAATAGAATTTCTACTAGCAAAATAGGGTTGCTATAGGAAAAAATAGATTTTCTACATGAAAGACAAAGGACAAAATTTGTTGATGAAAGGTGGTTTTCCTCCTCTCTTCTCTCTCTCCTCTATTTACACACTCCATATACAACTTCAACATGCACCCATTCACTCATTTCACCTTTCAAGTAGGCAGAAAACTCCATTTTTACTCCTGACTGTAATTGCTACAGGAAAGTCCTAACAGCTACAGGATTCTTGTAGCACCACAAAAAACCCTGTAAATGCTACAAGAAATTTATTTACAAGGAAATTAGTTTTCTCAAAGGTTTATAAACTTCAAAAATAAGATGATAATTTTTTTTTCCTATAACTACCACTCATAACCCTCACTTCACTCCATGCACAAGGATTCACTTCCTAAACCCTATGGTGTGCCACTAGCAGCTAGATCACCTATACCTTATCATCAAACCTTTCCCCTTACCTCTCCATCACTCCAACCATTCCATCACTTCATCCCTAACCTACATAAACCATTTCCTTCATCTCTAATAAATCTGGATACCAAAGAAGCATAGAGAATATTGTTACAGGAAGATGAAATGTTTCATGTAGCAATTATATATATGGAAAAACAAGGTCAAAATTTGAGGATACGTTGATGAATATTTCTTCAAAAGACCACCACCAAAATCCAGGAGGATGAACACACCGGGAAAGGCACTTGAGGATCTCCATGCAACACCTGCAAGAAGAAATACAAATAGAAGAGCATCAATAAGATTAGTAGGAGGAGAAACACATGGACTGATAAACAGAGAATGAAATAGGTCAACATACATGAAGAACCACAAGGCAAGGAGGATGAAAGGTTGTTGAGAGGATGAGCAACAATTTTAGTAGGGGGGTATGATGGGCCCCTAAATTAGACATAAATTAAGGCCCATCTAACCTTGCTAAGGAAAATAAAAGATATATTAAATCTCTCCCTCTACACTTAGTAAATTATTGAGAGATTTTGGATCTCCGATGATTGTAAAAATGTAGGAATGTGTTCAATGTCATTTACTCCAAACTCCTAGCGTTGCGGACTAGATCCACTATTTGAGAGATTTTTTAGGGGAAAGATTCCTCCTTTAAAGGATAATGTTTCCTCATCATTTTGTGTAAGTAGAAATTCGAATTGGCCTCTAGGGGCATGTTTGTTTAGTATTATTGTGGAGAAAACTTGTTTTCTCGAAGCTCCACTTTCTTTTCTTTCAGGTATGTACTTGGACTGATTAAATAATGAATATTGGTGTCATTTTTAGATTCTAAGGATTCGTTTATTCCATAGAACTCTGATTCCTCCTTAGGCTTGGCCGTCCCAAGAGCCGCAGGTCCCTCTTTCACAATTTCTTTATATTATTTTCAATTCTTATTCACATACATCTCTTATTTATGTTTTTCATATATCTGTATTTAGTATTTCTTCTTTTTCTTACTGTAGTTTTGGAACAGGGTCTCCTACAAGCTACGAAACTGGTCTGACTTTGTATATTTTTTATTATCTTTATTTTAGCGTAGGGGTTTTGGGGTGGGTCAAAGGGTAAACAAGGGGTCCGAAAACCATGGTTTGTAGACCATAGGAAATTTTAGGCTAGATTATTATAAATAGAGGAACATTTTGAATTATAAGTCAGAGAAATGAAGAGACATTGATGCGAATTGTGGTTTAGTAAGTCTTTTTGGGTTTTTGGGGAAGGAATCCTACTGGCTTTGTGCACAGAGATCTAGAGTCCTGCTGTGTGCTGACCCTACTGTTGTGTGCGCAGGTTGGGATGGGTATTGTAACAAGGAATTGATGAATTGATGAATAAGAAAGACTATTGAGAACTGAATCTATGTGTATTGTTTATGTGAATCATTGGTAATTATTGTATTATGCGTACAACGTACTTAGCTGCAAATTTTTTTTGTAAGTGTTCGTATTGCATCTAGATCTATTTGTTCTATTTATGCAATAATGAGCTACTTTCCTAGAAGTATATGATTGTTTACCACCATAGTATAATTGACCTTACGCACGTGGATGCGAAAATAAGTCCTGCCTGGGAAGATATGGACATCTCGAGGCAGGATGCAACTATGCTTGCCTTACCTATCCTTTCTTGGGATGTGGAAACTTGGTTCTAGCACCCACCCATACTACTTCAGGTGAGACTTTGACCTACGCAAGTAGGTCACTGCCAAAAGGGCCAGTAGTATAGGGGTCTGTTGGGAAACCTTGAATTCCGAACCTAGGTCAGGACCCCTCGAGCCAACATGTAGGATTGAGTTAGATGATTTAAGTGACTTATTTTTTAGGTTTTTTACAGTTTCGAGAGA
The DNA here is from genome assembly GCA_034641835.2 of Pinus albicaulis. Lineage (NCBI taxonomy): Eukaryota > Viridiplantae > Streptophyta > Pinopsida > Pinales > Pinaceae > Pinus > Pinus albicaulis. The sequence continues at coordinate 742,824,971 of CM076577.1, forward strand.
ATTATTTATCCTTAGAATAACTTTGTAAGTTCATATTAATCATTAAGATACTTGGATTTGGTTACTCGTTCACAAATATAAGATTTATGGAAATGCCTTGTAGCGCAATATTAGTAAATTTATCCTATTTTTTAGAAGGGATTAATGAGATCCATTTGATTCGATTCCACTTGTATTAGGTTATGATAATGTTAAATTTTATAATAAAAAAATTACCCCATTTCATTTTCACTTGATTAGGTTAGGCATTTGGAAGATTAACTAGCTAACTAGTTCTTGAATTTCCAGATTTTAGGGTAGTAATTTTTGGTTATTTTTTAGCACATGTGAATAGGGGAATTTTGGAGTAATTACACTTGGAATAGATCCCTAAGATATCATACATAATAATAAAAAAATTTCCCATCCCGTTTTCATTTGATTTAATTAGTCATTCGATGAGTTATTTTCATAACAGACTTTTCTCTAACAAAAATAGCGTTGTGTGTAGCACTCTTGTAGCATGTGTAAACTTAATCAGATTTTCTCCCAAATGTTGGTTTTTGTCTCTTAGGTTTGAATAATCACACCTAGGATCTGAATACATGATTGAGTAATATTAAAAACCACTTAATACATTCATTTTCGCAAATTAGATTAGGCCTTTTTATTTGAATTCATGCTCTTAGGATTTCAATTACAAATTGTTGTTCTTCCTTAGGATTAGTTCCTTTTCAAAGAAACCCTTCCATTTATAAGATTAATTTAGGCTTTGATTTCATAACATTCACTCCATTACATCATATCAACAAAATAATGACACATTTGTACGATGCACACATAGTTGTGATACCTTCTGAGCTTTTATGAACCCCGGGTTGATAATTAAAGTTGGTAGCATTGGGAGTTGCAACATTCTTGTTGCAATATTCAGGCTCATCAGTTACATTGTCAACTTATCTCACCCATGTACATACATTATGAATGAGGTGTGTTCCAAAACAATAACCTTTCATATTTTTACCATGAAATTTTTTGATCCTATGTAGTCTATGGTTATTTAGCCTCCCAATCAAAATAATAATTCTTGTGTTAAATTGTGAAAAAAGGAAGAATGGATCACCAATTTATTTCCTTATTTTGATGCTCGATATACTAACAATGTAAATTTAAATTTGTTTTTTCTTTCCCATTCAAAATGATATTTTTACCATGAAATTGTTTGATCCTGTGTAGTTTGTTCTGTGGTTAACTATCCTCCCAATAAATATAAGAATTCTTGTGAAATTTTGTGATAAAAAAGGAGAATGACTCACCAATATATTGCCTTATTTTGATGCTTGATCTACTAAAAATGTAAATTTAAATTTGGGTTTTTATTTCCCATTCAAAAAATCACACCACATATTTGATGCAATAGGAAACCTTGTCTCTTGTATCATAACAAACACACCACCTTCTCTACAAAATTCCATACACATAGAGGAAATTTTTAGCCTAATGAAGGCTTTCAAAGAGGACCTATCCATGTGGTATGAAATTAATCTCCGAAACGTGCTTGAAGGAAATTTGTGATGGTATAATGGGGGACAATTTAAATAGGAGAGAGACGAATAATACTAATATAATATTCCAATATCCTAAAGTTGTCACCATATTTAAGAATCATCAATGGCTAGGCTTCTTTGATAGACTCCAAAGTTTTGATTGTGAGGTGGCCATGGATTTTTTTATGAAACTAGAGAAACCTCAGGGATACTGATTTGTTATTGAAGTCAAAGGCTTAGTGATTTACATAAATTAGGAATCAATAAGAAGAATCATAACCATCCCCAAGGGACGGTATTGGAACAAGGAGGAGAGCCAGGAAGAAATCACTACCAATAGGGGAATCAACTTGATGAAGATAATAATGGAGTGGTGAGATAATTTTTTCTTGGTCCTCGGGATGAGGTGGCCCACCACATCCTTAAATATATCTCTTATAGGGAAGAATAAGAATAGTGTATGCTTACCATTTCAGTTTGTTGTATTAGTTAAGGTTCCAAGCCCACCTCCAAGCCTCTTAACTACTATGCATCCCATTTTCATCCTATATTCCCTTAGATGAATGCTAAGGTAAAGTAGGGCAAACAAAATTGTTTAGCTCATCATGAGTTGATCAAATTTATTGTCATAGATGCACTAGACGAATTTCAACATTAGTTTCCTTGGCTTGAATTTATAGATATGGATAGGTAGGAATTTTAGAATCCCAAAGATATTTCAACAAGTCAACCAAAGAATATTATAGCCAAAAAGATAAATGGGAAGAAAATAGTTCCCCTTTCTAAATAGAAAAAATTCAACACCTTGGAGGAAGACGAAAAAGAAATAGTAGTTACTCTGGCATGTCTAATTACCCCTACCAAGCCCAAGGTGAGTAGCTCTACCCAACTGATTATTTATACATTGAGAAATAACACCATAATTATGTTCAGTGGGGAACCTAAACCTCCCTCTTCTACTCCCATTACAATATAATATACACATATTCTCACTAGTAAAAATTGATGAAATTAATGACTAGGTGACTAAAAATGTTAGTCACCACAATTATTTCAAGTGAATTCTACTAAATTTGAGAAATTTTAAGTGACCGAACAAAAAATGACTAACTTAAATGACTAATTTAGTCTTGGAATAAAATATACGATTAGATAATAAGTGACTAAACTAAAAGTGACTAAATTAAATGACTGATTTAATCCAGGGATAAAATATATGACTAGATAATAAGTGACTAAAATAAAAGAGAGTAACTTAGATGACTAATTTAGTCTAGGATTAAAATGTATCACTAGATAATAAGTGAAAAATTAATAATGATTAATGTAAATAACTATTATAGTCCAAGAATAAAAATATGACCAAATAACAAGTACAACAAGTATATGATTTAGTCATTTATGTTAGTAATTTTTAATTGTGTCTCTCCATAAATGGAAAAGTGAGATTTTGGTACCGAAGTGTTACACTTCACTGTAGGTGTCTCTGAATACATATCCAGTTTTAAAATTGATGGACAAAGGGTTCTATGAATTTACAGTGTTAAAATTCTGAATACTCTTTTGTCTCTAAAGTTTAACATTGGAGATGGATTCATCTACAATTAACATAATTTCATGTATCATGTATTGAATTTACTAATGTCTTCATCATAATTTTAGTAAACGTAATATTTAGATATTCAAATTAGTATTTATATTTATATTTAAACTTTGGCCATAAAGTTTAACTTTTAAACTTCATTGATTTTGTTAAAAGTGCGAGTTGTTTTAAATATATGATTAAATAATCATATTTACATTTAATAAATAGATAAATATAACATTTATTATTTTAAACATGTGAGTTCATTTAAATATAGTATTGAATTGTGATATTTACTAAATAGCTATGAACCTTTATTAATTTAAGTATGAACCTTAATTGTTTTTTTAATGATGTATGAACTTTTGTTTTTGCAAGTCAATGTTATATTCATGTAGGAAAAAAGGAGTACATATAGTTGCTTGCAAAACATGTGGTCTCAATGCGACCTAGTTTGTTGACCAAAATTTGCACCAGATGACAAAAATACAAAAGAGATACTAGGGACATTATCCATAAACGGTTAGGCCAGAGGCACCAAAACACATATAAAACATAAAGAAAAAAGAAATAACATACTAGTCATCCGATGTGATGGATGCAAGGTTGTCTAGGGCTATTTCTTGAGGCGGTAGAGGACATAAGTCACACTGAATGTGCCCTTCAAAGTGTACCAACCAAGTCTCCAGCTTTTCTACTTTCTCAGTGAGTTGATTTTGGCCTTGCCAAACCACTACTAGTCTCTCCTGGACTTGGCATTGTAAATAGTGCATTCGGTCTAATTTTTCCATCTGCTCTGTATGCTCCTCACAACAAACTCTCTCATTTGTGTCCACTCTTTCCATCAGGCTCTTGATAAGTGCACGACAGTTCTCTAGGAATAAATGTTGAATAACCTCCCCTCATTTAGCTCAGATCAATAATATCCATGATTTCCCTTGCCACCATGGGATCCTCAGCCCCAATGACTCTGATTTTGAACCCACAAACCCCCACCCCTGCTATCCCCCCACTTACCTCCTCTACGACCCCAATGTGCACCCACACTAGCAAGCGACACATGCCCCATAGTTTTGCCACCCTAACATCTAGCCACCATGATTATTTCTGACTCTACCACTCTTGTAGGGCCATGGATGAGAGGGGAGGGATAATTCCCACACCATATTAGGGGCTTCATAAGTCGCCAAGGTCAAGGAACCTTACCATGTGCATATTCCAGATACTAGACCCCCCACCATCGAAAATAAACACCACTATCAAAGGAGCCAAATGTTGCCACTCACCACTATAGGAAAGCACAAATCCACCTCCCACTACCAGATGAAGACTGCCACTAGCACGAAAACCAACTACCATCACCCACAAAACCAAAAAGGGAAATTGAACAAAAAAAAAATGACAAAATAGATTATTCCTGAGCATAACTTCCCCCAAGGTAGCGACCAACCTCCAAATTCTCCAAAGAGATACCACACACCAATCCACTAAACACCACCACACCCTCACCAAAGGGAATGAAATTGGGAAAAGAAACTAGTTTTCCGCCCACCCTTTGGGTTTCCTAGATTGAATATTCTATGCCTCCTCTCTTGGCATGAAAAAACAGGCTCACCAAAAGCTAAAAAAAATGGAAACAAGTGAGATAACTTCCCTTCAACTTCCTATACTCAACCCAAACATAGAAAATGGCTAAGAAACTGGGAAACAGGTATCGGTTGAACACACTGCATCAGCAAATGCCCACGACAAGCACACACAAGCCACTCCCTCTGTAAACTTTCTTGTGATGTTTATGCTTCCTCTCCATAGTCCACCACCAGGACCAGCACCAAACCAGAGTGACGAATCGAATGTTGGGCTTCGTCATCTTCCCTTGCCTTATCTTTTCACCACCTCCTAACTCCAGTGTGTAGTTATTTTTCACGGGAATTTCCAACATGAAACCAGTATCTCTCCTATTGCATGCGTTATGGTGAAAGGGCCAGGAGTACCATCGCTCACCCTCGCTACACTTGTATTTACTCATGTGAGATTCCTTCCATGTGTTTCTCAAACCTCACCCCCATCGAGGAGTATTTTATGAACCTTTTTTAATTTAGATATGACCCTTAATTAGTTTTGTCATGGTGTATGAACTTTTATTAATTGTTTGATATGAAACTTGGTTAATTTTTATTGGTATTATAAAATTTTGTTAATTGTTTAGGTATGAAATTTATTTAATTATTTAATAATATATAAAAATTTATTAATAAATATATATATTTAATTCAAATATTTAAGTATGGTTTATTGTGTAATAACATATAAATGTGTTTATTTTTATCAATTTCTATGAGAATTGTACCAATGAGTATATTTATTTCATTTAATACATAATTTACATCATTATATCAAACTAAGATTTAAATAAAAAAATATTATTGGTTTTATATTTGCTTAATTTTCAAAGTAGTAAATCTCTTTTCTGCAAGAGAGATCTCCTCAAGTCATGCATAGTAGGGACTTTGAAGCTCTTTCTTGTAGCTATAATAGATTCCCTCATAGCTTGGTAATAAGGTGAGTGAGAAACATTAAATGGGATATCTGCATCATACCACCATCTAGAAATGTATTGAAAAAAAGAATCCTTGCGGAGTTACAAGACATGCCATATAACCCTCAATTATGGAGAGCTTGGCCTTCAAATTTGTGTTTGAAAACTCACATTTCTAGATTGGGGTGATAGTGAGGGGTGTTTGTTAGCATATATGGCAGCACTAATAAACCCTGTTTTTTGAAGAAAGAATGGGAAGAAGGCTCTTTTTGGAGGAACCATAACTTTGATACATTGACAGGGGAACCCAGAGATGTATGATAGCCAATGTCTCTAGAATGAAATTTCTCTATGGATATTTATTTACCAAATACTGATAATTACCCGTAACCCTACACAGGGCCAGGTTTATGGACCTAAGCTCATGCATTGGACTAGAGAAAATATCAAAACCCCTACAATGTCAACATATTAGAGCTTGAAGGTGTGACCATGGATCAGAAACATGATTAAAAGCCATGCAACAACACCATCTCAGAGCTTGAAGGCTTGACATGAAATAATAAGAGGGTTTTCAAGCTTAGCATAATGGGATTTGGTGTCGACGAGAAAATATTACCTTTCATTTTCAACTGCACCAATTTAGACTCCCTTGACTCGTTGGAAAAAGAATTTATTGGCGAGATACGAATAAAGCTCTAGTATTTGGTCAATCTTGAAATATGATTCCCTTGTCATGAATCCTTTGCACTTATCTAAATTTCAGATATATGCATGATAACAAGCTCACACGCGAAGCTGGTGAAATTTGGACATTCAAAGACTTGATGCACTCTATATTAGACTCATGTATGTACTGCAATGAAAGGTAGTTTGGCCTTTGCATACCTTGATCCTGAATACCTCATAAGGAAACAACTGATAGACAAATATAATGTGCATTCTTTTCGAGTAGTGTTACTAGAGGTCTTGTGTGCAAGGGAATCTCTTAATAATTTTTTTCCTACAGAACAATTCAGTATAGCAGAGTGGGAAATGCACTGGAAGAAAAAGGCCAAGAATGAAAAAGAAATTGACCCTCACCTTGTTGGTACCATCAACCTTGGTTCTCTGAAAACGTTTAGGAAGACTGCTGAAAAGTTCTTGGAAGAGAAGGGCATTGACATGACTTCCATGGGAGATGTTATATGGAACCTGGAATATGCATTTCAATTCCAGGATATATCCATGCAAAATGATCTAGATGAGAATAGTAGAAATCATATTATAGATGTTCCTTTGCGCTATAGAGTGCCTGAGCCTTTTGGTGCATGTTTAGTATGACTTCAGTGTTGTATGAAAGCTCTCAATTTATAAATTTCATTAATGAGGATGTGGAATTTTGGATTTCTCAACATCCCATGGAGGGATAGTGGTGAGAATTTACCTGTTGTTTGGAACGTCTCCTTCTGTAATGGATATGACACATAGTGGATCCATACCTTGGTGAAAAAGTTCCTTACCTTCGGATTTTTGCACAAGATTCAGAGGAAAGAGAACACACTACACTAGTGACTTTTGTTTCGGAGGAGAGCTAGAAGTATGTAGAAGAGATTGAGGTAAATTTAAATATGTTCCCTTACACTTCCCAAAGCTTGAGACCTTTTATACTAGCATTATTGGATGAGGGGTTGGTGGAAGTGATGATGATTTAGAATATGCAACCACAAAGTGTTGTGTTTTAACAATTGGTAAATCCTCATGGGAGGTGATCACAAAACAAGACTCCTTTTCCATGTCACAAATATAAAAAAATTGCACATTCAAATAGAACATTGGTGAATGTGAAATGGTTAGGTTCGATACTTTTTTTTTTCATATCACATTAAAAATACAGTGCCTCCTCATAAAATCCTCACCTGATATAATAAACCACCATTACAGATGATTACGCCACATTTAGTTTGTACATTTACTTAGGTAGGTAGGGTGCCCCCATCTCCTATTTCCCTATAGAGTAATCTGGTCACATCTTCTTTCTTCTATGATATTGATTCCTCTCTCTCCCTTTCTCTCCTACCTCCCTCTCTCTTCCCACATCTCTCTCTCTCTGTCTCTCTCTCTCTCTCTCTCTCTCTCTCTCTCTCCAATCCTCTCACTATATCCCTCCCTCTCTCCTTCTCTCTCCCCACTCCATATTTGTGTCACCCTCTCCCTCTCTTACCCTTGTCTACCTCTCTCACTCATCTCCATCTCTCTCTCTCTTCATTCGTTCTCTCCCCTCTCCTTCAGTTTTTCTCTATCTCTCTGTTGTGACTCCCCCTATCTCTCCATCTCTATCACTCTATGTCTTTTTTGTTCCTTCTCATATATATATAGAGTTAAATATATATCAAGATATATTAATATATATTATAATATAACAAATTTAATAGTGTATTAATAAAAAATTATTAAATTTAACAGTATTAATATTATAATATATTAATATGAATATTATAATTAATAATAATAATACTAATATTAATATTTTAATATTTATATTAGGGTTAATAATTGTTTTTTTTCATGATATTAATAATAATTTTCCCTATGGTATTTGGTTCATAGGCTTCACCTAAATAAAACCTCTTTTCTGAGTGTTCTTAAATATAAAGAGGATCATGGAGTAAATATAAAAATGTGTTTTATTTATTTACCATACTTCTTGATTTCCAATCCTATTTGACATATTTTTATTTATTGACGATTCTTTGTACCTCTTTTATATTTATTTATTTACCATACATCTTTTATAAATATGGTATTTGGCCCATGGTATTTTCCCCATAGGCTTCACTTAAATAAAACCCTTAGTTTGATTTTCCTTAAATATAAAGAGGCTTATGGAGTAAATATAAAAAGGGGTTTATTTATTTACCATACTTTTAGTTTATTTATATTTTTATTTATTTTCAATACATTTGGAGTAAGTGTTAAAATAGGTTTTACTTATTTAGCATACCTCTGATTTATTTATATATATTTTTTATTTACCATACTTATTTTTTGAGTGTTCTTAACCTTATTTATATTTTGAAATTTTTAGTGTGTTTATACATAGTAATAATTAGATTGATTTTTAAATAGGCCGAAATTAGATTAAAAATGTTAAATATTTAGGTATTTAAGTTTTTACTTGATATCTACCCCATACTCGGCTGGAAACTCATAATCATGCTTGTTTAGTGAAATTTTTAATGCAAACCCTTACACATTTTATGAATGTACTTCAAATTTTAAAATCCTTATTTTTTATTATTTAAAATATTGGATAAATAGAAATTTTTGCATTTTCCCTCCTAAAACTTTGGTAGAGCTATCAAAACACTAAAACCTCTTGATGCTCTTATTAAGATCCACAAAATTTATTATTGAATTCCAGATCGAGTGGATGTTGGCAACTATGAAGTCTGCTAAAAGGTTTTCACATTAAGATAGTTTTGCTCCCTTACGAGCTCAACATAATCAACATTTTCTTATCTTTCTCCATATACAGGTAATATTGTTTTGGTACCTTTATGTATTTGAGCTTCTATTTTAAGTCATATATACTTCAAACCCCCAATATTTTATGTAGAAAAATAGATGCTAATTCGTTTCTTAGTCATGATTTCAAAAAGAGAGAGCTCAACATAATCAACATTTTCTTATCTTTATCCATATATAGGTAATATTATTTTAGTACCTTTATGTATCTGAGCTTCTATTTTAAGTCATCTCTACTTCAAACCCCCAATATTTTACGTAGAAAAATAGATGCTAATTTGTTTCTTCGTCATGATTTCAAAAAGCGAATGCTCACGATGATGCCATGAGGTTTTGATGTTGTATTTTTTAAATGAAAGAGATTAAATCATTGAATTTAAGTAGAAAGCTTGAAATAAACAATACATCAAGGCTACTATAATGGCGAGGGAAGATTTTGATCCAAAAAAACTTTTGAAAGTCAATATCCCCGCTGAGGTTCCATTCAATAACCCTACATATCAGATTTTTTTACTTGCAGATAATTTTATTACATAATTTATTTAAAATATTAATTGTGCTTGGTTTCCTTGAGTAAAAGCTAATTCTACTTGGTTTCCATTAACGCAAATTTGATTTGGTTTTGTCCTTCTGAGGAAAAATCTATTGTCATGATTTTAATGGATCCATGATTAATATAAATATCGATCCAGATTCTAGAGTATAGAATAATGAGGCAAATTGGTTTGAATTTACTACACTTATGGTTTAGTTGAAAAAAAAATGAGAGTATGATATTATCCGAAATGTATTTGTTACCTTAATGAAAAAATCACTAGCACCAATGCAGGGAGAGATTTGCTAAATTTGAAACAACAATTTCGGATAGCTTCACACTTTGTGGGAAATGGTATATTCCAATGAAATGAAACTTTATTTTTATAATGGGCTCATTTTTTTCCCAAGGGACTACACTGCAAACTATGGATTACCTTTGGCTTAGATGAAAGTTCTGTGGGGTATTTGTTTAGCGAAAGTTGATCGACACTTACATTTAGTACCACTGCTCTGAATAAAATTCATGCTGCATGGATTGGATACATCACTGCAAGGATATGACCCTTGCCCATGACTTATCATGTTACATGAGTATGCTAACCTAAACATGGAAAAAATGCACCATGAGAATATTTATCAGTTTAGTTGTTGAAGTTTAGGTGGAGGTGGAGCTTCACTAGGACTATGAAGTAATCAAGGAAAGAAATATCTATTAATCCTTCATTTCAATTTGAAAAATAAAATTTGGATAAGCTTCCCACTCTGTAGGAAATGGAATATTCCATTGAAATATTTTTTTTTAGAACTACTTCAACAAAATTTCCTAAGGGGGCTTGTATTACAAACTGTAGGCTTCCTTTGGGTTAATTACCATTTTTGAGGGGTAGTTGTCTCGTCAAAATTGTCTAGAACTTCCATTCAGTCTCATTGATTTGTGTGAAAGTCATGAAAAATGGATCATAAATATGATGGAAAGAATGAGACCCTTATCCAAGGCTTATAATGCACATGAGTATGTTAACCTTTTTGGTGAACCAATGCAACATTAGAAAATTTATCAGCTTAAAATGTTTTAAAGCCTAACAAATTTTTTAAGCTAATGACAAAGAATACAAGAATCTTTCATCTTTCTTCACTTAAAGTGGCACATTTCCATCACTTTAGAAATAATTAGTAATTTTTTCCAAAGGATACATCATCATTCAATAGTCACATCATGTAAATCCCATATAAACGAGGAGTATGTCAGGCTGGATTTTATTTGAGGTATTTTTCACAACAATTCTTCTATATTTCCATCAAACCATATGTTGAAAGATAGTATGTTGCTTCTAGATCTAAGTATCTCAAGATTTTTCTCCTCACTCCATGATCGCCAAAATGGTTTACTCTCTATAGGAATTTGGCTTGACCTTAACAAGGTTGACCTAGGGGTAACAATCAATCTAGAAATCTTTGGTTAATCAACCATAAGTAGAGGGGATTTTAGTATGCTGAAATTTCATACGCATATACTTTGGCCTAAATATAATCATGAATACAATCAATCACAAAATTATAAGCACATGCATCCCCAAAGGGGTATGTCAATGGGAAAAAAATTATCAAAAATTGAGTTGAACGAGGGCTAGAGAATCATTGGAATGGAACTGATTGAAATATTGAGTTGAAGAGTCAAATTCGTAAGAAAGTATATAATATATTCAAACATCGGTTATAACAACATAGAATTTTTCACTTATAATTGTGTATCAACCCCTTATTATGAAATCATATTAGTACAAATGACCGATCAAATTTGTCATCTATTTTTTCAAATGTTGTTTTCAAGAGAAGAATATATTGTGTGGATTCATTTTCCCATTCCACACTTTCCCATGAAGCAAGTACTATATCGAAAATAAACTACTTATGAATAAAAGAAATTTACTCTCGGTCGATACAAGTTGAAACCCATTGAATTTTTATGGTTAAGGAATTTCCTAGAATATTATATGAGGCATTAAGAAACGCAATTGATGTCTAGGAGCTAGGACCTAATCTTGTACCAAGATGAATATTATGGGATTAGCTCGATCATTGCAATTCCATATTCCCTCTATTCTAGAATCTAAATAGCTACCAAGGGCTAAGAGATACAGAACATGTCATTACCAATGACCTTCATATCTTGAAAATCTCATAGGGAAGGCCATATTTCCCATTGATTTCTCATATTTCATCCAATTAAGCACTAGGAGGAAATTCTCTTCTAATATGGACTCCAAGCATATCTCATTCACTACTCCACAACCTAGTAGGGATAACACTCCTCTCCTATCAAGGTCGAAGCCTCACTAACCTCATTTTTCAGAGTATTATACATAAATATTTTTTAAGTTGAACGTGAATGTATCGTTGATCTTTTCCACGTCCTCAATCAAAATTCCCTCTAGATTATTGATCCTGTGATTCTTTTAAAATAATTTTTGGTGCTTGAGAAATTCTTGAAGGGTTCATAACCCTTCACCACTATAAATGGTCCTTTATTCTAACCCCCTTCCATCTATATCATTCCTTTCACTTGATTATATCATCCTCCTTAGTCATATTTTCGTGTAGGGCGACCATGAAATTAGGACTGTCCTCCTCAAGAAGAATCTACAGCTTAACTAACTATGATATTTCTTTTTGTTATGTTTTCTTTTCTATCTAGCAACCATCCTGTCGTATCCATGAAGTACCTTGACCATTCTTCAAATTTTTTCCTCACACCATAGTATCTAGTCATCATTATCTCATGGTCTAGGAACCAGATTGTAGACATTTGTGATCAATGTACATTAATGTCTAGCGGCAACATATGATACATTAAACTTGAAAGGAAGATACATTAGAAGGTCACTCCAGCCACTATGGTGATAAAGTGTTATTTCATATTTTGGAGAATAGATCCCATCTAATATAACTTGCACTCTTTAAATATCCCTCCTATTATACCAAAAAAAATCAACATTTGAAATCCATATGTTTTCGTGTCTTGTTCACATCAAATATTAAACGTATCGATTTACAACTTGAACATGTTTTGTTTAATCCTCCAGAGAGGATAAAAAAAATTTTGTCTTTTTTTCCTCCCTCCCACTTTACCATATTAAATTCACTCAATAGAATTCATTCAAAAACTAGTACTGAATTTTCAATCCAATCCAACAACCATCTACAATATATTGCAAGAGACACATCATAAATGGAGGAAAAACTATTCACCTACCTGGAAAGCCACACTTATTATTCAAATCCATTCCATGAGGCACAAATTTTGAACTTAATTTAGGTGCTAATCAAAGAACAGTATAAATATATTTCATTCGTGGTTAACTACCTAGAAAGAAACATGCAAAAACATTCCATTCATGATTTTTGAACATGTCTCAAAGGAAGTAGTCTTGACCTCCTATAAACACAAGACATCAACTCTTTATCTTCAATTAAATCCTTAATTAGATCCTTTTGGAGGGGAGGGTTATACTCTCTACATTCCAGGATCAAAAAATAAGATTCATCCTGCAATATTCTCTTTCCTATTCAATGCCTCAAACAAATTGTTGATCAACATCTCCTCAGATGGCAATGGAGGCAGCAAAGACAGAGACAAACAATGGAGGCAACAAAGAAGAAAACAAAGGAAGCAAAGGAGATAGGCAGAGGCAGAGGCAGCGAATATAGAGTCAGAACTGTTATCAGAGGCAGAGCCATTATCACAGCAGGTTATCAAAGGCAGAGGCAGAGGCAGAGTCATTATCACAAGCAGAGGCAGAGCAGAATATTCCGAGAATCGCTACCCTAGCTGGAGGATACATAAACCCAATTCCAGGAATCGCTTAACCCAAGAGGCAAAGTATATATACATAAACAATATTCCAGGAATCTTAACCCCAAGAAGCAAGTATATATATATATATATATATATATATATATATATATATATATACAAACCTTATTCCGAGAATCGCTACCCCCACTGGAAGATTCTCTAAAGATCGAAGCGGAAGCAAGCTTCTATATATGCATAGTGAGATACATATGATGCGCCATATATATATATAAAGGTGCATAGCATATAATTTTTATATGTAGCACAAGATCTAAATAAACAAAGGTTTTATCAAAAAGAAAAGGCTTATGTGGTGGGACCTGTATGAATCGCATCAAAGAAAAAGTTGGCAGCGGATCATATAAATAAAGACTTGCGATTGCGATTGAAGCCCGGACTCGATGGGCTTATAAACTATGATTAACAAATGTTTGAGTTCCAGTTCCAATCACATCGGCAAAATACAGTGAATAGTGGTCAATCACATTGAACAAAATTAGAACATCGGAGCATGACAATAAAGGATTGCGATTGCGATTGAGTTCCGGACCCGATGGGTCTATAAATTATGATTTTATTGGTTTGAGTTCCAGTTCTAATCGCATCAGAAAAATGCAGTGAATAGTGGTCAATTGCATCGGACAAAAGCAGAACATCGAAGCATGACAATAAAGGATTGCAATTGCGATTGAGTTCCGGACACGATGGGTCTATAAATTATGATTTTATTGGTTTGGGTTCCAGTTCTAATCGCATCGGCACGTTTAAGTGAATAGTGACTGATCGCATCGGAAAAAGGGAATCAGAACATGCAAATGGAATTTTCGATTGCGATTAATCACAATCGGAAGTATTTGTAAAGCGATTCATCGCATCGCATCGAATCGGAGGCAGCTCATCGTATTGGCGGATAGGCAAAGATCGGCAAGTGGGCCCGAAAGGTTGTTTCATATGTTAAATGAGTATATTATATCACCGAGAGTTATTTGAAGGTTTCATAGAAAAGAAATATTTTTATTTTTGGTTTGTTATATGGACCAACATATATTATGTGGAAGTGGCAGTTTATATGTTAAAACTTTATATAAGTTCGCCGAGAATTGAAACTACGATATATATATGTATATATATATATATATATATATATATATATATATATATATATATATATATATATATATATATATATATATATATATATATATATATATATATAAGGCGTTGTTATAAAACGTTGTAGCGATTGTATTGAAATGTGTCGTGTGGTTTGTGGACCCACAGGCCTCGGCTTAAGGTGGAGGGCGATTATTAATATAAAACGATTGCAATGTATGTCTGTTCCGCTTGCGGGACTGACCACATCAACAAGACACTTGCTGTGTGTAAAGGGTTGGATTATGTCCAGATTTAAAGTCAGCAGTTAGACATATATACAAAATGCACTGATATAAAAAGCACAATTACATGTATGCAGCAGTTACACCACAACAAAGGACAGAAGAGAAAATAGAGCTGAAAAGAGATAAAACAAAGTCACAGAAAACACAGACATAGTCAAAGAAAAGACAAATGCGTAGCGAGCCAAAAGACTAAATGAGTTTAGCTAGAATTCTCATTGTAATTGAATGTAAATTTTTTTTTAATTTATATTGTTGTGATGCATTGGCAAGTCTCCGGAAGAGAACAAATATTCCACTGTAATGTTAAATTGATACCTATAGTTATATTTTCTAAATGAGCATATAAAAGGAATGAGAAGACAGAAGCCAAAGAGTCATGACTGTTCACTCCAAATTTCTATTGAAATAAAAACAATCATGTGAGGAACTCTATAAATAATATCAACTGGATATGCATAGAAATGTTAGAGAGAGTAAATATAGAGAAGGAAGAGTATAGAAGAGACAGGCAGAGAAGATTAAGAAAAGAAAAGCAGAAAGAGAAGCTACATAACAGAGCTGATATCTGAGTTAAATCAGCAAACATTCAGTTTGACAAATTGAGGAATTTGGAGCTTCCCTATCAAGTTGTAGCTTGATAGCTGTCAGTTGTAGTTGATTGAGGTTGGAGCCTCCTGTAGGTTGGTGCCTGCAGAAAATTGAAGGGATTTTGTGCTTCCTTGCAAGTTGTAGCTTGCAGAATTGAGGATTGGAGCCTCTTGTAGGTTGGCGCCTGTAGAAAAATAGTGGTGAGAAGAAGTTGGAGCTTGCCTTTGCATCACAATAATAATAAGATGTGGTTTTCTCCCTTTATGGGTTTCCACTTATATCTGGTGTCTCTGTGCATGATTTTTATGTGTTGATCTGATTTATATCTTACCTTGTCCCTGTTCACTCTATGTCAGGAATCTATTGTTATATTATAATGCCCTTGTTTATACATTCTAAGATACTACAATAGGATTCAGCATGAAATAAGGTGTAAATAAGTTTTAATGAAAAGTTACAAAGTCATGAATGTATTAAATACAGTTCCTCCCCCCTGCCCCCCCTCTCAGTGTAACTAAGGGTTCAACAACTAGTATCAGAGCCAGTTCCTTTGTACCAATCTAACAGCTGAAAGGAGATCCTAGGTTCCCAAGATGGCTAGTAAAGAAGGATGCTCAACCAATAAAGCCCCTTTTTTCACTAGTGAAAATTATGCTAACTGGAAAATCAGAATGAGGACATACATAATGTCTCTAGGAATAGAATTATGGGCTGCTGTGGAATTAGGATATGCCCCAAAGGCAACTGACACAAAGAAAGAAACAGAACAAGATTTTGTGGCTAACGCAAAAGCAATGAATGCCATCCTGAATGGATTGTGTGAAGCAGATTTTTTCAAAGTAATGCACAAAGACATTGTTAAAGAAATGTGGGATACTCTGGAGAACATCCATGAGGGGGAAAAGAAAGTAAAGACTGCCAAACTTCAAGTTTATAGAGCCCATTTTGAGAACTTAAAAATGAATGATGATGAAGACATTGCCAGTTTCTTCCTAAAAGTTGCAGAAATTGTTAACAATATGAAAGCTCTTGGAGAAACCATGCCAGAAAGTATAATTGTGCAAAATATTCTATGATCTCTTTCATCCAAGTTTAATCCCGAGGTGTCTGCAATAGAAGAAACAGCTAATTGGGAGACCTTGACCATGAACCAGCTACTTGGAAATCTAACAGCATATGAGATGAGGCTCCCACAGAAGAAGCCAAGTACGAGGGAGGCAGCCTTTAAAACATAAAAGAAGAAATAAGAAGAGGGAGACATATGCTCTTGCTCGGATGAAGAAGAGGCAAAATTTGTCAAGAAATTGGATAGAGGCTCAGGTAAATACAAAGGTAAACTTCCTTTCAAATGCTTTAACCATGGAAGAGTTGGACACTATGCTGCTAAGTGTCCTCACAGGAAAGTAAGGAATCAGGCTCAAGAGTCAGAGAAAAATAAATCAAAGAACTGGCAGAAAGAAAAGAAGTTCAACAGAAAATATTTCTATGCTTAACAAGACAGCAGTACATCTGAAGATTCAGATGAACCCTCAAGTGAGGAAGGAACCTCTGAATTCTTATTGATGGCCATAGAAGAACTTGAAGGACTCCTGCTAGAAGATGAAGAAGAAGAAGGGGAAATTGACCTTGACGGGGAGCTAAGAAGTGCTCTGGAGGAGATTGAAAGACTCAAAATGAAGTGCAGAAAACAAAAGGACATTCTTCTCAAGTATGTAAGAGAAGAAAAAAACTTAGAAATCCTCATGCAGCTGAAGGTAGAGCTTGAAGAAGCCAAGAAGATAGAAGACATGTTACTTCAGCAAATCAAGGATAAAACCCGAGAACAAGAGAAGCTGGAAGAAGAAGTAGTATGTCTTAGGAAGCAACTAGAAAATTCTCAAAGGAAAGTGGTTATAAACTCTTCTCAAACAACAAGCTCTAGTAAGTTGAATGAAATTCTGGTTGCTCAAAGATCCACTATGATAAAAACTGGAGTAGGCTATGAAGGAGAATCAAGTAAAGGCAAAGAAAAGGTTGAGAAAGAGATTATTTTTGTAAAAGAAAAGAAGAATGATGAAGAAGCTCAAACAATTCCTACAAAAGAAGAAACCTGTAATAAGGAAGATAGAGATCAAAAGAAACCACTAGTAGAAAAGAATATAATAAATACTAAGACCCCTGAGTATGTAAAATTTGGAAACCATCAAAAGAGATTCTTCCCTCCTATGAAGAATGCCACTTGTTATGCTTGCCACAAGCTGGGACACATTGCTGCATATTTTCATGCAAGGAAGAGTAATTCAAACTATCAAAAGATGCAAACATTGAAGAGACCACCTCAAGCAAACAAGTGGAAGAGACAACCTTACATCACGTATGCAAATAGTTTCTATGGTTACTGTTTTTATTGTAAGGAATTTGGCCATAAAATCATTGAGTGTAGAAAGTATGGACAAAGATTGATGTTTAACACCTCAAGGAGGTTTATGAATCAAAGAAATTATGTTCATACTCATAATTCTATAAAAATTATGATCAAATGTTGTGTATGCAATCAAGTTGGACATATACCTTCCAAATGTCCTCTAAGAAGATGTAGTTCATCACCTCATAGAAGATACCAAACAAAAGGATGCCTCCAGTGGAAAAAGAAGGAGAATAAGTGTGACTTGGCTCTAACTGCTCAAGATCTGAAAAGCCAATGGTATTTGGATAGTGGCTGCTCTAAACACATGACAGGAGACAAAAGCAAGTTTATAACTCTTGATGAAAAGAAATGTGGCAATGTTTCTTTTGGCAATGATAAATCAGGTAAGATCAAGGAAAAAGGCTCAGTTAGCATAGACAATGGCAGAGGAAAGGCCCAATATGTACTATTTGTAGATGGGCTGAAAGAAAATTTACTAAGTGTTAGTCAGATGTGTGACAAAGGCCGTGAAGTTATTTTTAGAGCACAAGATTGTGAAGTCAGATCAAGCACCACAGGTAAGACTCTGCTCAAATGAGTTCGAACAGAGAGTAATTTTTATATTTTGAAAGAGGAAGATGTAGCATGTCATCTTAGCAAACTAGAAGAGTAATGGTTATGGAATAAAAGGTTGGGACATCTTAGCTTCGATCACATCATCATACTAAGAAAGAAGAAAGCTGTCAGAGACACGCCATAAATAAAGAGGCCTTCTAATACCATATGAAAATCATGTCAATTAGGCAAACAGACTCGCACATCCTTCAAGGCCAAATATGAGTTATCAACAAGAAGACCTCTACAGCTTCTGCACATGGATCTATGTGGACCCAAAATAACTAAAACTCCAAGTGGAGAATCCTACTTCATGCTGATAATAGATGATTTCTCCAGAATGACATGGGTTGCATTTCTCAAAATCGTCAGGCTGGAAGAACCCAGATCTTCAAATCATTGAAAATCAGTATGATGCAGGATGAAGCCATGAATTCTGAAGAGGAGGTGAATTCCGTTATGACTTTTCGACCTATGCAATGAACATGGGATAAAGCAATTTACTATTGGGGAACACCTCAGTAAAATGGAGTGGAGAGACAAAATAGGTATAGAAATGTGGGAGCAAGTGCACATGAAAGTAATGTTCTCAGACCATGTAAATGGCTTGTTACACATGGCAGTTACTGTATCCTTAAATAGCTAAGCAAGGACATGCAGTGACAAGACTCCCTATGAACTATGGCATGGAAAAACATCTTCAATTAAACATTTTAGAATCTTTGGAAGCAAGTGTTACATAAACAATAATGATGAAAATCTTGGGAAATTTGATGCAAGAGCAGATGAAGGGATATTTCAAGGATATGCATCCAAAAGTAAAGGGTACAGGTGATACAACAAGACTCTTCGAAAAATAGTAGAAAGCATTGATGTGAGATTTGATGAAGAACTTCCAAACAATGCAAGAGATCCAGACTACTGCAGTCCATCAGACAGCCATGAAGAAGAAAACCAAGATGATGAGGAAACAAGAAAGACAACAGAAGATACAGAGATGAGTTCTAAAGCTCCCTCAGGATATACTCAGAAGAACCATCCTGAACATCAGATCATTGGAGACAAGAGAGTAGGGGTCCAAACAAGAAGGCAGCTAACAGAAAAAACTGAAGAGGTATACATAGCCATGTTGTCACAAATAGAGCCAAAGAAATTTGAATATGCCAGCAAGGACAACTCTCGGGTAAATGTTATGAATGAAGAGATGGACCAAATTGAGAAAAAAAATACCTGGGAATTAGTTCCTAGACCCACTGAGAAAAATTTCATAGGCTCAAAATAGGTATTCAAAAATAAAATGAATGAGCAAGGACAAGTAATCAGGAATAAAGCCAGACTGGTCTGCAAAGGATACTCACAAATAAAAGGACTTGATTACGATGAAACATTTGCCCCTGTAGCCAAAATGGAAGCCATCAGAATGTTTTTGGCCTTTGCTTCCTACCAAAAATTCAAAGTATATCAAATGGATGTGAAATCTGCATTTCTGAATGGAGATCTAGAAGAAGAATTCTACATGGAACAACCAGAAGGTTTCTCTTTAACAGACAAAGAACACTATGTGTGTATACTGAAGAAGGCTCTATATGGACTGAAACAGGCTCCCCGTTCTTGGTACTCAAGACTAGATAAATATTTGCAAAAACAAGGCTTTAAGAGAGGTGGAGTAGACATCAATCTATACATAAAAGCCCATGAAAATTAACTCTTGAATGTTGTAGTATATGTTGATGACATTATGTTTGGAAGCAACATAGATGAACTTGCAAAAGGGTTTGCTGAGGAGATGAAATCAGAATTTGAGATGTCCATGATTGGAGAACTCAGTTTCTACTTAGGACTTCAAATTCAACAAAAGAACACAGGCACATTCATCTCACAGGAAAAATACTTAAAATAAATGTTGAAAAAATTCAAAATGGAGGACTGCAAACCTGTGTCAACTCCCATGATCACGGGATGCAAGCTGTGTGCTGATGATGGGTCTGCAGATATAGATCAAAATCTCTACAGATCCATGATAGGAAGCCTGTTGTATTTGATAGCATCAAGACCAGAAATCATGCTAGCAGTAGGAATAGTGGCTAGATATCAAGCAGCACCTAAAAAAAATCACCTTCTTGCAGTCAAAAGAATATTTAGATACCTACAAGGAACAACACAGTATGGACTTTGGTATCCTAAATGCAAAAGCTTCAGTTTGACAGCATACGTAGATGCAGATTGGGCCAGATGTGTGGATGACAGGAAAAGCACAAGTGGAGGTGCTTTCTATCTAGGAGAAAGTTTGGTGGCATGGTTAAGAAAGAAAGAAACATCTATCTCTTTGTCTACCGCAGAAGCAGAATATATAGCAGCAACAGCATGTTGTACACAAGTCATGTGGATGAAGCAAACTCTTCAAGACATGAAGGTAATCATTGATGAACCTATCCCAATCAAATGTGATAATACAAGTGCTATAAGTATATATAAAAACCCTGTGCTTCACTCTAAAACTAAACATATCCCAATCAAGTATCATTTTCTTCGAGAACAAGTGGCTCAGAAGATAGTAAACTGGAGTATGTGCCAACAAAAGAACAAACAGTAGATATATTTACCAAACCGCTTGCTAGAGAACCATTTGAATATTTGAGAGACAGACTAGGGGTAGTATTTGTAGATTCTACTCTCTAATATGAAGAGAAAGCACAGTTTTAGGGGGAGAACAGAAACAAAAATATCATTCCAGGGGGAGATCAACCAGCAAGGGAAGCATGAAAACAGGTCCTCAGGATCAAAAGGATTATGGCAATAGTACATTCAGCATAAAAGAATCAATAAAAAGGAAAAAGGGTCAGTGGTGTAGCGGAAGAGTGGTGAACCTGATGTGAACTGAACACAGAAGAATAGTGAACCCGACGTGTATCTAATCCAAAGGTTGAAGTAGCAGCGTACAAAGTCAGAAAATTCCAGAAAGAGGAAATGCACGAAATATTGAAAAAGAATAAAATCACGGGATCAAAGAATAGAAGCTACACTAAGAATTCAAACCCCTTGCCATTGATGTCAAAGGGGGAGGAAGAGCAAGCAACAGGAGAAAGGACCCTAACAGGCAAACAGAGGAAGTGTATTGCCATCAATGCCAAATGGGGAGACTGTTGGAAATATTGTCATTGATGGCAATGGAGGCAGCAAAGACAAAGACAGAAAATGGAGGCAGCAAAGAAGAAAATGAAGGAAGAAAAGGAGATAGGCAGAGGCAGAGGTAGCGAATATAGAGGCAGAACTGTTATCAGAGGCAGAGCCCTTATCACAGCAGGTTATCAGAGGCAGAGGCAGAGGCAGAGCCATTATCACAAGCAGAGGTAGAGCAGAAAATTTCGACAATTGCTACCCCAGCTAGAGGATACGTAAACCCAATTCCGGGAATCGCTTAACCCAAGCGGCAAAGTATATATACATAAACAATATTTTGGGAATCTTAACCCCAAGTGGCAAGTATATATATATATATATACAAAACTTATTCTGAGAATCGCTACCCTCGCTGGAAGATTTTCTAAAGATCGAAGCGGAAGAAAGCTTATATATATGCGTAGTGAGATACATATGATGCACCATATATATATATATATATAAAGTTCCATAGCATATACTTTTTATATGTAGCGCAAGATCTAAATAACCAAAGGTTCTATCAAAAAGAAAAGGCTTATGTGATGGGACCCGTATGAATCGCATCAGAGAAAAAGTTGGCAGTCGATCATATAAACAAAGACTTGCGATTGCGATTGAAGCCCAGACCCGATGGTCTTATAAACTATGATTAACAAATGTTTGAGTTCCAGTTCTAATCGCATTAGAAAAATGCAGTGAACAGTGGTCAATCGCATCAAACAAAAGCAGAAAACCGGAGCATGACAAGAAAGGATTGCGATTGCGATTGAGTTCCCGACCCGATGGGTCTATAAATTATGATTTTATTGGTTTGAGTTCCAATTCCAATCGCATCGGAAAAATGCAGTGAACAATGGTCAATCGCATTGGAAAAAAGTAGAACATCGGAGCATGACAATAAAGGATTGCGATTGCGATTGAGTTGCAGACACGATGGGTCTATAAATTATGATTTTATTGGTTTGTGTTCTAGTTCTAATCGCATCGACACATTTAAGTGAATAATGATTGATCACATCGGAAAAAGGGCATCAGAACATGCAAATGGAATTTTTTATTTCTATTAATCGCAATCGGAAGTATTTGTAAAGCGATTCATCACATCGCATGGAATCGGAGGCAGCTCATCGCATCGGCGGATAGACAAAGATCGGAAAGTGGGTCCAAAAGGTTGTTTCCTATGTTAAATGAGTATATTATATCACCAAGAGTTATTTGAAGGTTTCGTAGAAAAGCAAGATTTTTATTGTTGGTTTGTTATATGGACCAACATATATTATGTGGAAGTGGAAGTTTATATGTTAAAACTTTATATATATATATAAAAGGCGTTGTTATAAAACATTGAAACTACGATATATATATATATGTATATATATAAAAGGCGTTGTTATAAAACATTGTAGCGATTGTATTGAAATGTGCCACGTGGTCTGTGGACCCACGGGCCTTGGCTTAAGGTGGAGGGCAATTATTAATATAAAACGATTGCGATGTATGTCTGTTCCTCTTGCGGGACTCACCACATTAACAAGACACTTGTTGTGTGTAAAGGGTTGGATTATGTCTAGATTTAAAGTCAGCAGTTACACATATATACAAAATGCACTGATATAAAAAGCACAGTTACATGTATGCAGCAGTTACACCACAACAAAGGACAGAAGAGAAAACAGAGCTGAAAAGAGATAAAACATAGTCACAGAAAAGACATACACAGTCAAAGAAAAGACAAATGCGCAGCGAGCCAAAAGACTAAATGAGTTGAGCTGGAATTCTCATTGTAATTGAATGTAATTTTTTTTTTAATTTATATTGTTGTGATGCATTGGCAAGTCTCCGAAAGAGAACAAATATCCCACTGTAATGTTAAATTGATACCTACAGTTATATTTTCTAAATGAGCAGATAAAAGGAATGAGAAGACAGAAGCCAAAGAGTCATGATTGTTCACTCCAAATTCCTATTAAAATACAAACAATCATGTGAGGATATCTATAAATAATATCAACTGGATATGCATAGAAAGGTTAGAGATTGTAAATATAGAGAAGGCAGAGTATAGAAAAGACAGGAAGAGAAGATTAAGAAAAGAAAAGAAGAAAGAGAAGCTACAGAATAGAGCTGATATCTGAGGTAAATCAGCAAACATTCAGTTTGATAAATTGAGGAAGTTGGAGCTTCCCTATCAAGTTGCAGCTTGATAGCTGTCAGTTGTAGCTGACTGAAGTTGGAGCCTCCTGTAGGTTGGTGCCTACAGAAAATTGAAGGGAGTTAGTGCTTCCTTGCAAGTTGTAGCTTGCAAAATTGAGGATTGGAGCCTCCTGTAGGTTCGTGCCTGCAAAAAAATAGTGGTGAGAAGGAGTTGGAGCTTGCCTTTGCATCACAACAATAATAAGATGTGGTTTTCTCCCTTTATCGGTTTCCACTTATATCTGGTGTCTCTGTGCATGATGTTTATGTGTTGATCTGATTTATATCTTCTGCTTAATACCTGTTGCTCTCATATTAATTCTAATGTTATATTATATTAACACTTGCTGCTCACATTCTAAGATTACTCACATATTAAGTTGGACATGAAATTAAGGTGTAAATAAGTTTTAATGAAAAGTTACAAAAGTCCATGTATGTGTTAAACTGATTCACCCCCCCGCTCTCAGTTTAACTAAGGGTTCAACAATATATGCAAACAATGGAGGTGGAACTGATATTTTTAGTCACAATGTGGAGTCTAATGCTCATCATATAGAGTTCCAGGATGTCTCTAGTAAAAAATGGCCCCAAAGTATTTAGTATCTACTTGATGGTAGTTATTTTGTAATAATTGATTATGATTTAGGTCCCATACAAACAAATGAACTAGAAACAAAAATACCACTTTCATCATATGATTTATTATCTAATTCTAGAAGCTCAGTGAGGCAATTATCATGATCATTTAGAAGGAACAATGGTCCTGGTCGCCTGAGAAAAAATAAAAGTAAAAAATATTGGTATGGAATCAGCGGTATTGCATGGGGTAGCAGAACTGAGCATAGGGTCAAAAGGCATGAAGATGTATATGATATTTAGGTGTAATGGTTTTTCATATTTCTTTTAGTTGGTTAAGACATGTATGGAATTCTGGTTATTAATAAATGATATACAAAATAACTTTAGTTTTGCCTCCAGGTAGGAACATTTTAAGCCATCGGATACCTTAGCCAAAAAGTACTTTACTTGTGTTGTTAATATTCCCATTGTATGACATCATATTCATATGATGACTATGATATTTACTATTGATGGGTTATTATAATGAACGTTAGTTAGCAATTAAAGTGAAGAATTGAGCTTGATGCTCTTTACAAATCTATTCATCCAAATTATTGAGCAGCATAATTTTTTGAGGGAAAGGAAAATATTCACACAGTGACAATATTTTTTCTACATTCTACAAGAAGGAAATTTTTATTTCTAAATATCTTCATTTGAACATTAAGTTTCTTAAATGAGTATGGTTTATTTCTCACCCCAGATCCATATACCATAACAATGGTTTATAAGGTTTTCTCAGTAACTATTGATAAAGAACTGAATACAGGCAAAAAATTGTAAGCATTTTATCACATTTGGAGATAGCTCACTTTATTGATGCATTTATGGCCCATGGTTTGTTGAGTATTTTTCTATGAGCACTAAAACTTGAATGTATTTTTACTTTATTTTTGCAGGTTCACTTCTTAGGGGCATAATACCATAGCTTACAATAGGTATTCTTTGTGTTTTGTTCACAAATGCACTGATTATATTGATATTCCAGTATTTAAAAATATTTAATTTCTTTCAACTAAATATACAGAGAGATTCTTGGCTTAAAACCTTTTTGTATTTTGGTTTTTAAGAACTTGTTTTATTTTCCTTTTGTGGAGACATAAAAGCATGTTCTTTTAAGAAATGGAATTTATTTTCCTACAAGATGACATGTATGATTGACGAGTGTTCTTCAAATGAACACGCTAACAAGTATTTATTTTTCTTAGATCTTGAGACTGTAAACCATGACACAATCATTCAATCGTGATATGGAAGCCCAAATCAAATATCTTTATCCAGGAAAAGACATGTTTATCTACATTGGTAGGAAAATTGGGAGCATCTCTAAATTTTCAGTGATGGAAATATTCTATGAATGAATTGTTCAATATTGGAAGAACATTTTCTGAAGTATAGAAATACTACTGAATTTGTTGTTCACCCATCTAATAGAATGGATAAGATCTATATTTTTTTAATTTACTTCAAATAAGTATATAGTTAAAATGCTTGAAACTATCGCTTTTGGTAATTCTTGAATAATAGGTTTATAGAAACAAATAATGAGGGGAATGTATATAATATGTTGCAGATATTTAGTAGAAGTTTCAAAACTATGGTCTCCCTACATATACCTTATTTTTGTATTGAAACAAAAATCGAAAGAAAGATTGTAGTATATTATGTAGAAGTTGTTCAACAATTTTTATCAACGAATAATATATAATATCTCAAGGGTTTTTTAAATATGCCTTAAAGTTAAATTAAATATAAAAAATTATCAGTTACAACCACAGATATGTTCCACATATTTTTTTATGTTTTTCTTACGCTTTATTTTTTCTATGTGACTAGGTGGGGGTTGGGGGGGATGTGGAGTAATCTCGAATTATTTTTTCTTTCATCTTAGTTTTATTTTTCTAATCATCTCATCATACTAATACATATATTTAGGAGATAGGTGCATGATATCATATGTATATCTATAATAGACAATAGGAATTGGTATTACTGGAAAAAAAGAGGTCAATATTCCCTAATCCCTAAAGGAATTCTTTGCTTCTGGAAAGTTGCCAATAAAATTTCCAATTCGGTCTCCGATGACCCCTATAAACCAACCTTGTATCAACTTCAATAAGCTATCATGTTTCCCTAGGAAAATATATGACATTAATGCGTTAATCATGTTGGGGGTCTCAGTTGATGAGTTATTATTTACATGTATGCACATGCAAGAACATTAATTCGAAAGTCCATTGGAGTGGCCTTTCTGCCTTATGTGGTGGAATGATGAGATGCATATCTACCTCAAAAAAGAGTTTTAAAGGGAATATTTCTCTTTGAACATAAAGGTAAAGGATTTTTCAACTTGGAATTTTAACTACAAGAGTATCTTAAATGAGTACAATGGGGGTTCCATAGTTCTTCAAGAATAATGGTCTTTTTATCCACCAATGGTTTCCCGTTTAAACCCTCAATGAGGTAAGTTATTAAAAAAATTCTTATCTAATCATATTGGATTATTTTCTTGATGATTTTAAGGTTCAATAACTATTGGAAAACATACATGGTTGGATGTAGGAAATTCTTTAAGTTACTATATGATCCATTTAACATAGTTAAATAAAAAACAATTATGTACCCTCAATTCGTTGGTTCTTTTCTCAAATACTAGACTAAGTGCAAGTGACCCACCACATGACAAAGCCCATATCTAAATGGTACTCTATAATGTTTAAGTTTCTTATTATAGGCTTGGTTTCCTCAAGGATGAATTCTTTCCAACCAACTATATATATCCTTGACTTATTTTTTCCAACCAACTATAGTTAGTGTATTAACACCATTTTCTGAAAAAGGTTTATAAAATCATCGTTGTGGTTTATATAATTTTGTTTATCCTTGATGAGAATTATCATGACATTTTCTTTCATTTCTTTGAGAGTGCAAGCTTCTGTGATCCATAACATAATAAATTATAAATCTTCCGAGAAATCACATGATAATTTTAGGAACGACGGATTTCGAACTACCAACTATAGTTCATCATCATGATAATGAAGATTGGTTGATCTGACAAACACATTTATACCAGGAGGAGAGAAGCAACGGTCAAAACCCAAGAAAAGTTAAAGAACGGTTAAATTTATCAGGCGTATCATTGATCTTGATACTGCTAATTTGGTGGAAATTTGCCTCACTTCTACCTTTTTTAGTTTTGAAGGAGAATTTTATGAGAAAACCTATGGTATCGCCATGGGTTCCCCGCTCTCGCCAGTAGTGGCCAACCTATTTATGGAAGATTTTGAATCTAGAGCTTTAGCGTCTGCTCCTTTAAAACCCAAGGTTTGGAGGCGGTTTGTAGATGATACTTTCATCAATTGGTCTCATGGACGACAAGAATTAAAGGCTTTTCATCAACACTTGAATACTCAATCTGATTCCATCAAGTTCACTATGGAAACAGAGAATGAGGGGAGCCTTTTTTTCCTTGATGTTCTCATATCTAGAAATAATAATGGCTCTTTATCGTACCATGTTTTTTTGGAAAAAGACGCACACAGAGCAGTATCTGCATTCTGGTTCTCATAATTTTCCTTCTCAAAAAATTGGGGTTCTGAACACTTTAGCTACGAGAGCTCTTATAATTTCTGATGATGATCATTTAAATGAGGAGAAGGCCCATCTCCTTAAGGTCTTCGGAGAAAATGAATATAGTAGAAGTCAGGGTTTGAAGGCTTTCATGAATGTGAGCAAAGGCCCCAGACAAAAAATGATGATGGATGATGATATTGGTAAAGTTAATTTACCTTTTATTTAATGTACTACTGACAAGATCGCTCGGATTTTAAGGAAGCATAATATCTCGTCTTCTTTTAAGCCTTTAAATGCTATTCGAATCTCCCTTAAATGGGGTAAGGACCAATTGGATCCAAAAAGCATGAAAGGTGTTTATTTGATCTCGTGCTCTTGTGGGACTCCCTACATTGACGAAACTGGTCGATCGATTAATAAGAGGATCCAGGAGCATTTTGCGGATATTAGGCATGGTAGAGCCAAGTCCTCAGCGCTAGCTGAGCATGCGGAGAAGACGAAGCATCATATTTTCTTGGAAGACACTAGAGTCCTTGCTAGGGTTGATCATTTCCATCATCAGAAATTTAGGGAGGCGATAGAAATTGAGAAGAGGCCCTTTACGTTGAATAGGGATGATGGATGGAAGGTTAGTAGTTGTTGGATTCCATCTCTTCACTCCTTGTAAGGGTCCTTCCTTTCTTTTCCTTTCTTTTTTTTTTATGTTTTGATCATATTATTATTATTCTATGATTTTATTTATTTTATTTTATTTTAGTAATTTATTTATTGATATTTATAAAAATAATTTATTTTTATTTTTATTTTATTTCTAATTTTATGTATTTATTAATGTTTTTATTTATTAATTTACTTATTTATTTATTGATTAAATCCTTTATTTTTATTTTTTTTATTATTTTATTTATTTATTGGTTTATTTATATAGATAAAATAAAAATAAAAATTCTTTATTTTTTAATTTTATTGTTATTTGTATTTTAATTCTAGTTTTTAAAATTTTATTACTGTACTTATTTATTAATTTATTAATTTATTTATTGATTAAATCCTTTATTTTTAGTTTTATTTTATTTTATTTTTATTTGTATTTTAATCCTAATTAAAAAAAAATTATTTAATTAGTGTATTTATTCATGGATTAAGTCCTTTATCTTTATTTGGACTTTGACTATTATTTTACTTTTTACTTTATTTTATTCTATTTTATTTTATTTTATTTTATATATATATATATATATATATATATATATATATATATATATATATATTTGGTGTCATTTTAGTTTTTAGTTTTGATTTTATATTATTTTTAGTTATGACTGGCATTTTTAGGGTTGGGTTAGTTATGTTTTTTGTTTTTATTTCTATTTTTATTTTTATTGTTGATCGTTTTTAACTTTTATAATTTTAAGGTTGGGCTAAATTTATTTTTGGTTTATATTTTTTAATTTTAATTGTTCTTTAACTTTTCTTGGGTTTTGACCGTTGCTTCTCTCCTCCTGGTATAAATGTGTTTGTCAGATCAACCAATCTTCATTATCCTAATGATTAACTACAGTTGGTAGTTCGAAACACGTCATTCCTAAAATTCTCATGTGATTTCCTGGAAGATTTATAATTTAATATTTTCTTTCATGTTTCTATCATTTCAATGGTTGTTACATTGTAAGTAAGTTTTGATTTCTTGTTTTTCTCCATTAAGGTAGTTTGGGATTCTTGACTTTATGCTCACTTTTATGCCCATGTTTTTTTGTTATGTGCTGGAACTATACATGGTTTTCTGTTAAAGAGAATTGTTATTAAGAAACAGTGTGATATTTAAACATGCTATGCCATTAATGGGAATATATCCTATCACAATTCATTATATTGGTTGAACTATGGATAGTTGGCAATTGACCAATCCCAAAATTAACCAATATCACTTTAATGTACTATGGATGCCTTCTTTGTTTAATGTAATTTAAACATGTTGAAATTAGTATATTTTTGTTGTTGGTTATTTTTCTCCTACCATATTTATTTTTCCCACTCTAATCCTATTCTCTATGGATCATTTTTTATTCCCCTAGATCTATTATATAAAGGTAGATGAGGGATGAAGTTTTTTTTTGTAATGTGTAGATTTTTTTCTTTTATGTGCTTCTCTTCACACCCCTTTTCTAGTTGAATTACTTGTGGGAGGACATACTTATCATTGAGAGGTAGAGAGTGCTTTCCTTGTATCCATATAATTACATCTTTGTATACTCATTATTGCTGTGGATTTGGAAGTGTCTAAATGCCACTTTGATATTTTGTTGGTGTAACATATATTATCCAAAATTTGTACTTACAATTTTTAACATCTGTTTAGTGGTTACCTTTTAGGATCATTGTTACTTATTGTTGTATTTTGACATCTTTAATTACTTAACAACGAGAAAAACTCTGAATTAGTTTTCTAAACCCCACAACCAGTAAGATTCAAGCATGTACCTCATTATCCAAAACTTCATCATATATATCCATTGTTTTTTTATTTTTGGCATGCATATCAATCTTTTAGAGGTAGATTTTTATGTCATCACAACATATTTTCATGATTCACAAGGTGAGAAATTAATCTTTGGTGTAATTGCAGATTTTAGATTTGATAATTGTAGATCATTTATAGGCTATTAATCTATTTGAAGTTTTCCTTCTAATTGAGTATTTAACTTATAAACATATTGAGCATCTTATACATGAATATTTTTCCTTCCATCCACTTTTCATAACTTCCATCACCATTATGTACAAAGTTTGATCCTATTTTTCTTGTTTAGTAAAATATTTTCCAAGACTTTACAAAGTTTTATAATTTATTGAAAGTTGTATAATTTACAATTTATAAGTTTTCAAGATCTATTTTTTTAATTCTAATTCTTGAAAGGGTGTTATCTCAATGGAACAACACTTGGTTTACAAAAAAAAGGTTGGTGGTTTAATTCCATCATTCCCTGATATTTATATTGAATGGAGATGATCAGTTTTTAGTGACAGAGACTCTTTTGACCATCCCCAATGAGATGATGGTGATATTTTTCGACCCTCACCAAAATATGAAATGGTGAAGGTAAATGAACACCACCATATATATATATACATCAATAGTTATGACCATGAAATGTCCATCACCATAAATCAATGTTGTTTATATGAAATGGTGATAGTCACCATCCATCATTGTAATCATTATTCATGAGAGACATTGTATTTCACCACAACAATTATACTTTTGGCGACACCACATTTTTTGACATTCAATTTTTTGGCAACAGAGGTTAAGTTCCATCATCATTTCTGATATGAAATGGTGACTGCCATTATCTATCATTATAAACCATTAATATTGGTGGCATACCTTGAATGTCACCTCAACAGTTGTATTGTTGTTGATGCCACCTTTGGTGACGTTCAATTTTTGTTGACTAAAGCTCTTGTGACCATCACCAATGAGCTTATGGTGACATTTTTCGACCATCACCATTGTCATTTTTTATTCTATTAATTAAGGATCAGACATTGGTGGTATTGCTCTAATATCTTAAATTCTTGTTTGTATCGAATCAAGTATTTTTTTTATAAGATCAATCAATGTGTTATGTCTTGGACATTAAAAGTATGGTAAATATTAGAAAACTATTGGTGCTTTGCATGTTAATCTACAAAACATATCAAAACTACTCTTATTTTATCTTTTCATTACAATGATCACTAATGTTTTGAGTTTGAGTGATTGAGGATGGCCACAGGTGTTCCCTCAAATTGGAAGATTGGTGGTGGAATTCAGTGTGGGTTTTCCATTCAAGAATCATATAGCAACTAGAATCTTAAAGATACATTCAAAAATAAACCTTTTTTGGGGATTACTAGTGGTGATTGCTACATATTTTGATGTTGTAAATTTTCTCGAAATCATAGCTAATATATTGTACCATAGATGAGGAACAAAATGGGAAGGGAATTGTCTTTGAAATTTATCCACATATACTGTAATGATCCATAAATATAAGAAAAACATTAATAATATGATGTAGACTAGTTGGTGTATTCATATGAGATAATGGACCCAAGTAGTAGTTCTTATCTCAAGAAATGCTCATCATACTTAGGCATTCTTGAAATCATCGACCTCTAGCCCTGGACTTATTCACTTAGCGTTATACATTATCCGTTTATATACATGTATACGAGGCTATCCTATTATTGTATACTTTTTAATTTATTTCATTTTATTCTAGACTTGGGTTTCAAATTTTCTAAGATTTTTGTTTGCACTCCCACATTGTATAAGTAATCTACAACTTGATATTTTTAGCACGTATCTTAGTTGGCATGGTTGTGCCTAATATTTCCTTGAATGGTGAATAATAATTTTACTAAGTTTTTATTTTCTATGGTGATGTTTTATTTTCTTTGTTTATACAGGTCATTTGGAAACATAGAAGCCATTATTGCCCAACTGAAGAAAACTAGTTTGAGTTTCTTGCTTTTATGGGGAAAAATGACATTGAAAATATTACTAATGTTGAGGTATATATTGTATAAATACTTTATATTCTACTTTGGTTTATATTCTAGTGTTCATAATCTTTCATGTCTTATACTCTTCATTGTATCTTCTTTGTTTTTTAGAAAAGGAACTCAGTATTTATGGTAAGAAGTGGGAATTGAAGAAAGAGGAGAACAATAACACTCAAGAAAAATAATGAAAATTAAAGAGAGAAGAGAAATGGTCTAGTGGTACCTATAGGTTCAATATCCCGCATAATATACAAACACAAACATTGATGGTCAAGTCTTCATAGTTGGTGAATTCACATGCAATTCTTTGGAAACACAATGATAATGTTTTGAAGTGATGAAACAATATTTCATGTGTAAATTGTAGTCCAACCAATATTAAGTTGGAAACACATATTGTAATACTTGATATTTTAT
Organism: Pinus albicaulis; assembly: GCA_034641835.2. NCBI lineage: Eukaryota > Viridiplantae > Streptophyta > Pinopsida > Pinales > Pinaceae > Pinus > Pinus albicaulis. The sequence continues at coordinate 742,858,033 of CM076577.1, forward strand.
ATAATATAATTTATGTGGTTGAAATTATTTATATTTTCACTTGATATTATTTAGAATGTAGATGTTCATCTACATTGTATGCCAGTTTTTTTAATTTAGTTGCTAATTAATTTATGATGATTAGTAATGAAAAAATAAAATCAATGTTAAACTACTAAATTAGTATTTCATGTTTATTAATAAACACAAATAAATGAATATATGACTAAAGTAGTTGCTTATAATACTTTTTAATGAAAGTAAATGAAATGAATATAAACTACTAAAGTAGTCATTAATATAATGAATATGAAACTACCAAAAAAATATAAATGAATACTACAAATGAAAAAAAAATTATTACAAATGATGACTAAATTTTTCAATATATGACTATTAGTAGCTAGTTTATAGTATCTTATAAGACAACCAAAATTTAGTCAAAATTCTTCGGTCATGAATTGGTTTCAAACGATGACTAAAAGTGCATATATATGACTATTAGTAGCTAATTTACAGTACCTTATAACACGACCAAAATTTAGTCATATTTCTTTGGTAATTATTTGGTTTCAAACGATGACTAAAATTTGCATGTATATGACTATTAGTAGCCAATTTACAGTATCTTATTACACAACCAACATTTTGGTCATATTTATTTGGTCATTAATTGGTTTTCTCGGGTGATCATTTAGTAATATATTTTGTTGTATATTTGGTCATTAATTGTGAAAATTAATGACTAAATCAATGACTAAATTAATTACCAAATTTATGACTAAATATACTAATAGACATTAAGTTGAGATGACTAATTAATGACTAAGCTAAAAATGACGAAAAGTTGTTTGCATTATAAGATACTGTAAATTACCTATTATTGGTCACCGACTGAAAAATAATCATTTATATGAAAATTTTAATCCTTTTTTTAGTAAGTAATTAGCCATTTTGTACTAGTATCTTAAGGAAAAAATACATGACCTACTAGAACCATACATAAAATAAACCGAGATACAATAGAGTAGGATAATAGTACTTTATGAGAAAATATAGTAGTCTACCTAGCTATAGGAATAAACTGTCTGTCTATAGGAATATCATATGTAGCTGTAGTAGCAGCATGTAAAGATACATGAACAACCTCTAGAACTATAGGAGGCAGAAAAAGTTGCAAATGAGTCTACCCCAAGGAAGCCACCATCCTTCTTCTCTTGGCCACTAGGGGTTTCTGTTGGGTGCCAATTTTGCACACTTTTCCTACATTTGTTTTCCCTATTTTTCCTCATGAATATAACCAATGGACTATATTTGCCTCTTTTTCCTACCTTTCTATACTAACTTGTGATGTTTCACCTTATTTCATTACTCTGCCATTTCATCAATTATTATAATATATCGTGCCTTTTTATGACTAACTGAGAATGAATGTTTGCAGAAGAACCATCGCCTTTGTGTTGTCTTTCCAAATTTCATCTGTAGCATCAAAGATCTCGAACATGAGGTACACAGGAGAAGTTAAGGGTGTGTTTTTACAGCGAGCTTTTTACACCATGATGCTGTTACACTTTGTTGTTACAGACCTGCTGACAAACTACTGTTACACTCTATTCTTAAAGGCCCGCTAGTGAACAACTGATACAGTTGTATCGCTGATTGGATCTCGTCAAATCCTATTGTTGACCTTTACTTTAGCTATTACGCTATAGCTATGGATTTATTGCGATAGTTTTATAAGCTATTTAGCATTGTATTTTTGGATAACAACCTATGGGCAGTTTTGATTGTAATCTATAATTTTCTAGTCAGAATTTTATTAAGAAGTGGTTATAACCATATGTATTCTATTTCAATCAACATGAGAATCATAATATTCTCATGATGATCTAGGTGGATGCCGATGGCCACCCACCTATTCCATTTGGACCCGCAGCATCAATTCTTTTAGTTTTTCAGTTTCAACACAACTTACTATTTTTAGCAGTTTTTCGAGTCTTGCACTCCTGGAGCCATTTTGGCGACTTAATGATTCAGGTGGATATTGTTGGTCACCCACCATGCCCATTTGAACCCCCACCATCAGTTATTTCATTTTTTATGTTTCAGCACAACTTACTATTTATAGTAGTTTTTCGAGTCCTGAACTTCTAGGGCCATATTGAGACCCTAAACGATGATTTCTGGGGAAAAGGGGAGCAACATGAGTTGTAGACCAATGTTTCTCACTCAAAATTTGTATTCCTAGGATATATCTTTCTAACAAGCTATTGAGCACGTCAAACATAGATAGGATGCAAACGTTACATCCCCGGTAAGTCGAAAGACCAATTTACCCAAACGAGACCCACATTTTTGGCGCTTCATATCGTAGGGTTAGGTTTTTGGATGTTTCGGGTTTTAAATTGCTTCTAAAAAATAAATAGGCCTTCGATCCCCATTGTAACACAATTCAGAGGCTAGTAGCTGACACATCTCTTCTCAGAGATAAGCACTACCAGTGCCCTAGCTCGCTTGTTCCCGTCTTTTTGGTTCTGTAACATAGTGGGGAGGCTTGTAGCCGACACATCTCTTCTCAGAGATACACTACCAGTGCCCTCACTCTCTCATTTCCATTATGTATCATTGTAACATAGTTCATAGGCTTGTAGCTGCCACATCTCTTCTCATAGATACGTTACCAACGCCCTAACTAGTTTATTTTAGTCATTTCTTATTAATAAAATGAATCATTATTTCAGCTGCATCTCTGTATTTATGGCAATATGTGTATTATGTTGCATTCCATCATAAAATATGGATCAGTATAAATGATGGTGGGGGTTCAAATGGATAATCTGGCTGGCCACCAATATCCACCAGAATCATTAAGTCTCCAAAACAGCTTCAGGAGTGCAGGACCTGAAAACCTGCTAAAAATAGTGAGTTGTGTTGAAGCTAAAAAACTGAAAGAATTGATTCAGTGGGTCCAAATGGAATAGGTGGGTGGCCACTTATATCCACCTAGATCACATGACTGATCTATCCCTTGATTTTCTGAGATGTAACCAATATATAGTTCTTGGCCCTAGAGGTCGAAAGGTTAGAAAAGAACAACAATATTTTTGCTTTGTAATTTTTCTCATATTAATACAGATTATCATGTTATTACTATTACATGTGTTATTCAATTTAGTTTCCGTTAATTTCTTCTCTCTACCTGCGCCCTGTAGAAATTATATGCACTAAGCATGCATATGTCCAAGATCCACCTGATCTCACACTATTTAACTTTATGCAAGATACTAAATCTATTCCACTTGTTAATCTTTTGCGGAAAATTTAATTACACACACTAGTGAATCATAAATAAAAATTATCAATCGCACATAACACAGCTTTTAATCGGGAAAGCCTAAAGTTGAAAACCCCAACTATATATTATGTAACATGGATATCATATGAAAATATCATACAAACATACAAAGCTCATCACAAGCTCTTAGTACAGTACAATCGTCATACACGATACAGACCTAGTCTTGCAAATCCATGCACCGATCTTTGCCACCTGCTAGCCTGTCTCCACTACGCAATCTCTATTGAAGAATAGGTCTAAATTAATTCGAGTTAATCCATCCTTGACTGCATAATCCTCATTGGCATCTCCACTATGTGTTGGATGCAATCAATGCATCACTATAGTCACAATAGATAGTCTATATTGCCCTTTCACCTATCTCTCCACTGGTCTCAATTGAAACTTCCATGCACTGTAGTTAACTGATGTATTTTTCAGGTGATTAATGAGTTATTATTTGTGAATTAATTAAATAATTAATTCACTCCACTCTCACTAGTGTATCAATCAGTAAGACTAGATACAACTAGCTCAACTGAGTCTAACTGAGTTAAACTAAATACAACTCCATAACTACTTCTTCCAACTGTGTCATAACTCTGCCACTTGAGTTCTAACTGAGTCCTCCATGAATTAGCTCCACTAAACCCTCAAGAATAGCATAATTCCTTCTGTCAGCTACTGTGCCACATCTGTGCACTGAACTGAAGTGCTCCAAGAAAATACGTTGTTTTTTAGAGTCTGATTATTATTAAGAGCTAATAATAATCGACATGCATCTAATTTTAGATTGAAGATCTATAAATAGACTTCGCCCAATATTATAAAAATATAATTTCATATATATTTCCAACTTGATCAACCATCCACAAATATCATCCTGCAACTTCTGAAATATGATCGACATTTCTAAAAATAGACTTGTGCCAAAAAAAGCCTGCGGGCCCACTTAGTGAAGGCAACTGTTTTCACTAAGCTCATCATCTTGTTGAATCTCAACAGTGCTAGGGAGGAAGGGTCCTCCTTCTTAGCAGGGATTGTAGTGATTAAGGTAGTTGTGTATATGTTTTTGTATTTTGGTTTATGTATCAGTAGAGGTGTTGTTGTTTTTATTTCAGCTGTGAATATATCTGCTTCAATTTTAGTACTTTGTATGATGTTACATATATGATATTAGAGACACATGCTGGATAACTGTTGTGTGGCACGCTAGAGTAGATTAATTGAAGTTTGATTATAGTTGTGTAGATCATTTTATTTCTGCATGAGTGATTTACTTCCAACATTTACTTTAGCAAAATTTTATTTTAATTAGAATTGCTTCTGGTTGAGTGTATCGGCACAGACATCATAATTTTCATTGGAATAAAAGATGTCCCTAGATTGATAATTTATGTGTACTATTTAGTCATTCAATATTGACTAATATAGCCAAACATTTTTGTGTCATTTCTGAGGATGGCAGTGATGATCCAATCAATCAAAGTTATTTATTAAAAGTGCAATTTCTATGTGTTTTTATAGTGTCTCTAGTGACAAAATTGTTGGGCAGTAAGACGAGAGGTAAGAACATGTGCATCACTCTAATGAAATTCAGCGGACACACCAATGTCTTTCTAGGACACTTAGGAGAGTGAATTTCTGAGCATTTTTTTTTTAGAGTGTCTCCAGTGACAAAATTGCCGAGCGGTAAGACGAGAGGTAAGAACCTGCGCATTACTCTAACAAACATGAACGGGCTCACCAATGACTTGCTAGAACACTTAGAAGTTGAATTTTTAGTTCTTCTGTTAGGGTGTCTTAAACTATACAGTCATTGGGTGGTAAGACAAGACGTAAGAACTTGTGCATCGCTCTAATGAACTTGAGCGGGCTCACTGCTATAGAAATTGAAGCACCTATAGGATGAATTTATACACATAGGGCCCATATGTGCCGATAGGACAACATCAACATCTACAAACGCGCCCCACTCTACTAAATACAACAAAAATGGGTTGTCAGAAGGAAAAGAAGAGTGAACATTTGGGAAGAAATACATTCTTTGAAGATCTAATATCAACAGAAGAAAAGGAACATTCACGTCATACAGAGATAATAGGAAGACAGGATCACTGAAGGAAACTACCATATAAAAACTTGGACCATAGATGTCTTCCATGTCTGGACCTCACCACCCTTCAAACATCATATCCACTCTTGATACCGAGACTCCAGATTCAAAACAATAGTGGATAATCATTGATCGGGATCTGAGAATTGAAGGACATGGAGAGACAAATGGGGAGCATCAGGGACCTGAAGAACACATTTCATTGATCATCATTTGGATACGGGTAGTGTTGTTAAAAAAATGGTCCCAGAACAACCTAATCCTTTTATTTTTCAATCTCCAATACATTCTAAGGTCAGTTGATCCCATCAGGAAGAATCAGCCATGGGGGACAATAATGTCAAGACAGATAGCTTCGTTACTTTTGAATTCCTAATAGCAGAAATAGAGGATGAGGCTCCTCTAAATAATATCTCTTTATCATGCCTACCATTGATAGCGGGCTCCCTTGCTGGACTCACAATTTTCACGCTCTGTGCCTATAACAATAACTCACTCTTCTTTTAGCCAAATAATTTTAAATCTGACTAATTCCTTAATTCCTTGTTGAGTTTTCTATATCTCAAATCAAAGATTTGAGATATTAGAGAAAATTTCTAATGATCTTCAAACTCCCCATCTCTCCTGCGGAAGATTTATCCTTCTACCATGGTTATAATACCAATGGAATAACCCGCTCTATGATCGAATAAATAAATACTAAAATTTCAGTCTAACCCCAAAGTTTGACTTAGGCTTCACCCCTTATGAGAGCGCAGATCAACATTCGCTTTTCTTCACCAAGCCGCACTTCTATATGTCTTTTAATATTTCGACGTCAAAAACCAAAGGCTTAGCCACCAATCTCATACTTTAACCTTGCTTATGGCATTTCTGTAAACAAATGCATCAACATATGTATTGTTCTTCAACCAAGGGTTAAAACAACATATAAGACCTTGCGCTAGAATTTAAGCCAAAGGATAACCATGTATAAGAGTCTTCGGACCCCACGCTTATGTTGTGCTCTTACAAGGATCACAGCCCAGCCATGAACCACATATAATAATTTAATCAACATTTCAACATAACATAATGAACCTATTAACTTCTCCCACCCAACGTCAACAACACCTATTTAATTCACCCAGACATATGCCTATTGACCTTATTAAGTTCAACTTAAACATAAGTTAAATGAAATCCCCGTGCCTAATTCCCATTGAACCCATCGGGCCCACTACACTATTAACTCACCTCGCTCATCCGACGGCGGGCAGATCATCGCTTAAACATCCAAGATCCAATGATGGTGACTGCATGTCGCATTTTATTCTCTTTCTGAGCTTTAGTGCTAAAAATTTACGCGAAATTCGGGGTATTCCAATACCACTCAAGGACACATGCCCTACGTCAAGAGATATCGCTATATTTTTACGAAAAACAACTTACCACCTTCGCCTTTGCATGATACTGCCGATTTCAGCCTTCAAACTACTTTCATTATTCATCGAGGTTCTACTCTTCCATGCAGGGTTCCATTCTAATTCTTAAACTCTGTTTTCTTCTGCGTTCTTATCTATACAACTCTGCCTCACTCGTGCTTGCTTTTTTTTAGGGAATTCATAGCCCCTTCGCATAGTCCTTCGCCCTGGCTCGCCTTCATCCCTGATCTCTCCATAGGTTCCCTATGGCCTCTATCATTCACGAATTTCCTTGTAGGCATACATTATCACAGTAGTATTCTTCTCGCATTGAATTACTAAATAAATGATGAATCCACACATTTTCCATACAACCTTAGGGTCGCTCGTATCTAGATAATTCCTAAATAAAATATACACTAAGAACTTAGTCCCTGTATTAACAAACAAGACCGGGCTATTCTCCGCCCATAATTCAATCAAGGACACTTATATAATTCCAACAGAAATTGGGGGCAACCCTTTATAAATAGATACGAATGAATCAAGTACAACAGAATCCTTTCTATTACAACCAGCAATTTGTAGTTCTATTAACTCGACATCAATCAAAGAACTTCAAAAAATGCATCATATACATTCTCCCTTAGGAATTCATACATTCCTTATATATTTTGACCAAGAATGAATCAAGTTTCACACGGGGTTTACAGCTAGATTCTTCATCTACATATACACAACTAGAATTTATTTCGAAAGCATTTACTTACAGCATCATATTATGCTAGATCTTCAATTCGAGGGCCTTTTTCTCCCATTCTGTCCTGAACAACCTCCTCTAGACTACAACTTCTTACATTTTATGCCCAAAGATGACCTATATCGATTCAAGTCCTCAAACAGCTCACCAAACTCTTCAATTTCCTAATTTTAGACTTAATCCCAAAATCAGCTAACTAATCCTAGTCTCTTCACATTCCTAACTACTCATGTTATCTACTGATAGAGAACATTTACAATTCTCACTTTTTATTAAGAATTACTAATAATTACAAGAGAATTTATAAATATGAGACCTCTATGTCTCATGAAAATACAAAGTGCTTCATTGTGCCTAATGCCCCTGCATCAGGCTCCCAAGGTTCAAATCATTCATGATCTCTTGATCATGTGTCTTTAATCTCTGCCTCCTAGATACCAAATTTTTTTTTGCTATTGTCGAACCACTGCATCATTCTTCTCCTGCAAATTTCCAAGTCTCCATGTCTTGTTCTGTAGTCCACCTCCAGCTATATTTTCAAAATCTTCTTTTGTCCTTCCTGTACAAAAATCCTTCTGCTTCCTAGCTGCTGTCTGCTGCATCAGTATTCTGATGTTCCCAATTTCCATGTCTAGCTTATCTACTAGCTAGTAACTCCTCTGTCTACCGCTGCTATCTTCACCTTCTACAGTGTTGCTCTTGTTGTCCCACATGTTGCTATCATGTTTACCACTCCTGCAGATGTCATTCCCCATGCTGCTTCAGCTACCACCTCTATCAACAGTGTTGCTCTTTCTGTCCCACATGCTGCTAACATGTTTACCACTCCTGCAGATGTCATTCCCCATGCTACTTCAGTTGCTACCATGGGTGTTGCTGATGCTAATGTTGCCTCCACCCAAACATCCTGAATATCCTTTGAGATATCTCCCTCTGCAACATTTTTATTTTTTTCCTCATCTGCAAACTCATTTTTTGAAAACAAATAACCATTTAATTTCCTACCAGCAGTTACATACTCATCCAGTATAGTAGTAAACAGAATTTGATTCTACAAGCTAGTATCAGCTCCTCTTCCCTTCTCTTCTTCAATGGCCTCTAGCAAACAATTCAGCCATCTCTTCTGTGTTTGTTTTACATCCTCAGCATGTTGTAGTTTAAACTCAACATTTTCTTCTTCTTTGTGGGAAATCTTCACTAATTGCCTCTCATCTCCTTGATTGATTCTAGTATTCAAATCAAGTTCTCTAGTCACTGTATCTTCATCTTCTGTCAACATGGAATTCCGATTCTTCCTCACTTCAACAACTTTTAAAATATGCTCTCTAGGCTTGTTTTGGCCCATCAGACTAGCCAATTCTTCTCTATCAATAGAAGTGACAAATTCCCGCATATGAGACATGTTTGTCTCATCTTCCTTTAACAACAGTTTTTCTTCTCTCAAGACAATTCCAAAGAATGAGTTGTCTTCTGCATCACCTATACACATAAACAAATTGTCAGCTTCAAAACTATAAGACCCACTGGCCTCACTTGATGACCCAGTCACCGGACCTTCCTTTAGCAGTTCTAAGCCTTTTTCAAGACTCGAAAACTCTTCATCATCTTTCTCCTTAGCTTCCAGATCCACCTCCACTACTCCAATCACCATGTTAAAATGATGATTCTTCCCTATGTTTTCAACCAACATAGTTTCCTCCTCATTCACCTCTCTGACAACTTCCAACTGTTGTTCTTCCTCTTTGCCTGCATGATGAACACATAAATCATCAGCATTAAAATTCCAAGGCTTCAATAACTTCTTCTTCTCTGACAACACATCAGTATGTTGTTCAGAACTTCTCTCCAAATTCTTTGTTAGCACATCAGCATGCTGATTTTCTTTACTCATGAGACTGTCAACTAGCCTCCTCTTATCATCTGCTTCATGAATGTTCTTCTGCTATGATTCATCTAAAGGAACTCCTTCATTTTGCTAAATCATTTTCTTATTATCCTCTAGTTGCTGGTTGTCATTCATGAAAAATTTTCTACCTTGCTTCTCCAACAACTTATCCAGTGCACAGGTGCTCTGCTTCTCCAATTCTCTCCTTTGAAAATCCAACCTCCTATACAACTCCACAACTTCAATAGGAGTAGATTTCTGGAACCTTACACAATCCTTTATGCCTCTGCTTGTTCTTGACCAATCATCTGCTGGTCCTTCTCTCTCTACTTCAACATTCTGCTGAACATCTTCATTTGACTCTCGTTTCTTTATCTCTCCCTGAGATCTCACTATCTCATCATTGATCTGAACAAGTTTCAGATTCAGTGTCTCCTCCTTAGAAAACCTCAAATCTTGCTCATCTTCCTGGGGTGTACCTACAAACATACACAACTTTTTAGTTTTCAAATCATAATACCTTTCAGTCTTGGATGCTTCCTCAAGCCCTTCTTCTTGAACAGGTCTGCACATGGAATCTTCAAATTCCATCTTTGACTCAAGAAATTTGAGTTCTTCCTCCTCTATGGAGTCTGTCATCACTTCACATTTGTCAGGCTCAAAAACACAAGCCCTTGCATCATCTAGACTCCTCCAACAACTCAAGAAATCCTCAATGAATTCCTCTTCAGCAAGACAAGATTCCTGCTGCCTCAAGTATTCATCATGTCTTGCAAGATCTCTTGCAGATCTCCACTCTTCACCTGTGCTCTGTTTTGCTTCACAAGCAGAAATTTCTTCTTTCAACTCAGCTACTCTGAGTTCTTCTCTCAATAAGGAAATCTTCTTTTGCCTCCACCTCAACTGTAATTGTTTCCAATTCACACTCTTCATCATGATCCAACCAACTCTCTGGCTTTCTTCTATCATCCTCTCCAGTTTATAAAACTACTTTGTAATCTCAGCTATCTCTTCCCGCCATTCTTCATTACTGGATTTCTTCTTCATGCCATTTGCCTTGGCATATTCTTTCTCTCTTCTGTTGTGGCCTCCCTCAGAACCTATGAAACCTTTTTTGTGGCTATCAGTAGCCACTTTTCTCCTACAAGCTTCCCTAAGCCTCTGCAACAGCAAGCTCTCTTGTCACAACTCACCTCACCAATCCCTTCCTCTGGATCTGGCTTTTGGTAGGTACTAGTCCCTTGTCTGCTAGAACCTTCTGAGCACTCTCTTCTTCTCTTCCTAGGATTCACTCTGAACTTTCCTCAAGAAAACCTCTGCTCTTTTCTCATCCAACCTCTATTGGGAATTCTTCCAGGTTCTACCACACTTCTTCTCCACTCAGAGTCCCTTGTTGGACTCTTCTATCACTGCTCTCAAGCTGTGATCTGCTTCTGTCGAGATGTCTTCGATTGCCTACACTCTGACTTCTGCAAACAATTATTCAACCAGAGTTAAGTACTGCTCACCTTCTCTTGAGAACACTCCAATTGTCCTCTTCATCCAGTCTCTAGCGCTCACTTCCTTCACTATAAAATTCTATCTTTATCTTCATGCAACCACAATTCTGCAATTACAAACTCAAATCAAATTTAAAATTATTTACCAGTAAGATCTCTGCATGATCTTGTCTTCCACTCACTCTGCAAATCCTGTTTAGTGTAACTCTGCGTATCTTTGCTTCCTATCAAATCTTAGAATCTGATCTTCCTTCTTCAAATCTGCAGTCTTCAAAACACTCGTCCTCCAATTGGACTATGTGATTCTAAAATCAGCTTCACTGTATTCCTTTAGGCTGAAATCTCTATCAGTTTTCAAAATTCTGGTTTCTTTTCATATATGCATTCACCAGACTTGAACTTTTTCCAAAAGAGCTATCCCAGCTCTGATACCACTTGATAGCGGGCTCCCTTGCTCGGGTCACAATTTTCAAGCTCTGTGCCTATAACAATAACTCACTTATTCTTTTAGCTGAATAATTTTAAATCTGGCTAATTCCTTAATTACTTGTTGAGTGCTCTACATCTCAAATTGGAGATTTGAGATATTAGAGAAAATTTCTAATGATCTTCAAACTCCCCATCTCTCCTATGGAAGCTTTCTCCTTCTACCATGGTTATAATACCAGTGGAATAACCCGCTCTATGATCAAATAAATAAATACTCAATTTTCAGTCTAACCCCGAAGTTTGACTTAGGCTTCACCCCTTATGAGAGCACAGATTAACATTCACTTTTCTTCACCAAGCCACACTTCTATATGTCTTTTAATATTTCAACATCAACAACCAAAGGTCTAGCCACCAATCTCATACTTTAGCCTTACTTATGGCATTTCTATAAACAAATGCGTCAACATATGTATTGTTCTTCAACCAAGGGTTAAAACAACTTATAAGACCTTGCGCTATATTTTAAGCCAAAGGTTAACCATGTATAAGAGTCTTCGGACCCCACGCTTAGACTGTGCTCTTACAAGGATCTCACCCTAGCCATGAACCACATATAATAACTAAATCAACGTTTTAGCATAACATAATGAACCTATTAACTTCTCGGCGCCCAACGTCAACAACAACTATTTACTTCGCCCAGATATATGCCTATTGACCTTATTAAGTTCAACTTAAACATAAGTTAAATGAAATCCCCGCGCCTAATTCCCATTGAACCCATCGGGCCCACCACACTATTAACTCACCTTGCTCATCCGACAGCGGGCAGATCATTGCTTCAACATCCAAGATTCGACGATGGTGACTGCATGTCGCATTTTTTTCTCTTTCCGATCTTTAGTGTTCAGAATTTATGCGAAATTCGTGGTATTCCAATACCACTTAAGGACACGTGCCCTACGTCAAGCGATATCACATTATTTTTATGAAAACAATTTACCACCTTCAACTTTGCGCGATACTGCTAGTTTCAGCCTTCAAACTACTGTCATTTTTCATCGAGGTTCCTCTCTTCCACGCAGGGTTCCATTCTAATTCTTAAACTATGTTTTCTTTTGCGTTCTTATCTATACAACTCTGCCTCGCTCGTGCTTGCTTTTTTTTCCAGGGAATTCATAACCCCTTCGCATAGTCCTTCACCCTGGCTCACCTTCATCCTCGATCTCTCCACAGGTTCCCTACAGCCTCTATCATTCACGAATTTCCTTGTAGGAACACATTATCACAGTAATATTATTCTCGCATTGAATTACTAAATAAATGATAAATCCACACATTGTCCATACAACCTTAGGGCCACTTGTATCTAGATAATTCCAAAATTAAATATACACTGAGAACTCAGTCCATGTATTAAAAAACAAGACTGGGCTATTCTCCACCCAGAATTCAATCAAGAACACTTATATAATTCCCAAAGAAATTTGGGGTGACCCTTTATCAATACATACGAATGAATCAAGTACAACAAAATCCTTTCTATTACAATCAACAATTTGTAGTTCTAATAACTCGACATCAATCAAAGAACTTCAACAAACGCGTCATATACATTCTCCCTCAAGAATTCAAACATTCCTTATATATTTCGGCCAAGAATGCATCAAGTTTCACACAGGGTTTACAACCAGATTCTTCATCTACATATTCACAACTAGAATTTGTTTCGAAATAATCTACTGATAGCATCATATTAGGCCATATCTTCAATTCGAGGGCCTTTTTCTCCCATTCTATCCTGAAAAACCCCCTCTAGATTACAGCTACTTACATTTTATGCCCAAAGATGACCTAAATAGATTCAGGTCCTCAAAAAGCTCTTCAAATTCTTCTATTTCAAAATTTTAGACTTAATCCCAAAATTAGCTAACTTATCCTAGTCTCCTCATATTCCTAACTACTCATGTTCTCTACTAATAGAGAACATTTACAATTCTCACTTTTTATTAAGAATTAATAATAATTACAAGAGAATTTAGAAATATGAGACCCCTATGTCTCTTGAAAATACAAAGTGCTTCATTATGCCTAATGCCCCTGCATCAACCATCCTTTCAAGGGATGGCTATTGAAGACCCTGATACATTCATGCTCGAATTCGATGTGCTGTGTAGGGGTTATGACTACACTTCAGATGCCCAGAATCTGAAATTATTCGTTGCTACTCTGAAAGGAGAATCATTAGGATGGTTGATGAGACTGGGTGTTGGCACGACTCGAACCTGCAATGACATGAGAGAGGCCTTCCTCTTTAAATATCAGGATTACTGTTGAACCAGTGATTTGAAGGACAAGATTTTCATAATTGCATAAAAGGAGGAGGAAAGCCTGGAAGACTATATGGAATGATTTCACTACAATTTAAAAAGGTCTAAGTTCAGTAACTTAGACACATAAATTCTAAAGCCAATATTTTTAAGAGGTATAAGAGATGATTTTCTAGAGCATCTGAACCTATTGGGAAAAGGATACATATCGCAAGAACCTCTTAATTAAATAATGAAGCTTCGTCTGTGTAGATATAGAGGATCATTTGAAGGGAAATTTTTAGTTCGGGATACTTTAGTCCAGATACATAATACCACGAGTGGATGAGTAATCCGAGTAGAGATCAGAAATTTATTTGGGGATTTTAAAACCAAACTCCTTAGCACTCTCTCTACCCAAATCACTACAGTACAAGTCAAGAAAGCACAAGAAAAAGCTAAAGAAGCTTTAGAAATATTCTATCCACGATGTAAAAAGAAACATTTGGATAAATAATGTGGATTGAATAGTGTCAGCCTGTGCAACATCTGTGAGTTGGCTCATTCTACGAATCAGTGTCCCAAATTGCCCAGACTGAAGGCTGTACTTCAAGAATCAAGCGAGGATTTTCAATATTCTTATTTCATCAGATCAAAAATATCATGGCAATCCTAACCTACAAGTATGCCTTCAGATTTTCCCCTTTTAATCCTTGGAATAATGTTTATAATAGTCAGCAAAATCCATGGCAGTATCCTACTCCTTTCTCAACACAATTCCCTTCACCATGGAAGCAGTGGTTGTCTCCTCCACCAATGCAATATCCTCCATCACAACCCAATCCTTAGGGTCATAACTGGAGAAGTAATGGCCAAGGTCTAGTACCCCATCCAATTCCAATACAGAAAAAAAAATTACAACTATCTTCTATTCAAAATCCTACACATTCTGTCCAACCCCAATTACCTGTGCAACCTAAATCCAATCCAAATAATAAGGCAGCCTAGAGCATGGATGCTCCAATTACCCTCCAGACTTATCTTATTACTCCTATCGGACTTAACAAGGTTCATCTTTGATCAGGGAAAGCCATCATATCTGAGCATACTGCCATTATTACCGAAGAATGTGAGTCACCTAGAGAGGACATGGGAAATTCTGAGGCAACTGTTACACATGTAACAGTTGATATAGCACCCGATGTTACATCTATAATAGCCATATCGGGAGGATCTGGTGTTTCTACAATAGCCAATCCGAGTAAGGCTAGTTCATATATGATAGTTGACTCAACTGTTAGCATTAAGAATCCTCTATACCCTCAACAATTAACTGAAACTAGGTTGGTCTCACAACCTGAATCCGAATTCCCTAAGGAACTGCAAAATTTGTATGTGTGAATAACACTATTACAAGCTCTTAAGGAAGTACCAATATATGCTAAAACAGTGAGGGATCTATGTGTCAAAAGACTTGGATGGAAACCTAACAACCCTGCTACTATCCATGTCATGGGAAAATTATCTGATCTCATGATTGATCAACCTTTGTTGGCTAATATAATGACCTAGAGAACCCTACAGTGACTATCCATATTCAAAATCAACCTATAACCAATACTTTGAATGGTCTAGGGGCATCTATTAATGTCAGGACTAAAGACCTCATCATCTCTATAGGACTTCATGGACTTGGACCTACACCCACAGTGCTTGAATTAGCATATAGGTCCTATGTCAAGCCTAAGGAAATGATAGAAGATGTGGTTATCACTATGGCGTCCTAGAATTATCTGGTTGATTTTCTCATTTTACAAACCAAATCCAACCTGGGGGGTCATCCTTTAATCTTGGGAAGACTGTGGTTGGCCACTACAAACACATATATAGGATGTAGGTCCGGATCTATGGTGATCTTAGATGGATAGGCCACTTAGAACCTAACCCTTTATCCCCCAAAAAAACATCATATGAATTTAAGTAGTCCCTGGTGGGATGAATTTGCACCTGAATCTAATATTTACTTACCTCTTATCACACTTGGAAAATCACAGTACTTTAAGGATGAAACAGAGGAAAATATCATTAATGCTTTTATTAGTAATTCACTCTTTGTTGCCTCCATTAGAGATTTGGGAGAAGAAGATGAGGTAGATGATGCCATTATTGAACATTTGAAAACAACTCCACATACTATCAACAATCCCGTTGAAATCAAACCTAGGAAATGTTTAAACCTCAACCCTAACCTGACTGCTGAACAAAACAAATTGTTGATAAAGATGTTACAACAATACAAAAAGGTATTTGCATGGGACTATATGGATATGAAAGGAATCCATCCTAGCCTATACAATCACCGCATTTACCTTAAAGAGGACTGCAAACCAGTTAGACAACCACAACGTCCGATGAACCCCACACTTAAGGATATAGTGAAAGAAGAATTGCAGAAACTCCTTAGTGCTAATTTCATCTACCCCTTTTCTAACAGCCAGTGGGTATCTCAACTTGTCATAGTTTCTAAAAAGAACTAAAAATGGAGAGTCTATGTTGCATATAGGGAGATTAACAAGGCCACTTAAAAGGACCATTTTCCTTTACCATTCATTGATCAAGTCTTAGATACTCTTTCTGGAAAAAAAATATTTTCATTTCTAGATGGGTTTAGTGGCTATATCAAATACGGATTTCCCAAGAAGGCCAAGACAAGACAACCTTCACTTTCCCATGGCATACTTTTTCATACATAGTCCTTCCCTTTGGCCTCTGTAATGCACTAACAACCTTTCGGAGGGAAATATTGGGTATTTTCCTGATCTTTTGAATGACTTCCTTGAAATCTTTATGGATGATTTTACACCGTACGGGGATGCCTTTGAGACACCATTAGCTAACTTGGAAAAAGTGTTGGAACATTGTGAACAAGCAAATGTTGCTCTGAGCACGGAGAAATGCGACATGATGATGACCAAGGGAATTGTGCTGGTACATTTAATTTCAGCAGATGGAATCAAGGTAGATCCTACAAAAATTGAGGTAATCTAGAAAATCCCAACCCCTAGGACTACAAAAGAGGTACATAGTTTTTTTGGACTTGCAGATAACTATAGGAAATTTATAGAGAACTCTTCAAAGATTGCATCTCCTCTATTTTCATTACTCATGGAAGATGTGAAATTTGTGTGGATTAGGAAGTGTAAGCAGGCCTTTTTAAGGTTGAAAAAATATGTAACAGTAGCACCTGTTTTACAAGGACCAAACTGGGAATTTCCATTTCATATTGTTATAGACGCATCTGACATAGTTGTGGGTGTTGTTCTAGAGTAGCTGGAGGAGAAGAAACCTTATGCCATTTATTACATCAGTAAGAACTTAACTCTAGTAGAACTAAACTACACTGTTACTGAGAAGGAATTCCTAGTAGTAGTGCATGCTATCAACAAATTTTAGCACTACATCACCGAGTACCAAGTATTTTTACACACTGACCATGCTTCAATTCAATTTTTGATGAAAAAACATGTTAATAATGGTAGAGTTACAAGATGGTTATTCTTGTTACAAGAATTTGATATTACTATTTTAGATAAACCCGAAAAACATAATGTAGTTGTTGATTTTCTTTCTAGATTAACTATAAGTGATGAATGCACTACCATTGAGGATTCTTTTCCAAATGAATATCTTTTTTCCATCTCTATTCACTCACCATGGTATGCAGATATAGCCAATTACCTTGCTGCAGGAAAATTCCCACACCAATTTTCTTCCAAGGAAAGGAGGAAGATTATATAAAAGAGTGCTACCTACTCCTCAATAGAAGGAAATATCTATCACACCAAACCATATTTTTATATTAGGCGTTGTCTCAGACAATATGATGTATTTGAGATCTTGAAGGCTTGCCATGAGGAACCTTGTGAAGGACACTTCGCTGACAAGAGGACAGGACATAAAAGTACTCTCAACAGGGTACTATTGGCCAACTATATTCTAGGATGCCAAGAATTTTGTGAAATAATGTGATAGATGCCAAAGAATGGGCCAACCTATGAAACCATATGAGATGTCATTACAGCCTCAAATAGTGATAGAGTCATTTGAGAAATAGTCCCTAGTCTTTGTGGGGCCAATTAATCCTTCATCACAACAAAAATCATACATATTGGTTTGCACCAATTATGTTACAAAATGGGTTGATGCAAAGGCACTAACTAGAGCAATAGAGAAGGTTGTTTCAGACTTCCTATTTGAAGATATTTTTGTTCACTTCGAGATACCCAGAGAGATAGTGACATATGGGGGGCCTCATTTAACATCTCATTTGATCAATAAGTTGGTTGAAAAGTATGTAATTCATCATAGAATCAATTCACCATATCACCCACAAGAAAATGGTCAAGTGGAAAGCACCAATAAATTCATTGAGGGAATCTTAACATAGGCAGTAGCTACCCACCAAAGAAACTGGGTCGAGAAACTTCCATAGGTACTGTGGGCTTATGGGACAACATGGAGGAATAATACATCCTTTTGACCATATGAATTGGTGTATGGTAAGAATCTTCTCTTCCCCATAGAGTTTTAAATAAAGGCATTAAGAACAACAATGTAGGTCGATCTACATTTGGGTATGGCATAGACACAAAGACTGAACCAACTCAATGAGTTGGAAGAGAAATGGGTGGTTGTTATTCAACAGACAGAGATCATTCAGCAGAAAAGAGATAGATGGCACGATGGGTTTATTAAGAAGAAAATTTTCTAGAAAGGAGATTGGGATCTTTTGTATGATTCACGTTTCAAATATTTCAAAGGCAAGCTCTGCACTGAAGGCTAGGTTCTTATGAAGTGGATATGGTCTTTGACAATGGGACTGTACAATTGGTCACCATCGATAGCGCTAAGACACCATTACTGGTTAATGGGGACCATCTAAGGTTATATCATCAACCCGCTTTGAAGGAATCATTTTTCAACATTGTGGACTCTGATCTCCATGTTATGATAGAAGGGGAACATTCTCCTGTGCATCCTAAAAATTGAAATTCCAATAACTACAGTAGTTGAAAACTACCCTTGTGGTAGTTGTTACACCTATTTAAAAATAAAAAATAAAATAAAATAATAAATAATAAATAACAAAATAAAACAAAAATAATAAATCTAACTGTGAAAACCCCTTTTCAGGGCACAGTCAGACAATTGGTAAAATCTGAAAAACACTCTTGTGGTAACTGTTACACCCATATTTTTATCCTTGAAACATCATCTTCCCTTCCTCATCCATTTTATAGGATGATGGTATTCATTTACCTTTATTTTTTGTACCAATTTATCCTAATTATTATGTTTTTTGAAGAATAATGTAAGGGCTATCTAGGTTGTTACACATGTAACAGCTGACAGCCATGAATATTGTTTCTTATGTTTCATCCCATAACAACAATAATCATGCCAGCCTAATGCAACAACATGAGCACTACAAGCAGAACGTCTCAAATTCGAAATCTTCCTCCACTTCACCTTAGGTATGTAATTCAAAAGGTAACGATTATCATTTATGATTTGGTGATTATTTGTAGAAGTAATGATATTCCCATGAAGGCCATGGGTAGCTGTCACCATTAAGGCAGGGGAGGGGATATGTCTTGAAATCATTGCAAAAATTCATCGTCATAAACCTCTATCAAATCCGCATGCACCCAATTAATAATACAAATGCCAATGATGACTAAATCTGGTTGGAAAAGAGCGTGTGTACTAGAACCCGTTACTTTCCATAATGAGACAATTATGAAGATTAGTGTGAGGTACAATTCGGTAATCTGTAAAATCTGCCACCTCTCATCAACCTTCTCAACTGAAACCTTGCATCCTAATTTAAATTTGTCAATTTGGATAAGAAAATATGTCGAGAAGAAGTGAGCAGTGTAGTGATATTACAGTGGGGCTAAGCAGCAAGAAGAAAATTCAGAAACAGACAGCAAGATGGGTGGAGCAGTGGTCATGCACAAGCCAGAATCTATGGACACCTTGCAGAATTTTCCAGAAGCCTACCATATATTTAGAGACTTCGTATGGATTGAGTATTTCTAGAAGTTAGAAGGCTCAGACGAGGCGGTGGCAATCGAATTCACTCAGAATTTGAACAACAACCAAACCCAAGTTAGGGGCCTACAAGTTGAGGTGAATGAAAAGGTAATTACATGGGTAACTACATTTCCAATAGAGGGATGGAGGTGGTTTAACAAAAAAATCAATAAACCCTCCTTGAAATAAGACTTCCCATAAGGAGAAGAAAAATTGGAGAATAAAGGGAGAGGAATTGACAGGTTGTCGCTTCCTCAGCCTTAGGCAGATGTCACCCTGGGTTTAATTAAATATATCACTTGTGAGGGAATATCCACGATATTGCATAACTATCACTTTCCTCTACTTAATCACCTTGAGCACCAACAAAAGATTAATCTTCCATTCTACTTGTTAGGGAACATAAGCATATGGCTGTAGTGGTAAAGACAATAACACACCTGGAAGCATGTGTGACCAATCACGGACTCATCAAATTAATCGTGTTGGATGCCCAAGGCCAGCAAGGAAAAACTTTGGAAGAATTCAAGCGAAATAGACCGAGGACCAGCCGGGGGAAACAAAGCACGACTTTAGGAGTAAGTCAAGGAAAAGTGGAAACTCGAAGACTCAGCCTGCCAAATTTAGAATTAGGAAAGAACCTACAGATGAAAAAATTCAGGATAGATGGCCAAAAAGGAGGGTGAAAGTCAGCATACCTATAGAACCTTTGCCTACAGCCAGTAATTTTTCTCATATTAATATAGATTTTCATGTTATTACTGTTATATGCGTTATTAAATTTAGTTTCCGTTAAGTTCTTTTCTCTACTTGTGCCCTCCTAGGGAGGAGGCACCCTCCTTAATAGCAGGGATTGCAGTGATTAATGTATTTGTGTATATGTGCTTTTATTTTGGTTTATGTATCAGTATAGGTGTTGTTGTTGTTCTTTCAACTATGAATATATCTGCTTCAATTTCAGTGCTTTGTATGATGTTACACATATGATATTAGAGACACGAGTTGGATAATTTTTGTGTGGCGCGCTAGAGTAGATTAATTGAAGTGTGATTATAGTATTGTGGATCATTTTATTTCTGCATGAATGCTTTACTTCGAGCATTTACTTCAGAAACGATTTCTTTTAATTGGAATTACTTCTAGTTGAGTCTGTCAGCACAGAAAGTGCAAATTTCATTGGAATAAAAGACGTCCCTGTATTGATAATTTATGTGCACTATTTATTCATTCAATAGTGATTAATACAGCCCAACAATTACCCCATCTATTGCATGGAAATCAAGAAGAGTGTTGACTACGCATTACATACCCCATTTTATGATTGAGGTAGAAAAGGCCAAAGTTAAAAGAAATATATGGAAGAGGATTGCACATGATAAATGGGTGGATGATATTTCCAAAATGGAAGGAGAATTCAACAATATGACCGAGGAAATGGCCCTCTTTAGAAACAGAAAAATTAGCAACTAAGAAATCAATTGAAAGAGACACAATATTTGTTGAATGAAAACGATGCTCAAACAATAGTAATGGGGACATCTTTAGGAACCATATAAATAAATTGCAACAATCATAAGATTTTTTTAATACACAGTATGCTCAAATAATTATAATGGAGACATATTTAGGAACAATGGCACACCTCTCTTTGGAAGTTTCCAACTATAGGTTTATGTCTAAGGCATAACCACTATATCTAAAATAACAATGGTGTAGGTTCTGTATTAACCAAATAGCTCAAAGAATAACAATCTAGTTGAAAGAAACCAAACATTTCATATATATAAAGCAACATGGAGGATAAGTCCTAGATTTTTGAATTCTATGTACATAACCTTGTCCTCACCAACATTTCCATAAGGGACACCAATCCGTACCTAGTGAATGCAAAAATACTTGCACTAGCATATTGGCTGAGACATGAAAATGTTAGAGTAGAGGAAGTAGAAAGGAAATTGGAAAGGGAATTGGAGGTACCACTGTGGATCAAACAAGAACCCACCTCCTCCTAAATACTTACAACATCTCATTTTATTTAGAAATTATGGTGTATAATAACAACTTCTCATGAAATTTTAATCTAAATCACAAGACACAATACTATTCTAATGCTCTATGAAATTAAATTATCTATCCAGAACATCAATAAAAAACATGCAATGAAAAATAACACACATTAACACATTATCATTTTAGGGGAAAGAAATCTATTGAAAACCCATTTTCATGCTTGCATTAATATGCTGAATAGAGATGTATTATAATTTCTTGCTCAATCTCACCTCAACCTACAAATGAATAACATATCTCTCTACTCACTAAAAATATCTAACCCAAACTTAATGAATTTATACCTCTGCTTGAGCCCCTATTTCCATGTGCAATTCCTCAGGAAATTTGGCCCCTATTATATAGGAATTTCCTCCAAAAATATTTCACAATTCCCAAGGTTGATGATCGCACTGCATGCAACACATGTACACTCAATACTAGTCTACAACTGATGTTACACTTCCTTGGAGTATCCCGGACAACTGGCGAATTCGAATTCTCTGCATGCACTAGCTATTTTTGGTTTACTAATTAGTTAAATAGATGATCACTAAGTTAGAATGTTGTTCCACTGCACAACTAACCTTGCACTAGTTCCTCCAATAGTTAGAACTAGTTTAGCTAAAAGCAACTTGAAGAAAATAACCTTGATTGCTACAAATTATTAATAGCACGTGCTTAATTTAACTCCAACTCCTCTAACTCAAATTTACTGATCTAACTGAGTGACAAGAGACATGTCACATAAGTTAATTGCATCCAAGTTGTCTTCCGATGTGGAAATTCAAATTGTCTCAATTTTACTAAAGAAAAATCAAATTCAGACTTTCTTACTACATTTCCAACACTCCCTCTTAGCAAGAAAGGGATTATCAAGCAACCCTATCCCACACCTGTTTCCCTCTTGAAAAATCATTTATTAAAATGATAGTATCTTGTTCCTCTGTCAAAATGTATTATAGGAACACTAACTGCCTCTGCACAGTCCCATAAATGGTGATACCAGATATTTATATGCTTGGATCAATCATTAAATACAAGATTCTCAAAGAGCTTAATGCAAATCTAATTATCACAATAGATCACAATTGGATACATCATCTGAAAAAATAGTCCCACAAGTATCTTTTTCATTGATATCGTCTCACATGATTCTTGACTTGCAACCATGTATTCTTATTCTGTTGAGATGAGCACCATGGATGTTTTATTAATGTTGCAGTAGGAAACAATTTCAGACCCAACACCGAAAATTCCACCTGATGTACTCTTTGAGTCTGATGGACTCCCCACCCAATATGCATCTGTGAAGCCACACAACTTCACTCCCTCTATCCATCTGTACCATAGTCCAAACTGGCTATTTCCTCTGAGGTACCGTAAAACATTCTTAGCTTCCTTCAAATATAATTTGGTTGGATTAACCATAACTTGGCTCAAATAGTTGAATACATAGCACATATTTGATCGTGTGTCCACAAGATACATTAGGGAACCCAATAGTTGTGAATAAATGGTAACATCCACTTCTTCACCTGAGGTGGCATCCTCCTTCCTCCAGTTGGCCTATAGAGGTGTCTCCATGGGTTTACAACCCTCCATGTATAATATTTGTAGTATCTCATCTGCATATTTTCCTTGAGACACAAACAATTCCCAATCGCCTTGCCATTTTTCCAACCCAAGGAAGTAGTGCATGAGGCCCATGTCCTTCATTTCAAATTCCCTTGCAATGTCCTCCCTACAATATTTTATCAACTTCTAATCATGAGTTAAAATTAAATAATCAATACATATGACAATAATAATAAATTTACCTACTACCAAGATGTGATATAGGTTTGCATCTAATTCACTTTTGGTGAATCCCAAACTAGTGAGATAGTTGTCGATCCTTGTATACCAAGAATGGGGTGCTTGTTTGAGACTTTAAAACAATCACTCGATTTTGCACACACGAGACTTCCAATCAAATGTCTCGTAAACTTATATTTTCTTAATGTACACCTCCTCCTCAATAACTCCATTGAGAAATTTTATTTTTACATCCATCTGGTGGATATTCCACCCCATATGTGTAGCCAAAGAAATAATTTATTTAATGGATGAATATCTTGCTACAATAGCAAGGGTTTCCTAATAGTAAATTCCATCAACTTGATAGAATCCTTTGGCTGAAAATTTGGCCTTATGTTTCTATATGCTTCTATCTGTTGCATGATTAACATTGAAGATCCATATCAAACCCATAAGTGATTTATCTACTCATCTTGGGACCACATCCCAAACATTTTTCTTTACAATGTATTCGTACTCTTCCACCATTGGATTAACCCATAAATTTGTCTCTACTACTTCCTTGAAATAGGATGTCGTATTACTTATCATACCAGAGATTAGATCCATGTTGCTAGTGTATCTCTCAGGTGACCTCCATTTCCTGCATAAATTTTAAGGAGCTCCCACATCCTCCCTCGCATCCTGCACAAGTCTATCAACTTCCCTGTTTCTTTTTCTGCCTTCTTTGGATGTTTTTTCTAGAGTGGATGTCTTCATGATATGCTCCTCAATTTGTGGATACTCCACAACTTCTTTAGGCTCTTCATTTGGAGATAAAAGCTCATCTACTGGTGGGATCAAAATCTCTCTCTCAGGAAAATAGCACCTCACTTTCTCCTCATATTTACATCCCTTCACACAACCATCAGTATGAGGTAAGGTAAGTACACATGGTAGCTGTGGGGAGTTTTGTAGCAAATAATTATACCAAAATCTAATGTCGAATCAATATTATTCCTTGATTCTTTGGAGATATTGCAGTAAACAGAGGATCCAAAAATCCAGAAGTGTGACACATCCAGCTTCCTCTTTGACAAAGCCTCCTCCGATGTAATCATAAAAAGAATCCAATGAGGAATATGGTTCTGCAAATAGAGTGTTTTTTTTTTCATTACTCGGAAAAAAAATTCATAGGTAGGCCTTTGTCATGCAACATAGCCCTCGAAGCTCCAAAAATTCTCTAGTTCTTTCTCTCAGCCACCCCATTTTGTTGTGGGTTGTGGAGTGTTTTCATCTCTCTTTGAATGCATTTTGAAACATAATCACCTCCGTTATTTCTCCTGAGAGTCTTCACTTTCTTATCAGTTTATTTCTCAACTAGTGCCTTGAATTCTATGAACTTGGCGAATGTCTCATATTTCTTCTACATGAAGAAGATCGAACACTTCCTTAATAATTCATCAATCAAAATGAAAAAATATTTGTGTTTGGTAGTGGAGGTTGTCAAGAAAGGTCCACAGAGATCAAAGTGGGTTCTTTCCAATACTGTATGCGCTTTGTTGTCTCGATCTTGAAATGTGTATTTATCCTACTTCCCCAAGCTACATCCTTTGCATACATCTTGTTGGTCAAGTTATCCTTTAGGGAGGCTAGTATTTATTTGTTGCATAGTATTTAAGGCACCATGATGTAAATGGCCAATTCGATTGTGCCAAAGTTCACCGACATCATGGCTCTAAACTTTCTCTTCCTTACTAATTACTGTAGCAAAATATTCCACGTCTAATTTCTTCACATGAAGCCATATCTGCTTCACTTTTCCTATGGCTATGTGTCACAAGAATTATTTCCCTTTGATGAATATCACATCATTACCATAACCTTTGAAAACTGCAAGAGAGATGATATTTTTCTTTAGGCCTGGAATGAACATGACATCCTTAAGTCTATGAGAGGATCCTAACTCCCTATGAAAGGTGATTTTCCCTATTCTAGTTGCATTGTACCTTTTGTCATCCCCTAGACTAATTTTCATCTAAAGATATATCTCCTCCACATCACTAAAAAACTCTCTACACCCTTTCATGTGGAACAATGTACCTGAGTCCAAGTACCACATGCTCCCCATCACTGTGCTTACCATGCATGCAATAAGGGTAAATTGAAGCTCGAACTTTCAAGCCAAAGTTTCACCTTCTTCTCCTCCTAAGGTCTTCTTGATTGAATTTTTGTGTGGACACTTCGTGGCATAGTGCCCAAATTCATGAAAACTGAAGCATTTAATTTTGGAAAAATATTTCTTCTCTCCCCCTTGGCTGGATTCTGGCTTATTATTAAACCTCTTCCCTTTTACCTTCTTTCCCTTTCCAATCAATGAAAATTTTTCTTCATCCTCTCCCTTGGATGAATTCCTATCTCTAGTATTCTTGCTTATCTCTTCTTATACCAATTCAAAGCATAAGCATTCCCAATTTGATCATTTCTCCCTCATGTTCCCCAAGTCATTGTAGTGATGCCATATTTTGTGGAGGCCTAGGAGATCTTGGATTACCGTGTCATATTCTGCAAAATTAACACCAACACCAACAATTTCATCTTGAACTTGTGTAAATCTAATCAGATACTATGGGATAGTTTCATTCTTTTAGATCTTGATATTTCAAAGTTTATTCCTTGAGTGCGAAATTCCTTTGTTACTATTATTATTAAAAAAAAAAAAATCAGTGATTTTCACATTGCAAAATGAGTTTCTTTCCCATGGATATTTGAGAAAATGTGGTCTTGTACTACCTCCAATATTATTCTCCTCTCCTTGGCTACATCTTTCTTCCATTGGGCTAGGTTCTATGCATTAGACTATTTTTTTTTTGCAATAGATGTCTTAAAATATTCTAGCAGTCCATTTTAATTTAATATCGCCTCCATGCAATAATTCCATGCAATGAAATTAGAGTTTCCTTCTAAGGCATACTCTACTCCCAACTAGTTGAAGGTCATCTTCCCAACTTTGTAGATATCCTTCTGCAATGGACTGAAAATTCAATCCTCCTAAGAAATAACTTCAAAATTCATGTTATAATGTGAATCCTACTCGGATACGATGTAGAAATTATGGTTTATAATTCCAACTGCCCGTGAAATATTAATCTAAATCCCATGACACAATATTACTCTACTCCTCTGTGGAATTCAATTCATAATTTGGAACATCAATCACAAACATGCAATGAGAAATAACACACGTGCACAAAATGTTTTTCCAAGGGAAATAAATCTGCTAGATACTGATTTTTCTTCTTGCATTAATCTGAAGAATAGATATGTATTACAATTTCTTGCTTCACTGGAGCTCAACCTACAAGTTAATAACCTACCTCTCTAGTCACTAAGGAGCTTTGACCCTGATTTAGTCCATTTTTTCCTCTTATTGAGCCCCTATTTCCTTGTGAAATTCCTGAGAAAATTAGGCCCCTATTATTTAGGAATTTCCTCCAAAATTGTTTCACATTTCCTAAGGTTGATCATCAGACTGCATGCAAAACATG
Source organism: Pinus albicaulis (assembly GCA_034641835.2). Classification (NCBI taxonomy): domain Eukaryota; kingdom Viridiplantae; phylum Streptophyta; class Pinopsida; order Pinales; family Pinaceae; genus Pinus; species Pinus albicaulis. The sequence continues at coordinate 742,885,225 of CM076577.1, forward strand.
TACACTCAAGTCTAGTCTACAACTGATCTTACACTTCCTCGGAATATCCACCACAACTGGGGAACTAGAATTATCTGCGTGCACTAGCTATTTTTCACTAATTGATTATTTAACTATATGACCACTGAGTTATGTTATTGTCCCACTACACAACTAAACTTCCACTAGTTCCTCCAACACTTAGAACTAGATTAACTAAAAACAGCTTGATATAACTGACTTTGATTGCTACAAATTAGCAATCACACATGCTTAACTGAAATCCAACTCCTCTAACTCAAATTTCCAGAGTTAACTAAGTGAAAATAGCCATATCACACATTTTAATGACATCCAAGTTGTATATTGATGTGGAAATTTGAATTTTGTTAATTTCACCATGGAAAAATCAAATTGAGACTTTCTTCTTGCATTTTCAACATGTTATTCTTGTAGCAGATCCTGAAATATAATATATGTTGAGAAAAAAATATGTAGAAACTATTCTCTATTTTTAGAACACTTTGATACTATTGGGAGAATAAAGTTCACAAGGTATCCAGTGAAGATGGCAAGGATTTTCTCACAACATGAAGATAAGAGAGCATCGATCTCTTGATATATTATCATAAAAACACTTGGAGTTAAATGGATAGGACTCAAGTATGATTCCTCTATTTTCTTAGGGCTATGGGAAACCCAAATCTAAGAAGAGGAATCCTAGGTATGGAAGGAGATAGAAGGAAAAGGAACATTCTATCCAACAAGGGAAACCATGACCAGCTCAACTTCAGACACAAAGAAAACAATTGGAGAACTGGATGAAAAAGAGAAAATAAGAGAAGAAGATTGATTTTATCAAGGGTGAGGGACAATTTTAGTAGGGGTATGATGCGCATCTAAAAATATAAATTTTAAGGCCCATCAATCCACTCCTATGTACATTTAGGGTCAAAATGTGAAGTTGGGAAACACTTTTTGCCCTTTTTTGACGTTGAAAGTTGTAATTTTCTATGTTTTTCAACTTCAACTCCACTAAACTCATATTTTTATTGCAAATTATGATTTGACATAAAAACAAGAATTGTAGAGAATTGTCTCACCTCCATACCCATATTTAAAAAAAAAAAAAAAATATTGACATATAGAGGGGTAAATTTCTTGTTTACTAATTGCATATACTTGAAATTTTCAGGAAAACATAAATAGTCACTTTATCATCCTTTACTTTTTTTAGGGAAGATTATTCATTTTTTGGAAAAAAACCATAGCATCATAATCTGCATATATTGCACTAGTGCACAGACTATTTTTCGGTAATTTTCTGATTAAATCACTATTTTTTATTATTTTTTGAAATGGACGAAGACAAAAAAACAGTGATGTTTCAGTACATTTTATCATCCTTTGATTTTCTTTTCAATGTGATCGTTAATAAGAAAAATGAGAGTACCCTTTTGAAGTAGACAGGGAGAGGAAGTGCAGTATTATTTTTTTGAATTTTTTGGTGTCCTCATTTGAAAGTTATTGAATTTTCATTCAGTGCAATTTTTCGAACAATGAAATTCCATAGTGACACAGTTTAGTAAAAAATAAATAAAAAATTGATTTTTTTAATGAAACTCCATAAATCTTACATCATCAAAAACTAGATTTAGAGATGAATCTAATGGTACTTTTTCAGACATAAAACATTTTGTTTTTGTAGGTGTTCTGTCCCTCCAAAGTTGCAGGTTTCTTAAAACTGCAGAATTGTTTGAGTTTTTTGTAGACCAGAAACTCTTGGCCGAGAGTTTTCTAAACTCTCGTACGAGAGTTTTCTAAACTCTCAGCCGAGAGTTTTCTAAAATCTCGGCCGAGATTTTAGAAAACTCTTGTACGAGAGTTTAGAAAACTCTCAGCCGAGAATTTAGAAAAATCTCGGTCAAAAGTTTTCTAAACTCTCGGTCGAAAGTTTTCTAAACTCTCAGCCGAGAGTTTTCTAAACTCTCGGTCAAGAGTTTGGAATGTAGGGTATGGCATGAAAATCAAAGTGTGAATAAAGGTATTTAATTTGAAGACTTGGGAAGCCACTTAGTGAACAACTAGTGTGGAAATATCAATTGTTGAGAGTAAGATCACCTATCAATGATGAAAATAGACCTTGGGTACTTCTCTAAGTAAAATTATGAGAGAAATTTGTTATAGTAGATAAGAGTTTACTCACTAATAAGAAAAATGTAGACCTTTAGAGTAAAAGATTTAGGTTATTGTAGATACTAAAAGTGATTTAACAACTAGAAAGGATAACATGATAAGTCAAGGAGATATGAGAAAGGGACAACACAAGCTAGAAATCCCTTAAACATAAGCATGACAAAAAGTGACTTGGGAAGCATTGACTCAATAATGACCAATGATAGAAGCTTGTGATGTAGGTGGAATCCACTAACTCTCCAAAATTATTGGAGGAGTAACCATATAGGAGAGTAAATACTTAATAAAAATGGCTCAAGTTCCTAGATTCATACTAAAAATCCAAGTTGTCGAGACAAATACTCAAAACTAGTCATTTTTTTAAGTGTGACATTACTCATGATTTTTTCCAAATCAATTAGATAATGCAATTCTTTCCTTTCCCTATTTTTCAATATATTTGATTTTTTTTTCATATCCTAAGGCTTGAAAATTAATAAAATAAAATTTTGTTAGAAAAAATCATTCAAACAGTTTATCTCTCATGTTTTTCCTAGATTAAAAAAATAGGTAATTTTTGGCTGCATAGATGACCTTACTAATATGATAGAAAATGTCTAATATTGCATCAACAAAATTTATTTTTCTTAGGGGACATATATTAATGATATTGAAGTGGGAGTAGAGTGCGTAGTAGATGTAGAAGATGGTATTTTAATTTTGCAAATATTTCCTCTTATTCTCTGTAAAAGTTAGATTTGTTATCCTTATTTATTTTTATTCAGAGCATTGTCTGTAATTTATTTTTCACACAAGTAATACAAATAGTCAATGTCTATGAAAAAAATGGAGAATTGTGAACTAAAACTAGATTTAAAAAAAATGTCAAATTAGTACTATTATGTTTCCTTGTGCAGAGTAGATTGTATGTGTGAGAAATTTGGGGTCCTTTGGTTAATGAGTGCTAAGGTCGTTGTGAAAAATGTTTACTATGTAGTGGAAAAATGATGTGCGAGGGAACCTAGCTCTTTTGCATTGAAAGAGGTGCTAAATTAATTGTTTTCAATGTGTGTGAAGAAAAAAAGTTGTACGATAAAATGAATGTGAGGAAGGCTTTGTATTTTTAATTATTAGTTAGGAACTTTGTTTGCAATTATGGAAGTAGTTTTATGAAGGTTGTTCTACAAAGCTAGCTGCTTAGAGTTATCGTGTGTATAGGTTTGAATGTCAACAACTAATCAAAGGGAATGGGAATTCTTGACTGCAAAAGGAGTTGTGTGGATGAAGTTGTGCAAAGGTAGTTGTGTATGTTCGAATAAATATACAGATCCATTTTAATTTTTTTTTTTTTGGTAAGTTTGGTAATACCTTTCATTTATTTCCTTTTTTTCACTTTCTTTTTTTACTCTATCTTCATCAACATGTCCACATACATCACCCCGATTGGGGAAGGGAATTGAACCTATGATGAGTGTTATAACAGCCCGTCTCATCACAGTTTCGCCAAGACCCGACAGACTTAAATTTGTTATTTACGAATGAATTTTAAAATGTATAATCATTAATTAATATTGACTTTGAATTTCAATAAATAAGGGTGTTATGAAGTGTGGAAGTAGTTGTGCAGACGAATTTGTGCAAATATGGTTGTGTGTGTGTGAAGGTTATGATATCTGGGACCAACGTATACTGATATTAATTTCAAATGTAAATTAATGGCATAATAGTATTGTTGGTTTTAGAGGTGGTTTTTCATAATATGTTTTGCGCATAAATGCACTTGGTTTGAGGTTTCACATAAATGCATTTGTTTTATATTGAAAGTGTATGGAAATCATGTCTCTAGATTTGATGTTTCTTATGCAACTTTGTTTTCTATTAATCAAAGGATAGACATTGGGACGATGAAAAATATGGATGGCAATTTCATCTTTGTAGCGTGTTTTAGATGCAAATAGTGAGAAGTGGTGATTTCTAGGGAAATAAGACTACATATATTTGAAATATCTAGTATAGTGAGACAGAAAATTATGTTTGAAATGATAAATAAAATGGTGAGATTTGTGGCTTTTTATCTTTGAAATTTTCATTTACTAAGTTGGAGTTTTCTCCGAGCTTCTATTGCCTTAGATAAATTGTTATTTTTAAGTTGATATTGGGCAATAGAATTAGTGTAGAGATACAAAAGTTGCACAATTCTCCAAGCTTCTAAACTGATTCAATCTTTCTAGTTTCCTATTTGAATTTGGAAATACTGCAAGTTTTTAGTGTTTCCAGATTTTCTTTATAATACTCAACGATATTCTGCAAGCTTTTCTTTTCTATATAATACTCTATAAGATTTTCTTTATAATATTGTGAGAAAAGAGTGTGTAAATTTATTAGTAAATTAAATTTCATTAGGTTTTACAAAGTATTGGGCAGAAGCTATCAAGACCATTTGTCATATAAGGTAACTTTACTATTTTATGGCTATTATTGATAGTTCTATGATTTTTAACTTTTATTAGCTAAATTGTTTTTAAGTTTGTAAAAGTCAAAGAGTTTAAATTTAAATGTGTCTACCCAAAATAAAGTTTGTACTCCATCATAAATATGTGTCAAATTTTGCTAGAAATATTTATGTCAAGTTATTTTTATATCAAATTTGGTTTTGTTTTACAAAGTAGTGGGACTAGTTGTCAATTCTATTTGTTGTAGAGAGTAGTTGAATACATGATCCCATAATACATATTGGTGAATATCATTATGCACTTTACTATTTTTATCTATTTTTAATAGTGCACTCTATGGAGGTTACAATTAAGCGTGGATATTAAAATTTGTTGCAAATATTTCCATTTTTTATCAAGGATAACTTGTGGTCTTCTTAAAGTTCTAGTTGGGAATTCATGCAGGGGAGATCACCTGAATATTGGCAGGTCCAACACCACCAACATTTTTGGCACTAGAAGGAGGGCTAGATGACAAGTTGAGCCCTTCATGTGTGTTTCAAATTTTCACACTCATTTTTATGAATTCTTCCCAAATCATACACAAAACATTTATTTCTAGAAAATTTAAATTTTAGGTGTAGGCGGATATCATTGAGGACTTGTCACTATTTAACTTTAATGTTTAGGGTGAAACAACAATCCTTGAGCACACTGATCATTTTCTTCAATTTTTCATAGAGCGCGACATCCCGCTTGAGGATGCTGTTTGCTGGTTGTTTTTTCTCACATTCGAAGGGAGCATAAGGAAATGGTGTTACACATGGACCGATGCCTATATCCACTCTTTCGAACATGTTTTCACAAAATTGTGCACTTTTGACGACTTTGATGATAAGATTTTGTGCAAGATAATTTTACAATTGTGAAAAACACCTGATGAATCACTACATTTTATTCATCATTTCTTGCATCTATTTTTTGAATTTAAAGAAGGTGAAGTTTATTGGGATTTCTTGACCACAATATTTTTGTATCTTGTTGAGATTTCACTTACTCTGCATGATTTACGATCACTTAAATCACATCGAGAAAACCTCACACATAAAGCTTCTAAATATGCGATCAACGAGGGTGTTTCTCTAGGCAACCCCACATCTGCTTTTTATATAACAACTTTACTATTATAGGATGTGGTAGGAAATATTTGCAAGGAATTGTTTCAAGAACCACCATCTCCTATCGAGCCACATATTCAAGATCCCTATGAAATTTTGGACAAGAAGCATGATAAGTGTGTTAAAGTGTTTTCTCCTCATCCTCCACCCTTTTCTCCCTTTGATCCTACGAGTTGCATTTTTAGTGTTATTCTATTTGAAACCTTTCCTTTAATGTTAATGAGGATCAGGTGTTGGATGGTTTTTTTGTTATGAAGCCAAATTGTGATGACTATGTAGTAGTCATGTAAAATTTTAGGGGCTAATATTCGCAGGTGGGCTAATTTTCCATGGTTTTTCCAAAAAAAAAGATTCGCCAATTTCCATTTTTTTATAAAACTGATTCGCCCAAATTTTACAATATAAAATTATTTTACGTTAAAAATCACCAAAATCATATAGAAAATATATATAATATCATTATAAATTAGAATAATTTTACAAATGCATCAATAAAAATTTTAAATTTTGCATATTAGGGACTAGTGAGATTCGCCAATTTTTGAAACTTGAAGATAATTTTCCATCCTTAAAATTATCCCTAATGGACTAGTAGAGTCCATTATCAAACGAGAATATGTGATAAAGGATGAATCTATTCCTTCCAAATCTCTCCCACATTTTACTAACATTGTCCATGATTATGTCATTTCTGTTTAATCGTGTGAAATTTAATTTCTATTAATACCTTCAATCATTTGCAGAATTTTTGGAATGCATGTTTTTCATTTAAATGTGGAGAGGTTGAAATTTGTCGTTTTTCATCTTCCCCTTTATACAATTCATCATATCATGAGGATACCTCTATTTACAATCCCAAACTTTATAATATTGTTTTTCGTGACATTTTAATTGACTCAGCTGGTCAATATTTTGTTCTTCCTGTCATTGATTTCGCAAAACAACTGATCTTTGATGATCTACCTTCTGATGATTTGGATCTTCCTCAACCTCTCAAGGCACTTCAACCCAAGCTCATGGTTATGTCAGGTTATCGTAGCCTTTAGGTCAGTTCCACCTCCCATCAGAAGAGTGTTGAATATTTTGAGTATCCCCTTCACTCTATGATATGTATTGAAAATTCTTTTGTTTTACAATTTTTGCATCCTCCATCTGTTTTTCACAATCCTAACACTCAATCATTGGCGAATTCCTACTTGGAAAACATTGCCACGAAATGAAAATTTATTTATTTATTTAGGCTTTCTCATTTTTATGGTTTCAAAGTTTTTTTTCCAAGTATTCGACTCGTGATGTTTCACAGCCTGATCATATGTCCACAAAATGTTATTTGTGTGCTTTTCAACATTTTTTTTCTGCGTGCACATTCAAACGTCAAAAATTTTGGTTTTTAATGTCTTATATTTTTTTTTATTACTATGTATGTATATATCTCTTGACATATATTGCTCTCCCACGTAGGCTTACTAATGTGCCAGTGGATACATTGGAAATATCACTTCACGTCACCTGGCCTACTTTCTGCTTAGGTTAGGAGTAGGAGTATTGTTTTCTTTGATTTTCTTTCGTTTGTTTGTTTCCATTTTTTTTATTTCCTTTATTTTTTTTTTTCAGTCCTAAGTATCTTCCGCATGATGTCATGTTTTGCCTCTAAGGAAAGCATCATGAAATCCAAGAGGAAATGTGTTCTTCCACTAACCTGGTTTTTTGTTTATTCCTTCTCTTTGTGTGAATCATGCGTTATTTTGGTTGATCATTCTCATAAAATACATTATTTATCATCAAGAGTCATGGGGAAATCATGATTTTTGGGTTTTAAATGGTTCTACCAAGTACTCTAACTAGTTCTTATATAGTCGGTTAATACTTGTCACTCTAGTATGGTAAAGTAAAGAGGGGATGAGAACCTTAACAAGTATGACAGAGGTGTACATAAAAATACTTCTCTAAAGGAAAAACTGTTGAAAATGCAACAAGATGATGGAGCTTAGTGAAATGAAGTCGCCTTTACTAAGTGGGCCCGCAGGCTATTTTTGGCGCAAAGTCTATTTTTAGACTATGTCTATTTTTAGACATAGGGATCATGGTGTATGAGTTGCAGGATGCTATTTATGGATGATTGGTCGAGTTGGTAAAAATATATGGACCTCTATTTTTAGACATTGGGCGGTTTCTATTTTTAGACTACCGGGCTAAAAATAGAACAATCAAATATTATTAACCCTTAATAATATTTAGACTATAAACATTATCTTTTCCTCTTGGAGCACTTCAGTTTGATGCTTGGATGTGGCACATGCAGCTGACAGAAGGAAATACAATTTTCCTAAGGGTTAGTTGAGCTATTGCATGATTGACTTTAGTTAGAACTCATGTGGCAGAGTTTGGTGGAGTTGATGAGACAGTTGGTGGAGTTGTGTTCGGTTTAACTTAGTTGAACTAGTTGTATTTAGTCTAACTGAAAAATACATTAGTGATGAGTGGTGTGAATTAATTATTAATTAATTCACTAATTATTAAATCATAAATCAACTAAAGAACACATCAGTTAACTGCAATGCATGGACAGTTCAGTGGAGACCAGTGTTAGAGGTGGGTGAAAGGGTGAGTCTACTATCAGTTGTGACTATTGGCTGTGCATGAGATTTGCACACACATTGATGGAGATTGCCAATGAGGATTGCACAGTTGGAGCTAGTGGGATTCTAACTTGGATCTCATCATTAATCAACTTGTATTGCGCAGTAGAGGTAGGCAGACTTGTGGAGGAGATTTGAACCTTTGACTTGTTCATCTTCATAACTAGTTTTGTGTGTAGCATTGAGATAGTGCTGAGAGCTGTGAGAGCTTTGTGCTATGTATTGCTACATGTTCTCTATCATTATAATATACATATAGTTGGGGGTTTTCAGCTATTTCTTTCCCCAGTACATCTTGTGTTGATATGTGTGCTTGATTATGTTTTAATGAGCACATGCGACTGCTTTCTATTTCCGCATATTGATGATCAATTGTAGAAGAGGTTATGTATTATGCATGAAGCTTAAATAGTGTGTAATCAGGATAATATCGATGAATAATTCAGCTATTATTAAAATTTCTACATGGTGTCGGAGCGAAGAATTGATCATCGGGATCTATTACAGTGATTATAATTTATTTCGGTAGACAGAGTCTGTAACGGGCCAGGTAGCCTCTGGATCCATCCTTTCCTTGAAAGGTGATATATCCAGTAAATTCCCCTACAACCGATCTCTGTGCTAGAAATACTTTGTTCTCACAGATCCAGAAGTTGAGTTTTGAGCTTGGAATTCGAATTTTGCAGCAGTTTGCTTTCTTGGTGCCGGAGTTGAAATGTCTTTCAACGGTTTGCGACTGGAATATGCCCTTGAGGGTAGTTCGAATTATGTTGCATGGAAGGATAGAATGGAGGTGGTATTAGATGATAACGGGCTGAAGGAGTTCATAGATGCTGAGATCCCAAAGCCTATTGATGCTGCTCAAGTTGAAGCTTGGCAAAAGAAGATGGCGAAATGTCGAAGGATCCTGTTGGAGGGCGTGAAGGATCACATTGTATCCAGCCTGGATAAACTCAGAAACATTAAGATGGAGAAAGGTGACAGTATCGCCAAGTACCTCACGAAGTTCACTCAATGCAGAGATGAGCTGGGAATTGTGGGGGTGACTGTCGATGATGAGGAATTGGTGGACCTGGCTCTCCTTGGTCTTCCGAAGAGTTGGCATTCCTATTAAGACTCTGTCAATGGTCGGGAGAAGTTTTCGGGATGGGAGCGACTCTGGTCGGATCTCATGCAAGAGGAGATAAGGCGGACTACCAGGGACAGATCTTCATCAAAGGCATCCGATGAAGAAAATTGCGCTTTGGCTGCCAAAGAAAATAAGGGGAAGAGAAAGAAAGCTTCTTAGTCTGGTGCGAAAGGAAAGAAGCAAGACATGTCCAAGGTGAAGAGATTTCACTGTCACCAACACGGACATTATGCCACAAATTGTCCGCAGAAGAAGAAAAATAAGCATGTTGCTAGATCTGCAGCGAGAGAGGCCTTAGCCTCCTAGTTTGAGCTAGATTTTTCACTGATCGCATGCTTGGTCTCAAGTATGATGTGATCAGTATGGTTCTTGGACAGTGGTGCGTCTTTTCACATGAATGGAGATCGAGATCTGTTTTCAGATCTGGATGAGAAAGATCTTGGAGTGCACATCGATATGGGCGATGATGGTAGATACAGTGCAACCGGTATCAATACCATTTCCTTTGAGAGGGAGTTTGGTAAACCCTTCATATTGAAGGAAGTGATGCATGTTCTAGGATTGAAGAAGAATCTGATCTCTGTGGCAATGTTGGAAGACAAGGGGTATGATGTGGTCTTCAGCAAGGGAAAGGCTTTCCTGCGCAGTAAGAAAACTAGAGAAACCTGGAAGATAGGGGTTCGAATCAAGAACCTTTATCAGCTGCAAGTAGATGGCTGTGCAACAATGGCATGCAAGGCAGAAGGAGTGGTGAGCCTGGATGATGGCGAGCTGTGGCACCGAAGATTGGGCCACCTTCACCATGGAGCTTTGAAGATACTATAGCAAATTTCTACTGGGCTTCCTAAGGGCACTCTTGCACAGTCAGATCAGTGCAAGGGGTGTACCTTGGGAAAATTTGTGAAAGCCACCTTTCACGAGAAGGATAGTCATGCCACGATGATCCTTAATAAGACTGATGTGTGGAAGACTGCCTTCAAAGCCAAGGAAGGCCTTGTTGAATGGCTGGTCATGCCTTTCGAGTTGACGAATGCTCCTGCAACCTTCATGAGGATGATGGAAGACATCTTGTGGCCATTCAAAAACTCATTTGTAGTGGTGTACTTGGATTAGATTCTGATCTTCAGCAAGACTTGGGAAGAGCACCTTCACCACATCCGACAAGTCCTCCAAACACTACGGCAACACAAGTTGTGTGCCAATTTGGAGAAGTGCACGTTTGGCTTGACCCAGGTTCAATATCTTCGATACATTGTTGATGAAAGGGGGGTGCATGTGGATCCAGCCAAGATCCAAGTCATTCAGGATTGGCCAGCCCCAACCACTATAACAGAGCTTCGCAGCTTTCTGGGTATTTCTAATTTCTACCATAGATTCGTGTTGGGATTCTCTCATATCACATGGCCCTTGAGTCAAGTCACCAAGGGAGGAGCGAGAGAAAAATTCTTTTGGTCGGAACCTCAACAGAAGGCATTCACAGAATTGAAAAATTGCCTCTGTTCTACCCCAGTGCTCACATTACTAGATTTGCAACAGCCATTTGAGATTGAGACAGATGCCTCTGACTATGCTATTGGGGCAGTTCTTACTCAATAGGGACATCCAGTGGCATATCACAGTGAGACATTATCTGAGACAGCTCGCAAGTATCCCACCTATGACAAAGAAATGTATTCCATTGTGCAAGCCTGTCGACACCTGGTTGCACCTCCATCTCAAGAAATAACAAAGGGAAGAAAGGAAAAAAGCCTCCGAAACCCTCCACCAATACAACCCCCACCAATACTGCCTCAACCCAGCAAAACAACTTTGAATTTCTGAGCAATCTTGACTCAGTGGAGCACCCTATAGTCTCCCAGGCCCCCACTGATCAAGATCCATCATTATTAAGTCAATATTTGATTACAACCAACGCCCCAAGCACAACCTCGAATTCAATCCACGCCCAGGCACCGCAACAAAAACCAGAATCCTCTCCCATTCAGATTAATACCAGCCACACCTCACTGCAAACCCCTCAATGCACATAAATGCAAATAGAGCAGCCATCCTCAACCACTTCAAACAATCCTGTGGAGGAGATCTTAGGCGATCTAGATCTCCAAAAGGTCAATGAGCAATGGTCCAAACTGGGATTCAATGCCATTCCCCAAGAACACTTGGAGAAGATAGAAATGGCATACCTGCAGCTAGAATACATCAACAAAAATGCAACCAAAAGGCAATTGGGAAATAGCAGCCAAACGGGCATTCAAGCCAACCTGGATTTGGATCAATACAAGCCACAAGGACCAGGAAGAAAAATAGGGCGCAAATCCACAAGACACCAAATACAAGAACCAGGCAGACTCCTAATCAATGAAGGAAAAAGCAGGGCCTTGGTCCTATCTGCTCCAAAGGTAGCTCAATGAAAATCACAACCTGGAACATCAGGGGGCTCAACGGCACCACCAAAATAAGGATCTTGAAAAACCACTTATTCTCGCTACACCCAGACATCATACTTCTTCAAGAATCCAAATTCTCTCCCAAAGGCACAGAGACACTCAAAAAACTCGTTTCCAACAGTCATTACTGCAAAAACCAAAGTATAATTTGTTTTTGGTAATGTTGACCATGTCACTCAACCTCACATGGAAATATTTAATGGGTGAAACCTTGGTTTCACTCATGGTTTTTTTTTTCATCACCTACAAGAAGAGCTACATGGATGATATATATCTCCCATCGGTTGTGGCCCCACTGTTGACATATGCTTCCTAACTTAGGTCAACACTACTACACAGTACAAAAATTGTCATACTTCTTCCTTTTGGTTTGAAACACCTATATAACTGATTTTAGCCTCTACAAAATCCTATTAATCTTATGTAGGCCTCAACCAAACCTATACCTCTTCCTGCACTAAAACTATTGAGCATCAAACAATCCCTGTAGGTATCAAGCAATGATATTGTGATGAGTCCACAAAACAATTTGTACTACAACTATTTCAAATTTTTACCATCAAAAATCCATGCACACATCAAACAATCATATATTAATGATTCCATAAAACAGTTTTCACTACAATGGTTGACCATCAAACAATCCATTTTTCCATCAAGAAATTGATAATTCCATCAAATGATCCATGTACACACCAAACAATCATATTGTGGTGAGTGTATGTTAACATCAAGGACCACACATGATCCCTTATGTCAATAGGAATTCCAAAGAGGATCACAAGAAATAAACAAACCATTTTTCTATGTCTACCAAGATTCCTAGATAAACCTTCTGAAGAAAGATAATAGTTCTCAAATGAGGTTATTAAGTAGGAGGTGGTTGGAGTTGCTCCTATTCTCTGTCATCCTTACGGCGTTCATTTACATATCCAGTTCATTCCATACTTCTTCCTAGGATTTGGTCCTCATTCTCAAGGATGATGGGGTTGGATGTTGTCAAACCTACTTCCTCACCCCGTCACTAGTTTATTTCTCAATCTCTTTTTAGTGCTACCCAAAACCTAATGCAAAACCCATTTACACTTTACTTCGAAATTTCCCTCAAAAATGATAATTGTGTGTAGGGTTCCTTCTTGAAATTCCCATTCTATTTCAATCAATTGAGCCACTATGGTCTTCATAAACCAATAGGTATCAACAGTCTTAAATAATATTGTTTCCCTTGTATGAGAATAAACTAGGTTAGATTCCCAACCCTTCACTTATTCTAGGATCTAATCCTTTGATAAATTATTTATCATTTTTCAAAGTCCCTTCTCTAATTCCTCCCTATATATTTAAGCTTTAGTTGAGAATTATTAGTACATATATTTTTATTCATATATAAGATAAATATTGTAATTTTACACATCATTAGGATATGAAATTCAATTATATTATTATTTCTATATCCTTTAAGGTTGCCTTAGGCATATACAAGCATGATGTGATATATTTCCTCCAATGTTGGTGAGGTCATGGGTTTAACTCTATTAATCCAATAGGCGATTTGCTTGGATCATAGTTGTTGATTATTTAGCATTTTTACCACTTCAATGGTGGTGAAATATCCAAGGGTATCCCATGCTTGGTTATTATTTATAAAATATATTAATATTTTAATAAATATTTATTATTCCAATTACTTTTTTCATGTGTTCAACTTACAACTATGGTTATTGTTGTTCTTATTGCTACTACTATTATGATAACTATTAGTTTTATTATAACTATTTTTCTAATTATGTAGTCAATAGTATGATAATAATTATAACTATTGAAAACTATATTATATTTAATATCCATGTTGACTCGTGTCAAACCAGGAGGTAACTCCTCAAATCAGAATGTGTATTAGCTGAAGAATGCACATGGATTTATACATGGAGGTGAGGCTATTGGGATTCATCTCCCAATGACTCTTGGCCTTCCTTATTTCCTAATATTAATTAATATACAATATTAAATATGCACACCCATCCATAGGATTAGGTGTCAACATTCCCCCCTTTAATCCGAAGGGATGTTGGTGAGTCCAAGCATCGATCTGAAATTTTCAAACTTTTCTCTTCCAAGTGCTTTGGTGAAGATGTCAGCAGTTTTCTCATTTGTGGAACAATGATGTAGATGGATGGTTTTGGCTTGAACATGATGTCGAATGAGATGGTACTTTGTATTGATGTGCTTTGTTCGATCATGGAACTTTGGGTTCTTGGCCAACTTTATTGCAGAAGTGTTGTCGATCATGAGTAGAGTGGAATACATCTGTTTCATCTGCAAATCTTCCAGGATTTTCCGGAGCCACACAATTTCCTTTGTTGCTTCAGCTACTGCCACATATTCTGCCTCGGTCGTGGAATCTGCTGGAACTGACTGTTTGCGTGATCTCCATGAGACAGCTCCTGATCCAAGACTCATGGTGTAACCTGTAGTAGACACCCATGTTTCTTTGTCGCCATCAAAGTCTGAATCAGAGTATCCGGTCAAGTTGAAGTCGCCTACCTGTGTATATTTGAGTCCAAAATCTTGAGTCCCCTTCAAGTACCTTAGCACTCTTTTTGCAGCAGACCAATGTCCTTCACAAGGTTTTTGCATGAACCTTGAGAGGATTCCAACAGCAAATGAAATGTCAGGTCTGGTGGTGGTCAGATAGATAAGACTTCCTACAAGCCGTCTATACTTAGTTGCATCCTCAAATTCCTTCCCTTCAATAGATGTGAGCTTCAAGTTTTGTTCCATTGGAGTGCTTAAGGGTTTACAGTCATCCATGCCAAATTTGTTCAAGAGATCTCCAATGTACTTCTTTTGAGAAAGAAATATGAATTTAGGATGTTGAATTACTTCAATACCCAAATAGTAATGAACATGACCCAAATCATTCATTTCAAAACCTTTCTTCAACTCTTTCTTCATGGATGCAATATATCTCTCATTGTTTCCTGTTATCAAAAGATCATCTACATATACCACAAGATATACAACTGTTTTTCCAACTTTCTTAACAAACAAAGTTGCATCATCAAGATCAAAATGTTTGAAATCAAGTTTCAGAAGATGCTTGGTCAATTTCTCATACCAGGCTCGTGGTGCTTGCTTGAGGCCATACAAGGATTTTACAAGTTTGCAAACTTTGTGTTCTTGACCCTTTATCACAAATCCTTTTGGCTGGGACATATAAACTTTCTCCTTTAGATCTCCATTCAAGAAGGCTGTTTTTACATCCATCTGATGGACTTTCCATCCATTCTGAGCTGCTAAGGCAAAGAGAGTCCGGATGGTGGTCCATTTTGCCGTGGGAGCAAAAGTTTCTTCATAATCGACTCCTCCTTTTTGTGCGAATCCTTTTGCCACAAGCCTGGCCTTGTGCAAGTGAGCCGTCTGCTTTGTACTTGTTCTTGTAGACCCACTTATAGCCAATTGGTTCCGTTCCCAAAGGTGGATCAACCAGCTTCCAAGTGCCATTATTTATCAAGGCATCATACTCCTTCTGCATCGCTTCTTTCCATTCATCATGAGAAGCGGCTTCTTTGAAGGAAGTTGGTTCATGATCTGTAGACAAACTCAATTCACAGTTATAAGCAATATCCATATCAACAGGAGAATTAGAATTATCTACATCACCTTCGATTTTTTGAGTGGAACTTCTTGTTCCTGTTTTTCCAACCTCATCAGGATGAACATTCTCCAGTGTCTTTGTCAGCCATTTGGGAGGACCTTTCTGAGATGGCCCAGGCTGGTCATTTGACCGAGTTGGGATTGATTCAAGATTCAATCTCCCAATTCTGTCAATCACATCATCCAATGTGTCATCCGTGGTTGTTTCTTCATGTGGGGGAGAGTGTGGTTCAGGAAATGATTCCACAGTTTGATTCAATATCGGAATCCCCCCTTCAAGGTGTGGAGTCACATTATCAAATTCTTTGAAAGACTTTGCATGTGTGAATCTATCCAGGCGATCAAGTTGCCGCTCAACAACCTTGTCACTCTTGGATGATTCAAGAAATATGACATCTCTTGCTATCACAAACTTCTTATTTGCTTCATCATAGAGACAATATCCTTTGGAGGTATTGGAGTACCCCAAGAAGATACATTTTCTGCTTCTAGCACCAAGTTTGTTCCTTTGACCCTTGGGTATCAAGGCATAACAGGTGGACCCAAAGACCCCGAAATGCTTTACCGAAGGAATGTGGCCATGCCACATTTCAAAAGGAGTTTTGTTTCTAATTGAACTTGAAGGACACCTATTCTTTATGTAAACAGCACATAGAACCGCATCAGCCCAAAACATCAATTTTACATTCTTGAAAAATAACATGGAGCGGACCATATTTAAAATGGTTCTGTTCATTCTTTCAGCTACACCGTTCTGTTGTGGATTATATGGCACAGTGGTTTGATGTTTGATTCCATGTTGACGAAGATAATTTTCAAATTCGTTTGAGGTGTATTCTTTTCCATTATCAATACGTAGAGAGCCAATATGTGTTTGTGCATCATTTTCAATCCATGCATGAAAATTCTTGAAAGTTTGAAAAGCATCAGACTTATTCTTCAGTAAGTAAATCCAACACATTCTGGTGTAGTCATCAATAAATGTCATCATGCATTTGTTTCCATTTGTAGAAGAAATAAGCATAGGGCCACATAAATCTGAATGAACAAGTTCAAGTTTCCTATGTGCTCTTGAGTGTGAATCATGAAATGGCTGTTTGCTATGCTTTCCTAGAATACAAGCATCACATTCCTTAGGTTTTCTAGGAATTGTAGGCAGTCCATCAACACCATTTTTATTCAACAAACGAAGGCTGTCATAATTTAAGTGTCCAAATCTAGCATGCCATAAAAGACTTGATGGAAATGTACCTTCATCATGATATGAACTGAATGCAAAGTTTTGAGCATGAGCAGATGAACCTTTTAGCGTCAAAAGTCTCCCTTCTTCTATTCCCTCCATGACAAGTGAGTGATATGATGCTGATCTGACCTCTGCCTTGCCATCAAACAAGTGAACCGAGTGTCCTTGCTGCCGGATTTCAACCAGGGACAGCAAGTTTCTCTTCAACTCCGGGAGGTATAGAACCTCATGTAGGATATGATCAGGAAGACCAGGCAGTTTAAGCCTAACTGTGCCAAGCCCTGATGGCTTGAGTTTGGATTTATCTGCGAAATATACTGCTCCATCAACTTTGTCAGTGAATTCTTCAAAAAAATATTTTCTAAATGTCATGTGACATGTTGCTCCTAAATCTAGCAACCAATCATCTCTCCATGAAGTAAATGAAACATCAAATAGGTTTTCAGTTACTCCATTGTTACAATGTGCTAGAACAAAATGAGCTGATTCAGCTGGTTTACCTTTGTCTTTGTCATCAGTTTTACCTCTGTCTTGATTTGTTTGCTGCTGAGCTTTAGATTGTCTGCCCCCCTTTTCTCTGAAGTTTCTTCTTCGTCTTCTGCCTTCTCTTCCTTTGGATGGACCTGAAGCATGTCTCTTTTCTCTCTGTGCCAAGTAGGCAGCCTCTTTAGAAGATGAAGGGACTGCCATCTTCTTTTGAAGGAGGAGAGAAAAAAACTTTGCTGGAAAATTTCTCTTGAAGGAGAGAAAACAAAAAAAATCTTTGCTGGAAAATGTACTCAGTTTAAAAGGACAGAAACTCTTTTTTCTAAAACACTGAATTTAAAAAAAAACACAAGCTCTTTGCTAAAAACTGAATTCTGCACCAAAAAATATGTGTATTTTTTGTTTTTTTTGGAGAAAAAATTTGTATAGGGGGTCGATATGGAATGGTTTGGGGGGGGGGGGGGGATGGAATTATGAAGGTGAATGGGGCGTATGGGCAGTATGGGTGTATGGTATTAAAAGGCGAAATGGTATATATGGAATGAAAGAGTTAAATATAATGGACAACATTTCACAATACAACGCATACCATGTAAGACACAACGCATACCATGTAAGTGAGAGCGGTATTTAAAATTGGAAAGGGGCGGAAATATATGGGATATGGGGATTACAAAAGTAATGGGAAATGGTATTAAAACAAATATGAATACCATACGACTGTCATATGTCAATACGTAAGGGAAATGGTATTAAAAAAATGTCAATACGATTTATATCAACGCCGCTGTAATGGGAGGGTCGATGGGCCAGGCGTTGTATGTCAATAAACCATCGTATACAACTGTTAATAAACCAGTGTATTCAATAAATCCTGCGTAACTGTTACCATGTCAAACCAGTGTGTGGTATTGCATATAAAACACAGCGTATTACATGTCAAACCAACGTATTATAATTTGAAAGGGCGTATTGACAGAGTGGTATTGTGATAAAACGCTGGAGAGGAGCTGTATGAGTATGACTGTGCAGCGTTGTGGAGGGGGTATTGTAATACCGCTTGGTAGTGTATGCAGCGTGGGAATACCGTTTGGGAGTGTATGCAGCGTGGAGAAATACTGTAGCAGGGGCGTGAAGCTATATGGAGGGAGCACTTGTGGAGTTTGGAACAGAAGATAGGAGGGTGCTGGAGATATATGCAGAAGCGTTGGACGTGTAGATAGGTCGAGCGTTGAGCGTATTGCAGGAGGCACTGGTGTATGGAGAGTATGGGAATGTAGTGGACTGTAGGAGTAGAGGGGCGTAGAATAGTGTGGTATTATATGGAGTGATAGCACATATGATATAACACTGTATGGGCAACGTTGTTTATAAACTTTGACAGCAGTATGATAGCGCTGTATGTAAATTGGTATAAAGGTTTGATAGCGCTGTATGTAAATGAGGCAGGTGCGCAGAGGGCAAGGCAAGGAGAGTGGGGAGGCGTAGAGTTGAGAGCTGAGGGATGTGTGAGGGCGCAGGTATGAATGTGGAATGTAGGGAAAGATAGAAGTGAGGGGGCGTTGGGTAGGTGGAGGATTGAGGGAGGTGAGTCGATGGAGAATGGAGAATGGAGGAGGCCCAAAGGGCCGTTACAAAAATTTTTGGAATGGAATCTTGCAGAATGACAGAGCCTGCAATTTGCAGAATGATAGAGGAGCCTGCAGTCTTCAGGAGCTGCAGGAGCTGGAGCTGCAAATTCCAGGGCTATATAGAGAAAAAAATGCAGAATAACAGTCTAGCAATTAAGAGCAGCAAAAAACTATTAATAAAAATTGACTGAGCAAAGGAGAGGGAGTTACACCACAGGCAGAAATGCCAATGTGGATCTAGCTCTGATACCATGTCAAACCAGGAGGTAACTCCTCAAATCAGAATGTGTATTAGCTGAAGAATGCACATGGATTTATACATGGAGGTGAGGCTATTGGGATTCATCTCCCAATGACTCTTGGCCTTCCTTATTTCCTAATATTAATTAATATACAATATTAAATATGCACACCCATCCAAAGGATTAGGTGTCAGCAACTTGTATTAATGATATTTAAGAGACATTCACACAAGGTTGAAAACAACATGATGTCAATAAAATTATTCCACACGTGTCTACTACAATATTTTCATGCTATAATAATAAAAATAGGGAGGGTTGGAGAACTCTCGGACGAGAGTTCAAAAACTCTCAGACGAGAATTGGAAAAACTCTCGGACGAGAGTTGGAGAAACTCTCAGACGAGAGTTGGAAAAACTCTCGAACGAGAGTTGGAGAAACTCTCGGACGAGATTTTTTCCAACTCTCGTCCGAGAGTTTCTCCAACTCTCGTCCGAAAAGTTTTCCCGAGATTTTTGTGACCACAACTCTCAGACGAGAAAATGCATAACTCTCGTCCAAGAGAATTTTAACTCATGTTAAACTCGACCAAACTCTCGTCCGAAATATTTAAAATCTCTCGGATGAGAATTTTGAAAACTCTCGGCCGAGAAATTTAGTTGACTTTTTTCTCGACCGAGAAATTAAAAATTTCTCCCAAATTCTAACCATCCGCCAAAAATTGTTTCCCAACTTCGCGATTTGACCCATAAAATGATGGCTGAACCCACAATTTTCACTTAGTTGTATATTTTCCTAGCTCAATAGGTTACTAGAGGAAGTAAATGTGGTTTTCATATTGTATGTGCGTTATAAATATATTTATTGTATATGATTTATAAAGTATTGATAAGCTACTATGGAATCCAGTAATGGAGATATTTTATGAACATGCTCCATACAATAGGAAGACCTAAACTTGGTTGTCTCGATATTTTAATGCCTCCTATTATTGTGGGTTGGATCCAGAAAAACATCCCCTTTTTAGGATTTCTGAAGTAAATTTCAACCATCATCTCAAGGAGGCTTCTCCCAACTTTATGTATAAATAAGAGGCTCAAATTTCCATAGAGAGAGTAGAATGGAAAGTGAAAATAAATATTAGACTTTTGTACTCTTAAGAAAGTTTACAGTGTTGTAATGTAAGAAAATATTTTTATTTAATGGAAGTATAACTTCATTTGATATCTTAGATTGGTTCTTATCTAAGTACTTTGAGCATACTTGCGTTGGGCCAACCCTAGGAGCTTCAAATTCCTCATTTACTTATTTTTATATTATGCTTTGCATTTGTCTTTTTTAGCTTATAACAATAGAAATTCTAGAAGCTACAAACTTATGGTTTTGTGCATGATTAAGAAGGTGGTTCCTTGAGAAATTATTTATTTTATATCATTTATGCAAGATGAAAACCTTCTTGATTAATCATATCACTTACTAATTTAGTGTTAATTATTTTCATATTCTTTCCTTTTTCTGTTATAAATTCTATAGTTTATTGTTTTTCTATACAATTGATTTTGTAGCTATAGGAGAAAACAAAAAAAAAAGTCATGAAGATGAAAATTGAGTCAGGTTGTCTTTAACCTTTACTAGTTGAATGAAATTAGTATTCGATATTACCACCTATTTCCCTCACCTTACGGTCACATTCTAACTATTTTATAGACACATTGGACTCTTCTTATAGCCTATACATATTTCCCTTCTCTTACCCAATCTAGAAATAAAAATTTGGCTTAACCTCCTTAATGTATTTCAACATGTCTATGAAATTGATTATGGAATTTATAACTATAAATGCCTGACAAAGTTGCTTATAGATGCTTTCATCAATTACTTTTGAAGCGTTGTTTTCTACAACTTGGGTTCTTTATTTTCAATCCATTAGTTTTAGCAAGTCTTCTTTTTCATTTATTTCAAGTAGCATAGGTGTGTGTGCCCTTTTATTTTATGCAAGTAATGTATACAAATCTACTTTCATATAGAAAAACTTTTTTTGAAACGTCAACTTGGTTTTCATTTTTATAACTATTGCTCTTGTACCTTCCACCTATATGAAAGTTGAAACATAAATAATATAGTGCATTCTATACATACAATACCAACTCCTCTTAAGTTTGTATGAACCTTAACATTGCTGCAATACTGAGGGCCATTAGTGAGTGTGCATAGCCTATAGTTTAAAATAATACAACACACCAAACCATATTTGATTTGTTGAATGAAAAATTCTACTTAGCACATATAAGCCCAATGATTTCCTATACATAGAAAACTTTTCAACATAGATAAACTTTTGCAACATAGATAGACTTTATTAACACCTCTACAAGAATTATTTGGAGTAAACTTTTTCCATCAACTCCTTATTTTCAACCATGTCCCTCATAAAATGGAAATGCACCAAAATATGATTTTTATTATCATAATAAGTAGGGTTATTTTCTAGAAATATTTCACATTAACTATCACAGTATATCCTTAGAGTTTTATAAAACCATACATATAAACACATCCCTTCCAATCAAAGAACCTCCTTACTCACATCAATGACAACCATGTACTTTTCTTTTAAAATTGAGTGTAAACAAAGCAATTTTTTTCTCATCCAACTCAATTCTCCAGAGAATAGGCTAAATATGTAACACTTCTCGATCAAATTCAATGATCAATATCTAGTTTCCATGAAGAAAACCTTCGGTACATATAACACTATATTTGGTGTAACCCTTTTGTGGTATTAAATTACATAATCTAATTTTCCATGAAAATATATGAAAGCCTCTTTACAATAATGGCAATAAATTTTCATAGAAATTCTAGGATTTTGACATAAATTTCCTAAAAAATTCCATTACATCGGCAATGTCTAGCACCGTATATATTATGGCATGCATAAAATTTCCAAAATTTCTTACATAAGGAACACAATATGAGTCCACTTAATCTTGTTATGTTTTCATACACTATTTTGTAGATAAATTTATAGTCATAAGAATAGGATCCTTGACTGGTTTATATTCATGCATCCTAAACCGTTGTAACATTATCTCAAAATATGTCCTCTTATTCAAACAAAATGATATGTTTAATTTATCCCTTTGAATTAATACACCTAAAAAAATATTTGAAACACTATGATCCTCAACATATAAATATAAGATGGAAATTAAAACTTTATATCCTTCAATATTTTTATGTTACTTCTAACTAACAACATATCATCAACATACTACAACATCACACCACAACAAATATGTGATCACCATAATGTTTGGAATGTAAACAATGATTAGATTTTCTCTGTTGAAACCAAATACCTAAAACATAAGTATCAAAATTATTGTATCACATCATTGGTATTTGCATATTATAGAGGAATTTTATTGAGCTACATGATAATTCGTCATTTCCTTTCACTATAAAACCTTCTCGTTATGACATATATATATTTCTTTCATATGTGTATCTAGTAATGTTTTCTTCACATCCATCTAATTTATTTCAAGATAAAATGTAACAACAATAGATAGAACAAGATATAATAGAATTTTTCTTTGAAAGCATGAAAAAAAAAATCACCAAAGTCATTTCCCTAAAATTGAAAATATCACATTTCTACTTAATGAGTTTTGTACTTCTTCACTTTACCCTCCACACTAAAATTCTTCTTGAATACGCATTTTATACCAAAAGATTTTTCTTCTAACAAGAAGTATACCAAATCCCATGTCAATTTTTTCTTTAAGGCCTCCATTTCTTCAACTGTGACTTACTTTTAGAATTTACCATTGCTTCCATAAATTTCTTCCCTCCTAATTATAGGATCAGCATTAAGTGCATATAAAATGAAAATAAAAGTGAGAATTATTATATATTTCCATTTTATTTATTTCATGAGCTCATCTCCTCAGCATTCTACTCTTAGATCCTCCTCAATCGGTTCACCATCTTCCATTGGGTCAAAATTTTCTTCTTATAATTAAAATCACATCCTCTATAGTTCAACATAGCATGGTTGTTCTTATTAATTAGGATATTTTTTAATCTCACTAAAATACTACATCTAAACTATATATATTTTCTTCATTTCTATGTTCCAAATTTTGTACCTTTTCACACCTTATTTATAAGTAATAAATATGCATTTTTCTAATTTATTGTACATATTAATCATTTTCTCCTTTTTTTCATAGACATAAGCATCATAACATAAAACCATGATATTCGAAAAAGAGGGTTTCTTACAAATTTGTACTTTGTGTGGACTTTTATCATCGATCACCATTATAGGTGATCAATATTCCAAGGAACATGTAATATCAGTTTTGTTGCCTAGAATTCTCATGACAATATTTCACCACATATCATCATTCTTTCCTTTTCCATCCATGTCAAGATAATTCTCTCTACAAATAAATTTTATGGATATTTTCATGAAGTTTTCTTTTGTTTTTCCATTTTATGCTACTTATAGAGCTCGACGACTTCATTTCCATAGAACTCTCCACCATTACATATCCTCAAGCTTATATATATATATATATATTTCATAAGAGCCTTAAAGTATTTGAACTAATTGAAAATATAATTTTTCTATCAAAGTAAATATATCCATGCCTTAATTGAGAAATCACTTATACATGATACATAAAATAGATATTTTTATAAGGATTCTCTGGAGAGGTTATACTAGAGAGGCAGGGGACCCAATTCTTAAAATGGTAAAAGAAGTTGATCCCATAATAGAGAGGAAGGTTACTTAATTTTGAAAATGGTAGAATAATTTGATCTAGCATAACCATCTATCTCCCAACCATAATGAATGGATAAAAAATATTTAGAAAAATGAGGGAATAGAGGATGGCAGGATTTCATTTTTTGAATGGAAAATTAATAGGGTAGCTCCAATGGAAAAGGAGGGACAATGAAGTAATATGAAGAAAACTTAACAAAAATATATAAAAAAAAAAATAAAGTGGAAGATGATGATTGTAGATCCATAAATAATAGTGGAAAAATAGGGGATATTGAGACCCTAGGTGAAAAAGTGAAGTTGGGTTCCACTTTTTTCCCTTTTTTGAGAGAAAAATATCATTTTTTTCTCTTCTTCAACTTTCTGCAAGCCAAAATTTTTCTGTTTAGAATTTCATTTTGCGATAAAAATGAAAGTTGTCAGAAATTTTTTTAACTCTCTATTACTTGTTTTTTGGAATTTTTTTTATACACATTTGATATGTCAACTCAATGTGTCTTTGAGTGTGTGTTAATTGACAATCAAAGGATTCATAAAAATTTATGTTCAACCATGTTGTTGTATTCTTTGACAACTTTGTGTCTTTGAGAAACAAAATGTGTTACAACAATTTAGACAGAGTCTACTTTGTTTCGTTATATTTACGAAACCAACTGATGCATATCATAATTACTAGAATTTTTTGAACTGATTCAGTATGAAAAAACTGCATATTTTGAATATGTTTCATCTCGCACAAAATTTCTCGACATATAAATTATAAATTGAAAATCTAAAAACTACCCATTACAGAAGACGAACCAAGGTAATGCACCATAATTTTTAAATTTTTTTACATTGTATTTTGGAAGATACAGAATATTGATTTCACTGAATCATAATGACCTTCAGAAATTGTTTGCACTCGTTTTGTTACAAAATTAATTAAAATTAGTAAATATTTATGAAATTCCATAAAATTTATATTTCCTAAAAGTACATTCAATTCTGCAATTTCTTGTCTTGGTTCTGACAGTTAATTCATAAAGTTTCATCGAGTTTAATCAGTCCAAATTTGAAGAACTGTGTTCAGAGCTTGACTCTACGTAATTGCAGACATCTTAGTTCGGCCGAACATTTAAAAAAAATTTCATCGAATTGATTTTTGTCTCGATAGGCCGTTA
The DNA here is from genome assembly GCA_034641835.2 of Pinus albicaulis. Classification (NCBI taxonomy): domain Eukaryota; kingdom Viridiplantae; phylum Streptophyta; class Pinopsida; order Pinales; family Pinaceae; genus Pinus; species Pinus albicaulis. The sequence goes on from CM076577.1 coordinate 742,910,424, forward strand.
AGTCTGATGACACAAAATTTAATCCAGATTTTTTACAAAAGTTTGGCCGAACTTTTAATTAACTTTACGTCGGCCAAAAATTTCAACGAAGCCCCTCCAAAAAAAAATTTCGTGACAATATAAATTAGCATAAATGGATTCATTATTTTTGCATAATTTCGCTTATTTCTTCATTTGGTATGATTTTGCAAAGGATTTGCAAAGGATTTTTTTGGGCTTAATTTTCAAAGGACTCAATTTTGCTTAACATTCAAAGGAAATTTTGTGGAGCTATGTGATACATTTTTTGGATTCTTTTTGGGCTTAATTTTCAAAGGATTTTTTTTTTTAATGTATTTTGTTTTTAAAGGTTTTGGGCTTAATTTTCGAAGGACATTTTTTTGGCAATTGGTCCAGCACCAGCAACACTAGCAGTAGTAGATGAAGACCTGTACCCATAGGAATGATTAATAACACTAGCACCAGTAGCAATAAGACCAGCAACTAGAGGAAGAGGTTTTTTTAGAGGTTTTGCCCTTAATTTTCAAGAGACATTTTTTGGACTTTTTTGGGCTTAATTTCGAAAGGACTCTTTTTAGGCTTAATATTCAAAGGACAATTTTTTGAGGTAATTTTCAAAGTGATATCTTTTAAAGGCTTTTTGGGTTTAATTTTCAAAGGAAATTGTTTGGAGGTATTTTTTTTTTAGAGAGATTTTTTTAGAGGTTTTTGGACTTAATTTTCAAAGGACATTTTTGGAGGTATTTTTTAAAGTGACATTTTTTAAGAAGTTGGGCTTAATTTTCAATGGACATTTTTTGGAGGTATTTTTTGAGGGCTTAATTTTCAATGCACATTTTTTGGAGGTATTTTTTGAAGTGACATTTTTTTAGAGTACGTGTTTTGGTTTGAAGTAAATATTTTATAATGATTTTCTAAAACGAGTTTTTGTCTAACTTTTTAAATGACATTTTTTTGCACGACCTGGAAGGACTTGGAAAGGAATACTTTTAGCTTCACTTCATTTTTAGAAGACAATTTTTTCTCAGATTTTTTAAAGTAAGTGTTTTGGATTGAAGTATGTCTTTTCTGAAAAAATTTTAAAATGATTTTTTTTAAATTAAATCTTTTGTGATGTTGTTTTTAATTGATTTTTTGTCTAAATTTTTGAAGAAATTTTTTGAAATTCATACTCAATTATCATGGGAAATTCAAGGAATTGCAAGAGAAAATATGATCAAACAAGAGACCATGAGGAACGTAGAGAACAAGGGAGAGAATATCGCAAAAAAAAGGGAGAAGAACGCTCAAATATTCAAAGGGAAAATCAACCTCAACTAGAAGTTGAAGCAGGTATGTAAATGTAATTATTATAAATTTGATATTTAAAATTTTCCTAGTGTAAATTGTGAAGCTTAGCTTTTATTTGATGAACTAATTTGAAAAATATTTTGCAATGTAAAAAGAGAGAGATATTCCTCAAAACATTTATGATGAGACACAAAATTTTGAAAGAGAAAGTGAAAGAGATATTGAACCAATGATTGAAGATGGTGAAAATGTTAAAAGAAATTCAAGTGAAGAAATTGAATCACCATATATATATATATATATATATATATATGTATGTATGTATGTGTGTGTGTGTGTGTGTGTGTGTGTGTGTGTGTGTGTGTGTGTGTGTGTTGAAAACATGCACGTATTATTGAAATTATACATATTTATTAACTTAGTTATTTATTGAATATGTAAACTTATTATGTACTATTAATTCGAATATGTAAAAATGAAATCAATATGCATGATAAGATGTTAGAAAATTCTAACACTCACACATATGGAGATAAAAAAGATGACCATGTAATACAATATCGTCTTAATCATATTTTTGATTCTTTCTTCATAAACGAAACTGTGGCAGTTCAACCCCAATTGTTGAAAGGTCTTTTAAAATTAAATAAATTAAAATAAGCTACGACTTTATTGGGTATTCTAAATTCAACAAAAGATTAAAAAAAAATGAAGGAAAATGTGATATAAAATATAAATAGTGTTATAAATTCAATTAGAATATCTAGACAGAAAAATGTTTCAGATGCATGTAGAGCAATACATATGGGAGTGGTTTCATCAAGTACTAAAGAGAATAACTTGGTAAAATTCATGGCACGAGAATTAGGAACCTCATGAAAATATTTGCACAAACATCAGAAATTTCGGTTGCAAATAGATGTAAATGATGAACTCGCTTGCTGGAAAACTATTTGTAGGCAACCATACAAAGATAGACTTGGAGAAAATTTTAAAAAATAAAATAATATATTGATATTGGATGAAAAATTCACGTGTTTCACCAAAATAAAGGGATGTGATGCGAAGAATAATAACACGAAATCAGCATGAGGGTCATCCAAAACATTTCTTTGAAACCACTCATATAGAGTTCTTCAATAAGTCCAAAGAAGAGAATCGTGAAATTGATGTCTCAATCAGTGCTTTTGTGCAACAAAAACCATGGTATGTAAAACCTATCAGCGTACGCGACACTTTTTTTGTCGTTATCATGTCGAATTTCGATTATATTATCACACATTCCTTAATTTTGGTAATTTTTTTTGGAAAGATTCACCTCCTCCTTCGATTATCCATGATTTCATATCTCAAATTCTATGTGGAAGAGAAAGCCATGAATTATTTTACCAAAAAAAATATGTTGGTGGTAAAAAATGTGATGGTTGTGGAAATTTGACTAAATTTCAAAACAAATATCGTATTGATATAAATGATCAATCATTGTACAATATGAAAGTGAAATAGAATAGATATGAATATATCCATACATCGATTCAAGTTCAAAGTGCTAAAAGAATTTATTTACAAGAAGAAAAAATTTGTGTGATAGATTTTTTGAGATAGTTTGAGGCATAAATTTATAAATACACCAAGAATTCCCACAGATATCGATGACAGGACTTGCAATTAAAAAAATCCCGTGAATTTTTTCCACCAAGGACCATTTTTTCAATAAATTAATTTTTCAGAAAACTACACATTTGTTCCACAAAAAGAAATTCAGAGTGAATACTATCATTCTAACCAAGTCTCCATGTTCGTCCATATTCTATATAGACATGCTGAAAAAAAAATTTATCATATAGAAAGCCCTAGTGAAAATTGACATGTTATTAAAGAATATCACTTTTATATCAGTGACAATCGTACACATGATACATATTTTGTACAACGTTGTTTTGGAAAGATTTATGACTCCTTGAAAAGTCGTGGAATAAAATTCAATGAACATTGGATATGGTAAGATGGATGTGCAGGTCAATCAAAATCTTCATGATCATTCTTTTGGTTTTGTCAGCTTCATATGAAAACCCACATTAAACATTGCTGGAATTTCTTTGAGAATGGTCATGGAAAAGGAGAACATGACAGTGCAGGGGCATGCATAAAATGAGCACTTTGAAGATATCAGATGGACCCCTCTGCAAACCGACTTGTGGACGCTCAAGAAGTTGTTAAATGGTGCATCCTTGCACTAAGCCATGAGGTTAACTGATCAAGGGAGGTGCAAAGGTACATTAAATTCATTTTTTATTGGATTTATAATTTTAAAGAGTGTACATTTATCACAATGATTATCTTTGATGGTATTTTGATATCATATTTATATTATTCTTTGAATTTTGAATATAGGTTTTTTCGTCATATTGGGGTCAAAGATGTAGATAAATCGATTGGAAATGACATTGAAACAATAAAAGAGACTCGAAAAATGCATTCAATTAAAACAAAGTTGTCCACCAATGTGTTTGAATTGGATAAAAGAAAATACTAATTTTTTTTTCATGTTTGCATAGACAACAGATAATCCAATGATGTTTTTGAAAACAAAATGTATGTAAAATATTGGCAACATACAAATCTAGATACAAATGGGAAAATGTCTATTGCAAGGTTTGAATAAATGCAATCAAAGGAGACTACAATATCATCTGATGGTGATCAAGTTTTTGATCTTATTAGACAAGGTAACATTTCAATTTCTTTCAAATCATAGAGATATAGAAACAGATAACAAAATTAAGTACATGTATGCTAATTTTGAAGTTAATTTTCATGTTAATTATGATCTAAATTTTAAAACATAAGTTTATTTTACTGTGTAGGAGATGTTTTTGTTGTAATTGCACCTATGATCAATGATGAAAATGTGAAGTATTATTTGATGCGTTGCACTGAACGAAAGATGAAATTATTAGATAACTATAATGATCACGGGTTTCCATATGACAAAGGTCTATTATAATGAAACGCTATTTTTTCAAAGAAAATAATCAAAGTGGGGATTTTCTTTACTTTCAAGACTATGAACCTGATGTCAAAAGTTATTAATATAGTCACTTGGTGTGTGCAGCATGCATAAAATTGATAGAATTTCAATCAAAGAAAAAAAATGAAAATTAGGAAATGGAAAATTTCAAAGGTCGATCATAAATGAATCATTGAAGGTGGAATTCCATTGGAATTTGTTTGATTGAACTGCCCAACAATTTCTTCTCTTTGGATTTATGTTTTAGAACTTCTAGAACTCAACTAAAAATTGAACTACCTTTTTATGTTATCTATACAAGTGTTTGCACATGTAAATTGTTTTGGTACATGACATGAATAATTTATACACGTGTACACATACACATGTCTAGATTATTTGGCCTAAAAAATTTCATACATTCTCTGGTACAATTTGTCATAATGTCATTATAGAAAAACGTACATATCTATGTATCTAGCATAGTTGATGTAATGCAAATTTGAAGCTGCACAATTTTGTTTTAGACGTGCGTGTCTATTAGAAGTAAATTATAATATTCATTCTTGAGTGAAAAATATGTGGTACGATTTTTGTAATTTCCATTTTACTATCAACTGAAAGTAGCTTTTTCTACGTGCATTGATGAAAAATGTTGCATGTACTCGATATATATGTTATAGAATGAAATTTTAAAATTTTATGATTGTTTGACACATGTAAGAAGACCTATAATTTTATGATTGTTTTTAGATATATATACATCGATATGTATTGTACTTCAATCTTTTTAACATATATTCAAACATGTACTTAAATCATTTTTATGTACATATATTCATGTGAACTTTTTGTTTGTTTGTAAAATTACAACTTGAATTTTGAAAAAAAAAATAATATCTCAGTCACATGCCAAATGTAGTTCAACCATCCAAAACATGAGTTTAAAAAACAAAATATTATATCACAATAACATGCCAAATGTAGTTCAAAAATCCAAAACTTGAGTTTTAAAAACAAAACATTATATCAAAACATTACTTCACATACCAAATGTAGTTCAACTATCCAATAAAGATAAAACATTATATCACAATCACATGCCAAATGTAGTTCAACCATCCAAAACTTGAGTTTTGAAAACAAAACATTATATCTCAACATCACTTCACATGCAAAATATAGTTCAACTATCCAATAAAAAAAACGTTATATCACAATCACATACCAAATGTAGTTCAACCATCCAAAACTTGAGTTTTAAAAACCAAACATTATATCACAACATTACTTCACATGACAAATGTAGTTCAACCATCCAAAACTTGAGTTTTGAAAACAAAACGTTATATCACAACATGTGATCAAATGGAAAATGTAGTTCAACTATCCAAAATATGGTTTGTAATTCGATATTTCCATCTGGAGAGATTCATTTTATATTTTTAAAAAGTTTATAAAATGACAACTTGAATTTAGAAAACAAAGCATTATATCACAATCACATGCCAAATGTAGTTCAACCATCCAAAATATACACATTGTGAAAATGTAATTTGAAATTTCCATCTAGAGATTCATTTTATATTTAAAAAATAAAATGACAACTTGAATTTAAAAAACAAAACATTATATCACAATAGGTGATTACATGTGAAATGTAGTTCAACTAGATCCAAATTATACACATGTATGTACATGGTTTAAAAAATAAAATGAGAACTTGAGTTTTAAAAACAAAACATTATATATATCACAACATGTGATCACATGTGAGATGTAACTATCAAAAATTTAAAATCATTCTTGATAAGAGTAAATGAAGTTAAAAGCTATATATCCAAACAGTAAAATATGTCCAAAATTTGTATCTCACATGAACAATAAAATTATATGTATATATCTAGTTCAATGTATAGTCTTACAAGTATAAAGTTATATAAAAAAGTAAATATATGACTGCATCTAGATAAGACTATATATAACAAAGTAAATTTAAGACTAGATCTATCAAATATAATGTTGCACAAATGTGCATCATCCATCAAATTCATATGGATCTAGTGTCTCTCCCAACAAATTCATGATCCTCAAGCTATCCTGTGAAGCATGGCGAACCTGTACACAATGTGTACAAACATTAAAATTTAATGTTTTAAAATTGAATAAGAATATAGAACTTCATGTAAAAAATCAAAATGAAAAAAAAAATCGTGAAATACCTCATAAGTTTGCCTCTCCATTGTGTTTTGTTGCTCGTCCATTAAAACTTCCTCCACAGGAACATCTTCCATAGTAATCTGTACAATATATATATATATATATATATATATTTCAAATGAAAGTGCATATATAAACTAATTTTCAATAATATTAAAAAAAAGTTAGACAACTCGTTCAAATGGTTCAAATGGTGTGGATGTTCCTATCTCCATCATACACTCCATCGCTAGAGTCCATGGAGGAAATAAATCATCTCCAGGATTCTAAAATTCAAAATTTTAGAAGTATAAAATAACTCAATATCTAGATCTCAATTTATAATAAAACTTTTGAAATTCAATTTATAACTTATAACTTAAACATATATTTAAGTGAAAATTTGAATAATTGTGATGGTGGATCTGGCACATCTCCTAAGGGTGGCTTCGAAAGAAAATCTCCAAAAACCTAAAATTCAAAAAATTTAAAATAACTCAAGATCTAGAGATCTTATTTTTTAATGGAACTTTTGAGCTAGAATATATAACTTAAAAACATATTTAAAAGTGAAAAATTGTTCATACTTGTGATGGTAGATTTGGCACATCTCCCAAGGAAGAAGAAGGTATCTTCATCCCAAAAACATTAGACGAAATCAAAATCTGTTAACATTTAATTATATATACATGTACATTTGTGCACAATTATTTATTTTAAAAATATGTCATCATGTTTCGATATATATAATAATAGATAAAAAATAATTGTACATCATCATGTTCAGTTAAAAACCAGTAAAATTTGCCAACATCTCATCTTGATGGTGAGAACCATCTTGATTGTGTGATTGATGGTGAGACCCATCTTACTTGTGTGAACTAGAGGCTCCAACCGTGATATTAACATCATCTTCGTTCATCAAGCGTAACAACTGGAAATAGTGTTAACATATAATGATACATTCTTGTTAGATTTTAATGTATACAAATAAATGTGTGTATACATGTATTTATTACAAATTTCACATGTGTTAAAATAATCACCCTAACCATTAACACATACCAATCCCATGCCCTCTTTCTCATGAATAATTAGGTCCTGCCAATCATTGCGACAATTTTTTGCATATGTTCTAAGATATTCAACACTCATGTTGTCTATCTCTTCATCTGTATAATACACAAAATTAGCGTGTTCTTTCTCATGTACTCCTCGTTGATTTAGACAAACATTAACTCCACCCAGTTCACTGTGAACATTGTCAATGATGGCATCCCTTTATTCTCAACTAATTTGAGAAGTGGCATCCATCTCTGAACGCAAATTTTCGACACGAAGAGGTCAGATAACCAATGGTGGCTCAGGGAAAGGAAACTCAACATCATGCCTAGCACCCCTATGGTCACACAATTGACCTTTCCCAGGACAAAAAAATTCATAGGGAAGGTCATTCTAATTGGGTTTCATTCCCAGAAATAATTCTACATTAAAATAATTTTGAAAAATAAAGTGGAACCTCGTCATCCCATGGGAGTCTTCCATAGGAAGAAAGGTGCCTATCATAAAAATAGCCAGCTATATCAGGGCGCTTGAAATATTTTACCTTTAGCATCTTTCTTTTCAGCCCTTCTTTGAAATTAAATGTAGATTTGGCCATTTCTATTGTAACTCTTTGTTTAACAACCTCCCATGTATCAAAACCCATCATTGTTTCCTTTCTTTTTCTCATAACTTCTACAAAAGTATCAGTGGTTGGCCCAAGCTTTAGGTACACTTCTACTAGTTCACTTAAAGAGTGAGTAACTATTTCCAATCTTTGTCAACTCTCAGCAGGGAGAGCCAAAGCCACTAGATCTCTCTTCAATTTTGAATGAATATTTTTACACCTTTGTAAGGTGCATTGTTGCATTCTTGATTCCCCAGCTATATCGAAAATGTCAGGCAGATAAGTCGTGGTTGGTGTTCAACCTTATTCTTGAATGATGTGTTTTTTCCTACGTCTTTTTCAAGCAACATTTGGAGTAGCATTTTCAACCTCTGTATCAATATATAAAATTTTGTATATTAAAGAAACTTGTAAACAAATTTGTACAAATCAAGAATGAAAATAATATTCAGATTTATGGCCACCTCGATATCCTTGGCTATCATTTTTCCCACCCCGAGACTGTTGAGAAACAGAACAGTCACCGATTGGTTGAGAACCAACACAACCATCCATTGATTGGCCTTTGGGGGAATGCATATCACCACCTTCACGCAATTCACCACCACCTATTTATGGCCCTCCAAGGGAATGTGTACCACCATCAACCTCACAAGACGAGAGGGAAGCTTCATAAAAAATATGAATTTATAATCAATTCAAAAATGTATTCATACATATAAATACATGTACATATTCATTGATTAAATTGCGTGAACCATAGCACGATTGCGTGAACCATGGCCATGCTCCATTGATGGAGTAGACACCCTTGTCCTCCTACCTCCTAAAAAATAAAAAATTGAAACTTATTAACAACTAATTTAACTCATAAAATTGGTAAAAAATCAATTCCATATGTACAAACATGTATGTATTGAGATAATATTATATTTAAATACCATGAACATCCATCGATCCATCATACCCCTCTCTCGTAGAGATATGGGATTCTATTGATCTTCGCCTTTCATCCTCCATGATATATATGGATATATCTACAGTGGACATTTGCAATTATTTTTAAATGACTATTTAAAATAAATTCAAGAGAAATTTCAGAAAATTAATGTAATTCAATGTACAAAAATTATGTAAAACACAACTTTCAAATCACAAATTGATGTGTGAAACTCAATTTAAGCAAAAATTTTATAAAAATGTTAAGTTCACCAAGTTGTGCTTTACATGGTCGGAGCACACTTGGTATATAATTGAAAAAATCACATGGTCATTAAAAAAGACGTGTGAAACTCCATTTAAACAAAAAAAATTTGAAGTCCTCACATTTTAATTTTATAAAAATGTGAAGTTCACCATGTTGCAAATGTGAAGTTCACCAATTTGTGCTTTACATAGTGGGAGAACACTTGGTATATAATTGAAAAAAACACATGGTCATTAAAAAAGAAGCATTTATAAGTAAAAAACACACATATATCAAATATATGTTACAATTTCCATCGATAAATTTTGAAGGAGAGCGCTTCAACACTAATTCATCTTTTAGAGATGAATCTTGAATTTTTGAAGAATAGCAGCTGAACACTAATTCATCTTTGAGAGATGAATTTTGAATTAGAATTGCCCAATATAATACTAATTCATATATTAATTCATCTTTCATAGATGAATATTGAATTGGCATTTCCCCGCACAATATATCAGCAGACATCTTATTAGCATTTGTACAATATCTCATACTAAAAAATTAAAATTGGCTAACAATATTGTTTTCTTTTCCATGCAGTTGTTTTAGCTTCTCCTTCTTAACTTGGTACATGTCTTTCATCTGGTTTCACACAAGTTTATAATTAGTAAAAAATACAATTTCATTTGATCCATACTCCCTAGTTGTTCCCAAGCCTTTTATCAATGCAATATAATATACCTCGTTGTTTGTTGTTCTTCCCAGTATATTCATTTTCCTCCAGAGGACCTTGCTAGTCGCAATATTTCAAAGCACATATGTAATCACTAATTTCCCTGAATTGGGATAGCAAGAAACATCTATGCATAATGTCCATTTTTCAACCATATTTAGTGGGTTTTTTTTATCCTTGAAAAAAAGAACAAATTCAATCAAATATATTAAATTAACATTTGTTGCAAATGCATGGGAGAAATGAAATGTGCATGGTTTTCCTTAAATTTTTCCTTAAATTTTATGGGATAAATCACATCTATAAATGACATGCCTTAAATATTGTCTTGCCTAGAGTTTAAGGGACAAATGACATGTACATGGTTCCAAAAACACTAGCAAATTATGGCTTAAATGTTATCGGAGAAATGACATGTACATGGTTATCCTTAAAGTTTTCCTTCAGTTTATGGGAGAAATGGGAGAAATGACATGTGTGTACATTGTTATCCTTAAAGTTTGCTTTAAAATTTAAGGGAGAAATGACAAAGAAATGACATGTACATGGTTGTCCTTCAAGCTTGATTTAAAATTTATGGGAGAAATGACATGGAAATGACATGTACATAGTTATCCTTAAAGTTTGATTTAAAATTTATGGGAGAAATGACATAGAAATGACATGTACATGGTTATCCTTAAATTTTTCCTTTATTTTATGGGAGAAATAGAATAAATGACATGTATGTACATGGTTATCCTTAAAGTGGTTTTGCCTTAAAGTTTATGGGAGAAGTAATAGGTACATGGTTCCAAAAACACTAGCGAATGCCTTAAATTTTATAGGAGAAATGGCATGTACAGAAATGTTTATTAAAATGAAGAACTTCTATTTAGATGTGTTCTAGAGATTGATTATAGGGGAATTTACTGGATATGTCACCTTTAAGAAAGGATGAGATCCAGAGGCTACTTGGACCTTTACAGGCTCGGCCTTTAGCACTTGTAGTAGTTAACACTCTACATATAAACTAAAATCCTATGGAAGTTCAGCCACTTTATGTTCATTTCTTAGGCCTTAAATTTTTCCTTGAATTAATGGGAGAAAGGCTTGAGTTTTGGGGATCCTATGGAAGTTCAACCACTTTAGGTTCGATTTTTAGGCCTTAACATTTACCTTAAATTAATGGGAGAAAGCCTTGAGTTTGGGGGAGAAATGACATGTGCATGGTCCGCCTTAAAGTTTTCCTTAAAGTTTATTGGAGAAATCACATCTACAAATGGCATGCCTTAAAGTTTGCCTAGACCAGAGTTTAAGAGAGAAATTACATCTACATGGTTTGCCTTAAATTTTTCATTGATTTTGTGCGATAAATGACATGTGCATGGTTTGACTTAAAGTTTCCTTAAATTTTATGGGAGAAATCACATCTAGAAATGACTTGCCTTAAAGTTTTCCTTAAAGTGTAAGGGAGAAATCACATCTAGAAATGACATGCCTTAAAGTTTGTCCTGCCTAAAGTTTAAGAGAGAAATGACATGTACATCATTTGCCTTAAAGGTCGCCTTATAGTTTAAGGGAGAAATGGCATTTCCTTATAGTTTATGGGAGAAATGTCACATAGAAATGATAGAGAAAGAGTTTTTGGGAGAAATGACATGTGCATGCTTTGCCTTAAAGTTTTTCTTAAAGTTTATGGGAGAAATCACATCTGGAAATGACATGCCTTAAACTTTACCTTGCCTAAAGTTTAAGAGAGAAATGACATGTACATGGTTTTCCTTAAATTTTTCCTTATAGTTTAAGGGAGAAATGACGTTGCCTTATATTTTATGGGAGAAATGACATAGAAATGCTAGAGAAATGACATAGAAATGCCACAAGCCTTAAATTTTTCCTTGCTTAGAGTTTAAGACAGAAATGGAATGGACATGGTTTTCCTTAAATTTTTCCTTATAGTTTGTGGGGGAAATGACATTGCCTTATAGTTTATGAGAGAAATGACAGAAAAAAACATATATAAATGACATGTTTTGCCTTAAAGTTTTCCTTCAAGTGTGTGGGGTAAATTTCATGTACATGGTTTTAAAATTATTTTATGCACTTACTAAAATTTATGGGAGAAATGACATGTATGAAAATGGTTTTCCTTAAAGTTTGCCTTAAATTTTATGGGAGAAATGACATAGAAATGACATGTAAATGGTTCCAAAAACACTATAAAATTCCACATTAAAGTTTATGGGAGAAATGGCATATAAAAAAATGGATATTACAATGAAGAACTTCTATTTATATATATTATAAACTATGGCATACCTTAAAATTTTCCTAAACGTTTATGGGAGAAATGACATATGTACATGGTTTGCCTTAGATTTTTCCTTAAAGTGTGTGGGAGAAATGACATGTACATGGTTTGGAAATTATTTTATGTACTTACTAAAATTTATGGGAGAAATGGGAGAAATGACATGTATGTACACATTTTGTCTTAAATTTTTCTTTGAAGTTTGCCTTAAATTTCATGAGAGAAATGACATAGAAATGACATGTACATGGTTACAAAACAATTTTAAATACCTTAAAGTTTATGGGAGAAATGGCATGTACAGAAATGGATATTACAATGAAGAACTTCTATTTGGATCCTTTCCTAAGATTGAATATAGCGGCATTTACTGGATACATCACTTTTGAGAAAAGATGAGATCTAGATGCTACCTGGCCCTTTACAGACTCTACCTTTAGAACTTGTAGAATTTAACACTCAACAGAGAGACTAAAATCCTATGGAAGTTTAGCCACTTTAGGTTCAGTTTTTAAGCCTTAAATTTTTCTCAATTACATTTGGAGAAATGAGGTTCTTTTATAGTGATTGGAGAAATGACATAGAAAATGACAAGAGAAATGGAATAGAAATGACTCATGCCTTGATGTTTTCCTAAACGTTTATGGGAGAAATGACACATGTACACGGTCTGCCTTAAAGTGGCAATGGTTTGCACTTACTAAAACAACTAGTGGTAGTGGTTGATTAGGTTATGTCAAATGTCACGCCTCAACGAGTTTTTGGGAGAAATGAAAAGTACATGGTTTGCAAGATTATTGTATGCACTTACTAAAAAACTAGTGGTAGTGGTTGATGAACTTATGTCAAAAGTCACACCTTGATGAGTTTGTGGGAGAAATGACATGTACATGGTTTACAAAATTATTTTATGCACTTACTAAAACAACTAGTGGTAGGGGTTGATGAAGTTATGCCAAAAGTCACATCTTGGTGAGTTTGTCGGAGAAATGACATGTACATGGTTGGAAAAATTATTTTATGCACTTACTAAAACAACTAGTGGTAGTGGTTGATGAAGTTATGTCAAAAGTCACACCTTGATGAGTTTGTGGGAGAAATGGTATGCACATGGTTTGCAAAATTATTTTATGCACTTACTAAAACAAATATTGGTAGTGGTTGATGAAATTATGTCAAAAGTCACACCTTGATGAGTTTGTGGGAGAAATGACATCTACATGGTTTGCCTTAGAGTTTAGCTTGCCTTGAAGTTTATGGGAGAAATAACATCTAGAAACCTTTAATTTTACATCTATAAATAGGCTAAGAACATTAAAAATAAAATTCAACTTGCATTAGTTATGTCCTTAATAAGAAGCATGATTTAGCACCTAACAGATTGTTCAATAATTTTTAATAATGTAATTTTGTTTATGCACTTACTAAAACAACTAGTGGTTGTGATTGATGAAGTTATGTCAAAAGAAACACAATTTATAATAATTTCATTTTCTTTATGCACTTACTAAAACAACTAGTGGTAGTGGTTGATGAAGTTATGTCAAAATTCTCACCTTGATGTGTTTTTACTAGAAATGACATGTACATGGTTTGCAAAATTATTTTATACACTTACTAAAACAACTAGTGGTAGCAGTTGATGAAGTTATGTCAAAAGTCACACCTTTATGAGTTTGTGATAGAAATGAGATGTACATTATTTTCCTTAGAGTTTAGTTTGCCTTGAAGTTTAAGGGAGAAATCACATCTAGAAACCTTTACTTTGACATTTATAAATAGGCTAACATTAAAAAGGAATTTTCAACGTGCATTAGTTATGTCCTTAATAAGAATTATGATTTAGCACCTAACATATTGTTTAATAATTTATAATAATGTCATTTTTGGCTTGTACTATCATTCATCCTTGATATGTGCAAGAATTTTACCACTTGAACATCAACCTACACTATCATCATATCACTGTATGATAATCTAGATTATTAATATCCATTACATGATAAAACAATCCACTTTTAACATTTTACAAGGTTAGAAGCATCATGGAAGATGTAAATTTTGGTACATTAATAAAATACGGCCATGTCAGATGCTGGAGGGATAGAACTAACAGTGAATGTACCATGTGGATTATTCTACGAAGGATATAAAAGCTATTGTATGTTGCTTGGAGAAACTTGAAGAGACGATACATATAAAGACTACCTGATAGCATACTTATTAATTTACTAGAGACTTCCTAAAAACATACCTATTAATCTACTAGAGATTGCCTAACAGGATACCTAAAAGACTCTGTAACTTATTTTGAAAAAAAGACACACACACACACACACACACACAAAGATATATATATATATATATATATATATATATATTAGTAAACCTATATGTGAAAATAGAAATGTAAATTTAGAAAAATAGTTATATTTAACTCTAAAGTTTTCAATGTGGCTTATTCTATGAAGGATGACAAAGCTACTGTATGTTGCTTGGACAAAACTTGAAGAGAAGATACATCTACAGAATACTTGACAGCATACCTATTAATTTAATAGGGATTGTCTGACATCATATCTATTAATTTACTAGAGACTGTCTGACACCACACCTATTAATTTACTAGAGACTCCCTGACAACATACCTATTAATTTACTAGAGAATTCCTGACAACATACCTAAAATACTCTGTAATTATTTTTAGAAAAACACACACACACACACACAGATATATATATATATCTCCGTGTGTGTGTGTGTGTGTGTGTTTTTATATATATATATTTTCTCATATATATATATATATATCTATATCTGTGTGTATATATATATATATATATATATATATATATATATATGAGAAAATATATTTGTGAAGATAGAAATGAAAAACTAGCAAAACATTTATATTCAACTCTAAAGTTTTCCCTTGGACAGACAAAAGGTAGGCAAGGTAGGATGGATGGTGCTAACGGTTCGAAAACAACAACACCGAGAGATCAGACTGAAGGGAAGATAGGACAGGAAAGGGGGAGAAATATCCAAAAATAAAGACAGGTGTTGTAGCTCAATCAACTCATTAAGTCTCAACATCACTGGTCATACTCCGAGATGGATTCTCCAACCTTTTGCATGATCTCCTTTCAATCTGCATGGGTGAAATATGAGTAACAAAATTTTATATTCTTTCAGGTGAAGCTATGGAATAATGATAACCATATGATAGTTGATCAATAGTTATAATATGCTCCTCATGAGGGAATTTCATGATGATGAGGAACAGTCGGTTGAACAGGTATACGAAGATGGACAAGATAGTGGGATAGAGGAACAACCACCAACAAAAAAACCATAGGTTTATCCATAGAGTGGGATGATTGCCACACTATCCACTACCCCAAGGTTCAAGGGAAACCTCTCTCTATCTTCCCAAATGATGCTTCTACATTCTTTTAATTATTATAAATATTCCTTAAAATTTTAAAATAATTAAAGATAACATTTTTTATATCAAAACTTAAAGATTTTTAATTAGGAAAAAGCCATCTAAACTTAGATTCTGCTATTTTCCAAATTCCAATTAGTATCCAAGTCCATGAGGTGGTCATTTTAACGTTTTTGAATAGCCTCATATTCAAATAACCGATTTTCAATTTAAACATAGAAAATTAAAATATACACAAAAAAATACTTTTGACACATGTACCAACCTGGACATTCGGAGAGGAGGCCTCAATGAGAAGACAAGAAGGATATCAACGAGGATGTAGCGGAAGATGTGAATTAAAAATTACATGCAAAAAAAATAAAAATTAAACCAATAGAACAACAATTAAATAAAATTCTTAAAAAAATAAACAGCAAAACACCAACAAATTTCTCACCTCCTCGCCCCTGCGCAACACCAAGACCCTGCAACAGCAAACACAGTAACCTCATAAAACACAGCAGAAAGAGTTGCAACAATGCCAATAGATAGAGTTGTGACAATGCCAATAAGCCCAAAAACTCTTCATGTTTGCAGGATGCTATATTTATAAACTAAAGTTTGGCCAAATTATTTTAAAATTTCGGCTGAATTATTAGTCTAGCCGAACTATTAGTGTGGTCGAACTATTAGTCTAGCCGAAATAATAGTTCGGTCAAACTTTTGTTTTCGATTTTCCCATCTCCAGCCAAAAATATGTTTGCCCATGTCGTCAGTATGCCATCAATGTAAATGGAAGAATTCATTCGGCCGCACTAATTTTGAACGTTCGGTCGAGATGTTGGGAAAATGAATTTCCCACTCCTGATTCTCACAAAAGTGTAACCCACTTTTGCGGTTTAACCCCCTTATGAATATGCCTCTCATTTATGCATGTTCCAAATTTAATTAAATAAGGGTAGCTACTTCATATTTTGTTCATGTGACTTTTTGTCTATGTTTAATTCCTTTGGATTTTTTAATATTTAGGGTTAGTTAATCTCTATGATTTCTATGAATAATACTTATAAATATCACACAATAACAAGCTTCAATTCCACTTGAAATGATACAAAATCTCAAAATAACTTTATCAATTATTTCTTAGAACTTTGGTAAATAAAATTGTACTGAATAGTTATATTTACTTTTATTCTACTATTTTAAATTTTATTTAAAAAATCCCCAATCGGGGTGAGATTTTATAGTAGGGAATCTCCAGGATCTATGTCATGGACATCCCCTTAATAAGAAAGGACAGTGGGTAGTTATATTATGACCCTCACACACTTTCTCTCAACCAAAAGGTGGCACTTTGAATGCAGTTTATTTATGGTGACTGGAGAGGATGAAGGGGCATTTACTTGTTGGGGTTTTACGTTACTATCTCAAAATGTTTATAAGTTATTCTTATTGGAATGGTTATAGGTTTTTTGGAAAGCTTGTGTATGAATGTGAAGGCGCTCCATGAGGTATATGACCCTAGTGCATACGGTTCATCCTCCTCCACATGGTCGACGACAAAAGGTATGTCCTTTCAGTGTGTTCATCTTATACTCTTTCCCCTGTTATTCAACTCCATATGATTATGCTGGAGAAGTGTTTATGAGACAATGTATGGGGTTAGAAGGAAACTCGTCCGTGAAATTTGGGAGGAAAGTGTTGTTTTTTGTAATGGGTTGTCTAAATATTGTAAAAAAAATTATGTTGTTATGGAATCTGACTTTCGCGTATGGGAATTTATTTGAGTTATGTGCACTAGAATTCAGTATACATCTTCTACATGGATATTTTTGTTGATTATATTATTTTTTCAATGAACTCGATGGCATTTAAGAGAAGGGCTATCTTGCATAAGGATATGCCTGAATCGATTATGTGTTTTGTCTTAAGATGTCTCAAGGAGCCCTGGGTTGATGTGTTTGACCTCTTTGGGAAAACCCATCTCATATTCATGGGAAAATTTTTGGTATCTATCCTTACTGCTCACTTTTATATGAATTTCTATTGTGGTATACTTATAGGTCTAATTTTTCAGTGGGTGCACCGAGACCTTAACTATGTGAATTGGCTCAAGCTCGAGGTCTTGGCTTCCTATTTCAAGATTTCATATCATTTTTGTGTTTGTTCAATGTGAAACATGGTTCGGCCCTCCTTCGGCAGAGGAACCTCAGCTAGTGGAGGTTTTGGGCATAATATAAAGGCAGGTTAGCGATGAAGAAGCAACCTCATCCACTCCAAGGTAGGGTATGCAAATCCACTTCCAGCCTCATTCGAGAATCTACCCTATCATACCAAACTGACATGTAGCCTTAGATTCATCAGCTAATCTTGGGTTTCAAAGAGAAATTAAACCAACAAGTAGTTCGTGTAGATTTGGATATGGAGGAATGGTGAGATCTGGTGCCGAATCCTAGACACTACAGAGGCCAATCCTCTCAATAAAAACATACTTTCTATCTTTATTGGTTGATGAAGAATATCATGGCAAGAGCTTTGACGAATCCTTCATGTGCTCTCTCCAAGACTGATCCTGGACTCTAACAAATTCATAAGGAATTTCGACATATAAAATTTTAGATTCAGCAACAGAATTCCCATCTCAGTCGCATAGATAAACATATTTGATGTCTCCCTCAGATGAAATTATCTGGTTCAAGTGAGAAAGACCCAAGAATTGTAGAGTCTTCCAATGATTTGTAGCATGATTGACATAGTTTTGGCTTTAATTTTTTCAATGTATATATGAAAGCATTGAAAAATTTTATATTATGTTTTAGTTATCTATATTTTATGAGAATTAAGGATACTCATACATATATAGCTTTGATAGATAGTCTCAAAATATTCTATTTTTAGATGCCTTATAATGTGTTTAGGTGATCAATAGATCTAGTTTCCCAATTGACATGTTGACACCACCTAATCATCAAAAAATAGATATAACCTCTCCTTTTTAAAAAAAATGAATAAAAAAAGTCATGACAAACTTAACTAAAAATATATATATATTTAAAAAATAAAACTTTTAAAATAAATAATTAATATTTCTTTTTCTATTTCATTTATTTCAAATAATAATAATAATAATAATAATAAATCACCAAAGTATATTTAATTTATAGGTAAATATAAATATTCTTATTATTAAAGTCATTGAAATTATATAACTAAAGTTTTCATCATTTTAATTTAATTCAAAACTAACTTGAAAACATAATTTGTTAGTTTATTAATTTGTTCCCTTTCAAATGAATTTCTTTCACATGCATTAATTATATCAACTACTTTAATGGCCACCTCTATATATATTTTCCTCCAATAATCAATAAATAATATATTGTACTATTGTCGATGAGGAAAATGAAATAGAGTCTCTTATGAGTAAGGTTATCTACCATGTCTTCTTCTTCTTTTCTGAATTGGACTAATTCTATTAAGCAAAAATATGGTACATAAGATAATACAGTCAAGAGAACCAAGAAACCGGCCAACTGGAAATGATAGACTATCAACATCGGTCCCGGTGAGAGAAAAAAAGACAAGCAAGGAACTACAACAAGCGACTAGAAGGATGGAAAAAACTTACTTCTACCCAGCATTGGTAGAGTCTTCCACACAAAGTTTCTTCCCTTTCTTTTTGTTGACTTTGACCCATCCATCCTAGTGAGTATGTACTTGGTCGATTTGAAGACTGGAGTTCTCCAAATGAGGGATATCCTTATCTGAATTAGAGGAGGTGGACTCATGAAAACGTTTCTGAGTGACTGTAGTATCAGGGGGATACTCAGGAGCAGCGGTGGGCAAGTGCTTCGTCTCAGGAGCATGATCTAATTCTGTGTCACTCCCATCATCTTTTGAGCTCAATGATTCAGAGTCTACAGCAAGAGCCGGGGTACAAGGAGTCCATCTTTTGGATTTGGACTTTGTACTGTTATCCTTTTTCTTTTTTTGCAGGGAATGCGGGGCAAGGGTTCTGCAGATGCCTTGTTTGGTGACAATGGCGGCAACGGAAAGCAGTGTTCTCGTAATCTAAGATTTTATTCCATACTAAGTCGCCAACCTTGATGATGATTTGGTTGGGTAGGCCTTTTCTTATGTCTACTTCCGCACATATTCTGGCATATGTGTAGAGACCCTGAATTTCCCTTTCATAATATATTGTTACAAAGTGGCCCAAGGAATTTCCCATGCCTCTGTAGACTGCCAGATGCCATAGATGGGCTGGTAAGTTGGGAAACCTAATCCAGACAGGTGTCCTGCTGATGACAGTTGTAGCTGGGTTGAATTCTGGGAACCATGGGGTTAAGAAGAGCCTTGTTGTTCCCAAAAACCAGGGACCTTCCTCTAAGGCCTGTTCATAATGCTTTGAGTGACCAAATGATACTATGAAGAATCCTTTTGAACAAAAGTTGAACTTGCATTTTCTAGTCCAATTATAGTGGATCCATTCATAGAGTTCCTTTGTGCGTGGAAAAAGTCCATTAAATCTGCAAATGATGGCTTTTTCTGCAAATTTTTGAAGATCTTCTCTGAGATCTGGATGGGAGATCTCAATAGAGGGAACATCATCTAACTTGTCAACCAGAAAAGGCTAGGGTTTGGGGGCTTCATGGGGTTTGGGTTTCTGATAATGTAAAGCATATTTGTATGAGAAAGTAGGGGCTGAAGAAGACTGTCCAGCTGTGCCTCCTCTCAAACGAAGGGTGAACACAATAGTATCATTTATGTTAATTCTATAAACATAGAGGGGAAGAAGGTCCTCAAGTTGTTTACCTTGGTAAAGAATTCTCTGGTGGACTGAGGGTATACCAGTCCAATGTTCCAGATTTTACTTGAGATTCTACACCAGATCTGAAGAAGAAACCCATTGCAATATTTTCTTGCTTGAGAGATGCAAGATTTGGATCTGAAATGAGGCAGGGTACATTTTAAGAACTGGATCTTCACAACAACTGAGGGCTTTTTTGCTAGTGCAGACGGCCTCGTTTCTCTTCATAAATATGCTGAGTGGGAGGGGATCGCCTTCTGTCCAAATCCAGAACCCGAAATTATTGCAATAGGGGGTAGCGGCTAGAGCCACAGCCAGGGCTGTGATTTATTTTGTAGCAGGGCAAGCTTTTGTTGTTGCGCCCGAACCCACCGTGATGTAGGCAGCCACAAAGAGGCATGGATCAGGGAGCCTAAGCCGGACTTCGTAGGGCGCCGCATCAAAGCTTTTTTCTGGGCTGATGACAACCCCTATATCATCGCCATCTACAGCATCCTCGCGGTCGAAGGTCAAGACGTCAGGGATAGGTATTGCAGGAGTTGTATCTGCATTTTCGTGGAAGGCGGCAGTAGAGCTGAATGTAACCCTAGCGGTGGCCATTTCCTCTCTCTCGAAATTTTCGTGTCTTGACCCTCTTTTTGTTTTTCAAAGATTTTGACAATGTTAATCTATTGTTGTTCCTTTGATTATGCAGCCATCAGTTATCTACCATGTCACGTAAATATTAGCTGCTTCATTATTATTAGTCCTTGTCATCACGACGGGGACTATTAGTAATCGATACTATACTGTAGCATTAGTCCTGTTTATTTTAAACCTATAGTTTTTAGTTTTGATACTATTGTTATTTATTAAATTAATTATTTTATTGTGGTTATTGAGTTTATTTAACCTATTAGATTGATTCAAGATTTGGAGGCTAATATGATGTTTTATCATTTTATTGGCTTCTTTTCAAGGAAAAAGGTTATACTATGCATTCATTGGAATTATGTGTTTGATTTTTGTTTTCTTTACGGAAGTAATGCTAACATTAATCAATAAACATTAAATGTTTGTGAATGTTTATTTGTTTTACAAAGGTTATAATATTACACAAGGGCCTATATAAAGAGCATGACACACGAGATGGTTGTTTGAATGCCATGGTGTTGTTTCTAACAAAAAACTACATGCCCCAACCTCAGGAGTTGGAATCGGGAGCCAAATTCAATCTTGACTGATTTTATCTCTGTATAGGAAATTTTCGCCGTTTTATTGTATATTTAAAGATTCATCGATCGAGGCATACGACAGGTAAATGTGAAATCTCGGCACAAAAAATTTTCATCATTTTATTGTATATTTTATCTTTGGTTTTTCTCTAGGAACAACGATTATTTAATTCAAGAAACGACAAATTCATTTTGTTCCAATGAAAAACTATTTTTTGAGGTTTCCACCTTCATCTTGATGGCTTGCAATTAGTTTTAGTGAAATTTTCATTGAATTTTCATCAGATTTGTTGAAAATTATGAATAAACACAAATAGAAGGATGTGTTTCCCCCACAACACTGAGAATGCAAAAATATGCGGAAAAAATAATCACATACAGACACACAATGAGAAACACAGGAGAGGAAATCTTTTTCAATTTATTCAACTATTGTCTTTTTCATCTCATTCCTTCACTATCTACAAAATTAAATTACATTTGTTTTATACAAAATTGGCGGAAGTATGAAGATTAAATACATTTTGATGTTGAACTCGACGTAGAACCAAAAAATCGTCCTTCTGCTTGATTCTTTTGTTTCTACATGAAACAGTGTACAAAACACAAAACAACGTACGGAATGCAAAATAACAGACTTGAAATTTTATGGGTTCCTCCTACGAAACCAAATCACATCCATGCCTCCATCGCAAATCAGAAATCGGAGATTATAATTTTTAACTTGGGAGCTTATGGGAAAACTTAAATCTTTGTGATTTTGATGTGCGACAACACGATTACATCGCAACTTAACATTTTTACTTTGTGGGTGCTACCATCCTGAACTTGTGGGCACCTTTTGTGCGATATACTCCTCGGCTTGCCAGATGTGATTGTGATTGCATCGTAACATAAATAACATAACTTGCAGGTGGCTTAAAGGTAATTCGTAAACTTTTCGAAGTGTGAAATTGTGGGCAGTCAAAAAGGTAAAATATAAAAACATGTGAAGTGCAGGCGCGCTTAAAAGGTAAATAGAAAAACTTGTGAAGTGTGGGCTGCGATGCGGTAAGGTTGAGGCTCCCACTAGATCGCATCAACGAGGAAATAAGTTTCGGCGAAGCGCTTAAAGGTAAATGATAAATGTTTCTAAGTGCAGGCCGCTGTCAGTTAAGTGGCGGTAAGTGCGAAATAAAAAAAAGTAAGAAATAAAGGAAATTTAAAGGTTTTGTGGTGGATTTCAAATGTGGCAAAGGTATGGTGGGTACCGCCAATATTGCATCGACAAAAATATAACATTCAGCGAAAATTCTTAAGGGTAAACCAAAAAACTTGTGGGCTATAAATTGTGGGCAATGGAAAGTCAATGGCTGGTAATAAATTAAATGTAGAGAAAGGGCTCGAGTACCCTATTTTTTGATTTTTCATGGATTGTGTAAAAATGCCTTCGGATTTGAAACCTGCGCCTTGTCCTTCCTCCACAAAAAATCAATTTGGTTGTGGGTTTCTACCAGTTTACTCATGGAGGTGGTTTGGAGTATTTCCAACACTCCCCCTTAATCACACCTTTCGCCATCAATCATTCCCAAACACTTTCTCAGATAAAAAAAACTCTTTTGTCCCAATGGCTTTGTGACGATATTTCCAAATTTTTCCTCTGACCTGCAATGCTGCAAAACAATTTCATCATTGTTAATTAATTACCTTATGAAATGGTATTTCGCATCAATATGTTTTGTTCTCTTCTGGAAAAGAGAATTCTTTAACAATGCAATTGCTGAGCTATTTTTACATAAAATTGTGGTTCCTTTGTCTTGTTCATGACATAAATCTCTCAGCATCCTTCTCATCCAAACTGCTTGGCATGTTTTCTCTATTGCTGTTGATAATGAAACTATTGGTTGCTTCTTGGAAGCCCATGAAATGGCTCACAATCCCAAATGAAAAACATACCTTGATGTTCTCTTTATGTCATCAACACTTCTAGCCCAATCACTTTCAGTGTAACCAATCAGCTTAAAATCATCAGATGCGGAGTATAGAACACCATACTCCTTTGTTCCATTTACATACCTCAATATCCTCTTCACTTCTTTCTAATGTGTCTCCTTGGGTGTATCCATGAATCTGGATATCAAGCTTACTACATACATTATATCAAGCCTAGTTGTAGTCAGATAAATTAGACTCCCAACCATGCTTTTGTACAATTTCGGATCGACATTCTTGCTACAATCTTCCTTGGTAAATTTCAACCCCATGAAAGTTGGAGTTGATGATGGATTGTTGTTCTATATATTGAACCTTTTTAAAACTTCTACAACATACTTTTCTTGGGAGATAAAAAAATCCCTTTTTTGTTTGCTTTACTTCTATGCCCAAAAATATCTTAACAAACCCAATTTAGTCATTTCAAACTCACTTTTCATGACTGCTTTGAAATCAGTAATGAGAGAAACATCATTGCCTATAAAAATCAAATCATCTACACATAAACCCACAATAATAATTTTACCATAACTTTCTTTGATGTAGAGTGTGGGTTCACCATCACACTTGTCGAACCCATTGTCTATCAGGCATGCATCAATCCTTCTGTACCATGCTCATGGTGCTTGCTTCAGCCCATAAAGAGCTTTCCGCAACTTACACACTTTCTGTTACTGGCCTTTTATCTCATCGCCAGGAGGTTGTTCAACATACACTTCCTCTTTCAACAATCCATTCAAAAATGGTCACTTTACATCCATTTGATAAACTTTCCATTTTTTTTGTGTTGTTATAGACAACACTGTCCACACTGTCTCCATCCTTGCAACTGGTGCAAAGGTTTCCTCATATTTTATTCCTCGTTGCTGCCTATAGACTTTGACAACTAGCCTTGCTTTGTGCCTTTCTATCTTGCCTTCAATGTTTCTTTTGGTCTTATAGACCCATTTTACTCCAATAACTTATTTTCCTTGTGGGACGTCCACTAAATACCATGTCTCATTATTTTCTACTGCTCCTATCTCTTAATTCATTGCTTCAATCCACTTTTCTTCTTTGACTACATCTTTAGAATGGATTGGGTCATCAACATGACAAAATAATGAAAATAAAGAATTCATACCAGCATTATTATCAACTTCTTCTTGCTCATAAATTTAACTTATATTTTTTAGTATTGGTATTCTTGTATTTGCTGAAGATGTGCTTGGAGTTGCACTTGAACTCAAGGTAGTTTCTGATCCTTGTGGTGTTCTTGGGGAAGTACATCCTTTATTTCTCAATGTTTTTCTATTTCTTGCTTGCAGTGTGCTCTGTTCATCTTGTGTAGGTGGAGGAGGAGCCATCATTGAGGAATTACTTTCTACAATCAATTCCTCTTTGTCTTCATGTGAGATACATGTCTTCACATTGACAGTCTTCTCTAAACTTTCATCCCAAGCTTCTTCTCCTATGAACTTAACATTTTTGTTTATTATTACTTTCTTGGTTGATGGATTATATAGCTTGTAAGCCTTTGATTCGTCATTGTATCCAATAAATATACACTTCTCCCCCTTGCTATCCAACTTCTTCCTTAATTAATGCGGGACATGTGCATATTCCACACATCCAAACACTCTCATGTGAGTGACAAACTACTTTGTTCCACTCCATGCTTTTTCTGGAACTCTATTCATAACACTTTTGGTTGGGCATCTATTTAAGATATATGTTGCACGAGAGACAGCTTCTACCCAATACTCATTTGGAAAATTCTTTGCGTTCAACTTACTTCTTACCATGTCAATGAGGGTCCTATTCTTTCTTTTTGCTACACCATTTTGCTGAAGTGTATACCTTGCGGTAAAATTCTTGTGTATTCCAAGCTCCCTACAGAAACCTAGGAAGTATTTGGAGATATATTCTCCACCTCTATCAGTTCTCAACACTTTTCTGTAGTGTCCACTTTGCTTCTCAATAAGAGCTTTGAAGTGGTAGAAGTTTTCAAACACTTCACTTTTCTGTTTTAGAAAATAGACGCATGTCTTCCTTGTGTAATCATCTATAAATGTCAAGATATAGTGATTTCCAGCTAAATTTTATGGCGTTTGCTTTGGTTCACATAAATATGAGTGTACAATCTCCAGAGGTTCCTTTTCCCTTATACTCTTTCCTGTTGGAAATGATTCTTTGTGTTGTTTTCCCAAGATGAAGCCTTCACATAGGCTATCTGGTTTCTCCATCAGTGGTAATCCCTTTAATATGCCTTTTCTATGAAACAAGTTCAAACCTTCGAAATTGAGATGTCCAAATCTCAAATGCCATAAATAGTTCTCATATTTCAGCTCTTCTTGAAAGAATTATTTTGTGGTAGCTGCTACAACACCTCCTTCCTTCAATTCTGACCTATTCTTGAGAGGAAACATTCTATTTCTTGTCATACACACTTTTCCAATGAGCTATCTACTTGGAGGTTTATCCATTATTGTGCACACATCATTTTTAGAAAACACATTATAGCCCTTTTGCACAAGTTATCCCATGCTTATAAGGTTACATTTCAGGCTAGGGAATAATAGACATCTGGAATGAACTTCTTCTCACCCTTATTTGTTAATATGTTTACTCTTCCTTTCCCCATGATAGAGACTTTCTATCAGTCCCCGTTGTCACTTCAAATTTCACACTCTCATCTGTATAGGAAAACATTGCTATTTTTCTAGTCGTATGTTTACTACACCCTAAACCTAAGAACTATACATCTTCTTGTTTTTCTTGTGCTACATTATAAGCTAAAGGCACACTCTGATGGTTCCGATTTTCTTTTGTAAAATTTACACTAGGTTTACTACCCATGTCATTTTTATTATATTTAAATTCATTTGCATAATCACCATAATTTTTCCAATCATGACATTGGACTTGAGATTTATCATACCTCTATCCTTGTGATTGATTCTGGCTTGAAACTTGGCTTGGATTATGATTGCTACCCCTTCCACTCGTGCTTGCAAGGCTGCTTCTTACACCTATGTGTGGGATTCTTCCTCTTCCTCAGTAATTTTATCTTCCTCGACCTCTACCTTGACCAAAATACATTTGTGTCTTAAATTCATGCTCCAATGAGTAATTTGTTTCTCTATTTAATCTTTTCTCATGGGACATCAGTGATGCATGAAGCTCATCCACTGAAAACTATGAGAGATCCTTTGTCTCTTCTATTGCCACTACTATGGCATCAAACCTTGATGGTAGACTACTCAAGACTTTCTCAACTATTCTCCTTTCTTAAAGTGTCGCTCCATGAGACCTAATTTGGGTATCCAACCCAATCACATGTGTAAATAATGAGTCTATGTTATTAGACTCTTTCATACAAAGAGTTTCAAAATCTCTTCTCATCATTTGAATTTTTGTTGTCTTCACCTTTTCCATGCCCTGATAGGTTATCTGGAGGGTATCCCATGCCTCCTTGGACTTCGTTTCTCCTATAATCTCTAATAAAATACTCTCATGTACTACTTGGAAAATATAGAAGAGGGCTTTGGAGTCCTTCTTCTTATTTTCTATCAACAAATCTCTTTTTGCTTGTGTCAAAGCATTATATGTTGATGCATTTGCTGGTCCTTGGAAACCATTTTCCACTAGCTCCCAAATATCTTATGAGGAGAACAGGGCCTTCAATGTAGTAGCCTAATAATCATAATTATTCCCATTGAACTTTGGTATTGCAGGATTAGTTAGGCTTGTGCCTACTACTATCATCTTGATTGTGTAAACAGAACCTTATTACTATTGTAGAATGGGATTCTCAAACAACCTTTCAGCTTCTTTAGTAAAGAGTTACCCTTTATTTCACTGAGAGCCTAGACCTGCTCTGATACCATGTTGAAAATTATGAATAAACATAGAGAGAGGGATGCATTTCCCCCACAACATGGAGAATGCCAAAATATGCAGAAAAAATAATCACACACAGACATGCAATGACAAACACTGGAGAGGAACTCTTTTTCAATTTATTCAACTCTTCTCTTTTTCATCTCATTCCTTCACAATATAAAAAATTAAATTACATTCATTTTATACAAAATTGGTGGAAGCCTAAATATTAAATGCATTTTAATGTTGAACTAGACGTAGAACCAAAAAAATTTCCTTCTGCTCTATTCTTCTGTTTCTACACGAAACAAAGTACAAAACACAAAACAACATACATAACACAAAATAATAGACTTGAAATATTATGGGCTCCCCCTGCGAAACCACATCGCATCCATACCTCCATCGGAAATTGCATACCAGATATTATATATTTAAATTGGGCACTTATGGGAAAACTTAAATCTTTGTGATTGCGATGTGCAACAGCATGATCACAAGGCAACTTAATATGTTTACTTTGAAAGTGTTACCCTCCTGAGCTTGCGGGTGTTTTATGTGCACTATCCTTCTAATTTTTCCACTTGTCATTTTGATCATATCACAGCATAAATAACATAACTTGCGAGTGACTTAAAGGTAAGTCGTAAACTTTGCGAAGTGCGAAATTGCGGGCGGTCAAAAAGGTAAAACATAAAAACATGTGAAGTGTGGGCGCACTTAAAATGTAAAGGGAAAAACTTGCGAAGTGCGGGCTGCGACCCGGTAAGGTTGAGGGTCCCACTAGATCGCATTAGCGGGGAAATAAGTTTCGGCGAAGCGCTTAATGGTAAATGCTAAATGTTGCAAAGAGTGGGCTACAGGTGGTAAAGCAGAGGTAAGTGTGAAATACGAAAAAGTAATAAATAAAGGAAATGAAAAGGGTTTATGGTGGATTTCAAATGTAGAAAAGGTATGGTGGGACCCATCGATATCAAATCGGAGGAAATATAACATTCAGCAAAAAGGCTTAAGGGTAAACCAAAAAACTTGTGGGTTGCGAACTTCGAGCAACGATAAGTCAATGGCAGGTAAGAAATTAAACACATATAAATGGCTTGGGTACACTGATTTTGGATTTTGTGTGGATTACGTAAAAACACGTTTGGATTTGAAACCTGCTCCTTATCCTCCCTGCACAAAAATTCAATTTTGTTGTGGGATGATGCCACTTTATTCATGGTGGTGGTTGGGAATATTTCCAACAAAAATGTGCATGGAGTTGCTTTAGTCACCAGTTTATTTTGGTTGGAGGATGCCTAGGGAAAGTTGATACTTCTGGCCTTTGCTTGTGTAATAATGGGATTTTTTTGGGGGGGGTTTTAAATTAAATATTGCGTTGTTGCAAAGTTTAAGTTCTCTGAATTGAATATTGGTATACAATGGACTGCAATATTTTGTTTGGTGATTTTGTTGTTGTTGACTCCTACTGGTGTTTAATCATTTTCTTCTATTTGTTTGAATGTGAAGAAACCCTCATTTTCTAGACTAACATTTGCTCAAATGAGGAGTCCCAAGTGTGATTTGTATCAATGTGCAGAATAGGGAGATCGATATTTAGATATATTTTGCTAGATAGGCAACAACTATACTGAAATTTCAACTAGCTAGTGAGACTGTTTGGACTGTGTGATTTATATTTAGATATATCTTGCTGGATAGGGAGAAAAGACATTGAAACATCAACTGGCTAGTGAGACTGTTTGTACTATGAAATTTTTATCGATGTGCGGGATAGGGAGTCCTATATTTAGATATATCTTGCAGGATAGGGAGAGACTATATTGAAATCTATTTTTTTATCAATTGTGGCCAACATACAGAACATTGTTTGTCCCACAAAGATCTGCAGTAGACATGAAGCTACTAGTGACGCCCAAGTAGGGGGTGTACATACGGCAAGGAAACGTGATCTGCCTGAGTGAATGCAACAGAGCATGACCATATCGAAGCCCTTACTTAAGGAAAGGCTACCTATGAGGACATAGCAATAAGATACATGAAATAAAAACTTCGGCCATAGACCTAGGGACTTTGTTTAGTATCTTGTGCCAATCGACTTCGTCATCCCTAAACTTTTCCTTTACTCCTAGTATAGAAGACTTCTATTGCTGGGGTATCCAGGCTTCAATCTACATCTCTACACATCAGGTAGGCTTTCCCAAAGTTTTAGTCTCAAATTAGGCGAAATATGGAAGTCTTCGTCTTTGTTGACCGGAGTTTGCAGGCTCCTTATGTTAGTTGGACCGAGGAGCAGTTCTTTTCTGTTGTTCATGATATATCGTTATTTCTAGAATTTATAGTTGATGTTTCTAGGGGTTATTACTCTATTAGATACTGGAACTCTTGTAACTGAAGTAATCCCACTTCCTTCCTTCCCTCACCATCACCATTATTGCCAGAAAAAAAAGCCTTCTAATCCAACTTCCCAAGCACCCACTTCCTTCATTCCCTCCCCATTATTGCCAGAAAAATCAACCTTATCAGCTAACTTCCCCAGCCAACAACTAGAGGTACCGAGAAGATGAAGACCAAGTTTTCTCGCTCACCTCACCCTCCTCTCCGTTTGGTTGAGACGAGCGAGGGAAACCAACTCGTCCAACTTGTCCAAACTTGTCCAAGTACATATGACAATGTTATGCCTCCAAATTGATGTACTTTAAATACTACATTCAATCGTTTAATCACCTTTTTAAAATCCTTTAATATTTCCAACCATGGTCTTCTCCTCTTTGTAACTGCATCACCTGTTTCCATTTTGTTGGATTGAATGAAATCCATATATTAGGAAGCTTCCATTGTCAAGCCATAACCTAAAATATGGAAAGACTAAACAACATGATTTTATTCAATAATCTCATTTCCCTCATTAATATTCTTAGCTAGCCTGTGGCCTGGATCGGCTACTGTATTCAATAATAAACATGTGATCTTTGTGTATTTCATTCATTGAACTTGATTACATTTATACTTGATAAATTGGTTTAGAAATTAGTTATCACTAACTACTATCTTCCTAACTTCCTAACTACCTAACTGAACAGGAACCCTAAGGATTCTTGTAGGATTACAACATTTACCCCTTTAATTCTAAGGGACATCTGACATACCAAGTAAAGATCTAAATTTTTCAAACTTTTCATGCCCTAATGCTTTGGTAAAAATATTTGCAATTTGTTCAGAAGTTGGACAATGTGTCATATAAATTTTTTTGGCCTCTACATGATGTCGAATAAAATGATATTTGGTGTTGATATGTTTGGTTTGATCATGAAACTTTGGATTCCTGGCCAACTCAATTGCAGAAGAGTTGTCGACAAATAAAGGAGTTGAAGCTCTTTTTTTCTCCTGCAAATATTCGAGTATTTTTCGAAGCCAAATGATTTCCTTAGTGGCTTGATTTCCTGCAACATATTTGGATTCGGTGTTATAATTAAGAGGAACATATTTCTTGCGCGATGTCCAACTAAGTTGATCCATGATTCATCGAATATCCAAAAGTTGAGACTCCATGTTCTTTATCTCCATCAAAACATGAATCTAAATAACCAGCAAGATGGAAGTCTAAAACTTTGAAATATTTTATTTCGTAAGTTTTAGTTAATTTTAAATACTTCAAAACTCTTTTCGTTGCAACCCAATGCCCCTCACAAGGATGAGGCATAAACCTGGAAAGTATTCCGACAACAAATATTATATCAGGATGAGTAATAGAAAAATAAATCAAACTTCCAACAAGTTGCCTATACATTGTTGGATCTTCAATCGTCTTTCCTTATTTGGAAGTGAGTTTCAAATTCTTCTCCATTGGAGTAGAAACATGATTACATTCAATCATACTAACTTATCAACATATTTCTTCTGAGAGATGAAAATATGTTGTGGTTTTTCATCAACTTCAATTCCAACATAATCATTAACTAAACTTAAATCTGTCATATCAATAACCTTTTTTAATTCCTCTTTATATATGATATATATTGATCATTGTTTTGTGTGATCATCAAATCATCAACCTATACAACTAGATATACAACTGATCTGCCAACTTTCTTAACGAAAAGAGTTTCATCATCTAGGTGAAAATGTTTATAATTTAATTTAAGAAGATGTTCAGTTAGCTTCTCATACCATGCTCGTGGCGCTTGTTTCAAGTTGTACAAAGACTTCATTAGTTTGCGAGCCTTTTTTTCTTTCCCTTTAACAAAAAAACCTTCTAACTGCAACATGTAAACATCTTCTTTCAAATATCCATTTAAAAAGGCAGTTTTGACCTCCATATGATGAATTTTCCATTCTTTCTGAGCTGTAATAGAAAACAAAGACCTAATAATTCCCCATTTAGTTGTAGGATAAAAATTCTTTCTATAGTCAATACCCTCTTTCTGTGCATATCCCTTCACTACAAGTCTTGCTTTGTGTTTGTCTAGTGAACCATCAACTTTATACTTAGTTTTATAAATCCATTTGTAGCCAATATATTTGATGCTAACAGGAGGATCCACCAACCTCCATGTGCCATTTTTTATGAGTGCATCATATTCCTTTTGCATTGCATCTTTCCACTTTTCATAACTAGCAGCTTCTTCAAAGCAAGTAGTTTCACAATCCACAGAAAAATAAAATTCACAACGAGAATAGTTACCTGAGGAGCTTCCAAACTTAAAATCAGCATATTTATTTGGAAATATTTGAATACGATTTGACCTTCACAAAGGTTGTGTAGGAATTTATTCAGGAAGTTTCTCATCTTCTTCATCTGGCTCAACTCTTCCTATTTCTATCATTGTTTCTGTAGAAACAGTTGCATCAACTAATTCCTCAAAAGAAAAAATGGAATTACCATCATCGACCACAACCAATTTCGCATCATTGAGAGAAGGAAACTCCACAAACTGATAAAATATAGGAATCCCCCCTTCGGGATCGGGAATTATATTATATGGTTCATAATAAGACTTTTGAGGCACAATCTATTTCATTAAGTTATCTATCAGCAATGAGGGAATCTTTATCAGTTTGAAGAAAAATTACATCTCTTGAAAAATTAAACCTTTTTTTCTCTTCATCATACAATCGGTATGCCTTAGAAGTCATGGAATACCCTAAAAAAATACATTTTCTACTTCATTCACTCAGCTTATTAATCCAATGTTTAGAAATCAAATCATAACATTGAGAACCAAAAATTTGGAAATGTTTAACAGCAAGAAGACAACTATACCACATTTCAGATAGAGTTCTATTGTTAGTGACAAAGGAAGGGCACCGATTTCTAATGTATGCCATACAGAGCACTACTTCTCCCTAAAACATTAATTTAACATTCTTAGAAAACATCACTGAAATTACCATGTTAAGAAATTTTATGTTTGTTCGTTCAACAACATTGTTTTGTTGCGAATTATATGGTATTGTGGTTTGGTGTTTGATGTCATTCTCTTGCAAATATGTTTCAAAAGCATGTGAACTATATTCTCCTCCATTATCAGTCCTTATAGTACCAATATTAAGTTGTTATTCATTTGTTGTCAAGAGATGAAATTTCTTAAACATATAAAAAACTTGTGATTTTTCTTTACGCAGATAAACCAAGCATATCCTCGAATAATCATCGATAAAAGTGAGCATGTATTTATTTCCATTCGCAGTTGATACATGCATTGCACCACATAAGTCAGAGTGTATAAGGCTTAATTTTCTTATAGATCTGGACTTATAATTCTAAAAATACTGTTTGTGATGCTTGCCCAATATACAAGCATTACATGGGGTTAATTTTCTGGGAATTGTTGGAAGTCCCTTAATCCCCTGTTGTTTCATAATTCGAATAATTTCATAATTAACATGACCGAAGCGTGCATGCCATAATAAAGAAGAGGGCAGAGTATCATTTTCTTGAACCAAAAAATTGTGTTCAATGCAACAAATGAGATACCATGCAACTTCAATAATTTACCTTCTTCCACGCTAGTCATTATAGTTTTATTGGCAATTTCTCTTCCAATTTCTACTTTACCATAAAATATGTGAAGGAAATGTCCCTGCTGTCTTATTTGCATAAGAGATAAAAAATTCCTTTCGAACTACGGAATGTAAAGAACATCATTCAAAATATAATTTGGAAGTCCAAGAATTTTTAACTGAATTGAACCAGTCCCTGATGGTTTGATTTGGGACTCATCATCAAAATACACTACTCTGTCAATATTATCACTGAATTTATCAAAAAAATATTTTCGAAAGGTCATATGACACATGGCACCTGTGTCTAGAACCCAATTGTCATACCATGCACAAAAAGAAGTACTAAAAACATCTTCCATGTGGAAATTACAATGTGTGACAACATAATGTGCATTCTTAGAAAATTGTCCTCTGTCTGGCATTATATGATCTTTATTTTGAAGAAATTTTTCTCTTTTTTCATTAATTTTCTCCCAGGGAATTCCGCAATTTGTAGCAGTATGTCTAAGTTTTCCACATCTAAAACATTTTACAGCTGGTTTATCAGAATTTTTTTTTTCATTCTGCTATCTATCTCCCTGAATATTTCTACCTCCTTGCCTCTATAATTCTTCCTACCTCGACCTCTATTACCCTTTGTATTTCCAAAAGATTCCTCTTGAGATTTTTGGTATTTTTGAGCAAGACACAGAATTTCAGTATTAGAACTATATGATGCTTCTTTCTTGCCAAAAGCCTTCTCTCTTTCTGTAATTTTCTCTACTAATTTATCAAAATCTTTATCTTTTAATTGCCCACTAGCTTGGAGAGATTCTAAGTAGTGTGAATAACAAGGGTAAAAAGCTTTTATAAATGAATTAACCAACAAATCAACTTTCACTCCAGTACATTCAATTTCATTATTGATGGCTTTAATTTCAGAGGCAAGTTTTAGAGGATCATTATCACTAATTTCCAAACTAAATAACTTCAACAATAACTGAATTATCTCCAATTCAGAATGTGAATCATAAAGCTCTTTTAGTTTTTTTATGGCATCATAAGTTGTTTTACTCTGAGTAATTTATGTGCTTACCTCTTCTAAGAATGAAGTGGATATTAAGGCAAAGGCCTTATTATCCTTACTTTTCTAGATTGCGAGTTGTTTCCACTCATCAAGCTACACTGTTGCATTCTCTCCTTCTCCTTCACAAACTCCATCCCATAAATCATTAAAAATGAGAGTATTTTTAACCTTTTTAAACCATTCCTGGTAATTTTCTTTTCCATTCAAAACAACCCCGATTAAAGATACCAAGGAATTCTACCAAGGAATTCATCTTCAAAATCTTATTTGATCTTAAAAAAAATTGATTCAACCATAGAAAAAAATTCTGCAGTCACCGGCAGAGATTTCTCCAAAAAACTCTATTTTTAACTAACAGATTCAGTGCTTCTATTTTTAAGCACAAGCACGCACACATTTCTCTTAAAAAAACACTTTATTTTTAACTTGCAGATTTAAACTTTTTGTTTCTCAACAAAGCACAGATTTCCTTTAAAAAAAAAAATACGTGTTTTTTTTTAACTTACAGATCAAACACAATGCTGGAAAAATAGTTTATCCAAAAAAAATCCTCTCTCGGGGTTCACGCTGGTAGTCAGTCCAGAAAACGACAAAATTTCCTCCACAATGCTGGTCCATCAAAATAATGTCTCTTCTACACCAGCAATTTGTTAGTAAACAAAATTCACTGGTAGTGTTGGCACAGTGCTCACAGTCTTTCCTAGGCATAGCCTGGTTCTTCTGCTAAACCGACAATCCAATTGGTCAGTGATCTATGCGACTGTCGTACAGAGGGAGAGTCACATATGTATTGAAGACAGAGGAGGACACATTGCAGGTTGAAAAACAGTCAACCACTCCCTTAACGTCAATATTTCCACCAGGCTCCTCGGATCTCAAGAGTGCTCTGATACCACTATTCAATAATAACCATGTGATCTCTGTGTATTTCATTCATTGAACTCGATTACATTTATACTTGAGAAATTGGTTCAGAAATTATTTATCACTAACTACTAACTTCCTAACTACCTAACTGAACATAAACCCTAAGGATTCTCATAGGATTAGAACATGCTGGCGATTCAGCTGGAAACTATGATAAAAGCCTGGGAAATTGTTATTGGAGGAGCAGAGCATATATTATTAAACTTTATGTCAACTGCAACAGTAGAAGGAAATTGTTACAAGAGGAGCATTGCATAGATTCTTAAAATTTATGTAAATTGCCGCAGTAGAAGATATTGGGTAGGTAAAGGACAAGAAGGAAAAGGAATGAATTATAGTCAGTACGTAAAGGCCATGAGGAGGCACCCACAAAAAATACCACTCTAGAGAGCCTATCACCATCGAGGACCACAAGAAATATTGCACAGGGCTCCCTCCTCCTTGTGAAAGGGTAATGGGCAGTGCTACTACATATTGCTCCGGGTTGCCTGCTGACAAGCGGCCTTGCTCCACTTGTAGTCCATCCAAACAAACAATTTTAAGCTAATTTTCCTACAGCCAGTGTAAAAACCAATCATGCTTTATATTATTTAAAATTCTTAGCTGGCACAACACTAAATATATTAGGATCCAGGCGTAAATGAAAATAAAATAGTTGTATTATTTGTAATGTTTAGCACATCTATGTTGTATTATTTATAATGTTTAGCCGGTACAAAAAATTAATTATTGACTTATTCTATTTATAAAAGATCCATAATCTGTAAAAATAGTAATATTGCTTGGTAATCAAAAGTTTTTAATGTAAATACTATTACTGGTTGAGTGGCATGGAGCAGTTGGCAATAGAGTTTTTTCTTGTTTTGGTTTTTGTTTTACTGTTGTTGTCAAGCATTTACTTATAGAGTTTTGGTTTTACTGTTGTTGTCAACTTGAATTATAAGATACATATCTAGGAAAGGGAATCAAAACTTCAATTTATTTTTATTTATCACTCTTGTCTTTCTTCTTTTATTGAATTTGAGGAGCCCACTTCAATTCCTTCTTATGTCGCAACAATATAATCATAAGAACTAATGGCTCTATTGACTGCTTAACCGAATAAATTGAAAGGTGCTTCAATAGGCTCTAGAACATAGGAATGTAGGTCTCGATCT
Source organism: Pinus albicaulis (assembly GCA_034641835.2). NCBI lineage: Eukaryota > Viridiplantae > Streptophyta > Pinopsida > Pinales > Pinaceae > Pinus > Pinus albicaulis. The sequence continues at coordinate 742,947,253 of CM076577.1, forward strand.
ACGTCTTCACCTGGATCATCTTGAACTAAATCATGATTACCATAAACTGCATCATCGACGGGTGAACCAACATGCTTTTGAAGCGGAAGGTATGTTGTTGGCCCTGGAATTGCTACTGCTAGTACGTATACTTCTTGATCTCTATATACGGGATATGGATGTGGACGAGATGCTGGTGGTGTTACTGTTCGATCTACTCATGTCTAATAGCACTTAGCCCTTTATGATCCACTTGAACTAGTCCATCAAGCTGTAAATAACATAGAGCAAGTGATAACCACACAATGTTTGAACCAATCGATTAAGTTGTGAATAACGTATAACCTCACGATGCAATTAGGGCCTTTGGCACCGACAATATGCAATTAGAGCCTTTGGCACCGACAATATAGCTTCTTTTATTTTTAGTTTTTGTTTTACTATTTATCTCAAGCATTTACTTACCTAGTTCTATTTTTTCTATTGTTTCAGGCATTTACTTACATAACCGTAGGGACTAGCTGCGATGCAACCTCCCTTTTTAATTTTGGCGTACTTATTATTCTATTGTTGAGATATTAATCTCACTCTCAATTATGTGTAGTTACATTTACTTCTATTGTCTATTAGGTGTCGTAGATAGTTTAGTTTCATTCAGTTTTACTTCAGTTTACTTCAGTTCTATTCCAGTCATTTATTATTGATGTTTACAATGTACTCTATTTAACTATCTTTGAATATTGAGAAGGGAAATATGTGCTCTAGTTATTTGCTCTCGTTATTTTTCATGGTATCAGAGCTAGCTTGCATAAGCCTCCCCAGAGAGCAGCAATAGAGCCAAGTTGGAACAGTAGAGAGAAAAGGCAATTGAAGAGAGTTTTTTTTTATTTTTTATTTTTTTTTAAATTTTGCACTAATGCTCTGTTTGAATAGCTTCTCAGCATTATTCTTAACGCACTTATTGAGAAGAAGCTCAACGTTATAATGTGGGAGCCAAATCTAAAAGTTGTGCTAATCATAAGTCACTTACACCAATTACAAGTAACGCGGGACATGCGTGGATCACCAGCGTTAAGCTACATGTGGGCGCAGAGTTGAATCACCTGTGTTAAGGTGAATTTCGTTACGATATTTTTTCGTTCATTAAAGTGATTTACGGTGTAATGCATGGAGGTACAAGGTTTTCAAATCATTGAATGTGATTTTAAAAATCAAACATAAGGTTTTTAAAAGGTGGATTCATTCATCAAAAGGGAAAGCTCATTTTAAAAGAGTCGATTTTAAAAAAGGTGAAAGGCATAAATAAAAGTTTTTTTTATTAAAGTTTTTTTAACTTTAATTTTTCAAAAGTTTTTATAAAGAGGTTATGAAAGAGCATGTGGTGAAGAAATTTAAAGAGGGTTTCAAGAGATTTTTTTTTAAGTCGTTAAAAGAGATTTTAAAAAAAAAAATTAAGTCTTTAAAGGAGATTTACAAAAGGCGCATATTAGCATTTAAAGAAATAATGGCCTCTTCAAGCTCTTTGCCACAGACACCAAATATGCTTGGAAAAAATTATGAATTTTGGAATTTGAGAATGAAAAATTTTCTGCAAGATCAAGATTGTTGGGATACACTTCTGATCACCTATGTAGAGCTGACCCAAGAAGCATGAGCGGCCATGACCAATAATCAGAGGAATAAAGCTATTGAACTCAAAAATAAGGAGCACAGAGCCAAATGTTGGATACAAAACTCAGTCGATGATTCTATCTTTGAAAAAATAACTGGTGCGACAACAGCAAAAGAATGTTGGGATATTTTGCAAGTTGCGTATCAAGGAAATGAGACAGTGAAAATAGTTAAATTGCAAACATTGAGAGCTCAGTTTGAAACCCTAAAGATGGCTGACACCGAGAATGTGGATTAGTTCATGACTAGAGTCATGGGAATAGTCAATCAAATCAAACTCATTGGCGAAACCATTACAAATCAGAAAATTGTTGAAACATTTCTTCGAAGACTACCCAAGAAATATGACATGATTGTGACATCCATTTTGGAATCCAAAGACTTTACAACTTTCTCAGTAGAATAGTTGATTGGATCACTTCTGGCACATGAAACAAGACTCAACCTGACAAAAGACTCCACAGAACAAGCCTTCAAAACACAACTCTCATTTGGTAGAGGCAGAGGCAGAGGATATAGAGGTGGCAACGAGCGAGGTAGAGGCCAAAGCAGTGGCATATCAGATCATCATCATGCAGTAGAGCAGTGGAGACCTCTACAAAACCGAATCCAGAGAGGTAGATCATGGAACAGATCGAGTTTCCAATGTTACTACTGTGAGAAGTTTGGCCACTATGAACAAGACTGTCGAAAGAAACAATCAGATCAGCAAAGAGGCATTATCAATCTCTCCAAAAATGAAGGAAAATCCTCAGAGACCATGTTTCTTTCATGCCATCTCTCAGAAGACAAACAAAGTGAAGACCTTTCGTTGCTGGACAGTGGATGCAGAAATCCCATGACAGTCAACAAGAATCTTCTTTCTTCTTTTGATGCTTCCATAACATCAACCATAACGCTTGGAGACCATACAAGTATTAAAGCTCAAGGAAAAGGTATTGTCCCTATTCTTACTAAACAGAATCAGAAAAAATACATCCCTGATGTTTATTATGTTCCTCAGCTAAAACATAATCTCATTAGTGTAGGAAAACTAATGGAACATGGCTATGATGTATTATTTCGAAAAAACACCTACGATATATATTACAAAGATCCTCATAAAATATTGATAGCCAAAATTGAAAAGACCAAAAATAGGATGTTTCCATTGACACTTAGAAGCCAAAATACCAGACAATATTTAGTCCACAATATATCAAGAATAGATGACACTCATCTATGGCATTCTAGGTATGGCCACATCCCAATCAAGAGTCTAAGTCTGCTTCAAAAGAACTCTATAGTCATTGGTCTACCTACTATCAGTGAAAAATTCTGTAATTTTGAAATTTGTGTCCTATCCAAGCATAAAAGAGATAGATTTCCTACGTCATCGTCAAGGGTGAAAGAGCATTTAGCACTTGTCCATATAGGCATATGTGGCCCAATGTAGACATTGTCCATTGGTGGTAGTTTCTACTTTTTGACATTTATTGATGACTTTAGCAGGAAGATATGGGTGTACTTTTAAAAAAGAAATCAGATACCTTCTCTAGATTTCTAGAGTTCAAGGCAGAAGCAGAAAAACAGAGTGGAAAAATCTTGAAAGTACTCAGATCAGACAGAGGAGGATAATACAGCTCAAATGAACTCAAAACATTTTATCGACAACAAGGTATCATAATGCAGTACACAACTAGATACACTCCACAGCAAAATGGAGGAGCATAAAGAAAGAATCAGTTGATCATGAACATGGCGAGATGCATGCTAAGGGAGAAGAAGTTATCAAATAACTGTTGGGATGAAGTAGTGTTGATGGCAGTGTATGTTCTCAATAGATCACCAACATCCAGTATACAAGATAAAATACCTCAAGAAGCATGGGATGGAAACAAGGTAAATGTGTCATAGTTTAGAATTTTTAGATCAGTAGCTTTTTCTCATGTTCCTGAAAAACTAAGAAAAAAGCTTGATGATAGGAGTGAAAGATGCATATTTATAGGATACAGTGAGCAGTCGAAAGCCTATAGACTTTACAACCCTATTACCAAAAAGTTCATTCTAAGCAGAGATGTGAAATTTTTTGAAAATAAATCTTGGTTTGATCATGTAGATGAAACTTCAAATCGTCCTTTTTATCCACCACATTCTCCAAGATTGTAGGTTCAAGAACAACCAGATCATTCTAAAAATGGAACATCATCAAGCAGTGATTCAGCCAGTGATCAATCATCTTCAGAAGAGGGCCAAAAAGCAAGAAGTATCAGAGAGATATATGAACAGGAGCATGAATTTGACCAACAGAATATGTTTTCATTTCTTTCAACTCAGCCGACTCATTTTGAAGAAGCAGTTAAAGAAAAGCATTGGGTTGATGCAATGAACCGATAAATTGTTTCCATAGAGAAGAATCAGACTTGGGAATTAGCTGATCTCCCAAGAGACAAAACCAGAATTAGTGTAAAATGGATATATAATACCAAGCTAAATGAAAAAAGAAAGATTGAGAAACATAAGGCAAGGTTGGTTGCCAAAGGATTCTCACAACAGTTTGGTGTCAACTATGGTGAAACATTTGCTCCAGTAGCAAGGTTAGACACTATCAGAACCATTTTGTCCATAGCAGCTCAACACAAATGGAAATTCTTTGAGCTTGATGTAAAATCTGCCTTCCTTAATTGTATATTACAAGAAGAAGTTTATGTAGAGCAGCCTCCTGGTTTTGAAGTGCCAGGACAAGAACATAGAGTATATAGATTGAATAAAGCTTTATATGGTTTGAAACAAGCTCCAAGAGCTTGGTACAGTTGCATCGACACCTATCTCATCAAAAGTGGTTTTTCCAGAAGCAGCCATGAATCCACTTTGCATACCAAATCTCATGAAGGTAAAATTCTTATTGTATGCCTTTATGTAGATGATCTTCTTTACACAGGAAATATGATGTTAGAAGACTTCAAAGCAGCAATGCAAGCATAGTTTCAAATCACAGATCTAGGAGTCATGAAATATCTCTTAGGCATTGAAATTCACCAATCTGCTAATGGAATTTTTGTTGGTCAACAAAAGTATGCCACTGATATCATTCAAAAGTTCAGAATGACCAATTGCAAATCAGTTGATACACCAATTGCTCAAGGTACCAAACTCAGCAAAGAAGATGTAGCACCATCTGTTGATTCCACATTGTATAAAAGTCTAGTTGGTAGTTTGTTGTATCTAACTGCAACTCGACTAGATATTATGTTTGCAACAAGTTTTTTCTCCAGGTTTATGCAGTCACCAAAGATTACTCATTGGAAGGTTGCAAAAAGGATCTCAAGGTATATTGCAAGGACCATACACGATGGTTTGTTTTATACACATTCTGAAAATTGTTCACTTTCAGGTTATACAGATAGCGATTATGCAGGGAGTTTAGATGATCGCAAAAGTACCTCAGGATATGTTTTTTCATCTTGGAACCAATTTGATTTCATGGGCATCCAAGAAACAGTCAATCGTTTCAATATCTTCTACAGAGGCCAAATATGTAGCAGCAAATACAGCAGCTTGTCAAGCAGTATGGTTGAGAAGATTATTGAAAGATATTTCAAATATTCAGAAGGAGCCAACTCCAATATACTGTGATAACAGTTCAGCAATTTCTTTATCAAAGAATCATGTTTTTCACAAGAAGAGCAAGCACATTGACACACGTTTCATTTCATTCGTGAACTTGTCAATGATAGAGACATAACACTTTCTTTCTGTGGCTCCATAGATCAGCTTGAAGATATTTTCACAAAGCCATTAGGAAAGAATGTATTTCAATTTCAAAGAGAGAAATTATGCATTATTAGTGTTTCCACTTGTAACAATCGAGATTAGGAGGCGATGTTGAGATATTAATCTCACTGTCAGTTAAGTGTAGTTACATTTAATTCTATTGTCTGCCAGGTGTCGTAGACAGTTCACTTTCATTCAATTTTACTTCAATTCTACTCCAATCATTTATTATTGATGTTTACAATGTACTTTATTTAACTATCTTTGAATATTGAGAAGGACAATCTGTGCTCCAGTTATTCACTCTCATTCTTTGTCATCTATTACTTATTACTTATTTATTTTCTAAAAAACTTATATATAATTTTTTTTAGTTAATAATTGCTTTCCTACCAACGAATAAATATAAAATGAGGAGTGAAAATGATTTCGCATTACGTTCAAACATCAAACTCAAGTCTGACTTCGCTTCATATTATATAAATTACTTTCAACGAAGTTCCTTACATGCAGTAAGTATGTCTAGGGAAGATAGCCATCCGGCCCTCTCTTTGGACACACGTCATCTTACTTTTAAAATGTTTTCCCTTTATTCATATTTGAACCACCATTACATGATTACTGCAATTTGTTGTGATATATCATAATATAATCTTCCAAAACTATTGATGTCCGTGAAGCAGATAAGAGCCAGGCTAACTTCATATAACAGAGTAAGTCCGTGAATGGTTTCGCTGTAACATGTTGGTGTCTTATCTGCTTAAATTACGTTATAATAATATCTGTGAATGAACCCTCTTTCAAGTAAGTACGAGATCAGCCTAATTATGTATTCATCTAATTAAATAATAGTTCAACGAAGTTCGGATCTTAATTTACTCTCTCCTTCGCCTTCTCATATTAATTTACTCCTGCAGCAAGCATTTTATGTGGGAGTAAGGATCCGCCCTATTCATTCACCGACCAAGAACCCGTCAGATTTAAACATTTTTGTATTCTAATTATCGCTATTATTATAAATAGTATTACGTGAACCTGTACTCCTTGCGCTTCTGGAGAAAGCGTTTCAGACATTGTTTCTTTTGCAGTGGAAAGTCTGCACCGCCCAAACAAATTTGAATGTTTTTAGTTACGGAGTGCCATTTTAACCTTCGGAATCTCTCGCTGAATTCGTAATAATTTCCTGGTCAGAAGCTCATGCCTTGACAACTTCCTCAGTAATCCAACAACAACACATTGACTCCTACATCAACTGTCCAACGTTGGGTAGATAAGATTAGGTGAATGCAATTCACTGCAAGAAATTACCTGTAAGAAGCTAGCCAATCACTTAGCTGTTTCCGTAACCCACTCGACCAGTTTATTCTACCATGTGATACGTGTTGCAGAACGCTGCTTCCGTTGGTACCATGATCAGTTGTCTCTCGCACTTTGTTGACAATGTTTGATATCGTCTTTTTATCCTTATCTTCTGGAACTAACCAATTTCAACCTTTTATATTCTTATCCATTCACACTACCAACTCTCTTTTGTTGTGTAACTAGAGAATTGCAATTCTCCCTATCCATTCACTCTACCAACTCTTTTTTGTTAGGTAACTAGAGCATTGCAATTCTCTCTAGCAAGCCAGCAAGAGCATTGCCGCTCTCTCTGCTAGTGTTTTAGAGTAGTTGAAATGGGAAGACAATGTTTTTGATAGGGTTTCCATGTACTTTTTTCTACATTCCAGTTTCTTTTTTGAAGTGTTTCCCTAGTATACCCAAGGGTGTGTCATGTTGAGCTATGAGACCCTTATGCTGACATTTTGAGCTATAACAAGTATGGAATTTATGTTGAGCTATGAGAGACGCTTGTGCTGACATTTTGAGCTATAACAACTATGGAATTCATTTCTCGACTACCGAGGACATATGATTTCGAGCTATAACAAGTATGGAATTCATTTATGGACTACCAAGGACATATGATTTCAGGATGGTTGAATATGGCACATTTCCTACCATGCAAGAAAACCAATGATGCTACTAACATGGTGGCCTTGGTTTTTCAATATATTGTGAGGTTCCATGGACTACTAAGGAGTATCACTTCTGTTAGAGATACAAGGTTCATTAGATACCTTTTTAGGATATTTTGGAAGAAGATGGCTAAAAAGTTTTTCTAGATTTTATCATATCACCCATAAACAAATGGATAGATCGAGGTGGTTAATTAAAGCCTTGGGAATTTGTTGAAAAGTTGGGGTAGAGTAAAACCAATTCAGCGGGATTTATTTTAGCCGAGGATGACTACACCTACAACAATCTAATAGGTTTGTAGGAAAGAGTCCATTTCAAATTGTTTATAGAAACTATCGAAAGGGAGTGGTATATTTGGTGAAGTTGACAAATATGGAAGATAAAAGGAGTATTAATGCAAGTCAGATTATAGAGGGAATACAAGAAAATCATGAGCAGGTTAACCAAAATATATGGTAAAGAAATGTCATATATAAGTAAAGGATGTTGAATTTTGTAGCTATGGTCAGTCTTCATAATTAATATTTTAGCCCTTGATGTATTTATAGTGATGAATATAAAGCATGTTATTCATGCTACTATCAAAAGAAGAAAATATGTGACATGTTCTTCAAGTCAATTTTTAAAAGAGAAATTTCAAATTTATAATATAGAATTTCTTGGCCACAAAACTTAAAATTTACCCTCCAAGAAATCATGTCGTCTGGTCATACCCATTCGACCTCCTCATCAAGTATAAATTGAAGACTTCGACCTCATCCAAAAGGAAATTTGGTGAACATATGTATAGAAGAAACTGAGACCATCTTAGCAAGGAAAAAGGACAAATCTAAGGAAAGGAAAAAGGGAAAATCTAAGGAAAGAGTAATGTTGAATCTCAGGAATATTTGTGGTAAAGTTTCTAGGCTTATGTGGGTAGCAGAATTGAACTTTCCTAAGAGAAGAAAAAGGTAAAAATTTGGCCCTACTAGTGCAGTCTAGGTCGAATTAATTAGACACCATTGTTACTTGACATAAGGGCAGTTGAACATGTTTGACTTAGTTATAATATTGTTTAGTTCAAGCTTGTATATGATTAGATGTATCTATGTTCAACTTAATGATTTCTATAAGGAAAAGGTTTTTGTATTTTCCCCCATGTTGGTTTTCCCACGATAAACACTTTTGTCTCTTGTTTGGTTGTCTCTCTATGATCTTATTGGATTTTTTCTTCTATTGTTGAGATCTTTTGTGTAATTGATTTACGATGAATTTGATCACAAGAAAAGATTAACGTACGCAATCATAAGTACTTATCAATTAACAAGATCCTTTGAAAAACAACATGGTAGCAAATCTTAGGTGAAAGAAAAACCTTAAAAGAAGTCAATATAATTCAAGATATCCTCTACGACTTATTATGTCATCATTACTAGAAAACCAGGTACTATTATGTTTGAAAAGGGGACAAATTCTAGATCTATCTAGTTGTATGTAAGATGAATAGGAAAAAGGGTCGAAGCCTGAATTTAATCTCAACAAAAATCTAAAGATAGCTCAAAATACAGTAAAAAGTAAGAATAAGGAACACTAAAATTGTATCTGAAAAATGTCATTTATGTTCTATAGAAAGGAAGGAAGAACGAGTTTTGAAAGGAGGCCTAAAAAGCCTCTGATTCGACCTATTGTGGAAGGTTAAAAAGTCTCAAATGATTCACTAATAATTTATGCCTCAGAAGCCCAAATTCCTGAGGGTGAATGTGTTGCAGGAGGGATTCATAATCTATCTTAGTCCAAGAAGACTCAGATTTTATGACTAGAGAGAAAAAAGGCCTCAAGGTCTGTTAGAGGAAGGAAAAGAAAATTAACAAAATATTTAGAGGGAAAAAAAAATCTCAGCCCTACCTTAAGTAGATTGAGACACCTCAAAATCCAACTTACGATTTGTTTTTACCTTTTCTTGGATCATTCATTCATACCTTATTCATCAATGAAAAGTCATGGAGCATAACCCAAGTCATGAAGCATAAGCAAGTGGAGCATAAGGAAAGTGTATGAGATCTAGAAATTTTTGTTTCAAATACTTAGTGTATGGAAAACATTGTGCATAGAATAAAGGATGATAAATCAATAACAAAGCTTAAGTTTTTTTATATTTCTCCTTCTTGAATATTTTTCCTAGATACTAAGACTAAAAAATATATACAAGACACATTTTTCAGGGATTATATTGCATAATGGCTTCATGGAAAACACATCACATTAATAGGATCATGAGTATGAGGCTTAGGAATACAGAGGTGAAGAAAATCTATAAAGAAGTCTACCAAAATTTTAAAGTTTCATTCTTGGATTATAAGGTTTGTATTATCGCTTAGTTTGTCCAAGTTTTTAGCTAGAAGGAATGATATATAATAGCCTTTTCAATGAATATGCTTGAATTGTATAGAACTGGTTTCACAAGAGATTAAACAGGATTGTGATCTTTCCCTCTATCTAATCATAATATTGTATCAAAATTCCGATTTATTATCTCACAATTGTTGAAGAATGTAACTAATATTGTTCTTCATAACTGCATTTGAGTCATGATGTAATGCATTTCTCAAAAGAAAGAAAAAACAATTTTATTATTAAATAAATTCGCTTATTAAAGTGTGGGTTTCATGTTTGGGTCAATTGTTTTGAGCTCAAACCCTCCATTAAAGGCATCTAGGGTTTATGTCAAGTGTCATTTTCCATGTCATAATGTAAAATACCATTCATGGGCTTCATTTGTCAATAAATAAATTTATTTTAATACAAATTAGGTCTTATATGTTGATCTGGATATGAATATTAGTGTTTGGTTTGCTATGATACAATTCAGAATATAAACAAAGTGCTTGAGTATTATGAGGTTAATTGTAAGTTAAACATGTTTTTTTATGTAAATTTCTTGAGCAATTTAACATTAACGAAACATTGAACAACAACATCTAACACACATGAAAATCACCATATACAGTAACACAATAGCACATGATGAAGGAGTTCACCCCACCTGGGCTATGTCTCTCTAGTCCAGTTTCCAATGGCTTGGCCCTCTTCTTTAATGCTCAAAAGTGTGATTACATATGTTTACATTGCTCAAACAACTCTAAAACATGTTCCATTGGCTCCAAAATGCCAAAAAATGCCTGTGTAGCCTCATCTGCGTCAAATTTGGTCAAAATTGAATAAGTTATGACTTTCCCATGTATTTTCACTATTCACTCCACATTTTCCACAAAATCTGGCACCATCCTACAAATCTGCCCAGAATTCAGCTAACTGAGCACCAATTTCACCAAAAACTAGGCAAAATTGTTGGCACTTTAATTTTTCCAATAAGACCTAAACTCTGAATTTATTTTTTAAACAAAAAATGTCACATTTTTGTTTCTAACAGCCGACGATTACCACTAAAGGTCGACATATGGCAGATAAGGTGAGTGGTTAGGCATATGGTCCCATCACTCTGGTAGTTATGGTGGAGGTCTTTGGCAGTGGACACATGCCGTGTTCAACGGAGTTAACATTAAATGTTATGGTTAGTGGGGTGGGGAGGGGGGGTAGCCTTCCATGCATGGTCCCACACCCGGTGGTGACCAGGGTTGGGGCTAGACCCTGGCCCCTCCCCTTAATTCAGAAACAACATTATAATAAAATTATATGAAGACCATAGTAGGTTAAGGAACATAACAGGCAGTGCAACGATAATGTGTTTGGCTTGTGGTGGTGAGATCTTCTGTTCAACCCCTACGAGGTGTGATTTGACCCTTACCATAATTTTGGTGGCCCTCGAGCTGCCACATGGCAGCCCCTAGCTGGGCCACCTAGTAGCTAGTGATTGGCCATTAAATAAACCAATTAAAAACTACCAAGTCAATCAAATCAAAACGTGTCACTTGGCATAATACCATATGCTGGAGGAAAAATATTGGCCAAGTCAACCTGTATAGTCACCTTGTCACGTAGGCATGCCCAGTCAGCTGTACGGAATGCTGAGTGGGTTGTCTTGAATTTTTTTTTAAAAATTTGAATGTTTGACAAAGTGGACATAATGCATTCCTGGGAGCATGTGGTGTCAGTTTTCTGTGAAAAAATTTTCATCGGATTTAGAGCGACAAGATCTATGTGGTCATTTAGGATCCACACCATTTCGACAACTTTCATTTTTTAGCATAATTTTGAGCACCTAATCCCTCCTCCCCACTAGAAGCTTTTGGATCCCAAAATATCACTTTCAATTATTCAGTAGATAAGGGTACAATTCCCTGCCCTTTCCAATCTCGATCCATTTTCCCTTCGAAGGATTTGTGGCTTTGATCTCTACACGAAGGTATTCTACAGTCCCTCATTTTGATGTCCTTGTTCTTTGGTCAAGAATTATGTCTTATTGAAGCTCGTCAAGGTATTAACGAGAAAATTATTCAATAGAAGGAATTTGAACCTATTCTCTTTTATCTTCAATAATCATGACCTCTTTTTGACAAAGGGAGACCTCCTAAAAAATCCATAGAAACACTCTCCCATGGACGTGAAGGCACAAAAAGTGGTGTGTACAATCCTAACTTCCTATTGCTAGGCTTACTGACTACACATAATGAGAAAAAATTATTGAAATGTGACACACTTTCAAACATATGAGGCTAATAACAATACCTCTGAAGATGTGCCACTATTTTTCTTACACCAAAATGTCCAACAATAAGAGAAGTGTATGAATCCCTTATGACATTCACTCTCACCCCTGTGGAATACAAAGCTTTCCCAAATGATACAACAAGTTATTATGTACAGGGTAATCCAACTTGTATAGTTGGTTTCCTTGACTCAAGCTTGCATAAACATCTTGAAGTTCATTATCAAATGCATATTTCTCAACACAATTTTCATGCAAAACATAATTATGCTTGAGTAAAGTAGTTGCACTATTAATAGTCCTAGAAAGAATATTAGCAACCTTTTTGTATATACCTTTCTTATACTTAATGACCAAATGGAATTGTTGTAGGAAACCCATCCATCGAAAGTTCCTTAATTGTTGAAACTTAGTTTGTATTGCAAGTATTTCAATGGTTGGTGATCTGTGTGTATGATGGTTTCCTTTCCCATCAAGTACTGTTTCCACTTTTTCACACTTCGAACAAACACATAAAGCTCCTTGTCTTAAGTAGGATAATTAATCACTACACCATTGAAATTTTATGAATGAAATTAAATGGGCTTGCCATGTTGCATAAGGATTGCACCCATGGCATAGTCGCTTGCATTAGTTTCAATCTCAAAGGGTTGTCTCAAGTACGGTAGTGCAAGTATTGGGGATGAAATCATCTTCTCTATCAAAGCATTGAATGCTTTTTTCTGCTTGCCTCCCCACTGGAAGACCTTTTTCACACTTGTGAATGCATGCAAATGAGTTATGATGGAAGAGAATTTAGCATTAAAATTCCTGCAATATTTGGCTTCTCCCTAAAACATTCTTACCTCAGTGGCTATCTTGGATGTTGGCCAATTCACAATGACCTCAAACTTAGAAGGGTCTATCCTCAACTCACCTCCTCCAACAATATGCCCCAAGTACAACAAAGAAGTTTTACCAAACTCACATTTTCACATCTTCAAAAACAACTGTTATTTCCTTAAGACATCAAGTAATTTTCTTACATACATGACATGTTCATCAAGTGATTTACTAAAAATTAAGATATCATCTAAGTAAACAATGAAAAAATCATCAATAAATGGCCATAGACATCATTCATCACACCTATGAATGTAGCAGGTTCATTACATAAAAAAAAGGCATAACAAGACAGTCAAACAAAACTTGCTTTGTTTTGAATATTGTCTTCTAATTGTCACCTTCAACAATTCTAATTTGATGGTAGAGAGTCCTTAAGTCCAACTTAATAAAATATTTTGCATCTTTCAATTGATCAAGTAAATCATCTATTCTAGGGAGTGGATAATGGTTCTTTACCGTAATCTTGTTCAATGAATGGAAATCTACACACATGCACCATGTTCCATCCTTATTTGGCACCAACACTATAGGTGACCCACACGGCGAAGTACTTGGTCAGATGATCCCTTTGTCCAACAACTCTTGAATTTTGTTTTTGATTTCAACACTCTCCATCATTGACATACTATACATTCCAATGTTAGGAAGATGGCAATCTTGTTGCAACTATATTTCATGTTGGATTCCCCTCTTGGGAGGCAATACCTTTGGTTCCTGAAAGATCTCATTATTTTTATTAACCACTTAAATGAAATCAGATTTCAACTTTGGATCACAACCTTGAAACGCTTCATAATCAACATAATTCTTTGGTTTAGTCATGAGAAACACAAAAATCTTGCTTAAATTCACTAGTCTTTTCATTTTCCCTACATTAACTAATGAAACATTTAGTTTCTTGCGATGAGCTTTCACAATATACTCCACACCATATTTGAAAAAGTGGTATGTTTTTTCATGGTGATAGAAGATTTCTTTTTGATCATATAGGTAAGGACTTCCCAAAACAATTCCTGAAATATCAAGTGATACAACATCTAATTCAACTTTGTTAATGAATTTTGTTATAATTGCCAACCAAAGAATACACTTTCTTCTAACATGTAAATTTGTGTTCTTGCATATCAAACCCAATGGATATAGTTTGTGATGTGGAATGGTTTCAAGATTAAGTTTCTTGAATAAGTCTTCAAATATTAAATTACCTTGAGATCCACTATCAAATAGTGTGTCGATTTTTGAATGTTCTGAAATAACCCTCACATGAAATAATTCAATCCTTTTTTCTTCATTTGGAGTACTAGCGTGACAATTTGATGAACTAGTGCTAGCAATAGATTTTGTTCCTTTCATACCCATGGCTGTAATTTTAGTTTCATCACCTAATTCGGATCCCAAATCATGTTGAATGGTTTCATTTATTTTTTGTTTTCCCTTTCTTTTTAATTTACTAGGCCTCCTCTCTGGATGAAGCTTCCAACAATGGTCTTCATCATGACCTTCTTTGGAACAATGTTTGCATGTCATTTTCTCTCCTTCCTTTTTAACGGATAAATTTTTCTTTCTCTTTCCTTTGAGACCCTTTCTCTCCACCCTTAAATGGATTATATTTAGCCTCTTCTGTAATATTTTTCCCTCTTTCCTCATGGTGAGTGGCTTGCACACAAACCTCATCTAGACTAGTGGGATTGAACATAAGGATAGTATGTCTTAGGTAGCTGTGTAAACCCCCTACATACTTCAACAACATGTTTTGCGAATGAAAATCAACACCTAACATAAGAGATATTTTTCAAAACCCTTGGGTGTAATCTTGAACACTTTGACCTTTAAGTTGTCTAAATTTCTACCAATTCATGATGGCTTTTTGCATATGTGCTAGAGGGAAAAACTGTCTGTTAATTGCAGAAATGAAATTCCACCAATAGAGCCAGATATTACCATGTTTTTTAATCTCATATTGTGTCTTGGCTTCCAACCATACAAGTGCTTCACCCTCCATTCTCAAGGAAGCTAGTTGAATTTTTATGTCATCATATTGAAGGTTTTGAATCCTGCAGTAAAACCTCCAACTGGAAAAACCAATTGTCAATCTTCTCTGCATTCACTTCATCGTTATACATAGGAATCTCAAATTTCATATGAATTTTTAACAAGGGTTGTTTACCAATTCCTTTTGTTGTATATTGATGACTAGGAGTAAGGGTTGTATTAGTAGAAGAGGATGAAGATGAAGGTGAAGAGGGTAGTGAGGATGATGGTGGAGGAGATGGTGGCTTATCACCATTTCCATTACCTCTTGCTCCTAGAGAACCATCTCCTCTTGGATTACTAGAGCTTACACCCTACAACCTTCTGTTCCTCTCTTCATATATGACATTCACCATCTTTGTCATGTCAAAGAAAGCCTTCCTAAAATCCTTCTCATCCTCTATCATGTTATCGTTTCCCACTTCATGACACATGCTTACTGAAGCATCAGGTACAATAGGAGGTGAATCCTGTGGTGGAAATTGTAGCAATTTTTCCCTCCTTCTCCTTTCTCCAACTATAGAACTTGCATGCACAAGGTTTCCTTCTCCTCTCTTGAGCTTCAACTTTGTAAGCATTTAAACACTTGAAAAATAATTGAATCCTCCTTGCATAAGTAGAACTTGAGCTCGGATACCAACTTCGTTTGAATAGGAATATTATTGTTTTTTTTTCTAAGATCCAATTCAGAATATAAACAAATTTATTGAGGATTATGAGGAAAATTTCAAGTTAAACATGAATTTTTATGTGTTTTAATTTGAATTTCTTGAGAAAATTAACATAAACAAAACATTGAACAACAACATCTAATATACATGAACATCACCATAAATAGTAACCCAACAATACATGATGAAGGAGTTCACCCCGCTTGGGCTACGTCTCCTTGGTCCAGCTTCCAATGGCTTGGCCCTCTTCTATTATGCTCAAAAGTGTGATTACATATGTTTACAATGCTCAAACATCTCTAGAATCTGTTACATCAGCTCCAAATGGCCAAAAAAGTTTAGCCTCTTTATTTCTCGAATTTGGTCAAAAAAAGAGTAACTTATGACTTCCCCAAGATTTTACACTATTTGCTTCACATTTTCCACAAAATCTGGCACCATCCTACAAATACACCGGGAATTGAGCTAACTGAGTGCCAATTTTTCCAAAAACTATGTGAAATTGTCAGCACTTTAATTTTTCCAATAATGCCTAAAGTCTGAATTTATTTTTTAAATAAAAAACGTCATTGTTTTGTTTCTAAACATTGGCAGTTAGTGCTAAGGGTGGACACATGGCAGATAAGGTGAGAGGTTAGGTAGGCGGTCCTGTCACTCTAGCAGTTACGGTTGATGTTTTTAGCAGTGGACACCTTCCATAGTTAATGGATTTAACATTAAATTTTATATTTAGTGTGTGTGTGCGAGGGGGGGGAGGTGCAAGGGGAACGGAGCTAGCCTTCTATCGATGGTCCCAACCTCGGTGGTGGCCAAGGCTTGGGCTAGACCCTAGTCCCCTCCCTGCAGTGTGCAAACAACATTATAATAAAATTATATGAATACCATAGTAGGTTAAGGATCATAGCACAGGGCACAACAATAATGTGTTGTGCTTGTGGTGGTGAGGTCTTGTGTTTGACCCCTATATGGTGCAGTTTGACCTTTACCATAATTTTAGTGGCCCTCGAGCTACCACGTGGTGGCCCCTGCCTGGGTCACATGGTATCCTATGATTTTCCAACAAATCAACCAATTAAAAACGTCCAATTCGACCCAATTAAAATTTCCCACTTGGAATAATACCATATGCTGGAGGAAAACAATTGACCAAGTCAACCTACAGAGTCACCCTGCCATGTAGGCATGCCCAATCAGTTGTACGGACTGCTGACTCGGTTGTATTGCATTTTTTTTTTTTAATTTGCTTGTTTGACAAAGTGGACAGAACACATTTTTGGATGCATGTAGTGTTAGCTTTCTGTGAAACGAGTTGTGCCGGATTCAGAACGATGAGATATACGCATTTATTTAGGTTCCACACCATTCTGAAAACCTTCATTTTTATCATAATTTCGAGCACATGATCATATTCCTCCTCCACCAAGTCAGCTTAAAATTGGACAAGTCATCACAAGTGAGGGTAAAAAACTCCTATATAAAGGTAATAACTCGACCTCATTCAACACATCCATTCGTCAAGTTTGATTTGCAACTTTCGAGGAAAAAAAGTTTGAAATTCAAGGGAAGAAGAGGAAAGGGATAACAAAGGATAAGGAGGTCTCTATGAAGTAAAATAAGTCAAAATTATTTCTCTTTCTCATGTGTGAATTTTATGAGCTGTTGGAGGGGTCGAAACTGTAGCGTTTAAGCGGGGCCAAAGTTTTGAGTT
This sequence comes from Pinus albicaulis, assembly GCA_034641835.2. Taxonomy (NCBI): domain Eukaryota; kingdom Viridiplantae; phylum Streptophyta; class Pinopsida; order Pinales; family Pinaceae; genus Pinus; species Pinus albicaulis. Next base: position 742,964,615 of record CM076577.1, read on the forward strand.
GTTGGGGGCTAAAACTTTGGTTTGTTGCTTAGTTGTAGTTGTTGGACAAGAAAAGACTATTGAAGGTTGTTAGATTTCATTAGAAGGCTAACTTGGTGAATGAATAAGGTCTTTCAGTCTAAGGTCTTGATCTATCTCAACTTGAATTTTTTAGTGGAATAGGTTGACTCGGTTTTCCATTATAGAGTGCTTTTAGCCCTAGCAGAGTGCCTATATCCAATTTATTTGATATTCGTGTTTTTGTTTCAATAATTTATTGATGAAACAAACAAAAAATAAGAACATAGGAAACTTAATAAGAACTCAAAGATACCATAAGTAATTATCAAAATAAGAAAATATTTATGCCTTTATGATTTTTTAACATGGTTTCACAACTAAGGTAAAGAATAATGAAAAAAGGAAGACTAAAAAATCTATTGAAAGGAGAGATATAAGATAAATATTTTCAATAAAGGGTCACAACGGGTATAAGATAGAAAAATGACAAACTAGACGAAGGGAGAAAACAAACTACAAAGAGCCTCCAACTCATGGCATGGGAAAAGAGGATATATCTTATCCTTGAAAAACACAATGTTCTGAATATTGTTCAAGGAAAAGTCAAGAAACTACATATGAATAAAAGAAACTAAATTTCAGAGAAACTAAAATCTGGTCCATGAACCTAATAGTGGATGGAGTAAAAGAAAACATAATTCCATACACATCCAACATATATTCCCCTTAATAAATGTATGAGGCTCTCTCCAAATTATTCACCATCAAAAACATTAGTCAAGTAGAAATCCTCGAAACATGAACTAAGTACCATAAATATGACAAGAGATGATACTATATCATCCTACTCTATAACGATATCTTGGATTAGAGATGAGCTCCCAGCAATATATTAGGTTATACCGGAAAAAGAGTGCTTAAATGTTTCTCTTCTAGGACTACCAAAATCTTAGAGTGCATTTGCATAAGGAAATAGCAGTTGCAAGGATACACCAACATTCAAACAAATGTGGAATGAATTAAGTCAAGAAGAATCGAAAATATCGTTAGTAAACAATGGGAAGGAAGATGAAGAAGAAAACACCTCTAATTCTTATTCTTCTTATCAAAAAAATAAGGGAACCTTCAAGAAGTTCAAAGGACCAAATAAGAAAGCTTACCTATCCAAGTTTGAATGCTACAATTGTCATAAGGCGGGTCAAAACAAAAATCAATGTCTTGAGAATCTAAGGAATAAGAAGAGAGGCACATAACAAGCAAGATTTACGATCAAGCTCCATCTAAATAACAATATTGAAGAATCATAAGTTAAGGACTTATATTACTAAGTCCTTTCTCCCTTATCCATCCTAGTATTCTACTCCAAGTTTTGTATTGTTTTCCTTTATGTTTTAATTTCTAGAATGTGTAGGTCTAACACGCCTTGTTAGATCATTTTTGAATTATCTTGATAAGTTTTAGGTGTCCCTTGGAAACATTGAATTAGGAGGGAGCCTCCACCATTTTACCAAAACATAAGTATTATATCATTTGTTTTCATCGTTTCGTGTTTGGTTTCCTTCTCACATCAAGATTTGTTTGAAATGTATGCTAATAATATTTTCTTTATATATTTTCCTTGGTAGGAAAGAATAAAATATACAAATGTTATGGATGAGACTTCAAAATATAGACTTGAATCATGGAATAAATTCTATCGCAAATGAATCCTTTCAAGAATTGATTTCCTACAAGTTATGTTAAAGAAAAATTCAAGGTATGTCTTAAAATACAAACTATCTTACAAAGTTATCTTCATAGAAAATATATGTTCATTCTCTTTTGAATTTTTCTTTGCATTACTAAAATCGCTATGTATAGGGTTTTGAATATTAAATATTCTTGTTAGGATTATTAATCATTAGATTAAATCTACCCTCATCATATTATTCATTCATGTGAAACCCTAACCTTTAGGGTTCACTATAAAACACTAGCCTTTTAATGCTAAGGGTATTTCAATAATGTTAAAACCTTAGTCCTCTTAGGGTTGTTCATAAAGTATAGAAATCATATTTTTTGATATTAGGAATTTTGCTTCCGTGATCCATAAATTATGTATAAAATATTTCGGCGAAAATCACATTCAAGAAGAATTTTTTGACATGTTTCGAGCCAGCCATTGTGGTTCATCATGAGGACAAGATGAGAAATCTGATCTAGGACCTAGTTTAAATAGATAAGGAAGCTCCAACTAGCCGTTCCAGAATAATGGCTAGTACGACTGGAATAATAAATATAATAAAACAAAATAATAGTTGAATTGTTATTAAATTTATTATTTTTTATTTGTTTAATAATTTAAAGATTTGAATATAATAAAATATTTATATATTCTTAAATCATAATAATCTAGAAAGAATAAAAAATAAAAACAAATAAATAAACAAATAAAAATAAAAGAATATATATAATAATAATAACAAATAAAAATAAATAACTAAATAATAATAATAATAATAATAAATGAACAAATAAATAAAATAATAATAATTAAATAAATAAGTAAATAATACTAAAAAACAAATTAATAAAGAACAGAAAGGGAAATAGAAAGCGGGGACTAGAGGAGAGGAAAAGATACGAGGGAGAACAAAAGACTAAGAAAACCAATAACTAAGAATGAAGGGCAGGAATCCAGCATATGCTAACACTCCACCCATCATCCCTGTTGAGGTTTACCAGCCTTTCTTCGATTTCTAAGGCCTCCCTCAACTTTCAGTATTGCTAGGATATAAACCCTAGTTATTTAGGGTTTGTTGTTAATGTTTAAGTTATATATTGAAACCCTATATCTTTAGGGTTTGGTGAATTATGGTTTATAAATAGAACCCCTCTAATATTTATAGTAAGATCCTAGGAATGAAAACCTAGGTGTATAATCGTCTCTATGATTGAAACCCTTGCCTCGAGAAAAATTGTTGTATATGTAACTTTGATGTATTGATGTTTGTATTGATGATAAAAGATAATGCTTGAAATCCTAAATATGTATATGCGAGTATGCTAATGTAACTACTGATGTTTTAGTTTGTGAAGTCTAGGGTTTGTAACAAAGCCCTAGTAAAGATTGATATTCTAGGATATGACGATTTAGTTTCGATCTAGGGTTTGCAAAAAATCCTAGTAGAGTATCACATGTAATCCAAAAATAATATTATTGAAACCTCAAATGTGTAGTACAATGATTATATTTTTATTTAATTTTTATCTAAGGATTTGTGTCTCAAGGATGTAGTCTAGGGTTTATGACAAAACCATTACAAGTTGTTAAAGTCCAGAATATAAAAAGAGGTAACCTTTGACGATTATGAACCTAACTAGGTTTAGGTATCTAATAACTAAAGTGTTTTGATGCTTCCATTCTATATTTAATTTCATGTTTCTATATGTTTGTATTTCGTTTTAGTTGCTATAAAATGTTTTGATGGTACAAAATATTCAAGATGAAGACGATGTTCATCTAATAATAATAAGCATGATGAATTTATATTAATAATGATGATCAAGATGACCTTGACGTCATAAGGAATAATGAAGTCGTGAAAGGTTCTCTTATGGTATAGAAGAAGGAGGTGGTTGATCTCATTATGTTGAGAGGGATCCTAGAGTATATCTCCCTAGTTCAGAGGGAGGGTATATTATGATAATGAATACCTTGAAGTAAGTGAAAGTAATGCAGATGAATGTTTGTGATTCATCAAGTTATAGTAAATATACTTGAGAAGTACTGAGGTTATACATGGTGCTTCTGACTAAATGTATTTGGATAGCTTGATGACGATATAAGAAGCATCTGAAGGATTGAGCAACCTGAAGGTTTAACACTTTGGAAGCATGATTGATAAATGTATAAATCTCTCTAGAAGAAGGTTGAACACTTTATAATAATGCTTGAAAAATGGATATATTTGAGTTAGTTAATAGGGGTAGACGTAGCATATAATCAGAATATTATTGGGAGGACATCTCGCTAGAAAATGTGTTCATATCTAGATCCCGAAGTAGGGAGGGTGGCATTGGTCATGATGCTATGACCTTGGATAGGGACCTAGATCCATGGCTTGATGGTAGAGCTTGAAATCTTGATGGTTCTAAGAGTGGATAAATTTGGAGTCCATCATATTCCCATCCAATTAGAGTACCCTCGTCAAGTATCTAGTTTGTAGCACTATATGCACTATGAACCTCCATATAGCACATAATTTTGAGATCTTCCATCTACCTCTATATATATATATTTAATTATTATGAATACCTCCCTAGTAAAGAGGGAGTGTTGGAGAATGTAACTAGTATTGGTATTCATAATTGTATTTGAGTCATGAAGTAATGTATTTGTCAAAATAAATAAAAATAAATTTAATTATTAAAGAAATTGACTTATTAAAGCATGGGTTTCATGCTTGAGTCAATTTCTATTAGGTCAAAGCCTCCATTGAAGGCTTCTACGGTTTATTTTAAGTGTCCTTATCCATGTCATAATGTAAAATACCCTTCTTAGGGTTCATTTGTCAAGAAAAAAAATATTTTAATGTAAATTAGGTCTTCTAGGCCTCTGCCCCCAAGTATGCGTCAAACTGGACAAGTATACCTAAATTAGGGGCATAAACTCCTTTACAGAGGTAGCAAATCAGCCTCATTTGACACTCCCACTCATAAAGTTCGATTTGAAACTTCTAGAGCTAGAAAAAGTGTGAAATTTAAGGGAAGAAGAGGAAAGGGATAACATAGGAGAAGGATTTCTCTATGAAGAATAATAATTTGAAATTCTCTCTCTCTCTCTCTCTCTCTCTCTCTCTCTCTCTCTCTCTCTCTCATGTAAAGTTTTTGAAATTCTATAGGGGTCGAAACTGCAGTATTGGAGTTGGGATGAAATTCTAAGGTGCTAGCGGAAAAAATTTGGGATTGTTGTTGGGTTGGCGTTGTTGGACAAGAAGAGACTATTGAAGGTTGTTGAATTTAATTAGAATTCTTATTTGATTTAGGAGGAGGGTATTTGAGTCCATGGAAAATTTTAGGGGCTAATATTCGTAGGTGGGCTAATTTTCCATGGTTTTTCCAAAAAAAATATTCACCAATTTCCATTTTTGTATAAAAATTATTCGCCCAAATTTTACAATATAAAATTATTTTACCTTAAAAATCGCCAAAATTATATAGAAAATATATATAATATCATTATAAATTTGAATAATTTTACAAATACATAAATAAACATTTTATAGTTTGCATATTAGGGACTAGTGAGATTCGCCAATTTTTTAAACTTCAAGATAATTTTCCATCCTTAAAATTATCCCTGTTTGAGTCTAAGGTCTTGATCTATCTCAAATTTAATTTGCAGGTCAAGATTTTGACTGGGTTTTCCCCTATCGATGGGTTTCATCCCTCGCAAAGTCCCTTTGTCTGCAGTCTTTGATCTTTGTGTTGTGATTTTGATAATTACTCAATGAAAAAACATAAAAGAACATAATAAAGTTAATAATAACCCAAATTTATCAGAAGTACTTATTAACATAAGAAAATATTTTATTTTATTTTATTTTCTAACAACAACAAGGGATCCTTGAAGAACAGTTATGATGCCAATTAAAGGAGTCGTATTTCCTATGATTTCATTCATGAGTTATGATTGTAAAATATAATACATATCCATAGCATGATCTTCATCGCAAATTGGATTATGGCTCAAGGAATTCCAAGCTATGTTAAGGGAAAAATGTGATACATATACGTGTTGAATGTTTGAATAACAAAAATATGCTTTCATTGAATATGATGCTTTATATGTAGATGAAATATGTTATTTTTTCATAAAGTCAACACTGAAAAAATCATTGAATATGTTTCTAACACTAATTTGTGATAGGATATTTAAATACTAAATAATGGGACCTAGATTATGAAATATGGATACCTAGTTCTAAAGTTTATTCTTTGCACGTCAAGGCAATAAGAGAAAAATTTTACTGTCACTAATGTGCACATAATGAAATTACACCTTGATGGGACAAGTTCATTGAATATTATCTTCACTTTTGATATTGAAATATTTCAATGAAAAGGAATTCGAGTTCCAATTTCAAGTTTGAGACAAAAAATTCTCTCAAATAAGATGAGTCATATGCAAAACATGATGTACCCTTATTATTTCTACTACTATGATAAACCCCTTTGGGTTGAAAACGTCAAAATAAATGTTCAACTGAGAATTCATATTTGTGAAAATATCATTGCAAGTAATGTTGAAGAAGTGGCCAAGTTTTTTCTCTTCTGAAAGATATCTCATGTTTATTGAAGATCAACCTTAATATCTTCATAAGTTTGATATACCCTTGATTGTTTGCTGAGATATGGAAAGTAGAATTGGCACATTAAAAAGTATGTTGAACTTTCAATAGGTTTAAAATGGAAGTAGGTTTTATCCTAAAAGACTAAAAGTGTTCGATATAAAAATCCTAGGGTTTGTAGATGAACCCTAGATCTAGACCTACTTTAAATTTTTTGTTGAAATTATAAAAGCTAACTCATGCAAGGAATGACATCATGCTGATGATGTGGGAAAGGATGATAAAGTTGTAATATGGATGAAAAAATTCTAAGGTCAAGAGGGATTTGGAATTTCCTATGATCCTAAAAGAGATAAGTAACTTGTATCTCTCTTCCTTGATTATTGTTGTTCTTTTACTATTATCTAGCCTCTTTTATTTTTTTCTCTTTTCTTGGTTATAATTTTTATTCCATGATTGCCTAGTGAGGATTGCATGTATTTAGTGAAGGCTATCAAGTATAAGGAAGGATATCGAAACAATGGAAGAATGAAGCAAGGATTGTGACAAGAGAACTCTCCTAGAATCAGTGATTTATGCTGAGTGATATTGTACTAATGAGATCCGAGATAAGATGAAGAAATTAGATTAGAAAATTTTAAGTATACCTTGATTATTCTAAATAGAAGTAAATGATGACTTTTAAATGTGAAAAGTTACACTTATGCAGAAATCTATTGTTAGATTTGGTTATGCTCCTCCTACTTAACTAAGCTATTAAGCGGAAAATTCAAATCAATATCGAAGAAAAACACATAACAAACTTTCACCAATCTAGGTCTAGAAAAAGTACATGCACACATAGACAAAGTGACACACTGATTTTCTAGACAAATAGTCCCCAAAAAAACCCAATGCGGGAAAACGAGTCTACTGGATGCTGGAGGGTTTTATTATTAACAATTTTATGAATACCGCAAATCTGGGTTCCATATTTGGAAAAATCGAAAAAGAAATAATAGATCTACAACTCACTGGCTATTGTGAAGCCAAAATAATGATTGATACACACCCTCAAATGGGATTTGCAAGACGTAGCCAACATTAGGACCTAGAAACCCCAGCGCTGCCCCTGAAACCCCTGCATCAACCTCTAAAGCTCTTGTTTCCCTCAATGCTCGTCTCGAAAGGGTTGTGTTACCCTAGACTAGGTGACATAGTCCTTACACTGCCCCTTAGGGTCTCTACATATCCCCTAAAGGATTCTAGCTGAATCACGTCGTCCTCAGACGGAATGCGTAGCACCTACGTAGCACAGTTGTTGCCCTCTCTATTATTGCTCTCTTGCTTCTCTACACTACCTCTATGAGCTCATCTCTGCCTCTTGCTGATTCTAGAACTTGGGATTAGTTCATCCCCTTTGTCTAAATTTCCCTCTCTGTAGTTGAAACTCTTCTAAGAATTCTTAGCAAACCTGCCCTAGAATCCCAGCTTAGCTTGAGTGCTATGCCTCTGTGTATCTTTACAAATGACCCCAGGCCTTTCCTTTCTACTTTTCTTGTTGGGAAACCAACCGCCATGATCAGATCTTGAATCAATGGCTAAGATTAAAAGAAAGCTTGATCCGTGTGACTTAAGACAATTTCATCACATGTTTATTTTAATTAACTTTAATTATTTCATTTTCCTAAGTTTAGACTTAGGAAATACATTAAAGTAATTATTTAATTAAATATCTCCCAAATGAGATGAAATTTCACAAATCCCTTTCTAGGTCTTGTAGATCAAGTGTACTCTTGTCCCTCCACAAAATTTTGGAGCTACAGCACAACTGATGTTACCCCAAATACAAAAAAAATCAACACTTCCTCTTAGCATCAAGAGTGTGCTAGATCAATACATCACACTATGCATTACAATATTTTGGGTAGTGATTTTGTGCTACTAATGCTTGGCCTGATGTCACTCAAATCTGCACTATTGCTCCCATTTTGTACTGATGCCCATGACGTTGTCACTACCACTGTAAAATTTTTGCTCCACCTCCCTCTTAATCTTTTGCATCTGTGTTGTTCGTAGCACTGCCACTACTGATATGCTCCACTGCAACTTCAGTTTTTGAGAGAAAAAACTAAATCTCCTACCCAACCATTGACATACAAGTCATTTGGGTTGCATCCTCATCACTGAAGCACCATCGGTTGTTGATTTGTGCTGGCATATGAAGGATGATGCACAACAACAGCTCTGTATTGCTTAAGCAGAATCCCTATACACCGCTGAAATCACATTAGTTCCCTATACTGAAATATCTCACGCTCCTGCTGCACTTTTTTGTCCTCTTGAAGCCTTCACACTACTGCAACTCTATTCTGCGTAATAATTTATGCTCTGCATTTTTGAGGTCACATCAGCCCCTATGATTTTGTTGCATCTTCACTGCGCTACTCCTTCCAGTCTTTAGATCCACCTCTGCTTCATTCGTGATCTATGTACCCACTGCTCCACTTGTCCCGCTACTATCTTAAGGCTTTTGTAGCTGGCATGTGATCCAAGAGATGAGCTACTCAAGGATCTTGCCTTACATTATATAGCTCCTCTATAGATCCATGTCACCCTACTTTCATGGTTCATGAGGGCTCATGGCTGCATCATCTTTCGACCCGTCATCTGCCATAGTAGCCTTGGAAGAAGAAGCTTCCTTGTCCCTTTTATTCTAAGGAAAATTTCTGGAAAAATGTCCCATTTCACCACACTAGAAGCACTTGATCCTATATATATCCTTCTTCTTCTTTCCTTGTCGCCTCTATGATGCCAAGGCTGTATCTTCATCATCTTCCTTCTTCACTTTGCTCAAACCAGAGTTGTATTTCTTCTTGGTAATTCTACGGAGTTCTGTGTTTCTTGATGCATAAATGCTGACAATTTTTCCCAATATGGGAGGTCTGCTCTACCTAAGATACTTTGGACAAAGGTTTCCCACTCATCTATGACTGCATTGAGAGTAGTCCTGACCATCACATCATCTTCCACTTTGGCACCCGTTGTAGTCAACTGATCTCTGATTTACTACAGTCTGAAGAGGAAATGTTCAATGTCTTCTCCCATGGTCATCATCAATGACCTCATCTGAGTCTCCAACAACATCTTCCTTCAGACAGAATTTCCCTCATATATGGAATTCAAGGCCTTCCACATCTCATTAGTTATCTTCTTCTTAGCTATGTGTGGTACAATATGGTCTTTAATTCCATCCATGATCAGCTACTTGGCATGCCCAATAGCTTCATTATGCTTTCGTAGGAGATCTGCATCGGTTTGTGTGGCCAGAGTTTGCTCTGCATGATCTCTTAGATTATATGCCTCCAGGACTATCAGGATCCTAGCCTTCCAAAATAAGAAGTTGGAAAGGCCATCTAATCTTCCCTAATCACACAATCCATGAGGAGCCATCTCCTCAGAAATGTGTCGGAACTTCCCTTTCTCTTTGCTAGAGAACTGGATCTAAAGGCCTTAATGAAACAGGCACTTTCTGCTGCATGTGAAAATTGATTTCCCTTATTTGGAATATTCCAAATCAACAATGATTGCACTCTCTTTTATCCTTTTATCAATCTACAAGTTTCCTTAGCTAGAAACTCTCTAAGAAGCTGATCTCCTCCCACTCTTTGTCACTTGTGCTTAGGCTACAAATCTAAAAAGTTCATAAATTTAACCCCACCGACAGCTTCTAAATTTCTGAAGCTATGCTTCAATATCTTCTGGATCTGATAGTTTCATATCTATGTCACACTGGTTGGATTTAGACTAATCCAGCATTGTCTCTGAGCTTCCCTTGTGTAGTAAATGTGTGGTCTTTCTAAGAGACAGTGTTAGATTGTGTCACCCTTCCCTCTGTGAAACTCTGCCTCTAAAAACTGCGTTGTCGCTTCAGATCTTCCCTTTTGCTACTTTTCCTACTGCTTTATGTAGTAATAACCTTCAATCATTTTTTGGTGACCCTCTTAGATCTGCAATTGCTCTGACACCATGTGAAAATTTCTGAATGTTACACTTATGTATAAATCTACTATTAGATCTAGTTATGCTCCTCCTACTTAATTAAGTTATTAAGCTAAAAATTAAGATTAATATCGAAGCAAAACACATAACAAACTTTCACCAATCCAGATCTAGAAAAAGTACATGCAGACATAGACAAAGTGACAATGATTTTCTGGAAAAATAGTCCCCAGAAAAACCCAATGCGGGAAAACTAGCCTGCTAGCTGCTTGAGGGTTTTATTATTAAGAATTTTCTCAATACAACAAATCTAGGTTAGAGATCTGGAAACCCCGACAGAGAAATAATAGATCTGCAACTCACTGGTTGTTTTGAAGCCAAAATAATGACTAATCCACACCCTCAAACGTGATTGACAAGACTCAACCAAAATTAGGCCCTAGAAAACCCAGCGCTACCTCTGAAGCCCCTACGTCAGCCTCTAAATCCCTTACGTCCCTCAGTGTTGGTCTGGAAATGGTTGCGTTACCCTAGACTAGGTGACAGAGTCCTTACGCTGCCCCTTAGGGTCTCTGCATATCCCTGAGGGCATCCAGCTGAATCACAATGTCCTAGGAGGGACTATGCAACACCTACGTAGCATAGTTGCTCCCCTCTCTGATGTTTCTCTCTTGCTTCTCTGCACTACCTCTCTGAGCTGATCTCCACCTCTTTCTTATTCTAGACCCTGGGATCAGATCATCCCCTTGGTATAAATTCCCCTCTCTGCAGTTGAAAGGCTTTAGAGAATTCTTAGCAAACCCACCCTAGAATCTCAACTTAGCTTTAGTTCTCTCCCTCTCTATATCTTTACAAATGACTACAAGTCTTTCCTTTATACTTTTCTCATTGGGAAACCAATGACCATAATAAAATCTTGAATCAATGGCTAAGATTGAAAGAAAAATTGATCTGTGTCACTTAAGAAAATTTCATCACATGTTTAATTTAATTAACTTTAATTATTTCATTTTCCTAAGTTTAGACTTAGGAAATACATTAAAATAATTAATTAATTAAATATCTCCCAAACAAGATGAAATATCTCAAATTCCTTTCTGGGTCTTATAGATCAAGTGTACTCTAGCCCCTCCACAAAATTTTGGAACTAGAGCACAACTGATGCTACCCCAAATACACAAAATATCAACACCAAATGTATCTACAAGGCCTAACGTGTAGTAAATGACAACATTTACATGTACAAAGAAAGAGTTGAGAATAGAAGTTTCTTCCTAAAATACGGAAAATAACATGTCAAGATGTTTGATCTAGTTGATAGGTACACTTCTTTTAGAACTATTATCTTTACTTTGAAAATTGCACCAAGTGGATGTAAAGATACTTTTTCTCCATGAAATGATTGAGGAGGAAGAAGTGTAGCTACCTCAAGGCTTTGAGATACATAAGAAGAAGTCTCATCATTAAAGAAGGATTTATATGATAAAAATAAAACATGTTTGGATTGGTATTTTTGGATTGATGGATTAAGGTTAATTCTATTTGATTTTTCTCTAACAGAAGAAGAAGGACACATGTGTCAGAGAGAGAAATTATGGAAAAAATAATTTCTTTTGTAATAGACAGATGAGTTAGAGAGCCTTGTTTCAGATTCAGAGGAATTTGAACTTTGAGTTTGAGATGGTGGTTTATCAAGATAAGGGAGTAGGACAGATTACCATAGTAAATTTTTAAGTGTGGGAGGGAGCATCCAGTCAGGGTGATAGGAAAGCAGTTTTGGTGAAACATATCACTTTATGGTTGAGCCACGACATGTTGCTCAACATGTGTTGAAATACCATCACGATACAGTTCGTTATGGCACATCTAGTTATGGTTTGAGATATTTCTCAAGTATTGGAGTACAACTATAGGGATAGGCATATTCATATTGGGAAGAAATTATAAAATACAAAAATATTTCATCAATATATCGCTTCAGCATGAACTCCGTTATGATTTCCTGGATCAGCAGGAAGTAGACATAAGTTGCACTCAATACTAAAGAACCCAAGTATTATTATTGCAGTATGTTTGGAAATTTGAGAAGCAGTGTGGCTTTAGAGGCTACTAGCAAGATTTTCTTGATCAAGTACAGGTGATGACCATGATGGTAGGTCGAAGAAAAGTGAGATCTAGTACTAAGACATGGTACAAAAAGAAGTAGTATGGCTTTAGTATTATTATACATTCAAGAAAACTTCTAACAAATCCTTTTCCCTAGGATGAAGTTGGAATACTTTGAGGGAAAGCTTGGAGTGATTGAGAATGTACCTCTTAGCTAGAGGGAGTTATGAAATTACAACATCTAGGATTGTCATTCTCCCTGGGTTAAGTTTACCAGGATGAGGGAAAATGATCTAGAGTGATAACATTAGGGATAAACATTGTCCCTGTGACAAGTATGACTAGAATTAGGAAGAATGGTCCAACAAAGGAAATGCATTCTTCCCGTGTCAAGTATATTGACCGAAATTATGAAGAATGGTCCTAGAGGCCGATGATCACTAATTTGAGTGGGCGCCTTTCAACATCAAGCTTAGAACTCTTCATATATGTTGAGTGAACTCATTTAGTATCAAGAATAGAATTACTCACGTAGAGTGTGGCCTTTGGAGATTCACCATGTGTCAAAAGATATTGATCAGAATGGTGGTGAACCAAGAATGGTATGTATACCATGTTTTAGATGGACTAGAATTATGGTGACTAGTTGATGCTAATTATATACTATGTCTCAAGAGTGCCAACGAGGATTATGGTGAGGATACACCATAGATCATAGGTACCGACCAGAATTATGGTAACTTGTTGATGTTGACGATTTACCGTGTCACAATTGTTCACCTGATTATGGTAATTGGATAAGGTTGATGATGTTTATTTACCATTTGTCAAATTTGTTGACCAATTTATGGTAATCCAATGATGTTGATTTTGATGAAATGTTCTAATCTTTTCTTCGAGAAATTTGTCAACAATAGAACATCTAGATAGTCATTATGAACACTCCCTAGCTGAGAGGGAGTGTTGAATTTTTTAGGTATGGCCGGTCTTCATAATTAATATTTTATCCCTTGATGTATTTATAATAGTGAATATAAACCATGTTCTTCATGCTATTTTCGAAGAAGAAAATATGTGACATGTTCTTCATGTCAGTTTTAAAAGACAAATTTTGAATTTATAATATTGAATTTCTTGACCACGAAACTTAAAATTGGCCCTCAAAGAAGTCAATTTGGCCTACCCCTTTGGTCACACCCATTCGACCTCCTAGTAAAGTATAAATAAAAGGCTTAGACCTCCTCTAAAAGGAAATTCGATCAACATATGTATAGAAATAATTTATACCATATGAGTAAGAAAAAATGATGAATCTAAGCAAAGGAAAATGGATGAATCTAAGGAAAGAGAAATGATGAATCTGAGGAAAAAAATGTGATAGAGTTTTTGGGCCTATCTAGGTAGTAGAATCGAGCATTCCTGAGAGAAAAATAAGTTCGAAATTTGGCCCTACTAGAGCAGTCTAAGCAGAGTTAATTGGGCACAAACTGTGACTTGACCTAAAGGAAGTTGACTAGGTTTGACCTAGCTACATTGTTGGTTAGTTTGACCTTATATATGTTAGATGTATCCTTGTTGAAATTCATGATGTCCATAAGGAAAAGGTTGTTGAGTTTTCCCCATGTTGGTTTTCCTAGGGTAAACTTCGGTGTCTCTCTGTGATCTCATTATTTTTTTGTTTATACTGTTGAGATATTTTGTGTAATTTATTTATGATGAATTGTATTGCTAGACAAAATTAATGTAAGAAGTCACAAGAAGTAATTAACATTTAAGAAGATCCTATAAAAAAAAACAGCAAAAATGCATCAACAAAAAAGACAAAATACTTTTAACGAAAGTGAATCTGTAATGGAAAATTTGAAGAAAGAAATATTCCCCAAAGATACATACATTAGACTCAAAATACAAGAAAATAAGGCCACATTGATTATTGAGAAAGATTTCGGATAACACCTTTAAATTGGAGCTTCCAAATAATACTGGCATTTCCATGATATTCAATGTTTTTGACTTGTATGAGTTTCACGATAGAAAATAGGATAATGAAGAAGCAATCATGGATGAATGGGAAAATTAATTACGTGGCAATCTAACTAAGGAAGTAGAGAAAATTTTGGCAAAGGGGGTTTTGTAAAAGAAACTAAAATAAAAAGTTTTGCGAATATTTAGCGGGGAAAAAAGTTGGGGTTGTAAAGATGCATCTCGGTTTTCCAAATGGAACATACTTGCCAAGTTCTTCCTTTTTTATAAAACTTACTATTGCATTCTCACGAGGTAGAAGCTCCTGTTTTGTTACCGAGGATATCTCATGCAGAACCATCTTTGATATCAAGTAATTAACATCACTGAAAAACATTTTGATTTTTGTTAGAAGTTTCTATGATGAAATAAGTTGGCTACGAACCATCTACTTCAAAATTGAACACAATCCAACCCTATGTGGATGATCATGCCATTGTGAGTCTATGTTTCTTATGAAGGCTTCATGAAAATTAATGGGTTATACCGAAGAGGAATGGGACTCGATTTTCAAAATGTTAGAGGAAGTTGATCTAATACAACTATCCATATCCCAATCATAATGAATGGATGAGACATCATTTAAGAAAAAAGAGGGAAATTTCGCAAGGGGTTTTTTAATTTGTTGTTGTCGAGTTCGTAGGATAGCTCCAATGAAAAAGAAGAGATAATGATGTAATGCAAACAAGACTTAGTATAAAGATAAAGATATGCCCTAAAACGGAAGATGACGATTATGATGCATCGATTGCATTGTAAAAGTAAGGAAGATTAAAACCCTTTGAATATGCCTCTCATTTGTGCATATTCCCAAGTTAAATAAATAAGAGCACAGTTCAAATTTTATTAAGGTTACTTCTGGTCTATCAATAATTTCATTCCATTTTTCAATGTTTAGAGATAGTTAACTAAGATCATGTAACATGCATTAATTCCGCTTAAAATAATACAAAATCTTCAATTCATTATTTCTTAAAACTTGATATGTAAAATTATACAAAATCTTTATTTTTTCTTTTATTTCACTATATTAAATAATTAAAAATAATAATAATAACAATTAATTATACAATTAATAAATCTGGCGGATAATAATAATAATAATAAATCATTAAATTATATTTGAACATATAACTTTTTACCAAAACATAAATATTTGTAAATATTAAACTTAATCAAATTATATAATTGTATAATTAAAATTAAAATTATATAATTAAGTCAAGTCTTACTAGCACCACTGGTTGAGGATGAGCCTCCTAAGTTAGGCGACCAAGGCTCAAACCTCATAGTTGTGCCCTGTGTTAGGGGGAGGAGACATGCTTAGATACACCTTTGAGAGCTTAGATACTCTGTGTCCTGGCTACTCAAGTGACACATCAACTTAATAAACAAAAAATAATAATTTTAATGTAATTAAAAAAAATTAAAAGCTTAATTGACCAACTCATTAATCCATTTCCTTTAAAATTTATTTTTAAAATGGAAATATAATTCTTTTGCTTCCATTAATTATAACAATTTTTTCCAAATATATGGTTGCCATATATATATGTAAAGATATATTGTATTAATTTCCAAAATGTTTAGATGAATTGTATAAATGTCGAGAAGGTTGAGATGAATTGGGAAGGAAAAGAGAGTGTTTTATTAAGGTAGTGATTGTGTAGAGATACACTATGCACTCTAGTATGGGATATATCTTACATAAATATGTAAATTCAAACATTTAATATGTACTATTTAATATTTAATATAAAAATAGAAAGAAATTTAGGAACACTAAAAAAAGAGATATGGTAAATAAATATAAATATAAATAAACTAGAGGTATGGTAAGCAAATAATCATCTTAGATTCATCTGTAACTCCGAATGTATCAAGTGCCTATTTCAAATAAACCCTATTTCAAATAAATAACTCCGAATGAACCCTATTTCAAATAAATAAGAATCCAGCCTAATTACCTCTAAGCAAATGAATAAATAAATAAATTCAAACAACCAGTCTGATCATAATTTACGCTCTCCTTCCTATTCTGATCCTAATTTACCCTCTCCTTCGACAAGCTTTAGGTGTGACAGTGAGAGTAAGGATCCGCCCTATTCATTCTGTGATTGCACCAACCAAGGAACCGTCAGATTTAAACATTTCCGCATTCTAGTCTCCAATGTTGCAAATACTATTTAAGAGTGATCATCGAATAACATGTACCTGTACTCCTTGCGCTTCTGGAAAAAGAGTTGCAGAGATTTCTTTTTTTGCAGTGGAAAGTCTGCAGACGCCACCTCAAAAAATGAATTTTTAACTCTTGAAATCAATAGTACGAAGTTAATAATTATTGTTCAAGTCATGAGGATCGTTCGTACCAGTATGCAATTTTTGAGTAAGTACTTGCGCAGGAGCAGTGCTATTTGGAGGATTCAACGGCCATAGTTCCAATGTTTGATTGCTTGTGGATTGTGTCGTTGTTGGTTTCCAAGTTGGGCAGCGGCCAGCGAGCCTGAGAACAGCTTCGGCCTGATCTATATAATAAAAATCAACATGCTAGAAATCTAACGGCGTTTCCTGGAAACGAAACGTGGAGTTTTCGGAATATACCTGTTTTTCAACAACATCGTACACGTTCACCGTCCCGTTATACAATATGGTGAGCTGGGAAGTGGCTGGTTTGCCCATGGGAGTTTTGCAAGCAGATCTGCTCAGAAGAAGAGCCAAGAAAACATAAGGTCGACAAGAACTGGAGGAGGTTGAAGCAAAACGGCACAGATAAAACTGTGATGACTATACCTGCCAAAGTTTGTGATAATCTGTTTGGCCGTAGGGCTCGAACCACAGTCTGTGCTATGGGGAGACCGTTCGGTCACTATTCTTGACGCGGCCTCAAATTTAAGGTCTCGAGAATCCCTCGAAGCCTTACAATATTTCTTGCATAACCCTACCGCTTGAAATCCCTGCTGCTCCATGTACGGCTTTATCCAATCAATATCTGCATCCATCGCACAGAGCAAACCCTACAACATTAATACAAAATCTCAAACGTTTCTGCCATGAAACTGATGAAGTCAATGACATATTTGGCGTATTGAAGGCATAATTTATAAATAAAACTACGGAGGCACATTTTTCATAGAGTCAATATTTAACCTTCGGAATCTAGCTCTGAATTCCTAACAAATCCATGCTCAGAAAATCATGTCTTAACAACTTCCTCAGTAATCGAACAACAACACATGGACTCCTGGCCAATGTTGGGTAGATGAGGTTAGGTGAATCCAATCGACAGCATAAAATTAGCTGTAAGAGGCAAGCCAAGCATGTAGCTATGTCCGTAAACAACTCAGCTATCTTATTTCCCCACGTGATCCGTGTTGCAAAACACGTCTCCCTCTGGTACAATGATATGCTCCGTATACATTTTGACAATAACGTGTTCTCTCTTTCTTCTTACGCAGTCGCTCCATCAATTTCAATTTTCCCGTGTGGTATCGTTTTCCAAATTAATGCTCAACACAACAGTTCATTGCTCCTCTAACACTTCAGCAAGAAAGAATGGGTAAACCTTGCATATGTCCTTATACCTTATGGCTCCATCTGTTTTCCTACCTAATGTTCATTTCAAAATAAAGCTAGACATAATAGATTAAGAAAAATAATCTAAATCTATTTATTAAGAAAAATAATAATAGAAAAAACTCGAAATTTATAAAACTTATTAGGTTTTATGTTTAAATTTTGGGGAAAGAATTAAGGGTGGGAACAATCCTAGTGAATAAACTATGAGATGGAGTATCTAGACTCAATAGAGTTTCAAACAGTTAATTGACAACATCTTATTGGTGGGAAGATTAATTCTTCTTTGAGTCAATGCTTGCAAAGAATACAACATACCCAATCATCTTCCACTTTTTGAATACCAAAATTCTACTTAACGCATCTAAGCCCCAATTATTGCTAACATCGAGGAAACTTTGTTAATGTCTCTATAAACATTCTTTAAAGTAATCATTAACCCCTTCTTTTCTTTAACAATGTCCCTCATAAAAGGGTAATGCACCTTTATATGATTTGTCTTGGCGTGAAAAGTAGGCTTCCTTGATAGAAATTTTGCACTTCAATTATCACAATATATCCTTACTTGTAATTTTATAAGAAACCAACATCAAAATACATCCTTTACATCCTTTACGATCACACAACTTCCTCACTTCAATGGCTACCATGTATTTATCTTTTATAGTTGGGAGTGTAATTACAACAATTTTTTTTCTCATCCATTCCGCCAAATGGGCTAAATACATAACTACTTCTCGATCAACTTTAATTATCAAGATCTACTACCTAATGTGTATGAAGAAAACCTTAGCGTACATAGAACACTATATTTGTTTGAAGCCTTTTATGATAGAAAATTACATAATCTAATATGTCATGAAAATTTCTACAAAACCTCTTTACAACAATGCAATGGCCCTTTCTAGGATTTTGACATAAATTTCCTAAAAAGTCCCACTACATGGGTAATCTCTAGTGTAGTATATATCATGACATGCATCATACTTCCAATATTTCCTACATAAGGAACACAAGATCTGTCTACTTCTTCTTCTTGTACCTTCATACACTATTTTTCTAATAACTTTATAGTCATAGGAATGGGAGCTTTAGCTAGTTTATATTCATGCATCCTAAACCTTTGTAATATTCTCTCAACATATTTCCTCTTATTCAACCAAAATGTCATGTTTAAATGATCCCTTTGAATTCGTGCACCTAAAATAATAGTTAAAACACTAAGCTCCTTGGCATATTGATCTTAGATGGAAATTAAGACCTAACATCTTTCATTATTTTTATCTTATATCTAACTAACAAAATATCATAGACATAATGAAACATCACAAAAATAAAGTGATTACCGTAATGTTTGGCATACACATAATGATTAGCTTTGCTATATGAACACATAATGATTATCTTTTCTCTACGAAAAAAATAGTCCTAAAACATAATAATCAAAATTATATCATTGGTAATTGCAAATTATAGAGGGATTTCTTTGAGCTACACGAGGAATCTACATTTCCTTTCATTGTAAAGCCTTCTAGTTATAACATATATATTTTATCTTTTAGATGTCTGTATAGGAATGTTATCTTCATATCAATCTAATCTATTTCAAGATCAAATATAAAAACAATAGACACAAAAAATACAATAAAGTAGCTTGAGGGCTAGCTCAATTTTTTCAGTCCCCATCATTAAAACACATTTTCTATTGAGAGGTCACGGGTCCAATTCTCTCGATGCCCTCAAGGTCAGGTTCTATGGTTGAGCCAATAGAAAGTTATCCCCTTGGTGGGATCTACTTGGTACACATATTCAATGGAAAATCACTGATCTCCATGTTTTGTGAACCAAATATACAGAAAAATAAAATTATATAAGTTTTATTTTAAAAACAAGAAAAAAGCATCACCAATGTCATTTTCATCCAATTAAAAATATCACATTTTCATTTAGTTAATTTTGTACTTTTGGCTTTATCCTCTACACTAAAATTCTTCTTGAATACTCATTTTCTACCAAAGGAGATTTCTTCTGAAAGGAAACAAGACCAAATCCCATGTCACATTTTTCTTTAAGGCCTCCATTTCTTCAACCATGACTTTTTTTTCAAAATTTACATTTGTTCGAATCAATTTCATCTCTATCCATTCTAGGACCATCATTAAGTGTGGATAAATGAAAAAGAAAAATGGGAATGAGGTGAATTATGCCTTTCAATTTTATTTTTTTCTTAAGCTCATCTCCTTAACACTCTACTATGAGATTTTCCTTAATCGGTTCATAATATTCTACTTGGTCAACATTTCATATTCTAATTAAAATTGCATCCTTTATGGTTTTCCATCTCGTGGTTGTTTCCTGCTTAGGAACACTTTTAATCTCACTAAAGATCACACTTCATATATATATATATATTACTTTTTCCTAAGTTCTAAATCTCGTATCCTTTCAGAGTCTTATTAATAGTTAACAAAGATACATTTTTTTAATTTATTATCCATCATACTCCTTTTTATCATGGCCATAAACATCATAATAGAAAACCATGACATTTTTTGAAGAATTTTTCTTACCAATTCACACTCCATGTGGATTCTTGTCATCAATCATTGTTATAGGTGTTTAGTCTTCAAAAAAAACATGTAATATCAACTATCTTCGCCTATAATTCTTATGCCAATATTGTACGACTTAGCATACTTCTTTCCTCTTCCATCCATTTCATGATCATTCTCTTTACAAATCCATTTGATCAAGCTATGTATGGATTTTCCTTCTTTATTTTCCTTCTATGCTACTTATGGAACTCCATGACTTCGTTTCCATACAACTCTCGACCTTTATATATCCTCAACAATTTTACCTTCATAAGAATACACCATAAATGTTTGAAACTTTTTTATTGTAAATGATATTGTAGGAACCAACCTACTATTACATTGATTTACTCGAACCAATCAAAATGAGACACCAATCCCCTAAAATTATTTATTGGAACCAACCAAAGGGAAACACTAGTCCCCTAAAATGATTCACTAGCACCAACGAGATAGAGACACTAGTCTCCTAATATCATTTAATGGAACCAACCATAAGGGGACACTAGTCCCCTAAAATGATTCACTCGCATGAACCAAAAGGAGGCAATAGTCCCCAATCCTCTAAAATGACACAATTATGTGCTCTACACTCCACAATATTTCACAAGATAGTAAACTTTATGTCTTACATACTGAACTATGTTCTTGTTCTTCACAACCCTATTTTTTTGATTTAGATAGTGTTCTTGAATACTGCAAAAAACATCACAATTAAAAATTTTACAACATTTATTCACACTCATATTAAGTATCTTTAGGTCACACATATTCCTTAGAATTCATTCTCAAACTCCTTTTGCATTTAGTCCCATAGAACTCAAATTTTTGAGTTTTTCTTCTTTGTACTTTATTTCCACACTCAATTTCTTTCCCACATTAATCTTTTCTGGCTTATGTTATTTATATTGGATTATGCCAACACAGACCTAGTCAAGGTCGACACACCACGGGGATCCAATCGAAATGGCCTAGATTAATTCTATATTTTTATGGTTCCTTGGTCCCCAAGAGCTAAACCCTTGAGCACTCATGACCACATGTAGTGACTATTTTTAAAAATGTTTTAATAAATATGGGATCCATGTCCACTTGAGTGTAACTGATAAAATAAACATATAGATATATATATTTTTACCATATTACTTTTGAGTGTAAAGTGGGCATACTTTATCCCTCCTTGTCTCTTTGGAGCCATATCGAAACTAGGCACTATTGCATAGGAAAAATTCAAATGACACTTACTAATATTTCTAAAATTCATGATATTGATATCTTGTAAGACACACAACACACAGACTGGAAACAAACTTCAACAATATATTAATGAATGTCTCAAGGAATGATGTACAATGTGTACACATATAAATACATCAAGAAATTGTTGAATCAATTCCCGAGGTTTATTAGACTCTAATAACTAATTTCATAACACAAACTAACCCAAGGATTAGTTGCGTAACATTCCCCCCTTAATCTGAAGCAATATACCAAAGTCCAAGAATGAGAGCTCAGAATGCAGAAATGCATCTCAGCCAAGAGCTTAATGTCTCTCGGAAATGGTTTTCAAGGATTACCACAAACCGAAAATGGGAGAACTCAATGTCTTAACCAACACTAATTATGGAACCTACATAGCAGTTCTCAAAAAAAAAAAATGTGGTTTAAGATGACCACAAACTTCGGAACTGTCACAGTAGTTCCTCGAACAATTCCAATTATAGAAGTGCTCGCTCAGAAACAACTCAATAAGCTAAGGTTGTGGCTTAGGATGTGGATCACTGACTTAGGCTCACTTGACATCTCAAACTCAAACCTGTAGCAGACCACCCACCAACAAATCCTTCCTTGTTGGATACAAGGTAAGAAATATTTGTCATCACAGCAAGACTTGTCAATATCGAAAAAATTCTTTGATATGATCTATAGATCTTCTTGGCTACTTTCGTCCATGCCCAAGAAGAAATCCATCCAAAACTTAGTCTCTCTCTTACAGTGCTCTTCTTTTTGGAACATCTATTGAATTGTGATTATGCTTTCCACAATGCTCACACGGGTGAAGATAAAAACACTGATCTTTCATATGTCCAACTCTATTACACTATTGGCATTTATTAACTTTGTCTAGAACCACACCATCTAGAAATCCTACGCTTCTAAATTTTTATAGGTTTAGCGAAGTTTGGACTGGGAAAAAATACATCATTGTTATAACCAAGACCAGTTCTATGTTTATTGTGTGTCATCTCTTCCCATGGTATTATAACAGGTTTCACATCAGCACTTCTAATTGCATCTAAATTTTCGGCTGAAAGCACTTCATTTATCTGATCATTTTTTGATTGATGATCAGGATCAAACAAATTGTTGTTCTGAACAAACACCAATTCTGAATCACAAGTTTTATTTTGAAGTTCATCTCGTTGTAACTATGATTCTAACTCTAAGAATTCAATTTTTCTTTTAGCATTTTCCTAACATGATTGGATGTCAAAGAGAATGTCTTTTCTAACTTGGACATCGTTATGGATAGTAGATAGCATTAAATTTCTTAATAACTGTATTAAATCATTCAGTTTTTCCATTTTCTCTAGTGCGATATCAAAGTAAACTTGCAATCAACTGAGAAAAAAGGGGTCTCAACTACCACTGAAAATGCACCCAATACAAACAAATTTTCAATGATTTAACGGGGTATCGAGTTCAACTGATCATGCACCCATCAATAACACAAATCATAACATGTAACAGACAACTTCAAAGCTTCAAAACTTTTGTCTACTGAGAGTAATACCAACGAGCCAATAAAATATATGCACTGCAAATTCTACACTCCAACCCACTTTTGAATATGTCAATTTTATTATCCCTCCAACAAAATGCTTTGACAATATAATGTCAAGTTGTTCATGCTACAAATAACTCCAAAGTTTCATTTTTAAATAAAAATTCATTAAACCTTGATGCCAAGTTTAAAATCCCCATTAAAATCTGAGTTTTATTTCCCATACCCTTTGACCCATGTGAGGTCATGATCTTTAATATACCAAAATATTTTTTATAACCACCATGCACTTTTATTTTTAAAGTAGAATTTTATTATGCATACACTCAAATCATTATTATGATAAATTGCAACATTCTTGAGTAGCGAAATTCTCTTACAAAATTACCAAGAAGACCTCTTGATTTCCACCTTATTGCACTATTCATCTCTAGACATCACTATTCATTTCAGTCAAAACTTGTAAAATATTATTCTATGAATTTTCTTTTACGATTTTCTTTTTTTAATAAATCACTGCCAAAGAATATACTTTTTAATTTCCAATTTCAACAGTATTTTATTTTATTTTTTTTTAAATATTTCTTAAAAAAAAAATTCCATAAACAACTCACAGAAATATCATATGATAAAGTACCAGTATTTTACTAGCTCATCATCCAATTTTCTTCATGCCGACCATAAATATTCTCTATAGGATTCAAAATCACCCAAATAACTATCGACCAAAGCTCCTCTCTTCTTGTCTCTTATAGGCCCATTAAACTGACTCCTCAAACTTTTCATGGTTGATTCACACAACAAACAGTGATGGTCCTTTCTCCTATCCAACAATACCCATGACCTCTTCCCTTACAGGTTCAGTAGAGCAGTTTGGGAATGAAAATTTATGCACCCAACCACCACGTCTTCTTCGGAATTCTTAAAAAATAAACTGGCATGTCACACTAGCTGGAGTCTAGTCCTTCAATGAAAAGCCTCAACAAGAAAATATAGAAGTAGGCCCGAATGTCTAGGCCACTACATTCAGTTCAGAGGATTTTCGAGAATTTCGCTGCTTGTCATTTAGAAAAGATAGAGTTTGTATTGTTTGTAGGCAACGGAGCAATGAGTGGTTGTTTGAGTAATGAAAATAGAGACTTTAATAGAAATGATGTGTAGTTTCCTTGGTTCGAGTTTCTTTATATTCACATAGGTAAACTACTCTCGGAATTTATATATAAACTACAAATTAAATATAATTCGGCAAACTACTCCCAAAATGATCAGGCTGCAACTTTAAAGATTAAGTAGTAGACAGAGGCTTGATAGCAGAAAAACAACGAGAAAGTGTGCCATGTTTTTTTTAACCAACTAAATAGCAGGGGAGTAGAAAATCGTGTTTTCCTTAATTAATCTGAGTTACAGAAATAGCGTAAGAAATTCACATGTTGGGGAGAGCTTTAATTATTTTTTGCAGATAGATTGATAAATTAAATATGAAAAGTGGTTTTCAAACCTCTCTCTCACTGCACTCTACCATGTCGAGCAATCAATCATGCATGCAAGAGAATTTTCATCAAATTTGACACTGCGGGGTTTTAAGGGCATCTTCAGTCATTTCCTTCAAGCGGTGTTGCGTTAACCATATGGGACCACAGTCTAGGAGAGTTTGCAGTTAGAATCATGCCAAAATCCAAAGGTGATTTCTGAACCCTTTGCATGAAATGTATTACAAAAACCTAACTCCAACATCCTTCTCCTTACATCATCCAACGACAATAAAACACAAACAAACCACTCAAGAAGGCCATAGAACTAGTGGATTATTTTAGATTAACCTATGTTCTCATTCAGTAGAACATTTCACATGCTCTGATACCACTGTAGGACACAGAACACACAAACTGGAAACAAACTTCAACAATATATTAATGAATGTCTCAAGGAATTATGTACAATGTGTACACATATAAATACATCAAGAAATTGTTGAATTGGTTCCCCAGGTTTCTTGGACTCTAATAACCTATTACCTAACACAAACTAACCCAAGGGTTAATTGCCTAACATATCCAATAATCCAACTTTTTCTTATGGTACAATTTTTTTGAAGCTAGAGTGAGATGAAAGATAGATATAATAAAAAAATATGGAATTCAGGTCCACATAGGTCTAATGTACCATACGCAGATTAAGCCCAAGGCTAAAATTCCCTCTTTTTGTGTGGAAATGCCAATGGAAAATCCTTGAACATCTCCTTTACTGCACCTTAATATGAAATCTGAATTATTTACTAACAACCAAATACTTTACCTTAGTGCACTCCTATATGGTTGGATAGATAGATTACCTCAGAGCTTTTAGCTCTAAAATGGGACCCATGATTTACCACATCACTTCGGATGAAAAGTAACCTTCTACAACTAACCCAAGATCTCCACATGTCTTGATTCTAACACAACCACGTCATCTACATTTCCATGTAACCTCCTCATGGCACCACCCATCAACCTCATCACTTATACAAACTAGTTGAGCCAAAATCAGGCTCTACGGTGATCCAACTTGGACTTATGGTTGCACTCCTACTCAAGACTTGGATATTTTCGTATGACCAAATTATCCCCTCGTGAACCTATACTATAACCATGGGCTTAATTCACTCCACTTCTAGATTTAAAATATGAGTCCTTGTTAAGAGGTTACTTTGGTGAACCCTAGATATCTTGAGGGCTTGGTGTCGATCTAATATTCCTAATGACCCTGTTCTATTCTTGCCTCCAATATACAATTTAAAAATAATTTCACTTTTTTTATATAAAATCAAAGAAACTCAGTTTTTATAAAAGCTTATCCAAAATCCTTCAAAATCCAC
Source organism: Pinus albicaulis (assembly GCA_034641835.2). Lineage (NCBI taxonomy): Eukaryota > Viridiplantae > Streptophyta > Pinopsida > Pinales > Pinaceae > Pinus > Pinus albicaulis. The sequence continues at coordinate 742,990,865 of CM076577.1, forward strand.
ATTTTAGTAAATAAGCGAAAAAGCATCTGAATTTTTCTACAAATTTGCAAGGTCGAGTCTGAGCTTCATAAAATAAATATGAGTTTTGTTACAACTCCCAACTAGAGTTAGGGCAACTTGTCCACGGTTAGTCAAGGGTTAGGCTTCTGTGCGAGGATGGAGGTCAAACTTCGTAAAATAGGGAATGTTGTCGTCGAAGGGTTATGACTATAGGTCGGGGTCAGCTCCTCCAATAAAATATTTAACCTAAAGTGTTGTATGAACTCTGACTAGGGTCTTGTCCGATTACTGATTGTCTCAAACTCTACACCATTGTCTCGAACTCTATGATACCACTTAGAAAAATAAAGGAAATTCCTATGAACTTATAATTTCTCCTTATAACATTTATGTTTTAAAATTAATAGAACACCGAATGTACTACAATAAGAATAGAACTGTATTCGAACAACAATGGCCTCATTGACCTAAACAAAGCTTAATGCGATCTTGAGGGTACAAATAACCTATTGTACCTATACTTGGAACTTAAACATGGACTTAAAGAAAATGTATATAAATGTGGTTTATAAAATTTGAATTAAATAATCCTGAATATTCATTTAACCAAAGCCCAAGTATTTGCAAATTTAAATTAAATGTCTTGTTTCAATAAATCACAGAATATCACATTAATCCACACTCACACTCTCTAATTATCCAAAACTATCTGAGCCCCTCCTCTGCGCTAAAAAAAAATCTATTTTTTTTTTACAGCATGACAATTAAATCCAGTAATTATGGATCTAATTCCTAAATCTAGAAAATATCCAAATAATACCAGCCTACATCCATCTTAACTACAGATCTATCAAGCGCTGAGAGGGATGAAATCCCTTGAGGTGCAAACCTCTTTTTTGAGTGCAAAACTTGAGAATAAAATTTCACCTCGAGATATTGTATCCCTCTTGGTGCTTGATAGAGCTGTAGATAAGATGGATCTAGTTTGGTTTTAGTCATGTGCGACCAAGGAAAATATATCAATAATATGAGGAAGATATGATTACTTTTATCAATAATATGTGAATACATCTAATATTAATAGAACCATTTTAAATATGCTAAATGTTACATCCCTATATTACTAGTATAGTCCCTTATTGTTGTTAGTGTAACCCCCTTATTGTTATTATTATACCCTTGTAACCCCCATATTATTATTATTGTGCCCTTAAATTATTACTGTTAGGTCGGCTAAGATCACATTGTGGCCCCATGGACTCCTATATATAGAAAGGAGGTTTTGTAATTTGTATCATCCAAGAATTGTTCATTCATGTAATGTATTGGAGGTTTCCCCCTCGAAGTGGCTTATTTCTAAGGCATTGATATCTCTTTTCTTCTATTTTTGGAGTTGTTTTCACAGCATTTGGTATCAGAGCTTTGGATTCTAGGGTTTCTCTACTCCAAACAGGTCATCGTGGATTTCTCACTATAAAATTTTTTCTACGAAGATTAAGAATCTGAAAACTTTAGTGTGTGAAGCCAAAATCCTTTAGAACATCGTCACAAAATTTCAGATCTTGTTTCGCAATATTTTTGGAGATATAATATGTAGAATTTAGGTCATTTTGCAAGCTCCTGAATTTAACCTAAACTGGTCCTCGTGGAATTTTCGCTATAACGTTTTTTCTACAAAGGTTTAGAAGATGAAATTTTAAGAGTGCGGAACAAAAATCGTTTGGAACATTGTTGCAAAATTTCAAATCTTGGTTCGTAATATTTTGGGACATATGATCTGTGGAATTTAGGTCTTTTTCAGGCTTTTGAATTTCATCTCAAAGAGGTGACCGTGGAAAAATATTCATAGATCTCTCTCTGAGCATCGAATTGGAATGCTGTAAAAAGTGGTCACAAGTACACGGACTGTGGTTTTTTTCTATCAATTGCAGAGCCAAAGGAGGAAACATTGACATGTGGCATGTCGTAAAAGTTCACTCTACTGAACCAGTCCATAATTGGGTCATTGTGGGAGATTAGACAAAACTTTTCCTTGAAGAATCCAAATCAGATCAGACCTATGGTATTCGAAAGACGCTTCAGAGGGATACTACAGGGCTGAATTTCAGATATTGAGGATCCACAATTATAGAGATAATTTAATTTCAATATTGAGCTCCTCAAAATCAAGTAAAAGGTGTGTATTTTTTTTTTCTGAATTGCATAAGTCTTGTTTGAATAATCAAGTTGAACTGATTCCAAGGGCATATTGTAGAATAGATATCAGTATTGGATTCTAAAATGGCCCCTAAAAATAATTCAACACCCATTAATCCTTTAGAAGGCTCTACTATGACTCATGAAGACGAATAATGGCAACATGACATATCAAAATTACAAGAGCAAGTGCAACAAATTTTTCTCTCGCAAAGAGCAACAAAAAAATGAAATGGAATTTTTGAAGAAAGTCTTCGAAACTAAGATGGATGGTTTGAAGAAAGGCATGGAAGCTAAGATGAATGGCATAGAAGTGGGCATGGAAGCTAAGATGGAAGACATGGAAGCTAAGATCAATGAAAAAATGAAAAACAACATGGAAAACAGGAAGAGTGATCTAAAAGTAGACATAGAAGGTTTGGCAAAGTTGATACAAGAATTTTTTCCTAATGGTGAAAAGATAGTAGAGGAAACTCATGATGAGAACAAAATAAATGTTAATCGTGATTTCATAAACTCTAATGTTGGAGGGAAGAACCACCATATTCCAAACATGGATATGAGGAAGTTTGATGGAAAGGATCCTGTAACATGGATACTACAAATGGAGAAATATTTTGATCTCAATAATGTGCAAAGTGCACAAAAGGTATGCATTGCAACTTTATATTTAAAACAAAATACATTTGTATGGTGTCGATGGCTTTGCTCCCATAAAAAAATTTTCACTTGGTCAATTTTTACAAAGGAAATGATAGCACATTATGAAGATACAAAGAGCAACACCTTCTTTATCCAATTGATAAATATCAAACAAAAGGGTTCAGTGGGGGAGCACATTGAGGACTTCCAAAAACTTAATATAAGAGTAACTAATATTTCAGAGGAACACATGATTGATCTCTTCATAGGTACTTTAAAGGATAACATATAACATAAATTTCACATTTTGGAACCTGATTCATTACAGAAGGCATTCAAGTTGGCCAAAAAAATTGAATGTAAAATTATGGCGACAAGGAAGCCTACCACTCACTTCTATAAAGAGGGAAGTGTTTCTACTCCTAGATTTTCACAACCTACAAGGTTGACACCACAACAATTGGAAGAAAAAGGAGAAAAAGGGCTTTGTGATAGTTGTGATAGCAAATACACTAAAGTTCATAAGTGTGCTAAGAAGAAATTATTTTACATAGATTGTGAAGAGGAAGAAGAAAATGAACATGAATCTTCAAAAGAAGAGGGTATACACCATGAACCAACCCTATAAGAGGAAGAAATGAGTCTGACCATATCGTGTAATGCATTGGGAGTAATTACCACTCCTCAAACTCTCAAGATAGAAGGACATATCAAGAAGAAAAATGTAATAGTGTTTATTGATTCAGGTAGTACCCATAATTTTATTCATTGTAAGGTAGCCAAGGAATTGAATTGTTTCTTATACCCAGCACCAGAATTTCAAGTGATGGTTGCAAATGGAGGAACTATAAATTGCTCTGGAAAATGCCATAATATCAAGCTAACCATGGGGGAATATGTATTGAATAGTCTAATGCTTTCCATTCCTATGGGAGGTGTTGATGTTGTACTAGGAGTACAATGGTTACAATCTTTGGGGATGGTAGCTTTTAATTTTCAAAAATTTTCTTGAATTTTTTTTCAGAAGGAAAGGAAGTCGAATTAAGGGGTATTGCAGGGAAGATGGTAAATATAATAAGCTCTAATGTCATGACAAATCTTCTAAAGAAAGAACAACGAGGTGTAATTGTACAATTATGCTCACTAGAAGTTCCAACGTCAAAATAATATTTTTCTTTAGATCTTCAAAAAGTCTTGGACAATCATTCCAAGGTGTTTGAAACTCCCAAAGGAATCCCACCTATTCGTGATCATGATCATGCTATTCATTTGGTTCTAGGAAGTTTTCCTCCAAACATCGGGCCTTATAGATATCCTTATGTCCAAAATATCGAAATTGAACGTATGATTGCAGAAATGTTAGAGGCTAGTATAATTCAACCTCGTCAAAGTTCTTTCTCTGCTCCTGTAGTATTGGTACACAAGAAGGATGGATCATGGCGCATGTGTCTGGATTATAGGGAGCTCAATAAGCTCATCATTAAAGATAAATTTCCCATTCCTGTGATTGATGAATTATTGGATGAATTACATGGAGCAATTTATTTTACCAAGTTGGATCTTCGTTCAGGATATCATCAAATTAGAATGAAGACAGAAAATATTCCAAAAGTAGCATTTTGCACTCATGAGGGTCATTATGAATTTTTGATCATGACTTTTGGCCTTACCAATGCACCTTCTACATTTCAAGGGTTGATGAATTCCATTTTCAAACCCTTCCATAGAAAATTTTTACTAGTATTTTTTGATGATATACTAATCTACAGCAGATCTTGGAAGGATCATGTTCAACATGTTGACAGGGTGTTCAAACTATTGCAGGAGAAACAATTATATGAAAAAACATCCAAATGTTTCTTTGGAGTACAAGAGGTGGAATATCTGGGTCATATTGTATCTCACGAGGGTGTTAAAGTAGACCCTAACAAAATTAAAGCCATTAAGGAATGGAAAGTCCCCACAACCATAAAGAATTTGCGAGGATTTCTTGGGTTAACAGGGTATTATCGCAAGTTTGTTAAGAATTATGGGAGAATAGCAGCACCTCTAACAACATTATTGAAGAAAGATGCATTTTCATGGACTCCTAAAGCAACTAAGGCCTTTGAACATCTTAAAGAGGCAATGTGCCTAGCACCGATCTTAGCTATGCCAGACTTCACAAAAACCTTTATTGTGGAATGTGATGCCTCAGGAAATGGAATTGGTGTTGTTTTAATGCAAGAAGGAAGACCCATTGCTTTTGAAAGTCGTCCAATCAAAGGAAAGTATTTACAGAAAGCTATTTACGAGAAGGAAATGTTAGCAATACTGCATGCACTAAAGAAATGGTGAACTTACCTAATGGGAAGACACTTCAAGGTAAAAACTGATCATGATAGTCTTAAACACTTTTTGGAACAAAGACTATCTTCATAAGAGGAGAAAAAATGGGTCACAAAGATGTTGGGTTATGACTTTGAAATAATATATAAAAAAGCGAAGCTAAATGTTTTTGCAGTTGCACTCTCAAGAAAGAATGAAGAGGTGGAAGCATTGCTTTGTGCCATATCTATTATCCAACCATATTGGATAATAGAAGGAGGGGATGAATGGAAGAAGAATGAAGAAGTGTGGACACTCATTCAAAAGTTGCAGCAAGATCCTAGTACATCTGATACATTTAGTTGGAAAAATGATTCCTTATGGTACAAATATCGCTTATATCTTTGTAAGAATTCCCCACTAAAACAAAATATTCTTTTGGAATTGCACACTTCTCCTTTCGGAGGACACTCAGGATTTTTAAAAACTTACCACAAGGTGAAGAAAGAATTTTTTGGGATGGCCTTAAATCTGATATTCAAAAATTTGTAGCGGAATTTTTTGTTTGCTAGCAGAATAAAGTTGAGACAATTAAGACCCCAAGTCTTCTGCAACCTTTATCCCTTCCAAGCCAACGTTGGGAGGAGATTTCAATAGATTTTATCTCAGGTTTACCTAAGTCCGAAGGAAAGAATGTCATCATGGTGGTAGTTGATAGACTTACCAAGTATGCACACTTTTGTGCATTATCTCATCCATTTAAAGCAAGTACAGTTGCTACTACATTTATGGACAAAATTCAAAATCTACATGGAAGCCCAAGGGTTATTGTGAGCGACAGAGATCCCATTTTTACTGGAAATTTTTGGACGGAGTTATTTTCTTGTTTGGGTACTCAATTAGCTCATAGCTCATCTTATCATCCTCAATCTGATGGTCAAACTGAGATAATAAATAAATGCTTGGAAGGATATCTTCGTTGTTTTGTATCTGATAAACAAACACAATGGGTGAAGTGGTTACCTCTTGCTGAATGGTGGTATAACACTTCCTTCCATACTGCAGCAAAAATGACCCCATTTATGGCACTTTATGGATATCATCCACTGTCCATCACATCATATTTAAGAGAAAATTCGAAGATTCAAGTTGTGGAAGATCACATCGAGCATCAACAAGAAGTTCTCCAACTCTTACAGGATAACCTGAATTTGGCACAAAATCGAATGAAACAACATGCAGATCAACATCGCATCGAGAGAAGTTTTGATGTAGGAGACTAGGTATTTTTACGGCTATAACCATACAAAAAAATGTCCCTCAAGCAAGCTAACAAGGATAATAAATTATCGCCAAAGTACTATGGTCCTTACAAGGTGTTGCAAAATATTGGTACTATGGCATACAAATTGGAGCTTCCTGCTTCTTCACGAGTACATCTAGTTTTCCATGTTTCATGCTTAAAGAAGGTTATAGGTGAAAATATTCCAGTTCAAACAATATTGCCAGAACTTGATGAGGAAGGAAAAATCATATTGGAACCAGAAGCGGTCATGGAAACAAGAACTCGACAACTACGGAATCGATCAATTTCAGAGCATCTCATCAAGTGGAAGAACTTACCCACTGAAGATTCTACATGGGAGGATGAGAATTTTATACAGAAGCACCCGGAGCTACTCAAGTGTTGAGGACAACACATTTTTTGAAGGAGAGGGGCATGTTAGGTCCCTATATCACTAGTATAGCCCCTTATTATTGTTAGTGTAAACCCCTTATTGTTATTATTGCACCCTTGTAACCCCCATTTTGTTATTATTGTGCCCTTAAATTATTATTAGCAATTATTAGATTACATTGTGGCCCCACTAGGATTACGTTGTGGCCCCATGGACTCCTATATATAGAAAGGAGGTTTTGTAATTTTTATCATTCATGTAATGTATTGGAGGTTGCCCCCTCGAAGTGGCTTATTTCTAAGGCATTGATATCTCTTTTCTTCTATTTTTGGAGCTGGCTTCACAACACTGAATATGTTTGAGATTTATCGATTCATTTTAATTTCAAATTTGCTTAGTTACCTCAGTTTGTTGAGATGATAAATATTGTAAAATAACTTTAATGATGAAAAATGATGAAATAAAATTTCTTAATGCAAAGTGGCAATGTAATAATATTGAATGATAGAAAATGTGAATAATAAGAATGTAGTCAATTACAAATAGCCTTCATTATGATCAATGTCAAACTATTTTCATCTATTATTCTTATTATCACCCTTGTTAGTTTTGTCATCTTTCCATATCAATTATATGAAAAATACAGTATAAATCATAAATCATAAACAATTTAAAAATTTAGCTCAAGTTGTTGTAAACATCATGCCTTGTCTCTCTTTCTCTCCAATATTATTAGGTTTAATTACTATAACATGAAAATCGTTGTACATTGTCAATAATTTTTCTTCTTATACTGAAATCAATGCATACTATTAATCCAATGACTTTAAAACTAATGTACCATCATACATCCAATTACATCAAATCATAAATCAACATATACACTGAAATCAATGCATCTAATGCAAAAAATCAAATAAGATTAGAAAAGAACATCCTAATGCAAGAAATCAAATAAGATTATAAAAAATAATCTACACAGAAATAAATGCATCTAATGCAAGTAATCAAATAGGATTAAAAATCAACATCTACACTCAAATCAATGCATCTAGTGCAAGTAAGAAGATAGGATTAGAAACCAGCATATACACTAAAATCAATGCATCATGTGCAATCAATCAAATAGGATTATAAATCTCCATCTACACTGAAATAAATGCATTTAGTGCAATCACTCCAATAGGATTAGAAATCATTTTTATTGAGATAAATGCATATAGTGTAAGCAATCAAATATAATTATAAATCAACATCTACATTGAAATTAATTCACCTAGTGCAAGCAATCAAATATGATTAGAAATCACCATCTAAACTGATATGAATGCATTTAGTGCAAGAAATCAAATAGAATTAGAAATCATCTACATTGAAATCAATGCATCTAGTGCAGTAATCAAATATCATTAGAAATCTAAATATAAATTAAAATCAATGAATCTAGTGAAATAAATCTAATAGGATTAGAAATCACCATCTACACTAAAGTCAATGCATATATTGTAAGAAATATTCTTCCCTCCCTCCTCCCTTCATATATATATATAAGTCCCTTCATATCTCCTTCTTTGTCTCTTTATATAACACCCACAAACATACACACTCTCTCACTCCATATTTATCAATCTCTTTGTCCCTCCCTCCTTGTATCCATCTATCTCTTCTTTCTCTTCACCTTCCATATATATCTCTATCTCCCTTTGACTCTCTATATCCATGACAAAATATACACTCTCTTTCTCCAATCTATCTATCTATCACTCCCTCTTGCTCTCCCTCCCTCCCTCTCTCTCTCTCTCTCTCTCTTCACCTTCTAAATTTGTCACTATATGACTCTCTCTCCCCTGATCTCCCCCATTCTCTCCATCTCTTATTATTTGTCTCTTTATCTCACCAATAAACGTACACACTCTCTATCAATATCTCCCTTGTAACTCCCTCTCTCTTTCCACTTGTTACTCTCTATGGCTTTCTTCTTCCCACCCTATCTCCTCATCCAACTCAATCTCTCTATCCATCTCTCTCTCCCCCTCAAACTCCATGTCCCTATCCCTGTGTCCCTCCGCATCCATCTCCATCTCTCTATCCCTCCCTCTCTCAAGTCCCCTCTCTTTTCATTCCTCTCTCCCTTTCTCTCCTACCTCCCTCTCTCTTCCCCCCATCACTCTCTCACCCTCTCTCTCTCTCCCCCCCTACAATCATCTATATTCCCCCATCACTCTCTTCCTCTCTCTCTCTCTCTCAATTCATCTTCCACTTCCTTCCTCTCTCTCCCTTTATCACCTCCCTCCCTGTCTCTCTCTCTCTCTGCCCTTAAATCCTTTCTCCTCCCCCATCACTGTATCTCTCTCTCCAAATATGTTACTATATCACCCCCTTTCTTCTTCTCTCTCCTTATCCACCCCCTTGTCTCAATCACTCTGTCTATGTCTCTTTATCTCACCCCTAATCATACACTCACTCTCTTAATCTCTCCCTTGTCACTCCCTCTAGCTCCACTTCTCACTCACTATATTTCTTCTTCTCTCCCCCTCCAACTCCATCTCTCTATACCTCCCTTTCTCCTCCTCTCATCCTTCTTCACTCTCCCTTTCTCTCCAGCCCCCTCTCCTCCCCCCTTCTCCCTCTCCCTATCTCTCTACCCTCCAATCCTTTCTACTTCTCCCTCCCTCTCTCCTTCTTTCTCTCTCCCACCTCCATCTTTATGTCTCCCTCTCCCTCTCTTACCCTTCTCTCTCTCTCCCTCTACTTTCCCTCTCTCTCACATCATTCCTCCTCTCCCCTCATCTCTCCCTTGTCACTCCCTCTATTTCTCCACCTCTATCATATCTCTTTGTTCTTCCCTCCCATATATATCTAGAGTTTATATATATATATATATATATATATATATATATATATATATATATATATATATATATATATATATATTTTAAAATTGTATTAATATAAAGTTATGAAATTTAATAATTTTAATATTATAATATACTAATATCAATATTATATTTTGTAATAATAATAATAATAATAATAATATTAATATTTTAATGTTAATGTTAGGGTTAATAATGTTTTTTTTGCATGGTATTGTTATTAATTTGTTCCACGGCTTCAAATATAATTAGATCTTGATTTATACTCCTAGTTGATATATTTTTATTTATTTATCTTACCTTTTTATACCTCTTTTATAAATATGGTATTTCACCCATGGTATTGATAATAATATGTCCCGTGGTATTTCACCCATAAGCTTCACCTAAATAAAACTTTTTTTTGAGTTTTTGTAAATATAAAGAGATTTATGGATTAAATATAAAAATAAGTTTTTATTTATTTATCATATCTCTAGTTTATTTATATTTTTAATTATTTACCATAAGTATAAAAAGAGGTTTTCTTTACTTACCATATCTCTTTTTTAAGTGTTCGTAAAACTCTTCATATTTTAAATTTATATTGCTTAAAATTATTTTTGATTGTTTATTTATATGGTTATGTAAGTTATTTTTGAAGGCAATATTTTTTATATTTTATTAAAAAAAATAGTTTTTTATTTTGGCTTTCGGCATACTTACACATTGGGGTCATACTCGACTGTAGAATGCACCTCTAAATGCAAAAATGGTTACAATATCTCTCAAATTACGTACAAAAAATTTCTATGATATACAAAGATATAATAAATCTAACTAAATACAAATTATCCTAACTATTTCAAGAAATTAAAATAAATTCAAGAAACCCACTTCCTATAGTAAATGAAATTTTGACCATCATAGTCAAAATAAATTTAGTGATACTAATGTTACTACACTGGTACCATTCTTTGAAATATCTACCTTTGTCATCCAAGTAGAATCTTTAACTGGTTGATTCTTGCACTTGACTAAACACTGATAATATTCCTTTCCTCTAGGAATCTTTAACTGGTTGATCCGCTCACTTGACTAAACAATGATAATATTCCTTTCCTCTAGTTTTTTTCACTAATTTCTAGTCGAACACTCGATATCCCATCCACCAGTTTAATTTTTATCGTTAATATTTGCATCATTTACAATATTGTCTTTTCCTCTCGACGGATATAAATCATATACATTGAAGGTAGGTGAAATGGAAATAACTTGAGAGAGATCTATTTCATCTGGATTTGAAGAAAATTTTCTCAATATTTTACAATGACTAATCTTTCTTTTTTTGAACTTATTGTATGTTTTTGATGTAAATATCTCATTTCAAAAGTGTACCGTAACCAAGTCACCAATCTGAAATTCTTGTTGTCTCCTCTTCATGTCCACCTATTCTTGTAAATATTGCATACTAATTGTGCAACATTCTCCTGTTGCATTTCAAAATTCATCATTACCCAAATTCCTCAATTCACATACAAGTGCAAAATGCATTCCATATAAAATTTGAAATGAGATCCTACTAGTACTTCCCTTGCATGAATTATTATAAACCAATTCAACTTGATCGAGAACTTGATCCTATTATTTGGAATGATCATTTATCAAACTTATTATAATATTTCTCAAACTTTGATTTATCACTTTTTTTTCGAGATATATCGCTAGTACAAATGGAGTCGAAATCTGATGACTATTCATCAAATATGAAACATATTATTGGCGTCGACTATCTGACACATTATAGCTTAGCAACTCATCAAATCTGATGACCATTCATCCGATATGAAACACATTATTGGCGTCGACTATCTGAGACGTTATAGCTGAGCAACTCATCATTGGAATTATGTTGAATATTCGACACTTTAGTGAATGCCATATATTCGATGGTATAGACGTTGATTCTGTGACACAAAACATGGCTGAAATTTTCATAAAAACAATTCCGCTTAAAAGTCGATTTTGCTACATTTTGTTGGATATTCGATGCATGAAACATTGGTATGGAGGCGCACATCCATCGAATATCCGACAGTCTCCACATTACGTTTCATTGCTACAGACTTCCGAAATTTTGACAATTTTCCGTTGGATATTTGAAAATTGGTTAGTTTATTCTGACAGGAAAAGACGACGTCTTGGCTTCGTATAATCAATGGACTATCTAGGTTGTGCGATGGGATTGTTATCTCGCTCATGCTTTCTTTCATTGGTATGGAGTGGCCCGTTCGGTGTTTCAGTGTTGGATAATCGACCTTACGTTAAACTAGTTCGACACGAGTTTTGAGTATCATACGCATTATTATGTCGGTATGGAGTACGTAGTCTGACGGTGTCGTGTCAGATATTTGATGCATAACACTTATGCCCGGTAGGAGTGTCATATGTCTAACGCTTTTTTTTTTCTTTTTCTTTTTTTTTTTTTTCTTTTTTTTTTGTCTATTGTGCATCGAGTATTCAACACTTGTATTTATGTGTGGCATGAGTGTCATATTAGTCTGCTGAAGGATTGGGAAGGCTAATCAAGATTCATCTTGCAGAAGGGAAGTTAAAAGGTTTAAAGTTATGGGACCAGATTTTTTCTTGACGCATTAACAATTTGTGGATGATATTCTATTATTTTGTTAGGATTTGGTGAAAAAGGTGAAAGCTATTTTAAAGATCTTGGAAATCTTCATGGAGGTTAAATCAAATCTTTATTTTTTTTAATTCTAATACTGCAACCCAAAACTTCTTAGCCAAAACACTTATGTTCAAAATAGGTTCTTTTCCAATGAAGTATTTGGGAATAGCTTTAAATACTGCTCCATTAAGAATTGCAGACTGGAAGGATCTTATTTCAAAAATGGAGAAAATATTACATAATTGGGCATTTCGTGTGCTAAATGCTCCCGGTAGACTCATAATGTTAAAATCAGTTCTTCAATCTCTCTCTCTCTATCAGTTCTCAGGGAGAGCTTGTCCTAAAAATATTTGCAACCAATTAGTCAATATGTTTAAGAAGTTTCTATGGCAAGGTGCTCAGGCTAATAGGAAATGGGCTTTACTTTCGCGGGAAAAACTTATCAAACTTAAATCTGCAGGAGGACTGGAACTGCAGGACCCTTTAGTTTTAAACCATGTAATGGATGCCAAACAATGGTGGAGATGGATTCAAGGAGGGCACAATCTCTAGAAGAGTATATGGGAAACAAAATATGGTATGCCTCATTCTAAAACAAGTAAATTAAAAGTAGATATAGTACCAAAAGGAACGACACTTTTTTGGGAAGATTCACGGCAACAAAGAGAAAAATTATTCAGTAGACTTGATTTAGGAAAAACTTTTCTTTTTACCAATACTCCTAATTGCAGATTAATTAATAATTATTGGTGTCAACAAAAGAGTAGCCAATGGAGAAGATGGAAGGAGAAAATACGCTGGCCAGAAGCTCCTAAAATGCACCAATGGACCAACTTCGAAAAGAATTGAAAACAAGGAAATTGTCCATGCAATAGGAAGTGGTATTATTATACGATGGGGTTGTCAAACTAAAGGGATGTTTACTATACAGGAAGGATATTATATTCAATCGTAGAATATTATTAACAATGAAAGAGTGACATGGAAGAAAATATGGGCATTAAAACATTGGCGAAAATTATTTCCTCTGGTTATGAAGTCATCGGAAAATTCTGACATGGGACAATCTGCAGAAGCAAGGAATGCATGGACCATCCCAATGTTATATGTGTTGTACAGAAAATGAGACAATAGAACACCTTCTCAATAGTTGTCCAATTGCGGAGGCCCTCTCGAGCAACCTAGTAAAGATTAAAAATACAAATGGATAGAGATAATAAAAATATAAATGAAACCATTGAAAATTGGCGAAAATGAGGATTTAAATGTGAAGTGTTGAACAGAACATGGAAAATATCTATTGGGTTTCTTTTATGCAGCATATGGAAAGAAAGGAACCATCATATCTTCAGAGAAGAAGAACAAACAATGAATAAAATATGGCAGAAATTGATATAGAATATACAAGAAACAATTTTAGTGGAAAGATAGACATAGGAAGATTGGAAGACGGAAGATATAGAAGTTCAAATGCTTGCCAGTTTAAATTTGAAACCTGAAATGTTATATAAAAATCTTCGGAAATACAAACCTTCGTCTCAAAATATATAAGATAGGTGCAAAGTTCCTCAGAATGGGTTTATTAAACTTAATTATGATGGAGCTTCAAAAGGTAATCCAGGTCAAGTAGGAGCTGGAGGGATTTTTAAAAATTATCGAGGGGAAGTTTGTCGAGTTTATGCTTTGGATTTGGGCTTTGCAACTAACCATGAAGCAGAATTAATGGCAGTAAAACAAGGGTTACTGATATCTAAAAGAGAAAACTATTAGCGACTCATTGTAGAAGGTGACTCGGCAATGGTCACTATCGTTTTATGCAAATTACAACAAGGTTCAACTTGGGAAAAAATAAGTAAAAGTTGGAGAACGACGAATCTAATTCAGGAAATAAGAATATTGATCAAAGAAATCCAGTATTTGATACCAATACACATTCGAAGAAACGGTAATGAGGCGGCAGATTACTTAGCAAATTGGGGTTGTAAAAATAATCAGAGAAATTTGGATGCTATGCCAAGGGATAGAATCTGGAACATTGAATTACATTCCCTTCGGCTTATTATATAAAGAGATTTAAGTGGCAGTGAAGATTCCCAATCGAGGTGCCACCTAAAGGAGTTTGGCAGCATAACACTGCCACGTAATAGGCGTGTCAGTTGATTAATAGGCGTGTCAGTTGATCATTAAATTTCCGTTCATGGCAATGTGTGGTGGGATCATTCCGCATGCGTCCAACTTACCTTCAAAATGCGCTTGATTTATTACAATAAATGAATGGAAAAGCTGACAGAATATCAGTGGCAAGGTAGGGGATTGATAAGGTTAATATGTCTTTGTAAAGAGTTTGTTCCTCCAGGTTTTGAAGGAAGATATAGCAAAGCGCCAAGGGATTTGCAAAAGAAGAAGGTGCAAGACAGGAAGCGCAACCTTACTGAGTATGTTCTGGTTCTAATCACTCTGGCTTCAATTTTATGTTTGCATGTTCATATACAGTCAATGAGATTAGAAGTTTTTACAGGCCTATTGAACCCTCGAAAATCTTCGCTTCAAACATTGGGGGAAAACCACCCGGTCCGGACCTTAGGACAACTCCTTTTCCATTTGGTGTGGTGGCTCCGACTGGATTTATAGAACCAGTTTCCTAATAATAAATGGATTGGTGATGGAGTGTTTGTGCAAGTGGGTAAATGGAACTAACTAACCGAATTAATTTATCTAACTTAATCTTATAACTTGCAAATAATTCTAAGACTAACCTAGGTATTAAGTATGAATACGACTTAAAGATGTTTTCAATTAAACAAATAACCATGAAAATGTATTATTATTCAACAGAAAGATGCAGTATCATATAATGATAACTCTATTTCAAAAATTAAATAGAGGTAGAATAACACATTGCATTCATAATTCTATATATCATTTGCACATACTATGATAAATGAATATTTCTATATCTCCACAAATAATATGATAAAGAAATATTTGAGAAAACGAGCATATATAAATGATAGGAAATTTCAAAGAGAATATTTCATAACATAAAGAAAATAACAGTAAATCAATAGAAATACCAGATTCATTTAGATATTTTCTTGATGCAATTCAATATCTAGATCCTGCACTTTAACTTAGAACAACCTCCAAGGTACAGAAATGCAACTCTTAAAGATAATTCACCATAAATCACAAGATGTGATCCTTTATAAAAATAAAATAGTCAACGGAGTACAGAAATGTATCATCCAAGCCAAAATATTACAAATTCAGAACCCCTTTCTAAATGCATGAAAGGGGTTTAAATAGGAAATTAACAAAACAGATTATCTATAACTTATGTTAGAAACTATCATTAGAGATCCTGAAAAATATTTGTGATATCAAATAAAACAGATTCACTGAATTTCTTCTGTATTTAATATGATGAGGTGGCAGATTTTAAACATATCTTTAACTTTCGTTGGATGACTCAACCTCGAATGCAACTGACTAGTGTATGTGGCATCAGATAGCTCTGGAATGATATAATTTATGGCATAAGAAAGGCATTTGATTTCCATCTGCTGACTTTGTGGTTTGATCAAATATGTCCATAGGACATCCCATGTAATTTCCTGTATTTTGCTGATCTTTTGATTCCCGTTGATTATTTCCTACTTCCATCTGGCATCAGTCTCTTTCATCCTTGGAAATTTACCTGGAGTACAATCTGAAATCAAATTAGTAGCATATAATTTATCATTTACTAATTGTGTCAGATTGTTCATTATGGCTCTAGCTCTTGATGTAGCACGTTATTCTTTAATGAACTGTGTATCCCATTCAGCAAATAAAATTAATTTATGCCTTTCTTCGATCCTGGGAAGATTTTCTTTCTTTCCTTGTTCTGAGTCCTGCCATGAAATAAACTCTGATATTTTATCATCTGCATTTTCAAATTCAATTCTGGTACTGACTGATTCATCAATAAGGGAAGATGTTATTTCACATAGAGGCTCTACTTGTGCAATATTTTGACAAAGATCATCCAACTGATGAGACAATAGCTTATTTGTTTCCAGAGCTTCAGTTTTAAATTGGACAATTTTAGGATAATCCTTAAATTTATCCAATCTCACTTGAAATATTTTCTCTTGTTGTTCTTTGGAATTTTTCTCATTTTCCAACAAGGTTTGTAACTTGGACACCTCTTGGGAAAACTTTTGTTGCTTATTCAAAGCTTGTTGATCAAGATTTTTCTTTTCCACACTCATATGTTCTTCCAGCTATTTGGCCCTGAGTTTTTCTTCTGCTAACTGTTGGTCCAACTGCATTATCTATTGCTGATCATTTGTTGTCTTTGCTTCTAGCATTGCTATCTGTAAGTCTTTTTGTTTGATCATTTGATTGACTTCAGCAACTTTATCTATAGTGGCTGCATTGTAGGCACCTACATATTGTGATAATTTGGTAAGATCCTTTGAAGGATTTACCTTAGTATTCTTCCAGACAATATTCATGGATTCAACTTGTGTGGATGAAAGTGATTCTTGATCTGTCCTCCTTATTTTCCTTTGTTTCCTGACAATAGCACTATGCTTAGGACTATAAAAGATATCCAGAGGAGGGATTTCTTCAACTTTCAACACAATTTTTTCTGATGGATGTTCAGGGGTAATCTCCATACCTTGATCTTTCAGATTATCAACTTGAGGATTATTTTGTCCTCCAATTTGTTGTTCTAATTTCTCATATTGTCTTAGCAATTGGGGAGTAACAATAATTTCAGTAGAATTTACCACTCTTTCCGTGGTTGTTTCTCTTTCAAGTGGATCATTGGGTTTATCACCTGTATTTCTCGCTTCAGACTGCATATAGGTCTTGGTACTTGTATTCTCCTTCTATGTTTGGATATCAAGCTTGCTAGTTGCATTTTCCTTCTCAATATGTACACCAGTCTTGCTTGTAGACACTTCTTTTTCTGTCTTGCTACTTGTGTCTTCATTTTTCTTTTGTTTTGTTTCTATAGATTCAACTTCTTGCAAAGGAATCCTTAGCTAGTCAAGGGGAGCTTTCAGCAAACTCTGACTTCTGAAATGCATGAATTTTTTCATATCCTCTACTTGAAACTTTGATTTAGCCAAGTCATAAACTTGGGAAAATTTCTCAATACAGACAAATAAATCATCAGTTTCATCAGGCTCATGCTCAAAACTAGCAATTTGAACCAAAGTTGTGAAATTGAAAGCTACTTTATTTGGATCATACTGTCTGCTTGGGATAGTTGCAAGATTAAGATATCTTATTTTAATGACCTCCTTCTCAGCATGTTTGAAATCATTCAGAGTATAATTTCCACAATGAAAGGGAAAGGTAGGCCACATCAATTTCTTGGCATTCTTTAAACATCTTGACATCCCTCTTTCTGTCAACTGGAAAGAAATTTCTTGGGCTAACGGTTTGTCACGGACATATAAAGGTAAGATATGGGGTTCCACAATGCTTCCAAAAGCTCTGATATAGGTAAACCTTTCTTCTCCAAACCAATTTCCAATTAGGGATATATCATTCTTTGCTTTTTTAGAGAGCCGGGGAGGAAATTGGTTAAAAATGGTCTGATAAACAGGTAACATAAAACCGTGACAAACCCTATATACATGATTTTTAAAATGGACCTTCCACAAGAGTTTATGGTAAATGTGAATCAGAACAGGTTCCTGTAGAGTCCATTTCCAACCCAGAATAGGGAATTCAGAATTAAAACATAGAGCATCTAAGATATAGGCACAGAAATGAAAAGGAGTTGTATTTCCGGTGTCTTTACCCTTTCTATAGTCCAGAATTCTATTAGTGATCTTATCAGAAAGGATAACCGACCAATCCATAATTTCAGAATTTATAGCAGCATGAATAAGGGGTACCATCTGAATTGAAAACCTCGCAGAATTGTCATTCCCAAAGATTCTACACATCATTGCAGCAGCATAGCAATATGGGGGTGCAAGAGACTCCACGGAGTACATACCTGATGCTTCATTTGTATGTTTCTTTGGAGCTCATCTCCAATCCTTAATAGGGTTTGATTGAACTTCATTTCTTGCAGTGAAATCTTCTATGAAAGCTTTGTTGTAGACCTTTTGAGGATTTGGGAGATGGTACATTGCTTTGATATCTTCCGCTTTAAAAGACCCAAAACTTGTTCCCACAGTTGAGACAAAAGCTCTGTTTCTGATGGTGGTGTTTTCTATCACCTATTGTATTATATCATAATATGAGAACATATTCGCCCAAGTTGCAATTCTATGAAGAAAATAATTTGCAAGTTCTTTGAGAGGAGTTTCAGCATCAGAATCTGAGTCTTCATCTGATACTGTCGCATTTACCACTGTAACAGTAGGTTTTTCTGCTTCAAGAAAATTATAAACATCTTCCCATGAAAGCTTCCCAAGACCCTAGCATGCAGTATCTATAACCAACTTGATTTTAGCTGGATTTTATTTTGGTACTGTGGGAGTGACGACATTCTTTGCGGCGATAGCAGTTCGCGCTTTATTAAACTTCTGAGACATCTTTTCATCTGGTATTGTTTCGCTAGTTCGGTGAATGAGAGGGTTTGATGTTCTATTGCTCTGTAAATGAGGAAAACCTTTCAGACGTGGGAAGAAATGGAGCAATGAAAGTAACTTATGCAAAAAGATTTTATTAATGATCAAAATTGATTAACTCCGTATTAGATTTAAATGTCCTTCATAAGAGTCCCATTCACGCATTCATATTAGAATCGATCGACATAATTCGTTTGATTTTCTAATTAATGATGATCATACAATCGGAGATCGGCGATATTAAATTGTCAATTTAAAATTTTCCCTTTGAATTTTCCGATTGCGATTAATAAATAATATAATGCAAACGGTGATAAAAAAAGATTAACTATCCATCGCATCGTAGGTTTCAAAAGGGAATCAAATAACATCTCATATTTTCCTCCAATTTGCGATTGTGATGATGGTATATGACATTGGATATTTTCAAAGGAATTAAGTTGTACATGATTTTCATCGATTTACGATTATGATGATGATGGGGTCCATCGCATCAGATGTTTCGAAAGGAAATTAAATGACATCTCATATTTTCCACCGATTTTTTATTATGATGATGGTGGGGTCTATCGCATCGGGATTATATATATCAAATAAATGTGACGTTGCTTCTTTGAAGTGCGATTGTGATAAATCATATCGCATCGAAGTTTATTAAATATACCAAATGAAGGATAACTTTTTGAAATGCAATTGTGATAGGTTACATCGCATCAGAATTTTGCAAAAGAAAAAGTGAAACCTTAAGACCCTACCGATTTGCGATTGCGATTTTCATTATCGCATCAGGTTTTTTTTTTAACATGAATACTTCTATGCTTTTTGCCGATGCAATATAAGACTTGATAGTTCATCGGATCGGAAAAATTCAATGTGACTTTTGTTCTTTTGCATCCGATGTATGCGATATGTGATATATGACTTTTAAACAATGAATCTTTTTATTGTTTTCTTTAAAATAATCGGATTTCCTCAAAGTTTTTATTTCTATCTAAAAGGAAAGGGGACTTATTTCTAAAGTAATTTTATTCTAAAATTTTGAAATGGCGAGGGTTGTTGTATCGTACAAAAATTGGTGATTCACTAGAAGAAACAGTTATCTCTGAAAAATAAAATGAATATTATATCTTAAGTATGTAAAAAGTTTTAAAGATGATGAAAAATATCTAAGAGAATTTTAAATAAAATCTAACTCTGAAAAAAAAAAATCACTTACAATTTCTTTCTATTTCCTTAAAAATAAAAACATTTTTGGGTTTTCTCAAGCCTTGATTGGTTGAGAATAATAAAGTAAGGGGCCATTCCAATTTTATTTTTTGTAATATACTCTAATGTCATAGGCATTACCTCTGCTGCCCGCAAACGTTTATAGTCTCGACAGGGTTACCTTTTAACCATCAACCATTCATTGTCCCATACAAATAAGATCATGTCTCTTTAAAAGATAAATTCATAAGACATATTATCTCATGTTTTTCTCTTTTATTTATTTTTTAATTTAAAATCCATTGTTCTGGTTTGGTAGCTAGTTATTAACAATGCCATTCACTAGTTGTAATTAAACTGAATAGGCTGGCTCGTGATGAGACCCCTTGTCTTATAATTATAAGCCATTACCCTGTTTTGGTATGCAGTGTTGGTAATGTTAGTTTTATTACTTCTTATGATCATGGTAAGCAGGCTCGTAATGAGACCTCTTATCTCTTAATTTTTTACATATAATTTCTTAGAATTACATTCTAAAAAATCACAACCTTAATGGATGGGGTGAAATGATTTTTCTCCTTAAGAATCAATGGATGAAAATTTTTAGAGTTTTGAATGCCAAAGCTTGAAAAAGTCTTTACTTTTTATGGATAACCTTTCTTTACTCAATAAATTTGTAATGATTTACAATTTTCTCAAGGTTTCAAAATATTTTGCAAATGTTTTTAAACAAATTTTCAAAGTTTAATATTTTATTTTAACTACACAAAAATTGTAATCATTTCCTTAAAAATTATTATTTACATAAAATAAGTATTTATAATATTTTTTCGAAGATATTTTCAAATAGTAAAAAGTCAATTAAATACTATTAACAACCTTATTTACAAAAATAAACAAAATTTTAGAAAGGAAAATGTACAGGTAAGAAGGGGTTACCTCCTTATGAAAAGAATGTCTTTAAGACAAGCCCATTCACAGGAAGAGATACTCTCTTTCCTGATAAGTCTTGCAATATGAATGTAAATGAGCTTATCTTTCCAAGAATCTAAAATGGTCCAAGCCACATTTTTTGAAATTTGGTATGCTTACCCTTATCTTCATGTGCTTTATCCCATTTCAAAACAAGATCACCAATTTGCAAAGTTTTGGATCCAGTGGAATTTGAGTCAAAAGAAGATTTTACAAGCTGTTGGTGTTTAGCATGAATAATTTTTTATTTTTCTCTATCTTCTTCTAACTTAATAATTTGATAAAATCTCAGCTGAATAGATGATGAAGGATTTTCTTCAATAAATTGAACTAGGGCTAATGATGGAAGAACTATATTTGATGGTATCACAGCTTCTTTTCCATAAACTAAATTAAAAGGTGAAGTACCTATTGAATCTTTATGAGTAATATGATCAGCCCATAGTGAAAAAATTAAAGACTTATGCCAATTCTTTTTATTCTGATCAATGGTCTTTTTTATGATTTTGATGAGATTTTTATTGGTAGATTCAGCTAAACCATTACCTTGTGGATAATAATTTGCTGAATATTTCAATTTGAAACCTCTTTTGATTACAAGTTACATTATACTATTTCGAGATAAATAAGATGCATTATAAAAAACAAGAGCGTTAGGTACACCAAACCTGGTAATGATGAATTGATCAATGAATTCAATGGTTGCAACAGAATTGGCTACCTTTAAAGGAACTGCTTCTACCCACTTTATGAAGTAATCCATTGTTGTGAGGATGTATATGTGTTGTTTGGAAGAGTGTGGTAATATTTCTCCAATAATATCAAGTCCCTATTGCTCAAATGGTTGCTCAATATTTACTGGTTATAAAGGAAAAGCTAGTTTCCTTTGTCTTCCACTAGCAATTTGACAAACCTCACACATCCTTACATAGTCATGTGTATCTTTGAAAAGGGTAGGCCAATAATATCCAGCATGGATGATTTTGTGAGCCGTGGTATCACCTCCAAAATGTCCACTTGCTGGTCCATCATGTAATTCCTGCAATACATTTTTTTCTTCAGTCTTTTCAAGGCATCTTAATATAATTGAATCATATTTTTTTCCGAATAACACATCATCAATGATTTCATATTGTTTAGCCTTTAATATTCAAGCACACTTGTTCTTATAGCTAATATTAGAAGGAGCATACCCATTTTTCAAGTAAAAGATCAGATCAGCATATTAAGATTCAGAATCTATAACACTTATCTGATTTACTTGAACAACATTATCTTGATTTTTATTTTCTGGTATGTGGGAAGCTCTTGCTAACAATCTGCAAAAACCTTTTCCTCTAACAATCTTAGCTGGCTTAATATCAATATCATACTCTTGTAAAGTTGTTACCCAATTAGCTCTCTTTTCTCCTACTTCCTTTTGAATTAAAAATTGTCTCACTGCAGAGAATGGAACAATAATTTTTGTATGTGTCTTTAGGAGAAAAGGTCTAAAATGTTTGATTGATTTAAACACAGTGAATGCTTGTTTTTCTACATCAGAATAATTAAGCTCAGCTCCTTCAAAATTTGAGCTAAAGAAAGAAATTGGTGCTTCTATTTGTTGATCATTGAGCTGTGTTAAAATAGAAACATAGGATAGTTTCAGTAGCCAAGGTATACAGAATAATTTTTTTAGAAAAATCAGGAGTATTCAATGTAGGTGCATTAATGATTGCCCTTTTGATTTCATCAAAGGCTTCTTTTTCTTTATGTAACCATTTGAAAACCGAATTTTTCTTAATCATATTCTGCAAAGGTAAAACTATTTGAGAAAAATCAGGAATGAATATTTTTACAAAATTGGTTTGCCCTAGAAATGATTGCATGGATTTTTTATTATGTGGTAAAGAAATGTCAGAATTTTCTTTTACTCTCTCAGGATCAATATATATACCATATTTTGACACAACAAATCGTAAGATTTTTCCTTCATTGAGAGCAAAGAATGATTTCTTTGGATTTAAAGAAATACCAAACCTTCTACATTTTTCAAATATCTATTTCAGATCATGCAGATGATTGGCTCTTTTCTTTGAAAACACTGTTATGTCATCAATATAGATAACAAATTATCTATTAATCAGACCCTTGAATGCTATATCCATGGCTCTCTGGAAAGTAGCTCCTGCATTTATCAGACCAAAAGGCATATTTTGGTAAGCATAAGTTCCCCATTTGGTTTTGAAAGTAGTTTTCAACCTATCATCTGGATGTACCAATATTTGGTTATAGCCTGAAAAACCATCAAGAAAATACATGAGTTCAGAACCAGCTACCTTTTGAAGTATTTTTTCCATCGTTGGAAATGGGAATTTATCCTTTCGACATGCCTTATTCAGATTTCTAAAATCAATACAGATTCTGATATCTCCATTCTTCTTCCTTACAGGAACCATGTTTGAGACCCAACTAGAATGTCTTACAGGAAAAACAATTTTTTCCTTCAAAATTTTGTTCAATTCTGACTTGATTTGTCCTTCCATATTGGGATGAATTTTTCTTAACTTCTGTTGTACTAGCTTTACATCAGAAAGCATTGGATTGTATGTTGGATAAAAGAAGTATCATAAGTTTTCAAATCCTCATAATTCCAAGAAAAGACAATTTTGTACTTATTCAGAAGTCTGATGAAAGCTGACCTTTCCTCTAATGTTAACTTGAGTCCTAAATTAACAATTTGTCGTTTAGACTCAGTACCAAGATTTACTAATTCAAAATTCAAAGTAGAAATTTGAAGGTTAGCATTAGTAACCTTTTTCAATCTATCTTTGATATCATATAAGTCTTCAAGTTTGACTACAGATTTTGGAATATGATTTTCATTGTCTTTTGATGTGTTTTGAAGATCATGATCACTCTCATCTATTATTTGGCCATCATAAGATTTTTCTGAAGTCAAGAAATTTAAGATATCTTCATCATGATAAAATACTCTCCAATTGGTGACATTATCCGGCACAGAAGGTCTAAATATTAATTCAACTGAAGACCTATCTGGACTATAATCTCCAGCTAAGAGGAGCTTGGAAGCAACATTAGCTAACAAATCAACTGCTAAATTATGAGTTCTTGGAATAGAAAAAATGTTAAATGCTAAGAATTGAGTGGTAAGATCTTTCAAAAGAGATTTGTAATGTTTAAGATGATATGAAAGACAATGAATAGTGTTTCTTACTTGTCTGATAACAATTTCATAATCACCATACACTTTCAGATACTTAACATTCAATCCTATTGCTTTATAAAGCCCTTGGATTAAGGCTTCATATTCTGCAGTGTTATTTGTACACTCGAATTCTAATCTACATGATAGCATAGCTTTTTCTCCATCTGGATTAACTAAAATGCATCTTGTACCTGCACCATCATTGGATTTTGATCCATCAAAATAAAAAGACCAAAATAAAGATTTATCTACAGTTTTATCTACAGATTGATCAGAAACATTAACAATTCTTGAAGAATCAGTTTGTGAAATTTTTTCAATTTTCCAAATAAAATTATTTATAGAAAAAGGTGATTTCGGTGCTATGAAATTTCAAAGAAATGATTCCGTAGAATAACCTCCAAGAATGTTGTTATCAAAAGCTACAGGTTCATTTGGTTGTTCAAATTTAGTTACAGTATGCATCATGTGTTTTTCTCACTCAACCTTGATTTGATTTGGTTTCCCTTTGTAACGAAGCCACATGTGAGAATAATCAGTGGTAATGTAACCATTAAGCTTTGTAGACCAATCCCTACTCAATATTAATCCATAAAACTCAGGAATATCTACAATTAGTATATCAATTCTTTAGACTATCCTGGGATCAGAGGCTAATCTAATAGTAACTGAGTTGATTTCTCCCACAACTTGTACTTTAGACTGGTCTAATTGAACAATATGAACTGCAAACTTTTGCGGTTCAATATTCAATTTTACACAGATTGAAGTAGGCATTATTTTAGATGATGCTCGTGAATCTATCAAGCAGTTATGAAAATTCTTGTTATAGATTTCATACGTAAAAATAAAAGGAGGTGTCTGAGAATTTGATCTTTCTCTAATAAGAACAGTATCAGTAGCATCTAATTTATCTGGTGGCTTACCTAATCCTTTGGCTGCTTTGGCAACTACACCGCTTGGTAGAGGAGTAATATGTGTTGCATTTAATTCTTTCAATAACAGCTTTTGTTGATGTTTAATTTGGTTGAGTTCATGTAGAGAGATATTCGCTCTGGTTTTCTTCATGTCTTCAACAATGTTATAATCCATAGGATCTAATACCACCAGAGTTTTGGATGTTGCTGTAGGAGGATTAGAAGATGATGGTTGATTTTGAGTTGGTAAAGAGGAATTTTTCTTTACAGGGGATTTGTCTTTAGTAGTCGAAGTTGAACTTTTCTTCTTGGGAACTATTTGGACAGGTTCTGCTGTAGATTTACTTCTTGTAATTACTGGCATGGCTTCTTGTTCCTTTTCACTGTCTGAATTAGGAAGAATGAAATCCCACATCCCATGTAATTCATCTATTTCTTCTTCTTCATCTTCTTCCGATAATGGAGGTGTATCATCTTCTTTTTCTTCTTCTAGATATGATTCTGCATTAGAGATTGAATTGGGTGGTTTTGATTTAGTAGTTTGATTTCTTTTGAAATTTATGAATGGCCTTTTGGTAGAAGTCTCTGCCACTTGATTTTTGATTTCGATCATTTCATTAGACAAAGTCTTCAGAACTTTCTATAAGCCTTTCATGTCATAAGGATCCCTGGGTGTCTTCTTCTTGGAATCCTCTTTAAATCTGACCTTTTTCGATTTTTTTGTCTTCAATAACATTCTTCTTATCCAAAGCAATAATAATTTTTTCAACTGCAATTGCTTCTTTCATGTTTTCAACCAAATTAGGTTTAGCAGCTCTATCTACAAAAATTGCTATATTTGAGGGTAAAGTTGTTATATACCATTCACTTCTAACTTTCTCACTAGGTTTTGAGGTTGTAGGAATTTTATTCAAAAGTTTGTTGAATCAGGAATTAAAATCTTTATAGGGTTCTTTGGGTTCTTCTCTTAAATTGGAGAGATCATTGATTAAAGTCACTATTGATCTGTCATCTCCAAATTTGGTTAAGAAATGTTCTTGGAAAATATCCCAACTTGTAATAGATCCTGAAGGTAATGAAAAATACCAGGATCCTACTGCCCCTTGCAAAGTATAGGGGAATAACTTGACTACAAAATCCTCATGTTCAACTCTATTCAAATTTATAGCAAGCATAAGTTATTTATGTGTTCTTCAGCTTGTATGTTAAGGTCAGGACTAAATTTTGGCAGCCATTTTTTAGGATGATTTGGTAAATCATGTAAAGGTGCAGGCATTTCAACAGCCCCTAGATTAGTCCATGGTCTTTGTGCCATTGTTGGGATAACAATTAAGGGACTTGAAGAAACAACTAGGGTCTGAGTAGAGGTTGTTGGAATAAATATGCTCTTCTAGGTTTAAGTCTGGGAAGCAGATGAGTGGGTTTGCGATGAAGAAATTATATCACTGCCTGATTCCGAGGACATTTTTTTGGTCTTAACTCAACTTGGTAAAGGAAATTCCTTTGGAGGAATACCAAGTTTTTCATTTTGTGACCTAGTGAGAGGTCTGGAAGAAACAAATTGTGAAGTAACACTACCTTCAGATATTTCAGACTCTTCTAATGATAATGAGAACCCTTGGAGTTTATGAACTAAAGCTTGTATTTCAGGGGACTCAGGAGGTTGATTGTCTGACAGATCTAAAGTTTTGGTAGTGGGTGTATTGATGTTCTTCTCAATTTCTTCCCTAGGGATTTGAGATGTAGAGGAAATTGAAGAAGGTGATCAGGGTGAATTGCTCTTAGAATGGCCTGTAGATTTGGATTTACTTGCCATTCATAGCTTAGGCCCTCCTTCTCACGCCAAAAATGTTGAAGCCTCAAAAATCGTTGCTTCGAACATTGGGGGAAAACCACCTGGTCCGGACCTTAGGACATCTCCTTTTCCATTTGTTGTGGTGGCTCCGACTGGATTTATAGGACCAGTTTCCTAATAATAAATGGATTGGTGATGGAGTGTTTGTGCAAGTGGGTAAATGGAACTAACTAACTGAATTAATTTATCTAACTTAATCTTATAACTTTCAAATAATTCTAAAACTAACCCGGGTATTAAGTATGAATACGACTTAAAGATGTTATCAATTAAACAAATAACCATGAAAATGTATTATTATTCAACAAAAATATGTAGTATCATATAACGATAACTTCTTTTAAGAAATTAAATAGAGTTAGAATAACACGTCACATTCATAATTCTATATATCATCTACACATACTATGATAAATGAATATTTCTATATCTTTAGAAATGATATGATAAAGAAATATTTGAGAAAACGAGCATATATAAATGATAGAAAATTTCAAAGAGAATACTTCATAACATAAAGAAAATAATAGTAAATCGATAGAAATACCAAATTCATTTAGATATTTTCTCGATACGATTCAATATCCAGATCCTACACTTTAACTTAGAACAACCTCCAAGGTACATAAATGCAACTCTTAAAGATAATTCACCATAAATCACAGGATGTGATCCTTTATAAAAAAAAAATAGTCAATGGAGTACAGAAATATCATCCAAGCCAAAATATTACAAATTTAGGACCCCTTTCTAAATACATGAAAGGGGTTTAAATAGGAAATTAACAAAACAGATTATCTATAACTTATGTTAGAAACTATCATCAGAGATCCTGAAAAAGACTTGCAATATTGAATAAAACAGATTCACTGAATTTCTTCTATATTTAATATGTTGAGGTGGCAGATTTTAAGAATATATTTAACTTTTGTTGGATGACTCAACCTTGAATGCAACTGACTAGTGTATGGGGCATCGGATAGCTCTGGAATGATGTAATTTATGGTATTAGAAAGGCATTTGATTGCCATCTGCTGACTTTGTGGTTTGATCAAATAAGTCCATAGGACATCCAATGTAATTTCCTATATTTTGCTGATATTTTGATTTCTGCTAATTATTTCCTGCTTCCATCTGGCATCAGTCTCTTTCATCCTTGGAAATTTACTTGGAGTACAATCTGAAATCAAATTATTAGCATATAAGTTATCATTTACTAATTGTGTCATATTTTTCATTATGGCTCTAGCCCTTGATGTAGTGCATTCTTCTTTAATTAACTATGTATCCCATTCAACAAACAAAATTTCTTTATGCCTTTCTTCGATCCTGGGAAGATTTTCTTTCTTTCCTTGTTCTGAGTCCTACAATGAAATAAACTCTGATATCTTATCATTTTCATTTTCAAATTCAATTCTGGTACTGACTGATTCATCAATAAGG
This sequence comes from Pinus albicaulis, assembly GCA_034641835.2. Taxonomy (NCBI): domain Eukaryota; kingdom Viridiplantae; phylum Streptophyta; class Pinopsida; order Pinales; family Pinaceae; genus Pinus; species Pinus albicaulis. The sequence continues at coordinate 743,019,415 of CM076577.1, forward strand.
GAAGATTTTATTTCACATAAAGGCTCTGCTTGTGCAATATTGATCCGGATTTTATGCAGGAACGCAAAAAAATATAGAAATAACCATGAACATAGAGATGCAGCGGAAATAATGCTTCATTTCATTAATATCAAATAACAGAAATCTGCTTACAGGCATAATGGGAATAAAATAGCTAGGGTGCTGGTAGCGAATCTCTGAGAAGAGATGTGACGGCTACAGACCTCTGAACTGTGTTACAATGAGGCTCAAGGGCCTATTTATTGTTGAGAAACAATGTAGAATATGAAACGTCCAAAAAGCTAACCGTAGGAGATGAGGCGCCAAAACTGTGGGCGCCCGTTTGGGTAAATTGGTGGTTCAACTTCCCGGGGGCATAACTTTGGCACCCAATCTCCGTTTTACGCGCTCAATAGCTCGTTAGAAAGATCTATCCGAGGAATACAACTTTCGGGACGAATTTTATCAGAAAAACGTCATTTAGGGCCTCAAAATGGCTCCGGAAGTTCAGGACCCGAAAAACTGCTAAAAATAGTAAGTTTTGTTGCAACTTGAAAATTGAAAGAACCGAAAATGGGGGTTCAAATGGAATAGGTGGGTGGCCACCAATATCCACCTGGATCATTAAGCTCCCAAAACGGCTCCGAGAGTGGAGGACCCGAAAACCTGCTAAAAATAGTAAGTTGTGCTGAATGTGAAAAGCTGCAAGAATTGATGTTGCTGGTCCAAATGGAATAGGTGGGTGGCCACCGATATCCACCTGGATCAAATATTTTGACATATATCATCTAATTGCTGAGACAATATCTTATTTGTTTCCAGAGCTTCAGTTTTAAATTGGTCAATTTTAGGATAATCCTTAAATTTATCCAATCTTGCTTGAAATATTTTCTCTTGCTATTCTTTGGCAATTTTCTCATTTTGCAACAAGGTTTGTAACTTGGACACATCTTGGGACAACTGTTGTTGCTTATTCAAAGCTTGTTGATCAATATTTTTCTTTTCCACACTCAGTTGTTCTTCCAGCTATTTGGCTATGAGTTTTTCTTCTGCTAACTATTGTTCCAACTGCATTATCTTTTGCTAATCATTTGTTGTCTTTTCTTCTAGCATTGCTATCTGTAATTATTTTTTTTTGATCATTTGATTGACTTCAGCAGCTTTATCTATAGTGGATGCACTATAGGCACCTGCATATTGTGATAATTTGGTAAGATCCCCTGAAGGATTTACCTTAGTATTCTTCCAGACAATATTCATGAATTCAACTTGTGGGGATGAAAGTGATTCTTGATCTGTCCTCCTTCTTTTCCATTGTTTCCTAACAACATCTCTATGCTTAGGATTATAAAAGATATCCAAAGGAGGGATTTCTTCAACTTTCAACACAATTTCTTGTCATGGATGTTCAGGGATAATATCCATATCTTGATCTTTCAGATTATCAACTTGAGAATTATTTTGTCCTCCAATTTGCTGTTCAATTGCTCATATTTTCTTAGAAATTGGGGAGTAACAATAATTTTAGCAGAATTTAACACTCTTTCCATGGTTGTTTCTCTTTCAAGTTGATCATTGGGTTTATCACCTATATTTCTCTCTTCATACTGCATATCGGTCTTGGTACCTATATTCTCCTTCTCTATCTGAATATCAAGCTTTCTAGTTGCATTTTCCTTCTCAGTATGTAGATCAGGCTTGCTTGTAGACAATTCTTTTTCTGTCTTGCTAGCTATGTCTTCCTTTTTATTTTGCTATGTTTCTATACTTTCAGCTTCTTGCAAATGAATCGTTAGCTGGTCAAGGGGAGCTTTCAGCAATCTTTGACTTCTGAACTGCATGAATTTTTTCATATCCTCTACTTGAAACTTGGATTTAGCCAAGTCATAAACTTGGGAAAATTTCTCAATAGATACAAATAAATCATCAAATTCATCGTGCTCATGCTCAAACCTAGAAATTTGAATCAAAATCGTGAAATCAAAAGCTACTTTATTTGGATCATACTGTCTTCCTGGGATAGTTGCAATATTAAGATCTCTAATTTTACTGACCTCCTTCTCAACATGTTTGAAATCATTCAGAGTATAATTTCCACAAAGAAAGGGAAAGGAAGGCCACATCAATTTCTTGGCATTATTTAAACATCTTGACAACCCTCTTTCTATCAACTAGTAAGAAATTTATTGGGCTAACAGTTTGTCAGGGACATATAGAGGTAAGATATGGGGTTCCACAATACTTCCAAAAACTCTGATATAGGTAAACCTTTTTTCTCCAAACCAATTTCCAATTAGGGATATATCATTCTTTTCTTTTTTAGAGAGCTGGGGAAGAAATTGGTTAAAAATGGTCTGATAGACAGGTAACATAAAACCATGAAAAATCCTATATACATGATTTTTAAAGTGGACCTTCTACAAGAGTTTATGTTAAATGTGAATCAAAACAGGTTCCTATGGAGTCTGTTTCCAACCCAGAATAGGGAATTCGAAATCAAAAAATAGAGCATCTAAGATATAGGCACAGAAATGAAAAGGAGTTGTATTTCTGGTGTCTTTATCCTTTCTATATTCCATAATTCTATTAGTGATCTTATCAGAAAGGGTAACCGACCAATCCATAATTTCAGAATTTATAGCAACATGAATAAGAGGTACCATCTAAATTGAAAACCTCACAGAATTTTCATTCCCAAAGAGTCTACACATCATTGCAGCAGCATAGCAATATGGGGGTGCAAGAGACTCCACGAAGTACATACCTGATGCTTCATTTTTATGTTTCTCTGGAGCTCATCTCCAATTCTTACTAGGGTCTGATTGAAATTCATTTCTTGCGGCGAAATTTGCTATGAAAGCTTTGTTGTAGACCTTTTGAGGATTTTGGAGATGGTACATCGCTTTGATATCTTCCGCTCTAAAAGACCCAAAACTTGTTCCCGCAGTTGAGACAAAATTTCTATTTGTGATGGTGGTGTTTTCTATCACCCATCGTATTATATCATAATATGAGAACATATTCGCCCAAGCTGCAATTCTATGTAGAAAAGAATTTGCAAGTTCTTTGAGAGGAGTTTCAGCATCAAAATATGAGTCTTCATTTGGTACTGTCACCTTTACCACTGTAATAGTAGGTTTTTCTGCTTCAACCAAATTATAAGCATCTTCTCATGAAAGCTTCCCAAGACCCTGGCATGCAGTATCTATAACCAACTTGATTTTAGCTAGTTTTTCTTTTGGTACTGTGGGAGTGATGGTAGTCTTTGCGGCGGCAGAAGTTCTTGCTTTCTTAAACTTCTTAGACATCTTTTCATCTGGTATTGTTCCGCTAGTTCGGTGAACGAGATGGTTTGATGTTATATTGCTCCGTAAATGAGGAAAACCCTTCAAATGTGGGAAGGAATGAAGCAATGAAAAAAAATTATGAGAAAATATTTTATTAATGATCAAAATTGATTAACTTTGTATTATACTTAAATGTCCTTCATAAGAGTCACATTCATGCATTCATATTAGAATCAATCGACATAACTCGTTTGACTTTCTAATTAATGATGATCGTACAATCGGAGATCGGCGATATTAAATTGTTAATGTAAAAATTTCCCTTTGAATTTTTCGATTGCAATTAATAAATAATATAATGAAAATGGTGATAAAAAAATATTAACTATCCATCACATCGGAGGTTTTGAAATGGAATCAAATGACATCTCATATTTTCCTCTGATTTACAATTGCGATGATGGTATATCGCATCGGATATTTCCAAAGGAATTAAGTTGTACATGATTTTCACCAATTTACGATTGTGATGATGATGGGGTCTATCGCATCGGAGGTTTCGAAAGGAAATTAAATGACATCTCATATTTTTCGTTGATTTGTGATTGCGATGATGCTGGGGTCCATTGCATCGAGATTTTATAAATAAAGTAAATGTGATGTTGCTTCTTTCAAGTGCGATAGTGATAAATTGTACCACATCAGAGTTTATGAAACAAACCGAATGAAGGATAAATTTATGAAATGCGATTGCGATAGGTTACACCGCATTGGAATTTTGCAAAATAAAAAGTGAAACCTTAAGACCCTACCGATTTGCGATTGCGATTTTCTTTATCGCATCGGGGTTTTTTTTTTTTAACATGAATGCTTCTATGCTTTGTGCTAATGCGATATAAGACTTGATAGTTCATCGGATCGGAAATTCAATGTGACTTTTGTTCATTTGAATGTGATGTATGCGATATGTGATATATGACTTTTAAACAATGAATCTTTTTATTGTTTTATTTAAAATAATCGGATTTCCTCAAAGTCTTTTATTTTTATCTAAAAGGAAAGGGGACATATTTCTAAAGTAATTTTATTCTAAAAGTTTTAAATGGGGAGGGTTGTTGTACCGTACAATAAGGCCATGCAGATTTGTTTGAGTTTTACAGTTGTTTTTTTGGTTTATTTGGTTTGCATGTCATGATAGAGGGGATTCATTTCAAAATTCCGCCTCATTTTCACAGTCCTAATTACTATCCCAATTTCATTCTGGGGATTCAAATCCACCTCTTACCCTGTTCTCGTTGTCTTGGTTACTATTTTCAGTTAGATCTGGTGGCACATTTCACGCTTCCATCTTCTTTTGGAAGTCCTGGATACCCTCTGTATTTAAGTTTCTTTATCGTTAATAGAAATGGTTTTTGCTACTATGTGTGTTGTGTCTCGAACAGTTTGGTCTGGATGATTTCTATTAAATTTCTTTTCCAGTATTAAATTCAAGTCTAGGGTTCTTGGATACTCTTCGGAATTCTGAAATGCATGTTTAACAATGTTCATCCAAAGCATATGTTTGAGGTTATAGCAGATGTTTTATGGCTCTCTGTGTTTTTCTATTTCCAGCCCCATTTCCTTAATAGAATGAATTCCAACTGCTTTTAATTTTGTAGTAACCCTTCCTGTCTGAGAAATCAACATCTTTTTCAATTTTCAAAGCTTCTGTCTATGAAATGTTCTCTTCGTGGAGTTATTCGAAACTCTACCCATTTCTTCATTACTATTTTAATAACCCACAATTCGTGGAAGTATTATGATAATGGGAAGGCTTGGTTTGTCAACATTAGAATGAAATAAAATTGCAATCCATACCTCAAGATTCCGGTTAATCATTTGGAATTTCATAATGATCCTAAGTTTTATATCCTTGCTACTATTCGCTGTAGAGGGTTCTTTTCAGTCAAAAGTTCACATAGTGGCATTCAGGGAATAATGACAAAAGGTAAGGGAAGGAAGTTACAATCACCCCAGGTACCTGGTCCAAGCAAAAGAGTAAGAAAAAGTAACCAATAGACCCTTGAAAATCTAGCAAAGATTTATGAAATTGGGACTCCAAAGGATATTCAGAAAACTATACAGGGATGCGAAAGGGATAGTGATGATGAAGATGATGATATTCAAAGACAGTAGGAAGGAATATATTTTATTTCTGACCCAGGTAATAAAAGACGAAGATTTTCTCTATTTCAACAATCTATTAAAACATATTGGAAAATCAAATGTGTTCTTGCAAAGGCACTGTCAAGTATGCAGGAAAATAAAATCAATTCTTCCCTACTTTTTGAGCTTCAGCAGATTAAACAGGATATGAGGGAAATGACAAAGCCACAAATACAAGTCAATGGGAGAATAACAAGGATTGAGCAGCAACTTCTCAATATGCAGCAAGATGAGATGTCAAGGTCAACTGAAAAAGACCATGCACCTGTTGATTCATCAGATGGTTAACTCTTTTACAAGTTCAATTTTGTATGTTTTTTGAGGATATTAAGTCTATTCCCTATTTTATTTGTAGTTTTTATGGACATATTAAAGGATTTTTAGCTATTAGTATAAGGAAAAAATAATACCAATTTTGGTTGGCTTATAACTCTTCGAGGTGGCCAACAAACCCGATTTCCTTCGGGCAGGTTGAGGCTACCAACAATTGTAAAATTTGTATAGCAACTTGCTCTTTATAAAATAGAAAATAGACAGGTCCTACGAATTTACGAAAAAAAAGACAGGAGTGTCATATATCTGACGCTTTGTTATATCAATTTTGCATCAATTATCTGAAAATTATCTCGCCGATAAGAGTTCAATATTCGATGGCTAGCATGTTCCATCGAATATTTGATAGATTTATGTACATTAAAAACTATATATAATTTGATGACATTTTTTTCTCAACCATTAATTTTAGGCATTTTATTTCTTCACTCAATAAAATAATGTGAGCTCATTACTGTGGTTACTTTCTGGAAGATTTACTCCCGCTATTATTTGTATTATATGTATTGCAGTTGTGATCTATGATCAAATTTTTGTACAAGGTTTATATTTCTATTTTTTTATGTCTTTGGACCATAACATTCCATTTCTACTAAAAATGTTGTTAAAATATCTAGTGGTACATTTTTTTTTTAAGTTAGGATGGTCCACTTTAAGGGGCCACATGCCTATCCAACTAAACACAAAGATTTTGATGGAACCAAGTAGAATTCAACCCATGCCTCATGACAGAGGAATCAAAGCCTTGGAATAGGAGCTTCAACCATTTGAGCTACCCATGAAGGCTAACATAAGTGAATTTATTATTAATAATAATATCTTTATTTCTCCTATATATCACATTAAAATTTGTGTTTGTAAAGCTGGTTCCTCCTGCGTGTTCCTGGGAAGCCATTTTCATTGACATTAGTGGCCTCTACGGGTAGCTTGGTATGTATTATACTTCCACCCAGCGGTGCAAATGAAGTTGGTCTCCGAATTTTAAAGCATGCCAATTCAGATTCTAGTGTTTTTAGACTTTTTGTATAAAGGGTTCTGGGAATTCTATGAATCTTCTCAGAATTTTGAAAGCATACAGGTTAATTATAATATTGTTTAGGCGAGTAGCATAGTGTCATTTGCTGAGGGCTCTGTTCATGTTATTAGGCAGTTGAATAGGGCAATCAGTTGTTTTTATTGAAGGGATTTACCTCTATCGTGGGTCTATAAAATTTGGGCTCTGGGCAAGGTTAGCTTTCGATGATTTTATTATATGCTTCGGCTCTAGGTTGCTAAGGGCTATGGGCATGACCATAGGAGGCTGAATAGGGTTTTCAGTGGGTTTTATATATGGCAATTTCCAGTATTGTGGGTCTGTAGAATTGGGTTTCTCTGTTTCATTTCAATGCTTCTGCTCAGGGATTAGGATTGTAGGTGCTGCATGTAGAATGGTTAAGGGGAAGGGTGCATTCATCTACTCTCCCTCTCATGCATTACCAAACTATTGTATTTCCAGTTGCTTGATATATATCTGTCTTGGAATTTCTTATCGTTTGGTTGACTCAGGAGTGGTTGGTATCACTTTTGTTAAGATGGTTAAGAAAGCCAGAGGAAGAAAGCCTAAAGGGGACAAAGGCAAGGAACCTATCTCACCCCCGCCAGCAAAGAGAGGTTAGAAGTCAACAAAAGAGCTCATGGATCCTGTAATTCAAATCTTTGTAGAAAGCACTCCTTGTTCGGTAAAATCTCGCATATATGGATGGGAAACATAAGTTATAAATAAAAAGATGATGAAGATGATTTGGCTTCGGAAGAACTGCAGAATATGATTGGAGACCCAGGGCATACTCGTGGGAGAATATTTGTGTTCCAACACTTAATTAGAACATATTGGTTGATCAAATGCTTGCTGGAAAAAGCTGTAATGTCAACTCAGGAAATAGGAGAACCAAAGTTAGGTTCCACCTTGAAAAATATCAATAGAAACATTCAGGAAATGAACCTCCGTCAACTGCACCAGTATGCTAGACTTGGCATAATGGAGAAAGATATAAGAGCCATGCAGCAGGTTGAAATACTAGGATCCAGTGTCAAATTTCCTGCCCCGGTGGAGTTAGATGATGATTAGTGATAACAATAATTGTTTTTCTAGCGGCTAGCTTTACTTTCTGTAAATGTTATTATTAGCAAACATTGATATTAGTTATCTTAAGATTCTGTGTAGGTTATTAAGGAAGTTTATGTTTTGGTTGGCGTACAATGCACTTAGATGGCCAACAGACGTGGTTTCCTTCAAATAGATTGAGGTCTAATTTTTGTATTTACGTTGCCCGATTTTTATATTAATAGAAAATGAAAAGGAACTAAAAATCTTACTTAAAAATTAAAATTAAAATAATAATAATAATAAAATAAAAAATAAAAAAAATAAAAAACTTAATTTGATAATCATTGTAAGAACCCAAAAACCGTCTCACTCAATTATGTATGAATAAGAATATATCGCAATTGATAGTCCTTAGTGTGATTCATATTCTTTACTTATGAATACTGTTAAAATTGAAGAAAATTAACAAGTTAAAACCCTCAACACTCATGATCACTACCGGCGTCAACAAACAGTGATAGATCCCAGTGGACCTTCTGAAAGTGTGATATTCTAGGAAAATATCTTCCTTTATGATGCATTATATAAATGATCCGAACTTGGTAATGATGATCATTTGAAAAAATAAATAAATTCGAAGGGAAAAAGTCACCTTCGAGAAGTCTAAAAAGGAAATGTACCAATAAATATGCGAATGTGTCTATATATGAACAAAGGTGATCAGTGAAAGATTTTCAACCTTGTTGTGGGGTTCGATCATTTATTTTCATCCACCATCCACAAGAGTTTCAGACATAATGAAATAATACAAAATATATTTTATTTAAGTATTGTATTAGGGCTCAAATATCACCGAATATAGTTCATATCTTAACCACAGAGAGGTAGCTTAGCTTAGCAAAATTTTCAAGGTGAGGATTATGCCTAAAATCCACTACATATTTGTCACAAAATTTATCATGAGAGTCTTCAAAAAGGAGGTTCAAGTAGGATTAGAAAAAGTCCTTATGTAAAACCCACATAATTAATCAAATAAATCCTCCAAAAAGTGTGTCAAAACAACTACATGAAGGGCTCAAAACTGTCTACTGAAATCATCCAACGAAGATTTCTAAATAGAACCAAAACGGTAAATATAAAAATATTAGACACTATAATAGTCACTCACCTCAAAATTAGATTCAGTAGAGTCAAATAGGCCTTAAAACTCTCCCACAAATTGTCTTAGCTGGAAAAGTGTGCCAAGAGGAAAAGAGTTAGTCTGAGCCTCACAGGCCATCGAATTTGGGATAACAATACCTATAAAATTTGGAATTTTCTTCATAAATACGACTTAATAATAATGGTGATGAACGAATCTAATATCATAATAATTTTCAATGTAATAAGAGAAAACATTTAAAAGAATCCCAATCTTTGTTTTCCCTATTTTTCTCAACATGGTGTCAGCGGGGCTAAAGTTGTGTGTATAAGGGAAATGTAGAAGGTCACTCGAGGCTAAAATATTGGCAAACAATTTATTCCTCCTAGGCCCACTTCGTAGATAAGGATAGACCTTAATTTTTGGCACATTATCAACGCCTAGTCACTAGATTTAGAACTCAAGGCAATGAAGAAGTTATAGAGCATTGTATCTGTGTTTTAAGGGTTTGAGAGGCCTACTCTCAAGCTATTGGAAAGAAAAACCCATCTCAAAGAAGATCGTCATGTGCAACGTAATTAGCCACATTTTAAGCGTTAAGACGTTCAAACCGTGTATGTCTAACTGTGATTTTTGATCTCTACCTCAAAGAGACCGAAGGAATAATTCATTAGCTCTAAGATGACCGAGACCTTTAGGAAAAGGATGAAGCTTCTAGAAATTTATTAGAAGGATCGGTTTCACCATCTCAGGAAGTCAAACTTACAGTAATAACCTCAAATCCGAAGTTCTCGATTTTTCGTGGGCATATGCTAGGTTGTGAATATTGAGACAAGAAGAGTCCCGAGATCTGATCACCTTATGGGAATACATGTAACATTGAAGACTTGTTACTCAAACTTATGTCACTCTTGAAGGATTTGAGTATTTCTATGCATATTACTGTTGTTAAAGGTAAAAAGTCTTCATATCAAAGAAGAATTAGATTCATATATATATATATATATATATAGATATGTTCTCTAAAGTAGGAACAATCAAGGGAGATGATCTACAATTTTTTAGTATACCATTAAGAAGTTTATTCACTGTGCAATAGTTTTTAGTACTTGTCACAAAGACAGTTTGAAATTTGTGCTCGAAGTAAATTCTAGGATCAAGAAGGAAATAGTAAGCCTCTCTGTTGAAGAGAATAGTTATGAGCACAGTTACCAAAGGCACTTATCATCTTGTATATATGCATACTTCAAAAAACCTTATGGAAATTTACCATCCTTCAAAATGAGTAGTCTTATTTGTTTGAACAAGACACTTCATAAATTTTTTATATGGTTGTAGCCGTAAAAATACCCAATCTCCTACATCAAAACTTCTCTCGCTGCGATGTTGATCTGCCTGTTGTTTCATTCGATTTTGTGCCAAATTCAGGTTATCCTTTAATATTTGGAGAACTTCTTGATGATGCTCGATGTGATCTTCCATAGCTTGAACCTTCGAATTTTCCCTTAAAGATGATGTGATCAATGGTGGATGATATCCATAAAGTGCCATAAATGGGGTCATTTTTGCTGCAGTATGGAAGGAAGTGTTATACCACCATTCAGCGAGAGGTAACCACTTGACCCATTGTGTTTGTTTATCAGATACAAAACAACGAAGATATCCTTCCAAACATTTATTTCCTATCTCAGTTTGACCATCAGATTGAGGATGATAAGATGAGCTATGAGCTAATTGAGTACCCAAACAAGAAAATAACTCCGTCCAAAAATTTCCCGTAAAAATGGGATCTCTATCACTCACAATAACCCTTGGGTTTCCATGTAGCTTTTGAATTCTGTCCACAAATGTAGTAGCAACTGTACTTGCTTTAAATGGATGAGATAATGCACAAAAGTGTGCATACTTGGTAAGTCTATCAACTACCACCATGATGACATTCTTGCCTTCGGACTTCGGTAAACCTGTGATAAATCCATTGAAATCTCCTCCCAACGTTGACTTGGAATGGATAAAGGTTGTAGAAGTCCCGGGGTCTTAATTGTCTCCACTTTATTCTGCTGGCAAGCCAAACATTCCACCACAAACTTTTGAATATCAGATTTAAGGCCATCCCAAAAAAATTCTTTCTTCACCCTGTGGTAAGTTTTTAAAAATCCTGAGTGTCCTCCTAAAGGAGAAGTGTGCAATTCCAGAAGAATGTTTTGTTTTAGTTGGGAATTCTTACAAAGATATAAGCGATCTTTGTACCATAAGGAATCATTTTTCCAACTAAATGTATCAGATGTACTAGGATCTTGCTGCAACTTCTGAATGAGTGTCCATACATCTTTGTCCTTCTTCCATTCATCTCTTGCTTCGGTTATCCAATACGGTTGGATAATAGAAATGGCACAAAGCAATGCTTCCACCTCTTCATTCTTTCTTGAGAGTGCATCTGCAACAACATTAAGCTTTCCTTTTTTGTAGATTATTTCAAAGTCATAACCCAACATCTTTGTGACCTATTTTTGCTGCTCTTCTGAAGATAGTTGTTGTTCCAAAAAGTGTTTAAGACTATCATGATCAGTTTTTACCTTGAAGTGTCTTCCCATTAGGTAAGTTCGCCATTTCTTTAGTGCATGCAGTATTGCTAACATTTCCTTCTCATAAATAGGTTTCTATAAATACTTTCCTTTGATTGGACGGCTTTCAAAAGAAATGGGTCTTCCTTCCTACATTAAAACTGCACCAATTCCATTTCCTGAGGCATCACATTCCACAATAAAGGTTTTTGTGAAGTCTGGCGTAGCTAAAACCGGTGCTAGGGACATTGCCTCTTTAAGATGTTCAAAGGCCTTAGTTGCTTCAGGAGTCCATGAAAATGCATCTTTCTTCAATAATGTTGTTAGAGGTGCTGCTATTCTCCCATAATTCTTAACAAACTTGTGATAATAGCCTGTTAACCCGAGAAATCCTCACAACTACTTTATTGTCTTGGGGACTTTCCATTCCTTAATGGCTTTAATTTTTTTAGGGTCTACTTTCACACCATCGTGAGATATAATATGACCCGGATATTCCACCTCTTGTACTCCAAAGAAACATTTGAAGTTTTTTGCATATAATTGTTTCTCCTACAATAGTTTGAGCACCCTGTCAACATGTTCAACATGATCCTTCCAAGACCTACTGTAGATTAGTATATCATCAAAAAATACTAGCACAAATTTTCTAAGGAAGGGTTTGAAAATGGAATTCATCGACCCTTGAAATGTAGAAGGTGCATTGGTAAGGCCAAAAGGCATGACCAAAAATTCATAATGACCCTCATGAGTTCGAAATGCTATTTTGGAATATCTTCAGTCTTCATTCTAATTTGATGATATCCTGAACGAAGATCCAACTTGGTAAAATAAATTGCTCCATGTAATTCATCCAATAATTCATCAATCACAGGAATGGGAAATTTATCTTTAATGGTGAGCTTATTGAACTCCCTATAATCCGGACACATTCGCCATGATCCATCCTTCTTGTGTACCAATACTACGGGAGCAGAGAAAGAACTTTGACTAGGTTGAATTATACCCGCCTCTAACATTTCTGCAATCATACGTTCAATTTCGCTCTTTTTGAAGTAAGGATATCTATAAGGCCTGATGTTTGGAGGAACACTTCCTGGAATCAAATGAATAGCATGATCATGATCACGAATAGGTGGGAGTCCTTTGGGAGTTTCAAACACCTTGGAATGATTGTCGAAGACTTGTTGGAGATCTGCAGAAATAGATGATTTTGATGTCGGAACTTCTAGTGAGCATAATTGTGCAATTACGCCTCGTTGTTCTTCCTTTAGAAGATTTGTCATGAAATTAGAGCTTATTATCCTTCCCGGATTCCCTTCAATACCCCGTAATTCGACTTCCTTTCCTTCTGAAAAAAATTTCAAGAAAAGTTCTTGAAAATTAAAAACTACCGTCCCCAAAGATTGTAACCATTGTACTCCTAATACAACATCAGCACCTCCCATAGGAATGGAAAACATTGGACTAGTCAAAACATATTCCCCCATGGTTAGCTTGATATTATGGCGTTTTCCAGAGAAATTTATAGTTCCTCCATTTGCAACCATCACTTGACATTCTGGTGCTGGGTATATGAAACAATTTAATTCTTTGGCTACCTTACAATGAATAAAATTATGGGTGCTACCTGAATCAATCAAAACTATTACCTTTCTCTTCTTGATTTGTCCTTTTATCTTGAGAGTTTGAGGAGTGGTAATTCCTGCCAGTGCATTACACGATATGGTTGGATTCATTTCTTCCTCTTATGGGGCTGGTTCCTGGTGTATATCCTCTTCTTGTTCATTTTCTTCTTCCTCTTCACAATCTATGTAAAATAATTTCTTCTCAGCACACTTATGACCTTTAGTGTATTTGCTATCACAACTGTAGCAAAGCCTTTTTGCTCTTTTTTCTTCCAATTTTTGTGGTGTCAACCTTGTAGGTTGTGGAAATCTAGGCGTAGCCACACTTCCTTCTTTATAGAATTGAGTGGTAGGCTTCCTTGTTGCCATAATTTTACATTCAACTTTTCTTGCCAACCTGAATGCCTTCTCCAATGAATCAGGTTCCAGAACGCGAACTTCATGTTGAATGTTATCCTTTAAAGTGCATATGAAGAGATCAATCCTGTGTTCCTCTGGAATATCAGTTACCCTTATATTCAATTTTTGGAAGTCCTCAATGTGCTGCCCCACTAAACCCTTTTGTTTGAGATTTATCAATTGGCTAAAGAAGGTGTTGCTCTTTGTATCCTCTTAATGTGCTATCATTTCCTCCGTAAAAATTGACCAAGTGACAATTTTTTTACGGGAGCAAAGCCATCGATACCATACAAATGTATTTTTTTCTAAATGCAAAGTTGCAATGCGTACCTTTTGTGTGTTTTTCACATTATGGAGATCAAAATATTGCTCCATCTTTAGTATCCATGTTACAGGATCCTTTCCATCAAACTTACTCATATCCATTTTTGGAATATGGTGGTTCTTCCTGCCAACATTAGAGTTTATGAAATCACAATTAACATTTATTTTGTTCTCATCATGAGGTTCTTCTACTATCTTTTCACCATTAGGAAACATTTCTTGTATCATCTTTGTCAAATCTTCGATGCTTGATTTTAGATCATCCATCTTAGCTTCCATGCCAGCTTCCATTCCATCCATCTTAGCTTCCACGCCATCCATCTTAGCTTCCACGCCTTTCTTCAAACCGTCCATATTCACTTCCACGCCATCCATCTTAGCTTCCATGCCTTTCTTCAAACCTTCCATCTTCAGTTCCACGCCTTTCTTCAAAACTTCCATTTCATTTTTTGTTGCTCTTTGCGAGAGTGAAATTTGTTGCACTTGCTCTTGTAATTTTGATAGATCATGTTGCAATTCTTCATCTTCATGAGTCATGGTAGAGCCTTCTGAAGGCTTAATGGGTGTTGAATTCTTTTTAGGTGCCATTTTAGAATCCAATATTGATACCTATTCTACAATATTCCCTTGGAATCAATTCAACTTGAATCTTCAAACAAGACTTATGCAATTCAGAAAAAATACACACCTTTTACTTGCTTTGAGGAGCTCGATATTGAAATTGAATTATCTCTGTAATTGAAAATCTTCAATATCTAAAATTCAGCCCTGTAGTAGCCCTCTAAAGCTTATTTCAAATTCTACAGGTCTGATCTAATTTGGATTCCCCAAGACAAAGTTTTGTCCAATCTCCCACAATGACCTAATTTTGGACTGGTTCAGTAGAGCAAACTTGTAGGACTTGCCACGTGTCACTGTTTTGTCCTTTGTCTCTGAAATTGATATCCAAGAAACTACAGTCCGTTTTCTTGCTACCACGTTTTACGGCACTCAAATCCACTGCTCAGAGAGAGAGTTATTGAACTTTTCCCATGATCACCTCTTTGAGATGAAATTCAGGAGCCTGAAAAAGCACTACCTTCCACAGATCATATCTCCAAAAATATTGTGAACCAAGCTCTGAAATATTTTAAAGCCTTTCCTTAGGATCTCAGCTTCACACCATATGAATTACAGATTTTGAACCTTCGTAGAAAAAAATTTATAGCGAAAATGTCACGATGACCTCTTTAGGAGCTTGAAACAATACCTAACTTCCACAGATGATATCTCCGAAAATATGGCGAACCAAGCTCTGAAATTTTTAGACAATCTTCCTCAGGATTTCAGCTTCGCACCCTAAAAATTTCAGTTTCTGAAACTTCGTAGAAAAAACGTTATAGCGAAAATTCCACGATGACCTGTTTGGAGCAGCGAAACCCTAGAATCCAAAGCTCTGATACCAAATGTTGTGTAACCAACTCCAAAAATAGAAGAAAAAAGATATCAACGACTTAGAAATAAGCCACTTCGAGGGGGAAACCTCCAATACATTACATAAATGAACAATTATTGTATGATACAATTTACAAAACCTCCTTTCTATATATAGGAGTCCATGGGGCCATAATGTAATCCTAGCAGGCCACAATGTAATCCTAGCCGACCTAATAATAATAATTTAAGGGCACAATAATAACAAAATGGGGGTTACAAGGGTACAATAATAACAATAAGGGGGCTACACTAACAATAATAAGGGACTATACTAGTAATATAGGGACCTAACATATTTGTTTGAACAAGACACTTCATAAATTTTTTAGGAGCAAAATATCCTGGAGAAAGATTGAGAAAATCAAGAAGCGTTTTATAACGTATAACCTTAAAATTAAAAGAAATACACCCTATCATATTCTCCTTATAGAAGTGGGTCATTCCCCTATTGAGAGCCTAGCTATGACTAGGCTTATGTTGTACAAGCACAAGCTCAATAACATAGGAGACCATAGACTTCCTAGGCTAGCCTCAAATTCCAGCCTAAACCACCTAAGGCTTAAAAAAGGTTGGTATAAAGACAATAGGGCCTAGTTAAACCATTGGGAGATTGAAGAGAATGTTGCATTGCAAAACACCAATAAAATTAAAAAATTTGTTACTTCTAAGTTCAAAGAAAAAATGTGGTGTGAGAAAGATCTAGCAGCTAAAGGAAAATTAAGGTATTAGAAGGAGGTCATCAACCCCACCTTAGAAGATCAAAAGTGTCTCTCTGTTTTAACTATCTCAAAGAAGAAAATTAATATAGCCAAGATTAGAACGAACTCTCATGAGCTCCATAGTGAAACAGGTCCTTGGACAGTTCCTAAAACACCATGGATGGAAAGGATCTGCCATCTCTGTGAGAAAATGAACTTAGAGGATGAAAATCACTTCCTCTTAGAGTGCCCCGCGTACAACCACATTAGAGCTCAATTTCATAATATTTGTTGCAATACTGACCTTCCTAGCCCTTTAAGATGTCAAAATTATAGTGGGATCGGCGATATTAAATTGTTAATGTAAAACTTTCCCTTTGAATTTTTCGATTGCAATTAATAAATAATATAATGCAAATGGTGATAAAAAAATGTTAACTATCCATCACATCGGAGGTTTCGAAATGGAATCAAATAACATCTCATATTTTCCTCCAATTTGCAATTGCGATGACGGTATATCGCATCGGATATTTCCAAAGGAATTAAGTTGTACATGATTTTCACCAATTTACAATTGCGATGATGATGGGGTCTATCACATCGGAGGTTTCGAAAGGAAATTAAATGACATCTCATATTTTCCGTCGATTTGCGATTGCGATGATGGTGGGGTCCATCGCATCGGGATTTTCTAAATAAAGTAAATGTGATGTTGCTTCTTTGAAGTGCAATAGCGGTAAATCGTATCGCATCGGAGTTTATGAAATAAACCGAATGAAGGATAACCTTTTGAAATGCGATTGCGATAGGTTACACAGCATTGGAATTTTTCAAAATAAAAAGTGAAACCTTAAGACCCTACCGATTTGCGATTGCGATTTTCTTTATCGCATCCGGTTTTTTTTTTTTTTTTTAACATGAATGCTTCTATGCTTTGTGCTAATGCGATATAAGACTTGATAGTTCATCGGATCGGAAATTCAATGTGACTTTTGTTCATTTGCATGCGATGTATGCGATATGTGATATATGACTTTTAAACAATGAATCTTTTTATTGTTTTATTTAAAATAATCGGATTTCCTCAAAGTCTTTTATTTTTATCTAAAAGGAAAGGGGACATATTTCTAAAGTAATTTTATTCTAAAATTTTGAAATGGGGAGGGTTGTTGTACCGTACAATAATGCCATGCAGAGTTGTTTGAGTTTTACAGTTTTTTTTTTGGTTTCTTTGGTTTGCGTGTCATGATAGAGGGGATTCATTTCAAAATTCTGCCTCATTTTCGCAGTCCTGATTACTATCCCAATTTCATTCTGGGGATTCAAATCCGCCTCTTACCCTGTTGTCGTTGTCTTGGTTACTATTTTCAATTAGATCTGGTGGCACATTTCATGCTTCCATCTTCTTTTAGAAGTCCTGGATACCCTCTGTATTTAAGTTTCTTTATAATTAATAGAAATGGGTTTTGCTATTATGTTTGTTGTGTCTCGAACAGTTTGGTCTGGATGATTTCTATTAAATTTCTTTTCAAGTATTAAATTCAATTCTAGGGTTCTTGGATACTCTTTGGAATTCTGAAATGAATGTTTAACAATGTTCACCCAAAGCATATGTTTGAGGTAATAGCAGATGTTTCATGGCTCTCTGTGTTTATCTATTTCCATCCCCATTTCCTTAATAGAATGAATTCCAACTGATTTTCATTTTGTAGTAACCCTTCCTGTCTGAGAAATCAAAATCTTTTTCAATTTTCAAAGCTTCTTTCTATGAAATGTTCTCTTTGTGGAGTTATTCGAAACTCTACCCACTTCGTCAATACTGTTTTAATAAGCCACAATTCATGGAAGTATTATGATAATGGGAAGGCTTGGTTTGTCAACATTAGAATGAAATAAAATTGCAGTCCATACCTCAAGATTCCGGTTAATCATTTGGAATTTCATAACGATCCTAAGTTTTATATCATTGCTACTGTTCGCTATAGAGGGTTATTTTCAGTCAAAATTTCACACAGTGGCATTCAGGGCATAATGACAAAAGGTAAGGGAAGGATGTTACAATCACCCCAGGTAGCTGGTCCAAGAAAAAGAGGAAGAAAAAGTAATCATCATACCCTTGAAAATCTAGCAAAGATTTATGAAATTGGGACTCCAAAGGATATTCGGAAAACTATACAGGGATTCGAAAGGGATAGTGATGATGAAGATGATGATATTCAAAGACAGTAAGAAGGAATATATTTTCTTTTTGACACAGGTAATACAAATGGAAGAGTTTCTCTATTTCAACAATCTATTAAAACATATTGGAAAATCAAATGTGTTCTTGCAAAGGCACTGTCAAGTATGCAGGAAAATAAAATCAATTCTTCCCTACTTTTTGAGCTTCAGCAGATTAAACAGGATATGAGGGAAATGACAAAGGCACAAATACAAGTCAATGGGAGAATAACAAGGATTGAGTAGCAACTTCTCAATATGCAGCAAGATGAGATGTCAAGGTCAACTACAAAATACCATGCACCTGCTGATTCATCAGATGGTTAACTCTTTTACAAGTTCAATTTTGTATGTTTTTTGAGGATATTAAGTCTATTCTTTATTTTATTTGTGGTTTTTATGGACATAGTAAAGGATTTTTAGCTATTAGTAGAAGGAAAAAATAATACCAATTTTGGTTGGCTTATAACTCTTTGAGGTGGTCAACAAACCCGGTTTCCTTCGAGCAGGTTGAGGCTACCAACAATTGTAAAATTTGTATAACAACTTTCTCTTTATAAAATAGAAAATATACAAGTCCTACGAAATTTACGAAAAAAAAGACAGGAGCGTCATATGTCCGACGCTTTGTTATATCAATTTTGCATCAATTATCTGAAAATTATGTCGCTAATAAGAGTTCAATATTCGATGGCCAGCTTGTTCCATCGAATATTTGATAGACGTATGCACATTAAAAAGTATATATAATTTGATGAAATTTTTGTCTCAACCATTAATTTTAGGCATTTTATTTCTTCACTCAATAAAAAAATGTGAGCTCCTTACTGTGGTTACTTTCTGGAAGATTTACTCCCACTATTATTTGTATTATCTGTATTGCAGTTGTGATCTATGATCACATTTTTGCACAAGGTTTATATTTCTATCTTTTTGTGTCTTTGGACCATAACATTCCATTTCTACTAAAAATGTTGTTAAAATATCTAGTGGTGCATTTTTTTTTTAAGTTAGGATGGTCCACTTTAAGGGGCCACATGCCTATCCAACTAAACACATAGATTTTGATGGAACGAAGTAGAATTCAACCCATGCCTCATGACAGAGGAATCAAAGCCTTGGAATAGGAGCTTCAACCATTTGAGCTACCCATGAAGGCTAACATAAGTGAATTTATTATTAATAATAATCTCTTTATTTCTCATATATATCACATTAAAATTTTTGTTTGTAAAGCTGGTTCCTCCTGCGTGTTTCTAGGAAGCCATTGTCATTGACATTAGTGGCCTCTACGGGTAGCTTGGTATGTACTATACTTCCACCCAGCTGTGAAAATGAAGTTGGTCTCCGAATTTCAAAGCATGCCGATTCAGATTCTAGTGTTTTTAGACTTTTTGTATAAATGGTTCTGGGAATTCTATGAAGCTTCTCAGAATTTTGAAAGCATACAGGTTAATTATAAGATTTTTTAGGTGAGTATCATAGTATCATTTGCTGAGGGCTCTGTTCATGTTATTAGGCAGTCGAATAGGGAAATCAGTTTTTTTGATTGAAGGGATTTACCTCTATCGTGGGTCTGTAAAATTTTGGCTCTGCGCAAGGTTAGCTTTCGATGATTTTATTACATGCTTCGGCTCTGGGTTGCTAAGGGCTATGGGCATGACCATAGGAGGCTGAATAGGGTTGTCAGTGGGTTTTATATATGGGAATTTCCAGTATTGTGGATTTGTAGAATTGGGTTTCTCTGTTTCATTTCAATGCTTCTGCTCAGGGTTAGGATTGTAGGTGCTGCATGTAGAATGGTTAAGGGGAAGGGTGCATTCGTCTACTCTCCCTCTCATGCATTACCAAACTACTGTATTTCCAATTGCTTGATATATATCTGTCTTGGAATTTCTTATCGTTTGGTTGACTCAGGAGTGGTTGGTATCACTTTTGTTAAGATGGTTAAGAAAACCAGAGGAAGAAAGCCTAAAGGGGACAAAGGCAAGGAACCTATCTCACCCCCACCAGCAAAGAGAGGTCGAAAGTCAACAAAAGAGCTCATGGAGCTTGTAATTCAAACCTTTGTAGAAAGAACTCCTTTTTCGGTAAAATCTCGCATCTATGGATGGGAAACATAAGTTATAAATAAAAAAGATGATGAAGATGATTTGGCTTCGGAAGAACTGCAGAATATGATTGGAGACCCAGGGCATACTCATGGGAGAATATTTGTGTTCCAGCACTCAATTAGAACATATTGGTTGATCAAATGCTTGTTGGAAAAGGCTGTAATGTCAACTCAGGAATTAGGAGAATCAAATTTAGGTTCCACCTTGACAAATATCAATAGAAAAATTCAGGAAATCAACCTCCTTCAATTGTACCAGTATGCTAGACTTGGCATAATGGAGAAAGATATAAAAGTCATGCACCAGGTTGAAATACTAGGATCCAGTGTCAAATTTCCTACCCCGATGGAGTCAGATGATGATTAGTGATAACAATACTTGTTTTTTTAGCGGCTAGCTTTACTTTCTGTAAATGTTATTATTAGCAAACTTTGATATTAGTTATCTTAAGATTCTTTGTAGGCTATTAAGGAAGTTTATGTTTTGGTTGGCGTACAATGCACTTAGATGGCCAACAAACGTTATTTCCTCCAAATAGATTGAGGTATAATTTTTGTATCTACGTTGCATGATTTTTATATTAATAGAAAATGAAAAGGAACTAAAAATCTTACCTAAAAAAAAGAAAAAAAAGAAAAAAAAGAAAAACTTAATTTGATAATCATTGTAAGAACCCAAAAACCGTCTCATTTGGTTATGTATGAATAAGAATATATTGCAATTGATATTCCTTAGTGTGATGCATATTATTTACTTATGAATACTGTTAAAATTGAAGAAAATTAACAAGTTAAAACCCTCAACACTCATTATCACTACCGGCGTCAACAAACAGTGATAGATCCCAGTGGACCTTCTGAAAGTGCGATATTCTAGGAAAATATCTTCCTTTATGATGCATTATATAAATGATCTGAACTTGGTAATGATGATCATTTGAAAAAATAAATAAATTCAAAGGGAAAAATTTACCTTCGAGAAGTCTAAAAAGGAAATGTACCAATAAATATGCGACTGTGTCTATATATGAACAAAGGTGATCAGTGAAAGATTTTCAACCTTGTTGTGGGGTTGGATCATTTATTTTCATCCACCATCCACAAGAGTTTCAGACATAATGAAATAATAAAAAATATATTTTATTTAAGTATTGTATTAGGGCTCAAATATCACCGAATATAGTTCATATCTTAACCACAGAGAGGTAGCTTAGCTTAGCAAAATTTTCAAGGTGAGGATTATGCCTAAACTGCACTACATATTTGTCACAAAATTTATCATGAGAGTATTCAACAAGGAGGTTCAATTAGGATTAGAAAAAGTCCTTATGTAAAACCCACATAATTAATCAAATAAATCCTCCAAAAAGTGTCTCAAAACAACTACATGAAGGGCTCAAAAC
Organism: Pinus albicaulis; assembly: GCA_034641835.2. Taxonomy (NCBI): domain Eukaryota; kingdom Viridiplantae; phylum Streptophyta; class Pinopsida; order Pinales; family Pinaceae; genus Pinus; species Pinus albicaulis. The sequence goes on from CM076577.1 coordinate 743,041,295, forward strand.
GGTCTACTGAAATCATCCAACGAAGATTTCTAAATAGACCCAAAAAGGTAAATCTAAAAATATTAGACACTATAATAGTCACTCACTTCAAAATTAGATTCAGTAGAGTCAAATAGGCCTTAAAACTCTGCCACAAATTGTCTTAGCTGGAAAAGTGTGCCAAGAGGAAAAGAGTTAGTCTAAGCCTCACAGGCCATCGAATTTGGGATAAGAAGACCTATAAAATTTGGAATTTTCTTCATAAATACAACTTAATAATAATGTTGATGAACGAATCTAATATCATAATAATTTTCAATGTAATAAGAGAAAACATTTAAAAGAATCACAATCTTTGTTTTCCCTATTTTTCTCAACATGGTGTTAGCGGGGCTAAGGTTGTGTGTATAAGGGAAATGTAGAAGGTCACTCAGGGCTAAAATATTGGCAAACAATTTATTCCTTCTAGGCCCACTTCGTAGAGAAGGATAGACCTTAATTTTGGGCACATTATCAAGGCCTAGTCACTAGATTTAGAACTCAAGGCAATGAAGAAGTTATAGAGCATTGTAGCTGTGTTTTAAGGGTTTGAGAGGCCTACTCTCAAGCTATTGGAAAGAAAAACCCATCTTAAAGAAGATCGTCATGTGCAACGTAATTAGCCACATTTTAAGCATTAAGACGTTCAAACCGTGTATGTCAAACCATGATTTTTGATCTCTACTTCAAAGAGACCGAAGGAATAATTCATTAGCTCTAAGAAGACTGAGACCTTTAGGAAAAGGAGGAAGCTTCTAGAAATTGATTAGAAGGATCGGTTTCACCACCTCAGGAAGTCAAACTTACAGTAATAACCTCATATCCAAAGTTCTCGATTTTTCATGGGCATATGCTAGGTTGTGAATATTGAGACAAGAAGAGTCCCGAGACCTGATCACCTTATGGGCATACATGTAACATTGAAGACTTGTTACTGAAAATTATGTCACTCGTGAAGGATTTGGGTATTTCTATGTATATTACTCTTGTTAAAGGTACAAAGTATTTATATCAAAGAAGAATCAGATTCATATATATATATATATATATATATATATATATATATATATATATATATCAATTTTGAAGGAATTTTGGAAGGGTGAATCTCATCCATAGTCAAAATAAATCTTGAAAACATATATCTCTGTGACATTGTGACCCTATACTTTTTGTAAGATTGATTTTGTGAAAATGAGACATTGTGGCACAAGAATGTAGTCACCAAGCACAATATATATATATATATATATATATATATATATATATATATATATAGATAGATAGATAGATAGATATGCTCCCTAAAGCAGGAAAAATCAAGGGAGATGATCTACAATTTTTTAGTATACTATTAAGAAGTTTATTCACTGTGCAATAGTTTTCAGTACTTGTCACAAAGACAGTTTGAAATTTGTGCTCGAAGTAAATTCTAGGATCAAGAAGGAAATATTAAGCCTCTCTGTTGAAGAGAATAGTTATGAGCATGGTTACCAAAGGCACTTATCATCTTGTATATATGCATATTTCGAAAAACCTTATGGAAATTTACCATCCTTCAAAACAAGTAGTCTTATTTGTTTGAACAAGACACTTCATAAATTTTTTAGGAGCAAAATATCCTGGAGAAACATTGAGAAAATCAAGAAGTGTTTTATAACGTATAACCTTAAAATTAAAAGAAATACACCCTATCGTATTCTCCTTATAGAAGTGGGTCGTGCCCCTATTGAGAGCCTAGCTATGACTAGGCTTATGTTGTATAAGCACAAGCTCAATAACATAGGAGACCATAGACTTCCTAGGCTAGCCTCAAATTCCAGCCAAAACCACCTAAGGCTTAAACAAGGTTAGTATAAATACACTAGGGCCTGGTTAAACCATTGGGAGATTGAAGAGAATGTTGCATTGCAAAACACCAATAACATTAAAAAATTTGTTACTTCTAAGTTCAAAGAAAAAATGTGGTGTGAGAAAGATCTAGCAGCTAAAGGAAAATTAAGGTATTATAAGGAGGTCATCAACCCCACCTTAGAATATCAAAAGTATCTCTTTGTTTTAACTATCTCAAAGAAGAAAATTAATATAGCCAAGATTAGAACGAACTCTCATGAGCTCCATAGTGAAACAGGTCGTTGGACAGTTCCTAAAACACCATGGATGGAAAGGATCTGCCATCTCTGTGAGAATATGAACATCGAGGATGAAAATCACTTCCTCTTAGAGTGCCCCGCGTACAACTACATTAGATCTCAATTTCATAATATTTGTTGCAATACTGACCTTCCTAGCCCTTTAAGATGTCAAAATTATAGTGAGATCGGTGAGATTAAACTGTTAATGTAAAACTTTCCCTTTGAATTTTTTGATTGCAATTAATAAATAATATAATGCAAACGGTGATAAAAAAATATTAACTATCCATCAAATCGGAGGTTTCAAAATGGAATAAAATAATATCTCATATTTTCCTCCGATTTGCAATTGCGATGATGGTATATCGCATCGGATATTTCCAAAGGAATTAAGTTGTACATGATTTTCACCAATTTACGATTGCAATGATGATGGGTTCTATCGCATCGGAGGTTTCGAAAGGAAATTAAATGACATCTCATATTTTCCGTCGTTTTGCGATTGCGATGATGGTGGGGTCCATCGCATCAGGATTTTATAAATAAAGTAAATGTGATGTTGCTTCTTTGAAGTGCGATAGCGATAAATTGTATCGCATCAGAGTTTATGAAATAAACCGAATGAAGGATAACTTTTTGAAATGCGATTGCGATAGGTTACAACGCATTGGAATTTTGCAAAATAAAAAGTGAAACCTTAAGACCCTACCGATTTGCGATTGCGATTTTCTTTATCGCATCGGGGTTTTTTTTTTTTTAACATGAATGCTTCTATGCTTTGTGCTAATGCGATATAAGACTTGATAGTTCATCGGATCCGAAATTCAATGTGACTTTTTTTCATTTGAATACGATGTATGCGATATGTGATATATGACTTTTAAACAATGAATCTTTTTATTGTTTTATTTAAAATAATCGGATTTCCTCAAAGTCTTTTATTTTTATCTAAAAGGAAAGGGGACCTATTTCTAAAGTAATTTTATTCTAAAATTTTGAAATGGGGAGGGTTGTTGTACCGTACAACAAGGCCATGCAGATTTGTTTGAGTTTTACAGTTGTTTTTTTGGTTTCTTTGGTTTGCATGTCATGATAGAGGGGATTCATTTCAAAATTCCGCCTCATTTTCACAGTCCTGATTAGTATCCCAATTTCATTCTGGGGATTCAAATCCACCTCTTACCCTATTCTCGTTGTCTTGGTTACTATTTTCGGTTATATCTGGTGGCACATTTCACACTTCCAGCTTCTTTTAGAAGTCCTGGATACCCTCTGTATTTAAGTTTCTTTATCGTTAATAGAAATGGGTTTTGCTACTATGTGTGTTGTGTCTCGAACAATTTGTTCTGGATGATTTCTATTAAATTTCTTTTCCAGTATTAAATTCAAGTCTGGGGTTATTGGATACTCTTCGGAATTCTGAAATGCATGTTTAACAATGTTCACCCAAAGCATATGTTTGATTTTATAGCAGATGTTTCATGGCTCTCTGTGTTTTTCTATTTCCAGCCCCATTTTCTTAATAGAATGAATTCCAACTGCTTTTCGTTTTGTAGTAACCCTTCCTGTCTGAGAAATCAACATCTTTTTCAATTTTCAAAGGTTCTGTCTATGAAATGTTCTCTTCGTGGAGTTATTCGAAACTCTACCCATTTCATCGTTACTATTTTAATAACCCACAATTCGTGGAAGTATTATGATAATGGGAAGGCTTGGTTTGTCAACATTAGAATGAAATAAAATTGCAGTCCATACCTCAAGATTTTGGTTAGTCATTTGGAATTTCATAATGATCCTAAGTTTTATATCCTTGCTACTATTTGCTATAGAGGGTTCTTTTCAGTCAAAAGTTCACACAGTGGCATTCAGGGCATAATGACAAAAGGTAAGGGAAGGAAGTTACAATCACCCCAAGTAGCTGGTCCAAGAAAAAGAGGAAGAAAAAGTAATCAACAGACCCTTGAAAATCTAGCAAAGATTTATGAAATTGGGACTCTAAAGGATATTCGGAAAACTATACAGGGATGCGAAAGGGATAGTGATGATGAAGATGATGATATTCAAAGACAGTAGGAAGGAATAGATTTTCTTTCTGACCCAGGTAATACAAGAGGAAGAGTTTCTCTATTTCAACAATCTATTAAAACATATTGGAAAATCAAATGTGTTCTTGCAAAGGCACTATCAAGTATGCAGGAAAAGAAAATCAATTCTTCCCTACTTTTTGAGCTTCAGCAGATTAAACAGGATATGAGGGAAATGAAAAAGCCACAAATACAAGTCAATGGGAGAATAACAAGGTTTGAGCAGCAACTTCTCAATATGCAACAAGATGAGATGTCAAGGTCAACTGCAAAAGACCATGCACCTGTTGATTCATCAAATGGTTAACTCTTTTACAAGTTCAATTTTGTATGTTTTTTGAGGATATTAAGTCTATTCTTTGTTTTATTTGTAGTTTTTATGGACATAGTAAAGGATTGTTAGCTATTAGTAGAAGGAAAAAATAATACCAATTTTTGTTGGCTTATAACTCTTTGAGGTGGTCAACAAACACGGTTTCCTTCGGGTAGGTTGAGGCTACCAACAATTGTAAAATTTGTATAGCAACTTGCTCTTTATAAAATAGAAAATAGATAGGTCCTACGAAATTTACGAAGAAAAGACAGGAGTGTCATATGTCCGACGCTTTGTTATATCAGTTTTGCATCAATTATCTGAAAATTATCTCGCCGATAAGAGTTCAATATTCGATGGCCAACATGTTCCATCGAATATTTGATAGACGTATGCACATTAAAAAGTATATATAATTTGATGACATTTTTGTCTCAAACATTAATTTTAGGCATTTTATTTCTTCACTCAATAAAAAAATGTGAGCTCATTACTGTGGTTACTTTCTGGAAGATTTACTCCCACTATTATTTGTATTATCTGTATTTTAGTTGTGATCTATGATCACATTTTTGTACAAGGTTTATATTTCTATTTTTTTATGTCTTTGCACCATAACATTCCATTTCTACTAAAAATGTTGTTAAAATATCTAGTGGTGCATTTTTTTGTTAAGTTAGGATGGTCCACTTTAAGGGGCCACAAGCCTATCCAACTAAACACATAGATTTTGATGGAACGAAGTAGAATTCAACCCATGCCTCATGACAGAGGAATCAAAGCCTTGGAATAGGAGCTTCAACCATTTGAGCTACCCATGAAGGATAACATAATTGAATTTATTATTAATAATAATCTCTTTATTTCTCGTATATATGACATTAAATTTTTTGTTTGTAAAGCTGGTTCCTCCTGTGTGTTCCTAGGAAGCCATTGTCATCGACATTAGTGGCCTCTACGGGCTTGGTATGTATTATACTTCTACCCAGCTATGCAAATTAAGTTGGTCTCCGAATTTCAAAGCATGTCGATTCAGATTCTAGTGTTTTTAGACTTTTTGTATAAAGGGTTCTGGGAATTCTATGAATCTTCTCAGAATTTTGAAAGCATACAGGTTAATTATAAGATTTTTTAGGTTAGTAGCATAATGTCATTTTCTGAGGGATCTGTTCATGTTATTAGGCAGTTGAATAGGGAAATCAGTTGTTTTTATTGAAGGGATTTACCTCTATCGTGGGTCTGTAAAATTTGGGCTCTGCGCAAGGTTAGCTTTCGATGATTTTATTATATGCTTCGGCTCTGGGTTGCTAAGGGCTATGGGCATGACCATAGGAGGCTGAATAGGGTTGTCATTGGGTTTTATATATGGGAATTTCCAGTATTGTGGGTCTGTAGAATTTGGTTTCTCTGTTTCATTTCAATGCTTCTGCTCAGGGTTAGGATTGTAGGTGATGCATGTAGAATGGTTAAGGGGAAGGGTGCATTCGTCTACTCTCCCTCTCATGCATTACCAAACTACTGTATTTCCAGTTGCTTGATATATATCTGTCTTTGAATTTCTTATCATTTGGTTGACTCAGGAGTGGTTGGTATCACTTTTGTTAAGATGGTTAAGAAAACCAGAGGAAGAAAGTAATAAGTTATAAATAAAAAAGATGATGAAGATGATTTGGCTTCGGAAGAACTGCAGAATATGATTGGAGACCCAGGGCATACTCATGGGAGAATATTTGTGTTCCAGCACTCAATTAGAACATATTGGTTGATCAAATGCTTGCTGGAAAAAGATGTAATGTCAACTCAGGAAATAGGAGAATCAAATTTAGGTTCCACCTTGACAAATATCAATAGAAACATTCAGGAAATCAACCTCCGTCAACTGCACTAGTATGCTAGACTTGGCATAATGGAGAAAGATATAAAAGCCATGGAGCAGGCTGAAATTTTAGGATCCAGTGTCAAATTTCCTGCCCCGGTGGAGTCAGATGATGATTAGTGATAACAATACTTGTTTTTTTAGCGGCTAGCTTTACTTTCTGTAAATTTTGTTATTAGCTAACTTTGATATTAGTTATCTTAAGATTCTGTGTAGGCTATTAAGGAAGTTTATGTTTTGGTTGGCGTGCAATGCACTTAGATGGCCAACAGACGTGGTTTCCTTCAAATAGATTGAGGTCTAATTTTTGTATCTACGTTGCCCGAATTTTATATTAATAGAAAATGAAAAGGAACTAAAAATTTTACCTAAAAATTAAAATTAAAAAAAAAAAGAACTTAATTTGATAATCATTGTAAGAACCCAAAAACCGTCTCATTCAATTATGTATGAATAAGAATATCTTGCAATTGATATTCCTTAGTGTGATGCATATTATTTACTTACGAATACTGTTAAAATTGAAGAAAATTAACAAGTTAAAACCCTCAACACTCATGATCACTACCGGCGTAAACATACACTGATAGATCCCAGTGGACCTTCTGAAAGTGCGATATTCTAGGAAAATATCTTGCTTTATGATGCATTATATAAATGATCCGAACTTGGTAATGATGATCATTTGAAAAAATAAATAAATTCGAAGGGAAAAAGTTAGCTTCAAGAAGTCTAAAAGGGAAATGTACCAATAAATATGCGAATGTGTCTATATATCAACAAAGGTGATCAGTGAAATATTTTCAACCTTGTTGTGGGGTTGGATCATTTATTTTCATCCACCATCCACAAGAGTTTCAGACATAATGAAATACTACAAAATATATTTTATTTAAGTATTGTATTAGGGCTCAAATATCACCGAATATAATTCATATCTTAACCACAGAGAGGTAGCTTAGCTTAGCAAAATTTTCAAGGTGAGGATTATGCCTAAACTGCACTACATATTTGTCACAAAATTTATCATGAGAGTCTTCAGCAAGGAGGTTCAAGTAGGATTACAAAAAGTCCTTATGTAAAACCCACATAATTAATCAAATAAATCCTCCAAAAAGTGTCTCAAAACAACTACATGAAGGGCTCAAAACGGTCTACTGAAATCACCCAACGAAGATTTCTAAATAGACCCAAAAAGGTAAATCTAAAAATATTAGACACTATAATAGTCACTCACTTCAAAATTAGATTCAGTAGAGTCAAATAGGCCTTAAAACTCTCCCACAAATTGTCTTAGCTGGAAAAGTGTGCCAAGAGGAAAAGAGTTAGTCTGAGCCTCACAGGCCATCGAATTTGGGATAAGAAGACCTATAAAATTTGGAATTTTCTTCATAAATACAAATTAATAATAATGGTGATGGAAGAATCTAATATCATAATAATTTTCAATGTAATAAGAGAAAAAATTTAAAAGAATCCCAATCTTTGTTTTCCCTATTTTTCTCAGAATGGTGTCAGCGGGGCTAAGGTTGTGTGTATAAGGGAAATGTAGAAGGTCACTCGAGGCTAAAATATTGGCAAACAATTTACTCCTCCTAGGCCCACTTCGTAGAGAAGGATAGACCTTAATTTTGGGCACATTATCAAGGCCTAGTCACTAAAGCTAGAACTCAAGTTAATGAATAATTTATAGAGCATTGTAGATGTGTTTTAAGGGTTTGAGAGGCCTACTCTCAAGCTATTGGAAAGAAAAACCCATCTCAAAGAAGATCGTCATGTGCAACGTAATTAGCCACATTTTAAGCGTTAATATGTTCAAACCGTGTATGTCAAACCGTGATTTTTGATCTCTACTTCAAAGAGACCGAAGGAATAATTCATTAGCTCTAAGAAGACCGAGACCTTTAGGAAAAGGAGGAAGATTCTAGAAATTGATTAGAAGGATCATTTTCACCATCTCACGAAGTCAAACTTACAGTAATAACCTCATATCCAAAGTTCTCGATTTTTCATGGGCATATGCTAGGTTGTGAATATTGAGACAAGAAGAGTCCCGAGACCTGATCACCTTATGGGCATACATGTAACATTTAAGACTTGTTACTCAAACTTATGTCACTCGTGAAGGATTTGAATATTTCTATGCATATTACTCTTGTTAAAGGTACAAAGTCTTCATACCAAAGAAGAATTAGATTCATATATATATATATATATATATATATATATATATATATATATATATATATATATATATATATATATATATATATATATATATATCAATTTTGAAGGAATTAGGAAAGGTTGGATCTCATCTCTGATCAAAACAAATCTTGAAAACATATATCTACGACATTGTTACCCTATACTTTTTGTAAGATTGATTTTGTGAAAATGAGACTTAGTGGCACAAGAATGTAGTCACCAACATAATATATATATATATATATATATATATATATATATATATATATATATATATATATATATGCTCTCTAAAGCAGGAACAATCAAGGGAGATGATCTACAATTTTTTAGTATACCATTAAGAAATTTATTCACTATGCAATAGTTTTCAGTACTTGTCACAAAGACAGTTTGAAATTTGTGCTTGAAGTAAATTCTAGGATCAAGAAGGAAATAGTAAGCCTCTCTGTTGAAGAGAATAGTTATGAGCACAGTTACCAAAGGCACTTATCATATTGTATATATGCATATTTCAAAAAAACTTATGGAAATTTACCATCCTTCAAAACGAGTAGTCTTATTTGTTTGAACAAGACACTTCATAAATTTTTTAGGAGAAAAATATCCTGGAGAAAGATTGAGAAAATCAAGAAGCGTTTTATAACGTATAACCTTAAAATTAAAATCAATACACTCTATCGTATTCTCCTTATAGAAGTGGGCCGTTCCCCTATTGAGAGCCTAGCTATGACTAGGCTTATGTTGTATAAGCACAAGCTCAATAACATAGGAGACCATAGACTTCCTAGGCTAGCCTCAAATTCCAGCCAAAACCACCTAAGGCTTAAACAAGGTTGGTATAAAGACACTAGGGTTAAACCATTGGGATATTGAAGATAATGTTGCATTGCAAAACACCAATAACATTAAAAAATTTGTTACTTTTAAGTTCAATGAAAAAATGTGGTGTGAGAAAGATCTAGCAGCTAAAGGAAAATTAAGGTATTATAAGGAGGTCATCAACCCCACCTTAGAAGATCAAAATTATCTCTCTGTTTTAACTATCTCAAAGAAGAAAATTGATGTAGCCAAGATTAGAACAAACTCTCATGAGCTCCATAGTGAAACAGGTCGTTGGATAGTTCCTAAACCACCATGGACGGAAAGGATCTGCCATCTCTGTGAGAATATGAACATCGAGGATGAAAATCACTTCCTCTTGGAGTGCCCCATGTACGACCACATTAGAGCTCAATTTCATAATATTTGTTGCAATACTGACCTTCCTATCCCTTTAAGATGTCAAAATTATAGTGAACTCGGGAGGCTTCTCTCCAAGATTTTTGAGCATAGGAATAAAATCTTAAATCAAATTAAAAAAAAAAAAATCTTTAGGTCCTATAGACCAAATATTGGACCCATTGGATGTTAACCATCATCATCATCATCATAAATCCTAGAGGAATTTCAAGAAGTAAATTTAGAACATATTGAAGAAGGAAAAAATTGATAAAAATCTGGAAATTAGAAAATACCATTTTTTCCAATTTTTTTAATATCTAAAATTTCCACAATTGTTTTTTACCATACTTTTTTTTTTGGACCATTTTTACAATTGTTTACTGATTTTTACGATTTTATCACAACTTTTATGATTTTATCTTGATTTTTTCATTTTAGAAAAATTCTTGGTGATTTTTCCTCGATTTTACAATCTTATCGCTTTTTTTTTCATTTTGGAAAAATTCACGGATTAAATCGCCATGTAGAAGAAATCATGATTTTCTCAACACTACATTAGTCAAATGTTGAATTTAATCCTTAGCCATCCAAGATGTCTTCATTCTGCAAGGAGAGCAACATGTTGAGAAAAGTGGGGCAATAATATTAGGGCTTCTTATCTAATTTGATTTCTCCATTAATTAACAATTCCTTGTGATTAATTATTTATTTCACTTATTTATTTCTATTATTATCATCAAAATAATTTTTAAATACAAAAAATCAAGAGAACACAAGATATAGGCCAGGGAAAAAACCCTATTAGGGGAAAAATAGTGAGAAACTCTTCCTTCTGTAGATTCAATTGAAAATGAGACATACCTAACCGTGTACGAATAAAATAGACGTATTCCTTCCACCAATTCAGCCCTCAACACATGTACTTATTTGTCTTCTTCTTCTCTGCAATTCCTACAACTCATTCTTCTTTATTTATTCTCCTTTCATTAGTATATCAGTAGTATCAAATAATTAGTTTCCCATGACACACTTCACTTGAGAAGACTTTCCTTCTTCAAAATTTCACATACTTCTTTTCTAGGTCAAATTGTAGAGATGTGTATGTCATTTGTCCCTTAAAAAAGTTGAATTCATTCCTTTATATAATAGTTGGAGTATCCCATAATAATTTGACTTGTCAATGGATGAATAGGTCGTCTTGTACATTGTTGAAGATGTCTGTCATGATGATTTTGAGGTAAAATTGAGAGGAAGATAACTTGGTGGAGGATAGATACAAAAATATTTTTTATTTCTTGATCTAAAGGAGCCCAAGAAGGGTTTCTTACAACAATGACTTTGATTTTGACTCAACCAGAAATTCTAGAGCACGCAATGGGTGTTATGACCTATCAATCATTTACCTAAGCATGAAACCCATGCTTTAATAAGTCAATAAAAAATTCCTTTTGACAAATATATTACATCATGACTCAAGTGCAATTATGAAGACCGATACTAGTTACATTCTTGAACACTCCCTCTTATCTAGGGAGGTATTCATAATTACATACATATGAAGGTACATGGAAATTCTAAAAATGAAATTAACTACGAAGAGTTTTGGCACACTCAGTGCCTCAGACTGGATACTTGACTAGGGTTATCTATCTAGGTGGGACTAAGATGGGCTAAAGCTTTTAGCCAGTCTACGTACCATCAGGCTTACTAACTAACCATCAACCCAGGGATCTAGGTGCATATCCAAGGTCAGATATCCAAAACCAAGGCCACCCTCCCTCTTTGGGAACTAGACATAAAGACATAGGGTGGCCAAATGTCCTCCCAAGCATCCACCATTAGATGGTTCATCTCTCCCTAATAGACTAGATATATCCAATAGTCCAAGAATGCTCCCATAGAGTTCAAATTATTTATGGAGAGACAAAAAAAAACCTAAATTAGTAATAAAATTTAAGATACAAGTAAACAAAAACCTTTGGGGCCTTCAATCATCATAATTCCTTTTTATTCATATGCAAATAGTCAGAATCTTTTATTCTCTCTTTTTTTTTAACAACACCAATGCATCCTAAATATATTGTAGTACATTTATTCATTCTTCGATTTCTTCTTCAAGGTATTCATCAAGACTATCATAATATGTATTTATTTCTTCTAACTATGCTCCCTCTTAATCTTAAGGAGATTAACTACTTTTTTCTTATATGACATCGGAAATATTTTCATGACTTCAACCCTTCATCTTTATATATCATGCTTATATGAACATATTCGTCATGCGAAGATTATGTACCTACAAAACTTAAATAACAAGTCAAACTAAATCCAAAAATACAGAAGCATGAATTTAACTATATTGAAAATATTTTACTATAAAGGAAGCATTTAGACTTTAGATATGAAGCACCTAAATGTAGTTAGGTTCATAATGAGCAATAGAAAAAATATTTTTACATACAGTTGACTTATTGCTAGGCTTATTGTCATAAACCCTATATCATATCATCAAGACTTAAAGAACCTTAATCAAGATGTGATATTCACTATATCTAGGGCCCAAATTTTAGAGATATATGAGAGACTCTATTCTTGCAAACCCTAGATTCTACCTTCGAGACACAAAACCTTAGATATCAACAGTTTAATCAATAACAGTTCTACTATATATGTTACAATCTACTACACTTTGTTACAAATACTAAAAGTCACAAACTATGAGCGTTGACAATTAGGTTAGCATACTCATATATACATATCTAGGATTTCATGCACAATATCTACTAGGTAAATCGAGGACACAAATATTAGTACATTAAAGTTAGACATACAATAATTTTCAGCAAGTGTATAGACCAATCTATTGTTCTAGATTGGGCTCAATTTATTGTCAACCAAGGTAGGTAATATTAGAGGCACGTGTCTAATTTTTATAGATCTAAAATGGATCTATTTTCCTAAGTGAATGTTTATTGTAGCAAGTTACTCTTTTTACAAGAGATTGATATGTGGTTCCTCACACACTTTAAACGCTCATGTGATTAAATCTGATCTGTTGTTCTAAAAAAAATGTTACTAATTGTCTGAGTTTTCAATCCTTTTACAAGGTTATTGTTCACAAAAACTCTTTCAAAGTAACACACTAAAGCATACTAAAAATCGAATTCATTAAAATAGAGATCACAGAAATGATTTTGAATTCAATACTCAACTAAACCCTCTTACAAGGACTGTTCATTAATTTAGTAATTGAATTCTGCAATTATAATTATGAATCATGGAATAAAAATGATGAATGAAATCACAAGCACTCTTAATCAAAATAAATGAACTTAAGGCATGAAAATTAAACAAAATAGTAAATCAGATCTGAATATTAAATCTAATGAAAATGTAAAGAAAAGTGTACCAACTTCACATGGGGGCCCTTCCACGCTTGAAGGCACACTTGGGAAACTTCAAATGATGAAAACGCGAACTCAAAACACCATAAATGATAAGACTCTGTCTCTGATTAAAATCTGGAGATGAGTTACATTAAAACAGAGTTATGAAGCAGATACATAGTCTCAAGTTTTCTCTTGTATCAATAATATCACTAGCATCACTAGCCTATTACATGCTTCCATTCACATATTTATCATAAATTACAATCAAAAGAGGCTATTTTTGTTCCTTATAATCTTAACTTATCTCTAAAACATATCAAATTAGTTTGGAATTCGTAATCATGGGAAAAATATCAAGCTCATTCATTATGACTCAGATTTTTCTGCTAGATTAGCTGGGCTTGACCAGCGTTGACAGGATATTTAGGAACTTCAAATATGATGCTGGATGGATTTTTCATCATCTGTGTACATTCCAGATCATGTCCTTGTCCTTCGTTTTGATCTACCTTCTATGCCATGTGTCAGAACATAAACCATTTACAGAAAGTTATCACATCCTATAATTTTCTTGAAAAATTTCAATTTTTAACACAAAAATTCCATAAATTAATTTTAATGTAAAAATAACAATCATAATGCTATATTAATAAATTTCAATAAAATATAAGGGATTTATGGAAGAAAATTGTGAAAAATGATGGGATTTTAGGAGAAAAAGATAGCCATAAAATAATACCAACAGCAAGCTAGGGATTCGATTAGAAAAACAAACATATACCTAGGGATTCATTCCTAGGATATAACTATCACAGTGGTTTTGGCTTGTAAACCCTAATTTTCCAAACCCTAAATATCTATGGTTTCAATATATAAATTAGACATTAACAACAAAACCTAAAGGACTAGCATTTCTATCATAACAATACGAAAAAACCTAAACATAAAATGAATATTTTTTCTAGATTTCATCAACAATTTAAGAAGACTAGGGTTTCATAAATATTGACATGCCCTTAGGTTGGGGTTTACAGTGAACCCTAAAAGTTAGGGTTTCATAAGAACCATAAAAAAGATAATGAGGGTAGATTCAATCAAAAGATTAATCACCGGAATAAGAATATTTATAATTCTAAACCTAGACATGGGAGAATTAGTAATACAAGGCAAAAATGATTTTTAAAAATAATTATACTTTTAATAAAGAAGACTTCTCACATACCTTACTTTACTTCTTTACAAACCTTGTAGGGTTTTCTTGAGATTCTTCCTCTTGAAATTGGGTATGATATTTGTATCTTCAATCATTATTAGCAAATATAACCAAGAAAAAATATGCAATGGTGTCAATTTGTTAATTGCTAATTTTTATCCAAAAAAACGTTGAGGAAATCAAAATATATTACTTATCTTCTTGTGGGAAGGGTTTCATTTTATGCAAGATAATATGCCATATTTTCTTGAAAAATATTCAAGGGTATAATGAATTCTTAAGATTCTTTTGAATACAAGTATCTAAAGAGAAAAATATCAAAATTATTTGATCTTCAATCATGATTAAGAGATATAACCAACAAAAAAATATACAATGGTGTCAATTTGTTAATTGAGAATTTTTATCTAACAAAGCTAAGGAAATCAAAATATATTACTTATCTTCTTGTGGAAAGGGTTTCATTTTGTAATGTGCAAGATTTTCTTGAAAATATTCAAGGTATAATGAATTCCTAGGATTCTTTTGAGTACAAATATATAAAGAGAAATATATCAAAATTATTGGAGAGGATTTTCATAATCCTACAAACCCTAGGTATCATGAGATTATGAATTCTTAAAAAAACGAGAGAAATAGTATAAAGGGTCTAGAATTTCATAACTAAACCCTAAGAATTTTATGCAAGCCGCATACATACCTCATTTTATTGAATTTACTTCTCTCCTTGCAATCTGAAGATACATTGTTAGATTAAAGAACAAAATCAATACTTACTTGACCTTCGGTGAAGACTTCACATGTTGGCCCAAGATAATTGAACTGTTGTAGGTTTACTTCTTTGAAACAATGACACTAGGCTTGATATCTTAGTAGTCAAAATTTTAGATAAGGAAATAGATAAAATAAGCGGTACTTACTTTACTATTGATGAGATCCTTTACTTCCTCAAGCTGGCCTAAGACGAACTAGATTAAAGAATTTTTCTTTCTTTAAAGTTTTGAATAACAGATATTGGTTTCGTTGTCACTTATAAATCTAGGCCTTACTATGGAGATCTCTTTAAATATGCTATGACTTCCCCAATGTCTTCCTATATATGGTTAGATATTTATAAGGATGAAGTGATCGATACTTTTCAAATCTGCAAGGTTAATGGATTAAGTTTTACTAATTTCTCACCATATATCTTATTGTGTCAAGAACTAAGATCCTCCAAGTCTTTCTTTCATGTCACTTTGGACCTTACATATATATAAACAAATTTTATAGAATTACACATATTTTTGCATATATCTCAGAGATGCCATAAGGTTGCAAACATGGATACCACTGCAGGTGCAATACAATGATGATACAACTACAGCTGATCCCTGCAACATATACCTATGATTCCATACATATAACGGTGCATAGGATGATACAAAATCCAGAGATTCCATACGTACATTACAAAACATTCATACTAACATATGCTTCCAAGCATACGTATTGTACCATACTTTTCCAACTATACATATTGTGGGTACCAGAACATACTATGCAACAACCAATGCGAAACTCACGTGACTTTCACCATAATGTAATAATAAGGACGGAGTATTAACCAAATTCAAAATTACTGTGTATTGAAGAAAAATAAATCGCATAAAGTTAAGCCATCTATATTTATGCCAATACTGTAATGTGATAACAAGCGAGAGATCATATCTATAGTGATGCGAGACTAATATCAACGTGATATTACATTTAGAACAGAGATGCAAGCTGATCCTACCATGTAACGGAAAGAGAATAATTCCGAGAGATTTGTAACATATGTGAGAGGCCTGAAAGGAGAATATATATTGTCAAGAATGAGAGTCATCCGTGCAAGAGAGCCAGCGATATGAATCAATTCAGATATATATAGCGATGCCTTCGAACCAATAAGCATAATATAAAGTGAGGCATTGCATATTGAAATGATGATAGGAATATGTGATGTTATTGAGTGCGAGCTAGAACAGTTATTTCATAGCGTACCTGTATAGATTTCTTATTTCTCGAAGCCTTTTTTTCCCTTATGCTAATGAACCCAGTTATGAAACCATGTTCATAAATATAGGGAAACATTATTAGGGCTTCTTATTTAATTTTGTTTCTCCATTATTTGAAAATTACTTGTTATTCATTATTTATTCTACTTATTTATTCTTATTATAATAATCAAAATAATTTCCAAACACAAAAACAAAAGAGAACCAGAGATATAGTGTTGGTGTACATGCACCTAGACTAGCTGTGTTGGTGTACATGCACTTAGATTAGCTTTAGTTAGCTTACTTCTTGCATGTGATGTGCACTTGCTTAGTTAAGTTAACTTAGTGCTTGCATGTGGTACATGTGTGTTAGCACTCAAATCTACCTCAGGCTGAAATGAAGTAAAACTCAAGGCTACATCAAACCACGCTCAGCCTCGTAGCTAGCCCTACGAGGACAGGAGAGGGCTCTCTCCGTCAATCTCGAGAAAATGAGCAATAGGATGCGAGATGACTTACAATAGGAACTGATTTTAGGCTAGTAAAGTGATAGGTATATTTGATTTTTGGTTTTTTGGGTTTTCGCTGGATAAATGGGAAAATAAATTTTGGGTCCAGGGATAAGGTCAGACCTTTGCAGATTTCAAGTTGGGGCGAGGTAGGTGAATGTCTTGATGCTTTTGATTGGATATGTGGACAGATTAGACCGACGAGGAGCTGAAGAGGGCAAAGAAGAACTTGGATCCTCTCCAAACAGCTGAAAACATATAGAACTAACTGAATTCAAAGGCCAAGCACTGTAAACAATGGATTCAACCTTATTCACTCATTCAATTTAGTTCGGAAGCATAATGAAAGGATGGCATACATTAAACATGAAGAAACTTACAGTAAACAAAGAAGAAACACCATCAAGAACAGAACACCACAAGGATCTCAACAAGTGCCGCAAAACCCCTGATCTTTCCTTAGCCAAAATATGAAAAATATGTACAATGATATCAAAAGTATCCCAAGAGTCCAACCTGTAGAATGCCTCAGAAATTACAATATATAGATCACTATAACACCTTTCCCCACCTCTAGGGGTCGAATTCCCTCTTCAGGGATTAGTTTCAACCAATTCTAATCATGGAACTACAATCTAGGCAGCTAACAACTTGCCTCTAAAAGAGTGGAAACTGATCCATTACATGATTTTTTACTCATTTGAGAGTGAATCTTCTAGAAGAGATAAAAATAAGCCAAAGTTACATGTCAAACATGAATTTACATCATAAAAACCCAAAAATTCCATCCACAAGCAAAACTGGTCCATACTAGGCGAAAATCTGAGCTGGCAGCTGAAAATTCAGGAAAAAATTTAAGTGGGTCGCTCTTGAGCCGAGTGGGTCGCGCGTTTTCCAGCCTAAATTTGAGGTACTTCCTGGCATTCAAATTGAGCTCATGATAGCTCGTTGGAAAGCCCTGGATGTTGACTATCCAACCCAAGTGGAATTTCTGAATTTGGAGCTCACTTGACCCTCCAAAACCTCATTCTCCCAGAAGTACTTCCTGCTGGTGCAAAAGGTGGCAGCAAGGTGGTTTTCATGGTGTTTTTGAGCTTTTTGACCATCCAGATTTTGATGAAATGCTAAGTTGATTTCTGAGGATGCATAACTAACCATGAAAAAAAAATCCAAAAAATGCAAAAATTTCCTCCAGCAAGTGTCCCAAAAGTGGCGCATGGTGTGACATCATGGCTTGTTTTGAGACCAAAAAATTTGAAAATGACAAATTTTCTCAAGATTTGCCCAATTCGGAGGCGGAGTCCTCCATCGTATGTCTGCCCATTCGTGAAGCCTCGGTCGAAATCCGAAGTGGATTGGGCAACACCAGCGTCTTAGTGTTCTCCACGGTGCATGTTTGACTCACCCCGCGGTGAAAACAATGTCTCGGTTATGTGTTGGTCTCTATCATGATCCTGTGAATGTACCTACGTGGCGATGAAGAAGGCGAGACCCCTTCCACGCTGCATGTGGAGATGGTACTGCGTTGGCGTGGAAATCAAAGCCCCCTTCCTGCCCCGGGTGGAGATATTTTCCATTGACTGCAAACAAAGCTCTGTGGCTTCTCTGATATGTTACCACTACTGGTGCATGCTATGCTCCATCTCAGTACATCAACCTCAACGGTTGAGTCACTGTCCTGCTCATATCCTTGCTCATAAACTAAATCCATCTCTGACATGGCTTTGAACAAGATATTTGCAATATTTATACTGATATAGATGCAGTGAAAACAAAGTTATAATGTATGTTTCAACACCCAATAGATATCACACACTGCCAAAGTATCATAGGAAAACAAAATTACAATGAAGATGGCTCTGTTTTAGTGGCATGAAAACTATCACTGTTTTGACCATAAGTGAGTTTCACAAATGAATGCCAGCTGCAAAGTATAAGGCAAGCTTTTGGTAATGATGGGCAAAGTTTGTCAAAGAAGCAAACAAGTAGAGGACTGTGTTTATGAACTGGAGAACAGGGAGAAGACCATGACCATAGTGACACAAATTACTATCATAGTGGTAATATAATGATAACAACAGCAATGTGATGATATTCTGTGAAAAGGTAATGAAGTATAGATTAAAAGATACGACATAAAGCTTACCAAAATGTGAAAGAGCATAAACATCGTGACAGATAATGCCTGAAAGTCATGAATCATCCTGCAGCAGGCCTTAAGTTACAGAAATATCCACCATTCAGAGGTTTCTAAATTTTCCACAAACCTGCCCATACAATTTAAAAACCCTTGAAAATCATTTACATAGTGAATAGGTTTCACCTCAAACATGGCATATTGCACTTACTTCTCTGATAATATCATAATGTTTTATTCATCCGATGATTAATGATTAAAACCTACTTGCAAGTTGTGGGATGTGGATAAAGCTGGGCACAACCCTCCAAATTAGGCTTTGTTGTTTAAATGTGGGTCGCTCCCATTCATTTTTACACTGGCTGAAATGCTCAAGTGGGTCGCTCCCCTCAAGTGGGTCGCTCTTGCCTCTTTTTATAACAGGTGCATTTTAGGCATGAAGGCCTTCTATGTCAGTGAAAGTCTGTGATGCTTTCGTTGGAAAGATATTGGAGTATACTGTCCAACAAAAGTGGAATTATGCAATTTGGATTCCATTTACCCTGTCAAAAATCAAATCTCCCAACACTTGTCAAAATGATCAGAATGAGGCTGCCTCGAGGCGTGCAGTATGATCAACTTTGAAGGTCTTCCTCAACTCCAAATTAGACTCATGATAATCATTTGGAAAGGTCTTTGTGTCTAGTTATCATTTTACTCATCAAACAAGACATTTGGCCAACCAAGCTAGGAGAAATCTTGATTTTCCCAAGGTCACTTCAGAGGTGCATTCAATTCTCCTGAGGCAACGGTATTTTTGACATTTCTCTAAAAACATGACACATGTGTAAAAGGTGAAGGATTTTTTTCTTCCTTGGCATGTTTTGGACAAAAACCTCTCTCAATTTTCCAAAATTCATCTTTTATTTCTCTGAAAAATTATTTGAGTGAAACCTATCCCGATGTGTGAAACAAGGGATTTGTCGAAATGAAGCGAAATGAAGGGGATAAGGGGCTTCTAAATTCTTGGGGAAATTTTTGGAAGTAGGGAGGGATGTTAGGAAGCAGGGGAAAGTGGAATCTCAGAAATTGAGTGAGGGGAAGGGGTCCAAAGGGCAAAACACAGGCCTAGCCTAGAAAATTGCCAAGTTGTAGCAAGAAACTAGGGTTTGTGCAAAAATGAGGAATTTGGGGGATCTCGGTGATGGGAAGTGTTTAATAAGGTAAATTAAGGATAGGGGAAGGTGTATGAACATCAGGATACAAGTTTTGCCGATGATTTGACCATCCAAAAGAAATTACCTCCAAAACCTTAGGAGAGGGAAATGGACCTTACCAAGGCACAACTGAAGCATGAACAAGCTGTAAAATGACCCAATGGAACTTGACATGATGATGACAACCCTTTGAATGATGGCACACTCAGCTGAATGGTGACATGGACTGACATTTGGACAGATTTGAAAAGAGTGAAAACAAACCCTAGACCTAATGCCTAGTGACCAAATTTTGCTTGAAAACTCTTTGAAATGACAAAATTTGACCTTAATACATTAAAATCACTTTGTAAGAGCATGTTTGATCACTGAAGGAAGGCTGCAAAGACTGACACTAACATTGGCTCCAATGGGGATGGTAGCTCCTTGGAGGTGCCAAGAACGGCAGATCTTTGGGAGAGCAGACCAGTGCCTTATCCATTGGGCCATGGAATCAAAAACTCAAACTGAAATGCATGACTGAAAATTGATAACTTGACGACACAAATTGGCTCTCACTCAACTAAAAACTGACTTGATACTTAAACACAACTGACAAACTGAAAAAAGATGCTCAAAGTAGAGCTTATTCAATACAACCTACTCTCATTGTGCTTTACACCACCCGATCAAGTGAAATGGAACAACCAATGCAACCATGTAATAATGCTGGCTGCTGTTTGATTTCTTCCCACATGCTTGCTTATGAACAACGAGAAATAACTATTGAAAGGAAACTCCCATGGAAACTTTGAACCAAATTGAATTCTTTGATAAACTTACCAAAGCATAAATTAGTGGATAGTTGCCAAGAATATTGCGAAAGGATCTTCATAAACATAGCTCTGGTCCAGATAATCTCCATACCTTGATCTTAAACTTTTCCTCACATCTGCAGTGCTTTTCTTTAGTGATTGCAGCAAGCTGTCAAAAGGATCCTGAAATTCATGAAAAATCAAACTCTGTTGCTGATTCCAGACAGAACAAAAGTATCCTTCATCAATCTCCTCATATGAATGGAAATCTTGACATGTGCTACGCAATGAACAATCTGTTAAACAAGACAATGAATGTGATCTTTGAATAAGATTATCATCAACATTCTTTTCGGGCACATGGTTAGCTAATGGAGCAGAATTTTTATAACAAACATCATCCAACACACGAGCAATGGGATCATCAAAAACTTGAAAAGAGTGTTGTAATGTATCCATTGAAATTGTATGACCTCCTTCTGGTTGTTCATCTTTTCCTTGAGATATATTATGAAGATTCTGCCTTATAAACTGAAATGCTTCAAAACAAAAGGGTATAGAATCTTCCTGCATCATCAAATTATGTATTTCATCTTCCACAACTTCATCTGTAATCTGACCTTGAATTGCATTAGATGGCTGCAAATCTGATGCTACAAGCTGCTCAAAAATCTCGTTATCTGTCTCATCCTCAACATTAATACTGAGAGATTGCTGATTTCCTATGGGCTGCTCATTTGAAGATTTACTATGCAATTTTTTTCTCAAAAACTGAAATGATTCAAAACATAAAGGTATGGAGTCACCTTGAATCATTAAATCATGTGTGCCCACTTCCAAATCTTCAGCTGCAACTTGACAATCAATGACTTTCGAGGGCTGAAAATCTGAATATGAGAAGTTTTGAACAAGGCTTTCATTGCCCTCTAGATGGTCCAAATCAAGGCTTGTTGTCGTTTGATTTCTGATTGCATGAAAGTTATCTCTAATGAACTGAAACGAATCAAAACACAAAGGCAAAGATCCTTCACTTACATCAAAATTTTCTGCACTTTCCTCATCATTGCCATAGCTGATATGCATCGGTTGATCACTGTACTCGAGCTGCTGAAAGTGAACTTCCTCCTCGCACAAGCTAGCTGCTGATTTGTCTGCAAGATTAGATTCTTTTTGGAGAACATAATTATCATCATACTGATCAAACTGAGGCAATTCATCATCAAACATACACATCATATCAACAGCTCTCTCTTCTTCACAATGATCTATAAAACAATCACTATGACTACTGGGATCAGAAACAAAATGTTTTGGGTCAGCAACTTGTTCTTGAATGTCATTTTCATTTTTTGCAATCATTTTCCGCACCATTTCTTCTACTGCATTTACAAAAAGATCAAGCTTTTCCTCTGAAGGTGTCGATTTCTCCGGATCTATGTTTTTCATCTCTTCTTCCTTCAACCTTGCTCTCAAGATCAGCAAATGAGCCTCTACATTCACTGCCTTTTTCTGCATCTCGTGAAGTGTTGCAATATTCTTTTCTCTCAGCTGAAACTCCATTTCCGGATCAAAGGCACCCGGGTAGTGCAAGAGAGCAGATCTAGGAGAAGGTCTTATATCAACTGGCATCGAATAATAAACTTGGTTAAATCTATCAGAAAATTGTTGTACTGTCTCACCTGGCATTCTTTTCAACTGGTTATACTCCTCTATAATCAACAAAAAGTTCTGTCCGATCATCCACCTGTCAAGGAAAACTTTGACAAACTGCTGGAAATCTGTGATGCTCGCATCAGGTAGGGCTTTGAACCAACTCTTCACTTGGCCTTGCAAAGAAAGAGAAAAAAGCCTAATACTAACATCTTCATCATCAACTTCAAAAAGATCTAGAAAAGTCTCAACATTCTGCACATGTTGCTCAGCGTTGACATTGTTACATTCACCATCAAATCTCGGTAGATATAGGTCATAATTTGCAGGAAAAGCATGAAGAATAGAAGGTAAAACAAGAGGTTTGTACCGATCTGGAATTTTACAAGGTGTAGGGGCATGTACAAGAGCTGCGGGATCAGCTTGATTTTCTGGCTCATCACTCTGTAGAGAGTCAACATAAGATGTGGGAAAAGTGAGGAGGCCAGGATCAAAGGGAAACTCAACATTTACACTCTTTGAATAGGTCGAGTGAAGATTTTGATGACCTTTCTCATACAACAAACTTTGAAAAACTTTCAGGATAGCTTTAAGACCAGCAAAGAAGTAATTTACGAGAAAGCAGATTAGATCCTGAATACCATTCCACTTTAGATACCTGAACTTTGTGTAAGATCCTTCCATTTTCTCAGAGAAAGAGTCAGTCCTCCAGACTTTGAATTGGAGTCACCAGGTGAATGATTTCGGCCTTCTTATGTCTGATCGTTGTCCTGTAGCCATCGGATACAGACTTGATACACGTGCGGGGGGTCGCAAATCGGACACGTCTAAAGTAAGCGAGAGATCGTAGGCGTACTGTCTGCTATGCACTGTAAAGCAATGTATGCGATTCAGAACTACTGGCTGACCGGACTAAAATCTATAACAAACGACGTTTTGAAGTTTCTCCCAGTATAATTAGCCACTATGTTAGCCTCCAAATCTGCCTCATTTGAAATGAAGGTAAAGCAAGGAAACATCGAGCCACAGCTGCGGCCTGGTAGCCCCAGCCTACGAAGAGGGCGGGAGGCTCTCTCCGTCGATCTGAAAAAATGAAACGATAAGGATGCGAGATGACTTACAATAAGAACTGATTTTAGGCTAGTAAAGAGATAAGAATGTTTGTTTTTTGGTTTTGGGTTTTTCGCTGGAGTAATGGGAAAACAAGTTTTGGGTCCGGGGATAAGGTCAGACCTTTGCAGAGTTCAAGCTGGGGCGAGGTAGGTGATGATCTTGATGCTTTAAATTGGATTTATGGATAGATTAGACCGACGAGGAGCTGAAGAGGGCAAATAAGAACTTGGATCCTCTCCAAACAGCTGAAAACATATAGAACTAACTGAATTCAAAGGCTAAGCACTGTAAACAATGGATTCAACCTTAATCACTCATTCAATTTAGTTCAGAAGCATAATGAAAGGATGGAAACATTAAACATGAAGAAAATTACAGTAAACAAAGGAGAAACATCATCAAGAACAGAACACCACAAGGATCCCAACAAGTGCCGCAAAACCCCTGATCTTTCCTTAGCCACAATATGAAAAGTATGTACAATAGTATCAAAAGTATCCCAAGAGTCCAACCTCTCCAACCTCTGAAAATGATTGAGAAATTACGATATATAGATCACTCTAACACCTTTCCCCACCTCTAGGGGTCGAATTCCCTCTTCAGGGATCAGTTTCAACCAATTCTAATCATGGAACTACAATCTAGGCAGCTAACAACTTGCCTCTAAAAGAGTGGAAACTGATCCATTACATGATTTTTACCCTTTTTGAGAGTGAATCTTCTAGAATAGATAAAAATAAGCCAAAGTTACATGTCAAACATGAATTTACATCATAAAAACCCAAAAATTCCATCCACAAGCAAAACTGGTCCATACTAGGCGAAAATCTGAGCTGGCAGCTGAAAATTCAGGAAAATTTTAAGTGGGTCGCTTTTGAGCCGAGTGGGTCGCGCGTTTTCCAGCCTGAATTTGAGGTACTTCCCGGCATCCAAATTGAGCTCATGATAGCTCGTTGGAAAGCCCCGGACATTGACTATCCAACCCAAGTGGAATTTCTGAATTTGGAGCTCATTTTACCCTAAAAACCTCATTCTCCCAGAGGTACTCCCTGCTGGTACAAAAGGTGGCAGCAAGGTGGTTTTCATAGTGTTTTTGAGCCCTTTGACCATCCAGATTTTGATGGAATGCTTAGTTGATTTCTGAGGATGCATAACTAACCATGAAAAATCCAAAAATGCAAAAATTTCCTCCAGCAAGTGTCCCAAAAAAAAGTGAGCGCATGAGTGCGCGACCCGCTTAACTGAAAAACCTGTTTTTGAGACCAAAATTTTGAAAATGACAAAATTTTCTCCGAATTTGCCCAAATTCGGAGCGAAGATCCTCCATCATGTATCTTGCTCATTCAATGAAGCCTCGGCCAAAATCCGGAGTGGATCAGGCCTTTTCCGCCATTTTAGTGCTCTCCTGGTGCATGCAGCTCCTGTGGTGAAAACACTGTCTCGGTTGTATGTGTTGGTCTCTATCATGATCCTGTGAATGTACCTACGCTGATGAAGAAGGCGAGACCCCTTCCACGCCATGTGGAGATAGTACTCGCGTTGCTGATGAAGTCAATGAGACCCCTTCCACCCCGGGTGGAGATAATACTCGTCGTGATGTTGAAACAAAGCTCTGTGGCTTCTCTGATATGTTACCACTACTGGTGCACTGGTATGCTCCATCTCAGTGCATCAACCTCAACGATTGAGTCACTGTCCGACTCCTGCTCATACACTGACTCTGTCTCTGACATGGCCTGGAACAAGATATTGGCACTATGTATACTGATATAGATGCAGTGAAAACAGAGTTATGATGTGTGTTTCAACACCCAATAAATATCCCCCACTGTCAAAGCACCATTAAGGAAACAAACAATGATACCAGCTCTGTTTTAGTGGCATGAAAACTATCACTGCTTTGACCATAAGTGAGTTTCACAAATGAATGCCAGCTGCAAAGTATGGGGCAAGCTTTTAGTAATGATGGGCAAAGTTTGTCAAAGAAGCAAACAAGTAGAGGACCGTGTTTATGAACTGGAGAACAGGGAGAAGACCATGACCATAGTGACACAAATTACTATCACAATGGTAATATAATGATAACAACAACAATGGTGATATTATGGTAATGAGGGCTATAGATTAGTCGACATAAGACTGTGCAAAATATGAAAGAGCATGAACAGCAGCGACAAGATGATAACTGAAAGTGTGAGGATCATCTATACAACGTGCTAGGGTGTGAACATCTCCACCATTTGAAAGTTTTCAAATTTTCCACAAAACTGACCATACAATTTCAAAACCCTTGAGAAATCATTTGCATGGTGAATGTAGGGTTTTCTCCAAGCATGGCTTATTGCCCAACATCAATAATATCATAATCATGCTAAAAATCCATTGAACAATGATTAAAACCTACTTGCAAGTTGTTGGAGTCAACTTGAATCAAAACTGGGCACAAAACACAAATTTCTGGGCTTTGTTGTTTAAGTGGGTGGCTCCCCCCAAGTGGGTCGCTCCCATTCATTTTTACACTGGCTGAAATGCTCAAGTGGGTCGCTCTTCCCTCTTGCCACATAGTGCATTTTTCGGGAAGCTTTTCGAGGCCTTCCTGGTGTCCAAATTAAGCGTGTGATAGCTCGTTGGAAAGATATTGGAGTCTACTTTCCAAAAAAAGTGTAATTATTCAATTTGAATTTCATTTACCCTGTCAAAAATCAAATCTCCCAACACTAGTCAAAATGATCAGAATGAGGCTGCCTCAAGGCAGAGTGCTGTTGCAGTCAACGTTTGAAGGTCTTCCTCAACTCCAAATTGAGCTCATGATAGCTCATTGGAAAGGTATTTCGGTCTAGTTATCATTTGACTCATCATGCAAGTCATTTGGCCAACCATGCTAGGATAAAACTTGATTTTCCCAAGGTCACTGCAGAGGTGCATTCAATTCTCCTGAGGCAACGGTATTTTTGACATGTCTCTAAAAAAATGATACCGGTGTAAAAAGTGAAGGAGGTTTTTATTCCTTGGCATGTTGGGGACAAAAACCTCTCTCAGTTTTCCCAAATTTATCTTTTATTTCTCTGAAACATCTTTTTAGTGAAACTTATCCCGATGTGTGAAACAAGGGATTTTGTCGAAATGAAGCCAAATGAAGGGGATAGGGGGCTTCTAAATTCTTGGGGAAATTTTTGGAAGTAGGGAGGGATGTTAGGAAGCAGGGGGAAGTGGAATCATAGAGATTGAGTGAGGGGAAGGGATCCAAAAGGGCAAAACACAGGCCTAGCCTAGAAAATTGCCAAGTTGTGGCTAGAAACTAGGGTTTGTGCAAAAATGAGGAATTTGGGGGATCTCAGTGATGGGAAGTGTTTAATGAGGTATATTAAGGATAGGGGAAGGTGTGTGAACATCAAGATACAAGTTTTTCCGATGATTTGACTATCCCAGAGAAATTACCTCCAAAACCCTAGGAGAGGGAAATGGACCTTACCTAGGCACAACTGAAGCATGAACAAGGTGTAAAATGACTCGATGGAGCTTGAAAAGATGATGAAAACCCTTTGAATGATGATACACTCAGCTGAATGATGACATGGACTGACATTTGGACAAATTTGAAAGGAGTGAAAGCAAACCCTAGACCTAATGCCTAGTGACCAAATTTTGCTTGAAAACTCTTTGAAATGACAAAATTTGACCTTGACACCTTAAAATCACTTTGTAAGAGCATGTTTGATCACTGAAGGAAGGCTGCAAAGGCTGACACTAACAATGTGCACATTAACATAACATAAAGCACAATTAGCTTCAGTTAGCTTTAACTATCCATAGTTATTGCATGTAAAACTAAGCTTAACTTAATTGCTTTATATATTGATTCTCAACCTTATATTGATGAATCAATTTCATTCTCAATTCTAATTGTTTTTCTTTTTCAACTTGGCAAGTTTGTGCAATCATTCTTCAACTAGATCCATATTTGCGCTCTAATAATTTTACATGGTAGTAGAGCTACAATGGTTTGGAGAAGTTGCATGAACAATTTTTTTGCAGTTTTGAAGAGCATAGAATTGGAAATTGTTCAAAGATTTGATTTGTAGATCCAAATATTAGAGAATTTTCCGCAAAGGAGTTCCCATCTTCAATGATTCTGACTCCATACAATTAGCATGAATGGAAGCCAATGATTTTGCTTCATCTTAGGAGCAAAGGCTTGTACCAAATAGTCATGGGAATTGAGACAGAACCAATCTCAGAGGATGAGAATTCATATTGGCTTAACAGATCTGACATGGCTTATGGAAGATTGTGTCTATCTGTGTCTCATGATATTCTTTATGAGATCATAAATATTGAATCACCACATGAAATCTGGACTACATTGAAAGGATTATATGGTGATGAAAATGATCTAGAAGAACACCATTTGGAGGCAAAGAGATCGACTTATTATAGCAGTCATGAAAGTGGTGAAGAATCCAAAAATGTGGAGAAATATTCTCAAGACAGTGTTGAGCAAGAAGATTTAGCTTCTTCTATTATTAATGGACCTGTTGCAGATGAGAATTTTATCTTATCCAATAATAAAGACATTGCATGAGGAAATATATTCCTCTACTAATGATGAATACACTACTTTCAAAATCATAGAAGAGGACTTTGATTCCTCTACTATTGACACAGATTTGACACGACCTCAATTTAATGATGCCCCACATTCACTCTCAGTCGCAGATCCATGCATGCCCATGCATGCATCTAAGGAGGAATTTATAGCACCATGTATGCACATGTATGCAACCACAAAGGCATCTCAAAGGCCACACATGCACATGCATGCATCCCTACAGACAGCTATTCTCATGCATGGATATAGGGTACATGAATTTGATCGTCAAATGCATGACGAAGTTGCAGGGAATCCATATTGACATGCAACCATGTACAAGGAAATTTAGTCCTTGATCCAAACATGGGAATTGATACCTCTACTTCCAAAAATGAAGCTTATTCCTCCAGATCCAAGATGGGATTAGCGATCTTCAGTATTTTCCAAGTCCGAGCAGACTATTGATATCTTCACCAAGAATTTCACTGAGCAGAAGTTTCATTTTCAGCGAGATCATCTCGGGGTGAAGGACATGACTTCCTAACAGTTTTCTTTTCTCTACTTCTGCATTATATTTTGAGGGGGGGTTTTCTTCCCACTGGGTTTTCCCTCTTTCCTCCTTTTTATACATTTTCTATGGGTACCTAAAATGGCCTTGTTGCTAGGACTCATTCATTTTGCATCACACTCACCTAAGTTATGCTTAAGGGGGGGTGTTGGTGTACATGCACTTAGATTAGCTTTAGTTAACTTACTACTTGCATGTGATGTGCACTTGCTTAGTTAAGTTAACTTACTGCTTGCATGTGGTACATGTGCACATTAACAAAACATAAAGCACACTTAGCTTCAGTTAGCTTTAACTATCCATAGTTATTACATGTACAAATAAGCTTAACTTAATTGCTTTATATATTGATTCTCAAACTAATATTGATGAATTAATTTAATTCTCAAGTCTAATTGTTTTTCTTGTTTGACTTGGCAATTTTGTGCAATTATTCTTCAACTAGATCCATATTTGTGCTCTAATAATTTTACATATAGGTGCATAACCAAGGAAAACCCCCTATTAGGAGAAAACCAAGTCACAAACTCTTGCTACTTTAGATTCAATTCCAAATCAGGCATACTTCACCTTGGACCAAAGATATAGAATTACTCCTTCCACCAAGTCTTCTCTCAGCACATGTAGTTATTTGTCTTCTTCTCTCCAATTCTGGCAACTCGCTCTTCTTTTTTTCAGCTCTTTCATAAGTATATGACTAGCATCACAAATTCTGTTTCCCATGATATAATTCGCTTGCCAAGACTTTCCTTATTTGGACTCTCGCATACTTGTTTTCTAGGTCAAATTTTAGAGATGTGTATGTCATTTGTCCATTAAAAAAAGTCTAATTCATTCCTTTATATATTAGTTGGAGCATCGCATCCAATAATAATATGACTTGTCAAATGATGAAGAGGTCAACATGTACACTATTGAATATGGATGACATGATGGTTTTTAGGTTGAATTGAGAGGAAGATGACTTGGTGGAGTATAGATACAAAAATCAATTTTATTTCTTGATCTAAAGGAGCCCACTAAGGGTCTCTTACAACAATGAATTTGATTTTGACGCAACCAAAAATCTTGGAGCATACAATGGATGCTATGAGATATTGAATATTAACCTAAGCATGAAACCCATTCTTTAATAAGTCAAAAAAAATTCCTTTTGACAAATATATTACTTCATGACTCAAGCACAATTATGAAGACCGGCACTAGTTACATTCTTCATCACAACAAGCTTGAAGGGACCTCCCACTACCAAGGATGGAAGAAGAGGATTGATCTCAACCTCACTGAAAATGATGCCAAGGATTATATTCTACGAAATTTTATAGAACCATATAAGGACACGGATGCATGGAACAAATATTTCAAAGGTGAGATAAGAGCTCAAAGGATATTGCTGGAGTCAATAAATGATAACATTATCCCTTGTTTGGTAGAATTATATAAGGCACAGGACATTATGAGAGATTGAATAAGATGTGTTCATTGAGTACCTTAGGTCAAAAATATTGCACTAAGTATTACGTTGTACAAAACAACAATTCCTTTTGAAGAAGGCATTGCATACCATCCTATGAAGATGTATCAAGTAGAAGATCAATTGCATTCTCTTGGTGAAAAAATTAATGATGAAAAAATGACAACTTGTGTTCTTAATTCACTTCCTTTGGAATGAAACTCCTTTGTAACCAACATACACTCAAGAAAGGAAATATTCGGTGTGATGGACGAATCCAAGATGAAGGCAAAAGAGGAAATTGATCCTCTTGGAAACTCTCAAGCTTATGCATCAAGGATTAGAACTTTGGCAAAAGGAAAGTTAGGAAGATCTCATCATCCAAAGAAAGAAGGATAAGTTTATCCTTTGTTTTTACAAGAATGATGGAAGGAAGGAACTTTAAGGACCCTTGGATCCTTGGATTCTCTCATATATAATATTGATTCATGGTATAATCATGACAATGTGGACGTTAGAAAGACAAGAATTAGTAGCAACGTAATTCACGAATATGATATAGCATTCATATAGCATATAGAATCCATAATTATGATTGTCCTAGTTTTCACAACAATAAGCACATAGCCACCCATTGATAAAAATGACTTATAACATATAGTATTGCAATATTTATAGTGTTAAATTTAAATTTAAATATTAATTTAAAAGATAGATTATATATAATTTATTTCAATCCTATCAAATGATATTTTTAAAAGCAAGTTATTGGGACACATTGTAAATAAAAAAATGATTTACATAGATTCTTTGACCAAATTTCTTTACTAGGAATTTTTTTTTGGATTAATATGGTATCCAAGGGTGTGAAGATTGTTTTTGATTTCCTTCAAAATGAGTTTCATGACATGGATGTTAATGAGTGTTTCTAGCAATTTTTGTGGAGACAAGAAACCCACATCTTTCATGTGCATTGAAGGGCATGGAAAATCGGTTGTGTGTGATTATATCATCACCAAGGATGTTGCTAGCAAGGTTTTGAAGACAACTGCTTGAGTTTTTTTTGAAGCTGAACAAGCTCATGAAAATTACTCGATCTGCAGTAGCTAGTGCAATGGGAGGATTCAATGCTCACACATCCAATATTTCCTACTATATTTATTGTAACTAATCTATATATTGGTTGCATTTTCTAATATGTATCAGTTTAACAATATTATAACATATATTAGTTATCAATTCAAAAGAGTTTGTGATTATGATAACAATTTAAGTACATATGGGTGTACTATCTCTCATAGGATGTATAAATTGTCCTCCCCGCATTTCCCATCAATTATTATAACTTTGAATGGGCTAGTAGTGGTTTGTCATAATCACTTCACCATATCTCATAGATTACCTCTTCTACAAATTATATTCATGAATTTCTAGTAGGCCATCCCCTCTACCTAACCTATGATTTATTGTGAGAAAAAGTGAACAAAGGAAAATTTATAAATAGGGGAACTTGTCAACATAGATCATTCAATTTTCATTTATTCACTTGTTGTCACAATCAATCATAGGATAGGTATAGGGGATGGCCTTTCATAAATTCATCCATATAATCTATAGAAAGGGTAATCTATTAAATGGTGTGAAGTGATCATGAAAATAATTGTAAATTTTCATCTACTGGGTCAAATTGAGATGATGAGATAGACCAGTTGCAACCTATTCAAGGTTATAATAATTGATGCGCAATGTGGTGGGGACAATTCATACATCCCATCATGGATATTATGCACATATGTACTTAAATTTTCATCATAATCAGAAATTGTAGTGATTAGGCATTGAATCAATCCTTAGCTAGCACCTAAATTAGGAGTGTGGTAGTGTATGGTGGAGTCGATTAGGGATACAAAGTAGTATATGGTTGAAGTATCATGGGCACGGATTTTTTAAAGGCTTAGCTTAACACAAGAATCCAATTATAGGCTCTTGGTGTTTCGAACGAAGTTAATTGAATTATACGATGAATTTATCAAATATATGGTATTCTACACCATCCTTTTATTTGAGTTTAGTGAACACAGATTATCAATCCCAAGTGGGATATCACATCCCTAGTGTATAGACTAACCCTACCTACATTTCTATATGTATCGATCAAAGTGATGATCTACTGGCCTATCTACGCTAGCCAAGATGGATCATCTATGAATTTGTGATGATTGTATCGGGATATAAATATATGAATGACTCATTACATTTATCTGTAACCAAAGCCATGGAAGGATCTAAAACTAAAGAAAGTGTGAAATATTAAAGAGAAATCAAGTCAATATTTAAACTAAATATCCTCCCTAGATTTCTCAACATGGTAGCAGAGATAGGTTTTGAAGCGACGATATAAAAGAAGATGAAGTTGGCACCATCTCATCTCAAGAAGAGTGAATTCCCTAGTCCAAATTTGGGAAGGCAAGAAGAACAAAAATATAGTCATAATTACTAGCCCTAATTGTAGAGATAAGTTCGGTAGTATACATAAAAAGGAGTGAGGGGATTTGGAAGGATATAATCACTTTTCTTGTTGACCAAATAACCATAAGACCTTCTCTCCCTGGAAAAATGACGTAGATGGATAGTTTTGGCCTCAAGATGATGTCAAATTAGATGGTATTTTGTATTGATGTTCTTTGTTCGATCATGGAACTTTTGGTTATTTTCCAACTTTATTGCAGAAGTGTTGTCGATCATGAGTGGAGTTGAATGCATTTGTTTCATCTGCAAATCTTCAAGAATTTTCCTAAGCTAAACAATTCCCTTTGTTGCTTCAGCTACTGCCACATATTCTGCCTCAGTTGTGGAATCTTCTAGAACTGACTGTTTGTGTGATCTCCATGAGACAACTTCTAATCCAAGACTCATGGTATAACCTGAAGTAGATACCCCATTTTATTTGTTCCCATTAAAGTCTGAATCATAGTATCCGATCAAGCTGAAGTCGCCTACATGTGCATATTTGACTCCAAAGTCTTGAGTCCCCTTTAAGTAATTTAGAACTCTTTTTGCAGTAGACCAATGTCCTTCACAAGGTTTTTGCATAAACCTAGAGAGGATTCCAACAACAAATGAGATGTCTATTCTAGTGGTAGCAAGATATATAAAACTTCCTACAAGTTTACTATACTTCATTGCATCCTCGAAGTCCTTCCCTTCAATGGATGTGAGCTTCAAGTTTTGTTCCATTGGAGTGGTTAAGGGATTGCATTCATCCATGCCAAACATTTTCAAAAGATCTCCAATGTAATTATTTTTAGAATGGAATATAAATTTAGGATGTTTAGTTACTTCAATACCCAGATAGTAGTGAACATAGCCCAAATCAGTCATTTCAAAACCATTCTTCAATTATTTTTTTATGTATGCAATATAACCCTCAGTGCTCCCTGTCATCAAAAGATCATATACATACACCACAAGATATACAACTATTTTTCCAACTTTATTAACAAACAAAGTTGCATCATTAAGATCAAAATGTTTGAAGTTAAGTTTCAGAATATGCTTAGTTAATTTCTCATACTAGGCTCACGATGCTTGCATGAGGCCATACAAGGATTTTATAAGTTTTCATACTTTGTGTTCTTTGTCCTTCACAACAAATCCTTCTCGCTGGGACATAAAAAAATTCTCCTTTAGATCTCCATTCAGAAAGGAGGTTTTTACATCCATCTGATGGAATTTCCATCCCTTGTGAGCTCCTAGGGAAAATAGTGTCCGGATGGTGGTCCATTTTACTGTGGGGGAAAATTTTTCTTCATAATCAACCCCTTCGTTTTGTGCAAAAAAAATTTCCACAAGCCTAGCTTTGTGCTTGTAAAGTGAGCCATCTACTTTGTACTTCTTCTTTTAGACCCACTTACAGCTGGTTGGTTTGGTTCCCAAAGGAAGATCAACCAAATTCCAAGTGACATTTTTTATCAAGGCATCATACTCCTTTTGCATCGCTTCATTCCATTCAACATGAGAAGCAACTTCTTTGAATGAAGTTGGTTCATGATTTGTAGAAAAATTCAGTTCATAGCTATAATAAATTTCCATATCAATAGGTGAATCCTAATTATCTATGTCACCTCCATTTTGTTTGGTGGAACTTCTTTTTCCCATATTTCCAACCTCATCGGGACGAACGTTTTCTAGTGTCTTTTTTGGCCATTTTGGGGCACCCTTTTGAGATGGCCCAGAGTGCTCATTTGATTAAGTTGGAATTGAATCAAGATTCAGTATCCCAATTCTGTCAATCAAATCGTTCAAGGTGTAATCTGTGGTTGGTTCTTCATGTGGGGGAGAAATTTATTCGGAAGATGATTCCACAGATTGATTCCATATAGGAATCCCCCATTCAAGATGTGGAATCTGATTATCAAATTCTTGAAAAGACTTTACATGTGTCAATCTATCGAGGTGATCAAGTTGAAGCTCAACAACATTGTCAGTCCTGGAGGATTCAAGGAATATGATATCTCTTACTACTAAAAACTTCTTATTGACTTCATCATAGAGACGATATCCTTTGGAGGTATTTAAATACCCCAAGAAGATACATTTTTGACTTCTTGTACCAATTTTATTCCTTTGTACCTTAGGTATCAAAGCATAAAAGGTGGAACCAAAGACCCTGAAATACTTTACTAAAGAAATGTGGCCATGACCATTTCATAAGGAGTTTTGTTTCTGATTGAATTTTAAGGACACCTATTATTTATATATACAACGTATAGAATTGCATCAACCCAAAATATCATGGAGTGAACCATAATTAAAATTGTCCTGTTCATTCTTTCAACTACACTGTTATGTTGGGCATCATAGGGCATAGTTGTTTGATGTTTCATCCCATGTTGACGAAGATATTTTTAAAATTCATTTGAAGCGTATTCTTTTCCATTACCATTGTGAAAAGAGCTAATATTATTTTTCGCATCATTTTTAATCCATGCATGAAAAATCTTGAATATTTGAAAAGCATCAAATTTGTTCTTCAATAAGTAGACCCAACACATTCTAGTGTAATCATTAATAAATGGCATCATATATTTATTTCCATTTGAAGAAGCAACAAGCATGGGACCACATAAATATGAATGAATAAGCTCAACTTTTCTATGTGCTCTGGAATGTGAATCATTAAGTGGTTGTTTGCTATGCTTTCCTAGATTACAAGCATCACATTGCTTAAGTTTCTTAGGAATTTTAGGTAATCCAGTAACACCATTTTTCTTCAACAATCAAAGGTTGTCATAGTTTAAGTGTCAAAATATAGCATGTCATAAAATACTAGATGGGAATGTACCTTAATCATGATGTGAACTAAATGCAATGTTTTGTGTATGAGCAGAGGAACCTTGTAGCTTTAGGAGTCTTCCTTCTTCTATTCCCTCCATGACAACTGAGTTATCTGATGATTTTCTGACCTCAACCTTGCTGTCAAACATGTGAATTGAGTGTCCTTGCTAGTGGATGTGGACCAAGGACAACAAGTTTCTCCTCAAATTAGGGAGGTACAAAACCTCATGTAGAAGATGATCTGGAAGACTAGGAAACTTAAGCCTAATTGTTCCAAGCCCTGATGGCTCGAGTTTGGATTTATATTTGAAGTATACTGCTCCATAAATTTTTCCAGTCAATTCTTCAAAAAAATGTTTAATAAAATTCATGTGACATGTTTCTCTTGAATCGAGTAACCAATCATTTCTCCAAGAGGTAAATGAAACATCAAACAAGTCTTTAGTTACTCCATTATTACAATGTGCTACAACATAATGAGCGGATTCGGGTTATTTGCTACTAAATTTTATCCCAAGGCAGCTTTCATGTAGATGCATCATGCCAATATTTATTGCAGCGTATGCAATGAATATTATATTTTCCATTTTGAATTTTCCTGCGCCCCCTTCCTCTGAAATTTATTCCTCCTCTTCCTCTTCGGCCACCTCTTCCTCTGGAAGAATCTTGAGCATGACTCTTTTCTCTATGTGTGAAACATACAGCCTCTTACAAAGATAGAGAGGATTTCATCTTTCCAAAAGCCTTATCTCTTTCTACAAACTTTTCTCTCAAGGGAATCAAAGGTGATTTTCATGAGGTTTCCACTTGCTTGGAATGACTCAAGGTAATGTGAGTAAGTGGGATACAATGCCTTAAAATATGCTATGAGATTTATTTTAAATTCTACATCAGTATTCTTAATGTCATGCATGATAGATCTTACTTCTGAAGCTAAAGAAAGAGGGTCATAATTTTTCAATTCAAGGTTGAACAACTTAATCATTAATTAAATAATTTCAAGTTTTGAATGTGAGTCATAGAGTTATTTTAGTTTTCTCAAGGATTCATAGGAATTTTAAAATGGGGTAATATGGTGACTCACCTCTTCATTTATAGAAGTTTCAATAAAGGCATAGGCCTTGCAGTTCTTGTTTTCCCAAATGGTGATCTCCTTTTCTGAGGCGGGCTTTGCTGGTGGATCCTTTCCTTCTCCTTCGCAAATTCCTCCCCACAACTCATTAAAAATGAGAGTTTGTTTGATTTTCTGAGACCGTTCAGGATAGTTCTCCTTTCCAGAGAGAAAAAATCCCACAATAGATATGAGAGAATGCATTCTTTTGAAAAAAATTATTACTTTCTTGCCATGGTAAAAAAATACTCAATTCTGGTTTGAATTATGCACCTCAAAAAAAAATTATTTATTTTTTTTGTAAAATTTTTTTGGGGAAAAAAAATCAGAGGTATTATCTGAGGGAGGGTTTGTTTGGAGGAGGTATTAGCTGGGGGAGGATGGAAGTGGGGAAGGTATAGCTGGGGGAGGTCGGAAGTGGGGAGGTATTATTGGGGGAGGGAGGAAGCGGGGAGGTCGAGTTGTAAAGTAACAACAGGGAGGGAGTACAGGCTGATGGCTGGAGGAGGCCATTGTAGGGGAGTGGGAATGAGAAGAGGGAGGGGAGGGGGAATGCGCAGAGGGGATGGGATCCACAAGGAGCGTGGGGGGCACGGGGGTTTATTGTGAGGGGGAAGGGGATGAGTGAGGCGAGAAGAGGGAGCCTCGAGTGGCATGAGGGGGAGTGGGGTATGCAGTGAGGGGTAAGGGGATGAGTTAGGTCAAGGATTCATGATGGGAGAGAGTTTTGATGAGGAATAGTCAGGAGAGAGGCAGTTGTCAACGGAGCCGTGGAGAGTAGTGAGGAGCGAGGAAGCTATAAACGTATCCAAAAATTGAGAAGAGTCGGCAGGCAGTTGTCAATGGAGCTTAGAGGTCGAGAAGGAGGCTGTGAGTGGCTCCCGAATAGGCACAATTTCTTGCAAAAAAATTAAGATCAGAACTTTCAAATTTGCCTACAAAAAAAATTGATATATGTTGTGGAAAGAAAAATTGCAAAATTTTCATAATTGCAGAAGGATCAGTTCTTCCAGGTGCTGGCCGAGAGGTAGGCCATCCATGAGGGAGTTACAAGGGTAGGGATGCCAAAAATATAGCTGGCTCTGATACCATGTTAGGCTAGGAGGTAACTCCACAAAAATAAATACGAATTAGATGGAGGTTGTGTGTGTACTTATACATGGAGGTGAGACTATTGGGATTCATTTCCCAATGTCACTTGGCCTTCCTTATTTACTATTTTACAATGATATACAATCTCAACCAATCCCTTAGGATTAGGTGTCAAGAGATTGAATGTCTTAATGACACGACTGTCTTATCTTGAAATATATAGTCACCATTAATGAAGATAGAATTCACTGACCAGTGTAAGTGGAATAAGAAGAGAAGAATATTTGTGTAGATTATTTGACAAGGGTATATGCCAAGTATGATTAGATGAGAATAATAAGTTGTATCTAACATTAAGTACCTAGTCCTAGATTTGGAATTTTTTAATGTTAATATTTCATCATCCATTGTTCCATAGAAACTCTATATTGAAAAAAATAACATTGATGCTTTTAGTATCTCATATTTTGAACTTTTCAATAATAATTGCAAGCATACAGTTAAAATTCAGAGGGAACTCGTTGGTAAATAAAACTATACAAGGTGTGTAAAAGGATCAAATCCAGGTATGTCTAAAACTATAAGACTTAG
The DNA here is from genome assembly GCA_034641835.2 of Pinus albicaulis. Taxonomy (NCBI): domain Eukaryota; kingdom Viridiplantae; phylum Streptophyta; class Pinopsida; order Pinales; family Pinaceae; genus Pinus; species Pinus albicaulis. The sequence continues at coordinate 743,079,918 of CM076577.1, forward strand.
AATAAAAAAATTTATTAATTTTTTTTAAATTTTCCTTGTATTACTATATTATGTTTAGGGCTTTGAATTTTAAGGATTCATGTTAGGAAGATAAATCATTACATTTCATCTTCCCTTGCCATTAGTTCATTTTTTTTTAAACCCTAACCTTTAGAGTTCATTATAAAACCCTAAATTTTGATGCTCATGGTATGTTGTCATGCACTATAGCATGACTAGCAACTGTAAGTATTAGTGAAGGCCATGAGGAGAGAATGGTGTATGGAGGATTGGGTAAGAATTTGAGAGTTATACTCCTTGAGGATTATAAATCCAATATAGGTAATAGTCTCATGACCCACGCCCTTTGAATATCTAACAGGCTATCCAATACAAGAGTGGTTGAAGAGGACCGATGTTCTTTGAGGATCGGTAATCCAAGATAAGAATAGTCCTCAAAGGACATACAACATGAAAATCCATGTGGGGTTTTTTCAATGGTAGGAAGTGTAAAAATGATATCTATTTTGTGTAAAATGTGTCTTAGAGTCCACCAAACGATCAATTTGACCATCCCTTCAAGTGATCATGGTGTGTTGGTATTTGGGTCTCTAGTCTTGGAAGTCTCATTTGAATTTTATAAGAAGATAAGTTGGCTCTATGGTATGGGAAGTTTTGAAATGTAGAAATAAAAAATTGATTGAAATAAAATCCAATGCAAAACTAAATCATGCACTTGGTATCCAATCTCTTGGTGGGTTAAAGTTGATTAGTAATTCGATGAATTGTTTTCACGTATATGACTACAAACCTAATTAATCTTTCAAATAGAGTTATGTGAATGAAAGTAATTTCAAAACAAATGGAGGAGAATTTATATGAGATAAATAATTAATAAAATAGAATAAAAATCATACTAGTTCCTTTTTCCCAATTAATAGAGTAAGAGTTTCTCCTACTACCCTGCATGGAAAATCACAGTTTATGGTTTTTCATTCAAATACAAACATAATGATCAAATAAATAAAAATACTACATGAAATTTTTTCATGGAAAATTTTCTTATTTCTTATAATTTTTTTATGTAATTGGCACTCAACCAAGCCATAAAACATAAATATCAAACACATTTTCTTGTCTTACCTTCACCCTTACCATTTTGACTTATTTACTTCAGATATTTGTTCCACTTCAACATATGAATTGATACTAGTTGTCATACACATATTAATGAGATGAAAGATGAAAACTTAGATTAAATTTGACCAAATATTAAATTTAATTTCAAGAATAAATTGTTGGAGTAGTTTAATCTTGTAGAAAACATCTCTCCACTCGAAGAAATAGTAGTGAAGTCAACATTGAATTTGGTGTTGCTCTATTGGATCGAGGTTGTTTTACTTCAATATTATCAAAATTATAACTTATTTTCTATTGAATAGGGCCAACCACATGAATGTGGAAGCTCTAATGACCCCTACCCACCTCACATCACTCTCAATTCCCCAGTACCCAATCTATATATTATATATGAAACATTTGCAATAAATACATTAAGATACATAAAAAAATAAATAGCAAACATTCATTCATTCATTCATTCCTAAATCCATAAAATATTTCATGTCAATAAATTTTATCATAAAAAATATGTCTACATAATATGAAATAAGGTCGTGTACATAAAGATACATATAACAATTATTCATTAAAATAACATTCATTCATTCATTCATTCATTAATCATAGACACAAAATACCTCATCTCAAAAAAAATTATCATAAAAAATATGTTTTCATAATATGGTACATGATGTTTCTATTGATATAACTACTACATTTATTTATTTTTCTTTATTTTTGATATCCTAGCCATGTACTCATGAAAATGTCGAGGTTGCTACAAGAGGGGTGGATTATCAGTTGTAAGAATAAAGAAATGTTAAATTGATATTTTTTTTACTATTCATTAATAAAAACAACATTAGAGTTTTCTTTGCTTCCTGCACTAGTCGACAATATTGGAATGACTACCCTGTCCTCCTATTTTAGTATATGATCCTCATGTATGACACTGTTGCCATTAAAAATTGGATCATGTTGTCTCTATGTTATGGTGTGATTTCTACCAAAAAATCCTATATAAGAAAGAAAATGTTTTTTTTTTATTAGACAATGTAAAATTTAAAAAACAAACATTCATAATTGGACTTATGACATAAAAAAAATCACTTTAAAGGGTTATTACCTGATATCTCCAAAGTTGTTGGTTGAACATGTTTATCCTATCTTTAATATCACGAATTTTATTTATAATGCAAATCAAATAAGAAATTTTTTTTCTTTTTCTATCCATAAGCTTATTGACTGTTACAATTGGGTTAGGAGACTTGCACAACTCATCATCATTAAACAAATCAAGATCACTAAGCACTTCCTCAACAACATCTGTGGAATTCTCTAAGGATGGTGCCTTCCCCTTATCGACCTGTTTATAAAATAAGAGTAATTTGCAATTTTTTTCCACTATCCTCAGCTATAAGCATTCGAAGATTTGAATTTGATGAAACATTTTAGATCAATAAAAAAATCCAATGTAATGATTTAGCTCAATTAGAATGGGAATCATTTGGTTGAGAACCATCATGAGGTTACAGGACAATGGGCTAGAATATATTTTTTTAATTTAATTGAATTGGATTAGTTGTAGATTAGGAGGTCGAGTTTGTAGTACTAAGTCATTCAATGGTATATTTCAATGAGAATATTGTCTTTCGTTGATCATGATATTTTCAATTGGATAGTTGAGTTAATTATCACATAAGGAGAAACCATTATGTAATTGAAAGAGGCACATAAAGATGAACAATTTAGTCATTGAAACTTAGAGGATTATGCCCTTAACTATTCATTTGGAAGGTTTATTGAGACATCAAAGATAAGGTAGTAGTTCAGGAAGAAGGGAAGAAAGGAATTATTGAAGGAAAGGAAGAGATTGAATCTTTTATTAAAAATAACATTAGAATAATTGTAACACAATATTGTGGATGGAAAATCCTAAAGGTGATGTATATTGTGTTAAAATAATCCATTAGTCCACAAAATGAGATTTGGATTACTCAAATCCTTCACTAGGAAAATGTTTATAAGTATCTCATCCCCAATAATAAAATCCACATTTGATTTAAAAAATGTATGTACGTTAGAAACAAGTTCAATGCATCATATTTCTAATTATAAAGCTTATAGAAACTAGTGTTATAACCTATGAAAGCTTGCTTGGTTTTTCTAGTAATCATAACAGTTGTACATATTTCAAAATGACTTGTATACCAAGATTTTTAAAATCCACAAAGTTTATATGAAACAAAATGTTAGAATGTATTTTCTATATTTTTCCCCTTATTCAGTTTACATGGGTTTTGGTTGATATTCTATAAAAAATTCCTTACATTTGTAGGTTTTAACCCTATACAGAAATTATCTGAAAATGAATCTTAAAGACAGAAAATAAACAATAGCGAGAGCATAAAACATAAAATAGATAAACACTGAGATTTTCCCCTGGATCCCAAATCAGAACAACTAGCTTGATTTTTCATTATATTCCTTTTAGTGTCACAACACATATATATACATGCTGAAGCATACATAAACCCCAATCCATTAACCCCATATTAGAACATAACCGTAGTTCCCTTGACCGGATCTACAAAATTCTAGGGGCCAAAAATCATTGTACCCCAAAACCATGTGCAAACCCATGGACAAAACCATGGGCATATCTGCCCACTGGAAAATAAGGACCAAAAAAAAAATTCTGGGGCGCTGCCCCAGACCACGACCAGGGGGGCTTCTGCCCCCCCTGTGACCCCCCCATGCGTGATTATTCATGGAAAGAATATAAAACAAACCCAGCATTCTCCCACCTATTGTTTTCTTTCCGCAGGGGGCCATAGGAGAGCTGAGTCATTAGCCCAACTTTGCAACACCCATTGTTTCTCTACACCAGGAGAACTTCTGAGTGCTCACAGACTTTGTCAATGCATCTACAACATTCTTCAAAGTGTCCACCTTTACCAACAACACCCTTTTAGCCTCAACCATATCTCTCACAAAGTGATATTGAACATCAATGTGCTTTGTCTTTGAATGATAAACAAGGTTCTTAACGAAAAAATTGCACTTTGGCTATCAAAATCTATCCTTATAGCTTGTTGCACCAACCCCGTACTTGAACACAATCTTTGCAACAAAAATTCTTCCTTGCTTGCATGAGTGGCTGCTATGTATTCAGCGTTTGTAGTTGAAAGAGCCACTACAGACTATCTTTTTACTCATCCTACTGACTGCACCTCCAAATAGGCTAAACACATACACACTTGTAGATATTCTTTGGTCTATATCTCCAACCTAGTCTGCATCAACACAACCATGAATGTCCAACACTCTTTCCAATCCTAGTCTTCCCTGGTAGCACAAGCCATAATCACTAGTGCCATGTAAATACCTGAAAACCCACTTCACTGTTGTCCAGTGCTCCTTCCTTGGGTTTGACATAAACCTTCTCAATACTCCCACTGCATGTACAATGTCTGGGCTAGTATAGACCATTGCATACATCACTTGCATATGGAACACAGGACATATCCTCCTCTTCTTCTTGTGTCTTGGGACACTGTTCAGAAGATAGCTTTGTACCTACAGGAATCAGAACATTCACCGGTTTACTATCCTGCATATTGAACCTCTGCAATATAGTCTCGACATACTTCCTCTGGTTTAACCAGGGCTTCCTCTTTGCTCAATCTCTCATAATTTCCATGCCCAAAATATAGTTTGGAGCACCAAGATCCTTCATGTCAAATTTGGAGAACATTTGGGTCTTCAAATCTTGGATAATTTATTTTTCATTTCCAATCAACAACATGTCATCCACATATAAGACCAAATAAATAACACGATCACCAATTAATTTAAAATAAACACAGTGATCCTCCTTGCTTCTGGGGAAGCCAAGTCCCCGTATATAGGTATCAAATTTCTAACACCACATCCTTGGTGATTGTTTTAACCCATACAGAGACTTCTTTAACCTACATACCATCTCTTTCTTCCCATTCGCCATAAAGCCTTCAGGTTGTTTCATGTAGATTTCCTCTTCCAGATCGCCGTGAAGAAATTATGTCTTCACATCCATCTGTTCTACCTTAAAATCAAATGTAGCAGCAACAGATAAAAGTAATCTAATAGAAGTAACTTTGGCAACAGGAGAAAAAATATCACCAAAATCAATTCCCGGCCACAGGAATAGCAACTGCTAACTTGACTTTTGTATTTCTCCACCTTGCCTTCTACATTCATCTTCTTCTTAAACACCCATTTGCTCCCAATGGGCTTCCTTCCAGCCGAAAATTCCACCAGATCCCATGCCTCATTCTTATGCAAGGATGCCATTTCATTAACCATGGCCTCCTTCTAGAGTTTTCCATCCTCTAAATCTATTGCCTCCCTGACAGTTCTGGCATCATCCTCAGTTATAGTTAAATAAAATTTTAAACAAAAAGCAGATGTATTATACCTTTCTAGTTGTCTTATTTCCTGAGATGATCTTCTCATAGCTAGAGTTTGTGGCTCTTCCTCTTCTAAGTCTTCTTCCGTTGTAGAGTCTAATTCATCCTCATTTAGCTCAAACTCTATCTTCTCAAGTTCCTTCGGTAGGAATTCATTTTTAACAACATATTTCACCTCTCTAAACACCACATCTTGGCTATACACAACCTTGCTTGTTTCTGGGTTTCAAAGCTTGTAACCCTTTAAACCATCCTTATACCCAATAAAGATGCACCTTTCATATTTATTATCCAAATTGGTCCTTTTCTCCTTTGGAACATGTACATATGCATCACATCCAAATACCCTTAGATGAGAAAGAGAGGGTTTCTTACCAGTCCATACCTCATGTGGAGTCTTATCCTCCAACACTGATGAAGGTGATCTGTTGACCAAGTAACATGCAATCTCCACTGCCTCTGCCCATAATTCTTATCCTAACGTGATACCAATGAGCATGCTTCTTTCCTTTTCCATCAACATTCTGTTCTGCAACTCCATTTTGTTGAGGTGTGTATGGAGTAGTCTTCTACCGTGCTATACCACACTTCTTACAGAACTCTTCAAATTCCTTCTTGCAGAACTCCCCACAATTATCTATCCTCAGCAGCTTTATCTTCTTCTTTGTTTGGATTTCCACTAGAGCCTTAAATTCTTTAAATCTGTTAAAGACTTCAGATTTCTTCTTCCAGAAATATATCCATGTATTCCTTGAGAAGTCCTCTATGAATGAAACATAGTACACAAACTTACCCAGTGATGGAACTGACACAGGTCCAAACACATCACTGTGCACAAGCTCTAATATCTTGTTCACCCTCTTAGCACCAAAAGGAAAAATCACCTAATTCTACTTCCCATATACACAAGGTTCACAAAAATCAAAATCCAAATATCTATTAGACATACCTTCTACCATACCATTTCCATGCAGTATCCGAAGGCCCTTTTCTCTAATATTTCCAAGCCTTTGATGCCATAGTATGGTCTTTTCTCCAGAGACCGCTAGGCTTTCCGCTCCACTTTTGGGAACCACATAATTGTTGCACCCAGCAATAACAGTGCTGCCCTGAAGCTTGTACAAAGTTCCAATCCGCACTCCCCGCATTAATACCAGTGCTCCCGAACCATCTTACAAGTATCTTTCTTGAACACTATTTTTACACTTGCATCTTCCATCTTGCTTACAGAAATCAGATTTCTAGCCAATGCAGGAATGTATTGAACACCGGGAAGTGTTCTAATACTTACACCTTGCAGCTTCACCTTGAATTTTCCACGTCCGACGATTCTGGCCTTCCTATCATCACCTAAGAAGACATCACCATGATCATATTTCTCATACTCGCAGAACCACTCCCTATGGGGAGTGAAGTGAAAGGATGCACCCGAATCAATCAACCATGACTCATGATCTACATGTGTATTTGAAGAAGAAGCCAAATACACATCCCCACCTTCATCCGAGGTGTTTTTTGCCTCTGCAGAAGGAGAATCATAAGATCCCTTTCTTTTCTTAGGAGCTTTAAATTGGCAGTCCTTTTTGTAGTGCCCTTCCTTTCCGCATTTCCAACACACCTTTACAAAATTTCCAGGAGATTTAGATCTCCCACTCGAAACCTTATTCTTGTTTTTGTTTTGGGACCTTCCTTGTACAAAAAAGGCATCTCCATTCTGACCCTCCATATTTCTCCATCTCATTTCCTCCAAAAGCAAGGCTGAGACAATGTCATCAAAATTCAAGGTAGTTGTATTGCTTCCTATTGCAATAACCAGATTGTCCCACGAGTCTGGTAGACAACAAAACAAACTGATGCACTTAGATTCATCAGAGATTTTAATATCAACAGATGACAACTGACTTACCATAGTATTGAAGGCGTTCATATGATCTGTCACCGAGTCTCCATCCTTCATCCTCAGATTATACAATTTTTTCTACAGGAAAAATTTAGTCACCAGAGATTTAGATTGGTACAAAGTCCCTAGCTTGTCCCACAAGTTCTTCTCCAGATACATTCAACAATACTAAATCTGAGACACACAACTGTATTGTGCTCTTTTCCTTCTGATCCAATTTATTCTAGTATTCACTTGACATTGTCGTTGGTTTAGTACAAGGATCTACCACGATCCACTGATCTTTATCCACCAGCAGATCCTCCATCTTGAGCTTCCACAACTCAAAACTTTGACCATTAAATTTCTCGATCTCTATCTTCCCGTCGTCCACCATCTTCTTTCACAGCAAGAATCGATCCCAGAGATCTCCCACTGAACAGGGTCTACCTCAGGCCCAACCAAAAAACCCTTCAGTAGAAAAGGCATCCCCTTGAAGCCGAAACTGCTCTACTACTAAACGTAGATTTTAACCCTATACATAAATTATCTACAAACAGATCTTAAAGATAGAAAATAAATAGTAGCAAGAGCATAAAACATAAAACAGATAAACAAAAATATTTTCTCCTAGATCCCAAATCAGAATGACCAGCTTGATTTTTCATTATATTCCTTTTATTGTTACAACACATATATATACATGTCGAAGCATACATAAACCTCAATCCATTAACCCTAGATTAGAACATAATTTTAGTTCCCTTGACCGGATCTACAAAATACCAGGGGCCAAAAACCATCGTACTGCAAAACCATGTGCAAACCCATGCACAAAACCATGGGCGAATACGCCCATCGGAAAATAAGGACCAAAAAAAATTTTCCAGGGTGCTGCCCCGCACCTCGATAGGGGGGCCTATCACCCCTCCTGTGACACCCCCCATGCATGATTAGGCGTGGAAAGAATATAACACAAACCCAACAACATTATAATTTAATCATAACCTCAAACAAGGGTTGGAAGAATAAATATCAAAAATATATGATGCCTTTAATGGTGGAATCATTCATTTGTACATCCACAAAATATCTTATCTCAATATATTTTAGCACAAAATACAATTTTACATAATATGAAAAAAAAAAATTCTAATATTTGGCAACCAAAAAAAATAAAAATTATTAAGATAGTCTGAAGTTACATGTGCACATGCCTTGAGGCATTCAACCTCTCAGTAAAAAATGACTTACTAAAGAAAACAAGATCTAAATAAAAGAGTGCAGTGATTTTTTATTAGGTTTCTTTCTCTTTGTTAATATGTAGTTATCAAGGATGTCTTGATCTTGGCTCCCTTGAGTTATTGTGGTCTCTAGTGTAATATATCTTGATGATGACCTAGTCCTATGACTATGCTGCTGCAATTGGGTCCAAGCATCAACTCTAATAATAAAGAAATGTTAAATTCATATTTATAGTTATTATTATTAAAAATGTTTTATTAGTAAAAAGAGTAGTAGAGTGTTCTTTACCTGCTTCGGTAGTGGAGGGAAGTGAAATATTTTTTGATGTGGCCATATGTTCCTCCTCTTCTCTGGCCCCATATTGTACATGCTTTGGTGTAGAAGCAATAAATGCTATAATTAATACATTATTTTCATTTAAATAATTTTAACTTTATTCCATCCAACAAATTGTTTATAACACATGAAATACCTCCAGTACTGAGCTGAACATCAGTCTCAAGATCAAACACTCCACCGTTAGTAGGCTCATGTTATGTGTCTACATTTCTTGTCTTGTTTTTACAATCAAGCACATTACTTTATGGCTAAATAATAATAATCAATAGATCATAAAATTAATCATTTATAAATTATATTCATTGCTTCTATTTTCCTGAGTGTTAGGTTGGGTCATGGAAGAATGTGAAAATGCCAAGCTTGTCATACATTCAACCACGACTTGATATTCATGATTGCAAGAAAACTTTAGGTATTCCTCTGTGGGAGCCTCTTTGGATTGTGACCCCTACAATTTTGCATGAGAACATGAATTTTTCTTCTTTTATGAGTTTAAATTAAAAATTTTAAGAATCTATAATTTGGACGCAAATTATTTTTTTATATACTTACAATTTTTATGGCCAATTTCGAGTAACCACATGGGCCAAGATGATTTTTACCATGTTTGGATGTTCACTCCATCGTTTCTTTGGAAGTATCTGGGAACCTATATCTGAAACATTGAAAAACTTAATTTGATTGCACAATGATGATAAAGCATCATAATTACATTATTAAAAGTGTCCCATACCTTCCTGGTCCGGGTGGAGTCTTCCCTGCTTTTCAAAGTGCCTTCTCGTGTGAATATTCCATTAACACTCTCCAATCCATATGTAGAATCATTGGAGGGTGTTCATGTGAAATGGACATTTCCAATTGAGACCTATATTGATCCCGCAAATATTTTAAATGTAGGCCCACCTTTGAGGTAACTCCATATTTCCTTAAGGTTCCCTCACTAAACAGGTGAACCATCCAGTTAATAAGTTGATGATCTAATGGATCAATAAAATTCTCAAACTTAAAAGTGCTCGGATTGGATTGAAACTAGTGCCAAAGTGAAGATATGATCATCTTGAATCAAACGCAATTTGGTTCACTCAAAACCAACATCAGATGCTTCTGATATCCGAGTTCTAATCAATTTGGAAAACAACTAAAAATATTAAAGTGAGTTTTAAGGGATGCCCAATGATGAGTCTATAAATGTATTGGGAAATGATGAGGTAGGGTGACTGTGCCTCCTAGTAGCTAATGGGATGAGGACAAGTGACATGTGATTATTGGTGTGATTTGGTGGTTTTATAATGGTTTGAATTGCATTGGTATGGGTGAATCAGGAGTTACCATGTGCGCCAATCCTTGGCTACCACATGGGCTCTTAATAACCGTGTAAAATGTTGGTTGGAGGTTAAAATGCCTCCTCAAGAATCAAAACCATAACCTATAGCCTGCTAGAAAATCCCTCCATTAATCCGCTTGTTTTCTTTATTAATCAATATGGGTAATAACTCCTATATAAATTTTTATGGAAGAATCATCGAAGCTCAGGATCGGGGTTAACTCTAGTCCCTTGTCCACCCAACTACATTATGTAGAGGGAAGACAGGGTCAAGGGTAAACCTTGGCCCCAACCATGTATTAAACAAAATATGCAAAACCATGAACCATATGAAAACCATCGAGGTATAAAAATTTCAAAACTATATATTAAACCCATAAACCTAAACTTTGGAGGGGAGGTTGTAACATGTTTCAAAATGTTAACAACCTTGGAGATTGGAAATTAGATTAAATTATGGCGGGCTCAACAGGGTTTAACCTACAATGGGTTAGACATATCACATGCCACTGTTCATAAACAATTTAATGTTATGGTTAAATGTCAATGGATGGGAGTGAAACTTTACTTGGGCAGGGTTCTTGTAAACCTAACTATGATGGAATTTAACTAACCTCGAACTATCTAGAGTTCAAACTAATTCACAAGATTTTCAAAGCAACCACAAATCTGATGGCGGGAATCACACAACTTGGGACATTTTATCGGTTCATGGCTGACTGAGTCCATTTAAGTGTTCAACAATTTGTACCTGAACCGATCGGAATCTCGTTGGCGCGGGGAAAATTTTCACTCCACATGCCTGGAAAAGGCGGAATTTACAGAATAGTTTGTAGGTGGGTGTGAATTGAAGGATAATTAGCAAAAAAACTTCTGTGGAGCATAACTCAGTCAAATTTTGACCTTTTTTAGTGCAGAAAGCGCCCAACTATGGGGTTTTGACTATTCTAAAGCCCTTGTAGACATTGTTTTAGTATTTTGAGCACTGTAACTTCATGTAAACACATATTTTTTAGCATAATTAAAGAGGCCCAACATTGGAAGTTCGACTAGGAGATGCAGCCTAGGAGGGGTGAACTCCTTCATCATTTTTTATCTTGTGTATATTGTTATGGTATTGATGTATTCTTTATTTTCTACAAAACTAAGTTTAAAATCATTTTTATGTGTTAATTAAATTTACATAATTGACTAAAAATCCTACACATTTCACTTGCAATTTTCACCATAAACTCTCAAGTTTTCATATAAAAATCAGTTTGGTATTAGATATTTTGTTATTAATGTGTTTTGAGGATTTAATTTTGTTGCAAGTGTGTTTTATGCTTACAAGGTTGAAACTGAAAAGAGGAGAAGGAAATCTTGTGGTAGCAAGTCCTCAAGTTATGTTAAGGAGAACACATTTGCCACAATCTCCGCGACAAATTTCACTTCAAGTTTCACCAGAAGCCTCACCAGTCATGCCACATGAAGGAGAGGCACACAATATGTTATAGGATGAGAAGGCTTTCAAAAAATCATTCTTTGACATGAAAAAAATGGTGAAATCTATCTATGAAGAGATGAATACAAGGTTGAAACAAGGTGAGAGCTCCAATACTCCAAAGGGAAATGGATTTAAACCTCCAAAAGGAGATGGAGGAGATGGGGACAAGCCTCAAAAAAGGAATGGGGGGGGTGGTGAAAAACCACCTCTAACACCACATTTCTCTTCACCTCCATCCTCACTTCCATATTCACCACCATCATCTTCTACATCAACCCCTTAATAATCACTTCCACATTCTCCAAGGGGACATGGTAAAACTCCACTTTTAAAACTGGAAATAAATTTTTAATTTCCTATGTATAATGGAGATGTAAATTTTGAGAGATCATATAATTTGGTTCATTAGCTTGAAGTGTATTGCAGGATTTAAAGGATCAATGATGATGAGACCAACATTCATCTCGCTTCATTAAGGTTCAAAAGTGCAACACTCATTTGGTGGGAAGCCATAACTCGAGAGGACATGAAGAAACATGATAAGGTTTTATCTTATTGGAATTATTTTTTTGCTGCAATAAGAATGAAATTTTATCAATTAGCATACATACAAAAGGCTATCATGGGCTGGAAAAAATTTAAGAAATCAAAGGATCAAAGTTTTCAAAGCTATACCCAAGAGTTTAGAATGAGAGCATTTATTTTGGGTGTATATTTATCATCTCAAGACACTTTAGTCAAATAAAATGGAGGTTTACATAGCTACTTGAGACACACTATTCTCATGTTTAACCTTATAATTTTAGATGAGGTTTTTATACAGGCAACACAACTAGAAGAAATAGTGAAAAATATTCCACAAGATGGCAACAAAAATCCATTTAAGAATGGAGGAAAATGAAAGGGAAAATTCAAAGGAAAATGGAAGAAGAATGCTTCCATCAAGAAAGAGGGAGAAAAATTAACATGTAAGAAGTGTTCAAAGGATGATCACGATGAAGATAACTATTGGAAACTTCATCCTGAGATGAGACCCAAAACGTTTAGAAGCAAAGGAAAGAAAAAGACATCTGCAACTCACAACATGATTTAGGATCTAATGCAGGAGATGAAACAAAGGTCACAACTATGGGATTTAATGGTAAGGAATGCATTGCTTTTACTAATTATTCAAATATCCCTAATGAAACTTAAAGTGAAAAAGAAATACTAAATATTTTCCATATTAGAGTCCTCTCACAAAATAACAAAATTGATACTCTGTTTGATAGTGGCTCACAAGAAAATCTCATTTCTCAAAACATTGTCAAAAATTTGAATTTGGGAACCATACCTTATAGTTTGGCTATGTGACAATGAAAAGTTGCAAGTAACTAGAAAATTAAAACTGAAATTAACCATTACTGTAAATTTCATTGATGATGTAGAGCTTGATGTAGTGCCATTAGACATATTTTCTATTGTTTTGGAAAACCCATATATTTATGATAGGAGAGCTATATTTCATTGCCATGAAAACAAATATCACTTGTTTAAAGATGGTATTGAGTACTGTTGGGGTGATTATATTACTTAAACTCCTTTCCATAAATTGTGAACCCATGGTTCCATGGACTTGCGAGGTGCACATGCACTATATGTGCTAGATATCATCTTCCAATTTTGAAAGAGAAATTTTAATATATCAAGTGAAAGATGGAAATCGCCATGAAAATATATCTAATCTAGAAAGCAGTAAATCACACCACACTTTCAAAATTAAAAATCGAACTTGCACTATGAAAGAAAATGACACCACACATGTTGAATTAAAACACACCTGCTAGAATTGAAAGCACATATTTTCATAAATGAAATAACTAATATAAGAACACTTGTGGAATTAAACAACCAAATTAAAGCCCTGTTGCAAGAATGGGAATGAACACTTGAAAAATTGAAATGATTAATCTAAATCACTCTCGCAAGAATTGAAATGCACACTTGCATGAAATTGAAATCGCATAATTAAAAGAAATTGAAAAAAATGAAATGAAACTAATATAAGTTACCTCTACACAAGTATGAAAGCTGTGGTTTATGGGGGCCCTCCATTCCTCAGTACCATACCAGCACCATAATGATTACATTGGGAAAAATGACACAATCACACTCAAATTGGCATACTCAAAATGAATTTACGTATAAATGAAAGAATAATTACATCAATCTCCAAATAAACCTCTATCTACATACTCAAACTCTATCCTATAAGTCTACTACTCTCTATCTCATTACATGATCATTTCACATCTTCTTCCATGATTCTAAACTTCCCAAATTTTCATTACAAAGTTCTAGATTACAAATGAAAGGAGTATGCTCTCCTATTTATACAAAAAATTAAGAAACTACCTCATTAATAGAGATCCACCATTCTCTCCTTAGATCCGTATAATTTCAGCCAATTAGATAATTATAAGTTCCATATCCCTTTATTCATGATTATCCTCCATGAGATATGGTTGATCCCCATCCAAATCTCCTCCAAACCTTGAATAGAATTCGAAATTGAGCCTTGGAAGCCACCTAATGATGTATTGGAAGCTTCCTAATCACCTACACATGTCACCAAACACATTCCACCTTTAGGTATTGTTACAGGTTAATTTGGGCATCACTCCTAAAACACAGATCAGTATCAACTATGGTCTATCATACTTTAAATTAGTTGCTACATGCCCTAAACAAATCATCCCATTTATGGTTTTCCTTCATGAAAGTTTCACTACTTAGATGCCAGTTGAAGTGTTCCATTGAGCCATCAACGCACCCATAGACTACAATAAGTGATTTGCAGAGCACATAATCCCATTCAAAGCTATGTTATAGAGCATCTAGGCCCACTTTAGAGTGCATTGGTCGACCGGGAGTGAATTGTCCATTGGAATTCAGGAATATTCTCACCCTCTAGTGGCTTCTAGAAGTTGTTCCAACTATCACATCATTTGATAACTTCGAATATGAAAACCATGGATCCATTCAACCTCTTATCCTCCTATCCCCATGAAGAAGGAAAATTCTTCATCCATTTTTGGAAAAGCCATTCAATGATTCATTAATTTCAAAATACCTTCATCTACTTATAAATTGAGCACTGATCATAGTGCTCATGGGACCAAGATTTTGTATTAGTAGAGTTATGTTGGTGATATCACATCTCTTGTAAGTTTCATCTACATGTAATGTTATGCTGCCGTAGTGATGATGTTGGTGTGATGAGGATGGGACTGAACCTAGAGAAAGATTAAATCGAATCGATCCAACTGGTTGTAACTTCTCCTTCTTCTTCATAATAAATAATTTTTTTCCTTCCCTAATACATGTGTCAATGACATTATATGTGTATTTACAAATGTAATCGATTCAATTTTTTTAACATGAATAGATCATATGCCTTTATTTCATTTTCTATCTTCTGTTTTCCCTTGTGGGTACCAATCAAGTGAGTTCACTTTGATTGAGAGTGACAGGACAGTGAAGGGAGGCGAGGAAAATCGAACAGATCACAAGTAGGTTTTCTTCCCTTACCTATTAATTTTGAGGAAAAGGTAAAATATATTTCTTTATGTTGTTCTAAGTGTGACCACCACACTTAGGAAAAGGAGACTTATCTATAGGTTTGATTTTTGGAAAACAAATTTTGAACCATATTACGGATCGACGAATCATCCCTGGTGGCTTTATCCTTATTTATCAGCCTCTAGCAGACTTTAATTGCTTTATTTTAGTCATTTGAATGTTTTTTAGCAAAAGTAGTGTGTTTGATTTATTTTTTAGAGCTTCCTCTGGCACCAACACACTGTTGGTCTTGACATAGTGCTCTGCATAGCACTAGTGGCTTAGGGGTAGTTCTCTACAACACACTCCCTACCCCTTAGTGGTGCATTGCCCCTATGACCAACCAAAGTATATCATATTTTTTCTTTTACAATTCATTTGAGTGTTTTTTTTGTCGAAGTTTCAAGTGTTTGATTGCCTCTAGAGACCATATTGCCTTTGCTATTCTTGCCTCACTTTGGATATTTGTTTGATCAATGTTTCTTTTAGTTTTCTTTACCATTGTGAAATAGTTCCAAAGTTTCAAATTTTACATTTGATCAGTTCTTTATTTTCGAAAAGAGGAATTGACGTTTCAGTCTTCGTTTCTCTAGAAAGTATTGAGTGATTATTTATGCATTATAGTTTCTTTTCCATTCATCTAAACTTAAAATAAATTGAAAATAAAAACATGCATTTGCATATAGGGATTGTAAGTGATGGATAGGAATAGTTAGGGAATTTTCATTTAGATATGATCATTGTTGATTGCATACAATATGATTACTCTATGCCTTGTAGCTAGTTTTTCATTGTCGAAAATCAAATGAAAAGAATGCTTATCATTTTAATTGCATTCTAGGAATGTCAAATAATTCTCGCTGTGAACCTGAAAGACAAACTTATAAGCAACAATAACTTAAAATTTATCTTAATTTATCTAAGGGAGCATTGTCACTTAACTATAACATTTAGAGGTCTAGGCTAGAGATGTTTTCCAGCATTGTTAAAGATAGAAACTGTCATTAATTTTCTATGATACATTCTGACTATGATACCTCATTCCACGTACATAAGTATATCATAGCTCATCCACATACTTTTGGGTATATTGAGCGGTGTTCTAGTACAAAGGGTATAAGGGGATACTCTCACTGTGTGATTTTGCATTAGACATCGCTAATATAGATTGTGCCTCCACATACCATCGAGTATATTTTGGAGGACAAATTTAGGTTTCTTACCATCCATAGGTAACTGAGTTGGTTGCCATGTACACTATGATACACTGAACACAACATTTAGGGATATTTCATGCACATACATAAGTCCTTGTTTTACTAGGGTGGTATATTATAGTTCATAGTTTTTTGGTAAACATTTTTCCTAGCATTACCATATTTTTGTTTATTTGGTTTTATATTAAAATCGATCAGAAATCGTGGAATAAGATAAACCCTTTCCCCATCATTCGTGTAGGACAACAAATAAACCACCTTTACTTCCAGAAGCTACACCTAGTAGACGAAGGCGAGCTCGTCCTATTGATTCTGGTACCTCTGGAACCTTTGGTGATCCATATTCATCTAATTTACCTGAGTCATTTTATCCTTTGAGTACTGAGTCTCGAGTCATTTAGACCGATCCCATTTTATCTACTAATGTCGAGACAGAACCTTCACAGTTACCTAAAGACACTGAAATTCAATCCAGTGAAATGGTAAATATAGAACCCAAGCTTGTTCAACTGGAAGTCGATTCGACACCTATTGTTCTTTTACTAGAACATCTTGATCCCAAATTTGAACAACAAGAAGTTGTTCTTGTGCAACTATCTCATCCTTAGTCATTAGTAACCATTGATTCCTCCTCTTTATCGCAGAGTTTACCACCTGAAATTTATCTCGGTCCTGACAGTGAATTTCTTCCACCTGGCTTGATTTCAATAGAGGAAGAAATTTAGGAAGATACAACCCCTTCAAATACCACTCATTTTGGGTGGGGGCTTCATTTTTATCCATATTTTCCGCGTTTGACCTACTCTGCTCCTATTGATCATGTTCACTCTCAAGTTCTTGTAGATTCGTTAGATTATTTGCTGGATTATTTAACCATGACTGAGACAACATCCCAGACTATACCCATCTACTATAGTTGCGACAACATCTACCATTGCTTCATCTTCGATGTTTTCTACGACACCTGATTCTCATCTTTATGGTGGTCCGTCCATCCCATTGGGTTACCAAGCTTTAAATGGAACCTACTCTGGTGTCTCCTCTAGTCCATGGATTTTGCCTATGTCATCATTTGGAGTTATATCTATTTCCTCTTTTATGATTACTGAATGACGTGATACTTTATTGACATCATCAACTCAATATCAAGCTTATCCATCCAATTACCTTCCATCTTACCTAGTATCTATTGGAATCCCATCATATGAAATTAAATATGTAAATTATCCTTATACTCCATATGTTGGAGGGCAACAGGTGTTCTGGCCATATCGAAATACTCCTTTTTTAGTAAAATATTATGCTGGAATGCCTATTTTTCAATGACAACCTACTTTTCCTATTCAGCCACAAACGATTGTGTGTCAATATCAACTAGTTCATATGTACCTACTACACCTGTTATTACTTCTTTGGTTGTTGCTCAGTCTACTTAGGCAGGTCCTTCAACCCTTAACCCTCAATTTTTTGGTCTGCATACTCCATCTTCCGAGGCTAGTATTCAACAACCATTTGTATCAGGAATTTCGCAACCACAAGCTAGTTTACCCTTCTCACAGGCTTATTTTGGTCCCGTCTATTCACAACCTAGTCCAAATTATCCAAGCGAGAAACATGTTTATCAAAGCCCATGGCAGCCACAGTAACCAATCCAACAGTTTCAAGCTTATCCAGGTCCTAGTCAACAACCTATGAAGGGATTGGTCAAAAAACTTACCCCTATCTGGGTTACCAACATCAAAATCCTTATGTTGGTGCACAATGACTTCTTACCCAAGAAATTCCATCTTATTTTGATTATTCTCAACCCGATCTAAATCATCAGTTGTTGTTTGCTGAAACATTAGACTTACCTGATTTAAACCAGCTCACTAATGATCCCATTCATTATTTACCTTGGTGGTCAATGATTCCTCATAAATTACCCTCTAATATTCCTAAACTCAATGGAAATTCTAGAGAAGACCCGTATATGCATGTTCTGACTTATCATTTATATTGTTCACCAAATTCCTTGAATGATGATTTTGTTTAACTGCATATTTTCCAGCGAATGCTTACTGTTCTGACTGCAAAGTGTTACATTGAATTGCCACGAGCTTCTTTTTATAACTTTACAACTTTACCTACTACTTTTTTAACCCGCTTCTAGTTACCCATCAGATATGAAACTAGAATGGAAATTTTGACCTTCTTTAAAAAAACCACTACTACTCATATATCAGATCATAGACATGAGTGGTGTCATCATCCTCGAATGGTTAAAACCTTTTTTCCAAAGTGGCTCTCAGTTGAGTGTTTTATAAAGTCCTTGTTGCCATATATCACCGAGGATGTGGCCAAAGGCAGTGTTGTCATTGAATAGCAAGTAATTTCTCGTGCCCAGTATTTAGAATTG
This sequence comes from Pinus albicaulis, assembly GCA_034641835.2. Lineage (NCBI taxonomy): Eukaryota > Viridiplantae > Streptophyta > Pinopsida > Pinales > Pinaceae > Pinus > Pinus albicaulis. The sequence goes on from CM076577.1 coordinate 743,098,958, forward strand.
ATTTATAGTCATTCTGGCATGCTATGAAAAGATTCCAAACACAACATGACAAAATTTTACTGTTCCTCATTCTCCATATGGTAAGGACATTCATGTTGGCGATGGTGTGATTGGTTCTGCTAGCACTTTGCCAACAAGTCGACCATCTAGTTCTACATTTTTTGTTTCAAATAAAACCATATTGCATCTGATCCTACATCTTCTTCTTAAATAAATTTCTTGTCATCTGAAAAAGGCAAAAGTGACAAGAAACCTCAAATAAAGAAGAAGGGGAAAGATAAGAAGAAATCAAATTCACCCTCGCAGGAAAACAGATCTGTTCATCTAGTTATTTTCGGAAACCTCGTTACCCTTTCTTGATATGTAATGAAGAGCATTTTACGCGAGATTTTCCTCACCACTCAGAAGTCTCAAATATTCTAAAGACTTTTGTCGCATCTACAGTTCTGAAAAATCCTTTTCTGAACCCAAAAAAACATATGGTTGCTACAAATCCTGCTTCTAGTTTGCAAGTGCTTATGTTATCCGCTACTGTTGGAACAGGGTCTCCAACAAAGCTGCGAATATGGTCCATTTTGTATATTTTTTATTCTATTTATTCTAACGTAGGGGTTTTTTGGTGGGACAAACCCCTAATGCATTGTAAGTGGGTTAACTGTAGACCAAGAGTTCGCAAACCACGGTTTGTGGACATTGGATGCGTAGGCTAAAGTAGTATAAATAGTTGAACCTTCTTAAGTCGATAAGTAGGAATGAATTGGAATTGATGCTACCTGCGAACTGTTAGATCTATAGGGTTGGTTGGGTAATGAATCCTGTTGGCTGTGTGTGTGGATATCCTCTGTCCTGCTATGTGAGGACACTGCTACTGTGTGCGCAAGTTGGGTTTTGGGTATTGTAAGTAAATTCGAAGGATTAATGAATGCGGAAGGTTGTTGGAATATACGAATGTATTGGACTTACTTCTGATGTGAATCTGTGATATTTGATTAATTATGTATGCTTCTATGTTATTTATTTAAGTTATGAAAGTACTTATGTTACTTTTTTATGTTGCGATCTGGATCTATTCTGTTATGCTTTATGCAAGGATACTTGTGATAACTGCGATAATTTTCTATAAGCCTATGATCTGTTAGTTACTATGATTATACTTGGTATTGCGAACATGGATGTGAAGGACATAATTAGATCAGGGCTCTATGATATAATATTTGGTAACTATAAGGTTGAACGCAGTTCCGCTTCACTTACAAACCCTCTCCCAGGGTTGGGAAACCTGGTTCCAACACCCTCCCATACTACTTCAGGTGAGATTTTGGCTTGCACAAGCAGGCCATTACCGAAAGGGCCAGTAGTATAGGGGTTTGTTGGGAAACCTTATCCTCTGAACCTAGGTCAAGACCCCCTGAGCCAAAAAATGGTTCCATTGCCAGGACCGAGAGAATTTTAAGAGAGGGATCGGGTAATGCTAAGGCCGTATTGGAAATCTGAAATAAATGAAATTGATGAATGGTTTGAACAGCATGTTCAGGAATTCGCAGTAAAAGAAAAATGTAGTAAGAGGTTGACCACCGAAGAGTGGAAAAATAAGTATATTTTCATGGAGATCTACGAGATATTATTTGTAACAATTGTGATCGAGCTCTAGGAGTGGCTCACAAGGTTGGTTGAATTTCAGAACTGTTGGAAAGGCGAGCGGGTCACATAGTGGACCCCAAAATTGATGCAGCAATTAGAGAACACTAATAACACCATCACTCGCATGGTGGACCAATGGGTGGAAAGTGTGCTAGGAGGGTTCGTGATAGAATTTTCCATCGATCATTTGGTCTCCTACTCTGAAGCAGAGTGAAGATTCTTCAAGGGTTTCTGGGGAAATTTTTTGAAGAAATTACCATTGTTGATTAAGATATTACTGTGCGAAAAGAGTATTCTGTGTAGCCACACCGAATGAATGACCTTTAATCTAGATGGGAGTATGACATGAAGTGGAAAATACTATTGGACCAATCAAGAAGGAGATAGATCTGTCTACAGTCCGGTAAGAGAAGCAACTGCACAGATTCATCCAGCCACCACCTTCAAACTAGCATAGGGGTAAGAATTCACCTATACCTTTGCCACCACCGGAAGACAACATGGCTGCGCACATGAATTTGGCTACCTTTAAGGGTGTGGGAGATGAAGACATGGATCAGTTCTGGTTTGTTGTAGGATCGGTATGGACTACGTAGAATGTAGCTAATGATGCAGTGAAGACGGCTTGACTATCCCTTGCCTTTGAAGGAATTTTTGTACTAGTACATGGGGTACATAGGCCAGCATGTGAATGCAACCATTGAAGAAATTAAGAATGCCTTGAAACAACAGCCCAAGAAGCCTAAGTCCTAATCTCAAATAGTGGTTTATATAAATGTTTTCAAGCAAGGGCCTTCTGATTCTGTGTGGGAGGCCGATCAGTGACTAAAGAAGGTGATTAGAGAAGGACGATTTCAGTATGATGACAGACAACACACATAATGGCTCACTGCTATGCTGCTGCCTCACCTATGCATACCTATGGGTCACCAAAATTTTGAATCATAAGAAAAAGCCTTGGAGGTTGCTATGAAGTTAGAAGTTGTGCCCAAAGATGTTACCCAGCTAGGCGTCCAACAGATCTAAGGAAAACTGGAGGTGATGCACATGGAGATCCAAAAACTACAGAAGGGGCGAGGAGCAGAGGCTAGCCCTGAAATATGGTGCATATAATCGAGGACGAATGGTCACACGAATGATAATTTCCCTCTGTTAGTAGACTATATGCAAGCTGGGGGACCTAGCCCATTGTGCCCTAGGGAAGTTGCAGGATCAAGTGGGCAGGCACTATGGTGCGATGATTGTCACATTGCGGTGCTACATGATAAAAACCACTGCCCCCGTATTGCTACGTATGTCCCAGAAGTAAAGCAGCAATGGTGCAGGTTCTACAGATCGGTGGGACACGATGAACATAACTGTCAGACGTATGATTCGATGATCGATTGAGGGAACATCTATATGGTACAAATGGATCCATCCTCACCAAGATCCCTCTCGAGCATAGGTGGCTCCACAACCAGGGGCATGGGAGGAGGAAGAGGTGGAAGCATAGGTCAGGGACAAGGGAAAATAATCTGTTATAATTGTGGAGAATTAGGAAACTTTTCCAGGGACTGTTCAAACCCTACGAGGTAGTCCTATCGGTATTACAGACAGCTAGACCATGTGATTGAAGACTGTCCAATCTTGATAGCAAAGATGTAGGAGAAGCAGCCGACACCTATGCAAAATGTGCAGAGGGTTAAGGCTGAACTGCGAGACAAAGATCCAAGCGTGAATGTCATAACACTTAGTGGGATGGCCACTAGGGGGCCTGGGGATAATACTATGACCAAACCTCTGATCTGACAAGCAGTTATCAAGAAAAAAGGTTTGGATCTAAAAAATGAAAAATAAACATTTGTCGCTACTCGCAAAGACTTTACTGAGGCAGAGGCATCTACTTCTCAGCCACCGGGAAACCTCAAGGCAGATGAGGAGGTCAAACCCTTTTTACAGGTATGTATGAAGTTTTTTTGCAACCCAAAGGCTGTGGAAAATCTTCATGCATAATAGATATTTGCGTAGCACGACCTAGCCTACCTCCAAAAATCAAGGACGTGCACAAATGGTACAGATATAAGAAACACACTGGTAGGGAGATGCGGTTGACTGTGCAGATCGGTGACTATGAGATGGATCAGGTTATTTTGGACCTAGGGTCAGATGCAAATGTATTACCTAAACAAACTTGGAAACAAACGGGGGAACCTAATTTGGAATGGTCCACTATCCAGCTGAGTAAAGCCAATCAGTAGAAGATCATACCCTTAGGGAGACTGTCCAAGATAGTGGTGGACATCACAGGGGTCAAGGTTTGGGCTGATTTTGAAGTAATTCAGATTGTATAAGATGCAAACCCCTACCCTACACTCCTAGGCTTGGATTGGGCCATCAATATGGGAGGCATAATTAACCTCAAGAAGCGAAGCATGCTATTTGAGAATAACGGTACAAGCGTCATAGTACCATTAGATCCTGCGGAAGGCGAACGGTATATAGAGCCGGTGCGCGATGAAGAGGATGTAGATCACATTTATAAGTTGACTGCACAGGATGAATATTGTATCAACCTTATGACAGATGGTGTACTCTGTTGGGAAAAGGACAGTGACTGCTTCTCCAAATATGACGGGGAGATGGAGAACTGGAAAAATCAGATACATGATGTCTCTGCGCTGCGATGCCTTTGGGTCATAAAGGACTTCCACTACATTTCCTCATAGGTAAGAGACCTACCCTACTTTGATGGTTCTTGTAATATTAAGGACTTTATGCGAGCATTTGAAGCTAAGGTTCCAAGAGGACGAAGGCGAGGGGATGTTAATCTCACCATTTGTAAGACACCTGCGCGGTGGTGGGACGCACATAAGGAGGAATTCTAGGACTAGGAAGAGTGTCAAGATATGATGATCCTGCTATTTGAACCAACCGATCACCTGCGTGTCCAAATATACCTCGGCCCCGAAGACCCTCGCGAGTATCTATTCGCTTGGATAAAGAATTGGTGCGACAGGACTACAGAAGAGTGGCCCTCAATATTTATTCATGCCTTGGGACCACTTCCCACCACATGGTATTTAGATGTGGAGCTACATTAGCCCACCCGCCACTGGGAGACATTAAAGGATGAATTTCTAGGGACATTTGGGTGAGTAGGTATGGAGGTGCTTAACGCAGCTTTGCAAGACATTGATACGGTGGTATGGGGTGAATCAGCCCCATCTCTCACACATGTGGTATCAACATGGGTAGCGCAGATACCAAACATGGACGATGACCTTACAAGAGTGTCAGGATGATCCATGAGCTGACTCTGTCTCAGGATTGAAGGAGATGCACACAGTTACTAGACTGCTCAAGTTGTGAACAGGTAGCATTTAGACGCACCTTATGTTGGCTCCGATTGGGAATAAGAATATAGGAGGAAAGGTTCTCATAAATTTCGCAACAAGGAAATAGATACGTTCAATCCTCAGCCACGCAAGCTATTACAGGAAGTTCATCTGAAAGTATGTACTAATCACAGCACCTCTGAAAAACTTGTTGACGAGGGATGTCCTATTCTTTGGGTATGACGAATGTCAGAAAAGCATGTCTCTAGTTTTGAAGTGCCTGGGAAGCAAGCCTGTGTTGGGGGAGGATGTGCATAAGGCACGAATGTTCAATCTAAGTGTAGAAGGTGTGTGAGGCACACAAGAGCTGAAAAAACTAGCCGTTGGAACAGTAAAATATGGTAAAAAGCATAAATTACCATTGGAAGGAGCGGGGGACTAGTAATTAACGTGGCGCTTTCCATAAAATTTTTACCATTTAACAGATGGTAAGTTTCACATGAGGCTCTCCCAACCATTAGTTAACCCTTATGGCTATAATATGGGTCGAACAATCTAGACAAGGGTTCTGTATTAGTTGTATAGCTTGTACTTAGCATATCTTACCATGACGATTTGCTACTACAAGAAACTTTGTGTTTATAGTGTCTCCCTAATGTTCAAGAAACCTACCCCATCGGATAGTAGCATCCCAGAGTTTGTGTTTCATGCTAGGATGATGGCTACGAACCTTGCTAAGTCTTCTGAACCAATGACCTTGGTAGAACAGGAGACTGAGGAAGTGGTGGAAATCGAGTCTGAGGTGGAGGAGATTTTCTCCATGCCGAGCCCAACCACGAGGAAAGGAAAAGAAAAGGCCCAGAGCTCCAGAAATCCCCCGAAGTCCACAAAATGGGTTGCAGGAAAGCTGCACACTTCCCTGTGAATCGCAAAATCCCTGGAGGTAGCTTAGGAGGAAGCAAAACACATCGAGCCAATTCACTGGTTACCTCCCTTTGTTCAACCACGCAGCACATCAACATGCATGCCAAAGAATATTTATGGTCTGGTCACTTACCTGTAGATGCCACTGACCCCAGGCAAGGTCCCCATCATTGGCGAACCTTTTGGTAAGCTTCGTGAGGTCAAGTTTGATGATCACGACCTAACCAAGTTCGAAGCATTCCTTGAACTAGCACCAGTGTTATACCTCGACTCGATGCATGACGACAATGGATTTATAGTCATCCCCCAGCGTTGGGTGCATGGGTTGGCCAGGTTCGGGCTCTTGAACCTGCTCAGGATGCCCCATTTTGGTCATTAAAATTTTACAGACCAACTCGCATGGCAGTTGCTCGCCCTAATTCATGAGGGTTGCTTGTGGATCTAGGATAGGGCTCCTATTGATGCTATACTGATTCATAGGACTACTGGCCTCCCAATGAATGGACCAAGCCCTCTGGAGCAAGTGGGTAAGAAATACAAGGGCGAGACTGCTAAATTTGTGCGCCAAAAATACAAGGTGGAGCGGAATACCCAAGGCTTTATCATAAAATCCATTAATGATCCCACAATACAGTTGGCCACGACATTGTTCGCATGCAAGTTGATGCACAAATTCCAAGTTGCTACCATCTCGCCCTGTGTGATCCTGCTAGCAGGCCAATGTGGAAAGGCGGTCTGTTTTAATTGGACTCCATACTTATGTGATGAATTTTTGGCCAACGTCTGAGAATCCTAGGACTTAGGGCATGCCTTTTGCTACTCGTGGGTGTTGTTCCTCATAGCATTGGTTTCCTGGGAAGCTCCTGTTGAGTCAGTCCTTCCTGAGCTTAACCTGGATATGTGTGAAGGAGCCCGTTATGTGCACTTGTGGGACTCCAAGGATGCACAGGGCATAGAGGATAATCAAGTCTTCTGGGTCCTCTTCCAGGGCAGCGTGGCAACTGCCATCCTTTCTCGACCACGCTTTTCACCCACAGTCTACGACAGATAAAAATGCATCGCGACCTTTCAAGTGACCATGCACAATGTACAGATTTGGAGGCGAAAGGAGAAAGCATGGGCGTCGCTCCCCTACATGGTTGCTAACGAAGAAATAGACAATATTATTTCACCCTGGCCACTGCAGTGGGATATTGGCTTCAAGATCGGGGCGCAAGGCCCTAAAAATGCCAGCACATCACAAGATAAGGGTATCAGAGGCTCCAACAAAAATACTAAGAAGGACACAAAACCGGCTGCGAAGAAAGATGTGCAGCATAAGCATACTAATGAGAAGGACGCTGAAGAAGCTACATAGAAAGATTCGTAGCCTGAATTAGGGACAAAAGGAGGGGATTCATGAGGAACTGCATCCCCTCATGGGACGAAGTGCACAGGAGAGCTTGTCAAAGGGTCCTAAAAGAAGCAACGCTCTCAGCGGGCATAACGCGATGAGACTGTCATGCTAAGAGACCTCAAACAGATTGTGGACGCAGTCACTCTGGCCGCAGAGGACAAATGTGCTGCCTTGGAGGAACAACAGAAACCTACAATCGAGACCATCGAGGTCGAGCTTCGCACTTTGCAGACTAACATAATTCTGGTACGTAGTCCATTGGCAACCAGTGGCACAGCGCTTGCCATAGAGGAAAGTCATCTCTGCCCTTTACCTAGCACCGTCCTTGTGATCAGCCCACCCGACCTGGAAATGAAACTCCCAGTCAGTGCAGGAGAGTATTTAAATCTAGCCAGGCTGTCCCATGAGGCATTGCAGGGCCTCAACACCATTGTGTTTCAGGAGATCCACCATCCAGACCAAAAATTGCACCAACAACTCAGTACGGCCGATCAGACCATCGCAACACAGAGCGTCGAAGTCTCCATTGCTATCGCACAACAAGTGGAGCTCGAAAACTTCATTCACCATCTCTGTGCAGAAGTTCCAGCAGAGATTCTGGCTACCTATATGCCCCAGAAAAAGGTTGAAGGTTTGGTCACTGCATTGAAGGCATCGCGAATGGAGGTTGCGGAGGTTAAGTCACAGATGGAGCAGAAGATTACTGATTTGCAGGCTAAATTGCGGCCCGAAACACCTCGGGAGGTGTGGGCCCAACGATCTTCATTGGTCACTGTAGCTACAAACTTCATCACAGGGTGGATTGCACAGGGTGCTAAAATAATAGCAACTGCCATGCAACTATGGACCAAAGTTCAATGCGATCCACTTTTGCGTGAAATAACCCAGGCCCTGTGGTAGAAAGAGGAGAGGTTTGAAACATCGGAAGCCACCCTGCCCATGTTGGTTCCTGCTTAGCGCTTGGCACGACTACGAACCGGCCATGACCTCCAAGCTAAGATAGAAGAGCTTTGACAGAAGAAGAAGGCCCTCAATGACTGCCTGAAGCCTTAGGTTTTTGAAGCCCTTAAGATGTCGCAAGATGCTGATATAGCAACGAAGCAGCTCAACCAGACCTTGGAAAGTGTCACCGCTACGATAGAAGGCCCGATTTCATATAAATTGGTTGACATCACTTATAATGCTCCTACCCAAAGCGAAGCCATGTTGCCCCCATTATCTAAAGTGATAAAACTGTTGCAGGTGCAGGTGGAGACCCCACCATCTCAGTGACTTGGGACGAGTCACAAGATTGTGTTGAGGGACTGTTGGAACAGGGTCTCCTACAAAGCTACGAATCTTGTCCATTTTGTATATTTTTTATTATATTTAGTCTAATGCACGGGTTTTAGGGTTGGCCAAAGCCCCTAATGAATTTTAAGTGGGTCTAGGGTAGACCAAGAGTCCACAAACCACAGTTTGCATACCATTGGATGTGTAGGCTAAAGTAGTATAAATATTTGAACCTTTTTGAGTCGATAAGTAAGAATGAATTGGAATTGATGCTACTTGTGAACTGTTAGATCTGTAGGGTTGGTTGGGTAAGGATTCTTGTTGGCTGTGCGTGTGGAGATCCTCTATCCTATTGTGTGTGGACCCTGCTGCTTTGTGCGTAGGTTGGGTTTTGGGTATTGTAAGTAAATCTGAAGGATTAATGAATGCAGAAGGCAGTTGGAATATCTGAATTTATTAGACTTACTGCTGATGTGAATATGTGATATCTGATGAAGTATGTATGCTTCTATGTTATTGATTTAAGTTGTGAAAGTACTTATGTTACTTGTTTATGCTACGATCTGGATCTGTTCTGTTATTCTTGAAGCAAGGATACCTGTGATAACTGCAGTAATGTTATATAAGTCTATGATATGTTAGTTACTGTTATTATACTTGGTATTGAGCACGTGGATGCGAAGGATATCAGTAGATTAGGGCGTTTTGATATAATATCTGGTAGCTATAAGGTTGAACACAGCTCTGGTTGAATTGCCTAACCTCTCCTAGGGTGCAGAAACCCGGTTTCAGCACCCCCCCATGTTTCTTTGGGTGATATTTTGGCCTGCACAAGCAGGCCACTGCTGAAAGGGCCAGTAGTATAGGGGTTTGTTGGCAAACCTTAACCTCTGAACCTGGGTCAGGACCCTCTGAGCCAACATCTACTAAGCCTAATACTGATGTTTTTGTGTCTACTCAAAGTAAATATTACATTAATCCATTATCATCGTCTAATGGTTAGACTACAGATCAACCTACAATTTTGAATTCAACTTCATCTGATTCAAGTCCACCGCCTATTATTCCAGATTTAACAATAAAGCCACTGAAGGGAGTAGTTCATAAATCGACTTTCAACCTTCGAGCTCATGCAGTTCAAAATTATAACGCAGTCGAAGATATGGTTCAGTCACCTTCTATTATTTCAACGCTTGAGGTTCTTTAGAATTTTCCCTCCTAGAAGCAGGCTTGGTCATCGACGATTGGTGGAATTGATCCAACAAATTCTAATCTTGTAATCTTTAATCACATGGGCTATGTGCCACAATTACCAGCACAACTATAATTTTTTATTCAAGTACATGTCATGAATCGCCTAATTCATCGGACTATCATTGATCAAGGTTCATCTAGTTTTATCATGTCTATGAGTTGTTCATGTCTATGAGTTATTGGAAGTCACTTGGCTCGCCGACTTTGTCACAATCACCTGCGATGTTGAAATATTTTGACGGTCATATATATAGGACTTGTGGATTCTTAGTAACCTGCAAGACTAACTAGTGCAAAAATCAATTACTATTGAAGTTGAGGTCGTTTACGGACCCATTCACTACAATATATTACTTGGAAGATCATGGGTTTATGCTATGGTTGTGGTAGTATCTAATTACTTTCGTATGGCCATATTCCCCCATAAGGGAAGCATCACATTCATTGGTCAACTCTCCTTCTTCACCTCTGGTTCCTAGGAAACTCGAAGCATTCTGTTTGTTCATGGAACCCCACCATCTCTTTAGAACATTGGTGTAGGACTATTTAAGGATTCTTCCCTAATGGGAAACTTTTCTTTACCGTCGCCTGCGACATTGGCAGAAATCGCAAAAATAGAGACTTGCAATATGATATATTCCACTTCATCTGACTTAAGGAAGATTCTAAATGATTCTGAAATAGATAGCTTGGGCGAAACTATTTTGAGGATATTTCTTTACTGTGTTAACCTTGTTAAAAAATGAATCAGGTCAAGCATGATATTCCCTTTGTTTCAAGCATGTGTAAAAAAGAAACAAACTTATTTCAAGCACAATTTTCTTGTTTCAAGCTTGTGTAAAAATAAAACTACTCTCGTGCATAATTTTTCCTATGTTTCAACCTTGTATAAAAATGAAACCTAGATCGAGTCCATTTCTGTTATTATTTTCAAGACTCGTTAAACTCATGAGAACCCCAAGGTTCTTTTGTTATCTTTCATGCTCGTAAAAAACACAAAATGTTGAATTCTTTCCGTCTTTTCATGCTCATTAACTAAATTGAAATTAGGCCACATAACACACTTTTATCTCTTTTTTTAGCTCTGTTAAACATGAAAAATGAACCCCCCTAGAGTTCTCTTTCACTGCTTTTCAGGCTCCCAAAATATGAAAACATTGTCAAGCACTTGTCCTTTTGAGCTCGTAAAAGGAAGCGAAACGACATATACTTAGTATAATTTTAACCATTTTGCATATTGAGATAGATTTTGTTTACGAAAAAGGAAAACCTTAGTCGAAAATTCCTAGGAGGTTCCCTCAAGTATTATTTTACGCTTTTTCATATTTGAGGGACAATTTTATGAAAAAAAACTTGTGGAGTTTTCTTTTCGTCAAATTTTCAGACTCTCTACACATGAAAATGATGTATTTTCACTATCGTTAGACTCGTTAAAGAATCAAATAGCAATGAAATTGTCCATAATGACAATATAAAGTTTCATGTTATGAAACCATCTCCAAAATTAGAAGAAAAGAGAAATCAATGCCTTAGAAATAAGCCACCTCGAGGTGGAAACCTCCTTTACAGTACATAAATGAAAAATTCTTGGATGATACAAATGACAAAAACTCCTTCTATATATAGGAGTCCATGGGGTCACAATATAATCCTAGATGACCTAACAATAATAATGTAAGGGCACAATAATAACAATATGGGGGTTACATGGGTACAACAATAACAATAAGGGCGTTACACTAGAAACAATAAGGGACTACACTAGTAATCTAGTGACCTAACATGCCAACCTCCTTCAAAAAGTGTTTTCCTCAACACTTGAGTAGCTCTGGATGCTTCTGTATAAAATTATTGTCCTCCCACGTAGAATCTTTAGTGGGTAATTTTTTCCAGTTGATGAGATACTCTAAAGTTGATCGATTTCGTAGCTACCGAGTTCTTGTTTCCGTGGCTGCATTAGGTTCCAATATGATTTTACCTCCCTCATCAAGTTCTGGAAATATTTTTTGAACTGGAAATTTGTCGCCTATAACCTTCTTTAAGCATGAAACATGGAAAACTGGATGCACTCGCGAAGAAGCAGGAAGCGCCAATTTGTATGCCATAATACCAATCTTTTGCAACACATTGTAAGGACCATAGTATTTTGGCAATAATTTATTATCCTTCTTAGCTTTCTTGAGGGAAATTTTTTTGTGTTGTTGTAGTCACAAAAATACCCTACCTCCTACATCAAAAATTCTCTCACTACTCTGTTGATTTTCCTATTGTTTAATTCGATTTTGTGCCAAATTTAGGTTATCCTTTAACATTTGGAGAACTTGTTGTTGATGCTTGATGTGATTTTCTAGTGCTTGAACCTTAGAATTTTCTTTTAAATATGATGTGATGGACAGTGGATGATATCCATAAAGTGCCATAAATGGGGTCATTTCTGCTGTAGTATGGAAGGAAGTGTTATACCACCATTCAGCTAGAGGTAACCACTTGACTCATTGTGTTTGCTTATCAGATACAAAACAACGAAGATATCCTCCAAAAATTTGTTCACTATCTCAGTTTGAGCATAGGATTGAGGATGATAAGACGAGCTATGAGCTAGTTGAGTACCCAAACAAGAAAATAACTCCGTCCAAAAAATTCCAGTAAAAATGGGATCTCTGTCGCTTACAATAATCTTTGGGTTTCCATGTAGCTTTTGAATTGTTTCCATAAATGCAGTAGCAACTGTACTTGTTTTAAATTGATGAAACAATGCACAAAAGTGTGAATACTTAGTAAGTCTATCAACTACCACCATGATGACACTCTTTCCTTCAGACTTAGGTAAACCTGTAATAAAATCCATTGAAATATCCTCCCAACATTGACTTGGAAAGGATAAAGGATATAGAAGACCCGAGGTATTAATTGTCTCAAATTTATTTTGATGGAAAATCAAACATTTTGCCACAAAATTTTGAATATCATATTTAAGGACATCCCCAAAAAATAATTCTTCACCCTGTGGTAAGTTTTTAAAAATCTTGAGTGTCCTCCAAAAGTAGAAGTGTGCAATTCCAAAAGAATATTTTGTTTTAGTTGGGAATTCTTGCAAAGCTATAAGTGATCTTTGTACCATAAGGAATCATTTTTCCAACTAAATGTATCAGATGTACTAGGACATTTCTGCAACTTTTGGATGAGTGTCCACACTTCTTCATCCTTATTCCATTTATCCCTTGCTTTAGTTATCCAATTTGGTTGAATAATAGAAATGGCACAAATAAATGCTTCCACCTATTCATCCTTTCTTGAGAGTGCATTTGCAACAACATTTAGCTTCCCTTTTTTTGATATGATTTCAAATTCATAACCCAACATCTTTGTGACCCATTTTTGCTGCTCTTCTGAAGATAGAATTTGTTCCAAAAAGTGTTTAAGACTATCATGATCAATTTTTACCTTGAAATTTCTTCCCATTAGGTAAGGTCTCTATTTCTTTAGTGCATGTAGTATTGCTAAAATTTCCTTCTCAGAAATAGCTTTCTGTAAATACTTTCCTTTGATTGGATGACTTTCAAAATCAATGGGTCTTCCTTCTTTCATTAAAACAACAACAATTCCATTTCCTGAGACATCGCATTCCCCAATAAAGGTTTTTGTGAAGTTTGGCATAGCTAAGGCCGGTGCTATGCACATTGCCTCTTTAAGATGTTAGAAGGCCTTATTTTCTTTAGGATTTCATAAAAATGAATATTTCTTCAATAATGTTGTTAGAGGTGCTGCTATTCTTTCAAAATTCTTAACAAACTTTCGATAATACCATGTTAACCTGATAAATCCTTGCAACTTCTTTATGGTTGTGGGGAATTTCCATTACTTAATGGTTTTAAATTTGTTAGGGTCTACCTTAACACCCTCATGAGATACAATATCAACCGTATATTCCACCTCTTGTACTCCAAAGAAACATTTGAAGATTTTTGCATATAATTGTTTCTCCTCCAAAATTTTGAGCTGTTGAGAATCTGTAGAGCTGGTTATTAATTCAAATTCTCTTCTTGATAATTACTTGTGATATTACTTGAGTTGCTTATGTATTTTATTCTTCACCTTATCTAACCTTTCATCAAGTAAATTATCAAAATACATGAGACACACAAATTAGGATCCTAGAGTGAAGGAAAAATCTCTCCCTCTTGGAGAGGAAAACCCAGAAGGAATTCTTATTATATATCTTCAAATGACAAGTACCATGACCAAGACTCATACCCTTGACCTATGAATGTCTCCAAGACCTTGTTACTGCTTCTTTTATGATCTCAATCTTGATCCTTCTATTCCTTACCAACCAGCACTTATCTGCACCAATATTAGAGAACTCGGTCTCTAAGCTTTACTTCTTATTTCTTATTCAAACATCGAAGACTAAATCATCTTTACTTTGTATACACTTAGAGCTTTATTTCTTAAAATATAGTTATGAAGGTATATCTCATAATTACCTTCCTCACCTTCTCACAACTTTCAAACCGATCTCTTATTCATATGGCACTTTGAAACTTCACATGAACTGTAGGTATATACTTACTTCTGATCTGCAATGTTACTTCATGACAATACACAAAGCCTTCTCCAAAATTGATCCACACTTAAACGCAGTTATTTTTCCCAAATATTGTTACACTGTAAGAAATTCAGAACTGCCTTCAATTTCCTTATAGTTGTCCAAGTATAGTCTTCCTAGTAGTTTGACCCTGATTCAAGTATATATCTGATTATACTCTATCCTGTAATCCACACGTATCCCTTCCTAAATACCACACTTCATCACATAGGAATTCGCATTTAACTCTATCCTTAACCCGCACTGAAATATGCACTTTTCTCCTTCGTGAAATCTGCATTGATCTCAGAATAATCCGCACTAAATTCTGTCCTTGGATACGCACTTTTAAATTCTGTAAAACCTCAGGCAGATCTGCAAATTTTCTGTCCTCTATGTAGAATATGTAGGGGTATAAATAGTTGTATCATGTAGGATGACTTTAACACAGTTTGTAGGTGAAATTCCTCACAGAAAATAGGCTTATCTTCAACGTTGAATATGGGCGGTCTTGAAGGCCATTCTTCTGCAAGATGTTGGAGGAAATTCTTCAAACTAGAAAATTCATTTACATGACTCTTAATTACACTTATGAACATAAGACAAATCCTAATAGACATCAAGAAGAATTCTATAGACCTATAATAAAATATTTCTCATGAAACCCATGAAGCAAGTAAAATAAAAATACATTTCATTATTTTTTACTTCTTCTTTACACAAGTACATAATTACATAGTCAACATGAATACCGACCTAGTTACATTTTTCAACACTCCCTCTTAAGTAGGGAGGTATTCATACATGTAAATGGTCACTTTAAAACTAAAGAATCTCATAATAATAATTGGATTAGTAATCACATCTATATAGCGCCATATGAACCAACATTTTCCTAGTGAAAGGCCTTGACTAACAACCCCATCCCTCAATGAGACAATAGGCTACAATGTTGGCGAGACACATGACTTATAGACACCAAGTCATTGTCTCTCCAAGGTACATACTCCACCCAGGTGTTCCCAAAGTATGACCTTCTTGGACTATTCTTCTCTTAGGTAGCTAGCCCTCAAATAATATCGTTCCCCGGCTACTCTTATCATGAAAATCCTAGAAAATTCTCAAAGAGTAGTGAATGCCAGATGATTACCCAATCTTCCATTCTATCTTCCCAACTGAATACCATAATGATGTGTCTATCTCTCCCTCTTAGCCAGGTAGGACCTATTCCAAAAGGGAATGTACTCATTCCTATATAAGGAATGTACCTAAGCTCATTCTTAGTAATTTCCCAGTTTCATCCAAGTAAGAAATTGATCACCAGTCTCCCTCTCAATCAGGGACCTGTAGCAGCAATGGTGGAACACCCAGCTTCTCATGAATAATTCCTCCCATCAATGTCAAGGATTTAGATATTAATGAATATTCAATTTTAGCTCCATAGGGAATAGATCATCCATCACTTCCATTCATGATTCATGTCATCTACCAGAAAGTGATTCATCTTTTTTTCTGATCTGGTTCAACATTATGCCATGCTGCTTTCCTTTGAATCATCTCCAAGGATCATACATCCTTTCTTATGACTAGCAGCCCTGCACAAATTCATCCAGATAAACATATACATATGATATTTTAAAACAAAATTTACCTCAATGATGATCTTTCACCATGACATCTTCCTATAAGCATTGGCATCCTTTATTCAGATTGACACATCTTCCAATGATATGTTTTTTCAAGGGTCTTCTTCTTTACCAGAATTCTATCAGAGTCTATATATCCTCCCGAGAGATATCCTAGTCACATCTTCTTGCCTTCTGGATGATAACTACATCTTGACATGGTTTCATTTCATGGTCTCTTCCTTTCAGCAAATTCTTCATTCCCAGGAACTTACATATTTTCTAGTTCCTCGTTCATATACAAACACCTCATATTCCATGTGGATATATATATTATGTTGATTTCATCTATTAGTGCATCAAGATATCTACCTTCATTGATCATACTTCTAAATCCAACCATATGACATGACTTCACAACATCCAGTGTGCAATATTCCAAATTTTTAGCCTTCAAGCTAAATGGAATATTAGAGTTGTTTCATCACTAGGTAGGAGAATAAATGGGTAGAGAGACCCATTAACCTTTTTAGAAGGATCAATAACACTCCTAATGTGAAAGGATCAAGAGTAAGCAACTTATTTGAGCATCATTGGGTGTGAACAGAGATGGGATCATATTGATACAATCAACTTTGATGAAGTCAACTAAGTTGTCTAGATACATTGAACCTCCTTTGGACAACACAGTTTTGGTGGAGGACAACTTGCATGATCTTGATGGCACATGTGGATGGGACCCAATGAGGGAAGGTTCAATTTCTATATAAGGAGAGGATGGAGGCCTTTGTTAGGAATGCTTTTGTATTTCGATCTCTTGATCTTTTCTATTTAGAATTGGCTTCCCCCTGCTATTTAGCAAGGTAGCACTAGGTGTTCCTAAGCGCGAATCCCACCTCTTCCCTTGAGAGGCATTTTGGGAGAGCTTGTCTTGTATTGCTCCACATCCAGGCTCAACGCCAAGCATCATTCTTTAGTCCTAGCATTATTTATGTAGCAGGATATTGTTGAGTTGCAGGGTGTTGTAGTGGAGGATTCTTTTACCACTTCTGGGTCTGTTTCTCAGTAGAAGGTGCCTTCCTCCTC
This sequence comes from Pinus albicaulis, assembly GCA_034641835.2. Classification (NCBI taxonomy): domain Eukaryota; kingdom Viridiplantae; phylum Streptophyta; class Pinopsida; order Pinales; family Pinaceae; genus Pinus; species Pinus albicaulis. Next base: position 743,116,061 of record CM076577.1, read on the forward strand.
TTGAGAAATCGGCTAGGAAGATTTCTAAGAACATTTCATATCTTGGTAGCAGGCCAAAGTTGTCCTCATCTCCTACAGTGTATTCCCTTGCGAGAACTATGTCACTTTTTGTAGAGTTGCTACAACAAGGTTAAGACCCTTGTTTTTGAGCTAGTTTCCTAGGGAAAGGGCCAACCCTTCTCCCGGAAAGCTAAAGGAAGGGATTAGCATCCCTCTTTTGCATTATTCAGCTATATTTATGTAACGTTGCAATAAGACTACATTTTTGAGCTGAATATTCATATCTTCTCTTTCTTGTACACGTGTTTCATGAAACCCTTGCCGGGTTATCTTTATAATGAAATAAGGAGGCCAGATCTCTGTTTTCTTGGCATATTGTTCCATTAAGTTTCAGATCCATATTATTTTATCATGTTACTATAGGAACCATCATAAAATAACATTGTACATGCTTCATTCTTTTTCTGCATAACTTAAGTCATGGGATTTGGTTATTTTTAAGTTGTGAGGTAGCCAGGAGGTTTCTTTAACATATCAAAAGGGATTTCTTTCTGATCCCCTTTTCTATGTCAGAACCTAATAGCATATGCTAAGGGAACCCAGTGTTATTTCACCCAGAAAAAATGCATATCTCCAGGAATAACGCTTTGGGGGTCTAATTTTTGTATTTTCCCCACTTGGGAAGGTGTAGAAATTCTTCTTTTGCTATTGTTTCACTCAGTTGAGGGCTATGTGTTTTTGAACACATCATATGAGCCTATTTTATGGATCTCCAACTTTATAATGTCTTAATATATTCTTATTGTTGTAGAAAATTGCAATTTTTGAATATTACACAGTGTCATCATATAAATATATACATACCTCATACCTCATACCTCAACATATAATTCCTTCTTAAATATTTTTACTAGAATGAAGAGCTTCATTCCATTGGCTCATTCCATCAATATGTCATCATATCCCATAATTATTCTTTTCATGATAACCCTTGATCTTGATGACTGAATTCCATCATTATTGTTATTAGAGAGGTTTTCCATGAGATTTGTTTACCAAGAACTCCTACCATGCTTTTATTAAGATGCTACATTGATTCCTATCATACAACCAACAAAAATCACTTAAAGGAGAAGATGATCTCAATCATAGTGGAGATCCCTCACTTCCTCTTTCTTAGATTTCTTTACATCAGGTTCTTCTCTCCTTTATGAGATATGGGATTCTTCCCTTATTTCTCTTATCCTTTTAAGATTTAGTACAATCTCTTTTATAATGCCTAATTTCATCATATCGAAAGATTCATGTTTTTTCTATACTATACGGAGGACCAAACTTACCGAATCTTCCTTTCTTCCCTAACGTGACTTCCAAGGCTTGATTCCTGTCACTTGATCCTATAACACCTCTGGCGTTCAATCTTGCTTCCTCTATTTGACATAGAGACCCTAAATCATGGAATGGTGTTTCTTCCTTCTTCGCATATAAGCCTGAAGTAAAGTTTTCCCCTCCATCTGGCAGAGCTTCCAACACCACTTCAATCATCTCAGTGTCAAACATTACTTCTCCCACTTCCTGCAAATGATCTTAAAGCGATTACTTCTCCTCTAGTACTCACAAAGAATAGCTCCACCAAATTCTCATATATTTATTTTTATGATTATAGATTTGGTACATGGGATATAAGAGAGTCTTTTATGGATTCTGTAAGAATCCTTTAGGCTCTTATATCTCTCTTCATGTATTTTCTATGACTTCATTGTCTTATCTTCTAGGAAATTCTGAAACCGTAACCAATTTGTTTCTTTCTTTGCAAAGAGTTTTTTTTATAGATTCACACGAAGTCATAGAGATACTTACTTTAGTAGATGTTTTTCTTCTTCTATCAACTTCCTTGTTGAATATTATGGCAAGAAATCCCTCTTAGAATGATTTCAAAGTTGGCGATCTTGATCCCTGATGGTCAAGGATTACTTCATAATGAAGATGTCTTCAATAGTGTTGACTGATACTTAGTGATGTATCTTCCAACAATGTCTTCAATATCAAGAGTCTTTGATGTTAAAGATTACCTCCATGATGTGTGGATTCCTTGAATAAGGGTGAGATTCTTCTTGAGATGGCTTGAGGATTTCCTTTCAAACTAATTTGACCTTATAATGTAGACTTTGATTTTTATCTTGATGCATTATGTAAAAATGAATTTTGATCCTTGAGATTCTTCTTGACAAATAGCCCTTTGTCTTTAGCACCTTAGCTTTGATACCATGTTGAGAATCTCTACGCCTAGTGATGAATTCAAATTCTCTTCTTCATAATTACTTGTGAGCTTAATTGAGTTATTTATGTCTTTTTTTATTTAGATTTTTTAATCTTTCATCAATTCAATTATCAAATAAATTAGAAACACAAATTAGGCTCCTAGAGATAGCGAAAAACCTATCCCTCTTGGAGAGGGAAACCCATAAGGAATTCTTCTTATAGATATTCAAATGGAAAGTACCATGACCAAGACTAAAAACCTTGACCTATGAATGTCTCCAAGACCTTGTCACTACTTCTTTGATGATCTCGAGCTTTATCCTTCTATTATTTACCAACCAACACTGATCTACACCAATATTAGAGAACCCGGTCTCAAAGATTTACTTCTTATTTCTTATTCAAGCATCGGAGACTAAATCATATTTACTTTGTATACACTTGGAGCTTTATTTCTTGAATTGTAGTTAGGAAGGTAAATCCCAGATTTACCATCCTCACCTTCTCACACCTTTCAGATCGATCTATTCTTCATATTATGTAGGGACTTTGCTACACATAGGGCACTATCAAACTTCACATGAACTATAGGTGTATACTTACTTCTGATCTGCAATGTTACTTCATTAAAATATGCAAAACCTTCTCCAAAATAGATCCACACTTAAACATAGTTATTTTTCTTAGATCTTGTTACACTATAAGCAATTCATAATTGTCTGCAATTTCCTTAGAGTTGTCCAAGTATAGTATCCCTTCCATTTTGACCCCGATTCAAGTATATATATCTAATTAGACTCTATCCTATAATCTTCACTTATTTGTTCCTGAATACCATACGTCATCACAAATGAATCCACAGTTAACTCTGTCCTTAACCCATAATGAAATCTGCACTTTTCTCCTTCCAGCGACACTGATCTCAGAATAATGCACACTAAATTCCGTCCTTAGATCCGCACTTTTAAACTCTATAAACCTTAGACAGATCCACAAATTTTCTATTTCTTCTGTGAAACATGTGTAGGGGTATAAATAGTTATATCATGTAGGTTGACTTTAACACAATTTTTAGGCCGACTTCCTCACAGCAAATAGGCTTATCTTCAATGTTGAATATCAATAGTCTTGAAGGCCATTCTTTGGTAAGGTCCTGGAAGAAATTCTTCAGACTATACACTTCATCTACATGACTCTTAATTACACTTATGAATATAAGACAAATCCTAATAGACATCAAGAAGAAGTCTATAGACCTATAATAAATCTTGCTCATGAAACCCATGAAGCAAGTAAAACAAAAATGCATTTCACTATTTTTTACTTCTTCTTTACATAAGTACATAATTTCATAGTCAACATGAAGACTGACCTAGTTACACTTTTCAACATGAGCACCCTATCAACACATTGAACATGATCCTTCCAAGACCTACTGGAGATTAGTATATCATCAAAAAATACTAACACAAATTTTCTAAGGAAGGATTTGAAAATGGAATTCATCAACCCTTGAAATGTAGAAGGTGCATTGGTAAGACCAAAAGGCATGAACAAAAATTCATAATGACCCTCATGAGTTAAAAATGTTGTTTTTGGAATATCTTTAGTCTTCATTATAATTTGATGATATCCAAAATGAAGATCCAACTTGGTAAAATAAATTGCTCCTTTTAATTCATACAATAATTCATCAATCACGGGAATGAGAAATTTATCTTTAATAGTGAGATTTTTGAGCTCCCTATAATCCATACACATGCGCAATGATCCATGCTTCTTGTGCACAAATACTACTGGAGCAAAGAAAGAAATTTGACTAGGTTGAATTATGCCAGCCTCTAACATTTCTCCAATCATATGTTCAATTTCACTCTTTCATACATAAGGATGTCTGTAAGGCCTTATGTTTAGAGGAACACTTCATGGAATCAAATGAATAGCATGATCATGATCACGAATAGGTGGGATTCCATTGGGAGTTTCAAACACCTTAGAATGATTTTCCAAGACTTTTTGGATATATGGACAAATAGATGATTATGATGTTGGAACTTCTAGTGAGCATAATTGTGAAATTACACCTCGTTGTTCCTTCTTCAAAAGATTTTTCATGACATCATAGCTTATTATCTTCTTAGCTTCCCTGTGATACCCCCTAATTCAACTTCATTTCCTTCCGAAAAAAATTGCAAGAAAAGTTCTTGAAAATTAAAAGCTACTATCCCCAAATATTGTAGACATTGTACTCCTAGTACACCATCAACACCTCCCATTGGAATGGAAAGCATTGGACTATTCAATATATATTCCTCCATGGTTATCTTGATATTATGGCATTTTCCAGATCAGTTTATACTTCCTCCATTTGCAACCATCACTTGACATATTGGTGCTAGGTATAAGAAGAAATTCAATTCCTTGGCTACCTTACAATGAATAAAATTATGGGTACTACAAGGATCAATCAACACTATTACCTTTTTCTTATTGATATGTACTTATATCTTAAGATTTTGAGTTGTGGTAATGGCTATCAATGCATTACACGATATTGTTAGACTCATTTCTTCTTTCTCTAGGGTTGGTTCCTGGTGTATATCCTATTCTTTTGAATTTTCTTGTTCATTTTCTTCCTCTTCAAAATCTATGTAAAAAAATTTCTTCCCAGCACACTTATGACCTCTAGTGTATTTTCTATCACAATTGTAGCAAAGCCCTTTTTCTTTTTTTTCTTCCAATTGTTGTGGTGTAAACCTTGTAGTTTTTGGAGGTCTACGAGTAGCAAAACTACCATCTTTATAGTTGTGAGTGGTAGGCTTCCCTATCGCCATAAATTTACATTCAATTTTTCTTGGCAACCTAAATGCCTTCTCCAATGAATCAAGTTCCCAAACATGAACCTCATGTTGGATGGTATCCTTTAAAGTCCCTGTTCGCGATGGAACCAACAATTTGACTGCAGCAAGCACCTGACTAAACACATCTTAAACTCTAAGGAAATTTTAAATTTTTGTTTCATGGGATTGGAAGATGGTATAAACTCTGATTTACTGAAGAGATATTTCGGTCAAATCGATAGTTATACTAAAGAGGGTATTCTAACTTTATGTGGTAGCAAGGTGCAAGTTTGTAGTCTATGAGGAGAGAAAATTTTAAGATGAGGGAAGAATCAGTAGGTCTGTAAAACATAAATCTACTGATTTAGTAGAAATTCACAAAAGTAGCAGTTTGATAATATTCCATTGAGAGAAAGATATTTCTAGTCTGACAAGATTTTCACTGAAATATAATGAAGAATAACTATCATGAGTGATGCTCTTCCACTGTTATAACATATATTTTATCAGGAATTTTCATTGTGTCAGACTAGCAAGAACTGATAAAACACATAACATGCTTAAGAGACTTATAAAAACACATAACAGTATGATGATTTGCAAACTAGAACTAGAATAAAGGAGATATGGAAACACAAGTAAATTAGACAATACGCACAGCAAATTGGAAATAATTCCTTAGTAGTATCATTCCATTTCATTCACAAAAAAAAAATTACAGTTCATATAAGTCAAAATTATATAACTACCAAAAAACCCTGACTTCATATCATTGTTGCATATATATACAAAATATGATAATTTCATCTTCCACATAAAAAGGTAAACATGTTTCAAAGATTCATTACAACCTCGTGAAAGAGGTGAGGCTTATCTCTTTATCTTAATTACAAAGTGCTACATTAAAAAAAACATAAAAATCATGAAGGCATCATGAAGGTTGTCACTCTGAAATGTTTGTGTGAGTTTGTAGCCTATTTCAAGACAAATATTCTATTTTAGTGCAACCAATCTTCAACAAAAGGTGTAAAAACAGTGGGAATGACATGTGGATGTCTCCTATTAAATGTGCAAAACATAAACCTGATATTTCGAAGAAGTCTGGTTATAAGACACCTGGAAGCATCCATTGCAACTGAATAAACTCTTCACTTTATATGTTTAATATCACCATCATGATTCAAAACAAAAAGTAGACCATTTCCATCACATGTTGATATTTCAAAATAATTGCTACTTGAGCAGAAAAGGTAGCAATAACCTGAAAACATGGAACATTTACCAAAAATGTTTTCTCCAAGTCAACCCCGTTCTTCATTCATCAAAGGTCCAGAATAGAATCAAAGATTATTATGGCTTCTACTCTAGTTACCCTTTTTCTTAGACCTCTTTTCCTATGCTTGGCTCTTTGACTGTTCTTTCTTCTTCCTTTCAATTTTGTCTTCTGCGATTTATTCAATTTTGATAATTTTGTCCTTCAGTTTAGGATTGGCAATCATCTTTCTGTTTAGCCTGAGTTTCTTTCTCGGTATAGTATGAAGTCTTTTGACATAGGGATTAGTGATGAATTTGGACCTCTTTCCTCCATGTATAAAATTACTAGATTCCGCCTCCTCATTTTTTAACTCTGTGTAATCAGTATCACTACTATCTTCAAATGATGAATAGGAATGTATCTCATTTTTCTTCCTCTTCTTGATCGAAGAACATATGGAGGATACTAATTTAGAGAAGGTAAACTCTTTTTATATGGTAGGATTTTCATTTCTTGAGAGAAAGAAAAAATTGTGAGAGGGTAGACTCAGTGAGAGATGAGCCACTATTTGGCTACACTTGATGAGATGACTCAAGAATATACATTGAAATTTTCATACCAGGGTTAACTTCCACTAGTGAGAAAATAGGCTTAGGTGCAAGAATACCAGGTTTGACTTACACTAGTTCTTCTACCATGAAAGGTTTTGTTCTTAGGCTTGCTTTGTGAAGAGGAGGAAATTTTTTCTTTATTATTTGACATAGGCTTCTTAGGAGAAGATGGTGAACTATGAAAAACAAGGGCAACATTGTTTTTCACATGGATGTATTTCTTCTTTGACCTCCCTACCTTTCTTCTGGAATTAATAATGAAAAACCCTTCCTCTCTTAAAAATATATCCCAAGTAATTTTCTTCTTTTGGAGATGATAGACAACGAATATTTTAATTAACCCTCTGTGATAGAAATTATGAAAAGAGTAGTTTGGAATTTTCTAAATCTTGAGGGACATTTTAAGCAGAGATTTATAGAGAATAAGGTAGCTTCAAAGGTTTTTCTCCTGAGATGTGGGCCAGGAATCTCAACTGATAATGATGAATAGAAGAAACCTCCCTTTGCATGTGATGTATTTTTGGACTAAGGTAATAACATGCTGCCACTCGAATTTAAAACAAGATATGCGAGTAGTTGAATTCCATTTCATATTAGCACATTTGGGCTTAAGGTAAGAACTTAATTCTTCAGGCAACGCTTTGATTTTAAACTAACGTTCACCGATTGCATAAGACTGGGTTGCACAGGCTATGATAGCCTTAGAAATACTGAATTTTTCGCTACCTAACCTGACCTTTTCGCCATCGAAAGACTCGGTGAAAGCTTGAGACAGTGCCACGTTCTCCCCAGAAAACTTCTGGAGGAATTTATACCAACCTGCAGATTTTAATTTTGATTTTTACCTTGCATCTAAAAATCTTGTGTTATCAGGATCTAACCTATTTACCTTTCCTCCTTTCTTCATTTTCCGGCAGCTAAACTGCTCATGAATACAACTTTTGAACTCTAGTTGCAATGTTGTCCGCGAAAATTGAGACTGCTTGCTTTGAAACCTGAGACTCCTTGCTAGAGGATTAGATTTTGTTTAGCTTTATCATACACAGAGGCCTCAGGTTGAGTGATCACTGAACTCTCTTCTCTAATTTCATGACTACAATTATGACAAGGAGCAATGACACGTTTTTGAAATGATTGAAAAGCCAGCGCCAAGTCATCCAACTAAGCTTCACAATTCCACTTTATCTTTACATGTGATTTCTCCCTTTTATAAATCTTAATGCAGCACGAAACTACATTTAACATGCATTACATACGAAACTATCGTTCTTCGGCCCCACAACCTGTTGACCAATTAGAAGCAATCGTAAAATCGGCCGCCTGCAAATTTAACTTTACACTGATAACGACTAAACTGTAAACTATACGATTTGCGAAATCGCGCTGGTGCGCTGCGCCGGCACGTGCCCATGGCCTCATCGCATCGTAAATAACTTAACATACAATGTGATTGCCTTAACAGTAAACTTTAAAAATTGTGATTTGTGAAGTCACTCCATCTACGCTTTAATCGCAGTCGTCGGTTTCTTCCCTTTCAAATCTATGAATGGATCATGGCCGTCAGCTAATCCTTCACGTGGTTCTTCTTCGTTACTTCATTCCTTAGCCTTATTCCTTGCGAGCTTCCTTTAAACATTCTCTACTTCTCTTCTCTGGATCTTTCTCTCTGTTGGTCAATTTGTTTTCTTCAAGCAACGCTTTGATTTTAAAGAACTCTGGTTGCCACAAAGCCTTAATTTGCCTACTTTGAATTGAAAAATTGATTACCTTTTTAACTGTAGCCTCTTTTCTGAGATTAAAAAAAATCTTTAGTGAAATAGATGTGCTTTTCACTATGTGGACTATATGATTTTCATTTCTAAGAAATAGTTGTCTTTTACTGCATTACTATTTTGAAAATGAATTTGCAACAATGGTAGCTATTATTCCAGACCAGATGACTGCAACTTTATTACCAAACATCGACTAACCTTTAGCACTAACATTAGTAAAAATAAAGATTTTAACTTATTTTAGGACACTAAAACACTATGAAACCTATTCACTTAAAAATACCTTGATGTTGGGACTCTTTTTTAACTTTTATTGTAAATGACTCAAAATTTGGACATGGACTAGGACACAATAAAAATTTGAAAATAGTGATACAATGGCAATTATACCATTAATGTTTTCAGTGCTAACAATGTCTTCTATTGGGGATAAAGTCCTCCCTGTGAGGCTTCAAGGACTGTAGACTTAGTGCCTCAAAAACTCTTGAAACTTAGAATATTTCTTGAAAATAAAGACTCGGATTGACCGTTGACTAACTAGACTCAAGACTGACCATTGATATAGACATACCATTGTGCATGGAGTTTATTGACACATCACACCAGATATTTACAATGGAGTGACTCAAATGACTTACTAAATAAAGAAATTTTTAAGAAAATGACCATTGACTGGGCCTCCAATTAGCTGATCATTATTATCCAAAACTTCGGAAATTATAAATGGCCCAAACCATAGATTGTCGAAATTACCATGCTTTGCATTGTCTTCTCTCCTAGCATCCCAACGTAGCATGAAATCATTCTCCTGAAACAATTGCTGATTTTCTCTTTTATCAAAAACATTTTTTACTTTAGCTTGATACTTCTGAACTTTTTCCAACAATGATTCTCATATTTGGTGTGCCTCTATCAACTATATCATTCTCCTTTGGACTGGTTTTTCATGATCAACTTCATATTGTAGGAATTTCATCATAGGAAGAGATAATTACAAAGGCATTACAACATCAGTACCATATACAAGATGAGATAGAGACATTCCAATTGATTGTTTACCACTTACTCTATCTGCCCACAGAGCATGTATCAGTTGAGTGTCCCAATTCCTCTTATTTTCAGGTAGTATTTTCTTAATAATCCTTACCAAAATTTTGTTGGATGACTCGTCCAATCCATTACCTTGAGGGTAATAAGGCATGGAATAATCAATTCAATCCCATATTGCTGACAAAGGTTGTACATCTTAGTAGAATTAAAGGCCATTATGTTATCAGTTACTAATTTCTATAGACAATCAAATTTTGACATAATATTTCCAACAGAAATTTGATAATTACCGTATCAGTAACATTCATGGTTGGTACAACTTCAATCCATTTAGTGAAATAGTCTATAGTTGTGGGAATCCATCTATGTTGTCTCAATGAAGGTGGATGAATTTCACCGATGGAGTCTAGCCCCCACTGCTAGAAAGGAAAATCTGTTGAAATAGGAATGAGAGGTAATGGTAGCAATTTCTATTTACCAACAAATTTATAACATTTGACATAGCTGCTAACTTTGGCGAAGACATAAAAGAAAATATTTGGCCAATAATAGCCATCTCTTAAGATTTTGTTTGCAATTTATCTCTAATAAAAATTCCCTCCACACACTCCTACATGTATCTTTGTCATAATCTCCTAGGATTTTGCTTCATCTACACATCTTAACAAGATTCCAACAAGATCCTTCGAGTAAAGTTGGTCTTCCAGAATGTAATACTTCACAACTCTCAATTTAAAAGCTCTTATTTTAGATTTCTCCATTTCAGGTGGACAGTTGAAATTTAACAATAAGTAAACTATATCCTTGCACCAATATGAATTAAATATTTCAAGATAATTAGAAATGTCTTCTCCATCTTCTCCTTTAGTTTCCTCTACATTCATATTTAAAGCTTTGCAGTTAGATTCAACCATCAAGCGAGCCAAGCCCTGGCACTTTATCAATTTAGTTGTTTTGATTTCAACATCAAATTTGAGAATCTTGGTAAGCCATCATCCCATTCTGCCATATGTATCTAGCTGCAGCAACACATCTTTAACAGTGATATCAGACACAAAAGCAATTATTTTTAAATGCAGCACATAAAATCGAAAAGACTTCAAAGCCTTAACTAGTGCATATGCTTGTTTTTTAGTCAAGTTGTACTTTAATTCAGCATCCCTTAAATCACGATTGAAAAATGAAATTGGCTGCTTCAAACCCTCCTTTTTCTTCTGTAGTAAGAAAACTGCAATTGTTTCTTCTGAGGCATATGAAAAAAATTAGAAAATCCTTTTGAAAGTCAAGACTAATCAAAACTGGAGCTTCAGTCAAGGAAAATTTAATTGCTGAAAAAGAATTCTTTACTTCACCTCCCCACTTAAATTCTGCATCTTTTTTAGCAATACATTTATATGTTTGATTAGCTCTATAAATTTTGGAACAAAACACCTCATCAAATTTTTTTTCCCTAAAAATGATTGCAATTCCTTTTTATTTCTTGGCAAACCAATCTTCTGAATAGATTCTACTCTTCCTGGATTAATACAGATACCACTTTCTATTGCAATATGTCCCAATAACTTACCTCGGACAACAAAAGATGAATTTTTTTGGTTTAAGGACAAACCAAAATTTCTACATTTGTCCAAAACTTGCTTCAAATGTTTCAAGTGATCTTCATCAGATTTTGAATGTACTGTGATGTCATCCAAATAGATGACCACAAATCTATCCTTTTCTCCCACAAAGGAAATATACATTTCCCTTTGAAAGGTTTCACCTGCATTCATCAAACCAAATTGCATTTTTTTTGTACATGAATGTGCCCCAGGGTTTGGTAAAATATTTCTTTTCTCTGTCTTTCCTGTCAACTGAGATATGATTATAGCCTGAAAATCCATCAATCATTGATAGTCTTTTAGATCCTACAACCTTCTGCAAGATATAATCCATCTTAGGTGGTCGATAGTTATCTTTAAATGAACACCGATTCAGGTTGCGAAAATCGACACAAATCCTTATCTCTCCTTGCTTTTTCCATACTAGGACTATATTATCTACCCAATTAGAAAATCTCAAAGGAAGAATTATCTTTTCTTCCCTTAATTTTATTATTTCTTTCTCAATGATTAGGAGCAGCATGGGATTGATATTTCTGTTTTTTTGTGATACAGGCTTTGCATTTGTTTTCAAAGGGATCATGTGATCTTATCATAAGTTTTCAACTCACTATAAGACCATGAAAAAATATCAGCAAATTCCTTCAATAGTTTGATATATTTTGTTCTAGTTTCCAGAGGAAGGAATTTGGACACTTTGAATAATCTTGGCTGGTCTTTAGTACCAATGTTGCATTCTATTGTACTCTCTAGATCAACTTTACTTTCAATATTGAGAAAAACATCATTATTATCAAAAAACCTTTCTAAAGGAACTAAACCCTTAGGAATAAAGTTAGTTTTCAAATCTATAATGTTTTTCCCAGCCATAGTTTTCTTAAAAGGGATGCTATTTTGATTTTCAACAATCTCCTGCTCATCATGAATTTGTATGTCTGGAAACTCTTCTACACACTCTACAAATTTCTAAATCTCCCAGTCATTCTCAAATACTTTCCAGTGCTTGATGTTATCATGAATTGAAGGTGTGTTTTTTATTTGAACATCATAGACTGCCTTAACATCTAGAGGAAATTTGAAATTACTAGCAGCAATAGCTAGTGAATCAGCAATTTGATTTTCTTCTCTAGTGACAAAATTTATATTAAATGCTGAAAAGTGATGCTCAATCAAATCCCAGACTTCATTCCTATAATTCATCAATTTGGAATTTTTCACTTGGTAATTGTTTCTCACCTACTTAATCACCAACTCTGAATCACCCAAGGAAATTAATTGTTATGCTCCCAAATCTTTCGCTACCTTCATAACCATCACAAGTGCTTCATACTCAATAGTGTTTTTAGTGGTAGAAAATTGTAGTTTGTATGATATGGTCACCTTCTGTTGAGCAGGAGAAATGAGGCCTACACCGGCTCCCAATCTTTCTCTTGAAGATGCTCTATCAAAGTACAACTTCCAAATCTGTCCTCATTCTAAATGCTACTCATTTGCACCTTAAAAGTGTTGTTTTCCACTTAATTCAGGCTGGAAATCATTATCATCGGCAGCAAGGTGAAAAATTGATGACCCCAATTCCTTTTCTTCAACATATATGGGATGATTTGATGGATTGTGTTGATCACTAATGATGTAGGCCATTTGAGTTTCCCTATACATCCTTCTGAATTCCCCTCCAAATACTGGGATGGTAGCATATGACATGTCCATATGAAGGATACCCCCCAATTTCTTAGACTAATATCTGGAAAGTAACATCCCAAATCTAGAAGGAATGTCGGCAACCACAATGTGCATCACTAAGCTCTACATAGGTAGTTGGGTAAGGGAAACGGCCAAAAATATCAGAAAAAAAATCAAAAAATTCCTTTAGTAGTCAAAGTTGTAAATTTCATGGTATTGCTTGGTGATCTCTAATCCCAATTCATCCATAACTTTCTTTGGCATGAGATTTTGGGAAGCTCCAAAATCTAACAGACAATTATGCAGTAATTTGTCATGTATGTTAAGTGACGGGTAGAAAGGTGGCAGGTTATCATCATTTTGGTCTTGGACATGATAGCATAGATAAATAGTGGGATGTTCATCCTCAAGGTTGACTAAATTAGGAGCGAGAGGAGGCTACAATAGACTCTTAAAAGACTGTTTGTATGCTGGATTTTTTAATAATTCCAGTAGTGGGACTGGAATTTTGATTTTATTCAATTTAGATTTGAAACTCAAATAAATTAGAACTAATTCCTTATTTTATGCAGTAATTTTAATAATTGGAGTAGATTTTTGAGGTGGAGGAACCTCATTTACCTTGGCCTTCTGCTTAGCAGCTTGTTTATTTGAATCTGATTTTTGTTGAGGCTGTTGAACATGACCTTTGGATCTCAAAGGGTAGTTAAATTTTTGAACTTCTTGTTGCTTTTGATCATTTTGTGCATAAATTTGAGCATTCATATAATGAGAGAACAAACAAATTCTTGATCTATCTTCATAATGCTGCAATGTCAAACATGTTGACTGTGAAGTTTCTCCCACATGGTTTATTTCTTCATTTTCTTCCTCGTTTCCTTATTGTTCTTCTTCAGAAAAATTATTCAGAGACTGAATAGTTTGATCATTAGCATTCCTCCTTGGGCATTGTAGGATTTTTTGAGGATGAAAAGGTCTCCTTAAGGGAGCCTAATTTCTATTACCTTCGTTTTGATTGGCTCTAGCAGCTGGTTTATTTTCTATCTCTAATTTTGACATATTAGAGGCAAGTTCCTTGATCAAATTGGACATTTGATCAATATTTTCTTCTACTGAAAGAGACTTGGAAGAAGAGGGCTTTTCTTCTTTCATCTTCTTTTTGTCTTTTTCTTCATTTTCGTCCTCCATTTCTACTTTATTAGAAGCCACGAGATTAGACTACACTCCAATTGCATCCTCTTACATGCTTTTCATTGTCTATGCTTTCTAAGCCCTCAACCATAAGGCAAATTCATAATCTAAATCATTTGAAAAATTTATCATAGCTGTGGTTTCAGTGGGTTTAATTTCTTCAGGAATTTTCTGATAAATCTTATTAAACCTCTTAGTAAAATCAACTAATGACTCATCTTCTTTCTTGTTGATTATTCCAAATTTTGTAAGATAATAAAAATAGCCTTTCCTATCACCTCAATGCTTCACAAATATCTCTTCTAATGCATCAATTCCTGTTATTGAATTTGGAGCCAAAATTCTAAACCATTTTCGAGCTTCACCATCCAATCTCTGAACAAAGAGTCTTGTCCAGACATCTTCATGTTTAATATTTTGATTGTCATCATAACTATAGAAAGCCAATAAATTTTCTTCAGTAGAAACTCCTTCTCCCTCCCGAGTTTATTTTGGAAGATATTGAATTAATATCCTTGGGGAAGTGCATGCAAGGGTTGAGGTAGGACAGGTTGCACATACCTTATAGCCACTATCTATTGCATCCTTGTAAGGGCAGGCTGGGCCACATTTTGTTGATGTATAACTGATGTAGTTGTTTGAGAAATAGGAATTGCAATTGGTGAATTCTAATTCTGATTTAGGAGAGCAGAAAATTGGGGGTCTTGAGCTGATTTTTCAAGGTTTGGAATTGAGAAGAGTCGGTTTTCAAAAATATGAACATAGGATATCTTGACTTCTCATTCAGTAGAAGATTAAAAATCTAAAGTTGTCTCTTGAGAGGATGGAGTTAATTCGGCCTTATTTTGTTGACCAAGGAAATCAGCTACGTTAAAAGTAAGACCTTCAGGTATAGTCTATTCAAGTGGATGAGAGGAAGATGACCCAACAGCTAGATTTGGAGAAAAACGAAAATACTGTTGTTGAGGGGTAATAAGAGACTAGTATTCAGGATATGTCTGAAGGAAATTTAAAATAGTCTTGGAGTCTTCTTCAGTCAAAATATCCCTATCAATAAAAGGTGCAATAGCCAATACTTGTTATAATTCCCCTTCAATTAGAAAAAAATCTTCTGATTTCTTTTCAACATATAGAAATTTAGTTTCTTCCTCTTTGACTAGAAGAGTACTTAATTCAGATTTACTAGGTGACGAGTAAAAAAAAATGTTCATTTGAGCCAAGTTTAACAACATCCACTTTGTTTTCTAGGGGAGATGCTTCAAATTGAGGATTTTCAACATAATATTTTGAAACTAAAACCTATTTTGATTCTAAAGTAGATAGAGGTACCTTTTTTTTTGGAACGTACTTTTTGTGTACCTTCTTCACAGACTGAGATGTAGCTTCAACTGATCTCTTTTTTCCTTTATCATCTTTGATGATTTTCTCTGGGACAACAACTGCAGTCAAAGTTGGAGATCTCTGATTCGTCCTTCTAGAATGTGGTCTTGAAACCCCTCTTCCTCTTTGTGAAGTCACCAGGTGAAAAATTTTGCAGTCTTCTTCCGGTCACCCATTCTTGTTCACCATCAATAAATGATTATCAACGATTCATAACAATATACTTAGGAGAATACTTCGTTACAAGGCCTTCGTCTCCTGGCAGATGTACCAAAATATGTTTCCGCTAGAATCAGCACTTGGATTGCAAGCGTCTGACCAGGCACATCTGAAACTCTAAGGAAATTTTAATGTTTTTTTATGGGATTGGAAGATGGTATAAACTTTGATTTACTGAATAGATATTTCTATCAAATCCGCAATTCTATTAAATAAGGTATTGTAACTTGATGTGGTACCAAGGTGCAAGTTTGTAGTCTATGAGGAGAAGAAATTGTAATATGAGAGAAGAATCAGTAGGTCCGTAAAACAGAAATATAATGATTTAATAGAAATTCATAAAAGTAACATTTTGAAAACATTCCATTGAGAGAAAGCTATTTCTAGTCTGACAAGATTCTGACTGAAATATTATGAAGAATAACTATCATGAGTGATGCTCTTCCATTTTTATAACATATATTCTAGCAAGAATGCTCACTATGTGAGACTAACAAGAACTGATAAAACACATAAAATGCTTAAGAGACTAATAAAAACACATAACAGTATGATGATGTGCAAACTTGAACTAAAAGAAAGGAGACATGGAAACACAAGTAAAGTAGACAATACACACATCAAATTGGTAATAAGTCCTCAGTAGTATCATTCCATTTCATTCACAAAAAATATTACATCTCATATAAGTCAAAATTCTATAACCACCAACCAACCCTGAATTCATATCAATTTGGCATATATATACAAAATATGATAATGTCATCTTCCACAGAAAAAGCTAAATCTTTTTCAAAGAGTCATTACAACCTCGTGCAAGAGGCGAGGCTTATCCCTTAATCTTAATTACAAAGTGATACATTAAAAACAAGATAAACATCACGAAGGCATCATGAAGGTTTTCACTCTAAAATGTTTGTTTGAGGTGGTAATCTATTTGAAGACGACTCTTCTGTTTTAGTGTAACCAATATTCAGCAAAAAGTGTAAAAATAGTGGGAATGACATGGGGTTTTCTCCTATTAAATGTGCAAAATGGAAACCTGATATTTCAGAGAAGGTTGGATATAAGACACCTAGCAGCATCCATTGCAACTAAATAACGTCTCCATTTTATCTGTTTAATGTCACCATCATGATTCAAAACAAAAATTAGCCCATTTCCATCACATGTTGCTATTTCAAAATAATTTCTACTTTTGCAGAAAAGGTAGAAATAACCCGAAAACATGGAACATTTACCCAAAAAAATTTCTCCAAGTCAGCCATGTTGTTCATTCATTAAAGGTCCAAAATAGAAGAAAATATTCTTATGGCTTCTGCTTTAGTTACCCTTTTATCAGACCTCATTTTCTGTGCTTGGCTCTTTGACTGAGCTTTCTTCTTCCTTTCCATTTTGACTTTTGGGCTTTCTTAAATGTTGATAATTTCATCCCTCAGTTTAGGATTGGAAATCAGTTTGTTGTTTAGCCTGAGTTTGTTTCTTGGCTTGGTATGACCACTTTTGACATAGGGATTATGGATGAATTTGGACCTCTTTCCTCCATGTATAAATTTACTAGACTCTGCATCATCATCTTCTGACTCTGTGTAATCAGGATCACTAATGTCTTCAAATGAGGAATAGGAATGTATCTCATTTTTCTTCCTCTTCATGATCGAAGAACATATGAAGGATACTAATTTAGCCAAGGTGGGATTTTCTTCTATGGTAAGCTCTGTCATTTTCTGTTTTCCTTTCTTAAGAGAAAGAAAAAATTGTGAGAGGGTGGACTTAGTGAAAGATGTGCCATTGTTTGGCTGCACTTTATGAGAAGACTCAGGAATCTGACTTGAACATTTCATACCATGGTTGACTTCCACTAGTGATTAAACAGGCTTAGGTGCAAGAAGACCAGGTTTGAATTCTAGTGGTTCTTCTGCCATGAAAGGTTTCTTCTTAGGCTGGCTTCATGAAGAGGAGGCAATTTTTTCTTTATTCTTTGACATAGGCTTCTTAGGAGAAGATAGTTAACTATGTAAAACAGGGGCAACACTGGTTTTCTCATGGATGTATTTCTTCTTTAGCCTCCGTAAATTTCTTCTGGAATTAATAGTGCCAAACCCTTCCTCTCTTAAAAATCTATCCCAAGTAATTTTCTTCTTTCTGAGATTATAGAAAACTAAGATTTTAATCAGCCCTCTATGATACAAATTATGCAAGGAGTAGTTTGGAATTTTGTGAAGCTTGAGGGACATTTAAAGCAAATATTTTAACAAAAAATAGGGTAGGTTCAAATATTTTTCTCCTAGGATGTGGGCCATGAATCTCAGCTGATAACGATGAACAGAAGAAACCTCCCTTCACATGTGATATATTTCTGTATTGATGTAATAACATTCTGCCACTCGGCTTTAAAACAAGAAATGTGAGTAGTTGAATTCCATCTCATATGAGAATATCCAGGCTTAAGGTAAGAACTTACTTCTTGACGCAGTGATTTTCTTTTAAACCAACGCTTACCGGTTGTAGAATATTGGGTTGCACGGGCTATGATAGCCTTAGAAATGTTGAATGTTTTGCTACCTAACTTGACCTTTTTGCCATCGAAAGACTCATTTAAAGCTTGAGCCAGTGCCACGTTCTCCCCAGAAAAATTATGGACTAATTTATACTAACCTATAGATTTGAATTTTGAATTTTCCCATGCATATATAAAGCTTATGTTAGCAGGCTCTGACCTATTTAGCTTTCTTCCTTTCCCCATTCTCCAGCAGTTAAACTGCTTACGAATACAACTGTTGAACTCTAGTTGCAATGTTGTCCATGAAACCTGAGACCAATTGTTGGAGGATTAGTTTTTTTTTACCTATGTCATACACAGAGGCCTCAGGTTGAGTGATCACTGAACTCTGTTCTTTAAGTTCATGCCTGCAATTATGACAAGGAAAAATGAGATGTTTTTTTAATTATTCAAAAGCTAGTGCCAAGTCATCCCACTAAGCTTCACAAATCCAATTTATCATTACAAGTGGTTTCTCCCTTGTATAAATCTTAATGCAACATGAAACTAAATTTAACATGCATTACATATGAAACGGTGGTTCTTGGGCCCCAAAACTGGTTGACCAATCGGAAGCAATCGAAAATCGGTTGCCCATAAATTTAACTTTACAGTGATAATGACTGAACCATAAACTATGTGATTTTTGAAATCGCGCTAGTGTTCTATGCCGACATGTGCCCATCGCCTCATCGCATTGAAAATCACTTCACATACCACGTGATGGCCTTAATGCTAAAATTTTAAAAATAATATTTGCGAAGTCGCTCCATCTGTGATTTAATCTCAATCGTCGGTTTCTTCCCTTTCAGATTTTTAATTGGATCATGGTCGTCCGCTCATCTTGCACATGGTTCTTCTTCGTTACTTAATTCCTTACTCTAATTACTGGCAAGTTTCCTTTAAATATTCTCTGCTTCTCTTCTGTGGATCTCCCTCTCTATTTGTCAATATGTTTTCTTTAGGCAACGCTTTGATTTTAAAGAACTATGGTTTCCACGAAGCCTTAATTTGCCTACTTTCAAAAATTGATTACCTGTTTACCTATAGCCTATTTTTTGAGATAACCAAAATATTCAGTGAAATAGATTTTATTTTCACTGTGTGGATGATATGACTTTCATTTCTCAGAAATAGTTTCCTTTTACTGCGTTACTATTTTGACAATGAATTTTAAACAAAGGTCGCTATTATTCCAGACCAAATG
The DNA here is from genome assembly GCA_034641835.2 of Pinus albicaulis. Classification (NCBI taxonomy): domain Eukaryota; kingdom Viridiplantae; phylum Streptophyta; class Pinopsida; order Pinales; family Pinaceae; genus Pinus; species Pinus albicaulis. Next base: position 743,135,674 of record CM076577.1, read on the forward strand.
ACTACAAATTTATTACCAAAAATCAACTAACCTTCAACACTAACATAAGTCAAAATAGAGAATTTAACTTATTTTAGGACTGTAAAACACTACCACACCTATTCACTTAAAAATACCTTGATGTTGGGACTCTTTTTTAACTTTTATTGGAAATGACTCAAACTTTCGACATGGACTAGGACACAATAAAAATTTTAAAACAATGATACAATGGCGATTACACAATTAAAATTTCCAGTGCTAACAATCCCTATGAAGAAATTAATCCTATGTTCTTCTGGAATGTCAGTTACCCTTATATTCAATTTTTGGAAGTCCTCAATGTCCTCCACCACCGCACCCTTTTTTTTTTAGATTTAGCAGTTGGATAAAAAAGGTGTTTCTCTTTGTATCCTCATAATGTGTTATCATTTCCTCCGTAAAAATTGATCAAGTGACTATTTTTTTAAGGGAGAAAAGGCTTCGATACCATACAAATGTATTTTTTTCTAAATATAAAGTTGAAATGCATAGCTTTTGTGTGTTTTGCACATTATTGAGATCAAAATATTGCTTCATCTGTAGTATCCATGTTATGGGATCCTTGCCATCAAACTTCTTCATATCAATATTTGGAATATGGTGGGTTTTCCATCCAAAATTTGAGTTTATGAAATAACGATTAACATTTATTTTTCTCTCATCATGAGTTTCCTCTAGTATATTTTTTCCATTAGGAATCATTTCTTGTATCAATTTTGTCAAACCTTCCTTCGAACCTTTCATGTCTTCCTTCGAACCTTCCATTTTTTCTTCCCATACCATCTATATTCTCTTACATGCCTTCCTTCAAAACATCCATATTAGCTTCCCCACCTTTCTTCAAACCATCCATATTAGCCTCCACACCTTTCCTCAAAACTTCCATTTCATTTTTTGTTGCTCTTTGCAAGAGTGAAATTTGGTGCACTTCCTCCTATAATTTTGATATATCGTGTTGCAATTCTTCGTCTTCATGAGTCATAGTAGAGTAATCTAAGGGCTTGATGGGTGTTAAATTATTTTTTTGGGGAATTTTAGAACCCAATATTGATATCTATGATTCAATATGCCCTTTAAATCATTTCAAGCTGATTCTTCAAAGAAGACTTACGCAATTTGAAAACAAAATACACACCCTTTTATTTCTTTTAAGGAGCTCGATATTGAAACTGAATTATCTCTATAATTTCGCATCTTCAATATCTAATTTTTTTATTGTAGTATCCCTCTAAATATTCATTAAAATTCCACAATGATGACCTGATTTGGATGCTTCAAGACAAAGCTAGCCACAAGCTCCCACAATGACCTAATTATGGATTGGTTCAGTAGAGTGCACTTTCACAGTGTGCCACGTGTTACTATCTCCTCCTTTGGCTCCAAAATTGATACAAACGAAACAACATCCCATGTATTTTAGGCCACTTTTTACATAATTCCAATCTGATTCTTAGAGAGATAGTTATGACAATTTTACCAAGGTCACCTCTTTTAGATGAATTTCGGGAGCCTGCACAAACCCTAACTTTCATAGATCGTATCTCTGCAAATATTGTGAATGAGTTTCTGAAATGTTTACATGAAGTTCCTAAGGATTTCTACTTCGTGTGATAAAAATTTCAGCTTCCGAACCTTTATATAAAACAAGTTATAGAAAAAAATCCATGATGCATTTTTTGGAAGAGTGAAACACTAGAATCCAAAGATATGATACTAAATGTTATGAAATTAGTTCCAAAAATAGAAGAAAAGAGAGATCAACGCCTTATAAATAAGGCACTTTGAGGGGACAACCTCATTTACATTACAAAATGAACAATTATTGGATGATACAAATGAAGAAACCTCCTTCTATATATAAGAGTCCATGAGGTCACAATATAATCTTAGCCGACCTAAAAATAATATTGTAAGGGCACAATAATAACAATATGGGGGTTACAAGGGTACAACAATAACAATAAGGGGGTTACACTAACAAAAATAAGGTACTACACTATTAATCTAGGGACCTATCATTTCACCTTCGCTAACCTTGTTAAAGCATCACATAGTAATGGATTCACCCGAAGGGTGGAATTATACCTCAAGCATATGTTATCCTCCTCAATACTGTTAAACAATAAAGAGGTATTGGTCAGAAATGACTGGGGAAAATTGCAAAGGGCTAAAACACTTTATGGTACCAATTTTCTCTTTAACATGACACTTATTCACTTCATCTTTGTGACTTTTTGGCTAGGTTATATGCTTGATGGTCTATCATACTTATGGTATATCACACCATCCATCACTTCAGTTTTTGGTCAATGTTGCCAACTCATTCACTGTCGCTGATATGTTCAAGAGAAGTCACTGAGTCATTCCTCATCCTTTGCAATACTCATAAACCTTCATTTCATGACCGCCATCCCTAAACATTGCTTCATCAGTTACATTCTATCTCTAAAATCGTTAATCTCGTTTCATGTCATTGATGGGGGATATATCAAGGCCCTCCTGTGATGAGTCACTTCCTGTCGACATCAGCTCATCATTCATGAATTTGACTTAGAAACAACCTTTCAGTAACTTAGAGCTTGCATACATCAATGCCAAGTATCTCGTTTTTAGTGATAGGTTGACATGAAAGGCCTTTGACCGAAATAATTTGTATGGTGTTCGACATCAAATCATCTATTCACACCATGCAGAATGTAGTGCAGTACCTTGAGAGCCATTATCATCAACAATGGTTTCTCTCGCATCTGTTAATGAATTACATCATTATCTAGTAATCAGATGGTGTCTTCACATGTTCAACTCCAGATCACATATTCGCATGGTTAGAATTGTACTTAATCGATCGTGTGAACAATATAGAAGACCCTAAATGTAGTTTCATCCATCCAGGTTGCGATTTCCAGAGTAGTACTAAATCATTAGTACGATGGTCTTTACACAGATGGTCATCCTATGATGGGTCTATATCTGTAGACGACTTTATGATGTTATGATAGTTTATGCACTGAGTATGGGTATTCCTCCCTCAGAAATTCATGTCCAAAATGAAAACATATCATGATGTAATGTATTGTAAATGATGTAGGTCACTGTCTACTTAAGATCCTACTCATAACATCGTAAATCATATCAATCAAAATTATCACTTTTGAATTCATGCTTTAGGGGGCAGTTGTTACAGGTCAATTCGGGCATCACTCCCAAAACCCAAATCAGTATCAATTAGTATCTATCGTACTCTAAATTAGTTGCTACATTCCCTAAACAAGTCATCCCATTGATGGTTTTCCTTCATGAAATTTTCACTGCTTAGATTCCAGCTGAAGTGTTCCATTGAGCCATAAACACACCCCCAGACTGTAGTAAGTGCTTTGTAGAGCATCTACTCCCATGAAAACCTATGTTGCAGAGCATCTAGGCCCACTTTTGAGTGTGTTGGTCAAATGGGAGCGAATTTTTCATTGGATTCTGGGAATCTTCCCACCCTTTAGTTGCTTCTGGAAGTTGTTCCAGCTATCACATCATCTCATAACTTTGAATATGGACACCATGGAGCCTTTGAAGCTCTTATCCTCCTATTACCATGAACAAATAGACCTATTCATCCATTTTTGGAAAATCCATTCAATGATTCATTAATTTCAAACTATCTTCATCCACTTATAAATTGAGAATTGATCATAGTGCAAAGGGGAGAAAGAATTTGTATTAGTAGCATTATGGTGGTGAGATCACAACTCTTGGAGGTGTCTTTTGCATGTAATTTTATGCTGCTAAAGTGATGATGCTGGTGTGATGAGGATGGGACTGAAGTTGGAGCGAGTTGGCATCAAGTCAATCCAACAAGATGTAACTTCTCCTTCTACTTCGTAATAAATACATTTTTTCCTTTCCTAATACATGTGTCAATGATTTGATATGTGCATTTACAAATGCAATCGATTAAATTTGTTTAACATGAATATATCATATGCCTTTATGTAATTTTTTGTCTTCTGTTTTCCATTGCAAGTACCAATCAAGAGAGTTCATTTCGATTAAGAGCGATGGGATGACAAAGGGAGGCGAGGAAAAGTGAACGGATTACGAGTAGGTTTTATTCCCTTATATATTCATTTTTAAGGAAAAGGTTAAATATATTTCTTTCTGTTGTTCTAAGTGTGACCACCACACTTAGGGAAAGCATACTTATTCGTAGGTTTTATTTATGAAAAACATGTATAAATAAATATATGTTATTTTTCTAAATTTTAATCACAAATTCACTCTAAAAACATGAAACTAATAACTTTTGAAAATACAAATATAAACCCATATATTAATGAAAGTATAGGGTTAGGTAATGACAATGTGATGAAACGATGTAATAAAATGAGGATGGAAGGTGAAAGTGGAGTGAAAGTGAATGTTAATTCGGTGGCCCAACATACCCCCCAACTAAAGTGGTTGCATGTCGACATGCAACTATTACATTGACTTTTTTTATTTTCTTGTACTTGTCTTGATTTTGAATAACCCTTGGTTGTATCACTTCTTGTTTTCATTTTTTGACTCATAACATTTGGTAGTTTCATTTATTTTGCAAAGTATTCATTAGATAGCAACATATTTGTTTGGTTGGTTCTAGTGTGGCAAGCAAAATTTGATTAGTATTGGTTCTTGTGTAACAATATTTTTTTTATTCTTTTTTCATCCAAATACCTTGAAGAAATTGAGAATTCATCTTTTTACTTATCCATCTAATATGGGCTCATCAATTTGCAAAACATATAATCTCTTGGAATGCAATAATAGTTTATTGGGAAAAGTATGTTGGTTAGAATCGAATGAAATGAAGCGATATGAAAGGTAAACATGAATGGATATCCCTTCCCCCCAACTAAATAGGTTTTTATTTTTTGTGAAATGAGAAAGGGAATGTGGTGAGGAATTTTCTAAAAATTATAATTTCAAAATTTAAGGAATCACTTGGTTAAAATTTAGAAGATAACATACCTTTACTTACCTAAGAAGTAGATGAATTTTTTATATGTAGAAAAATGCAGATCCTACTGGATCATGGAATGTGAAGTACAAGGTGTTGATCTTCTTATTTGTTTCATAAGTGATGGATGAAATCTTGCAAGTGAATTCTTTATTTTTGCTACTAAATTTGTTGCACCTGCCACAAAATTTTGAATGGCGATGAACCTTATATTCTTCATAGCATTCCCACACATTGGAATAATTTTTATCTATGTGAATGGATGTGTTGATTTCAAAAATAAAAAGAAACTGTTGGATTAATCACCATTAATGAATACCATTAACCAAAACGAGACTACTCACCATTGATGTTAATGAGAGTCATGATTCCTAAGTACATCTTAGGTACGAATAGATGTGTCAAAGTCGAGCCACCCAAAAGATCCGACAAATAGGGGACACAAATGTATCCCCACTATTTATTAGTGAGAAATTTCCATTAAGGCATGAAAGCCTCATCGTACTTGAAATATCTCCAGTCTTGATCCCAGATGATGTATTGGAGTCAATGGGTAAAAACTTGTCAGAAGGAAGGCTTTAATAAATCCTCCATCATCTAACATGAGTGTACAATAGTATTTTGAAGGGCTATGGATGAAAGATTTGCATTGGAGAAAGGTTTTTTGGACATGAATGAAAATGAAAATTGGGTGAATTAGCTTTGTAAGGGAGCTGAAATGAATTTATTTTTGGGAAGGGTGAGTGAAAATGATGCAGGAAAGTATGAAAATTGTGAAGGGGAATGATTTTTTTTTTTTTTTGTAATAGGGAGGTGGACAATTATGGATCGACTCCATGCTTGGAATAAGTAGCATTGGTAAAATTTATATTTTTTTTAGCAGCTGTGGTGTAATGAATCTAATTTGGCATGAAATGATTATGATCCTCTAAAAGAAACTTGGTTTTCTCGTGCATATAGTGATCTTCTTTCATCGTGTCCTGGAGCCTGCAAAAACAAAGAACTTTTCTACAATAAAATATAAGACTATCGAGAGAGAGAGGTGATTAGTCCCTCTTCATCTTGATATATATAAAAAAAAATCAAAAATAGTACTAATAAAACAAATTCAAGAGACAAATTCAAGAAAATTAAATGCACTTTTACCTGTTTCGAAAGCAGCACCTTGGACTACCCGTTGGTGTTTTGTTGGTAACTTCTTCATTTTTTTTACTATTTCAAATGTTGATGAAAAATCTCTCATCACATATATCTGATCGAGATATTTCCAACGACTTTTCAATCATCGAAAATTGATGTCGTATGAAAGAGTTATGAGTGTTTGAAGTATTTTTTTTTTTATGAAAAAGCCACCGAATTGCATCATTTCTGTAGCTAATGATATCCTTTTCAGCGATAAAATTATGATGATTCTCTAGCTATGATTATGTTTTGAAATTTCAGTGGAAAAATGGCAGATAGTTATGCCAATGTATGAATGTGTCATAAATTATTATTAAATACATAATATCTGCTCTACTAACACTAACAAACTAACAAACACCAAAGAATAAGACACTTAACCATCCTGATTTAATTCACAAAAATTCGATTCATAATTAATTACAAAAAATATTCCAAACAAAAAAATTGTGCCTAAAATTAGAATGAATCAACTGCTATGTCAACAACGTGTTTTACACCGAGAAGTTTTATTCAATTAAAACTCTTCCACTGTCCCAAAAAAGACTACGCATCAATTATTATAGCCACTTGGAGTTGTTTATTCCAATTTGAAATCTTCCATTTCCTCTAGCTAGAACCGTCGACCAAACAATGTACAAATCATTGTTTATCATTGTAGTGGAGTTCAGTTTAATTCAATGAGAATAACAAAAAAATAATTTATTTTTTTTCAGGTTTAAAGGTCGAAGTTGAGACTTGGATCCAACATTTCATAGCCGCATAACACTGTTTGGACCATACGCTCATTTTTTCAAAGCCGTAATCAACAATACATTTCTCTCTTTTGTTTGTTTGTTTATATATATATATATGTAATGTTATATTTTAACTATGGCAATGGATTTTTATGCTCATTTGGCTTTATATGCCGTTTTTTTTTTGTGTTTGTTTTATTGTACTTTTTATTTTTAATGTTATATTTTTTTGTGTATTTTTTTTCTAATGGTTTAATTTTCAGTTATTTTATCTTTTATGCATGTATCTGGGGTTCTATACATTTCGTTTTGGGTTTTGGTTTTGTTTTTATTATGATGGTATTAACCTATGTACATGAGTTATTCATCCGCCTTTTTATTTTAATTTGTTTTGTTTTGTTATAGTATTTAATTTTTTATATTTTTGTTTTTTTCATGGGTGGTCCGGTCTACGACATTTAAGTTTGATGGTGTTTTGAATTTTTTTATTATTTGGTTTTATTTAATGTTTTATTCATTATTTGTTTTAATATTCTATTTTTTTTATGCGTTTTGTTTTTATTTTATTTAATAAAGAGAAAAAAAAATGAAAAAAATTATTAGGTTTTTTTTTCTTTATTTTTTCAATAAAGAAAAATAATTTGTTCTAGCAAATTTTGAGAAAGATCTATTTAAGTTGGAGATCAAAATTTGAAATTTTTAATTTTTTTTTAATGAAGAGTAAATTTAGATTTCTTAGCCAATTTTTTTTAGATCTATGAATTTTATTACAAAATTTAATTTCAAGGTTAAATTATCTAATTTTCCTGTCTGGTCACACAAGGCGCAAGAAGAAAGCATACTTAGAAGTTTCATCAATGCATTTAAAAATTCATCAATAAGAATTGATTTTAAACCTTCAAATTCAGTGTTTCAAGCTTCATGTTTTCCATAGAAAACAACACTGCCACTTTTCTCTAAACATTCTTGTTATTGTGATTTTTCCTGCAAATTGTTAGAGGGAGTGGCTCTTACTGCACCACTAAAAATTGAATAAAACTTAGAAAACTAACTATTTCCAAGCTCGGGTTTATTTATGATTCTAAAAATTGATTAAAATTCTAAATGAATCAAAATGTTTTTATTATTATTATTTAAGTATAGTAGAAAACTAATTACAATTTAGACTTCAAACTGATTTCTACATGAGAATTAACTATGTATCTAATGAAAAATGAAAGTGCATGAAAAATGAAATTGCATGAAAAATAAATAAATAACTAAAATAAATGAAATTGTATGAAAAAATGAAAATGCAGATAAAAAGAAAAATAAAATATGAAATGTCATTCTAAATTGAAAACTAATCCTTATGTACACCTCTCTGGCAACGGCACCAAAATGTTGGGGTAATTTAATTACTTAAATTCCTTTCCATAAATTTTCAACCCACGGGTTCGTGGACTTGAGAGGGGCACATGCATTATATGTACTAGAGATCGGTTTCCAATTTCGAAAGAGAAGTTTTAATCTATCAAATGAAAAACGACAATCGTCATGAAAATAAATCTAATTTACAAAGCAGTAAATCACGCCACACTTTTGGAATTAAAAATCACACTTGCACTATGAAAGAAAATCACACCACACTTGTTGAATTAAAACACACTTGCGATAATTGAAAGCACACATTTGCAGAAATGAAATAACTAAGCTAATCACACTTGCCGAATTGGCCAAATAACTTAAAGCACTCTTGCAAGAATGGAAATGCACACTTGTGAAATTGAAATGATTAATATAAAACACTCTTGGGGGAATTGAAATGCACACTTGCATGAAATTGAAATTTCATAATGAAAATAAATTGCAGAAATGAAAAAAAACTAGTCTAAGTTACCTCTACACAAGTATGCAAGTTGTGGTTGATGGGGGCCCTCCATTCCTTAGCAGCATACGAACACCATAATGACATGGGAAAAATGGCACACTCAAAACGACTATGTATAAATGAAATAATATTTACATAAATCTCCAAATAAACCTCTAACTACATACTCAAACTCTATGCTATAATCATACTAATATCTATCTCATTACATGATCATTTCACATCTATTCTGAACTTCCCAAATTTACATTAAAAAGTTCTAGATTACAAAGGAAAGGAGAATGCTCTCCTATTTATACAAAAACTTAATAAACTACGTCATTAATGGAGATCCACCATTCTCTCCTTACATCCATAAAATTTTCAACCAATTAGCTAATTATAAGTTACATATCCCTTTATTCATGATTCTCCTCCATGAGATATGGTTGATCCCCATCCAAATCTCCTCCAAATCTTGAAGAGAATTAGAAATTGAGCCTTGGAAGTGACATAAGGATGTATTGGAAACTTCCTAATCACCTGCACATGTCACCAAACTCATTCCACCTTTAGGTATAAATAAATATATGTTATTTTTCTAACTTTTAATCACAAATTAACTCTAAATAAATGAAACTGATAACTTTGGAAAATGAAAATATAAACCCATATAGTAATGAAAGTATAGGGTTAGGTAATGAAAATGTGATGAAATGAGGTAATAAAATGAGGATGGAAGGTGAAAGTGGAGTGAAATTGAATGTTAATTTGGCGGCCCAGAAATTACGTTTTTAGAACTCATCACAGAAAACTAAACCTTTCACTTGTGAATGTTGGAAAAATGAAGGGACTTTTTAACTCTAGCAAGAACTTTATAGTTCTAATTATCAAACCCAAGAACGATGTTGATAATAAATGCTTTGAAGGTTGTGATTCAAAGTTGAAATCTCATTTGGTTGAGATTGTTAACGAGTCTAACGAGATGTTTCAAGAGCCTAATGGATTCCCTCCCAAAAGAGGAATCCAAAATGAAATCCAATTGCAGCAAGATTGTACTCTTCCTAACATTGGCATGTAAAGGATGTAAGTGATGGAAAATGCAAAAATTAAAAAACAAATCCAAGATTTTCTTGATAAGGGGATCATCCAAACAAGTACATTGCCATGCGGTTCAACTATTGTTTTAGTTCGAAAGAAATATGGAACATGGGGCATGTGAGTGGACTTCCGTGCAGTGAAAAAGATTACAGTAAAGAACTGTTACCCTATTCCTATAATCAATTATTTACTTGGTCAATTATAATATGTTTTGTATTTCACTAAATTAGATTTGAGGAGTGGCTATCATCAAATTAGGATTGTTGAAGGAGAAATATAGAAGACAACATCAAAAAAAAAAGGTTTGTTATGCACTTTAGGCATTGTAATATTTCTCCTTATACCTTCATGCATGTAATGAATGATGTTTTAAGAAATTTTATAGATGACTTTTTGAGATTATACTTAGATGAAATATTAATTATTAGCAAGTCCTTTGAAGACCATGTCATGCATGTTAGGAGAGTGTTATATGTATTCAAGAAAGAATAATTGTTTTTAAATATGTCAAAATGTGAATTAGGAAAAAATTCTTTAGTCTACTTGGGTCATATTGTTGGACGAGGTGAGTTGAAAATAGATCCCTCCAAGGTTAATGTCATTTTGAATTGGCCAAAACCAAAAACAATGACAGAGGTTATAAGTTTTTTGGGACCGTCCCAATATTGGAGAAAGTTTATTTCTAACTTTTCTTCTATCACAGCTCCATTGCATTCATTGACAAGTGTGAAGAAGTTTTTTTAGTGGGGTAGAACATAACAAAATTAATTTTATGCATTGAAGGAAAATATCATTTCAGCTCCTATACTTGCACTTCGTTACTTGAGACAATCATTTGAGATACAAACTGATGCAAGCGACTATGCCATGGGCGTAGTCCTAATGCAACATGGTAAGCCCATATGTTTCCATTCAAAAACTTTTAATGGTGCAATGATTAACTATCCTACATATGAAAAGGAATTATATGCATTGGTGAAAAGTGTGAAAAGGTGGAAACATTACCTCATGAGTAAGGAAAGAATCATTCACATGGATCATGAGCCACTGCAATACCTGCAATCACAAAAAAAGTTGCAGCAAGCGAGACACCTCATATGGATGGGATTTCTTCAACAATTCCACTTGATGATAAGGTATAAAAAATGTATATATAATAAGGTTTTTTATATGATTTTTAGACCAATTTTTAGTGCATCAATTATTCTTAAGCATAAATTTTTCATGCATGAAAGTTATTTTGAGTAATATGATTTAGATAGTGATTTCAAATATGTATATGTGACTTTGTGTCAAGGTAACCAAGTTGAGGAATTGGATTATCATGTGCAGGATAACTTATTGTACCATCTTGTAAAGCTTTGTATTCCATGGGGAGAGAGAGTAAAAATCATAAGGGAAGTGCATTCTTCTCTTATTGCTAGTCATTTCAGTGCAAGTAACACAATGGCACAATTATAGAGGTATTGTTACTGGCCTTGTATGCTTGAAAGTGTGTCACGATTTGTAATTGGATAATCATTATGTGTTGTTAGTAAGCATAGAAATAGAAAGTTTGGATTTTATACACCACTTTAAATACCTTCTCTCCCTTGGGAGAGTGTGTCTATGGATCTTGTAGGTGGTCTACCTATGTCTAGGGGAGGACATGATTATCTTTATGTAGTTGTGGATAGATTCAGGAAAATGTGTATTTTGATGCTTTGTAAAATCATGTTGCAGTTGACTAGGCTTATTAGCTATTATTTCATAATGTATTGGTACATTTTGGATTTCCCACATGCATTTTTAGTGATCAATATTCTCACTTTGCTGATAAATTTTGGTCAAGATTGTGGGGACTCATGGACACCAAATTGAAAAATATTACGTCATTCCATCCATAATCAGATGGCCAAATAGAGGTGGTGAACATAATTGTGATACATATTATTTGAGGTTATTGAAGCAAGAAATCTAAGTTTTGGGATGAAAATTTTCACTATATTTAGCATTCTTACAACCAGGCCAAGCATTCATCGACTCAAACATCACCATTTTAGGCATGCTTGGGATAATTGCCCAAAACTCCTTTAGATTTTATCTTTAGGAAGGATGTTGATATTGATGGTCGTAGTGACATAGACAAAACCAAAATATTCATCAAACAAGTTCAATTGGTACATCAAATAGTTCAAGAACAACTAGAGAAGATTCATGTCAAGTGCAAGACAAGACATGATAAGCATCGTGTGGATCACAGTTTCCAAGTCCCTGATGAATTTTGGATTCACATTAGCGAAGAGAGACTCCAAGGAAAAGGTAAAAAGTTGAAACCAATTCGATATGGTCCATTCAGAGTTTTGGAAAATATTGGTAATAATTCCTTCGAGTTGGATATTTCTTCATATATGAAACTTTATTTAGTTGTTAATGTTTAGAATTTAAGTTTGTATGAGCCCTCTTTGATTGAAGATCAAGGAGAGAATGTTCATATTCCTTCAATTGAATATTTATCCCTTGAATATCTTAGAGAATTGCAGCAAGACACCATCCTTGAAAGGAAACCAAGGACTTCAAAACGAGGGAGCATGGATTACCTTCACGTGGGTCTCAAGGGAACAAATACAGGCAATGCCAAATGTATTGATATTAGAAGGGTGAGGGAATTTTACCCTCATTTTTTTGTTAACTGAAATTGATATTTTGGGGTCTAAAAGCTTCCAGTGGGGAGGAATGATCTAGTGTATGAATAAAATGTTCAAAATTAAAAGTTCTCATATTGGCTCGGAAGTAGCACCAAAGTAAATATCTCGTCACCCTGAATCCAACGCAACTTGTTTCACTCAAAACCGACATCATATGCTCTCGATATCGCATTCTGATCAGTTTGGCAAGCAACTAAACATTTTAAAATGAGTTTGTACAAATGCCCAATCATCAGTCCGTACAGTGATTGGGAAATGATTGGGCAGGATGACTATGCCTCCCATCGACCAATCGGATGATAAAAAGTTGCATGTGATTATTGGTGTGATTTGGTGGTTTTATATTGGTTCGAATTGCATTAGTGTGGGCCAGTTAGGAGTTTCCACGTGGTCCAATCCCTGACTTCCATGCGACCTCCGAATAGTCGTGAAAAATTTTGGTTGGAGGTCGAACTATCTCCATGGGAATCGAAACCACAACCTACAGCCTTCTAGCAGAGCCCTCCACCTTCCTTCCTGTTTTATTTCTTCACCACTATGGGTCATAACTCCTATATAAATACTTATGGTGGAGTCGTTGGGGATCGGGACCGGGGTTAACCATAGACACTGGTCCATCCAAACACACTACGTTGCGGGAATATGGGGTTCGGGGTTAACCCTGGACCTAACCATATATTAAACACAATATGCAATGTCGTGAACCATATGAAAACCAACGGGGTATACAAATTTTTTGAAATATATATTAAATCCATCAACCTAAATTCTGGAGCAATGGTTGTAACATGTTTTGACATGTGAAGAGGCTTGGATATTGGTGGTTAGATTAAATTTTGGTGGATTCAACATGCTTTAACCTCTAGAGGGTTAGACATATCCCATTCCATGGTTGGTAAACAATTTGATTTTTTGGTTAAATTTTGGCAGATGAGAGCAGAACCTCCCTTCAGCAAGGTTCACACAAACCTAGCTACGATGGACTTAAAATGTTAGGTCCCTATATTACTAGTATATTCCCTTATTATTGTTAGTGTAACGCCCTTATTGTTATTGTTTTATTCCTATAACCCCAATATTGTTATTATTGTGCCCTTACGTTATTATTGTTAGGTTAGCTAGGATTATATTGTGATCCCATGGACTCCTATATATAGAAGGAGGTTTTGTCATTTGTATCATCGAAGAATTTTTTATTCATGTAATGTAAATAAGGTTTCCCCCTCGAAGTGGCTTATTTCTAAGGCGTTGATATCTCGTCTCTTTTATTTATAGAGTTGGTTTCATAACATTTGGTATCAGAGCTTTGGATTCTAGTGTTTTGCTACTCCAAATAGGTCATCGTGGAATTTTCTCTATAACATTTTTTCTACGAAGGTTCAGAAGTTGAAATTTTACAATGTGAAGTCAAAATCTTCAGGAACGTCGTTTAAAAATTGCAGATGTTGGTTCGAAATATTTTCAGAAGATATCATATTTTCAGGCTCCTAAAATTCATCTAAACAAGTCATAGTGGAATTTTCGCTATAATTTTTTTTCTACGAAGGTTCATTAGCTGAATTTTTTTACAGAGTGAAGCCAAAATCCTGAGGAATGTCATGTAAAAATTTCTCATATTGTTTCACAATATTATCGGAGATATGATCTGTGGAAGTTAGGGTTTCTTCAGGGTCCAGAATTTCATCTCAAAGAGGTGACCGTGGAAAAATCATCATAACTCTCTCTCTAAGCATCGGATTGGAATTTTGTAAGATGTTTTCGTAAGTGAAAAGATTGTAATTTCCTATGGATCAATTTCAAAGCTGAAGGAGGAAATAGTGACACATGGAATGACGTACAAATTTGCTCTACTGAACTAGTCCATAATTAGGTCATTATGGGAGATTGGGCATTAATTTTCTTTGAAGAATCCAAATCAGGTCAGACCTATGGCATTCAAAATAAGATTCAAAGGGCTACTATAGAGCTGAATTTTATATATTGAGTATCCAAAAGCACATATATAATTCAGTTTCAATATAGATCTCTTCAAAAGAAAGAAAAAGGTGTGTATTTTTTTTGAATTGCATAAGTCTTGTTTGAAAAATCAGTTTGAGTTGATTCCAAGGGAATATTGTAGAATAGATATTAGTATTGTGTTCTAAAATTCACCCTAAAAAGAATTCAACACCAAATAAGCCTTCAGAAGGGTCTGTTATGACTCATGAAGATGTAGAATGATAACATGATATATCAAAAGTACAAGACCAAGTGCACCAAATTTCACTCTCACAAAGAGCAACAAAAAATGAAATGGAAGTTCTGAAGAAAGGCGTGGAAGCTAAGATGGATGGTTTGAAGAAATGAATAGAAGATAAGATGGATGGGATTGAAGCTGGCATGGAAGCTAAGATGGATGACATGGAAGCTAAGATCAATGATAAACTTAAAGACAACATGGAAAACATGAAGAATTATCTAAAAGCAGACATGTAAGGTTTGAAAAAGTTGATACAACAAATGTTTCCTAATGGAAAAAAGATATTAGAGGAAAATCGTGATGAGAAAAAAATAAATGTTAATTGGGATTTCATAAACTCTAACGTTGGATGTAAGAACCACCATATTCCAAAGACGGATATGAGGAAGTTTAATGGCAAGGGTCCCGTAACATGGATACTATATATGGAGCAATATTTTGATCTAAATAATGTGAAAACACACACAAAAGGTACGCATTGCAACTTTAGATTTAGAACAAAATACATTTGTATGGTATCAATGGCCTTTCTCCCGTAAAAAAATTGTCACTTGGTCAATTTTTACAAAGGAAATGATAGCACATTATGAGGATACAAAGAGCAACACCTTATTTAGCCAATTGATAAATCTCAAACAAAATGGTTTAGTGGTGGAGCACATTGATGAGTTCCAGAAATTGAATATAATGGTAACTGATATTCCATAGGAACACATGATTTATGTTTTCATAGGGCCTTTAATAATATCCAACATGAAGTTCATGTTTGGGAACCTGTTTCATTGGAGAAGGCATTCAAGTTGGAAAGAAAAGTTGAATGTAAACTTTTGGCGACAAGGAAGCCTACCACTCACATATATAAAGATGGAAGTGTTGCTACTCTTAGACTTCCACAACCTACAAGGTTGACACCACAACAATTTGAAGAAAAAAGAGAAAATGAGCTTTGCTACAATTGTGATAGAAAATGCACTAAAGGTCATAAGTGTGCTGAGAAGAAATCATTTTACATAGATTGTGAAGAGGAGGAAGAAAATGAACACGAAACTTAAAAAGAAGAGGATATACACCAGGAACCAACCCTAGAAGAAGGAGAAATGGGTCTGACCATATCATGTAATGCATTGGCATGAATTACCACTCCTCAAAATCTCAATATAGAAGGACATATCAAGAAGAAAAAGGTAATAGTGTTGATTTATTTGGTTAGTACCCATAATTTTATTCATTGTAAGGTAGCCAAGGAATTGAATTTTTTCCTATACCCAGCACAATAATAACAAGTTATGGTTGCAAATGGAGGAACTATAAATTTTTGTGGAAAATTCCATAATATCAAGCTAAGAATGGGAGAATATGTATTGAATAGTCCAATAATTTCCATTCCAATGGGAGGTGCTAATGTTGTACTAGGAGTACAATGGTTATAATATTTGGGTACGGTTTCTTTTGGTTTTCAAGAAATTTTCTTGAAATTTTTTACGGAATGAAAGGAAATTGAATTATGGGGTATTGCAAGGAAGCCAGGAAAGATAATAAGCTCTAATGTCATGACAAATATTCTTAAGAAATAAAAATGAGTCATAATTGCACAATTATGCTCACTAGAAGTTCCAACATCAAAATCATTTATTTCTCCAGATCTCCAAAAATTCTTGGACAATCATTCCAAGGTGTTTGAAACTCCCGAAGAAATCCCACCTATTCATGATCATTATCGTGCTATTAATTTTATTCCAGGAAGTGTTCCTCCAAACATAAAGCCTTATAGATATCCTTATGTCCAAAAGAGATAAATTAAACATATGATTGCAAAAATGTTAGAGGCTGGTATAATTCAACCTAGTCAAAGTTGTTTCTCTGCTCCAGTAGTATTGGTGCATAAGAAGGATGGATCATGGTGCATGTGTCCGAATTATAGGGACCTCAATAAGCTCTTTGTTAAAGATAAATTTCCCATTCCCATGATTGATGAATTATTGGATGAATTACATGCAGAAATTTATTTTACCAAGTTGGATATTCGTTCAGGATATCATCAATCATTATGAAGACTGAAGATATTCCAAAAACAACATTTCAAACTCATGAGGGTCATTATGAATTTTTGGTCATGCCTTTTGGCCTCACCAATGCACCTTCTACATTTCAAGGGTTGATGAATTCCATTTTCAAACCCTTCCTTAGAAAATTTGTGCTAGTATATTTTGATGACATACTAATCTACAACAGTTCTTGGAAGGATCATGTTCAACATGTTGATGGGGTGCTTAAACTAATGGAGGAGAAACAATTATATGCAAAAACATCCAAATATTTCTTTGGAGTACAAGATGTTGAATATTTGGGTCATATTGTATCTCATGAGGGTGTTAAGGTAGACCCTAATAAAATTAAATCCATTAAGGAATGGAAAGTCCCCCTAAGAATAAAGCAGTTGCAAGGATTTCTTAGGTTAACAAGGTATTATCGCAAGTTTGTTAAGAATTATGGGAGAATAACAGCACCTCTAACAACATTATTGAATAAACATGCATTTTCATGGACTCCTGAAGAAACTAAGGCCTTTGAACATCTTAAAGAAGAAATGTGCCTCACACCAGTCTTAGCTATGCCAGACTTCACAAAAACCTTTATTCTAGAATGTGATGCCTCAGGTGATGGAATTGGTGTTGTTTTAATGCAAGAAGAAAGAACCATTACTTTTGAAAGTCATCCAATCAAAGGAAATTATTTACAGAAAGCTATTTAGGAGAAGTAAATGTTTGAAATACTACATGCACTAAAGAAATGGTGACCTTACCTGATGGGAAGACACTTCAAGGTAAAAACTGATCATGATAGTCTTAAACACTTTTTGGAACAAAGACTATCTTCAGAAGAGAAGCAAAAATGGGTCACAAATATGTTGGGTTATGACTTTGAAATCATGTACAAAAAAGTGAAGCTAAATATTGTTGCAGATGCACTCTCAAGAAAGGATGAAGAGGTGGAAGCATTGCTTTGTGCCATTTATATCTTCCAACCATATTGGATAACAAAAGCAAGGGATGAATGGAAGAAGGATGAAGAAGTGTGGACACTCATTCAAAAGTTGCAGCAAGATCCTAGTACATTTGATACATTTATTTAGAAAAATGATTCCTTGTGGTACAAATATCTCTTATATATTTGCAAGAATTCCCAACTAAAATAAAATATTCTTTTGGAATTGCACATTTCTCCTTTAGGAGGACACTCAGTATTTTCAAAAACTTACCATAGGGTGAAAAAATAATTTTTTTGGGATGATCTTAAATCTGATATTTAAAATTTTGTGGCGTAATTTTTGGTTTTCCAGCAAAATAAAGTTGAGACAATTAAGACCATGGGTCTTCTACAACCTTTATCCATTCCAAGTCAATGTTGGGAGGAAATTTCAATGGATTTTATCACAGGTTTACCTAATTCTGAAGGATATAATGTCATCATGGTGGTAGTTGATAGACTTACCAAGTATGCACACTTTTCTGCATTATCTCATCCATTTAAATAAAGTACAGTTTATACTGCATTTATGGAAACAATTCATACTGGAAATTTTTACTGGAAATTTTTTAATGGAATTATTTGCTTATTTGGGTACTCAACTAGCTCATAGCTCATCTTATTGTCCTCAATATAATGGCCAAACTGAAATAGTGAATAAATCTTTGGAATGATATATTTTTTGTTTTGTATCTGATAAGAAAACATAATGGGTCAAGTGGTCACCTCTCACTGAATGGTGGTATAACACTTCCTTCCATACTGGAGAAAAAATGACCCCATATATGGTGCTTAATGGATATCATCCAACATCCATCACATATTCTTTAAGAGAAAATTCTACGGTTCAAGTAGTGGGAGATCACATTGAGCATCAACAAGAAGTTCTCCAACTCTTAAAGGATAACCTAAATTTGGCACAAAATTGAATGAAACAACAGGCAGATCAACTTCATAATGAGAGAAGTTTTGATGTAGGAGACTGGGTATTTTTACGGCTACAACCATACAAACAATGTCTCTCAATAAAGCTAAGAAGGGTAATAAATTATGGCCAAAGTACTATGGTCCTTACAAGGTGATGCAAAATATTGGTTATATGGCATAAAAATTGGAGCTTCTTGCTTCTTCGCGAGTGCATCTAGTTTTCCATGTTTCATGCTTAAAGAAGGTTATAGGGGACAAAATTTTAGTTCAAACAATATTGTCAGAACTTCATGAGGAAGGAAAAATCATATTGGAACTTGAAGCAAGCATGGAAACAAGAACTTGGCAGCTATGAAATTGATCAATTTCATAGTATCTTATCATGTGGAAGAACTTACCCACTAAAGATTCGACATGGGAGGATGAGAATTTTATACAGAAGAATTGAGGAAAAAACTTTTTTGAAGGAGAGGGGTATGTTAGGTCCCTATATTACTAGTATAGTCCCTTATTATTGTAAGTGTAACCCCTTTATTGTTATTATTGTACCCATGTAACCCCAATATTGTTATTATTGTGCCCCTAAATTATTATTATTAGGTCGGCTAGGGTTATATTGTGATCCCATGGACTCCTATATATAGAAGGAGGTTTTTTCATTTGTATCATCGAAAATTCATTCATTCATGCAATGTAAAGGAGGTTTCCCCCTTGAGGTGGCTTATTTCTAAGGCATTGATCTCTCTTTTCTTCTATTTCTAGAGCTAGTTCCATAACATAAACCAACCTCAACCCATCCAGAGTTCAAACTAGTTGGCGGGATTTAAGTGTTCGACAATTTGCACCTGAACCAATGGGAATCTCACTGGCACATGGAAAATTTGTTTCTCCACGTGGCCAAAAAAGGCACAATTTGTAGAACAGTTTACAAGTGGGTGTGAATTGGAGGACAACTAGCAAAAAAACTTCTATGGAGCATAACTCAGTCAGTTTTTGACCTTTTACAGTGTAGAAAGAGCCCAGCTAGGGGTTTTTGACTGTTCTAGAGCCACTGGAGACATTTTTTTAGCATTATAAGAATTGTAACTTGATGTAAGGACATATTTTTTAGCATAGTGAAAGAGGCCTGGCATTGGAAGTTGGACGAGGAGATGTAGCCGAAGAGGGGTGAACTCCATCATTTTTTGTCTTGTGTATATTTTTATGGCATTGACATGTTTTTATTTTTTACAAAACTGAGTTTAAAAGCATGTTCATGTGTTAATGAAATTGACATAACTCACTAAAAACCCTAAACATTTCACTTGCAATTTTCACCATAAACTCTCAAGTTTTCATATACATATCACTTGGAACTTTTGGATTTCCACTTTGTGCAAATGGTGGGCCCAAATATTTCTAAGGTTATGTCATAAAAACACCTATATAATGCATTATTTCTTGCAAAGCGATATTATTATTAGTTTAAAATAATAACATACTATATGCTAATTTCAATTATATTGTACTTAATATTTAAAACACTTCTTAAATATATGGAAGTTTCTCTCTTTTCATGGGGACATTTTCATCATCTACCAAAAACATTATCAATAATTCTCTCATGCTAGTAACAAGAGAAGATCGAGGAAAGATCACTTCAAATTGTGCAATAGGATCATGCTGTACATACATAGCATCATGTGTATATCATGACATACATTTTCTAGGGGAGGAAAATCTCGTTGTGGGAGGTTTAGAAGGTGTACCGGCCTTAATGACTAGTGACTCACTCATACGTGGAGCATCGATACTACTACTAATGTCTCTCCCCATAGTTTTAGCATGAGGATCGTACTTTTCCAAAACATCCTATAAAATAAAGAGTTTTTTTTATAATGGATGAGATAACTAAATCATAAACAAATAAATGTGATAATTAAATTATTTTCTCACCCCATATCGATGAACTTGTTTCACAAAGGTTATAATTTCGCCTTTCATTTCTTTTGTCTAAATCTCAATCAAAACTAAATTAAGTTTCTTTTTCTCTCTCATTTGATGCTTATTTATTGTTCGGATCAGAATAGTGGACATAAAGGTTGATTCTTCTGTAAAATATTTCTCATTAGAATTTGTGGACTGCTATAAGGCTAGTGCCTTCCCTTATCACCCTATTTTTCAAATGTGTAATTTGCAATTCATCCACAATTAATCATCATTATATTAATAAGAAAAACATTACTAACATATGTATAAAGTTATATATAACCTTAAAGTTATATCATATGGCCAATATATAATAGTCTAAATTTATAAAAAATTCATCATTTTGGAAGGCTCTTGCAAGAGGCATTATGACAAGATCAATACATATTCCATATTGTATAGAAACAATACTTTGAAAAGGATGAAGGAATGCATTTTCTCAAGTTGGTAATATGTATAGTGAATCTTTCATTTAGTTATATGATGCCTAAAAATATGAATTTGACTTACTCTATAATGGATAAAATGCGACTTGTATCTCTCTCTCTCTCTCTCTCTCTATATATATATATATCATAGTTATATTATTTTACATAAAACTACTTTGATGTTTACCTACTATGAGGTTAGTGCCCTTTATCCTTGATCAATATGACAACATTATGGGAATTTTCAGGTCTAAAATGGACCTCCTAAGGAAATTATAAAATAATAGTTGAAATAATAAAATAATATTAGATGACATCATCAAATTTTAGAGGGAAAAAAGAAAACTATTTTTTCAAATCGTATTTCCAACTTATCTCCTTATGGGTTTACTTAAATTTTGAGTGGTAACACTCGTTGGATGCATTATTGGATTCATCATCCAAGGAGTACCGATGTTGCATATTTTTTATGAACCTTTCTACATGAAAAGTGAGAAATACATGAAAAACGTGATTGCAATCACGTTTTTTCATGTATTTCTCATTTTCCGTGTAGTAGGGTCCATTGAAAGTATGTAACATGGGTAATCCTTGGATGAGAAATTAATTTTTGCATCCAATGAGCACCCCCACTTGAAATTTGAGTAAAAACATAGGGATATAAGTTGAGTACTCCGATGAGCACTCTCGATTATTTTATTATTTTTTAATCTTTTTACTTTTCTACTCCAAAAATGGTGAATCACCCCCCATGATTGACATCATCATCTTGAATCCTATTGGTTCTATAAAGTTTATTTTGGTTGTACATTTTTCTTAGGAGGCCCATTTTAGACCTTAATATTCCCCTAATGAATATTTTAACCATGACATATTAAAATGTTTCCTCAACTTACAATATGTCGTACACTATATTGTAGTAAATAAAAATCATAACATACAACAAGGATTGCTTACAAGTTGGGTAAAATTCAATACATACCATAACCATAATAGCAATATTTGTATCTATCCTATTCAAATTGTAATCGATGAAAAAATATTTCCCTGCAGCTATTGATTTGATGGCACATGCGAATACACAGTTTCCTTCATGTCCCTCAAATATGAAATTGGGTAGCTTATTTGTGGTGATGAGCCATGTACTATTTATAAACCCTTATAAACCCTGCGATATCCCCTCCTACTTTTGGACTTCCATTAATACACATATTTTCACCTTTATTTTCATCAGTGTCTTTTAGGTGTATATAATTTGCGACCACTCCATATCTTTCCATACTTTTGGTATATTGGAGTAGTCATACCCAATCATTATAGTTGTAATAGGGTCTGACATACTCCAATTCATTTAATCTACATAAAATTCCTTTATGCCATCCATGGAAAATAGCCGCAAAACATGTAATGAAAATGGGGCAACGTGGTATATCCTTTTATTGATAGAAAAAATAATGTTTATTTTAGTAAGAACCTTGGGTTCCCATTGTTTCACTAGATGTTTGTACCTCAAGGGAAACTCGATGTCATATATTCTCTCATTATCATAAGAACATGACCTCCCTTTAGCAAGAATAAAATCCATGCGTCTAAGAAATTTTCTTCTAATATTTTCACCTCTAGTTGATCTTCACTTGCTAGATGACATAGAAAATATTTGTTTAATTTATTCTATCCTACTGTAACTTTCATAAGTCTATGAAGATAGATCTGAAAATACTTCTTGGGTTTAAAATACTATAACAATCCATCAAATAGGAGATATTTCTAGTGATTATCATAATGGATGTTGCGAAACGTCTTATCGAAACCACACGAACATTATAATAGTACATGTGAGTTACAAAGTTCTTTGCATTACAAGAAATGTGATGTTGGCATATATATTTGAATGCATTACTGATAAGCCTTCTTTGTAATGGGAAAATTTTGAATGTCTAACATTTGGATCTAGATGAAATCCTTGATTTGTAATTCAACTTCCTCCAGATGTTTGTTATCAATGAGAAGTCCTTTTGTTTATTTTAATTCTTTATTGGATTTTTGTTATTTTGTGCTAACATGGAAACTAAGTAGGACCAATAACATGGTAATTATGGTATTACATCTATAATAAAGAGAAAGTGCTATATATATGATTCCTTAATACTTTGTATGCTTGGATGACAATATCCTTGAACAATGAACTATCACATCTGTGTTTAGGAATTGGCATATAAGGGCTCATTCGAAAATGTTTGGATGTTTGAATACTATATTACATCATTTATTAATTTCATATATGTAACACCCTAATCCCATATCTACCCAAGTAATATGCCAACCGTGGTAAACATGCGATGAGAGGCTACTATGGTCTGATTCAACCTCCTAGGTGACATTAAGGAAGTGTAATAAATGCAAACACATCACACATACCTTCCACATCAGCAACGAAACTCCTAGGATACATCCCAACCACTCAGGTAACCAACCCCTAGGTCCCACTGAGGTTTTATAACATTAAACCTACATACACTCCCTTGATATGGGAAAGGGTGCGTATGGGAAGCTTTGTATGCTCCCACAGTATGGGCATGCATGCGTCCAATAACTTATTTCCATAGAAATACGCTAACGTCCCAGATATTTGAGCCACTTTTTCAAGCCCAGAGCCCAGGTCACTGCCCAAAACTCAATGACAAGTTCAAAAATGAATTATAATACAGAAACAATGATACATTTACAAAAACATTAACAAGGACTTGACTGGGCCCCTACTATCCATGACATATATTTCATCAAACATTTCACAAATATGCATTCTAAAGGTTTAAAAAATAGATTTGAGCATATGGGTCTCATACTTACGTGTGAATCACTAAGAAGAATTGTTTCCTTACATCATTAGCTTCATTATCATCTATTAGGTAATAGATAAATTTTTCATTCATTTACAAATAAAAACATGAGGATAACCATACCTCATCACTGTCATAAAACATGCTTATAACCATCATAATAAAAATAGAAATATCAAGGATACATCAACCATAAAATCCACGTATAAACCAATACATTTACACATAATATGTCAAGGAGAGAACCTATTACTAATGAATGCAAAACCCAACCCAGGATGGGACTACCACATTCCACCTAGCCATAGATTGGTTGAGAAAAACATCTCTTCATCCAATCACCCCCATGTCATATTCCAAGCATGAATATGGGACTCAAACTGAAAGAACCAACTAGGGCATCTCGAGGCTAAACCACCTCACCCTCATCAATATAAACTAAGCTTTACCTCAATCCATCTCGAATCACTAGGAAAATAAAATAATCATGTAATAACGGGATTTACCATGATCTCCACCAGATCACTAGGTGAAAACAAGCATGGATGCCACCATATTTCTCCACCTACACTGTGAGGAATTTTCATGTCTCCTAGTCTCTCACACTTTATAGAAATCAACACTAGATCAGTAGGCCCTAAATAGAGACCCACTCTCTATTATTTACAGTATATCCCAACCCGGGATTGTCAGTCAAGATGGAGAGAACCCACCTCTAGGTTTTACCACAATCCACATTGGATCACTAGGCCCTAACTGAGGCAACACATTATATGGATTTACCACCACCCACATTCTAGTTCAGGTGTTACTAGGCCATGTGTTCTATCATTCAGAGATCCACCTCACTCATTTTTGAATCCATCCATCTATCTAGATCAACCAAAACATGAGAACCCCATCACATCATGGCTATCTAGAAATGGTAAGGCTAGGATTAAAAAAATGTCACAACTGGAAAAAACCCATGTCATGACAACAAAGAACCACATGCATACCATTCATGCCCAATATAGCAAGGAAGTCACACATGTAAATCGATACCAAAAATGAATCTTGTTGTAACTAGTTGATCCTACTCTTCCCCACTTGTTCATTCCTTTGTCTTGCCTTCTTTTCCTTTCTTGATCCAATGCAAAAGGGATCCAAGAAAAATCTAAGTGTTCAAGAGTGGGAGACAGATAAAGAATAATGAGAGAGCTCCAAAACTAAATTCACAAAAGGTTTAACCAAAATCTTTCCAACTGATCCTCAAAATCTTTTTTATCAATTAGGCCTCTATTTTCTTCATTTTCCATTATTTTCTTCCATTTTCATCCTCACATGCAATATGTGACCTTTCACCTTCCTTTTCTCCTATTTTCCATTATTTTCATAAATAAATGTGCCAAAAAATCCATTTTCCTTTCCAAATCCCTTTCCATTTCCTTTTCATAATTCCTTTAGCCATAATAATTGAAATGAACACCCATTAGGATGTTTTTCCCAACATTCAGCTTGGAATAAGTTTCCCATAAACTATGGTTATTATTTTTCCTTTATTAACTTTTATTACATGGAATTTTCACTAGGGTTATTACAGAACCCCCCCCCCCCTCCTTGGGGGAACACTGTCCTTAATGTTCAATGACACCTACAAAAGACAATACTATTGAAAGAAAAACATATTTCCCATGGAGGTTTATAACACAACTTGTTTCAGTATTTACAGTGGACACCTGTTGAAAACATGACCATCATACTGTTTATTGTAGCTTTATAACATAACTCATTACGGCATTTACAATAACAACCACATATGTACATACACATTTTCTTCAACAAAAAAATAAAAGGATATGATGCCCATATTAACAATAAGGGAATCCATAGGCTCACACCTCCACCCTCAATGTAATACAAGGATTCACATCCTTCCCAAGAAGTCCAAAATCCACTTCTAGAGCCAAAGTTTGCATCTAATGTCCAACTCTACAATTCTGCAGCACATGTCCTCTTAGTGAGCATTTACTGACTCATTGTTCCAGAGCACACTACCAATGTGCATCTAATTCCATCTGGAAAAGCTAATGACAAACAAAAATCCATCCCCGACCTTCCCTTATTTTATACGCAACCCTTCAGGCACTTCGGTCACCCCCTTTTATGCATTCACACACCTTCCAATTTCAGCTGGCACCCCCATCCCAGGTAGTCCATCTGTTGGCAAGGTTTCCTCCCATCGGAAGGTACAAAAAGAAAGGCATATCCCTGCCTTAAAACCATGATAATGGTAATATCATGCTCATGGAAATCAATGTACATTGTCATGTACTAGTGTCCCACAATGGCCTTGCTCCTAAAGTGCTTTAGCAACATACTATTGCTTGCTTCAATTCCTTTTTTCGTTGTTATTAATGCTTGAAATTATTTTCAACCACCCAACTGAGCATTTCCATGCTTTCCTGTACAAGGCACATGATTTCCATTAGATTAAACATAAATTTAAATAACTTCAAATCATACCTAATTGGTATCTCATTAATAAGGTACACTTGCACTTATGTTTACTTCCTGTCACACAAGTCTAACTAGTTGTTTGATTAAATCATCATGTATAAACATATTACATTTGGTTATCAGAAAAGGACAACCATCATAGGTCAAAACCATGAATCACATACAATCTCATAAACCATAATCATAAATCACATGTAACCATCATAATTCATAATCATAGATCACATTCATAATATAACTGAAATAAAATATCGATACTTATCATTCATCGATCCTTACTTATGTCGTTTTTCTTTCGTACACACTCTAGATCAGTTGCCACACCCAGTAAGCACCCAATCCATTTTATTTTATTCAATCACATACACATACACATAGTGTACATCACAACACACACACACTGACATATTACTTACAAATCCATACAATACATGCACCCACACTGACATAAAACACATACACCTACACCAGGTGTAAAATAAAACACAATACATATGCCTATATTGGCATACAACACATACACCCACACCCGGTGTACAATGAAACACAACACATACAGATACATCTGGTGTATAACACAACAAAATACATATACATATATAAAGCACAACACAATGAATGCACATGTCACGATACCACGACTACACCATAAACATACATAGTATTGCATGTCCACAACACATAATGTACGACATGCACACAATACCACATGTAGACCAGTACCATATGCACAACACATACACAGTACCACCTGTACACAACACTACATGGAAAATGTCTGCACAACATCACATGTACATGAAACCACATGAAAAATGTGTACACAACACCAAATGTACACTACACCACCTCTACAATGTGTACAAAATACCACATGTACACAACAACGCATGCATGACATGTACATGTTACTCCATGTACACAATGCCACATGCACAACATGTAGATGAAACCACCTCCACATGGCACCACATGTACACAACACCACATGCACACAACACCATATGTACATAGTACCATATGTAAATCACACATACAATCCCATATGTACATAAAAATGCATATATAACATGTACATAACACCATATGTACACAACACTACATATCCGACATGCGCACAAGACCATATTCACACAACACTTCATATCCAACATGTGCATAATATGATATGTACACAACACTTCATATCCAACATGTGCATAATAAGATATGTACACAACACTTCATATCCAACATGTAAATAACACCATTTATACCTAGCACTACATATGCAATATACACACAACACCATATATTCGAAAAACATACAACATCATATGTACACAATACTACTTATGTTACATGTACACATCACCATAGGTAGAATAATTGAATATACAACATGCAAAACATATACATAACAGTAGCAGTGCACATCCATATACCACACAGTGACCCCGCAAGTAACCTTGCTTCTAGTGTATTTCCACTATCCATGATTATAATAGCATGCCTCAGATCACATTGCCTCCACTTCACTGATGCACCCCTCAGCATTACTTTTCCATAAAATAAACATAGACATAGTACAAGCATATAATATCAATTCATGTCTACATGATACTTACCTCATATATTTTTCTGAGTTACTCCTCCCACTTGATTCCTCATAAGACCAAGAACCTCTTCATGGCATTCCCCTTCATAAGAAATTATTCCTCCACAAGAATGATCCTTGAAAATATTTTCATACAATGACATAGATACATACATGCATACATATACATATACACATACACATACACATACACATACACACAGATATATATATATATATATATATATATATATATAATAATTAGCATAAAAAAATCATGATCATGTCACATAATGAAATACACACACACACACACACATATACATATAAACATTAGCATTAAACAATCATGATCTATGATGACCTTGTCAGGAAACCACACACACACACATATAAACATCGACATAATCATAATTGCAACATAGTTACCAGATATCGTAAGGTTAATGTTAAGAGAACTCCTTTATCCATGCACATTAGGCACAACATTGAGAACAACAGTTCCCAACATAGCCAAGGCATATGATGCCTCAAGTGCATTTACTCTACCTTACTTGATTACCTTTTTCATGTTTGTACTTCCACCATCTATTTACCACAATGGACCAAACCAATCCAACTAGTTGTCATATTCTTACCTTCTCCTCCCCTTATACATGCACTAGGCTTCATTCTAATCTTACATTACCTATCAAGTTCCATTCATTCCTTTTTGAGATTCGTTAATTTTCCTCTTTCCCAACCAATTCCCAATACTCTCAAAACATAAAAGGCAAGAAAAAGAACAAACAAGAAGAAGGCCATGAAAACCAAAAGCAATACGACACTACAACAAAGTGGGATGGCCATACACTAGACATAAACAAAGCCACAAATCAATCGCACCAAACCACAAAAGACCAAAATCACAAGAATGGAAAAAATACCATGTCTCAATCGCCATGGGTTCCCAATGCTTCCAAGGGTAAGATCAGCCTGAGCCTTCTTCAAGATTTCATGGTATTCTCTTTTTCCATGCAATCCCTTATCATCATATCACCATAAACACATAATTTTTCAGTGCCTGATATAAACATATAATATAACAATTACCTTACCTTGTTATGCTAGGCACACTGCCTTATATCTGAACACATACATATATCATCTCTCAAGGGACTACAATCCCTCAACGAATCCAGTCATAACTAGAAGCCAAATGTTATTAATTTTAAATACATGTTCATAAATATATCACATATCCACATGATGCCACACAATATCAAGTTTAAGAAGACGTCATGTATGCAAAGCAATCATTCGTTTGGAATTAAGGTTTCTGAACATAGATAAATTAATTCTTACCCAATTCATTTCTTTTACCATTTACCTTGCTAAAATTGAGTCCTACTATGTATTTTCAGATCGCCCATCTATTAGTTACATAAACACATAACTATTACCTTGTCATGCCAATACCAAGTATGTTTCCCTGCAACTATTCAAATTTCACACATGTCAATAACATCTATCAAATATCAAGACATCATATCTATTGACTAAATCCAGCCTCTACCAAGACTAATAGCCATGCCATAATCAACTAATATTCAAAATCATAATACTACAATTATCACCTACTTATACTCGAGTACAGATTATCTATATCAACACAGTTTATTAGTACAACCATCTTAAAACAATATAATTACTTCATGAAACCTTATAGAAACATGCTCGTATCATGCAACTAATTAAAAATTCAAAAAACATATATATGATATAATAGAAACAAAACATAGAAACACCAAATATATGATAGAATCAAAGATTCAAACACCAAATAAATAACATAAGCAAATTCATACCTAAATGTATCTCAGGGGAGGCTATCTTGTCTGCACAATCAATATAGTTTAGCACGATATAACTTCACAACACATTCACTAAAACATAAATAAGGTTGTGATATCCATAATAGTAACTAGCTAGCATTTTCACCTCATAAGTTCATAAAAAATTTACATTCATGCTTAACAATCATATCTACACTGTCAGTCCAAATTAGTATGACATAATATCGCAAATATGTCGGCTCATACCCAAACATCGTAACCATAAGCATTTTCATAGTTAAATTTAGATCAATAAGATACATATAACATCAAGATCTTCATGCAATATCATTAATCACCAATATAACTAACATATAACAACAACTTAGTTAACATATAACATACGTATCAACAACATATAATCATAATAATTAAGATAGCTAACATAAAACTCTTACAATATTGAATATAAAAATGCATTACTATCGTTTATGACTATTCGACACACACATATGACCTGAATGATTCACTAACATCTATCGTACATGTAACTCCAACAACAATAGACTAAAAACATGTACATAACCATAATTATTATCAAATCCTTTAACTAAAATACTTTCATGATAAACATTCAATACATATATGATGATCTCCTCTTACCCCAAAATCTAGTGCCACAACTTCACTTTTATTACCTGCATCTCCTACTCCATCTTATCCAACACATCAGCATCATAACATACCAAAAGCACCATGATGACCTAAAATGGATACAATGACCTCATGGACAACAACGATAACCATCACAATGCATGCATAACAACATATATACACTCACATATGTAACAAATACATAACAAACATGCATTCATGTTGATCACACCCGAGAACAACACCATCAAATTCAACATGGCGATAAAAAAACAATAATGAATACCACCATGCATATATAACAATCACATAGATTGCAAGGATGATTAACACATGTGCAACCGACATGAATGTATGACCAACACACACAACCATCCAGTACAAGAGGTGAATCATGCTATGATACTACTCTGCAACACCCTCCTCCCATATCTATCCAAGTAACCGGCCAACCGAGGTAAACATGTGACGAGAGGCTGCTATGATATGATTCAACATCGCAGGTGATTTTAGGGTAGTGGAGTCAAGAAAAACACATCACACAGACCTTCCACATCAAAAATGGAACTCTCAAGGGCCATCACAACCACTTAGGTAACTAGCCCCTGGGTCCCACCGTAGTTTTAAACCATTAAGCACCATGAAGCTCCCTTGATATGGGTATGGGTGTGTTTGGGAGATATGGATGCTCCCATAGTATGGGCATGCATGTGTCTAGGAACACTTTTGCACAGACTTGTGCCAATGTCCCTGGGATTTGAGCCACCTTTTTAGGTCTAGAGCACAGTTCACTGCCCAAATATAAATGACAAGTTCAGAAATGAATTATAACAACAGAACAATGATACATTTGAAAAAATATTGACAAGTAATTGACTAGACCCCTACTAGCCATGATGCACATTTCTTCAAACATGTCACAAATATGTAATTTATAGGTTTAAATAGCACATATGAGTATATGGGTTGCATAATTATCTAAGAATCATTAAGAAGCATTGTCCCTTTACATCATTAGTTGCATTATCATCTATTAGGTCATAGATATATTATTCATTCATTTAGAAATCAAAACATAATGATAGCCATACATCATCACTGTCATAACATATGCTTATATCCCACATAGTAACAACGTAATCAAGGATACATCAACCATAGAATCCACATATAAACCAATACATTTACACATATTGTGTCAAGGAGAGAACCTATTATTAGTGAATGAAAAATCAAACTCGAGATTGGACTACCACGTTCCAGCCGACCATAGATAGGCTGAGTCAAAGCTCTCTTCAACCAATTACACTCGTTCCATATTCCAAGCATGAATGTGGGACTCAAACCGAAAGAACCAACCAGGGAATACCAGGCTAAACCACCTCAGCCTCATCAATAGAAGCCACAATTTACTACAATCCATCCTGGATCAATAGGAAAAAATAATAAGCATGTAATTACAGGCTTTACCATGATCTCCACCAGATCACTAGGAAAAAAAAGCAGGATGCCACTGGATTTCTCCATCTACATCGTGAAGAAATTTCATATATCCTAGTCTCTCAGGTTTACCATAACCCACATTGGATCACTATGCCCTCAACTGAGACCCACTCTCTAGGATTTACAGTATATCCCAACCCAATATTCTTAGGCCTGATGCAAAGTACCCACCCCTAGGATTTACCGCAATCCACATCGGATCACTAGGCCTTGACCGAGGCAACACACTATCTAGATTTACTGTGTCCATAGTCTGGTTCAAGGGTTACTAGGAAATGTGTTATATCATTCTTATATCCACCTCACTCAGCTTCAAATCCATCCGACTATCCAACTCAACCAAAACGTGAGAACGCCATCACCCCATGGCTATCCAAAAATGGAGAGGTCAGGATGAAAAAACTTTCACACCTGGAAAAACCCATGCCATGAAAATAAAGAAGCACATGCAATACCATGCATGCCAAATATAGCAAGGAAATCACACTTGAAATCGATTCTTGCAAAGAATCTTTCTATAGCTGCTTGATCCTGCTCTTCCTTGCTTTATCCTTCCTTCCTCTTTCCTTCTTTGCCTTTCTTGATCCAATGTCAAAGTGCTCCAAGAAAAATATAACTGTTCAAGAGTGAGAGAGAGGGAAAGAATAATGAGAGAGCTCCAAAACTGAGCTGACAAAAGGTTTGAGCAAAAGCTTTCCAACTAATCCTTAGAAGCCTTTTTATCAATTAGGCCTCTGTTTTCTTCATTTTCCTTTATTTTCCTCCAAACATGAAACTTATGACATTTCACCATCATTTTCTCCTATTTTCCATTACGTTCATAAATAAATGTGCCAAAAATTCCATTTTCCTTTCCAAAGCCTTTTCCATTTCCTTTTCCAATTTCATTTAGCCATAATAAATGAAACGAACACCCAATAGGAGTTTTTCCCAACATTCTTCTTGGAATAAGTGTCCCATCAACCGTGACTATTATTTTTCCTTTATTATCTTTTATTACATGGAATTTTCACCAGGGATATTACAATATAGATCATAGAATAACTAATATGCAATGGTATTTTGATGTTATAAATGCTTTAATCTTGAATGAGACTTAAGTTGTGCTTACCTATGGATCTAGGTTCAAGTTGTGAGGTGAGGTTCGCAATGATTTAATCCTAGATGTGGTTTAAGTTGTGCTTACCTATGGATCTAGGTTCAAGTTATGAGGTGAGGTTTTAAACAATATAGATACCAAAATATATAAATATATGGATGACATTAACACATTCGCTAGATTACGAAATAAACTATACAGTCACTAACCATGCCACCCATTAAAACTGATGTGTCATCCTATGTCGACAGGCTTCATGGATATCGATGTCATATTATTAACAAGTGCCAATATTAAAATATTATTATGTGTCCTATGAGCCATAGTATGCACCATAATGCACAATATGCACTAAATCGTAAAAACCATTATAAGTTGAATATTTTAATTCCATCTAGCCAATGTGGTATATATTACCACTATTGTGAAACACTAAGTTGATTAATAACTTGTTAAAATAGTCATTCATGTTTTCTGTGAACTGTCAAGCTCACAATTGATTTAAATGAGATTGAATCATAAAAGGATAAATTATGTGAATGAATATATTATTATATTTTTACTATAACTACTAACTACTAATTTATTTTTCTCAACCTTTAATAAGAATTAACTTTGTTAATTTCATTTTTTTCTAGATATTTAGTCTGAAATAAATAATTCTCAAGACTAGTAGTATGAGAAAATAATAAAAGAATGGTACTCGCACTCATGGACTAATAAAATATTGGATATATTCAAGATTCTAAATAAAATACAATAGAAAATATTTAATAGAAGTGAAGAAATAACTATAACAATTTTATTATTCGAGAAAAATAATTAAAATATCTTCTCAATATATTTTGTTAAATTTTTCAAAATATTATAAAAAAACAAATTGAGGATTTCTAATGAATATATGAAGTAATAGATTAATATTAAGACTAGATATTTCAATAGAAAAGGGATTGGAAACTTTGTAATCAATCACGTATATTTTTTTCAGTATAAATATAATTTTGAAGACATGTAAAAGAATGGCCACATGTGTTTATTATGATAGGATTAAAAAATAAATAAAATTTCTCAGATTTAGTCCCTAACTTTTCTCATCTCACAAGACCGTGTGACCCTAAACATGAAATTCTATTTGTCTCATAAAATCTCCTAGGGCTTTATGGTACCATTCATAACATGATCCAACAATAGATGGAAAAAAATCTAGTGAATTATTCATATCCGATCAATGATCCATATTATGAAACATCTACTAAGATTGATTATTTCTATCAAATCTCGTGAAAAACATAGAAATTGTCATCTCAAATGTACTTATCTGTAAAAATAAACAATTGATAAAGGTGCATCTATGTCCATATATATAAGCACACTAGTGTGGAGATATCATGTAATGTCTCCATTGATTATTTAATGTATTGCTATGTCAAATATAACATCTAAGTTAGCTCACAGTACAAAATTATGAGTAATCAAAGTAGAACAAAGGATTAAACAACAAATTTCATACTGTGAATTTTCTTAATAAAAATCATAACAAAATATCAAGGGAGCAGAAACATATGCCAATTTTGGCCACGCATCACATAATTGCAAGTCATATGTATCTAAATCCTCACAAATATCATGCCCTTTTCATAAGGCATAAACTGTGGGGTATTACATACACCCACCCTTGAAGAATATTTTTCCTAAATTTATTATCAACAAAACTAAAACTTCATAGATAGTACTTATTCCCCCCATTGATTAAGAATCTCATATTTACAACAATTTATAGACCATGCAACATATTTAAATAAATGAAAGAAAACCATAAGGTTATTAAGAGGGTAATTATTCACAACACTTAAGATATTTCATTACCTCAAAGTCTTGTAAGCATTTTAGCTGCCACTCTAACATCCAATCAATTTTTTTTTTAATATCCAAGAACAATTATTTGATCGTAAATTAGATAGAAAAATATTATTATCACACCCATTTAATATAATTCCTTAAAAAGGAACTTACTCTCCCTCATTTCAGAACACATATCAAGTGATATATATATGTGTTGGAAATATTGTCATTGATGGCAAAGGAGGTAGCAAAGACAGAGACACGAAAAGAGAGCAGCATAGTAGCAAGATGTAGAGAGGGTCGAGCAGCAGAGACAGGGTCATTTAAAGAAGAGGCAGCAAAAGGAGAATGAAGGAGTCAAGGAGCAGATGGAACAAAGAAAGCAAAGGAGACAGGCGGAAGAGAATGTCGAAATGTAACAGTCAAACAGTAGAACGGAAGCAACGACACAGACAGAGAAAGAAGCACAGCTAAGGCAGAGGCAAAGTCGTGAACATAGAGGCAGAACCGTTATCACAGCAGTAGAGGCATAGGTTCAGCAGCAGAAGCAGCTAAGGCAGAGGCAAAGGCAGCGCATATAGAGGCAGAGCGTTACATATAACATAAACACAAATTCTGGGAATTGCTACCCATGCTGGAGTATATATGCAACGCATTACATATATGTGCAGCGCATCATATAAACAAAGGTCATATATATAAGTGGAGCGCTTTATAAACAAATAACCAAAGTACCATAAGGTGGGACCCTTCCTAATCGCATCGGAGCATCGCAGTATGGGCATATCGCAATATCGCAATATCGCAACTATCGCAACATCACAATATCGCAACCATCGCAATATTGCAATATCGCAACCATCGCACCATCGCACCATCGCAACATCACGCCATTGCACCATCGCAACATCGCGCCATCGCACCATCGCAACATCGCAACATCACGCCATCGCACCATCACAACATCGCAACATTGCAACATTGCAACATCGCAACATCGCACATCGCATATTTTACATTGCGCATTTTTTTTGTTTGATCCGCCGATCGCCGTTGCGACGTGTTGTCCACCGTCGGATGTGGGGCCTGATCCTTTCATATATTAGAGGATGTGATCTGATTTATTGGATTGTAATATAAGACCAAAGGCTTAAGGTGGAGGGCAATTGTTAACATAAAGTTGTTGCGATCATATTAAAAAGTGCCGAGTGGTCCGTGGGTTATATATATATGCCTCGGCTTAATGGGAGGGTGAATATTAATATAAAACCATTGTGATGAACGTATGTTCCGCTTGCGATACTTGCCACATCAACAAGACACTCGTGGCATGAAAAGGGTTGGAATTGCCCTGATTTAAAAGTCAGCAATTACATTTTATTTATTTAAAAGGCTCAGTTACATGTATGCAACTATTACACCCCCACAGAGGACAGAAAAGAAAACAGAGCTGAAAGGAGATAAAACACAGTCACAGAAAAGACAAAGACAGCCAGAGAAAAAACAAATGAATAGCGATTCAAAAGACTAAAGGAGTTGAGCTGGAGTTCACATTGTAATTTGAATGAAAATATTTTAATTTTTTTTATTGTTTGTGATGCAAAGGCAAGTATCCTAAGGAAAAGACTAAATCCCACTGTAGCTTGGAAATTTGTACATATTGTAGTAATTCTAAAAAGGAGTTGGAAAAAGGAATAAGAAGATAGAAGCTAAAGAATCATGACTATTCACTTCGGATTCCTTGTGAAATACAAACAGTCATGTGAGAATTTCTATATATAATATCAATTTTGATAAGCTCAAGGAGTGTAAGAGAGAGAGAGAGGGAGAAAAAATAGAGAATGAAGAATATAGAAGAATAAAGCATAAAAGATTAAGAGAAGAAGAGAAGATACAGAACAGAGCTGATATACAAGTGTCAAACAAACATTGATTTGATAAATTGAGGAAGTTGGAGCTTCCCTATCAATGCCTGTGCTGATAGCTTTCGGTGTAGAAGATATTTTGTTGGAGCCTCTGTGGGGTTAATTGCTGCAGAGAAAGTGAGAGAGTTGGTGCTTCCTTGCAAGTGCTAACAGAATTGAGGATAGAGCCTCGTAGGTTGGTGAGAGGGAGTCAGATCTTGCCTTTGCATCACAACAATAATAAGATGTGGTTTTCTCCCTTTTTGGGTTTCCACTTACATCTGTTGTCTCTATGTGTGTTTCTTATGTGTTTATTTGATTCTTTCAATCTGCTTAATTGTTTGTTGCTCTCAGCATAAGTATGGTGTCACATTAATTTAATACTGGCTATAACATTTTAAGACTGTTCACATATTAAGCTGTAAATAAGTTTGGTGAAAATTTAGAATTGTTAAATATGTATTAAATTGATTAACCCCCCCGCCTCTCAGTTTAATTAAAGGTCCAACAATTGGTATCAAAGCATGTTTCCTTTGTACAAGTCTAACAATTGAAAGGAGATCCTAGGTTCCCAATATGGCTAGTAAAGAAGGATGCTCAACCAATAAAACCCCTTTCTTCACTGGAGAAAATTATGGTTTCTGGAAAATCAGAATGAGGACATACATAATGTCTCTAGGAATAGAAGTCTGGGCTTCTGTGGAATTAGGATATGCCCCGAAGGAAACTGACACAGAAAAGGACTCAAAAGAAGATTTTGTGGCTAATGCAAAAGCCATGAATGCCATCCTGAATGGATTATGTGAAGCAGAGTTTATTAAAGTAATTCACAAAGACACTGCCAAAAAAATATGGGATACTCTTGAAAACATACATGAGGGAGACCAGAAAGTAAACACTACCAAACTTCAAGTCTATAGAGCCCAGTTTGAAAACTTAAAAATGAATGATGATGAAGACATTGCCAGTTTCTTCCTAAAAGCTGCAGAAATTATTAACAATATGAAAGCTCTTGGAGAAAAAATGCTAGAGAGTATAATTGTGAAAAAGATTCTGAGATCTATTTATCAGTTTTAATCCCAAGGTGTACGCAATAGAAGAAACAGTGATTGGGAGCCTTGACCATAGACAGTTTCTTGGGAAATCTAACGACCCTATGAAATGGGGGCTCCCCCTGAAAAAATCTCCAAACAAGTACAAGGGAAAACGTACTTTAAAAAAGAAAAGAAGAAAGAAAGAAGGAGACATATGCTTTTGCTCGAGATGAAGAAAGAGGCTAATTTTGTGAAAGTGGATAGAAGGCTGGTAAATACAAGGTAAACTCCCCTTCCAAATGCTTTAAGCGTGGAAGAGTAGGACATATCTTTGCTAA
The DNA here is from genome assembly GCA_034641835.2 of Pinus albicaulis. Classification (NCBI taxonomy): domain Eukaryota; kingdom Viridiplantae; phylum Streptophyta; class Pinopsida; order Pinales; family Pinaceae; genus Pinus; species Pinus albicaulis. Next base: position 743,173,930 of record CM076577.1, read on the forward strand.
GTGTCCTCACAAGAAAGTAAGAAATCAAGCTCCCGAAATGAGAGAAAGACACGTAAAGCCCAGCGAGAGAAAGGAAAGAAATTCAGCAGAAAATCCTTCTATGCTCAGCAAGACAGCAGTGCATCTGAAGACTCAAATGAATCCCCAGGAGAAGAGGGAACCTCTGAATTTTTACTGATGGCCATAGAAGATCTTGAAGGACTCTTGCTAGAAGAAGAAGAAGAAGGGGAAGTCAACCTTGAGGGGGAGCTAAGAAGTGCTCTGGAGGAGATTGACAGACTCAAAATAAAATGCAGAAACCAAAAAGAGATTCTCCTAAAATGTGTGAAAGAAGAACAAAATTCATAAGTCCTCATGTAGCTGAAGGTAAAGCTTGAAGAAGCCAAGAAGATAGAAGATATGTTACTTCAGCAAATCAAGGATAAAACTCAAGAACAAGAGAAACTGGAAGAAGAAATCGTATGTCTGAGGAAGCAATTAGAAAGTGCTCAACAAAAAGTGTCTATATACCCTTCTCAAATGACAAGCTCTGGTAAGTTGAATAAAATATTGGATGCTCAAAGATCTCCTCTAATAAAAACTGGGATAGGCTATGAAGGAGAATCAAGTAAAGGCAAAGAAAAGAAACAAAAAAATATAATTTTTGTGAAAGCAAAGAAGGTTGATGAAGCAGCTCAAATAATTCCTACAAAAGAAGAAATCTGCAATAAGGAAGACAGAGATCAGAAGAAACATCTAGGAGCAAAGAATGTAATAAATACTAAGACCCCTGAATATGTAAAATTTGGAAACCATCAAAGGAGATTCTTCCCTCCGATGAAGAATGCCGCATGTTATGTCTGCCACAAGCTGGGACACATTGCTGCATATTGTCATACAAGGAGGAGTAATTCAAACCTGCACAAGATTCAAACAATGAAGAGACTGCCTCAAACTTGCAACTGGAGAAGACAACCTCACATCAGGTATGCAAACAGTTTCTATGGTTACTATTTTTATTGTAAATAATTTGGCCATAAAATCATTGAACGTAGAAAGTATGGACAAAGATTAATTTTCAACACTTCAAGGAGGTTTATGAATCAAAGAAATTATGTTCATACTCACAATTCTGCAAAAACTATGATCAAATGCTTTATATGCAATCAAGCTGGACATATGCCTTTCAAATGTCCTTTGAAAGAGAGTGATTCATCATCTCACAAAAGATATAAAACAAAAGGATGCCTCCAATTGAAAAAGAAGGAGAATAAGTGTGACCTAGCTCTAACTGCTCAAGACCTGAAAAGCCAATGGTATTTGGACAGTGGCTGCTCTAAACACATGACTGGAGACAAAAGAAATTTTATAACTCTTGACGAAAGGAAATCTGGAAATGTTACTTTTGGCAATGATAAATCAGGAAAGATCAAGGGAAAAGGCTCAGTCAGCATAGCCAATGGCAGAGGAAAGGCCCAAGATGTACTATTTGTGGATGGACTGAAAGCAAATTTACTCAGTGTAAGTCAGATGTGTGACAAAGGGTGTGAAGTTCTTTTTAGAACACAAGATTGTGTAGTCAGGTCAAGCACAACTGGAAAGACTCTGCTTAAAGGTATTCGAACAGAGAGTAATGTGTAAATAGTGAAAGAGGAAGATGAAGCCTGCCACCTTAGCAAACTTGAGGAGTCATGGTTATGGCATAGGAGATTGGGACATCTCAGCTTCAACCATATCATCAAACTGATCAAGAAGAAAGCAGTCAGAGATATGCCAAAAATAAAAATGCCTTCAAATACCATATGCAAATATTGTCAATTTGGGAAACAGACTCGCACATCCTTTAAATATAAATATGAGCTATCAACAAGAAGACCACTCCAACTTGTGCACATGGACCTGTGTGGACCTGCTAGAACTAAGACACCAAGTGGAGAATCCTATTTCATGTTGATAATAGATGATTTCTCCAGAATGACATGGGTTGCTTTTCTCAAGAACAAATCAGAAGCACTAGAAAAGTTTAAGACATTCAAAGCATTAGCAGAAAATCAAACTGGATACAAGCTAAAATGTATCAGATCAGATAGAGGAGGAGAATTCACTGATTATGACTTTGCAGACCTATGCAATGAACATGGCATAAAACAACAATTTACTATTGCAGGAACACCTTAGCAGAATGGAGTAGCAGAGAGACAAAACAGATCTGTTCAACAAATTGCCAAAGCCATGATGCAAGAGAATAATATTTCTCAAACCTTTTGGGCAGAATTTGTACAGACAACAGTACATATTCTAAACAAAGCTCATTTAAGACCTAACAGTGACAAGACACCCTATGAGCTATGGCATGGTAAACCTGCATCAATCAAGCACTTTAGAGTCTTTGGTAGCAAGTGCTACGTAAACAATAGTGATGAAAATCTCAGGAAGTTCGATGCAAGAGCAGATGAAGGGATATTTCTAGGATATGCATCCAAAAGTAAAGGATATAGATGCTACAACAAGACTCTTCGGAAAATTGTAGAAAGTATTGATGTAAGATTTGATGAAGAACTTCCAAACAAGACAAGAGATATAGATTGTAGCAGCCATCCTAAAAACCATGAAGAAGAGGACCAAGATGATGAAGAAACAAGAAAAACATCAGAAAATGTTGAACTGAACTCAGAAACCCCCTGAAGATACACTCAGAAGAATCATCCCGAAGATCTGATCATAGGAGACAAGAAAGCAGGGGTCCAGACAAGAAGGCAGCTAACAGAACAAACTGAAGAGGTATACATAGTGATGTTGTCACAAATAAAGCCAAAGAAATTTGAAGAAGCTAGCAAGGACAAGTCTTGGGTGAATGCAATGAATGAAGAATTGGATCAAATTGAGAAAAACAATACCTGGGAACTAGTTCCTAGACCCACTAAGAAAAATGTCATAGGATCAAAATGGGTATTCAAAAATAAAATGAATGATGAAGGACGGGTAATCAGGAATAAAGCCAGACTGGTCTGCAAAGGATATTCACAAATCGAAGGACTTGATTACAATGAAACATTTGCCCCTGTAGCCAAAATGGAAGCTATCAGAATGTTCCTGGCATTTGCATGCTACCAAAACTTCAAAGTATATCAAATGGATGTTAAATCTGCATTTCTGAACGGAGACCTAGAAGAAGAAGTCTACATGGAACAAGCATAAGGTTTCTCTTTAACAGACAAAGAAGACTATGTGTGCAGACTTAAAAAGGCTCTATATGGACTGAAACAGGCTCCCCGTGCTTAGTACTCAAGACTGGAAAAATATTTGCAAAAACAAGGCTTTAAGAGAGGTGGAGTAGACAACAATCTATACATAAAAGCCCATGAAAATGAACTCCTGATTTTGGTAGTGTATGTTGATGACATTATGTTTGGAAGCAACAGAGAAGAGCTAGGAAAAGGGTTTGCTGATGAGATGAAAACAGAGTTTGAAATGTCCATGATTGGAGAGCTCAGTTTCTACTTGGGACTGCAAATTCAGCAAAATAACACAGGTACTTTCATCTCATAGGAAAAATACTTAAAGGAAATGTTGAAAAAGTTCAAAATGGAGGATTGCAAGCCTGTGTCAACTCCCGTGACCACAGGATGCAAGCTATGTGCTGATGATGGATCTGCTAATATAGGAGTTAATCTCTGAATCTGATAGGAGATGCATTTGTATCACATTTGCATCAAGACCCGGTGCTTATCATCTTGCTTGATGAGTCTAGTGGCTAGATGTCTCCAAACGGCACCTAAACAAAACCATCTTAAAGCGGTAGATTTTGAGGATTAGATATCTACAAGAGACAACAAATGGAAGACTTTGGTATCCCTAAAGGAAGAACTGGCAGCAACATACAGATCTGATTGATTTCATTGTGTGGATGACAAGAAGAGTGCAAGTGGAGGTTCATTCTATCTAGGAGAAAGTCTGGTGACATGGTTAGGCAAGAAACAAACATCCATCTCTCTGTCTATAGCTGAAGAAGAATATATAGCAGCAACAACATGTTGTACATAAGTCATGTGGATGAAACAAACTCTTCAAGACATGAAGGTAAGCATTGATGAACCTATTTCAATCAAATGTTATAATACAAGTGCTATAAGTATATCTAAAAATCCTGTGCTTCACTCAAAAACCAAACATATTCCAATCAAGTATCATTTTCTCCGAGAATAAGTAGCTCAAAAGATAGTCAAACTGGAGTATGTACAAACAAAAGAACATACAGCAGATATATTTACCAAACCACTTGCTAAAGAGCCATTTGAATATTTAAGAGACAGATTAGGGGTAGTATATGTAGATGCTACTCTCTATATAAAGAGAAAGCACAATTTCAGGGGGATAACAGAAACGAAAATATCATTTTAGGGGGAGAACAGCCAGCAAGGAAAGCATGAATCAGGTCCTCAGGATCAAAGGATTAAGGCAATACATTGACATAAAAAGAATCAACAAAAATGCAAAAGAGTCTGTCGTGCAAGAATAATAGTGAACCCGATGTGTATCTAGTCCAAAATTTCCCAGGTAACGTACCAAAGTCGGGAAATTTCACGAAATTCATGAGGAAATATTGAAAGAAGGGTAAATCAAAGGCTATGTCAGAGAATGACTGAGAGAACATTCGAACCCTTGCCATTGATGTCAAAGGGAAGAAAACAACGATAATAAGAAGCAAGGAGAAGAAAGGATCCTATGAATAGCGGAGGAAGTGTATTGCCATCGGTAAAGGGGGAGGCGGTGGAAATGTTGTCATTGATAGCAAGGAGCGGCAAACTGAGGCAAAGCTGACATAGCGGCAAAGATGTAGAGAGGGTCGAGCAGCAAAGACAGGGTCATTTAAAGAAGAGGAAGCAAAAGGAGAATGAAGGAGTCAAGGAGCAGATGGAACAAAGAAAGAAAAGGAGACAGGCGGAAGAGAATGTCGAAATGTAACAGTCAAACAATAGAATGGAAGCAACGACACAGACAGAGAAAGAAGCACAGCTAAGGCAGAGGCAGAGTCATGAACATAGAGGCAGAACCGTTATCACAGCAGTAGAGGCAGAGGTCTAGCAACAGAAGTAGCTAAGGCAGAGGCAGAGGTAGCGCATATAGAGGCAGAGCGTTACATATAACATAAACACAAATTCCTGGAATCGCTACCCATGATGGAGTATATATGCAACGCATTACATATATGTGCAGCACATCATATAAACAAAGGTCATATATATAAGTGGAGCGCTTTATAAACAAATAACCAAAGTACCATAAGGTGGGACCCTTCCTAATCGCATCATAGCATCGTAGTATGGGCATATCGCAATATCGCAATATCGCAACTACTGCAACATTGCAATATCGCAACAATCGCAATATCGCAATATCGCAACCATCGCACCATCGCACCATCGCAACATCGCGCCATCGCACCATCGTAACATCGCCCCATCGCACCATCGCAACATCGCAACATCGCGCCATCGCACCATCGCAACATCACAACATCGCACCATCGCACCATCGCAACATCGCAACATTGCGCCATCGCACCATCGCACCATCGCAACATCGTGAAATCGCAATATCGCACCATCGCAACATCGCACATCGCAAATTTTACATTGCGCAATTTTTTTGTTTGATCCGCCAATCGCCGTTGCGACATGTTGTCCCTGTCGGATGTGGGGCTCGATCCTTTCATATATTAGAGGATGTGATCCGATTTATTGGATTGTAATATAAGACCAAAGGCTCAAGGTGGAGGGAAATTGTTAACGTAAAGTTGTTGCGATCATATTAAAAAGTGTCGCGTGGTCCGTGGGTTATATATATATGCCTTGGCTTAATGGGAGGGAAATTATTAATATAAAACCATTGTGATGAACGTATGTTCCGCTTGCGGTACTCGCCACATCAACAAGACACTCGTGGCATGAAAAGGGTTTGAATTGCCCTGATTTAAAATTCAGCAATTACATTTTATTTATTTAAAAGGCTCAGTTACACGTATGCAGCAATTACACCCCCACAGAGGACAGAAAAGAAAACAGAGCTGAAAGGAGATAAAACAAAGTCACAGAAAAGACAAAGACAACCAGAGAAAAAACAAATGCGTAGCGATTCAAAAGACTAAAGGAGTTGAGCTAGAGTTCACATTGTAATTCGAATGTAAATATTTTAATTGTTTTTATTGTTTGTGATGCAAAGGCAAGTATCCTAAGGAAAAGAAAAATCCCACTGTAGCTTGGAAATTTGTACATATTGCAGTAATTCTAAAAAGGATTTGGAGAAAGGAATAAGAATACAGAAGCCAAAGAGTCATGACTGTTCACTTTGGATTCCTTGTGAAATACAAACAGTCATGTGAGAATTTCTATATATATAATATCAATTTTGATAAGCTAAAGTAGTGCAAGAGAGAGAGAGAGAGAAAAAAAAATGGAGAATTCAGAATATAGTAGAATAAAGCAGAAAATATTAACAGAAGAAGAGCAGATATAGAACAGAGCCGATATATGAGGTAAATCAACAAACATTCAGTTTGATAAATTGAGGAAGTTGGAGCTTCCCTATTAAGTTGTAGCTTGATAGCTGACTGAGGTTGGAGCCTCCTGTAGGTTGGTGCCTGCAGAAAATTGAAGGGAGTTGGTGCTTCCTTGCAAGTTGTAGCTTGCAGAATTGAGGATAGAGCCTCCTGTAGGTTGGTGCCTGCAGAAAACAGTGGTGAGAGGGAGTTGGAGCTTGCCTTTGCATCACAACAATAATAAGATGTGGTTTTCTCCCTTTTTGGGTTTCCACTAACATCTGTTGTCTCTATGTGTGTTTCTTATGTGTTGATGTGATTTTTTCAATCTGCTTAATTTTTTGCTGCTCTCAACATAAGTATAGTGTCACATTAATTTAATACTGGCTGTAACATTTTAAGACTGTTCACATATTAAGCTGTAAATAAGTTTGGTGAAAATTTAGAATTGTTAAATGTGTATTAAACTGATTCACACCCCCCCCTCTCTCATTTTAATTAAAGGTCCAACAATATGACCCATGCAAAAAAGAGAGGAGATATGATCCAGTGAAGTAACAATAAAGGAAGTAAGTTTTTGTAGATGCTAGCAAAGGAGGAAAGTGTTGAAATGCAGCTAGTGTCGGTCTTCGTAATTATATTTGACTTGATAAAGTACTTGAAAATAGAAAATGTATTTATTGATGTATTTTTCACAAGAAAATAAATAAATGTAAATTATATTGTTCAGAATAATGTTAGCTCTTAATCACTATATCAGACCACATACCTACTATAGCAAAAGCAAGGACACTAGTAGCCTATTTTTGAAGGACGAAAGGATTGTCTATATACCAAAACAGGTTGTAATTATTAAAAAATGGAGCAAAGGTCAAAAGAGGAAACCAAAAGGTTTGCGATATCCATCTATTCCTTTGAAGTTTTGAAGCAACTCTCACATATGTAGTATGCACTTTATAGCCATTGTTAATCAACATTTTTATTAACAATTTTTGGGAGTATTGTTCTAATTTTCCAAGGAATTCAGGGCCTATTTATTATCATATACAATAGATCTAGAAAGGATCCAAATCCTCTATATATGATCCAGACTTTTGTGCATAATTGTTACTTGAAAACCCTAGAAAGAGTATCGAAATAATTGAACAAATTATTTAGTTAGAATACTTTTCCCTAGTTTGACTAACAGTAGAATGAGGCTATTTCCATTACCAAATATTGTTTATGGACCTTGTCTCATTTTTTTCGAACTACTGCGTGCCCTATACAACCTAACAATATAGCTTAGGGCTAAAGGCCTTAGTTTAATAGCCATGAATTATTTCATGGGGAAAAATCCGACCCTTGGTGCACTAAACCTTAGAATTAATATTATGTTTCACTTTAGGGATAAATATATCTTATGGAGGTCCTATGTTATGTTTGAGAATCTAAAATTTTCCCATGAATGCTAAATTCATTGTATAGGGCCTATAATCCTAGGTTTAATACCCTAACCATAAATTGGATAAGGAGACATATCCCCAATATTCCGAGCTTCATAAATATGTGAATATTCCACTTATGGGATAAATACTCTTTATAGAGGTCTTTGTATTGACGAGGGGCCTTATGCATGCATCATAAAGTAGTGCATAATGCGAATGGTGATGATAATTAAATTGGAAAATGCATTTTATGATAAATTACATCCTTAGTGTGTCACACATTACAATCAATCCAGATCAAACTCATGAGGAAAATATTCATTTTAGATAACTTACATTATTTTTTAAGGCCCAATATGTGGATTATTAAAAACTTGAAAGTCGTGTTTAAGGCCTAAACTAGTATTTTTTACTCCTTGATGTTTCCTTGGCCCACAATACCTATCGTTGATGCACTATGAGTGAACCAAACCTTATAATTAACCTTGTATGTCAATTGTGAAATAAATATTCCTTCCATAAGTTCTAAGTCAACATTAAGGTTCGGTGATTTTTCCATGAGCCCTTGAAGAGTTGGTATCTACAAGTAGGGATGTCCATATAGATGAAATCTATGTTTTGTGATCATTTTAAAATATAAAAGGGAAATACATGGTGATGGGCCTCCAAATTAGACAAAACTTAAGTCCCATATAACATTTCTTAGGAACATGCTATCTATATTAAACCTATCATTTCTAGCAGGGATGTACTTGGATTGATTCAAATAATGATGTTTGGTGCCATTTTTAGCATCTAAAGCTTAGTATCATTCATATTACTCTGAGTATCCTTGGTATTGTCCATCCTAGGAGCCTCAGATCCCTTTTGTACATTTTTTGTTTTTCTTCTTTTCACTCGTTATTCACATGCATCTCTTCTTCTTGTTTTTCCTATTTCATATCCAGTTCCTCTTCAAACAAACATTTTAATTAGGATTTATTTCTATTACTACATATTTTTTTAAAATCCTTTGTATTAGGGAAATTTTGCAGAGACGAAGAGGTTTCGTTCTCCCAGTCATCTTCAAATCTGCAACCTTCATGATTTCTTGCATGAAAATCACTCTTCCGAGATTTCATAAAATCAAGTGCTATGTACACAGGTGAACCACACAATTTTTCTACTATCCTTTAGGGTTGGATGGTCTTGTATTCTGCAATTTTCATTACCATATTCTTGTCATTTGTTCAAAGGAGAATTCTGTGGTTTTCAGTCCCTATGTTTAAGATTGTTTTCACATAGAAGTTTTAGTCCAAAAACAAGTCAGATCATCATTTCTCTCACAATAGATTTTGAAAACCTTCCATAGAGTTTAATATATGCAGCTAAATCACCACTAGATATAAAATTTGTTATTATGTGCAAATCTGGTGGCCTTGTGAAAGCACCAATAAACTGAACTATATTTTTATGCCATACATTCCTCAAATTGAACGCCTCTTGGATTTTTGAAAAATGTGTTGCAATACACAATTAAGTTGTCGTGAATGAATTGGCAATTGTGGTTAACATTACAGAAGATGATTTGAACAAGTGCCACTCCTTATTTATTGTAGTGTTTCTGCAACAATTTCCTTGTCCATATCTGGCTGGATTCCCACCATAGAAGAATCAAATCTATCCTGCATATGCGTCCAAGGATCATGCCTAGCCTTTGAAATTTTAAGCCCTAAAGATGTTTCTCTTTATGAAAAAAAAAAAACAAAATCAAAATTCTTCTCATGTGAAGCAATAACTGATGACTGGCAAACCTTTGAGTGAGTTTCCTCGCTTCCATATTCAACTATATTGATAAACTTGTCATCTTGTTTTAAAGAAATCCAGGAAACTTTGTTAACCTCTTCCAAAAATGTATCTTAAAATAGGTGTCTACCTCTCATTAGGCACACCAACAATTATCTTATCAATATCCCTATGGAACCCCATATCTAGCAAATGGCCGACTTCATCAAAGTAAGAGCACTTTCACACCCATTAAACGACTTGAGATAACTGGGTTATTTTATATATGGTCCCAAAGAAATCCAGGAGTGGCCACTAATATTTGGAAAGGATTTTCTTGTATCCATTTATATTCTCTTAGTAATTTAGTGCCCCCACTAACTACCTATACGCCAATTTTTGCATGGAATTTAAAAAAAAAATTGGCCTCGGCAACAACTTGACTTACAACTTCCCAGTGGGGACAAACAAAAGGAACAAAAATAAGAGACCTTTTATGATCTTTGATGAATGATTACTTCATTATCACCTCAATAGAAGGAAACATAAACGTTATTTTCTTGCTGGTGCAAGTTTTAGCCTTGGCCAACACATCCTTGCCTTTGAGAATAGATGGAAGAGTTGCTTCTTGCACAATGATCATACACTCATATCCCACTATTTTGGTTTCCTTAAGTGTCAACGGTGAGATATCGTGTTGGTAAAATCCTGATTGGCTCAAATAATTAACATCCCCGGTATCCTTCACACTACTTGTTTTTTGATCTTATTTTTCAATCGGACTCAACATTGGTTTATTGTGCCCCACAAGCTTCACTAAATCAAATTCATCATCTTCATCTGCATATTTATACTCGTCTTCATCATCACTGATATTTAGTGCTTGGATACTAGAGGATTTAGAGCCTCTTTTTTTCAACAAATCACCTTCTCCTTGGTTTCTTCTTACAGAGACCCCATTAACTCTAGAAGTTCTAGGGAATCCATCATTATCATTATTTATATCATGCTTCATCCAACCAAACAAAGAAACACCCCACTTATTAAACTAGTAATTAATAGCTATTTCCTCTTCAACTAGACATTTTATTTTAGTCTACCTTTGATTACTTGGGTTTACTTAATGAAACCCAAGGACAAATTATTTACCAAATTTCAAGAATTCAAATCTAAAGTAGAGAACCTTACAGAAAGGAGAATCAAGATATTGAGGTATGGTAATTAAGGAGAATACATCCAAGGAAACTATAACCTTTTGTAAAGAATCTGGGATTAAGAGGGAGCTGATAGTCCCATATAATCTTGAACAAAATGGATTTGCAGAATGAAAGAATCTATGTAATGAATAAAGTGTAAAAGCTATGCTACGTGATTAAAATTATAATATAGAAAGGGAAACTAAGATGTAGGGCTCTCCCACCCACTCAACTTGACCTTTTAGTCAAACCAATTATCAAAATGATTTAGTTGTCTTCAGTAGTGGGTGATAGAAAGCATTTCAATCAATAATTTTTGAATTCCATATTAATGTATTTTTGGCCTCATAGTAGTGAGATACTCTTAGCCTTGCAAGTTGCTACCATGTATAAGAGTTTGGTTGAATCTGGATGTCTCAAACTTTAAACTCTCAAGAGATTCCTTTGGGGAAAAAAATGGAGATTTTTTTCCCTGGCTTAGGATTAGCAACAATAATTACTAGCCATACTATTCAGTCATACATGAAAGACGTTGAATCTGCACTAACTATGTGAACCCCAACAAATGTTTCATTACTAATAATGGAGGGCCAAATTTCATATCAACACCAATACTATTTATCTAAAGTAAACATTGGATATCCAGTTGAAATTATTCCTAGTAAATGTAAGAAGCAAGTGTCACAACTCATTCCCTGGCGTGTAGATATTACTCAAGCTTGATGGCATCTTCCCAGTGTCCCACTACAAGGTTTTGAGCAACTACCTAGAAAATTACCTTCTTTTTTATTGCTATTATTCTGTGAATTTATATTAATGGTGTTCTTTTTGTTTATTCCTTGTATTTTTAAATGGTTTATGTTTCTTTACAAAGAGTAAGTCAATTTTCATGCCAAGGGAAAAAATTTTAATTATTGTTGACCATTTATTTTCAATGATGTTGTGCTATTATGGGCATTTGCAACAAACCACTTCACAAAAAATGTTTGGTTATATTTAATGTCTTCTTATCACTATTTTAACAGTAGTTAAATAAAAAAAATGCATACTTTCAAATTTGAATACTTCATATCAATATCTTTATTCTTCCTGAATCCAAATTATTCTTATGTTGGCTAAAGGAGAAAGATGAGATTGATAATCAAGAAGAAGGGGAAGGATCAATACCTCAAGTAAAGGGAAGGTTAAATCTAACAACTCAGCTGATGTAGCAACTAATTCCTCCAATACCTACTCTGATTGTTCATGGAAAATAAAGTGTGTAATATGAGAATGCAACATATACTCTTTCTAAAACTGTGTTGTGAGATGCATGCAAGTTAGATTCCACTTCCAGTAAATATATGGGAAATAAACCTGAGAATGAAAACTTGTATATATCTAGTTGGCTTCACTTAGAATAATCAATCAATTGTATTACAATTAGGATTTTTTTAGTTCTACCTATATTTTTATATCCAGTCTATTGTTTTGTAATATTGACCATCTCTATTAAGCTGTTTTTTCTAACCGAAATATGTAAGTTTTCCTTTTAACATGAATTCTTCTAAGAAATATTGTACACAATTTTTTACTTGCTTGAATTGTTTATCACATGGCCAAACTATATTTTTTCAGTATCAGAAGAATTTTATGAAAATCAACGAAAATCACTACTTCATTTGGCAAGGCCTTTGGGTAGCTTCAGAAACCTAAGAGATTGAATGTGAAATTTGTTTTGAGGATAGAAAAAATATTCATGGATAAAACAAATAATTTGGAAGATGAGTTCTCCAGGTAGTATTTCTCTTTGAACAACACCGCTAGTTGCATTGGATTTTCAATATTTATAGTTGTTTATCAAGCTTCAACATAAATCTTATCCTTTTTTGTTGATTATTAATTGATGGATTTATTATTTATACTTGTTGCACTTTCTTTAAGTTTTTGTGCTAACTATTTTGAACTAATTGAGGATCAAACATTGGTGGTATTTTTGTAATATGTTAAATTATTGTTTGTATTGATTCAGGTATTTGTTGTAAAGGATCAATCAATGTGTTATAACTTGGAAATTGCAAGTATGTAAATATAAGAAAACTATTAGTGCTTTGCATGTAAATATGCAAAACACATCAAAACTACTCTTATTTTATCTTTTCATTGCAATGATCACTGATTTTTTGAGTTTGAGTGATTGAATATGGCCATAGGTGTTCCCTCCAATTGGAAGTTTGGTGTTGGAATTCAATGTGGATTTTCCATTCAAGAATCATATAGCAACTGGAATCTGAAAGCTACATTCCAAAATAATTCTTTTTGGGGGATTTCTAGTTGTGATTGCTACATATTTTCGATGTTGGAAATTTTCTCCAAATTACAGCTAATATATTGTACCACAAGTGAGGAACACAATCGAAAGGGAACTGTCTTTGCAATTTATCCACTTATATAGTAGTGGTCCATAAATATAAGAAAGAAATTAATAATTTGATATAGACTAGTTGGATTATTCATATGTGATAATGGACCCAAATAGTAGTTCTTATCTGAAGAAATGCTTATCATAGTTGGGAATTATTGACATCATCGACCTCGAGCCCTGGACTTACTCACTTAACCTTCTACATTATTTGGTTAGATACATGTATACGAGTCTATCCTATTATTGTATCTTTTTTACTTCATTTCATTTTATTCTAGACTTATATTTGGCATTTTATAGGAGTTTTATTTGCACTCCCACATTGAGTAATTGATAACTTGATATTTTTAGTATGTAAGTTAGTTGGCATGATTTTTCCTAATATTTCCTTGAATGTTGAATACTAATTTTACTAAGGTGTTATTTTATATGGTGATTTTTTATTTTCTTTGTTTATACAAGTCATCTCACCACATATAAGCCACTATTGCCCAACTTAAGAGAAATTGTTTGATTTTGTTTCTTTTATGGGGAGAAATGGCATTGATAATATTGTTGATGTTGATGTATATATCATATAAATTGTTATAGTCTATTTTAGTTTATTTTCTATTGTTCATCATCTTTCATGTATTATAACATGCATTTTATCTTCTTTATTTTTCAAAAAGGAACTCAATATTGATGGTAAGAAGTAGGAGTTGAAGAAAAAAAGGGAGAAATAACTCTGAAGCGACAAAATGAAAATTAAAGAGAGAGAGAGAAGAGAACTATTCTAGTGATACTTGTAGAGCCAATATCCCACATAAGGCACACACATAGAGATTAATGGTCAAGTATTTAGAGTTGGTGAATTCACCTGCAATGCCTTGGAAACACAATGATAATGGTTTGAAGTGATGAAACAATATTTCATGTGTAAATTGTACTCCAACCAATATTATGTTGGAAACACATATTTTAATACTTGATATTTTATATAATATAATTTATTTGGTTGAACTTATTTATAGTTGCACCTGATATTATTTAGTTTTGTAACTGACATATGTAACTTTTCATTTTAATATTAGATGAATGTGTACATATTCTGACCATTTTTTTTAAATTTAGTTGGAAAATCATACTAATTAATCTATTTTGATTAACAATAAAGATATAAAATAAATCTAAAACTACTAAATTATTATTTTATGTCTATTAATGATGAACACAAATAAAATGAATATACGACTAAATTAGTTTCTTATAATTATTGTTAATGAGATTAAATGAAATGACTATAAATTACTAAAGTAGTCATTTATATAATGAATATGAAACTACCAAAAAAACATAAATGACTACTACAAAATATTATTTTTTTATTACAAATGATGACCAAATTTTTCATATATACGACTATTAGTAGCTAATTTACAGTATATTGTAACACAATCAAAATTTAGTGATATTTATTTGGGCATTAACTGGTTTCAAACGATGACTAAAATTTGCATATATATGATTGTTAGGGGCTAATTTACAGTATCTTATAACCCGGCCAAAATTTAGTCATATTTCTTTGGTCATTAATTGATTTCAAACGATGACTAAAATTTGCATATATATGACTATTAGTAGCTAATTTACAATTTCTGACATATTTCTTTGGTCAATAATTGGTTTTCTCGAGTGATAATTTAGTAATATATTTTGCTATATATTTGATCATTAATTGTGATAATTAATGACTAAGTCAATGAATAAATAAATGACAAAATATACTACTAGACAATAAATTTGAGACAACCAATTAATGATTAAGGTAAGAATGACTAAAATCTTGCGGTGTTATAAGATATTGTAGATTAGCTACTATTGGTCACCACTTGAAAATTAGTCTTTCATATGAAAATTTTAGTCATTTTTTTAGTAACTAATAAGCCATTTTGTACTAGTGTATGAAGGAGTGATTAACAAACCCAAAATAGTAAGTATAAGTAATTTTCTTCCATTTCTTTTTAATTTAAATTTTAGTTATCATTTGTTGTGATAGCAATCATAAAATAGTAACAACCAAGGCTAGAAAACACACTCTCATTACTCTCATTACGAAGTAACCCTCTTTCATAACTATCCTCATTTCCCCAAAGGTCGAACCTAACTCCCACTCATTTTTTTAATAATGAAATTTCTTTTTTCCCCAACCAACTACTCTTAAATCTATCTAATTGTGTTTTGAAAACATACTTTCCCTATAGTAATAACATAGTCTACAAAAAGACTCTCTTTTCATGCAAAAATTATAATTGATTTATGTAGGATATATCACTAGAACTGTTATTCATTATCAAAATTTTAACATGATTTCTTTTATCATTTTACCAAAACTCACCATGAGGATTTCTAAGGTAAAAATTAATCATGGAGCACATATTCAATGAAGTTATTTCGATATGACAACCAACATATTTTCCTCATTCTAATAAGACATTGAATTTGAGGAAATTATACATTTAAAATGTAAGTAGTAAAATAATGTGCATGTTTCCTTCAACATGAATATGAAACCCTTACATGATAATGTGATTCCATATCCAATACAAGGTAACTTCACCAACTCCATTCACATGTGCTCATCAAACATTCTAAATTTTCTCCCAAAAGGATCCAACTCGATAGTGCAACACCTTGGTGGCCACGGTTTCAATTTTGCAAGTCTATGTAATCAATGTGATCTGTATACTATGATGTATTTTATCTTCACTCTATCAAGCTTCTTAGTATGAACCTACTCTAAAATCATGTCAAATTGAAAGGTAGAGACATATATGGCATACAATTGAAACTAATAGAGGTAAGCTCGCCCATTTTTTAATTTTATTTTAATTTTTATCACTTGCAATAACTATCTTATTTTCTTCTCACAAGCCTTTCTTCTAATTCTCACACCAATTCCTTCATCACCAAATTTTTCACTTCATGCAAAACTTCAATAGGTATCAATTGGTGTAATTTTGGGTCTTAGACTATATAGTCCCCATCTAAGCACTTGCAATAACTATTTTATTTACCTCTCACAATCCTTTATTACAGTTCTCACATCAAGGCCTTAATCACCAAATTTTTAACTTCATGTAAAATTTCAATAGGTATCAATTGGTGTCATTTTGGGTATCAGACTATATATTCCCCATTTAATTTTTTGCACTTCAAGAGGTAGAGTTCCTCTTAAAGATATTATTATAAAAAATAAATCTTTAAGAAGAACTAGATCTATTGTATTTCATTTAGGATCCATTTGATGAGGGTTAGTATTGCAACAAGAACATTGAAACTCCCAATGATACCAACTTAAATGATCAACCTAGGGTTCATACAAATTTAAGAGGTGTCAAACTATATGTGAAACATACAATGTGTCCTTATTTCATTGATCTGGCGTAATGAAGTGAATGTCACGAAATAAAATCTCAAAATAATTTCAGAAATTGAAATGCTACTTGCACAAATGTAAACACTAATCCTAATTACAGAAATAGAAATCAAACACTAGCCTAATTGTAGGTTGTGAAAGTTGCATTGAAAATGGAACCTAGTCTTAACTTAAGAATAAATAAAGTAAACTAATATAATATGCATGAAGGAAAGAGAATGTAATCAATCACTACATTCGAAAGAGCTTATATCCATTGATAGTGTTCATTATAAACTTCATGTGGAAATCAAGGAAATCATTATTATGCTATCCAATTCAGAAATTTGTCCATTAACCCAAATTATTGAGATGTGTTACAGGGGTAAAAAGACAAATCCTAAGTTGTATTTGGTCTTCCCCAATCATGGATTTTGATCCTAGGGCTAGTAATTCTTTCCTAAGGGACAAAAAAAAAGCTTTTGGAGCAAATATGGTCCAGTTTACAGGTGCTATGTAGGAGATCTACAAGAGGTGATACACGAGGCCATGTTTTGCTAAAAGAGGAGATAAATTGCATAATTCCCAAGTAAATAAAATGGAAATTGGATGGGAATTTTCTCACTCCAAAATACCCTTGTTAATATGTGCTAAAAATTAGCAAAATTGTACAAGTCTAAAAATTGGAAATTCAAGAACTAGTGAGATAGTGAACCTACCAAATGCCTAACCTAATCAAGTGAAAATTAGATGGAGTAAATTTTGTTATTAATTTGAGTTATTTTATGACCCAATATAATTGGAATCAATTAAAATTATTCTCATTAACACGTTCTAAAAAATATCATAAAAGTACTAGTATTTTTGTACAAGGGACTTCCAGAAATTCTAGATTTGTGAACTAGTAGACCAATCCAAGTTGCTCAATGATTAATATGACTTTTAAAAGTTTTTATAAGGATGAATAATTATTGCTAATATTTAAATTTCCTTCAAACCAACTTAATTCAATCATTTAAGCCAATACTACAGAAAAATAAGCATCAATACTAAATGCATAAATAGGAAAAATAAGAATAAGAGATGCATGTGAATAAGAAGTGAAAAGAAGAAAAAAAACTCAAAAAAATGGATCTTAGGTTCCTGAGATATCCAAGTGCAAGCATAATCAAAGTAATATGAACGAGACCAATCCTTAGAAGCTAAAAATGACACCAAACTCTATTATTTGAATCAATCCAAGTACATCCTTACTAGAAATGAAAGTGGAGGTGAAAAAATACAAGTTTATCCACAAGAAGACAAATAAATATATGCCCCTAGAGGAAAATTAGAATTTGTCCTTACAAAAATTCACGGGGAACCATTCTCCCTTAAATGAGGAAGATTTCCCCTCCAAAATCCCTCGAATAGTGGATCTGGTTCCCAAGACTAGGAATTTCCATTAAATGACATAGTATATATTCCTATATTTTCTCAATCACTAGAGTTCCATAATTTTCAATAATTTTAAGATATTTTCTGCATTTATTATCCAATCATGATCCTCCTTTAGTAGGGATAAAATCCTTATATTATCTCCTCCTCCAAATCTTCATAATCTTCCAAATATTCTGACAATATTCTTCAAAAATAAATAATATTAGGCACATAATATGAAATTATCTCTAAACCATCCTAAGAACATATTAAACTAAATAGAAAAAATGATAAGAAGAGATGCATGTGAATAACGAATAAAATTAAAAAAAACAAAAATGTACAAAATGGATCCAAGGCTCCTAGAAGGCCTCACACAAGATGATATACCTCACAAACAAAATCACGTATTCCTTTTTATCCCAAATAATTGATTTCTCGAAGTTTTCTGAGAGAAATATATCCATTAATTCCAAGTCATACTCTATCAACTTGTGACACCAGTTTTTTCTCACAATACCTTAAAGTTCATCATTCAGACGAATTTTTACAAAACATGGATTTTTCTCAAGAAATTTGTTTTCTCCTAGAATCATCTTTCCAGAACCCACTTTTGAAGAAAAGTCACTTGAGTCTATCTCTTTATCTTTTCCAAAAGTGTAAGAAATTTAAAAATTTTATTTATTAGTTTCATATCAGGATGTCCCTGCTATTTATAAATCAATTCCTATATTTTTCATTCCACCTTATCCTTCTGTATTTCAGGAAAGAATTTCCTCTATCCCCTCTCAAAATCAAAATATGGTGATTCCAGGGTTTCTTTTAAACATATATGTTGTTTTTTAATCTTCCCCATATTATGAATTTCATGCCTCGGGACTATTTGAGGTTATTACTAATATTTATAGGAGAAGATGAGGTAAAAGCATAAAAATATGTACCAACCTTTTGTGCTTTGCATAAAATTTGAATGTAGAATACTTGGATGTGGTAATGAGGCTTTTTATATAGTCATTAGAGGGAGAAGCAAGGAAATGATTTCAGACCCTCCCTGTTAATTCAATTAACACTTGGAATTAATTATAATATTCATTTAAACAAAAATGAGAAGAAAATAAAGATCATGTTTATTACTTGACTAAATTTAATGCAATAAAAAGGAAACCAGATGAAGAGGTGGCTAAATTTATCAAGAGATTTAGCAAGTTATATAATAGTCTCCCTACAGAAATAAAACCTCCTGTTGGGGCAAAAGTGGTGTTTGCAGGAGAATTTCAATATGATTTTGGCTTTACTATGAGGGAAATATGGTCCCCTAATCTAGATCAAATTCAGACTGATGCATTGGGGATCGAAGTCAATTTATCTATAGCAGGGAATATTAAACAAAAAGATGAAGTTGTTGATAAAAACAAGGGAAATGAGGAAGAAAATGCTTCCAATCAACCAAAACATCCTCATGAGAAAAAATTAAAAGAGATGACCAAAGTTATCAAGAACATGTCTAATAAGTTGCTAAAGTTGCAGCTTGATTCCAAAAATCCTCCTAGGCATATTCCACAAGCATGAAATAGAAATTTCGACCCTCAATTTAGGAGGCAACCACTGTATATTATGCAGAGAGAGAAAAATGACCAGGATCAGTCCAACCAACTAGAAGAAGCAGTGGAGGAGACCCTTAGATTGCAGGAGAACAAATATTATACTCTCTATGAAGAAGAAGAAGAAATGATGAATACTCAGGATTCAAATTTGGAACCTCAAATTGCATTGGATGATGAAGATATTGATGAAAATTTTATAAGATTCACATAATTTATGTCGACATAATTACAAAATAAGTATGATTTGAGGTCGATGAAAATTTCGAGGACTCAAGATCATGTAAGTCCACTTTGAAAAATTTTCATATTCCAAGAATATTTAATTATTATTAGCTACAAAAAATAATTTTGAATCATCATAATGGGACAAAAAATAAAATTTGTTACATTTCTGAATAGATTTCTTAGGCACTGACCTCTACCCATCGACGGGTTGTCTGTAAGGTTACAAAAAAAGCTACAATACATCTCTAGATTTGGAATCGTGTGGCTCCTTAAATCACATCAAGCTACTAGTGACATACTTGCACAATAATTAGCCACCTAGAAGTAGAAAACATCAGACTAAAAACAAGAATAAAATACTAGAAGATTGTAATATCCCAAAATGGGAATCACGCAGCAAGTGTAATGAAATACCGCACTCCTGAGAATTATGTGCACTGAAATGATTTTTCAGCTCCTTGATCCCTTATATCAGCTCATTTAAGATCGAAATCCAAAAGGAGAGCAAAAACAAATCAGACTAGGTGGGTTAAACAGATCTCCCACAAACTAGTCTAGCTGAAAAACACCCAAAGAGAGGGGCTACAACTATCTGCAAAGACTGCTTCAAAAATAACGCAGATCCACTAAAGAAAAGTAGTAGGCTGATATGGAGGTCAAAATATCATATGTATAACAGAAAATAAGATGTATATTACAGCCCATACATTGTACAAGAGAAAGAATAAGAAAATACAGGAGAAATCCTCAGA
The DNA here is from genome assembly GCA_034641835.2 of Pinus albicaulis. Taxonomy (NCBI): domain Eukaryota; kingdom Viridiplantae; phylum Streptophyta; class Pinopsida; order Pinales; family Pinaceae; genus Pinus; species Pinus albicaulis. The sequence goes on from CM076577.1 coordinate 743,194,635, forward strand.
AATTAGGTGCTACAGCCATAGAAAAAGTCTGCATAAACTCAAAAGCTTTATTTTATTGGGGCTAAAGCATCAGTATATTATCACTCAGATATAGAGAATATATTTAAATAAAAATATAGATCTAATTCAGATCTATGTACAAGAAAAGCTCATCTATACATTCCCCTTGGGGTTTTGTGCAAAACATGAAGCACAAAGAGTAGATTTGAGATCTAGAGTTGCAGATATGCAGAAATATTTAGAAATTACTTAACCATATAATAGAAAATAAGATCATTTCTGAAACTAACATGGATTGGATTTCCAACCCATGGATCACCACAGTGAGAGGAATAATCCTAACACCGGAGATCTCTCCTCCAATATGCAGACAAAACACCCAGAAACTTCTCCTTTGAAAATAACACAGTCCAGGGAGAGGAAATGTGTTGTAGGCTCTGATAATTATTTGGCCTGATGCCAAGGTCTGGATCTGAAGCTCAATCAGCTAATGCACTCTTCCAGGAGGTTAAAAGACACACTCAATGAGAAGAGTCACTAGTATAGTCTAGATCTTAGCAGATCTAGTGTCTTCCACTACTGCAACTCATAAGGAAAACCTAACCCTCAACAGGATCAGCGCTGTAGGTGTAAGGTGAAGCTTGGCCCAAGCCTAATAGTCGACAAGATGGAACAAGTCTCCTCCAAGAGCTGCTCAAGGAAGGAGGTGGGAATCCTAAACAGGAAAACCCAACAAGGGATGACTAAGCAGACAATACCGTCAGAAAATAATAACATCAACAACCCCTTCATGCTGCTCTCCTCTTCCTTTTATAAGATTGGAGTCATGTCAAACCCTAAACCACTTCATTAGTTTAGCCTCTTTCACATGTATAATCTCCTTCTAGAACTGTGTTGTCCCTCGAAGAGGTTCAATGCATCTAGATTGTGTTGTAGATATGGTCATGGTTGACTTGGTCAAGTGATCAATCTCTTTCACACTCAAGGTGTCTTCATTTTGACTAGCTAGCTTGATTTTCATTCACATTGAGCAGTCTTTATTTAGGATCCACTATTTGAGAATAAATGCTATTGACTTGGTCAAACTTGACCTTGTCCACATAGTTTAGACATTGTTCACACATGTGGATACTTGATCTGGTTATTTCATGATCCCTTTTCATACTATGAGGGATTTTTATTCATAATTGAGCAATTTATGAGCCTCCTTGCCCATTTATTCATCCATCTAGATTTCAAAAGAAAAATCAATATTCCTATTAGCTGTAAGCTAATTTAGGAATATTACAGTTTCCCCCTCCCAAATGTTGCTTGTCCTCAAGCAACTACAAGGGTGCTGCAAAATCTCCGCTTCTTCTCTTATGACCTCCTCATCCAATAGTTTCCACCATTGCTCTAGATTTTCTGCAATATTTCTGTCCACCAATGGTCCCCCCTCAATGTGCAAGTTTGCCCTTGGTGAATAAACACAATGGCTTTCATCATGAAAGAATGGAAACCTTCTTGCTGATCCATGGCCTCCTCAAGATAAAAGTGATGAAAATCATGGGGAACTTCATTATTCATGAAAGACTCCCATCTCCATGCTATCATCCAAATGAAGTCGATCACTTCCCAGCTTGGCAATTCATTAAACAACTCCTCTCAAATACATATGAAAGGCATGTCTCCAACTGACATATGGCTCACTTTATAAAGAGACAGGTGATTTATCACAGTGGTCATGCAATATATCATGCTCCCATTGAAGCATGCAGTGAAAAAAGAGTGGGGAACTCCTTCCCCCAAGGACACATCCCACCAGTGTGCCTCTCCTCCAATCATGTTCCCAAGAGTAAGAACATTTTCAACATATGGAATCATGATTAGAATCATGCTAGCTGCCATGGATAATAAAGGATATGGAATATTTCTCCTCATGTGCAACCAGCACAGTTTTACCCTTAACTTCCATATAACATGAGATGACAAGTGCCTTCCCAAACACTTGTTTGTTGCCCCATCCCTATTGAACGCTTGGAGAAGGTGCATCATAGTTGGTGTAAGATAATGACACCATGAAGAATATAAAAACTTTCCAAGATCCTCCAAGGAATGACTTGCATCAACATTGTTCAAGGCCTTGAGTGGTCCATGAAACCCATCATAAATAGTGCCCCCTCTTGGAGCAATGTTCCGAAAATGAGTGTTATAAAAATATAAGCATATAGGAGATACATCATAATATTCAGAAAGACAAGTTCCTCTATATACTTGTTTTACATTAGTGAGGTAACTCATGGATGAGTTCCCTCTTACACTCAATGAGTAAGGAGGTGTGAATGAAGGCTCTTCCCAAGAACTATGTTCCTCCTCATCTAGCAAGTAACCCATGCACATATTCATATGAGAGTGCACCACTTCCTTTAAACCTTCCCATATGAACCCACCTAAGATAGTATGATATGCTTTAATGAAACCAGTGGGTTTGGAAAGAAGGATCTCATAGGTTGCATTTAGTAGTCTCTCCTTGAGCTTGGAGTCTCTAACCAAAAGGATAATATTATAGAAATAAATGACTCCATCAACTACCTTAAACCTCCCATCCATTAACTCCCCATAAAGAACCCCACATGTGAAAAGTTCCTTGGAGTATTCCATCATGAGTTGGGAATCCAAATACGGATCCAGGCTTCCCAAGAATGACAACGTTGTAGAGGTCTGAAATGTAGCCCCTGTCATGTCATGGCTCTCCTCTTTGACATGTCTGATGTAAAAATCACATGTTGGAGCATTATAATCTTCCCTTTGCTGCCTCTTTTGTAGCTGATATTTCCCAAGACAATATTGAAGTAGATGGAAATCAACTTCCCCTTAGAAAGTCCTTGTCTTCCAATACTTCCGTAATCTTGCCCATGCATGCAAGAGTGTCAACATCCTCTTGTCATGTTAAGAATTCTATTTTATGAATGAAGGTACCATGGGCTGCCATAGAGATATGGATTTTCCATGTGTCCTCATGTCCATGCCATGATAGAATTTTGATTCCTCCTTCCTCAGTGCAGATAACTGAGTGGAAGATAGCAATGCCCCTTTCAGGAAATTACTCACCTCTCTTCTGAATTCATTAGATATTCTCTGCACTATGCTGGCTTCTCCGAAGGCTCCCTCCTTAGCCAAGTATGCAAATGTTGCCCATAGTTGAGAGAACACGTTAGTTTTCCTCCAACCAAGTGGTGCTTGAGGGGATTTTGTTGTGATTATGTTATCATCTCCTGCCTTCCCCTCGTTCTCTTCAATAGTTGAAGTTGCCTCATCATCAATAAGAGACCTTAGATCTTGGTCATCTATTGAAGGAGTAATGGTCATCTATTGAAGGAGTAATCTTCATGCCTTCCTCTTGAGAAGAGAGCCCTTCATCCAATGGAGATCTTGCCCTTGGAAAGGCATCAGACAAACTTACACCTTCTTCCATGGTTTTCAAAAATGGAGTTGGATTCATAGACCCTTCCAACTCATGCAAAATATTTGTTAGATATGGTTTGATAGTTTCAATAGAAGATGTTACATATGAAGCTTCATCAAACCTTTCTACTAGTATTTCAATAAACTTTGCATAAGCAGGTGTATTTTCATTTCTTAAGGAAAAGGATTCAAACAACCACCAAGCATATGCTTTACCTTCAAAATGCAGTGCTGCTACATTGATGGCTTCAATTTATGAAACTTGATGTTGATGCAAAAATTTGCTTAGCTCCTCGACCCAAACCCTAACTGGACATTTACGTGATCCATAAAAAGTAGATAGATAAAATTTACCCATATCATGATGCTTATCCTTTGTGCTTTTGTCCTCCTTCATCTTACAGAACCTTTGGAAGTTCAATTTATCTTTGAACTCCTTATATTGAGCTTCATATTCCGCAAATACTCACCAAGAGTCTCCTTCTTGGTCACACCTCCTTTCTTCCTCTTCATGTAGAAACCACTGACATAGCATTGAATATTTGGTGATATGGCTGAGGCACATATCCATGAGATGAGGATTTATAATTTTCCTCATGTATAGATCTTGTAGATCAGGTTGAGGGATCTTCCTGCTCTTCCCTCCTCATTTCTTTGATGTCTTTTCTGATAACTTGCAGAGCTTGAGATAGAAGTTTTGTGAACCTCTTCTCTCCAGACAACAAGAGTTTACTCTATTTTCTCTTTCAGATCTCCTCCTCCTGATGAGAATACTCCATGTTTCTTGAAGCTCATAGGCTGAGCCAAGATGGCAGCTATAATACCACTGTAATATCCCAAAATGGGAATCACACAGCAAGCATGTTGAAATAACGTACTCCTGAGAATTATGTGCACTGAAATGATTTTTCAGCTCTTGGATCCCTTACATCAGCTCATATAATATTAAATAAAAAAGGAGAGAAAAAAAATCAAACTAGGTGGGTTAAACAGATCTCCCACAAACTGGTCTAACTGAAAAACACCCAAAGAGAGGGGCTCCAGCTATATGCAAAGACTGCTTTAGAAATAATGCAGACTCACTGAAGAAAATTAGTAGGCTGATATGGAGGTAAAAATATCATATGTATAACAGCAAATCAGATGTATATTACAGCCCATGCATTGTACAAGAGAAAGAATAAGACAATATAGGAGAAATCCTTAGAAATGAGGTGCTACAGCCATAGAAAAAGCCTGCATAGACTCAAAAACGTTATTTTATTGGGGCTGAAGCAACAGTATATTATCACTCAGATATAGAGTAGATATGTACATAAAAATATAGATCTAATTCAGATCTATGTACAAGAAAAGCTCATCTATACATTCCCCTTGGGATTTTCTGCAAATAATGAAACACAGAGAGTAAGTCTGAGATCTAGAGTTGCAGATCTGCAGAAATATTTAGAAATTACTAAGTCATATAATAGAACCGTAGATCAGATCTGAAACTAACATGGATTGGATGGCCAACCCATGGATCACCATAGTGAGAGGAAGAATCCTAACACCAGAGATCTCTCCTCCAAAATGCAGACAAAACACCCAGCAACTTCTCCTTTGCAAATAAGGCAGTCTAAGGAGAGGAACTGCATTGTAGGCTTTGAGAATGATTTGTGTTGATGCCAAGGTCTAGATCTAAAGCTAAAATATCTAATGCTCTCTTCCAGGAGCTTAAAAGACACACTCATTGAGAAGAGTCGCTAGTATAGTCTAGATCTAAGCAGATCTAGTGTCTTCCACTACTGCAACTCACAAGGACAAACCAACCCTCAAAAGGATCAGCGTTGTAGGTGTAAGGTGAAGCTTGGCCCAAGCCTGATAGTCGACAAGATGGAACAAGTCTCCTCCAAGAGCTGCTCAAGGAAGGACGTCGTAATCCTAAACAGGAAAACCCAACAAGGGATGCCTAAGCAGACAATACCTTCAGCAAATAATAACATCAACAACCCCTTCATGCTGCTCTCCTCTTCCCTTTATAATATTTTAGTCTTGTCAAACCCTAAACCACTTCATTAGTTTGGCCTCTTTCACATGTAGAATCTCCTTCTAGAACTGCGTTGTTCCTAAAAGAGGTTCAATGCATCTAGACTGCGTTGTATATATGGTCATGGTTGAATTGGTCAAATGATCAACCTCTTTCACACTCAAGGTGTCTTCATTTTGACTAGCTAGCTTGATTTTCATTCACATTGAGCTGTCTTTATTTAGGATCCACTCTTTGAGAACAAATTCTGTTGACTTCGTCAAACTTGACCTGGTCCACATAGTTTCGACATTGTTCACACATGTGGATGCTTGATCTAGTTATTTCATGATCCCTTTTCACACTATGAGGGATTTTTATTCATACTTGAGCAATTTATGAGCCTCCTTGCCTTTTTATTCATCCATCTAGATTTCAAAAGAAAAATTAATATTCCTATTAGCTATAAGCTAATTTAGGAATATTACAGTATCCCCCTCCCAAATGTTTCTTGTCCTCAAGCAACTACAAGGGTGCTGCAAAATCTTCCCTTCTTCTCTTGTGGCCTCCTCATCCAATAGTCTCCACCATTGCTCCAGATTTTCTGCAATAGTTCTATCCTCCAATGGTCCCTCCTCAATGTGCGAGTTGGGTCTTGGTGAGTAAACCCAATGGCTCTCATCATGAAAGAATGGAAGGTTGCTATGGAAACCTTCTTGCTGATCCATGGCCTCCTCACGATAGAACTGATGACAATCATGGGGAATTTCATTATTCATGGAAGACTCCCATCTCCATGCTATCATCCAAATGAAGTGGATCACCTCCCAGCTTGGAAATTCATAAAAAAACTCCTCCCAAATACATATGAGAGGCATGTATCCAACTGACATATGGCTCACTTTATAAAGAGACAAGTGATCTATCACAGTGGCCATACAATATCTCATGTTCCCATTGAAGCATGAAATGTAAAAAGATTGGGAAACTCCTTCCCCCAAGGACACATCCCACCAGTGTACCTCTCCTCCAATCATATTCCCAAGAGTAAGAACATTTTAAACATATGGAACCATGATTAGAATAATGTTAGCTGCCATGTATAATAAAGGAGAAGGAAGATGTCTCCTCATGTGCAACCAGCGCAGTTTTACCCTTAACTGCCATAGAATAGGAGATGACAAGTGCCTCCCCCAACACTTTTTTGCTGCCCCATCCCTCTTGAATGCTTGGAGAAGGTGCATCATATTTGGTGTAAGATAATCACACCATGAAGAATATAATAACTTTCCAATATCCTCCAAGAAATGACCTGCATCAACATAGTTCATGGCCTTGAGTGGTCCATGAAACCCATCATAAATAGTGCCCCCAGAGCAATGTTCTGCAAATGAGTGTTAGAAAAATAGAAGCATATAGGAGATACATCATAATATTTAGAAAGACAAGTTCCTCTATATACTTGTTTTACATTAGTGAGGTAACTCATGGATGAGCTCCCTCTCACACTCAATGAGTAAGGAGGTGTGAATGATGCCTCTTCCCAAGAGCTATGCTCCTCCTCATCTAGCAAGTAACCCATGCACATATTCATATGAGATTGCACCTCTTCCTTGAAACCTTCCCATATGAACCCACCTAAGATAGTATGATATTCTCTAATGAAACCAGTTGGTTTGGAAAGCAGGATCTCATAGGTTTCATTTAGTAGTCTCTCCTTGAGCTTGGAGTCTCTAAAAAAAAGGATAAGATTATAGAAATAAATGACTCCATAAACTACCTTAAACCTCCCATCCATTACTTCCCCATCAAGAACCCCACATGTGAAAATGTCCTTGGAGTATTCCATCATGAGTTTGGAATCCCAATAAGGATCCAGGCTTCCCAAGAATGACAACACTATAGAGGTCTGAAATGCAGCCCCTGTCATCTCATGGCTCTCCTATTTGACATGTTTGATGTCAAAATCACTTGTTGGAGCATTATAATCTTCCCTTTTTTGCCTCTTTTGTAGCTGATCTTTTCCAAGACAAGATTGAACCAGATGGAAATTAACTTCCCCTTAGAAATTCCTTGTCTTCTAATACTTCCTTAATCTTTCCCATGTATGCAAAAGAGTCAAAATCCTCTTGTCATGTTCAAAAATATCTTTTATGAATGAAGGTACCATGGGATGCCCTAAATATATGGAGTTTCCATGTGTCCTCATGTCCATGCCATCATAGACTTTTGATTCCTCCTTCCTCAGTGCAGATAACTAAGTGGAAGATAGCAATGCCCCTTTCAGGAAATTGCTCACCTCTCTTCTAAATTCATGAGAGATTCTCTGCACTGTATTGGCTTCTCCCAAGGCTCCCTCCTTGGCCAAGTATCCAAATGCTACCCATAGTTGAGAGAACACTTTAGCTTTCCTCCAATCAAGAGGTGCTTGAGGTGATTTTTTTGTGACTGTGTTATCATATCCTGCCTTCCCCTCCTTCTCTTCAATAGTGGAAGTTGCCTCATCATCAATAAGAGACCTTAGATCTTGGTCATCTATTGAAGGAGGAATCTTCATGCCTTCCTCGTGAGAAGAGAGCCCTTCATCCAATGGAGATCTTGCCCTTGGAAAGTCATCAAACAAACTTACACCTTCTTCCATGGTTTTTAGAAATGAATTTGAATTCATGGACCCTTCCAATTCATGAAAAATATTTGTTTGATATGGTTTGATAGTTTCAATAGAAGATGTTACATATGAAGCTTCATCAAACCTTTCTACTATTCTTTCAATAAAATTTTCATAAGTAGGTGTATTTTCATTTCTTAAGGAAAAGGATTCAAACAACTAGCAAGCATATTCTTTACCTTCAAAATGTAGTGCTGCTACTTTGGTGGCTTTAGTTTTTAAAACTTGATGTTGATGCACAAATTTTCTTAGCTCCTCCACCCAAACCCTAACTGGACATTTAGGTGATCCATCAAGAGTAAATAGATAGAATCTACCCATATCATGATGCTTCTCCTTTGTTCTTTTTTCCTCCTTGATATTACAGAACCTTTGGAAGCTCAAATTATCTTTGAACTCCTTAGATTGAGCTTCCTATTCCCGCAAATACTCACCAAGAGTCTCCTTCTTGGTAACACCTCCTTTCTTCCTCTTCATGAAGAAATCACTGACAGAGCATTGAAGATTTGGTTATATCGCTGAGTGCAGATATCCATGACATGAGGATTTAGAATTTTCCTCATGTATAGATCTTGTAGATCTGGTTGAGGGATCTTCCTACTCTTCCCTCCTCATTTCTTTGATGTATTTTCTGATACCTTGCAGAGCTTGAGATAGAAGTTTTGTGAAACTATTCTCTCCAGAAAACAAGGGTTTACTATGGTTTCTCTTACATATCTCCTCCTCCTCATGAGAATACTCCATGTTGCTTGAAGATTAGAGGCTGAGCCAAGATGGCAGCTCTGATACCACTGTAATATCCCAAAATGGGAATCACACAGCAAGCCTACTGAAATAACGCATTCTTGAGAATTATGTGCACTGAAATGAGTTTTAAGCTCCTTTATCCCTTAGATCATCTCATATAAGGTCTAAATCAAAAAGGAAAGCAAAAACAAGTCAATCTAGGTGGGTTAAACATATCTCCCACAAACTAGTCTAGCTGAAAAACACCGAAAGAGAGGGGTTGCAACTATATGCAAAGACTTCTTCAGAAATAACGTAGATTCACTGAAGCAAAGTATTAGGCTGATATGGAGGTCAAAATATCAGATGTATAACAGAAAATCAAATGTATATTACAGCCCATATATTTTACAAGAGAAAGAATAACACAATATAGGAGAAATCCTCAGAAATGAGGTGCTACAACCATAGAAAAAGTCTGCATAAAATCAACAACATTATTTTATTGGGGCTAAAGTAACAATATATTATCACTCAAATCTAGATCAGATATGTACATAATAATATAGATCTAATTCATATCTGTGTACAAGAAAAGCTCATCTATACATTCCCCTTAGGGTTTTGTGCAAATAATGAAGCACAGAGAGTAGATCTGAGATCTAGAGTCGCAAATCTGAAGAAAAAAAAAATTAGAAGCTACTTAATCATATAATAGAATAGTATATCATATCTGAAACTAACATGGATTTGATGGCCAACCCATGGATCACCACAGTAAGAGGAAGAATCCTAACACTAAAGATCTCTCCTCTAAAATGCAGATAAAACACCCAACAACTTCTCCTTTGCAAATAACGTAGTCCAGGGAGAAGAACTGTGCTCTAGGCTCTGAGAATTATTTGGCCTGATGCCAAGGTCTGGATCTGAAGCTCAATCAGCTAATGCACTCTTCTAGGAGGTTAAAAGACACACTCACTATGAAGGGTCACTTGTATAGTCTAGATCTGAGCAAATCTAGTGTCTTCCACTGCTGCAACTCACAAGGACAACCCAACCCTCAATAGGATCAGCACTGTAGGTGTAAGGTGAAGCTTGGCCCAAGCCTAATAGTGGACAAGATGGAACAAGTCTCCTCCAAGAGATTATCAATGAACGAGGTGGGAATCCTAAATAGTAAAGCCCAACAAGTGATGTCTAAGCAGACAATACCTTCTGAAAATAATAACATCAACAAAACCTTCATTCTTCTCTCATCTTTCTTTTATAAGATTTGAGTCTTGTAAAACCCTAAACCACTTCATTATTTTAGCCTCTTTCACATGTAGAATCTCCTTCTAGAACTGCGCTATCCCTCAAAGAGGTTCAATGCATCTAGACTGCGCTGTAGATATGATCATGGTTGACTTGGTCAAGTGATCAACCTCTTTCACACTCAAGCTGTCTTCATTTTGACTAGCTGGCTTAATTTTCATTCACATTGAGCTGTCTTTATTTAGGATCCACTCTTTGAGAATAAATGTTCTTGACTTGGTCAAACTTGACCTTGTCCACATAGTTTAGACATTGTTCACACATGTGGATGCTTGATCTGGTTATTTCATGATACCTTTTCACACACTGAGGGATTTTTATTCATACTTAAGCAATTTATGAGCCTCCTTGCCCATTTATTCATCCATCTAGATTTCAAAAGAAAAATTAATATTCCTATTAGCTGTAAGCTAATTTAGGAATATTACAAAGATGCTCTAAATTTTTGTCCTTTGTTGATGAATCCATTCGCAATACACACAACACCATTGGAAATTTCTACCCCTGACCCATCTCATATATTTGATAAACCTACCAATATTATTAATGCGATGAAAACATATATTATCAATAATATATGTGAAACATTGCAAATTATTGAACATGCATGGAAAGAAGCTTTTAGTTTGGAGTAATTTGTATAAATAACTAAGTCATTTTTCTAGTGCATTGAACATGATCTCAAAGGAGACAGATATTTCGTAAACAGTTACTTACATTCTTTTAATCAGGGACTTCATTTACTTTCTAATCTAGAGAAAAAAGGCAAGAACTATCGAATACTAATCAGATGAATAAAATTAAAATTCCATAGTCTCATAGGATCCGAAGACTAGAGAACATTATTTATTAATGTGTAAACATAGGGAATCGACAAGAAAATCCCTATGTTAAGGCTATATAGATTGTGTAGGATATAAATGGTCCACACATCCCATATGACTCTAGATTATTTTTGAGACAAATTAGGATGGCTGAATTGGATAGGATAAAAATGTCAAAGGAAACATAATTTTATAGTATAGTTTATTTTTGTACAAAGGAAATTAGAAAATGACTAATTACTTTTGTTAATGTTAATGAAAAAATATTTTATGTATGTTAGCGTAAATTCTTAACGCAAGTGTACAAAAAGAGGTCACTTTAGTTGCGCATGAAAAACAGAAATAACAAGAAATATGGCTACTTAACTTTTTTATATCTACAAGTGATAGTTAAAGAAAATGCTACCAAAATCCTGACCTATGCAGTAAAATTAGTTAAACAGTCAAAATAAATAAGAAGTGCTCCATACGTCCAACGGACAAGACAAGATATAAAAATTTTTATAAGTATTATAATTCCTTGGAAGGGAACAAATAATGATGTTACCAGACCCCCTCAATGGGATGGGTTATTCGCTGTCCTCAATGCTTCAGATCCATAAGTTTTTGTCTCTCAATGGTGTAGAAAACCCGAAATGTGTTAAACTCTATGGAAGCTCAAGAAGGAAAGAAAATAGTAGCAGTAATGAGAATGACCAATGCATGATAATGAAAGTGATCAAAGTGAATAATGAATGGAAAACCCTCCTATTTATAACAAAATATTGAGTTATCCTCGATAATGGTGCATAATAAAATATTATTAACCAAAATATAGATCTAACTGCTTGGAATATTTTATTATATTTTGCTGGAGGGAAAAGGTATTTAAATTGGTTAAATACCTTTATTTAGAAATAATAAACAAATAAATGATTTATTTATCATTTCAAGAATGGGGTTAAGTAATAATTAACAAATAATGATGTGTTTAAATATTTCTAGGTGATTTAGTCAAATTTAACAAGGAATAATAACTAAATAATGTTTTAATTAATTATTCCTATAGAAAGATAAGATAAATAAACATTTATCTAATTATTTTTCATAATTGGGTTAAATATGACCAGGAATACTATTTAAACAGTGGTTTAATTAATTATTCCTAGAAGAAAATAAAATAAATAAGGATTTATTTAATTATTCCTCATGGGGTTTCTTGTTTGAACTAGAAACAACTTAATAGAATATGGTTTATTAAATTATTTCTTATAGTGGAAGAAATTTTACTATGGTAAAATTGGTCTTACATGGTGTACTACGATCCATCTAATTATAAATGGTTAGATGACCAAAAATTGGTGTAACATATTCACCCCCAATGTGCGAGCGTCAGGAGTAAATCGTATGACTGAAGTACGTTGTAAGAACACACTAACTACACACTGTAAAAGAGTTAGAGAGGGAGAGATATATAGACGGAGTGAAGAGAGAGAGGACAATAACTGAGGGGGTGAGACCTAAAAACAATATAAGTCTCATTTAATGTTGGGTTCCTATTCTAAGTGAGGCAGGGGAGGCATACATATGCCTACCTAGATGAAAAAGTGCAAAGAATAATGTTGTGCCCAGTAAAATGGGGTTGAGCTGTAAAGTACATGATAAATGCCACCTGACATGATGGCATAAAAAGGGCCAGACAAAAATATAATGGATCCCACATACATACTGCACCTAGGACAAAAATCTAGACTTAATACAATAATATCTGAGTACATGAGACATAATAACAACCAAATAATCCCCTGATAACTAGGAAAGGGATCTCAAAATATGTATGGATCATCTAAGTGATACATGCATGCTATGGGCACTGCAAGCGGCTAGAACTGAACCCATCAAATCTGCAGAGATGAATCTGAGGTTGTAGCATAATATGAGGTCATCTGGTCATGTGGGGGGAGACCTAAAGGGCCACCCTCTCATGAGGTCTCAAACATTTCACACAATCCCGTGAATCACTGGTACAATATGCTCGATCACTGAACCATCAACTATATGAATCTCAATCATAATTGGGTGTTCGATTCAGCAGGTTCTCATAATTTAATGTAGTTCTCAGTTATGAAGAAGAATAATCTCCATATTGAAAAACCTTACAAGGATTTATATTCCTTTGACTAAAATAAGGTTAAGTGTGTGGGACTCATTAAATACCTTGTAGTGTCATTGGCTCATATTCCATTCAAAAGCATTGTGATGGATGTTTTTGTTGCAGATATCCCAACCCGGTTTGGAATGTTATCTCTGGGTCCTCAGGAGCCAAGTTGGGAGGATTATCAAAATTGGATTTCACGTATGCAATGATTCCAATTTTTGGTGAGAAGAAAGGAGATTGTATAGAAAGACAAGATTTGTTAAAACTATCATAAAGGAGGGTTCAAGTAATTCTCTGTTTTACAGTCAAGATAAAGATTATTTTTCCTATTTTATGTTGCAACTACCTCAATAAATTGCTAAAGACACAAAAGTGCAAGTTGCTTTAGCAATTCAAAGCAAGGAAGTAGTAGTAAGTGGATTTTTGAAGTTATATTTTGAGGGAGCATATTTGAAGGAAGGGAATGGTGTTGTGGTAATTCTACTTTCCCCTATAGGTTGAAATATTCCATTTTCTTATAAATTATAATTTGACTCCATAAATAATATAAGAGAATATGATGCTATGATTCTTGGTTTACAAGTTGCTAAAAATATGGGGTAGATTGTATTTTTGTCTTTGTAGATTCTGAATTAGTTGTGAGGAAAATAAAGAATCAATGTGAGACTAAACATTTGAGCCTTAGATCCTATTGAAACGAAGTATGGGATTTAGTAGACAAATTCTTTTCATATTTTAATATTTAATTCCTTCCAATGGAAGGGAACATATTAGATAATTCACTAGCAGTGAAAGCTAGCATATTTAAACCCCCATTAAATCCCAAATTGAGATATGAAGTTGAAATTAAAAGAAAACCTTCCATACCAGATAATATAAAATATTGGAAGGTATTTGAGGATGAAGAACATATTAAAATATTTCTGGAAAGTGTAGGGTAATTTCCCAATTCATAAATTGATCAAGAAGTCAGAACTCGAGATCTTCAAGGATAATATATTAGTAATGAATTTCCCTGGAAAGATTTTGTGGGAGGTTAGAAGGTTGTGCAATTGAAAAATAACGTAATCCCCAAAGGCTTGGTACCCTTATAAAAATTATTCGATGTAAATTTTGTTGATGTAAATGTAAACAAACAAAACTGGGAGAATGATATTGAATATTGCAACCTTGGGATTGAGCAAAAACCGAAATTGGTGAAGTTAGCAAATGGTATCTCAAAATATTATAAACAAAGGTATGTGGATATTTTTTAAAAATAGATTGATGTGTATGTATGGTCTTATGAAGACCTAAAGAATTATGATACTAATATAATTTAGCACAAGATTCCTTTGAATCTAAAAGTTAATTCATATATATAAAAATTGAGACAAATCAATCCTCTTCTTTTGTCATCAATATAAAAGGAAGTCAAAAAATTATTACAAGAAAGATCATTTTTCCTTTCAGATATTTAGAATAGGTGGCTAAAAATGGAGAAATTTGGTTGTGTATAGACTTATAAAATATGAATAGAGCATCACTAAAATATAATTATCCCCTTCCAAAGATGGATCATATTCTATAAAGAGTAAAAGTATCATCCTAATTATCTATCATTGATGGTTTTTGAGGTTATAATCAAATTGCAGTGCATCTAGAATATAAAAAGAAAATAGCACTTACAACCCCATGGGGAACCTTCATATATGCAAAAATGCCATTTGGATTTATGAATGATGGCGTTAATTTTTAGAGGTTTATGGATATAGCCTTTGTGGGAGAAATATAGAAGTTCATGGTCATTTATTTAGATGATATTATAATGTTTTCTAGATCTGATGAGGAGCATCTGAAACCTTCAATAGGATTTTGAGAAGAGTAAAAAATATGGGTTATCATTAAATCCAAAAAAGTCTTAGTTTTCTTTGAGAGAAGGGAAATTACTTTAGAATATTGTATCAAAAGGGGGGGACAAAATTGACCTAAAATGAGTGGAATCAATCAAGAATATAAATTTTCCTATAAGTAAAAAGGAAATTCATAGTTTTCTGGGAAGAATAAATTTTATTAGAATATCCATTCCAAATTATGAAAATATTGTGAAAGAAATTACTAACATGTTGAAAAATAATGAAGAAGTCAAATAGACCCCAGCTACTAGAGAAAATTTCACAATAATTAAAGAATCATTTTCAGACACTCTAGTTTTGGTGAGTCCTAACTATCAAAAGCCCTTTCAAATATTTTCATTTTCTTCTCCTTTTACTATTGCAACGGTGATTTTTCAAAGAGATCAAGACATTAAATAACAATGAATAGCCTTATACAACAGAGTATTAAGGTACATTGAATTGAAATATTACATTTTACAAAAATAGGATTATGCTCTAGTTAAAGCTTTGAAATATTATGGATTATATGTCATAAAATCTTAAATCATTGCATATGTACCTAGCTTTGCAACCAAAGATATGCTGACTCAAAGTTATGGCAAAGGAAAAAGGGGAAAATGGATAGCTAAAATCAAAGAGTATGTTATGGAAACTAAACCAATAAAATTATTAAAGGGGAAAGGATTAGCAAAGATCATGATAGAATAAAATTGTCAAGCTATGGGGATTAATGTGATAACTATAGTTTATGAATCAAAGAAAGAAGAAGAAAAATGTAAAGATAAAGAACCAGATAAAAGAATTCAATATAAGTACCTCTTCTCTAAATGGTATGAAAATAATGTTCATTATCTATATTTTCGTAGCTTCCGAAATTCCTTAGACATAACAAACTATAAATCCATCTAATTGAATTCTCAAAAGTATGTAATAGAAAATGGTCGATTGAATTGGAAAGGTCATGTTGCTTTTTTGTTGCTCTATTTTACAGAAGAAGAGACTATTGAATTTTTTAATGAATATCACGTATGTCAATGTGGTGGTCATTATAATTGGAAATTAAGAACACATAAAATTTTGAAAACTAGTTTTTACTAGCCTTCTTTGTTTTCAGATGTTTTTAGGCTAGTGAGAAGTTGTGACAAGTGCCAAATGTTTGCTAAGAAGAAGAAATTGTAACCTTTACCACTTATTGTTGTGTTTTTTTATGAACCTTGTAGGCAATGGAGACTTGATTTCATAAGATAAATAAATCAACCTTCCATTGGAAAACATAAATGGATTCTAACAGGAAAAAATTATTTTACCAAATGGGTGGAATTCATTCCAACCATAAGGGAAACTGAATTAGTGGAAATGAAGTTCCTAGAAGAAAATATCTTCACAATATTTGGTTATCTGAAGAAATTAGTAACAGGTAAATCTCAAGTGTTTAGGTATGTAAAGTTAATTTATTTTTTCCATAAATGAAATGTGATTCTATCCCATTCTCCCACCTATTCTCCTCAAGGAAATGGGTTGGTAGAATCTTCAAAAAAAACTCTGGTAAGAATACTCAAGAAAACAATTGCAGAAACCAAGAAGAACTGGGATTCTCAATTAAAGTTTTCCTTATGGGAAAACCGAGTGACTACTAATAGGTCTATTGGTAAGTCACCTTTTGAATTGGTGTATGGAGTAGTAGCTATGTTTCCTAGTTAGTTAGCAAGACCAGTAGTTGCACTTATTCAAGATGATGAGGAGGAACCCAATGCATTGACTCAGAGGATAAACCAGCTAGTGGAGTTAAATGAAAACATAGAAAAGGTAATTAAAAATCTAATAAACTATCAAGAGAAAATGAAATTTTATTTTTGATAGAAAATCCAAGGAGATCTCTTTTTAGCGTGGGGATCTAGTTTTAAGATGGGATGTGAGAAGACAGGATAATGGAAAACATGGTAAATTTTATCCTCTATGGTTCAAACCATTAAAAATAGCAGAAGTCACAGCCAATGATACTTTTATTTTGGAGAATTTGGATGGATAACTATTGTAGCTTCCTGTCAATGGGCATTTCTTGAAACATTATTTCTAGCATTAAGCTCTTTTATTTTACCATTGAAAATATCAACTTGATCATTATAAGTGTTTGGTGAGATTCTCATTGTAATGTTCTAAGTTATGATATGAATCCATGCTCAAATTCAAGGAACTAATCTGCAGTTCTTAGTGTTTTGTTCCAAAGCATTATCCACAGGTGGAGCCTGATGTTTTAGCTCCTTATCATAGTGTTAGTGTTTTTAAGAAATAAATGGTGTATTAACATTGATATTAAGATAATTCAACATTATGATAAAGTGTGTTGGTGGGGCCCTCATGGAGTTAAAACAATTGAAGGTTAAATATCGGGCTTGTTCATCGAGCAGAGTTATTTGAGAGGTCGGACTCTCCTAATGGTGAAAACTCGACATCACAAATGGCTCAAGGTTTATCGATGAAGGTGCCTCTGTAAAGGATTCAATGTCATATGGTTTACCAAAAACCAATGATTGTGATCAATTGTCATATCACCACTAGCGAGTCTCGCATGTTATAGTGGGCGCTCTCATAAATCTGCGGAAAGCGAGTGTGACTCTGTTGAACAATTGACAATTCACCACCATGTCACCCTATCACACCACCACGTCACCCCTATCACATCACCATGTCACCGCTGCCACGTTATATCGTACACATCACTTCAACATTAAATCCCATTTTCCCCTCGGATTTTTCCCATTTTCCCCATAAATTTTTCTTTCAATCTCATAATTTATATTTCCAGCTTCATTTTCCAGTGTTCGTATCACATTTGCATCTGTTATCCTTCTTCAATTAAAATTTCCAACGCCATCTGTCGTTATCCAAGTATTTATACATCACATTTGTCCATTGAAATATTTAAAATGTATAATAAAATTTCCCTGTGAGGTTCTACAACCTACATTCCTCTCATGGACATTGAGAGGGATGTTTTTGATCCCATTTTCTAATTAAATTTAATGTAACTTCATGAGCATATCCTAGCCAACCAAAAATATTCCCCTGTGTATACCGCAGTCATTAGGTCAAGCCTCTTTACTTCCATAATTCCCCAAAATGATGTTTTCCCTAAGTTCATTTACTGGTTGGTTTCTTCTCTATATCCCCAAAAGTGTTTTGTAATGAATGCTTTAGGTGAAAATATCTTCCAAGTATCTACTCTTGAAATTCAACAAGCTCTAGTCTTTCCATCGTCAAATCTCTAAACTTAATTTTAAGAGGAAGCCCTATTGGCAGTCTTTCAGAATTTTTCTAGGAAAGATTATCCCCAAATGAACTTCTTTCTATTGCAAACAGAACAACATTTACCTCTAGTACCAACTCAATTTCCTATTCAAACCTTTGTTGAAGATGTGAGACCAATTTTACAAATAATTGCTAGGGCTCTGAGAACAGAATATACTATTGTCATTGACCGAGGTTTTTTGGTGATGTTCAATTTGATTTTATAACCTAAAAATTCTCTTGACATACCAACCTATTGGGAGAGATTGGTTAATTCTCAGCTGTCAGACCTAATTCTTATTCAATTCTTCTGATTCCCAACATTAGTAACTTATATGTTCCTTTATGTTCATTTTGAGAGTTTCATGCATTTGGGTCTAAATATAATGGATTTACGTAAAATAAATCAATCAGTAGTGGATTGAACATGTTGGGAAAAATAATGAGAGGGGGGGGGTGAATCAGTATTTAGGACTTAATCAAAATTTTTTACTTTTCCATTCACTAAAACCCATACGCTACTTTGCTGAAGCTAACTAGCGTATACACGCGGATATCCTTCATAAAACTCGCGTATACACAGAGATCTTGTTATGCCATTAATTATTCACTTATATCATTCCATCATTCATTCATTAGATGTTCAATAAACTATAAACATGTGCAGTAAGAACAGAATAAATCATCACACATAAGCAACACACATGAAAACCAGGATTTTAGGTGGAAACCCAAGTCGGGAGAAAACCACCGCTGCCGTTGTCTCAGCCTTCAATATTTTATTATAGAGAAAACATCTTACAACATATGTGCTGGCACAGCCTCCTACCAGCACGCAGGTACCCACCTGCGCTCGTTTACCAGCCTCTCTTGGAAGGGAGCTATGACCCCTTGCTCTCGTTTACCAGCCTCTCTTGGAAGGGAGCTACGACCCCCTGATCTCGTTTACCAGCCTCACCTAGAAGGGAGCTACAACCCCCTGACTGAAGGCTACAACCCTCAGCACCACCATGGACCACGTTTCATCAATTTTCACACTAGATCCAAAGCATACATTTGAGCTCAATCATACATCATCAACAGATAGCAGTAACACAACAGAACAGATCAAACATTTGATACTTCATACTTCAGCAAACCCTAATCTTCATACGCGCTTTCCTTTCACTGATCCTGCGTATATACGTTCCTTCGACCATACAAACCCGCGTATACTTCTGTACATATTACAGAGCTAATTTTACTGCCCATGCGTGCTTTATCTTCAGCAAACCCACGTATATACGTGCTTACTCTGCAGCGAACTAGCGTATAGTTATTCAGACATTTAGGTCATTGCAATTCTTCAGAACAGATACATCACTCATATTTTACCCTTTACTTCAGACAGATGTTCGCCTCATCTCAGATCTAATCATTCCATAAACAGATCTAGCAGATACAAATACATTCCAAATCTAGATTCCCTTCTTCATCATTTCTTCATTGGTGCATCATACATTCAGATCTTACATTCAACTGTAACCCTTTCCATTTAGATATGCTTCAGAGAGAAGTATTCATTCAAGCTCAGAATTCTTACCCTCATTTGCACAATGAATTTCTTCTCCTTATATAGTTTTACCCTTTATCAATACCATGACCCAAAACCACATTACTTTCGATGGTATTCCTGGACGGGGTCACATAGACGAATCATTACTCAATACAATGGGTCAATACCATGGTGGTTACCCATGGTTTTACATATTTAGAGCGCTTTTTCCCATACGCGACTTGCCACGTTATTTCCCGCGTGCATACGCTACTTTGTCTAGACAAATCCGCGTATGCCTTGAGACATACTCTTTTCATCATGTTCTAGCACATACTGACATTCCTTCCATCATTACCTTCTGTACTCATTGTATATACATCAGATTTACATCATTTAACAAGTTCATCAAGACATATTCCATCAGGGACAACTTCATCAAGTAGGTTTCCATCTTCTTCATCAAGTGGGTTGCCATCAAGGACAACACTCAGCATCATATTGCCAACAATCTCCCCCTTTGGACTTGATGGCAACCACGATGGTGTTTGATCACCACAACAAATAGATACATTAAGAATACAATGACACCATGTCACTCTTGACACCATTCTTTCTCTTTATTCAAACACCATGTCACTCTCCCCCTTTGACATCAAGGGCAAAGGGAGGACCAAAACCAACACAAGGTTTTTTTTTTTTATCCTCTTGTAGAAGGAAGCGTTCTATAGATCTGATGTACACTGAAGTGGATTTACATATGAGACTCAAATACCCAACCAAGTGGGTTTACACATCTCAACTCAACTACCCAACCAAGTGGGTTTACAAATTTGACTCAGCTACCCAACCAAGTGGGTTTACAAATTTTTACAAGTCCTTACATGACTGAATATTAAAATTTTTCATCATGGGTCTCAACAAGACCTTTTTATCAAATTACAAGTATGACTTTTTATGACCAATACCAGAAAGACCTCAAGAGAGAGATCATATTTCAGAATCATCATAATGCCAACAATGCATTATACTCAGCAAGACTAGTGCTCCCCCTGAAAATGTGCATCCAAACATCCTTTCCATATGTCCAAGGCTCCTCCTTAGCTTGTGCAATCTGAATAATTTTAACAGCAAGTCATCAACAACAATCTCTACATGATCTGTCCGGATCTCTTAATCATAAGACTTCCATCATATCCAAAAGATATTCTTCATCAAATAAGCAATCTGGGCTCATCCATAATCTTCAACATAAGAAACCATGTATCATTTCATTAGCATGAGTATAACCAGAATAATGCTAACAGTACAATCATTAGCAGTCAGACTGATGCTCCCCCTGAACCTCTGCTCCTGATCTTCAGCTGTCATCCCAATTCTCTTATCACCAATGCATACATGATTGTGTCTGTTGGAACTCGCGTGTATACGTGGCTTTAGTTCACTGAACCCGTGTATGGAAAGTGAATTATAGAAAATTTCACATTCCTCCATCTCCCCCTGAATTTTTCCTTCCTGTACCTGTCTTCTTTATGTCAGATGCTCTGTCAGCAATAATCATAACCAGATTTTCCAAATCAACCATGAGAATCATCATACATCACTCCCCCTGTGATGATACATTACTAAGCTCCATAATGTATCTCACATCACTTCTGCAATCATTAAGAGAAGTAAGCTTCAGAAGCTGATGACTGCAGTAGGGTCAATATTCCCTACGTTTCTGACCGGTCCTCCTTCTTTTTCCAAATTTACTTGAACTTTCTAATTGTGTGCTGAAAATTGTCCACTTTCTCAGATCTGTTCAACCTGCATTCTTTTTCTACATGTCCATACTTGTTACAAGAATAACATCTCATGTGTCTAGATAAATAAGCATAAGAATCATAATGAGTATTTCTAATCTTCCTTCTTTTGCAATCAGCTGCTTTACATCCATACTTGTTACATGAAAAAAAATATCCCTTGAAGAAACCAGAGTACCTTTCTATGTAGGATCTATTTGTTTGTGGCTGAAACAATCTGCTTCTGCAATTGGCTGCAACATGTCCATGATTATGACATTTAAAGCATTCAACATTATTGAATGATTTCCTTTGAGAATTCATGATTGTCGGTTGACCTTTTGCTTCTTTCAACACTTCAGGCTTTGCATTGATATCCTTTGAATCTTTAGCACTTCCTTGTGAACTAGATTCTCCTTTAATAGTTTCATGAAAACCAAGACCAATTTTAACAGAAGGAGACCTTTGACTACTAAGAATATTGTCAAGAATCTTAGTACTATCTTGAAACCTCAAGAGTTTATCCTTTTCTTCTAATTTACCTTCGAGAATGTTTACCTCAACCTCCAATTTTTGGCATTGCTTCATCATGCTTTCTTCAACCCTTTTTCCTTCTTCTACTTGATCATTCAAATTTAAGATCTCTTCTTTCAACCCATTTTCTTGCTCTTCAAAGATTTGTAGAAGTTCTTCATTCTTCTTATTTGATTTTTCCAGATCTGTTTTGAGCGAGATGATTTCTGCTTCACGTCCTTCCTTTTCAAATGATTGTAGAAGTTCTTCATTATTCTTATTTGATGCTTCAAGGTCTTCTTTCAGAGAGATTATTTCTGCTTCAAGTCCTTCACTGTGATTGGTTACTTTGTCTTGCAGTCTTTGATACATTTCTATCTGTTCATTCAATCTAGAGATCACATCCTTGAGGATAGATTCCCACCTTTTAAATTGATCCCAAAAATTACTTTCATCATTGATCTTGAGATTTTCTTCTAGACTTATACTGTTACTTTCACTATCTTCATCATTGCATGCACAAGTGAGTGGATTACAAGAACAACAATCAATACCTGTTTCTTCTTCTTCATTTTCTGCTGCACATGTTTTTTGAGATATCTTCTTTTCTTGAGTAGCCTTCTTCTTTTGCTTCTTTGCCATGAGCACTAGCAGATCTTGGTCAGAATCTTCTTCATCTTCACTTGACATTTCATTATTATCTTCATTTTCATAATAACTCTTTCCCTTTTCAAATTGTTTATAAGGACATTTAGCAGCATAATGACCCACTCTTCCACAATCAAAACATTTGAAGGGTAGCTTACCTTTGAATCTTCCAGTACCTGGTTGGAGTCTCCTTACAAAATTTGCTTCTTCTTCTTTTGATATATAACTTGATTCCTTGACAACTTCCTTTTCTTTTACTTTTGCACATGCCTTAAAAGCAACTTCTTTGATTTGAAAGGGACCTCCTTGTCTCATTTCATAAGCAGTCAGAATACCATGTAGTTGAACAATAGTAAGAGTTTGCAGATCTTGCCTTTCTTCAATAGCTGACACTTTTGACTCAAATTTTGAAGTTAAAGATCTTAAGACTTTTTCCACCAGAGTATTATCGGTTATGGTTTCACCCAAACTTCTCATACGATTTACAATATCATCTAGACGTAAAAAGAAACTGGCAATACTCTCATCGCTATGCATCCTTAAATTTTCATATTCAATTCAGAGAGTTTCGAGTTTTGCACTTTTTACCTTTGTATATCCTTCATAGCTCAGAATGATTTTGTCCCATATTTCTTTTGCTGAATTTAGCTGCATCACTTTGGAAAATTTTGGTTCAGACATGCTTCCTAATAAGACATTGACGACTTTGGCATTGATTTCATATTTCTTCCTTTCTGCTGCATCAGTAGGAATACTTGCTGGATACTGATAACCTCCTTCCACGATTGCCCATACTTCTGCACCAAGACTTTGCAGATATGCTTTTATTCGGATCTTCCAGAACAACAGATTATTTCCATTGAATAGAGGTGGCCTTATATACATTATCCCTTCATGACTTCCCATTGCGACGGATCTCCTTCAAGCGATCAAGCTTCTGCAGAAGGACCTAGCTCTGATACCAATTGTTGGGAAAATTAATGAGAGGGGGGGGTGAATCAGTATTTAGGACTTAATCAAATTTTTTTACTTTTCCATTCGCTAAAACCCATACGCTACTTTGTTGAAGCTAACTAGTGTATACACGAGGATATCCTTCATAAAACTCGCGTATACACAAAGATCTTGTTATGCCATTAATTCTTCACTTATATCATTCCATCATTCATTCATTAGATGTTCAATAAACTGTAAACATGTGCAGTAAGAATAGAATAAATCATCACACATAAGCAACACACATGAAAACCAGGATTTTAGGTGGAAACCAAAGTCGGGAGAAAACCACCGTTGTCGTTGTCTCAGCCTTCAATATTTTATTATAGAGAAAACATCTTACAACATATGTGCTGGCGCAGACTTGACCGGCACACGAGCACCCACTAGCTCATTTTGACCTCTCCTCGGGAAGGGCACACAGCCTTGCTCTCGTTTACCGGCCTCTCTGAAGGGAAATCGACCCCACGATCTCGTTTACCGGCCTCACCGGAAAGGGCTACAACCCCACGGCGAAGGCTACAACCCTCGAGCGCCACCATGGACCACGTTTCATCATATTTTCAGACTGGACCCACTCCATACATTTGAGATCAATCATACATCATCAACAGATAGCAGTAACACAACATAACATATCAGACATTTGATACTTCATACTTCAGCAAACCCTAATCTTAATATGCGCTTTCCTTTCACTGATCCTGCGTATATACGCGCCTTCGACCATACAAGCTGCGTATGTACATGCATATTACGGAGCTAGATTCTTCTTACATCGTGCTTTCTTTACGGCAGCCGCGTATATACGCGCTTACTCTGCAGCGAACTAGCGTATAGTTCTTCAGAAATTTAAGTCATTGCAATTCTTCAGAATAGATACATCACTCAGATTTTACCCTTTACTTCAGACATATGTTCACCTCATCTCAGATCTAATCATTCCATAAACAGATCTAGCAGATACAAATACATTCCAGATCTAGATTCCCTTCTTCATCATTTCTTCATTGGTGCATCATACATTCAGATCTTACATTCAACTGTAACCCTTTCCATTCAGATATGCTTCAGAGAGAATTATTCATTCAAGCTCAGAATTCTTACCCTCAATTGCACAATGAATTTCTTCTCCTTATATAGGTTTACCCTTTATCAATACCATGAGCCAAAACCACATTACTTTCGATGGTATTCCTGGACGGGGCCACATAGACGAATCATTACTCAATACAATGGGTCAATACCATGGTGGTTACCCCTGGTTTTACATATTTAGAGCACTTTTTCCCATACGTAACTTGGCACGTTATTTCCCGTGTGCATACGCTACTTTGTCTAGACAAATCCGCGTATGCCTTGAGACATACTCTTTTCATCATGTTCTAGAACATACTAACATTCCTTCCATCATTACCTTTTGTACTCATTGTATATACATCAGATTTACATCATTTAACAAGTTCATCAAGACATATTCCATCAGGGACAACTTCATCAAGTAGGTTGCCATCATCTTCATCAAGTGGGTTGCCATCAAGGAAAACACTCAGCATCATATTTCCAATAGAACAAACACCCTGAGGAGTCATTCCAATTATGAAGGATTCACATATTTCACTACTTATTTTATTTCAGTTGTCTATTCCATAATAAATAATTATTCTCCACCATGAATTGTTCCAAAAGCCCAGTCCCTTCTGCGACTTAGTAAATATTTCAATGTAGGTGATTGGTTTCAATTTGAATATTAGGTTGAGATCAGGTTGTATGGAGTATAGATTTCATCTTATAGGCTTCCTAAATTTGCATCCATGAGACTATTTACTTTGGAATTTATCGGAAAGAGCTGGAATGTTGACCAGATTCATTTTGTACTAGCAAAGAAGGGGATTTTATTTAAATTTCCCAAAACTATTGGGCCTTTCATCGTTAATAATAGAGAGGCCATAGAAGAAGTGGACAAAATCCTCAAGGACATGCAGTTGGAATAGGGTGAGAAATAGTCATATGCACCTCGTCATAACATTTCCAAAAGAAGAGTTGAGAATTATTATTCTCTTTATATACATGAACCCATACCATGTATTGAAAAATTAGGTAACAGTGGCAAGATAGGAGAAAAATAGGGAATGGAGTTTGAAACTCCACGTTGGAAGGTCCTCAGCTAAAACTGGTTTTCAACTGTAATTGCAAGAAGTGACTTGTACACCTTCCTCCCCTATTCCTGAAGAAACTTCTCAAATATCTATTCTTATCGTAAAGGAATTTTATATTCAAAATGAAAAAAGGAATAAGAAGATAAAATAAAGTGTTGTGTATCATCTTGAAACATAATCCATTTCAGAATATCACACCAAATTTTTGTCTTCCATTGATCTTGAAAGAAATAAATTGAAATTTTATTTTCCTAGTCTTTATTCTCTAACTGTTTCATCATCAATGGGTTTTAATACCGTTAATATAACTATAGACGCAAGAGAAATTCCATTACCTGACAAAATCAAATTGCATAGGAGAACTGGAGAATTGATTTACAATGATCTAAGTAAAACATATTTGGTTGCTAGTAAGGTAGAAGCTTTATTGGGAAAAGTTATAAATTAGTTGAAGTTGGAGAAGGAAAATTCCAGAGCTTTACTCCCTCATAATGAGGAGCTAAAGAAACTAATTGATAAAATCATTGTTAATATTGAAGACAGAATTTTTGTACAAAAACTCTTGTAAGGGGCAGAAACTGAAACTGAAATGCTAGGGAAGAAGTTTAAATTACCTTGTATGGAACATGTCATGGCCCTAGAGGTAGCCCAAGTGGAGAAACTACGGAGAAATAATGAAGTAGCGTCCCTAAAAGAAATGAATTGTAGCCTGTAAGAGAAGCAAGATAAACATGTATGTACTATTTTGGTACATCCATATTCTCACGATCCAACTGTAAAATTGACAAGGGTAATGACTGAACTGAAGATCTCAGAGGATGAAATGAAGAAATTGCGAATGATACAAAAGAGCTTCTAAAGGTAAAAGAATGAGATTTGACCATGGCCAAGGATACTGCATCAAAATACCAGAATGATTACCAGAATTCTAGCAATGAAATTAAAGAATTAAAGGAAAAAGTAAAAGGAAATATGTCCCTCATACAAGCTAGAGAAATTATCTAAAATGGCATCAATCACATGATGAGAATTTTTTTGGAATTATGTTGATTTTAGTAGAGGAGAATACTTTTATCAGAGACTTGGAGGGCATCATTGCTACCAGAAAACAGAAAATACAGTAAGGTGCACATCTAGCTATGAAGATAATTGAGTCTTTTATTTCCAATTCATCACTGGAATTAAGGGATATTCAAGTTGAATAAAAAACAAAGTTAGTGTCGGAGATAAACAAAATGGTGTTGAATATTTTACATATAAAAACAAAAGAGACAAATCTTGGAGAAATTAAATAAGTTGTTTTATAATTCAACACCAACTTTGATAAAAGAACAAGGGCAGGATTGCCCTCGTGTTAGGATCAACATGGAAATTTTCTTCTCTTGGAAACTTAAGAAACATTTTTGGTAGAGGCTAAGAGTATATTGGAATTTCCCATGAAAATATAGAAGTTTTGAATGGGGCAACATTGTTAATTATCTTCGCATATATTTTCAGTTATTATGGCTGATTAAGACTCTTTTTATTGAGAAGCCAACTTATAGTTGAATTAATATTTTTATAATGTCTCACACAATAGTTCTAAATTTTCCAAGCTCGGATTTGATAGTGTGGAAGAAATGCAGAGAATGGATGTCTCATATAGCTGCAACAACAAAAGTTGGACCCTCGACAAGCGAGTCTGGATAGGGATCACAAGTTAATCAATGAAAAAAGGACACTTGCTTATTTTCATGAGATATTTCAGAAAATGTATTTTTAATGACAATATAGTTTTGTTACTAGTTTCATCATAGATAAATTCCATAGAAGGACCAGATGGAAAAAAAGTAGTTTTCAAGTAGTTAGCAATTTTGTGACAGTTAACAGTTTTCATAATTGATACTATTGTAATGATCATATAAAAGTAATTTTGGAAAACCATTGAGGGTTCCAATTTTTTGACTTCATAAATAAAAATATTTTATGTGTAATGTTTTATCATCTTCTTGGAGATTAAATAAATCTATTTCAAGGTGATTCTAAACAAATTTTTGAATTTGATATGTGCTCTTTTTTCTTTGTGAATATTTTGATGTTTTTCTTGTATGGGAAAGAGTAATGAAGTTGTTGGTTTTTAATGATACAGTTTTACTGACTTCGCAGTACATGTAAATTGAATTTAAGTAACCTTAATATGTGCTCCTATTTTCTATATTTTTCATTTCTTTGTCATACATATTTCTACTAAATCTTGAAGAAAGATATTTTGCACTAACTAGCCTTTTTTTCTAGACCTTCAAGCATCTCTTCCGTCACTTTACTACAAATTAGAATAATATTCATTGTTAGTAAGTCCACTTTGATACTTTTTCATATTCCAAGAATATTTAATTATTATTACCTACAAAAAAAACTTTTCAATCATCATAATGGGACAACAAATAAAATTTGTTATCTTTCTGAATAGATGTCTTAGGCATTGACCTCTACCCATCCAGGGGTTGTCTCTAAGGTTACAAAAACAAATACAATACCTCTCTAGATTTGGAATCGTGTGGCTCCTTAAATCGCATCAAGCTACCAATGACATACTTGCACATTTTGTTAGCTAACAGGAAGCAGAAAACCTCAAACTAAAAACAAGAATAAAACACCTAGAAGATGCCCAAAATTTGGGTCCTTTGTGGATGACTCCATTTGCAATACACACAACACCATTGGAAATTTCTACCCCTGACCCATCTCATATAGTTGATAAACCTACCAATATCCTTAATGCATTGAAAACATATATTATCAATAATATATGTGAAACATTTCAAATTCTTGAACATGCATGGCAAGAAGCTTTCAATTTGGAGTATTTTTTATAAATAACTAAGTCATTTTTCAAGTGCATTGAACATGATCTCAAAGGAGATAGGTATTTCATAAACAATGACTTGCATTATTTTAAACAGAGACTTGATTTACTTTATAATCTAGAGAAAAAAGGCAAGAACTATCGAATACTAATTGGATGAAGAAAATCAAAATTCCATAGTATTAGAGGATCCGGAGACTAGAGAACATTATTTATGAATGTGTAAACATAGGGAATCGAAAAGAAAATCCCTATGTCAAGGCTATATATATTTTGCAGGATATAAATGGTCCACACATCCCATCTCACTCTAGATTAATTTTGAGACAAATGATGATGGTTGAATTGGATAAGATAGAAATGTCAAAGGAAAGATAATTTGATAGTATAGTTGATTTTTGTAAAAAAGGAAATTAGAAAATGACTAATTACTTTTGTTAATGTTAATGAAAAAATATTTTCTTTATGTTAGCATAAATTCTTAACACAAGTGTACAAAAAGAGCTCACTTTAGCTACGTGTGACAAACGTACGTAACAACAAATATGGTTGCTTAACTTCTTTAGATCTACAAGTGATAGTTAAAAAAAATGCTACCAAAAATGCGATCTATGTAGTAAAAGTAGTTAAACAGTTAAAAGAAATAAGAAATGCTCCATACATCCAACGGACAAGACACGATATAAAGAATTTTATATGTATTATAACACCTGGGAATGGAACAAAGAATGATGTTACCAGACCCCCTCAATCGGATGGGTTCTTGGTTGTCTTCAATGCTTCATATCCAGAAGTTTCTCTCACTCAATGGTGTAGAAAACCTGAAATGTGTTAAACTCTATGGGAACTCAAGAGAAAAAGAAAATAGTAGCAGCAATGAGAATGATCAAAGCGCAACAATGAAAGTGAACAAAGTAAAGAATGAATGGAAACCCTCCTATTTATAAAAAATATTGAGTTATCCTTGATAATGGCACATAATAAAATATTATTAACCAAAATATAGATCTAAATGCTTGGAATATTTTAAAATATTTTGTTGGAGGGAAAAGGAATTTAAATTGGTTAAATACCTTTAGTTAGAAATAATAAACACATAAATGATTTATTTATCATTTCAAAGTTGGGGTTAAGGAATAATTAACAAATAATTATTCTTTGATTATTTCTAGGTGATTTAGTCAAATTTAACAAGGAATAATAGCTAAATAATAATTTAATTAGTTATTCCTACAGAAAAATAACAAAAATAAAGATTTATCTAATTATTTCTCATAATTGGGTTAAATATGACCAGGAATATTATTTAAACAGTGGTTTAATTAATTATTCCTAAAGGGAAATAAAATAAATAAGGAATTATTTACTTATTCCTCATGGGGTTTCTTGTTTGAACCAGAAACAACTTAATAAAATATGGTTTATTAAATTATTCCTTATAGTGGAAGCAAATTTTCTATGGTAAATTAGTCTTACATGGTGTACTTCAATCCATATAATTGTAAATGGTTAGATGACCAAATTTTGGTGTAACAGATTCCCCCCCAACGTGTGAGAGTTAGGAGTTAATCGTATGACCAAAGTACGTTGCAAGAACACAATCACTAGACACCGAAGGGGAGTTAGAGAGAGAGAGGAAAATAACCATGGGGCTGAGACCTACAAATGATATAAGTCTCCTTTAATGTTTGGGTACATGTTCTTAGTGAGGCGAGGGAGGCATACGTATGCCTACCGAGATGACAAAGTGAAAAGAATACTGCTGCACCCAGCAAAATGGGGTTGAGCTATAAAGTACATGATAAATGACACATGACATACTGACATAAAATGGGCTAGACAAAAATATAATAGATCCCACATACATACTACACTTGGGAGAACAACCAGGACTTAATACAATAATATCTGAGTACATGAGACATAATAACAACCAAAGAATCCCCTGATAAATAGGAAAGGGATCTCAAAATATGAATGGAACATCTAAGTGATACATTCATATTATGGGCACTACAAATGGTTGGAACTGAAACCATAAAATCTACGAAGATGCATCTGAGGCTGTAGCATAATATGAGGTCATTCGGGCATGTGAGGGGCTACCTAAAGGGCCACAGCCTCATGAGGTCTGAAACATCTCACACGATCCTGGGAATCACTGGTACAATCTGCTAGATCACTGAACCATCAACTATACGAATCTCGATCATGAAATAATGGGATGAAGTTGATGAGATGAGAAACAACCAAGTGAAACAGTAATGATGAGTCCCTTTGCCTGATCTGAGGCACTGAAGAAGAATGGAAGGTGGAACCAATATACACCACACTCTAGACCTATATTTTGGAAGTAATGAGATGATTTGAACTGAAGGAGGTCCACCACTGGTGAGTAAATGAGGAATCCTCAACTAAGGCATGAGGGATCATAGTAAAGTGACAGATGGAATGACACTAGGGATGATGATGGGATGGGAGATACTAAGTAGCAGACGGACAACTTCCCTCGTCAGAGCATAAAAAGCATGGATGACCTGGCAGCGACTGAATCGACTCCGGAGGGGATGGGGGACAGTATGACTAGAGGAAAAAACGGGCGACACGAGAGCGGGACAAGGCAAAAAATGGATGGAATAATGTAGTAGGAGGAAAAGGGACTCAGGACAGACTCCATGAATGTGATGGTGACTCAACTCGGATGCTATGAACAAGGGTGACTCGATGATGCTGCCACATAGAATAGGCCCAGTGGGGACCATAAAATCATGAGAAAAAGGTTATTACTCATGATTGAAACTGATACATAAGTTTAAAAGTATGAAGGCAAAGTGGTGCACGAAGTACAAGCAGCGCAAGTCAAGAAATCCAATTTTAAAAGGCAGGAAAGTGACCCTTCCTAGAAAAATGGCTTTCGGGTGAAGTTTCAAATTACTAGAAAAAAAGGATACCCATTTTAGAGTTCCCTAAGGGATTTCCAATGATGCTGACGGTTCGTCAAACTGAGCTACAGTTTTGTCACAATTAGCGAAAGAAAAAATAGGGTATTTCTTTTAATAGAGTGATTTCCCTCCAATTTGATTCATTTTCTAGTGGATCTGTGGTGAATTTGGAGAGGAGGAGAAGGCCCTAAATATTGCAGTGATCGCAGAAAACAAACTAACCATTGGAATCAAGATCTGTCAGTTCAAGGTTGGTGGCCTAGCCCTACTCTACTTTTTTAGTGGTTCAATTTTTCAAATTAGGTTCCCAAGGCTCAGGAACAACACTTTTCCCTTCCTCATGGAAAACTCACACATTTTTGGGCCTGTACTATGACCTAGCTTTCAGTTTCCATAGTAGAATATTGCGATCTTGCATTTACAGAAGCTGAAAACTGCGAGTTCGTCCAGAAGTGGTTTTTGTCCTATTTTTGGCTAGGAACTGGGATTGTGATGAGTTAGGATGTAATTTATCTTCTATGAGATGAAAAAAATGATGGGTGTATGGTAAAGGTGAATATCAATTGATGAGAGAGGGATTTGGATGTGCTTCGTGCTGAGATCCTGGGGGATCAGGTGGTCTGAGGCGCACTTGCAAGGTACGGGGTTCTCAAGTTGGTTGAGAACCCATTGATGAGGACAAGGAGGCCCTTTCTGTCCAGGATAGTCAGCTAATGGGTTCCTCACTAGGAGGCCTTTATAGTGTAGGGGCACAGGATCGAGTTGACCATATAGGACATCTACTTCTTGATCAGACTCCCTACATATAGTATTACCGTGGGGGCTGCAAATATCATAGTTCGTGGAACGCAACTATCGATCAGATGGTTGTGTTAAGGGCACAACCATACTAATCGATGATCTAGTGAGGCTAGAGACACGGGTTGTCATCGCAACAATACAGCAGAACCTGGGAAACTAGGCGCTCCACCACATCACTGGAGGAGATGATGTTGGTTGAGAGTCTATTAAGTGGGACCTACTATGGGTGGGCCTAGATGATGTTGACGTTGGTGAAACAATAGCTTTCTCTATACAAGAGATAGGTGAACCATGACTATGCTTTCGGCATAGTGTTATGCTCATTCTTATTCAAGAATATCCCCACACTTCAGCCTCATGTGAAGATCCAAGATGGGAGCCCATGGGTGCCTAGGATACACCACGAGGGGAAGCTACTACAAAGAGGAGGAGGTAGGGGAGTTGGATGGGTGTTCTAACCTAAGTTATTCACATAATGGGAACAAATGTTGTTGTATATAGATGACTATCCATACAGTGGGATGAACTTTCATGGGGACCCTGACTTGCCACTTCCGTCGGGTCGAGCATGGGGACTAGATGGTAAGTGAAAGTTGTTATATATTATGATGCATTTTAAAATTTTATAATATATATGTGGTACTGATTCATTACTTTTGGTATGCAGATATAGCATTGGTGAAGCCAAGAGGGTATATGGGATGACTTGCAACGCCAGGGGCTACAGGGTCTAGTGGAGCGAGAGGAGACCAGAGACCTGACTATGAGACTCTACTAGAGGATGTACGTTGTTGGTGTGAGATGATGCTGACTGACATGTCTGAGTGAAGATAGCACGACCTTGAGGACCAGTACATCAAGGGATGTATAGGGCTACCTATTGAAGCATAGTTTTAAGGGTTTTATTGACCACTTCAACTTGAAAATTACCTTGGGGATAATAAGACGATGAATATTTGTGTTCAAATCCCAATAGAGAGAATATCTCATGCCATATCACATCTTTGAAATTTTGGCCATGGTAAAATATCAATTGTTTCAAAACCCTGAATCAAGCGATAACATGGTTAAATAAAAAGAGAGTTATGGTAGCTATCGTGTTATTGAATGTTGGCATGGCCTCAAACCATTTGGTGAAATAGTCAACCACCATAATGATATACTTGTGGTTACCATTAGATGGAGGTCGACACTCCATGAAGTCAATGGCCCACTTACAGAAGGGACCGCTTGATATTGTAGGATGGAGGGGAGCGGGTGGAGCTTGCGCCTTTGGGGTGAATAGTTGGCAATTAGAACAATGTTTGACTACTTCAATGCAATCACCAAAGAGAGAAGGCCAAAAATACCCAATGCACATGACTTTCTGGGTAGTAGCCAAACCGGAGAGGTGGCCATCACAATCATCGCTATGGCAGGCATTAAGTACTTGCTCAGCTTTAGCGTGCATGAGACAATGACGTAGGACAGAATCAACACCACGATGATAGAGATTGTCACCAATGAGAATATAGCAGGGGGTTTACGGTCGTATATGTCGTCGAGTATCACAATGAAGATGTGGATCAAACTTTAGGGTCCGCAGGTAGGTGAGGATGACACCATACAAAGGTTCATCCGAAGTGATGGAAAACAAGTGCACATTGGGTAAATCATCATTAACTCGCAGATCTTGCGCACCAGTAGGACATTCAGAAATGAGTTCAATAAGGGCTAAACCTTTCTTAATATTGAGTGTGACAAATTCAATATTGAACTCCTTAAGGATAACGATCCAATGGGCATGTTTTCCATTGGTGATTCGTCGACTCAATAGGAAATACATAGCGTTGGAATTAGGGAAAATTTTAACGATGGAAAATTATCTTGAAGTTTAAAAAATTGGAAAATCTCACTAGTCCATAATATGAAAACTATAAAATGTTTATTGATATATTAGTAAAATTACTCAAATTTATAATGATTTTATATATAGTCTCTATATAATGTTGGCAATTTTTAGGGTAAAATAATTTGATATTGGAAAATCTTGGCGAATCATTTCTAGAAAAAATTGAAATTGGCAAATATTTTTTTTGGAAAAACCATGAAAAATTAGCCCACCTACAAATATTAGCCCCTAAAATTTTCCCTGGTTGGAATTGGTCATGACCTTGGTGGAAAGCGTTATTATATAATGACAAAGTATTTGGACCGACAACACAACAGCCAGTGCCAACTTCTCTTCATTTGAGTAGGAAACACAGGGGCCCACGAGGTTCTTATTGACATAATAGATAACATGTTCATTTTCAGTGTCATCTTCCTGAATAAGGACCCCAGTGACCAAATGGGTGGATGCTGAGATGTACAGGATGAAATCCCTCTCAAAGTTAGGAGGACTAATCAAGGGAGTGAAAGTGAGAGCATGTTTCAGGGTATCAAAATTCTGTTGACCATAGTCATCCCAAAAAAAATGGAATATTAGATCTAAGGAGTCTTAGAAACCCATGCGCAATGGTGGCATAGTCAGGGACAAACTAATGAGGGAATTTAGATTTTCTGTGAAGATACGAGGAATGGGCTCAAGAATGGCTTGAAATCTGATGGGATTAAGCGTTATACCATATTTGGACACAATGAAGCCCAATAGATTGCCGACAAGAATGAAAAAGACACAATTCAATGGGTTGAGGCAGATATTATACTTGCGACATCGGAGAAAGATGATAAGCAAATCATGAATGTGTTGTGCCTGATGCCTAGAATGAGCAGTGAGGTCCTCAAGGTAGGTAAGGATAATATGATCCAAATCATGGAAACAATATGACATGGCCTAATGGAAGGTGGATCCGGCATTATAAAGGCTAAACAACATGACCCTATAATAAAAATTTACCCACGGGGTAATGAAATCAGTTTTTAACTGATCAACACGGTAGATAACAATCCGGTTTTACTTGGAGAAACCATCCATAAAGGATAGAACCTCATGACCCACACACTCATCGATGATCTGGTCAATAAATGATGTGGGGAAGTTGTCTTTGGGACAAGATTTTTTAAGGTCGAGAAACTTGGTGCAGACACAGATGGTGCCTTGTTTCTTGAGAACAGGAACCAGGTTAGAAACCCAAGTGGTGTATTCAATGGGATAGATAAAACCAGACTGCTTGAGCTTATCGATTTCAACTTTTATAGCCTCTTCTCTGGAAGGATTAAAGGGTCTTAACTTTTGATGGAAAGGATTAGCATCGGGACATGTATCGATATGGTGTTTGACAATGGCGGGATCAATTTTGGGCATCTATGAATAGGACCAGGTGAAAATATTGTGGAATTCCTTGAATAGCTTGGTGCAAGCCTCAATTTCTTCTAGGGTGCAATGTAACCCCAAGGTAATTTTTTCTTCTACCCATGGTTTATTGGAAATGTTAATTTTAATGGTAGGAGATATATTGACCATATTTCCTTCTTTGAAATAATTTAGTGAAGGAATGGGATTTATAAGTCAATCGACCCCATCGGGGATGAAGTCTTTAGACTCCACAACATACTGGTCATGGGACTGTTGCGGAAGGAAGTATGCACGGTGGTGAATATCATCCCAGGGAAAGTCAGGGGTGGTCATTGCTTACATAATGTCTTCATTAGAATGGAAGATGGGAGGACTAGCAAAAGAAATACCACATGACGCGGTGGAGCTACCTAACGCATCATTATGAGAGATATGGTTCACATACGCATCACTACGAAGGGTAGACGAAAATCTAGTAGATGAAACATCTATCGATGTTGAGCCCAGGGTGATTGCCGAAGGAGGTTTAGTCGAAATAGAAGGGGACGATCCGGATGAGTCTTCCACCATGGATCTCATGGATGATGACAAATATATTATAGTGGTCGAAGGTTCCTTCATCTCGACATCAGGGGGGGATATCACAATGGGTGCAAAAGTTTCCTTCGGTTCTGTGAAGCATAACTCACAAGTAGAGGAGTACAAGATCCACTACGAGCAGCCTCTATTTGGTGAACATCCTCAAGGGTGTCATGAAAGTCATCAAGACGAGGATAATGGTGATAATAGTGGCCATAAAGATCACAAAAAGCACAAGGGTGGTTTGTGCGGAACGATTTCAGTCTCTTAGCTGAATCGGGTAAGGTAACATGGACCTTTGGGATATCATATTCTAGAAACTTCTCATTGACCACAGGTTTGAGATAAGGAAGCTCGGGACAATTATGGGTGGCATGCCCAATGACATCACAAAAAGTGCATGGATGTGATGAATTTGGAGGCTTTCAAGGAGCAGGATTTTTTTGAGGGGCCTTGTCCTTAGGTTCCTTCTTTTTGGCTTTTCCCCCTCACCATATTATTTCATAATAGGAGTAGGTTCCTGTTGAGGTGGTTGAGGCACTGAAGCAAAGGGAGGGTTCATAGCGACTCGTTGGACCAGGGTTAAAGCAGTATAAGGTTTGAGCTGACCAAAAGGACTATTTTTTGGGGTATTGATGTACTAGACTTGGATCCCCAGGGTTAAATTGGGAAGGGTCAACGTAGCCATGAAAGGAACCGAAAAGACTCCATATGGGGGAGCTAGAAATGATATCATATTGGAAGGGTAATGGCCTGGTGGAATTGCTCCCAAATGATTGAGGTTAGGGGGAATCAGTCCTAGTTGAAAAGGGTTGTAAGAGACACCAGTAGAAGAAGAAGGTCCTTGAAGAGAAGGCTATAAAGGCTCCATCAAAAGACCACCAGTAGGTTGTAAAGGTGTTGGTTGTTGGCTAGTCAAACCGGACCGCTCGTGGCTAGCCCGAGATGCTTACATCATGCAAACATTCGATGAGCTAGGGCCAATGATAAGAGTAGGGTGACCAGGGAATGAACCAAGTAAGGTGGAATCTTTATAGACTCCTAGTGAAACACTGGGGAGAGGTGCGACTGATTGTTTATTGGCAACCAAATATATGATAGATTTGGGGGAGGTCTCACACCTCGGTCCATAATATGTCAATTGATCGATGGTGTTGATATTTCCATTATGAGGAAATCACATATTACGATGAACCGAAAATGCAACAGTAGACATCGCATAGGTATAGCTATGAACCAAGTGGATATTGTAATCCAAGGGGGCATTAATGACTTCAATGTCAACACAAACAGTCTTTCCAGCAAGATTAATAGGAAAATTGCAGAACATGCCAAGGGGTTGAGAAGGGTGATTGTCCCAAGCATGAAAATTGATGGTGGATGGGGCTAAGTCGAGTGATCCAATTTTATTCCAAATAGAGGTGGACATCACACTAGTAGATGTGCCCTCTTCAATGAAACATCACAAAACATTGGCATTATTAACCTTGACTGGTATTTGGAAGGAAACGGATGAAGGTAAAGGGGAGTGTTCTGATTTATCAACATCAAATATGATCAAATGATCATATGAAGGATCCACAACTCCCAAATCAGATAGGAGATATTTTCATTTAGATGGGCATGCCTAGAGGACGTTCAGTATTGACATGGTAGTAGGATATTGTGCCAAGTCATCTACTATGGTGTAGGTGTGGGAAGCTTTAGCAGAACCATCATTTCAGCGTAATGGCCCTTTGGGGATCTTGTGAATGACCTTTTTTCGAGGCTTCGGGATCTATAAGGGAGAATTGGGAGTTGAAATGGACTATGTGGAAACTTTGGTTTGGGACTCAGTTCTAGACGTAGTAGGTGGTTTGTCATATTGGCACAACTGGGTCTGAAGGTTGACAATAGTTGTTTTTACCTCTTCAGAATTCATCATGAAAATCTGGTACTTTGGGTTACCAGACTATGAAGGTTTAGGGGTGACTTGACCTTGAGGGGGTTGCCTGGCAACATATCATTATTGTAGGAAAGGATTAGTGAACATAGCTGGTTGAGCTAGTGCAGTATTTTGGACGAACCGAAGTGGTGCCTTGTTGTACTCTAAATGTTTCTTGTGCTTCCCACAACTCTCACATCTCGGGTAAAAGGGGATAATCATGAGTATAATGTCCATGGACACCACAACAATAACAATGCTTTCTCGTATGAAGACGCATGTTTTATTTGGGATGATCGCCATAGTGCTAGTTTTTAGTGTTAGTCTAGTTCCCTTGGGGTGTGTTCGGTTGATTACCTTGGCACCCTTGGTTACCCTGTGCTATTTGGTTCTGGTTTTCTTTCCTCTTTTTATTTTTCCTCAAATTAGGAGAATTAGTCTCACTCTTTTGCGCATACACCTGACCTTAAGGGGGAGGTAGCTGTTGTGGTGGAGGTTTAGAAGGAAAGGGAGGCTAGTGTGATGATGCCGGAGAGCCTGGAGCACCGGGCTATGGATAAGGATAGAAAGGAGGTTGAGAAAAATTGGGGCAAACTGGTTTAGTAACAGCTAGCCCTGGCATCGGTTGATGCAGTTGGGAAAATGTGTAAGGCATGCTTTGACCCAGATACATGCTATCGGGAGGGCGATAAGTGTTGGAGGAGTTGGTACCTCCCTGAGGAAAACCTTAACCCATAGAAGGATGAGTATATGGATGTGAAGAGATCCAACAATACCGTCAGTAGCATGAGATTCCCCTGGTTCGTTGGCACCACCAGGTCTAGGAATATTTGGTAAAACAATATAAACATAACCTGACTGGGAGTAGATCAAGTCATATTTCAATGTAACTTGGAGAGCTTCTTCCTCGGCCTGAGGAATGTGAGACATGACATATTTACCAATATAAGGAAAAATCGTTCTAAGAAACCAATCCATATAGACATGGTTGTTGAATGTAAGATCTCGACACAAGCTCCTCCTTCTACGCCATCCTTGGACATGGTCAGAAAGGCGGGTGGAAGAATTTTAATGGAATGTGGTCAACAACTCGATACCAGTATCATATCATAGAGGTAACTCGAATTAGAACAAAAACGCTTTAGCAAGAGTTGCAAAAGTGGATTGAGAGGCAACAGCCTGGTCAACATACCATTTTGCAGCTTCTCTACTGAGCGTACGTTGGAATAACCAAATTCGGATGGATTCATCAGTGATATAATTTTACAGACACCACATGTGAAAGAATCAAATGTGATTATTGGGCTCCTTTCCATCATTTCCTTCAAACTTAGGAATGTAGGAAGGAAGCTTGGTTGGCATAGTAGGCTAACCTGAATTGTGGAGTATAGTGTCATTGATTAACTAGAGGAAATGGTGAAGGCTTGAACCTAGCATAAAAGGTAGCAAAGGTGTAGCCGGGATGGATCCAGTAGTGGCTCTACTAGTAGTGGCTCTAGCATTAGGTTCGGGGCTACCACTAGCTTGAGGACCAGCACCTGCATTAGCGCCTAACATGTTGACGGTATGAGGCGGAGGGGAACCAGGTTCGGAATTAGAGGAAGAACCTAACGAACTAGAATCAGAGTCAGTATGGGGAATTGATGGAGGAATAACTCAGATCCTATGTGGTGGAGTAAGTCTTCCTAACGAAAACTGGGGGTGAATTCCTTGGAGTCTCTGAGATAAACACCTTGGGGGCACAATGATGGAAAGTCAAAAATGATACAAAAAGGGTGAAGAGTGATAAACAAAGGCTCAATGAAGCATATAAATTAATTACATTGTTTATGTCTTCGCTTGGCGGTGTAAACCAAGCACTCTTCGCTTTAGGTGTGCATCTGTGCAATATGTGTGTTAATTTTAACTAAGCCCAGATAGTTGTATAAAGAAAAATTTTGAAGCATTGTAAATAAAACTGAAACAAAGTAAAATAAATAGCTATAGATGCATAAATTCAACCGAAGATAAGGCTTCCCAAAAAAATAATCAAATAGGCGAGAAAACTTGACTCAAAACACATAAGACAAACAAAATATCTAGGTTCTAAGGGACATGGATATAATGATTCAGATCTATTAGAAAAGGTGTAGAAAATAGCCAGAAACCAGAGGGGAAAATTGCTGCGAAATAGGAGGAGAAAGGTTAAAACCCTAGGGGAAATAAGGGAACCCTAAGGGAGAGACCAAACAAAACTCAATATGGGGTTTTGGATGGAATAATAACCAATCAAAAGGGACCTAAAATAAGGATAGATTAGACCCTAAAAAATGGCTGAAAGCACTGCAAAATCTCAGACTACCTACTCAGCTAAACCCCTCCTAAAACGGTGGAAGTGTAGTGAAACCCTAAGGGGCTTGGTTCTACTCCAAGAAGTCAAATTGAGCATATATAGGCCTAATAAGGGTTGAGACAGAGGTCATACAACCGAAAATAGTGCTTATGGAAAACCCTAACTGTCACAAACAAAATTCATAAAAAAGTTACAGATCGCAAGTACTGACTTGTAAACTATGGAAATCATAGTTTCTGGGCTAATAGGTGCATCTTCAGGCATAAATCACAGGTTATGGGCCAAAATTTTTTATTTCTACATCTAGGATCTTTGGGCAGCACGTTGCAGAAAAATTTGTCATCTTCAGCATGGCTGATACCTGCGGAAAACACTCGAAAACACATCAGAGTTAGAATTTTTACTATTTTTGGGCATAAAATTTAAAAAGCAACATCAAGAGACTGCAGACAACTGTATAAAAACCCTAGTTACTAAATTAGTTGGTCATGCAGGGATCATAATGAACAACAGTCACAGTCGCCAATTGTTAGCGACAATGTTGTAATTAAAAACGTAGTGGAGTCGCCCATTGTTACCATAAATTCTTAACGAAAGTGTACAAAAAGAGCTCACTTCTGTTCTGTGTGACAAATAGACCTAAGAACAAATATGGGTGCTTAATTTCTTTATATATGCAAGTGATAGTTAAAACAAACAATACTAGAAAACCAATCGATGCAATAAAAGTAGTTAAACAGTGAAAAGAAATAAGAAATTCTCCATACATCCAACAGACAAGACAATATATAAAGAAGTTTATATGTATTGTAACGCCGGGGAAGGGATCAAAGAATTATTTTACCAGCCCCCGTCAATGGGATGGCTCCTTGGTTGTCCTCAACACTTCAAATCCAGAAGTTTATCTCTCTCAATGGTGTAAAAAATATGAAATGTGTTGAACTCTATGGGAGCTCAAGAAGCAAAGAAAATAATAGCAGCAATGAGAATGATCAAAGTGCGACAATGAAAGTGACAAAAGTTAAGAATGAGTAGAAAACCATCCTATTTATAACAAAATATTGAGTTATCCTTGATAATGGCGCATAATAAAATATTATTAACCAAAATCTAGTTCTAACTCCTTGGAATATTTTATTGTATTTTGTTGAAGGGGAAATGTATTTAGATTGGTTAAATACCTTTATTTAGAAATAATAAACAAATAAATTATTTATTTATCAATTCAATAATGGGTTTAAGGAATAACTAAAAAATAATTATTTTTTAATTATTTGTATGCGATTTAGTCAAATTTAATGAGGAATAATAACTAAATAATGATTTAATTAATAATTCCTAGAGAAAAATAAATATTTAGCTAATTACTTCTCATAATTGGGTTAAATATGACCAGGAACATTATTTAAATAATGGTTTAATTCATTATTCTTAGAGGAAAATCAAATAAATAAGGATTTATTTAATTATTGCTCATGTGGTTCTTGTTTGAACCAGAAACAAATTAACAAAATATGGTTTATTAAATTATTCTTATAGTGAAAGCAAGTTTACTATGGTAAAATTGGTCTTACATGGTATACTTCGATCCATCTAATTGTAAATGGTTAGATGACCAAAAATTGGTGTAACACTTGAGCTGCATAGTTGCAAGAAGCTGCTAGGGAAATTGAGAAGGAGATATTAAATCAACATGTCAAATAAGAAATTATAGTTTCTCCTATGAAATAATACATCCCAACCAAGCTAAAAGAATTCCTTGAAAGTTTTGAAAATCTAAAATGTAGTTAACAGTTAAAAAATCAAGATCTATGCTTTTACATATTGTGAGTGTTCTTAAATATTGAACCATTCATTTTTCTTTTTTACTAGCGATTAAATGTTTAGGTTTGTTAGATATTTTATCATGAACTAAGCCAATTTCTGGATGTAGATTGTTGCTTTTATTTTCTAGTACATTTTTCATATTGCAGTTCATGGGAGCCCATTTCCAATCTTCATTGAGATAAACTCATTTACTTTTGCGGTTAAGTATAAATATTTTGATAAGCACTTTAGGAATCAAACATTATTCTCTACACCAAAAAAATTCATAGTGATTTAATATCAAATACGTAAATTCAATTACATAACGATTTCCATTTGCACATGCCTTCCTTTTTCTAGATATATTTTTTTCAGAGTTAAAATGTTATTTATTATATGTATTCAATTCATTAAAAAAAAATTGTTTCTATTTTTTGAAATGTAGTTGAGGAAAGTTAAAGAGACAAAAAAGCTAAATGGTTGAGGTTGTAGTGAATAATCTAGTGAGCTAGGATACCGAAAAAAGTCTCATTATGGATATAAGCAACCTTCATAATAAAAAATAGTAATCACGTTAAACCAGGATTTGCATTGATTGTATTCAATCTTGGTTGCATTTCTAATTACTATGTTCCAATTATGAATTTGATTACCAATTTTGTAAAGGTCCTCAGGAAATGTTTTGTATAATATCTTGCATAGGTATGAACTATGTGACATTGACCAAATACATTAATTAAACACAAGTTTTGGAGAATATGCTTTGATTTTTTATACTATATTCAATGTTTTGTAATTGAATTCTCTATTTTTGTCTAAAAAAATTCATTAAAGACAAGTTTTCGAGAATATTCTTTGTGTTTTATATTATATATAATGTTCTATAATTGATGAAAATCAAAATGAACATTCAACAATAGTTTTGGATCTGGTATATCTATTCCATTTGTAGTATTTATTTTAAGAATAGGTATGATGAATAACTATGTAGTATTTTTTTTACTGCAATTGTATTCATTATTGTTTAAGGTTTGTTACTCTATGAAAATTCTAACACTTTTCACCAAGTTTGTGGACAATTCTGAGATGATT
The DNA here is from genome assembly GCA_034641835.2 of Pinus albicaulis. Taxonomy (NCBI): domain Eukaryota; kingdom Viridiplantae; phylum Streptophyta; class Pinopsida; order Pinales; family Pinaceae; genus Pinus; species Pinus albicaulis. Next base: position 743,238,153 of record CM076577.1, read on the forward strand.
TTTTTCATAAGTTGTCGACAATATGCTTTGAGCTTTTATATTGTATCTAATGTTCGTTTGTTGATCGGGATGAAAATGAATATTCAATAACAGTTTTGGTTTTCAGAAATCTTTTACATCTTTGATGTTTATTTTAATTACAACTATGTTTATATGGATCTTGTTAGTGTAATTTTTTTTGTTATTATTAAATACTTTTCAGGCGTAAATAGTGATCACTTTATTCTAATTCTAAATATGAATTTGTTTACCAATTTTGTGAAGTTCTCTTAAATGAGTTTTTGCAAAAGAATGGAGGGTATGCTTTGTGCTTTTCATTACTATTAAAGACTTTTCAAGCACAAAAAATGATCACCCTGTTCTAATTTTGAATCTATTTACCAATTTTGTCATGTGCTCTGAAATGATGTTTTTACAAAAAAATTTGAGCATATGCTTTGTGTTTTTTACTATATACATTGTCAATTTAGCATAGAATTTAGCTAATAAAAATAATTTTATATGCTTATTCCACATGTGATGCAGACATAAACCATAATTTTCATGTCACAAACAACTACTTAATTAATTTATCCATAATATGGTCTGCATATTTGTTTTCCTACACAACACTTCTTTCTCACATGGGTTGAAAACACAATTCTCTTAATATTGGATAATATGAGTTCAATTTAAAAATGTGAAATCAATAATGCACTTAATATTTGAAAAACTTCAATACCAAGCTTTGGTCACTCTATTTTTGTATGAAAAAAATGGTTGATAAAAAAACAAGATAAAAGAGTAAATGTCATTAATACACATTGTTTCACTAAATAGATGCTAAAAATACTTGTATTTATTGGTAGGAGAGTTTTATTTAATCAAAATAGAATGAGATTTAGGATATTAATAAAATAGTAGGTTGATATTGATTTCTAAAGCATTTCAAACAAAGGAATCATTCACGGTAAGAAATTGATATAGCTACTAGTATTAAGGTTTTCATTGTGAAAAGTGTCAAGGTGGAGTCAAAGGTTTTATTGAGCACTAGCACTAGATATGCTAGCGACAATGTCAATTTTAATGTTTTGAAATCCTTTTCCGCACCTCCTTCCTCATCATTACCCCTTCTACGCACCTTCGCACATGTAGTTATTGAACAATATGTCTTAGTATTTCATTGTGTGGAGTCGGGAAACTAATATTGAGAAAACACTTATCAATATCGTATATCAGTTAATTTTTCCAGATTATCTCTCTGTACATTTGTGGAAGAAGGTTTTATTATGTAGAATATGTAGATATGGGAGAAGCGTAATGCAGAGGAAGGAGAAAGGGTGAGCGGAAAGTGTAAAGTGCAGAGGGGTAGTGAACATTTTCATTATGTGGATCTGAGTGGCCTAATATAGTTTATATGGATATTTTTTCATTTTGCAAACTTATCCTTCTCTACACTTACTTTGTATCAAGACTCAAGTTTTAATATTGGCACCATAAATTATATAATTATATCTAGTCGAATTATGCTAGGTATCAACACAAATCCACTCAATATTTATGTAACTAAAACAAACTACTAATTAATTTATTGATATGTGACATTTAGAAATGTATATGAAGATACGAGACATTGTGGGGTAAAGTTTTTATTTCTTACTCTTCATATTCAATTTTGCATGTTTGTATAGATTTTCATCGTCGTATAATTTTTCAATTACTATTTTCCGCAAAGAAATTAGTTTAGATACACACAATTTTTGCATTTTCGATAGACATTATTCCCTTTGCATATTTTTTCTACACATTCTAATCTCCTAAAAAAATTTCATGCAAGTCAATAATGGTTAACCAAACTTACATGTTTTCCATTTGCAGATGCAATATTTGTAGTTAACACATATCCTTCAACTATGTGCATATTTCTGTTTAAAAATATTTAGTTGATATATGCTTTGGTTTCACACATGTGCTGTTAACATATCGTTTAGTTCAGAACAACGATAATAATGTTTTCATCTTCCAACATGAAATAGACTAGGCAGTCAGGTCAATAATCAAAGACATTTGTGTAAATCATTTACTCGAATTACTAAAAAAGACATCATTTGAATGTATTTTTGAACAGATAGTTTAATTCCACCAATGTTGGTGCTAACAAGATTTTTTCAACCATGATAACTTACAACACAGGTCAATAGATATTAGCAAATGAGAAAAAAAATCATTTTTCATTTTTTTTATATGTAAATGGAAATGGAAATATAAATAGAGTTATCAATAGACATTTCTTATTCCATGCACTTGTTGCAATGATCTATATGTCATTTTTATTTTCCCATGTTTCCATATGAGTAGTTAAAGTATTATATACAAAAGCTAACTTCCAATTACCTTTTGCACAAGTAGATTTCAAAATTATTCCAATCTATTCGACTATGTGAAGCAAGCCATAATTATTTTTTTAATACTAGATGCTTAACCATATATAATGCACTGAATATCTACCACTGCAGGTTCTCTCATTATTCAATGAAAAATACAAGGAAAACATATAAAGTAGTGAAAGATTTATTATTTTGATGATCAAAATATTGTACTTCTATGTTTTAATATTTTAAAATTCAGGAAATATTATATATGTAAATCCTTTCTTTTAAATTGAGTTATGTTCATTGTACAAAGTGTATAAATACAGAAGAAGTGTTCATCGTGATTCTTTCGTATTGTGCACAACCAAATATCCTTCCTCACCTCCACTTTTTACACAATGAAAACATAACACTAATACATCACATTGCAATGTATGTTAAAGTACTATGTTACGCAACAACATAGCAAAATAATAATTGAATGGGCATTCATTATGGGACCTACAACCCTCTCATTTCTCATTGTATATTTTTTTTTACGTAAATTGCATTGGAAATCTAAATACAAGTATCGATAGACATTTTTTATTCCATACACTTGTTGCATTGGCCTATATGCCATCTTTCTTTTTTCGTGTTTCAATATGAGTAGTTAGAATAATATATAGATTAGCTAACCTCTAGTTATGTTTCGCACAAGTGGATTTGAAAATGATTCTAATCTATGTAGCTATGTTATGCAAGCCATAATTAATGTTTTAATATTGGTTTCTAAATCGTCTCTAGTGCACTCAGTATCCATCAATGCACATTTTCGCATTAGCCAATAAAAAATGAAATGACAACATATAATATAGGGAAATTTTTATTATTTTGATTATCAAAATCTTGTAGTTATATGTTTTAATATTTTAAAATTTAGGTAATTTTAAATATTTAAATCCTTTGTTTTTAATTAAGTTAATTTCGTTTTGTTGAGTGAAAAAATGCAGAGGAAGAGTTCATCGTGTTTGTTCCGTAATGAGAACAATGAAAGCTTCTTCCTTACCTTCGTGTTATGCGCAATCAAAACATGACACTAATTATTTCTATATACATCGAACTCCAATACAGGTTGAAGTACTATGTTATATAGTAACAATGCAAAACAATGATTCAATGGAAATTCGTTCACACCAAACAAATTATTGTTTTAATGTAAAATGTAAAGTGTTTTTAGTGTCTGAAATAATGACTGTGAAAAAAAAAATTGTGTGAAAGAACATGCATGTAATGCTTTTATAACCTTTGCACACATTTCCCAACAACACAAATCGATGTCATGTCGATCATTTTTTATTTCTCTCTTTATGCATGTATGCAAGGCATAAATTTTCATGATTTTTTGACACATGTGAAATTTCACACAAAAATAATGAATGTTTATAAGTATCCATTAACATCTATTAGAAAGCCAATTAAGCCTTAATTCTACGACTAGAAAAAGCTACATTACCGCTAAATATAAATTTACTTCTTAAATGTCTAAATACATAATACAAGGAACATAATAGTGCAAGTAGTACCTAATTAAAACGTAATCAAGAAATTTTTCAAGTGATTAATAACATTTATTCTAACAAAATATGTAATGATTAGTAGTTGTAAATAAAGAAACAATGTGCAGAGAACTCTACACTCAACATCAGAAAATTAAATGTAAAATTTTTTGGCTTCCTTTTTGGGTAATTGACACATAATAATTCCATTGTGCACCTTTTGTTGAGTATTTGTTGAAGAAATTTGCAATAATAGGAGGTGACACCACGTAGAAAACATTATCACAACCATGAAATCATCACGTCTGTGCACAATATTTATGTGACATTCTATTGACATCTTGTACAATGATTGCCATGATCACAGTGAATTCATATTTATTTTAGTTCGTAAATTTTTTCCACTTAGTACAAATATACCGATGATATTAAAGAAGTGGTGATTTTAAAATTAGAAGAACAAGATGAATTTTGTCTTTCAAGATTTATTTCCACCACTTCTTGTAAATGTCGACTTTCATATTTTCAATTGTTATTTATTGAGGGAATTTTGTGTAACAAATATCACATGCCAAATAGTAGCAATTACTAATTACATAGCATATCGAGAAATATATAGTTAAACGAAAAATTTTATTTGCATTAATACAATTAAATCACTTTCTTTTATCGATGAAGACTTCCAATAATCGAGCGCGTATATATAGGATGTGAACCCGAGAATGAAGGAGAAGGATAGTGATAGTATTTGAAGTAGAAAAATGAAAAAAACGGAGTTTTGATGTAGGTGAATATAACATGGGTTAATCATTTACTAGAGGAGTTAGTTTCTAAAGAGAGGATTAATTAAATAATGTATTTTCTTATTGTTTTTAGGAGAGAATGATAACTCTTGTAAATAGGAGAATATTCGAGAGGATTGTGGAAGGGTTGAGAAGATCATGGATTAGTTAAGGATAAGGGATTGAATGAGATATTTTAGAGATTAGATGAGGTATGTTAGGGATTAGAAGATATATTTTGGGAGTTAGATTAGGATCTAGAACCTCCTTGGGTTCTAATCCATTTTTATAAATGGGTGAGCTCTTGAGGCATGTAGGAATTTAGATGTGTGTAGAATTTGGAGTGAGTGTGAATAATGAGTGGCCAATCATTGGGCCAATAATCCTCTTGGAACTACTTCGTTTATTAATTAATTATACTGAGTTTCTGTGCATACCTTTTATATGAATTTTCATTGTTATGTGTGTTGTGTTAATGATTAATGTGCATATTTATGGTTAGGGTACCCGTGTCATCAAGTTTTTTCCAAAATTATTTGATTTTGGAAAAATAGAAAAACATATTGAGCATAGAAATATTGGCATAAACTATTAATTTATGATTGGTAGCATTAGTTGGTGAATACTTTTGTCAGAAACCATAGATTCAAAAAACATTTTTCATTTTTAAAAATCACAATATTTCTTTTGTATATTGTGAATATTCATATCCGATATACACATAAACCAAAGATTTCATTCTGAAAACTTTAATGAGTGAAAACAGATAACTAATTAATTCATATATAATGTCGTGCGGAAAGGAAGTATGCAGAAGAAATGTGCAAAGGGAATGTGTATGTATATTTCTTTCTTGGTGCAACCATGATCCAGATTTTATGCAGGAACGCAACAGAATATGCATATAACCATAAACATAGAGATGCAACAGAAATAATGCTTCCTTTTATTAAAATAAAATGACTGAAACATGCTTACAAACTTAATAGAAACAAACAGCTAGGGCGTTGGTAGGCTTATCTTAGAAAAGAGATGTGGTGGCTACAGGTCGTTGAACTACATTACATTGAGACTCGGAGGCCTATTGCAGACATCATGGAAATGAGCGAACAAGGGAACTAGTAGCGTATCTCTGAGAAGAGATGTGACGGATATAGGCCCCTCCACTGTGTTTTTTTTTTGTAAGTTCTGGAGGGACTATTCACATTAATCAACAAAAATAGAGTTATAGAGACGAGCCTACTTGGCGACTATCCATGGACCTGCACATTTCAATAAGGATCCCACACCCAGGGAGAAGGTTGACAGGGGAAGAGAAGTTGGGTGGGGAGATCAAAAACCTTTTCTTCAACAAAATCTAAGCACACAGGCTCGAGACCACAAAAAGCGAGCTCGCAGGCTCAAAACAGACAAAAAGGGAAAACAGATTCATAGCAAAGAAAACAAGCAGGAGTTACAGTTCTGGAGGAGCCCCAGTGTCATCCGCTTCAAAGTCATCCTCGTCTATTTTTATTGACCGCTCGGGGGTGCCGGACAGCCAAGCAGTGGGGGAGTGGCGAGAAGGACCCACGTCCTAAGGGGAAGTCTTTGAAGGGCCTTCCTTTGTTTTGACACTCGCACTTTCTTGAATCCTGGAACAATTTTTCAAAAGCTCATAATGTGGCAAAGTGCTCTCCACAAAGCACAGGTGATGCACCGTGTGGACGAAGGTTTAAAATTTCTGAGAGAGGGACTGAATCTTCTTCTCCAGATTCCTACTAATTTTGTTTTTCTCCTGTAGAGCGAGAGAGAGGAGAATTTTAGTGTTCCAATGCAGGTCAACCACTCTTGTAAATAGGCTATACCTCTTGTGAGTTAGACCAGGGTCTGGGATCCACTGAAATTCTGCATCAACCATTTCTATCAGGGTGGCCCAACGCTGCTCTGCCACCACTACATCCAAGCCCTCGAAGAATTCCTACAAAGGCTCCGGGGTGACGTCCCAAAAATTTCATGTCGCATTATGAGCCTAGGTCAAACCCGAGTCATGGGAGGTCTAGCAGGGTTATCCTAGTGGGAGGCGCGGCTACACCAGGGGGGGGATGGGGGGGACAGGGGTGCCTTCGGTGAGGAGCCATGGCGGAGGCCTTGAAAAGAGCAAGAAAGAACGACTGCAAGGAGTCAAGGGAAACTAGATCAGATGAGATTGGGGAAATGCAGTGCCAGACTGAAGAAGAATTAGAATAAAGCTTGCTGAGGGGGAGATAAATAGGGTGATTCGAATGGAAACAAGCCGCCATCCCAGGACTAGGAAGAATGGGAGGCCAGTTAATGATATCATGCGAATTCATTACGGAATGAAGGATGACAGACCTGCCTGATCTAAGCATAGATTTCTTCCCTATGAGATTGCACATCGGAGTCATGGATCGGTACATTATCGATGTGGCTGTCAGGAATCGGCGACTAGGGGAGGGGTGCCAGCCTTGTTCAAATTGCTCCTACTTATTTCTTTGCAGTTAGCCTTTATGTCGTAGTAGTCGAGGGAGGTCAATTCCCTAGACACAAGTCTTTCATGTGTGATGACCCCTTGGTTGGCCAGGTAATCGGCCAGACCATTTTCCTTTCTCCTAACCGCATGGAAGGAGATATATTTCGCCACGTTGATATTGTCACTTATCCTCTGGAGTAATTGGTTAACGAACCATCCAGTAGAGATTTTCTCGAATTTTCTCCCTTACTAAATTTTTCTGCAAGCTTGAGTAGCGATGTGAGAATCACCCTCCACCAAGAGCGGCCAGAAGTTGTTCTGCTTTGCTATGTCAAGAATTTTAGCCAAAGCCTAAAATTCAGCCCCGTTATTGGTGTTGTGACCGAAATTTCCATAATATATCCATATGATGATACCCTGATCATTTCGAAACACTGCTCCAAATCTAGCCAAGCCCGGATTGTGCTTGGAGGCCCCATTATAATTTAACTTGAGGAGAGGAGGATCTGGAGGATACCAGACATTTACAGGTGAAGGGGAAATCGAAGTGGAGGAGGGAGAGGAGGCACTGCAGGGAAATGGGAGATTAAGGAGGGCTAAAATCCTCTTTTAAGCCATATAAGGTAGGTTGGGGGCATCAAGGAGCTTTGCAATTGAGGCCGATTCCCTCATGATGATATTTATGCTAAATATGCTCTGCTCTTCCGAGGAAGCCACATTCCTGAATATCCGAGAGTTACTCTCCTTCCATAATGCCCAACAAATAATGTTTGGGAGGAGATTCCAGGCTAGATTTACAAGAGGTTGGCTGGAGAAATCAGAGCTCCAAGTTTCAAGGGTAGTATGGATGGAAAGAATATCTGGGTCTGAGGCTTTGAAGACTAAAAGGAACAAAGACCATATGTTCGAGGCGAAAGGGCATGTATTGAAAAGATGGTTAATCGATTCATTATCCAACATGAAAATACTACAAACCGAGGGGCACTGAAAACCTTTTCTTTGAAGGTTGTCCCAAGTAAGATTTTTCCTATGTGTCAATAACCAGATGAAGAGGATGATCTTTGGCCAGTGCTTTTTATTCCACAATATTTTCCATTTAAGGTCCCCTTGCATATAGTTTGGGTTTTGTAAATGGTTGTAGGCTTATTTTATGCTGAAGGTTCCTGTCGTTTTTGCTCCCCATCTAAGAATGTCAGGGCCTTCCTCTTTTTGAATCTGCCTCTTGCTAATCTCTTGCATAATTGTGTAAAAATAATTTTGGAGATGGACTGGGAGGAGGTCATTGAGATTATTCCACTCCCTCCAACCTGTATTATTATCAGTCTTCCAGTAATCCATAACTTTCCTTTTTTTTTCTCCTCCAAGTACTCTTTTAGGGGTCTGTAGTTTTTTTTATCCAATCTGGGGCTTTCCTCCCACTCATCCTCCCAGAAAATTGCTTGCTGACCATTGCCTATTTCCAAGAAACAATGTTGTTGAATTAGCAGTCTGTTTTCCCAGGCTTTATTCCATGTTAGTGATCCTTTGAGATTTCTAGAAAGCCTAACGAGAGAGTCCCATGGAGTCGTGGGAGCATATTTAGACTTCCAAAGGAGAACCCAGTTGGTTGAGATGCTTTTCAACCACCTCCACCAAGTTTTGGCTCCCAAGGCTTTACCAAGGAGATCAGGGTCTCTAAGACCAAGACCCCCTACATTCTTAGGAGAGCACACCTTATCCCAAGTGACTAGAGCCCGTTTTCCTTTGATTTCTCTACCTTTCCAAAGGAAATCCCTTTGAATAGTTCGTATTTGGCTGGATACCGATTTTGGAGCTGCTATCGCTGAGAAAAGATAGATTGGCATGGCTTGGAGGATAGACTTGACAAGGATTAATCTCCCAGCTACATTAAGAGCCCTGAAGGTCCAGTTTGAAAGCTTCTTTTTGAGCTTGGAGATGAGAGACTCCCAATTATAAAACTCCAGGGGCTTATCGGTAAGGGGAACGCCTAGATATTTGGAAGGGAAAGAGCTCCGTTGAAAACCCAAGACCCGAGCAATATGAAATTGAATGGTAGTTGGGGTATTCAATAAAAATATTTTAGATTTCAAGTGGTTGACATCCAAACCAGAGGCTAATGCAAATCAATTGAGGATTTTTTGAATGGAAAGGGCTTCCCTAAGCGAAGGACAGCCCATAAGGAGAGTTTCATCGACAAATTGCTGATGGGTTGCAAGTGGAAGCTGAGGATAAAGTTCAAGACCCGAGATCTTGCCATTTTCCAAGGCAGTAGAAATTGATCTGCCTAATCCCTCCGCCAAGATGATAAAAAGGAAGGGAGAGAGGGGCTATCCCTGTCTAATTCTGCGAGAGGGATTAATGATAGCAGTGGAAGAGCCATTGAGAAGTATAGAGAAAAAGGCACCCAAGACTAGGGCCATAATCCATGCAATGATCTCTTTGTTGAATCCAAACACCGAAAGCATCTGGCGGATATAATTCCAGTTAATTTTATCGAAGGCCTTAGACATATCTAACTGGATTAACATCCCCGGTTTCCTTTGATCTTTGAGAGTATGAATGATCTCCTGAGACAATATGATGTTTTCCAATATTTTCCTTCCCTTTACATAGCCTGTCTGGTCCGCTGAGATAAGGAGAGGCAGAAGAGACTTTAACCGATTGGCGATAATTTTGGAAATGATTTTATAGATTACATTGCAGAGGGAAATGGGTCTGAACTGATCCAATGTGTTGACACTATCCTATTTGGGGATGAGAGTCAGGAAGGTGGCATTGAGAGAAGGGAAAATTTATTTCCTCACCCGAGACTCCTCCACCAAACGATACACTGAATCCTTAATAGTATCCCAACAAGCCTTGTAGAAGTCAATGGTCATGAATCCATCAGGACCTAGAGCCTTTCCATTCGGCATTGCTTTAACCGCCTCTTCCATCTCCTCCATAGTTATCTTCTTTAACATCATCTGATTATGTTCCTTGGTTAAGATTGTAGGAATGTGCTTTGTAATTTTTTTGATATGATCCTCATTATTGTGATTACTTTCCTTAAGGGTACTTGAGAAATGCCTATGTAGCTCTTCCTCAATTTGTTGTTGAGTATCCACCATTTTCCCCTTTTCAGTCATGAGATTGAGGATTCTATTGACCTTCCTGTGTTGAATCATCGATTTTTGGAAAAAGGAAGTATTGCGCTCCCCCTATTTGAGCCATTGTATACGCAATTTCTGTCTCTATAGAATCTCTTCTTGAGTAGCCCGTTGGTCCCATTCTTGCTGAAGCTCTGATTCTATTTTCTTTGTTTCCTCAGTTAAACCATTCTGAATGATATTTTTTTGGAGATCCTTCAGTTTGTTCTCTATGACTTTTTTCTGGCTGGTAATATCCCTAAAGGTTTCTTTATTCCACTTTTTTAGCTCTTGTTTTAAAAACTTGAGTTTTTGATGGAAGGTCTTCATTTTTCTATTTTTTGGGGGAAGATCTGAAGACCACCATTCTTTTATTTTGTCTTAAAAATATGAGTGGGTCAACCAGAAGGCTTCAAACCTGAAGGGAGTGTTTTTGGGTCTTAAGGAAATATGAAATGATAGCACAACCGGCCAATGATCCGATCCCACTTGTGGAGTAACCGATGCCTCAGTTTCCAAAGAGGAAAGGTAGAGCTCTTCAGAGAGAAGAAATATATCCAAACGAGAGGCAATCTGGCGTCCCCCCCCTCTCCGATTGTTCCAAGTATGAACCCCATTTTTTGTGGGGGTGTCTATGAACTTAAAATCATCAATTAGGCTTTGGAAAGCATTGGAGCCCAAGTCCAGTCGACAAATACCACCCCTTTTCTCCTCCAGATTCAGAATCATATTGAAGTCCCCTGCTAGAATATTCATCTGGAAGTTGAATGAGTGTATGTAGAGTTTTAGTTGAGTGATCCAAGAAAGTCTCTCTTTAACCAAGTGGGGACCATAAACATTTGCGAAACAGAGTTTCTCTTTAGTTCCTATGACCTGAAGAATGGTTGTTAGGGGATGCTTGGAAGAAAAAGAGTCTAAAAAATGAAACCTGGAGTCCTTCCAAATGGTGGCAATGCCTCCTGCCATGCCTTGAGCAGCAATGGCCATATGGCTATACTGTTTTATGAAGCAGGTCTGCTGTATGGATTGCATATCAGCCATACTACTTTTTGTCTCTTGCAGCAAGAGGTTATCAGCCTTTCCAGAGATTACTTTTGATTTGAGAATCCTACATTTTGAAGGGCTATTAAGTCCTCTAATGTTCCATGTTGTACAATTCATGATAAAATATTTGGAGAGAGAATGAGAGCCTTTACCTTGCCAGCATTAATGAGGGATAATCCTAGTTCAGTTAAGTGTTGATGTTCTGTTTTTCATCCCTTTCTCTTTTGTTGAGCCTTGGTTATTTGATTGTTGACCTTAAGATTTTCCTTGAGTCCTCCACCTTGATGCTTCCCACCTTTGTTTTAATTTTCTCTTTGCTTTTGGAAAATCTATTGAAGATTGAATGCTTCTTCAATCTTCTTGAGCTGGTCCTCTGGTATGTCTTCAAAACCTTTGGCGGTCCATTCCTTTGATAATTTTTGCAGATCCATTCCTACCAGTATTTCTTCTAAGGCCTTGTCCTCCGAGGTAGGTGGGTCCTGTGAATAGTCCATTTCGGAAACCTCCAGAGTGACCTGTTCCTACAAAGCTAGATTAGTGTTGTTTTCCATGTCTGTGTCCAGGTCTTTGTTCTTTTCTGAAGGATGTTCTACAATTTTGCTTGGTTGTCCCTTCTCCAATGTTGTAGAAGTGAGGATTTCATATCTGTTATGCATGGTATGTTTGGGTGCTTCCTTTCCCACTGGTTTCCTTCACTGCTGCTTATTTTTGTGATGAACTTTGGTGAAGCCCTGTTCCTCTTGAGTTTCTGATGTATCCTCTTTTGGAGGTGGCTTGTTCTGTGGGTAGTCTCTAAATAAGTGACCATGTTCGTGGAATTTCTTGTATTGGAAAGGGATGTGCTCATAATCCACCGGTTGAAGCCATATTTCATCTTTGAAGTTCAGGCTAATGGCTTCGGGAGAAGCTCCTGAAACATCTATTTAGGCGCATATTCTAGCATAAGATATCTAGTGGCCATTGCGAGTACCTTCTAGCATTTTTATATATTCTCCTAGGCCATTTCCAATAGCTTGAAGCACCGATGGTGCGCAATATTCCGTTGGAAGCGAGTATAGTCTGATCCAGACCAAGACTCTTGTGAAATCTTCTTGTTCAGGCATGAATTTTTCCTTCCAAAATGTCATGTAAAGGCCAGCAGAGTTGAAAAAGTATGGCCCTCCCTCAAAAATTTGATCCTTGTCTTCTAACAGGGTGAACACCACTGTAAAAAAATCCCTTCGAGCCAAGCTGCAGTTCTATGGCCCCTTTTGGGTTCCACTTAGCATGTATCCATCCTTTCAGAGCTCTTTCTGAAGGATAGATCCCCATAAACTTACAGATAACTGCATGTTCTTTCATATAATATCTATATACCTATATATCTTGTTCTTGTATTATTATCTCTGGAATTTTTCAACCTTCGAGTGACAGGCTTTTACTGTTTGTCCTTTGTCCTGGTCTGCTTTTGTGATCCCCAAGTTGGGGTCCTCCAGATGCCTTAGAGTGGTTGGGATTCCAGCCAAAGTTCTCGCTTTCTGAAGTCCTCCCTTGTCAGGGCCCTAGAGCCTGGAAGCAGCTTTGTTAGCCTGAGGCTATATTTCGTTGATAATAACCTGATCCGATCTTGGACCAGTGGAAGAGGCCGTTAAGCAGGTAAAGAAGGAAGAGCCAAGGGCGTGAGAGGAGCCCGACACCTGCTCCTAGAAGGAAGGTCCACCCTTCATGACCATCAGCTGCATGTCAGGCTTGCTCAGAGAGCTCAATGTGGAGAGAAAATGGAAGCCAGTTGTAGGGACAGAGCCCGCAGAAGCCCTCAGCACCACGAGAGGAAGCTAGGGTTAGGTCAACTACAGAGTTGCAGAGCTGAAAAATTTCTCTTCCTTGATTTTTTGTGTGATAAAGCCCCTCCACTATGTTACAATGAGGCTCAAAGGCCTATTTATTGTTGAGAAATGGTGGAAAACCATAAACATCCAAAAAATTAACCCTAGGAGATGAAGCGCAAAAATTGTGGGTCCTGTTTGGGTAAATTGGTGTTTCAACTTCCCAAGGACGTAACTTTGGCATCTGGTCTGCATTTGACACACTCAATACCTTGTTATAAATATCTATCTGATGAGTACAACTTTTTTTTAGAGCAACATCGATCAGTGGACCCATGTTTCTCCTAGTTTTCCCAAAAAATGTCATTTAGGGCATCAAAACGGTTCCAGAAGTTCAGGACCCGAAAAACTGCTAAAAAAAATTAAGTTGTGATGGAACTTAAAAATGGAAAGAACTGATGAAAGGGGTTCAAATGTAATAGGTGTGTGGCCACCAATATCCACCTGGATCATTCCTCCCTCCTTAGGAAGCAATGGTCCCCATTTCTTTAAGTTCCTCCATGAGGAGAAAATTTTGTTGAACTTGGTATTGGATTTGTCCATGATGTCATGGACCTATTGGTAGACATGCTAGATGTAGATGTGTCATCATTTGTTGAAGGATCTGGGAAAATTTATCCATCATCACGTTCCTATGTTTCTCGAGGGCCTCCTCGAGAAATATTTTGATAGGATCTCCTCCTCTCTCATCTTTATTTCCTTTCGCCATGGGGGGGTCGTCAAGGTTTGCGAAGATGATCTTTCAACAGTTCAACCAGATTGAGCCATAACTCCTTATACATTGAGCACGTTGGGGACATGAAAGAAAAATAGAGAAAGAGCAGACCGCTCTAGTACCATTGATCTGAATTTTATGCAGGAATGCAACAAAATACACATATAACCATAAACACAGAATTGCAATGGAAATAATGCTTCCTTTTATTAAAATAAAATAATTGAAATATGCTTACAGACTTAATATAAATAAACAGCTAGGGCGTTGGTAGGCTTATCTCTAAGAAGATATGTGGTAGCTACAGGTCGTTGAAGTGTGTTACATTGAGGCTCGAAGGCCTATTATAAAAATCATAGAAATGAGTGGGCGAGGGCACTGGTAGCGTATCTCTGAGAAGAGATGTAATGGCTACAGGCCCCTCCACTCTGTTACAATGAGGCTCGAAGGCCTATTTAATGTTTAGAAACAATGGAAAACCCTAAACATCTAAAAAACTAACCCTAGGAGATGAAGCGCCAAAACTGTGGGTCTCATTTAGGTAAAGTGGTGTTTCAACTTCCTCAGGACGTAAATATGGCATCTGATCTTCGTTTGACGCGCTCAATACCTTGTTAGAAATATATATCTAAGGACTACAACTTTTTCTATGAGAAACATCTGTCCATTACCTCATGTTTCTCCCGTTTTTCCAAAAACACGTTGTTTAGGGCCTCAAAATGACTCCAAAGCTTCACGACCTGAAACACTACTAAAAATAGTAAGTTGTGATGCAACTTAAAAATGGAAAGAACTAATGGATGAGGTTCAAATGGAATAGATGGGTGACCACCAATATCCACCTGGATCAAACCAGCTAGAACATGTTGTGACAATTAGCTTCGTAGTGTATTCTTCAAAATCGCATGTTAGGTATTTGAAAATCAAATTTGGTTCAACATTTTTCATATTCTCATATTAAATAAAATGAATAGACATTGACATAGTGGTGGGGATTAGTTTACCCACTAATTCAATTCATAGTAGAGGTAGTTGAACACATCTGCGCATAATATTTTTTTTCAATTGTCATTGCACAATTTTCTAATTACAGTATTATTAACAGATTTTAGTCTAATTTTCATAATCACAAAATAATTCATATTTAGTTTATATGATAAGTTTCCACTTGTTATGACACATATATCAATGATATTAAAGCAAGAGTAAATGGAAAAGATGGTTTTGTAAGTTTGAGACTTATTTCCATTACTTCCCATAAATGTTATCTTTGATAGCTTCAATTTCTATTTATTAAGAGTGTCGTATGTTACCATTTTCACACAAGAAATAGTAATAGCTAGTGATTGTGACTGGATTGGAGAATTTCAAATTTAAGTAGGATTAAGAGCGAAATTGGATAGCAGAGAAAGGAAAGAAATTGTTTCCATTCATACAATTAACTAATTTGTTCATATACATGAGAACTTTCATTGATCGTCTGCATATTAGTGGTATATGAATATTTCAACAAAAGAGAAAAGAAACAATGACATTTGCAGTAGAAAATTGATGAATGTTGTAGTGAAAAGTGCTTGAAATTGTCTGAAACAAATAGTTTCTTGAGCTCAAAGCTACGTGGAGTCAACATTATTCATCAATTCATTTTCTCAACTTCTCGATTTCTTTCCCTTATTTATCTTCTGGATATTTCTTTATTTACATAGTTATCTATGGATTTCTATTGGCTCTTTCCCTACGTGATGAACACAAGAACTACAACAAGTGTCACAAAATCCATTATCTATTTTTTTCTTACTGATATAAAAAAAAATGTATATTTGACTAAGCTAATTTTATTTTCAATGAATTTTCCTTACATTTAATCAATTTTTCCATCAATAATAGATGCATTATGATGCCATGTCTTTGATAACTTACCCTATTAACCTAAATTGAATTTGAACAAAGAACTAATGAAATTTTCATATATCAAAATCTCCAAGCCTAGTTTGTTTAAATCTTTGTCTAATTCAAAATTTATTTTCATAATACATAATTTACAACAATTACATAGAATCAAAAATAAAAACCCAGTAATGGATACTAGAAAAATTTCTCAAGATGCCAGTGTTAACAGGGAAAAAAATTACAAGCAAAGAGGCATAAAACCTACACAACAATTTGAAGCTTCCACGCTTGGTACTAGTGCAACCTCATCCTCCAGCCTACGAGAGAGAAAAGTTACTGCCACTAGAAAACCAATTCATGGTGAGCTATCAATTCATGGAGATGACAAAGAGCCTCTTCAGAGATACTCTAGAAAAATTGCATATGGTTCAAACAATCAAATCCTAAATTCCCACAAATAAAGAACGCATTGAACAAGCTATAGAGGTGGAAAATTACAATGGTATACTACCTAATTAGGCTACTTCTTGTTTAATAAATAATCATGAAATAATGATCAAATTTCATAAGATGTTATTATTTTCGATGAACATCCTATCACATCACAAAATATAAAATATGACAAGGGCAACAAAAATTTGAGAAATGAAAAAGTAAATTTTGATAATAAAAAGGTTGTTGATGAAGAAGAAATGGATATTGATGTGTCTCGCATTAGAGCCAATAGGCTCATGGTATTCCCTCAATTTACTAGTCAGGCATTTGTAAATTCTATTAACAAACAAGAAGCAGAGAAATAAGACTGAAAAAGAGAATAAAAGAGTTCGAAGACACTCTAAATCTAGGTCCTCTGTCACTCGCTCCACTAGAAATCATATATCATCAATAACATATGCCAAATATTAGAAACTATTGATCATTCATGGAAAGTAGCTTTCGATTTATTGTGTTTGCAATAGGAAATTAATATATTTGTGTATTTGGTTTATATTAGTCTTAATATAGACAAGCATTTCATTGACAATGATTTAGTTACTTTCAGTCAGAGGCTAGAATTACTTTTTGATATCAAAAATAAAATAAAGGACTTCCATATCCTAATTAAAAAAATCAAGTGGAAGTTGGATGGTCTGAGAGAATTAGTATACTATAGGACATCATCTCTAAATGTGATAGCATAAACACTAGAAGATATTATTCCTTTTTTAAAGCAATAAAGATTAGATAGGGCCTAAACGTCCCACGCGCCAACCAAAATTATGAATTAATTTCAAAATACATGCTAAAATATTCATTGGACATGCTAAAATAGTCCAAGAAAATGAATTTTGATGACATAATTGATTTTTTTACAGAAGAAAATACCAAATGGCTTGTTACTTTTGCTAGAATCAATGACAAGAACTTTGTCTTGGTTGTACAATTTCAAGAAGAGGCTAGAAAATTTGAAAAGGAGATATTCATAAAAATGTCAAAATGTAGATTAGAGTTTCTCCTAACAAATATTTCATTAAAAATACGATGGAAAATTTTGTTGAAAACAACATGAACCCGATAGGAATCTAACAAATACATAGTCATGGTGGATGCTTTTACATACTATAAGTTTTCTCAAACCATTCAACATTCAAATTTTTATTTACTAGTATTAGATAATTCAACTTTGTTGATTATGTTACCAAAACCTTAGCTAATTCATGTATACAAATTATTATTTTTCATTACAGGTGCCTTTTCCATATCATGATTCTTGGGAGCCCAATCTCAGTTGCCATTGAGATAAATGCATTTACTTTTACGATTTTGTATCAAGATTTTCAATTCTTTTTGTTACATTTATGACTTTGTTCAACAATTTTTCTTTTATGACTATGCTCTAAAAATGATCTCATATATATAAAAATTATAGCTATGCTAATTGGAATTTGAATTTGGATACATTTCTTGTTACTGTAACTATATTTATTACTCTTCAATGCTCCTCAAGAACAAAACTAAGTTTGTACCAATTTCTGATAATGTTTTTTAAAAAATTTCAAGCATATGCTTTAAGCCTTTGTATTATATCTAATGTTGTGTGATAGATTAAAACGAAAATAACATTTTACAATAGTTTTGGATCTTAGGCATAAATCTCTAAAGAATACAATGCTAACATCATGTCTTTAGAATCGAATTAATTTCATTATGTGGAATACAAAAGTGTAGAGGAAGCTTTGATTACTCTTCCTTCGCACTACCCCATTCTTCACAATCAAAACCCACTCCCTTGTTCATGATTCTATTATTAAATATTGTAAAAAGGAGAAAATGGATAAAAATAGTACAAGAGTTAACGAAGAACGATAACCACAAACATTATTGCTAAGTATTTATCTAATCTAGATTGTCAAAGTGTATTTAGTGTTTTCAATTGTTTCAATCAAGAATAATTTCAATTAAGACAATGATACATTATGATACATTTTCTAAGTATGTTTATGTTCTCTTTATTCTCATTTGATTATTATTATAACATTATGCAACCCTATTTTTTTGTTATATTTTCTATGTACTATGTACTATGTGATATGTAACGTTGTATAGGGGAAGACATACAAACCCTGCCCCACTCAACCATTCTTCCATAAAAAAGGAACTTCACTTAATATTACATAAAATGGTGAATGAAAGAACCATCACTCCACTACTGATAAGGAATAGAAACTTTAAAGTTTTCAATAGCCTTGCGCCTATGTTTCCTGAAAAAATCTCCATGATTACTTTCTCTTTTGAAAGAATTTCCAATCCACAACTTTTCCTGTCTCCTTCGAAACTACTATTAGTATTAATTAATTATTCATATGCATATTAATTAATTAATTTGTTTCCAGAATATATATATATATATATATATATATATATATATATATATACACACACATACATATATATACATATATATATATGTATATATATGTATATATGTATATATATAGATATATATATATATATATATATATATATATATATATATATATATATATATATATATATATATATATATATATATATATATATATATATATATATATATATCCTTGCCCTAAATCTTGACTTGTCTTCTTCGAATATGCTATATCCAATTGTTTTTCATGTATCAAATAAAACAAGAAATTGTATTAAGGATCCATATAATCTTTAGGAACTTTGTAAAATGCACTAATATTACTTGCTTCTCACCTCCGCACATTAATAAAAATAAAAATATTATTTAAATTAAAATGTTACATTCTATAAGTGTTTATTCTTACTAAGTAAATTTATCCTACAATGTCAAATTATCGTTATGCATAATGCAGATGAATTAAGCTTGATTCAATATAGTCCCTTGCCTTGTAGTTCTTATGCATCCTTCTCCACACAGCAAAATAATAGCACTTATAGCTTCCCCCTCCCTCTGCCCCACACTTACCTAAGGTACCTACAACCCTGTCAATTTTGGCATCTCACCGAGGGAATCAATTTTTGATCAACAGTTGTGATTGATGTCAACCCAAGCAGCACCAGGGGCTAACCCAATATTTAATGGGAAGTTTTACCTACCAAATTAATATATTCTAGGTCAATAATGCTTTTGATGGTTTCTACTTGTCGATATGTTTCTGTTGATATATGGCATGCCATGTAATTCTTTGCGGTTTAAGAGATATTCATGTTTGAAGTTTGTACCCCCAGTTAGTGGGCTAAAACCCCATGGGGTTGGGGCATGGGTCATTGAAAAGTCATAATTAATATTTTTTTTATGCTCCTAAAATCCCTCCCACGTTCACTTGTTGAAGCCCCTCTCAACTTAAGCATTCATATAAATTGTGATGTTCATTTCCTCCTTATGCAAGGGATTCGGCCATCTGAAACAGGTCATCGTGGCATTTTTGCTCTACCTTTTTTTCTACGAAGGCTCAGAAGCTAAAATTTTTATGAGGCGAACCAGAAATCCTGAGGAAGCTACAATAAAAATTTCAGATCAATTTGCACAACATTTTTGGAGATATGAGCTGTGGAAGTAATGGTTTTTGCAGGCTCCTGAAATTAATCTCAAAGAAGTGACCTAGGTAAAATCGTCATAACTCTCTCTCTGAGTATCAGATTGGAATTTTGTCAAACATGGGAGATAGTGCACAGTCTGTAATTTTTTCTCTATCAATTTTAGAGGCAAATGAAGAAACAGTGACACGTGGCATGTCGTACAAGTTCTCTCTGCTGAAACAGTCCATAATTAGGGAAGTGTGAGAAATTGGGTATAACTCTCCCTTGAAGAATCCAAATTGGGTCAGACCTATGGCATTGGAAAGATGACTCAGATGACTACTACAGGACCAAAAATCAGATATTGAAGATTTAAAATAACAGAGATACACTAGATTCAATATCAAGCTCCTAGAAGGCAAAAAAAAGCTAGATCATGTGTTGTCAAGGGTTTCAAAGGACAAGAATTTCTATGGCAGAAAATAAAAGCAAGGTGCAACAGAGGGTAGCATGAAAAGAGCAGCATCAAAGGTGCATAACAGCAGCAACAAGTTCATCATATGAAGTCTTCAAGTGGGCAGCACTGCATACAATCATTGTAAAGGTATCATTGTACCTAGTCATTGTAAATACATTATTGTACAAATTGTATTAGTATCTATCTACCAAGGGTTGAAGAGGCAGTGTTGGGAGGTCTATGATCATCATTAGGTGGTTGTGTCAAAGTTGGGGTTATGGTCTAGTATATATTCTTCTTCTACATCATTCTATATCATTGTAAAGTGGACCATTTTCCCTAGTACGGGAGTCCATTCTTATTTTATTCTTCTATAGGGTGGTAGGGTGGTGCTAGGGTGAGTTGTAGCTCATTGGGTGTTGGGGCATCCATTCAATGACTATTGAAGAAACTCGGGCGTTGGAGCGTCCATCTAGTGGGAGCTGGAGAAGAATGATTTTCTATATTCTAGGAAGTCGGAGCTTTATTTTCAGTTGGAGTTGAAAAGAATTATTAGAAAAGTATTAGGTAGTTTTTGTCCCAGAGTGGGTTTCCACCTTAAAACTGTGTGCATTTGTGTTCCTCTTGTTTGTTGCTATCATTGTACAAACACTGATAATAATTGAAGATTAACTAATGCTCTAATTGAAAGAAATATTGATTCACCCCCCCTCTCAGTATTTCCAACAATTGGTATTAGAGCTTGGTTCCTTCAATAGCAGTTTAACAGCTGGAAGGAGGTCATGGAGTATACCAAGAATGGTGTACCTCTATTCAATGAAAATAATTATGCACTTTGGAAAGGAAGAATGGAGGTCTATCTCTTGGCGCAAGGTTACGAAGTATGGTACACTGTTCAAAATGGATTTACATCAACTGCGGATGAACAAGGTAAGAAGAATTTGGTAAATGATGCAAAAGAAAAGAATATTATTATCAGTGGACTTATTGAATCTGCTTATCATAAGGTGTTGGGTTGTAAAACCGCAAAAAATGTATGGGACAAGCTTGAGAATATATATGCAGGTGACTCAAATGTCAAAGAAGCAAAGCTTCAAATCTATAGAGCAAAATTTGAGCAACTCAGAATGAAAGAAGATTGCAACATTGCTGCATACTTCCAATACGTTGATGAAATAACCAATACTCTGGAAGGATTGGGAGAGCCAATTGACGAGAAGACTATTATATGGAATATTCTTAGAACGTTACCAGGGAGATTCAACCCAAAGGTATCGGTCTTAGAATACAGTGCAAATCTAGACAAACTCAACAAAGAGGAATTACATGGAGTTCTCATAGCATATGAAATGATACTTGATGAAGAAGAGGGTACTTTGCATCTAGAAATTGTGTTTGTTTGCATCTAAGAAAACCAATAAGGATAAACAACCTTCAATTGAAAAGACATGCACCTGCAAGTGTGAAGAAAAGGGAGATGATGAAGAGGGTCTTTTAGATGAAGAATATGCTTACTTCATGAGAAAACTACAAATTGGTAAGGGAAAATTCAAAGGTAAACTTCCATTGATATGTTTCAGCTATAATGAGGTTGGGCATTTTGCAGAAAAGTGTCCAAACAAAAGTAATGGCACCTCAAAAAGAAAGAAAGGCTTTAATAAATTCAACAAGCAAGGATCCAAAAGGAAATTTCTCTCTAAAGAAGATAGCTCATCATCCGATGAAGACAATGATAGTGAAGAAGAAGCCAATGAGAGAGTATTGTTTATGGCCAAGTGCAATAAACCCAAGCACAATAAGCAAGAGGTATCAAACAATGAAGAAGAAGGATGGAACATAGACGAATTTTATGAGGAAGCAATCAAGCTTATAAAAGATCTCAAGGCAGAGAATATCCGTTCCAAAACTCTTGAAGAACAAGTTCAAGGTCTCAAAATTGAAGTTTAAGAACACAAATGCATTGACGAGTCACTTCAAAAGAAATTAGAAGAAAGCAACCAAGAAAGGGAAGAATTAGAAGCTGAAGTAGTCTCATTGTGTGAGGAAGTGAAGAAAGGAAAAACTATCCAAAACTTTTCCAACAGCTCAAGGGCATTAGAAGAATTCATCAACAATCAACGATCTTACAATGACAAAACTGGCATCGGTTACAAAGAAGAAGAAGCAGGACCTTCTACAACAAAACACAATGAACCTATGAGATCTGACATGCATGTAGACTTCATTGGACAAGATTTGCAAGAACAACCTTGGAAGATAATTCCTTGACGAAAATTTCCATCCAGGTACCAACATATTTTTTATGGCTACTGTTATTCATGTGGAAAATTTGGTCATAAAGCTGTAGAATGTCGCATGTACCCTAGGAAAGAATACAATTCCAGGAGATCTGTCAAATATGAACCTCCCAGGGCTCAACGAAATATCATTAGATTTGAACATTTAAGAAATAATATTGAATGTTACAAATGTCGAAACTTTGGACACATAGCCAAAGACTGCAGACTTGAAAATCCTTGAGAAGAATCTTTGAAGTCACAGAATGAAGGAACATGGAAGAAGAAGAAGAATGATAATTGTGTTCTCGCTCTCAAGGCTCAAAAGAACAAAGATGTGTGGTATGTTGATAGCAGTTGATCAACGCATATGACTGGAGATAGAAATAAATTTGTATCTCTAAAAGAGAAGAAGGATGGAACCGTGTCCTTTGGAAATGATGGATCTTCAAATGTTATAGGATCAGGTACTGTCACTCTCAGAAGCAAAGATTCTCTAGCCAATAATGTTCTACTGGTTGAAAACATGAATCGCAATATGCTTAGTGTTGGACAAATGTGTGATCAAGGACACACAATACTATTCAACTCCACAAAATGTGAAATTAGGAAAGGCGTGTATGGTGAAATTGTGGCTACAGCAAGTCGAGCTCCAAACGACATATATGTTCTAGATGAAGCAACTAAATCATGTCTAATAGCTAAAGAGGATGATACAATAATTGGTAGCAATGATGATCGACTAAGTAAGAATTTTGCTAAAAAGGTGCAAAGTGATTTCAAGATTTCTTTACTTGGTTGCAAATTGAGCATAGACGACTCATCTAAGGATGTGGATCAAAGGTTGTACAAATCTATGATTAGTAGTCTTCTATATGTAACAGCCTCCCGACCGAATGTTATGCAAGCAGTTGGACAAGTAGCAAGATTCCAAGCAGCACCAAAAGAATCACATATTAAATATTCGCCAACATTGGAATATCTTCCCCAGAAGCTTGGGATTCTCCCAAGTTCTCATTAGATTTTCCTTTTTTAGAATATAAAGGGGGAGTGGAAGTGTGTACAGGTCTGCAGGACGGTTTTGTGTCAGCGCGAGTGGAAGTGTGTACAGGTCTGCAGGATGGTTGTGTTTCAAGGGGAGTTACCCTTTGCCATTGATGTCAAAGGGGGAGATAATGTTGTAGGAAGATGTGTCATGATCGCAGGGGGAGTACTTATGTTGCCATCAATGCCAAAGGGGGAGATTGTTGATCAGCGGTTGTCATTGCTGTCAACCCAAGTAGCACCAGGGGCTAACCCAATATAGAATGGGAAGTTTGACCTACCAAATTAATATATTTTGGGTAAATAATTCTTTTGATGGTTTCTACTTGTCGAGATGTTTCCGTTGATATATGCCACGCCATGTAATTCTTCACAGTTTGAAAGATATTCATGTTTGAAGTTTGTACCCCCAGTTAGTGGGCTAAAACACCATGGGGTTGGGGCATGGGTCATTGAAAAGTCATAATTAATATTTTTTTTATGCTCCTAAAATCCCTCCCACGTTCACTTGTTGAAGCCCCTCTCAACTTAAGCATTCATATAAATTGTGATCTTCATTTCCTCCTTATGCAAGGGATTCGGCCATCCAAAACAGGTCATCGTGGCATTTTCACTCTAACTATTTTTCTACGAAGGCTTAGAAGCTGAAATTTTTATGAGGTGAAGCAGAAATCCTGAGGAAGCTGCAGTAAAAATTTCAGATCAAGTTGCAGAATATTTTTGGAGATATGATCTATGGAAGTAAGGGTTTTTGCAGGCTCCTAAAATTCATCTCAACGAAGTGACCTTGGTAAAATCGTCATAACTCTCTCTCTCTGAGTATCGGATTGGAATTTCATAAAAATTGGCAGATAGTGCACAGTCTGTAATTGTTTGTCTATCAATTTTAGAGGCAAATGAAGAAACAATGACACGTGGCATGCCATACAAGTGCGCTCTACTGAAACAGTCCATAATTAGGGCAGTGTGAGAAATTGGGTATAACTCTCTCTTGAAGAATCCAAATTGGGTAAATATAAATGAATACCTATATTTCATAACCAATAAAAGATATCAAGGAACATCAAATCAAGGATAAACAAACAGAAACTTTCATTTTCAATGTTATGATCCTCCCTTCGCACATATATGTCCTCCACAATAATACATATTATTAATGAATTAGTAATGTGGGACGATGATGCAAAGGGAAATTTATTCAGTACACATTAAATTATTTAAAATTTAATTAGAAACTTAGTATCCAATATTAAATGAAGTTTTCTTTTTTTTTATGTGTGATAAAGGAGCATTGTGCAGGAGAACGAGTGCAAACAACAAGGAACATAAATTTTAACTCATAATGTGATAGAAACTTTCCTCCACATAAATTTCTCGTTGGAAAATTTCTTCCATGCACTCATTCTGTCAGATGCTCTCAAATACTATTAATTAAATACTTATTATCGAATACTCAATTAAGTACATTTTTAATGAAATATTCAAGAAAAAAATTAGTATCCATATTAAATAAAGTGTCTTTTTGATGTATATAAGAACGAAGTGATGTGCGCGAGAACTAGTGTATGGAGGTAAGGAATAAGTGTTGTACGAGACAATAGGTGTTCAGAGCAAGGAACAAAAACTCCTTACATGCAATGTTTTGTATCTTCGTAGGCTTCAATGCAAGAGAGACTTTTACAGTGTGGAATTTGCATCTTTAGAGCAAGCTTTCATTGTGCCAATGTAGAAAAATATTTTGTTATGAACAACATGGTTAAGATTTCATTATGTGCAAGCAACTAAATAAACCTTTAATTGTATGGAAAAGGATTTCGTTGTGAATTGATATGTAATATTGCTTAGTATCTGCCTCATATGAATCTCGACATTCCACACAATTTTTTTTATTGCGACTACAAAATTTATGTGAGTGAGGCATTTTGTTAAAGAGAATGGACTATATCAAGTTAATATTTCTTCCTCCGCGCTTTGTGTAATGCTAATTTAGTAGACAAAGTCAAGGCATCAACAAAAAATGTTAATTTTGTGACATGAAATAGAAGAATAGATAGTGAGGAGAAACTGTGTGCGATGTTTGTTAAAGAGAAAGGACTATTACATATTTATTTAATCATGGAATTGAGGCATGGAAATAAAAGGCTAACTTTGTGAGTGGCCATTTCGTTAGTGACTCTGATGACATGGTTATGCCTGAGATAATGTGGATAAGTTTTCATTATGTGGAAGTAGCTCAATAAACCCTTCATTGTGTCAACGACAAATTTATTGAAAGTACAAAACATGTCTAATCTTGAGAGTTTTTTAAAGAGTAGGGATTGTATCAAGTTAAGATTTCTTCCTCCACACTCTTCATAATGCTAATTTAGTATGCAGATTCAAGGCATCAACAAAAAATGTTAATTTTGTCATATGTAGAGGAAGGAGTAAGAGTGTGCAAAGAAATTATGTGCGAAGAATGGGTTTATGTCGATGTAAAGAAATGTGGAGAAGCATTGTGCACAATAAAAACTTCACATCCACCTCCGCACTCTGCACTTTCCACACAATATTTTCCTTTTGCAGAGAATGGGTGTATGTTGAGGTAAGGAAATAAAAAGAAGCACAAAGCATAATAAAAACTTTAAGTTCACCTCCACACTCTACACTTACTACACACTCTTTCTCCTTCCTCTATTTATTTGTTCAGTCCCCCCCCCCCCTTCTCTTACCCCACCTTATCTATTTAACCTCCAATACCCAAATTCACAATTACGATCCCAACTGACAATTTATCAGATCCAACATTTATGCACTCTAAAAAAATTATACCTTTAATAAAAGTTAATTATGTATTTCCTATTGCAGTTGGATAAATGAACAAATTTATGCGAAGATAAATTGAATAAATGGGTAAGATCTCATTGTGCGGAAATAGCTCAATAAACCTTTCATTATATGAAGAAAAACTTCATTGTGGAACTAATATGTGACATTACTCAATTTTTTCCGCATATGAGTCTCGAGACTCTAAACAATGTATCAATCCACACAAGGACGATTGAAAATTTATGGTCTTAGTATTCCTCACTATATTCTTAAAATGAATTTTCAAACTCCGCATAATGGATGAACTTGCACTTACACATACATTACCCTCTACACAAATAAACTCATATATAATATTTCTTAGTATATGCTCATTATAGTTTTCGTTGTATGGAATATGAAAATGTTGTTGGGTGTGGAGCCTGATTATCTTTTTTATTTTGTATCACATCATTGGACCCCTGTACCTTAATGGGGCGGCAATGCCGCCCGTAATTAAATGTTTCCTGGGGGTCCAGGGGGGGGGGGGGACGATTGCCATTTTATGGAGCCCCCCCCCTGGCGGGGGGTTTCGAGGGCAGCGCCCCCAAAGCTAAAAACAAATGTAAAATTTCCTTGTAAAAGTATAGTAATTTCAAGTCAATCTGGGTCGTTCATTAGGCGGATGATTCGACAATAGAATTTATGTTTAGTTTAGGGTTTTTTACCCTAGAAGGAAACCCCTCGCTTCTATGAGGGTATTGTATTGTGGCTCTATATTGTATGAGTATTCTCTGAGCGAGAAACAAATAGGGAGACTGTGAGAGAGAACAGAGGATATTATAGCGGATTTGTTGTAGGTTG
Organism: Pinus albicaulis; assembly: GCA_034641835.2. Lineage (NCBI taxonomy): Eukaryota > Viridiplantae > Streptophyta > Pinopsida > Pinales > Pinaceae > Pinus > Pinus albicaulis. The sequence goes on from CM076577.1 coordinate 743,265,372, forward strand.
AGTCTCTTCATTTTGCTAGATAATAGAAATGAAGGACTGGCTATTTGGGGTGGATGTAGCCCGAACTAGGTGAACCACATATATTTGTGTCTCTCTGGTTTTATGTGTTTTATGTGCTTGTGTTTTCCGCATATTATATGCATTGCATTGCTCTATAATATTTAATTTTCTAACAACTGGTATCAGAGCCGAAGGTCTATTTGGATGATAAACTCGCAGGAAAGAAGGGTTCCTGGTTCGAGTGGGAGCAATGACGGAAGATGGTAAGTTTAGGGTCGAGAAATTTAACGGCCAAAAATTCCCGCTGTGGAAAATGCAGATGGAAGAATATCTTTATCAGAAATATCTATACCTACCATTGAGTAGAAAAAAAAATAATCCGACGACTATGATAGACGCAGAATGGGAGATTCTCAATAGAAAGGCACTTGGAACATTACGGTTGTGCCTCGCGACATCGGTAGCCTTCAATATTTCGAAGGAAACAACAATCGAGGGTTTGATTAAGGCATTGGCGAAACTGTATGAAAAAACCTAGGCCTCAAACAAGGTATCTCTCATGAAACGTTTATTTAATATGAAGATGTCAGAAGGTGGATCTGTTGCAGACCATTTAAATGATTTTAATACAATTACCAGTTAGTTAAGTTCTGTAGGAGTAAACTTTGATGATGAAGTTAGGGCTCTTTTATTTCTACATTCATTTCCAGAAAGCTAGAATGGTTTAGTTATGGCCATTAGTAACTCTATCTCTGGATCTATTACTTTAAAGTTTGATGATGTTGTCGGTGCTATCCTTAGCGAGAAAATGTGACGGAAAAGCTCCGGTGAGACATAGGGTAATGCTTTGAGTGCAGAGTCTAGGTGAAGAAAAATGGAAAGAGGAAAGAACTCAGGATATCGCAGTAAATCAAGGAAAGGAAAATCCAAGTCTAGATCGAGGATAGTGTGCTGAAAATGCGGAAAGAAAGGAAACCTAAAGAAAGACTATAGATCTCGGAAGGGAAAATAAGGAGACGCACAACAAGAAAACAATCATGAAGTAAATGTGACAGGTGATGTGTTACAAGATGATTTGATTCTTTCTTTCGAAAATGTTACTGATTCTTGGGTTGTAGATTCAAGGGCCTCATTCCATGCGACACCTGATAAGAAATATTTTCATGACTATGTTCAAGGATATTTTGGACAAGTTAATTTGGGTGATGATAAACCCTATAAAATTGTTGGAATGGGTAAATTTCTTGTAAAACAAGAGAATGGAAACCAATGGATATTAAAGGAGGTAAGGCATGTTATAGATCTAAAGAAAAATCTGATTTCAACAGGGCAGTTAGGCGGTGAAGGTTGTGTGACAACTTTCACAGATAAAACTTGGAAGGTCACCAAAGGAGCCCTACTAATAGAAAAAGGCAAAAAGGTTGGTACATTGTATTTATGCAATGGTATTTCTAACTCTGTTAATGCTTTAACTTCCAAAGGAGTAGATGCAGCATTATGGCATCATAGGCTCGGACACATGAGTGAGAAGGGGATGAAGATTCTTCACTCAAGAAATTTTTTGCCGGGTTTGAAGAATGTTGATTTGGATTTTTGTGAGAATTGCATTTATGGAAAATAGAAGACAGTCAGATTTCTCAGAGTTGGAAAAGAAAAGAAGAGCGAAAAATTAGAGCTTGTGCATACATATGTACGTGGACCTGCTCAGGTATTATCTCTTGGTGGCTCTCGTTATTATGTTACTTTTATTGATGACGCAACTAACAAAAAATTGGATTTATTGTATTCAGAATAAATCTGATGTATTTGATACTTTCAAGAAATGGAAAGCTTTGGTTGAGATTGAGACAGGAAAGAAGTTGAAGTGTCTGAGATCAGACAATGGAGGTGAATATTGCAACAAAGAATTTGATAGGTACTGTTTAGAGCATGGAATTCACAGAAAGAAGACAGTTCCAAGAACACCACAAGAAAATGGTGTGTCAGAAAGGATGAACAGAACAATCATGGAGCGTGCAAGGTGCATGAGATTGCATGCAGGATTGCCTTTACAGTTTTGGGTAGATGTTGTAGATATTGTTGTTTATCTAATAAACAGAGAGCCTTCAAGTTCCTTGGATGGTGGTATTCCAAAGGAAGCATGGACAGGTAAAAAGGTAAACTACTCTGTTTTTAAGTTTTTTGGCTGTGAGGCCTTTATCCATATTAATAAAGAAAATAGAACAAATCTTGAGGCAAAATCAGTGAAATGTACCTTTATTGGATATGGTGTTAATGATTTTGGTTATCGCTTATATGATTATGAAAATCACAAAATCATTAGGAGCAGAGATGTAACATTCAATGAAAAGGTCTTGTATAAGAATCAGTTGCACGAAAAGAAATAGGAAAAGGAAAACAAAGAATATATAGTTCTTGATGAGATCACAGAAAAATTAAAGGTGCCTGAAAATAATAACAATCAACGGCCACAACAACAGCAACCACCACAACAGCAACAGTCACCTCAAACACCTGAAAGTTGTGTCATAATATCTACCAAGATAAGTAGATCCCCTGAACAATACTCTCCTTCATTATATTATTTATTGTTAACTGATTCTGGTGAACCCGAATGTTATGAATAAGCAATGAAGGTTGAAACTAGGAAGAAGTGGGAGCTAGTCATGGAAGAAGAGATGGACTCCCTAATGCATAACTAGACTTGGGACTTAGTCAGGTTGCCTACAGGTAAAACTACACTGCAGAATAAATGGGTTTACAGGCTGAAGGAAGAAGATGGAGGAAAGTAGAGGTACAAAGCTGGACTTGTGGTGAAGGGGTTTGCACAAAAGAAAGGTATTTATTTTTATGAAATATTTTCTCCTGTTGTTAAGATGACTTCAATCAGAACTATGTTAAGTCTTGTAGCAAAAGAAGATTTACATCTTGAACAGTTAGATGTAAAGACAACATTTCTCCATGGAGATTTGGAGGAAGAGATCTATATGGAGCAACCAAAAGGATATGAAGTCAAAGGGAAAGAAAAATTAGTGTGTAGGTTAAAGAAGAGCTTGTATGGCTTAAAATAGGCTCCAAGGCAGTGGTATCTAAAATTTGGCAGGTTTATGTTTGAACAATGTTATACTAGATGTCACTCTGATCATCGTGTTTATCTGAAAAAAGAAAAATGATGGTAGCTATATTATATTGTTATTGTATGCATATGACATGCTTGTTGCAGGGTCTAACATGCAGGAAATAAATGTGCTCAAAAGAAAATTGGCAAATTCATTTGCAATGAAGTATTTGGGAGCTGAAAGAAAAATCCTTGGTATGAGAATAAGTAGAGACAGGAAAAATCGCAAATTAACACTATCTCAGAATGAGTACATACAAAAGGTGTTGAAAAGATTTAATATGCAGAATAAAAAACCAGTTAGTACACCTTTTGCTAGCCATTTCAAACTCAGCATTTCATTCCAGGACTAAACACATACAACTCAAGTACCATTTCATACAATCAGTATTGGAAGATGGATAGTTGAGGCTGGAAAAGATACACACTAGCCAGAATCTTGCAGATATGCTAACAAAAGTTGTAACCAGGGAGAAATTGAGAATATGCTCAGTTTCAATTGGTCTTCAAGGATGATGATAAATATGAGAAATAGCCAGGTCCAAAGAGTCATTATCCACCAAATGAAGCAGCGATGGAGTTGCTACAATCAGTCTCCAATGGGAGATTGTTGGGTGTGGAGCTTGATTATCTTGTTTATTTTTTATCACAGCGTTGGAACCCTGTACCTTAATGGGGTGGCAATGCCACTATAATTAAACGATGCCTGGGGGGTCCAAGGGGAGGTCACTGCGACTTTATGGAGGCCCCCCCTGGCAGGGGGTTTCGGGGCAAGCTAAATACAAATGTAAAATTGCCTTGTAAAAGTATAATAATTTCTACTCAATCTAGGCCGTTCATTAGGTGGATGATCTGAAAATAGAAGTTATGTTTAGTTTAGGGTTTTTTTCCCTACAAAGCAACCCCTCGCTTGTATGAGGGTATCGTATTTCGGCTGTGTATTGTATTAGTATTCTCAGAGTGAGAAACAGATAGGGAGACTGTGAGAGAGAACAGAGGATATTACAGCGGATCTGCTGTAGGTTGTGTCTCTTCATTTTGCTGGATAACATAAAGGAAGGATTGGTTGTTCAGAGTGGATGTAACCCAAACTTGGTGATCCACGTATATCTGTGTCTCTTTGGTTTTATGTGTTTTGTGTGCTTGTGTTTTCCAAATACTATATGTGTTGCATTGCTCTATAATATTTAATTTTCTAACAAATGCGAACATGTACACGAGAAAAACTGAACTTTGCAAAAAGATGCATGGCCTTAATCTGAAGCTCTGCACTTCAAAAAATGTATCAAAAATTCTAAGACATTTTGTTGACCATTCACATGTGCGAAATACAAAAGTGTGGAGAAAACTATACAAAGTCTTCAATGTGGACACAACAATAACAATAGATAACCACATATGCTACATTTTGAGCGCACTACGAAAGTGTGAATAACAACAAAATGCATGCCCGCATTGCGAAAGTGTGAATAACAACAAATATGTACCCACATTACTTTAATGAATTAATTAGCAGTAAAATCAAGAACTATACTGCAATGCAAACATTAACCTTATTTAAATAAAAAATAACATTAAACATATTAAATAATAGACACATCACATCACATCAAATCACCAATGATACACCTTTGAAATTAAAACAATTTGTGAATGAGTGACTAGATGCAAATTAAAAGATTTGAAGCATCATCATTTGAAACGATGTACCCCATACATTTGAAAAGAACAAAAAAAAACATTCCTCAATGCTACATCCTCCTCCTAGAAATTTCAGTGCTCTTATAATGTATACATATACATTACAGGAAATAATACATTACAGGAAATAACACCTTTATGAATTGCATTGTATTTACAATAAATGCGTAATATTTTAATTTATATATAGTATTGAAAACTATATGTGAAGTGTCATCATGGGAAACTCCACGAAATAATTAATCTATTTTAAAGAAAACATTCGGAACATCAAAATATTTATCTTTAATTAGTAAATGTTAAAATTCATTTTTTATAAAACCTTTGGGATTGCCATTTTTTTCCTTTTCCAAACAATTTCACCAAAAATCTAATCCTTCGAATTATAATATTATTTTTATAATTTATAATACCATTTTTATAATTTTTATAGATTAAAGTAACTTTAAAATAAATATATATCCAATAATATGATTTGGGATAAAGTGTCAATTATTTATAATTTAATTTACAATTTTCAAATAAAATTAAATTTAATATTATAAAAAAATATTTCAAACCATTAAATTAAAATTATTTAATATAATCAACTCAGCAATTTAAAATTACATTTTCTCTTATTTTTAAATAAAATTTCAAACAAAATAAACTTAAAAATGCAAATAATAATAATAATAAATTATTCATTTATATTATTCCAACCTTCAATAAATTGAAGATGACTATAAAAAAATATTATGCAAATATATTAAATTAAATAACTAGTAAATAATATCAACATTAAAACATTACGAAAATTGAAAAAAAAATCAACTAAATTATAACTTTAAAAAATAAATAAATTATAACTTTATTTTAAATTATTATTATTAATTATAAAAAAATTAATATATAAGTTTAAGATATTTAAAACACATGTAACAAGATTTTTAATCAAGAATATTCACTAGCACTTTACCATGAAGCTTCCTAACTTATAATTAGGCTTTGTTCCAATATTATGACTTACTGATACCACATAACCAAAAAACAAGAAGTTATGTTCATACGACACATTTTCATATAACACGTTTCATTTTTAATTAATAAAGTTAATTAAAAGAAAAAAAAAGACATCACTATTTTTAAAATAAATATCAATCTTTAATTTAACTATTATTAAAAAAAAATTAAAATATTCAATAAAAAATAAATTAAATTAAAATTCTAAAAACCTATCTAACATAAATACCTTATTAATTAATGAAAAAATTACACCTATAACGTGTTAAATTTTCTCGAATTTACTAACCAAGTCAACGAAAGGCAGGCGATTGATTTTAATGTAACGTTGTAGATCATGTATCATCCAAGCTTTAAATTAACAAAAACATGTATCTTACAGACCATTTTGTATGGATAATATTCTTATCAAATTCATTAAATTGAAATTCCTTACAAACCATAAATAAATTATCAATGTGTAGATTAAATAGCTGAGAAGATGGTGACCAGGCAACTTTTTCGGGGTCCTCGCCAGCCCACAAGTAAAGGAATTTTAGACTTCAACTATATGTGTAGCGATTCATTTGAATGAATTTACTTGCAAAGTAAATACAATGATTAATTATCCCTTTTAATGGCCAATAAAATAGGACCATGTGCTTTTTTGCACTCAATGGACTTCTCAACCACCCACGCATTCTCTCTTTAGGTTCTTGATCTCGTACAATCCAATTTTTATAGGAATATTTGGCCATGGTTCTTTCTTCTTCTTGTGAAAACCTACAAATAGCCTTATGGAGAGATGATATGAAAAGTCTTGCATGAAAAGCTTGTCAGTGGCATACCTTGGCAAGGGATGCGACGACTTCTGACCACTGAACACTATAAGGAAGGTGCCATCCCGTGAGGAAAAGTAATCTTATATCTCTACTACTTCCTTCATTGCTCCATGTGACATGCAAGGTGGTTCTTTCTCAAAGATCATTTTCTACAACGAAATGAGGAAGTGGTGAGATAGTTTCTCCATTACTCCTCGGTGACTACAATCTAAGAGAAATTTATAGTGGATTTATATGGCATGGTCTTGAGGTGTCCAATTCCAATCCATTCCAGGGAATTCATTATGTGCACATATTTCATCTAGTAAATATGAATACATGTAAAATCTTACTTTCTCTCCCTTGGGAGGATTACAGGTGTTTTCTACATGGAATATTAATTTTCAAGCCAAGAAATCTGACGAGTTAAATGGCTTCCCCTTGTTCACAACCTGGTTCAGTAAGACTTCCCACCCTTTAAGAAAGGTATTTTTTCTATACTAAGCATAAATTTTGCAAGCTAGAATAACCAAGAGTTGATGGGCCCTCCTCAGAGACTTTGTCTTGTATGTATTGGTGGGTTTCTGTCGAAACTTTAATGGATCTTTCAGCCGACCTTCAACAATTTCCTTCATTCTCAGATATTTTTTGGTGGAATAGAAGTATGACTCCATGATTATTTATGGCTTGGGAAAATGGTACATAAGACGGTAATACTCTTCCAAAAAAGTAGCAAGATTTTTTCTGATGGCATTATTAAAATTCATAGTTTTCACATAAATATGTGAAACAATCTAGCTGATAACGAAGACTAGATATCTGCATGAAACCCTATGTAATCCTAACCACTGAACATTGACGTATACCTATCGGTCCTCTAGATCTTCCTTGAAGCTTTTTGCTGAAAAATATTCATTCACTTTCTTCCATGTAAGGTCTGATTCATTTTCCATAAACAACTGAGTGTTTGAAAACACTGGCAAGTTTAATAGCAAACTCTTAACTACTTCTACAGTTCTTCTTTCTGTGGTGTCTTTTGAAGCAACTCTCTTGGGTTCCATGGTACAATGAATACTAGGAGAGGTTCTCAAAAATTGTGACACATGCAGGAGGGAAAAGGAACTCATGACAAGAATAAATTAGCTTTCATAAATCCACTTTCAAATCAAGATCAGACAACAAACCAATGAAATAATGAGATATATTGCGCAATTTTCATGATCAAGGGAGGAATACTAGATAAGGGAACTACAAATTCTATAGTATCAATAGCCATTGATGCAACTTGAGGCTTGAGACTAGGCAATGCAGAGTTCAACCTTGGTAGTGACATGGAGAGACTGCACATTACACAGTCTTAGGGGCCAAGATGGCAGATTAAGACTTGGAATTGCACAATGTGCAGTTAAGCCAACATGTATTACGCTTTGCATAGTATCAGAGGCCAAGCTCTCAGCTTGAGCCTCAGACTTGTGTAATTCCTAGCTAGCCAAGGTAATGCATGGCCACATGAAGTGCAGATATTCCCGGTGACGGTGTGGAAAAAAATCATATCTAAGAGATAATGCAAGCTAAAGTGTAGATTTGACTGAGTATGTCTAGATCAATGTGAATTAAGTGCAAAAAATCAACAAAAGGAAGGAAAATAAAATATGTGAGGAGATTCACTGAAACGATGATCACTAGTGTGCAAAAACAAGAAAACTAATGTGACACTTATGAAAGGCGAATGAAAAACTAACAACACTTCTACAATCTATTAGAAGTTAAAATTCTAGCAACCATGAAGAGAAACAAGTAAAACATCACTCACAGAAACGAAACAACAAAAAGTGACAGAAAAAGCAGCAAAAGACGAGAAAAGAAAAACTCACCCAAAAAAGCGACACAAATGCTACTGAAGGCTCCTTGATCCCCTTGCGAATGTTACCACTCTAAGATCAAATGTAAAAATGAGCTATCAGAGCATTAATTAAATAGATTTGAGAGGATTAGGGTTTGTGACGTGCAAGAATCCTTATTTTCTAGGGATGATTTTTCACTTTTCACTTTTTCTCCTTTTTTGGGAAACTTTCCATGCAAACTGCAAAGGAATATTGTGCATTTCTAGAGAACTGGGAAATTTCTCGTCTTAGTGCATTACGTCTTTTCTAAGCTCAAGGAATGGATTGTACAATTTAAGAGCTTACTGTTGGGTTGCCATCCATGACTACACAGTTTTGAGTCTCAAGGCTTAGCTTCCATCTTGGATTACGCAATTTCCATCATCAAGGTTGGCTTGCCCTCATATATTATAGATTTTCTTGAGGCAAGCTCAGAATTGATTTAAGTTCAAGTCAGAAGGTTAGCTTGTGACTCAAAAATATCAAATAAGTATGAAAAAAAGAAAACACAAGCACATAGGAAATGAATAATTCTTGATCAAATCATGAAAACTTGAATACATTAAAAAATAAAATCATGTGGACAGAAGGGAAGGCTCCCAAATCAAGACATGTGAAAAATTTTGGAGGGTGGTTGTGGTTGTTTTTGTAGCTCATTTTTCACTATGTTTTAATTGTAAAAAATATATATATATATATATATATATAATTCAAAATAAAAATATATATTAAAAAACATACTTATCATAATGTTAGTATTTTTAAGAAATAAATGGTGGATTAACATTGAGATTAATATAATGCATCATTATGATAAAGTGTGTCCGTGGAGCCCAGGGGAGTTAAATCAATTAAAGTTCAAATGTCGGGCATGTTTCTCAGGTGGAGTTATTCGAGACATTGGGAATTCTCAATGGTGGAAACCCAACATCATGAATGGCTTGAGGTTTTATCGATGAAGGTGCCTTCGTAAAGGAGTCAACGTCAAATGGTTGACTAGCATCCAATAGTTGTGATCAACTATGGGATCACCACTAGCGGGCCTCACCTGCTACAGTTAGTGCTCTCATAAATTTGCAGCAAGCGAGCGCGACTCTGTTGAGCAGCTGACACTTCACCACCATGTCACCCTATCACACCACCACATCACCCCTGTGACATCACCATGTCACCTATGCCACATCATCTCGTACACATCACTTCAGCATTAAATCTCATTTTTCCCCTTAAATTTTTCTCGTTTTTCCCATAAAGTCTATTTTTATTCTCATAGTTCATATTTTCATCTTCACTTTCGAGCATTTGTAGCTTGTATGCATCTGTTATCTTGCTTGAATTCAAATTTCCAACTCCAGCTATCACTATCCAGGTATTTATACATCACATTTGTCCATTAAAATATTTAAAATGTCTAAGAAAATTGTCATGTCAGGTTCTACAACCCACATTCCTCTCAGGGACACTTAGAGGGATGTTTTTTATCCCATTTTCTCATTAACCATAATGGAACTTCGTCATCATATCCTAGCTCGCCAAAAAGATTCCCTTATGTATACTATAGTCATAAGGTTGGTCCTCCTTCTTGTCATAATTCTCCAAACCTATGTTTTCCCTGAGTTCATTTACTAGTTGGTTTATGCCCTATATCCCCAAAAGTGTTTTGTATTGAATGCTTTGGGTGAAAATATCTTCCAAGTATTTTCTCTTCTAATTCACAAGCTCTAGTCTTTCCATCCCCAAATTGTTTCACTTCATTTTCATAGTAAACCCTGTTAGCAGTCTTTCACAATTTTTCAAGGAAATATTATGCCCAAATGACATTCTTTCTAGTGCCAACAGGACAACATTTACCTCTAAAACCAACTCAATTTCCTCTTGAAACCTTTGTTGAAGATGTGAAACAAATCTTACAAATAATTTCTAGGGTTATAGGAAGGGAAGATACTATTGTCATTGACTGAGCTATTTTGGGGATCTTCAATTTAATTTTATAGCCTGAAACTATTCTTGACATACCAACCTATTTGGATGTATTGGTCAGTTCTCAATTTTTATACCTAATTCTTACTCGATGCTTCATATTCCCATCCTTAGTAAATCATATTTTCCTTTATTTTCATGTCAATAGTTTCATGCATTTGGGTCTAAATATAATGGATGTACATAAAATAAAGAAATCCATAGTGGATTGTAGTGGAATGGAAAGACAACGTGACGAGTCTTTCCAGTTATGAAGTCTTCACATATTTCACTACTTCTTTTATGTGAGTTGTCTATTCCATAATAAATAATTATTCTCCACCTTGCATTTTTTCCAAAATCCAAATCCCTTCTCCAACTTAGTAAAGATTTCAAAGTAGGTGATTGGTTTCAATTTGAAGATTATGTCGAGATCAAGTTGTGTGCAGCAGAGGTTTCCCCTTATAGGCTTCCTATATTTGTACCCATGATATTTTTTTCTATGTAATTTATCATACAGAGCTTGAATGTTGACTATACTCATTTTATACCGGAAAGTCAAGGTCATTTATTCAAATTTCCCAAAATTATGGTCCTTTTATTGTTAATAATGGACAGGCCATGGAAGAAGTGGAGAAAATCCTCAACGACATGTAGTTGCAACAGGGAGAGAAATGGTCTTATGATCCTCATCATATAATTTCCAAAAGGAAACTTGAGGATTCTTATGCTCCTGACATACATGAACCCAGACTAAATATTGAAAAATTATCTAATGGAGGAAAGACGAGCACAGGAGGGAATGGAGATTGAAGTTCCACATCCTGCAGAAAAGGTATTGAAGAGAGGCAATGAAGAAATAATTGATTTGGAGTGTGAGCCCAATCAAAGCTCTAAAAAACCAAGGTTGTCTGAAAAATAAAAGGAACCTAAAGCTCTCGTTGGAAGCTCCTCAGCTGCAATTGGTTTTCAACTGAAATTTGGAGAGGTGACTAGTACACCATCCTCTCTTGTGCCAGAAGAAACTTCTCAAAGTTATATTCTTGTCCTAAAGGGAGTGTATAGTCAAATTTAAGAAAGGAATAAGAAGACAAAATAAATTGTTGTGTCTGATCTTGAAACACAATCCATTTCAGAATATCACACCATGTTGTTTCCTGCCATGGATGTTGAAAGAAATCAATTGAAATTATCTTTTACTTACCCTTATACTCTAACTATTTCATCATCAACAGTTTTTCATAACATTAATTTAACTGTGGATGAAATATAAATTCCATTGCATGAAAAAATCAATTTACACTCGAAAACTCAAGAATTGATTTAAAATGATCTAAGTAAAAAATATTTGGCTTCCAGTAAGGCAGAATCTTTATTGGGAAAAGTTGTAAATCAATTGAATTTGGATAAAGAAAATTCCAGAGCTTTACTCACTCATAATGAGGAGTTAAAGAAGCTAGTTTTCAAAATCGATGTTAATCCTAAAGATAGAACTATTGTACAAAAACTCTTACAAGGGGCAGAAACGTAAATTCAAGTGCTAAGGAAGAAATTGAAATTTCCTTCTATGGAACATGTCATGGCCCTAGACGTAGCCCAAGTGGAGAAATAATTGTTTTTTTAAATGAACTACTACAGAGAAATAATGTTGTTTCCCTCAAAGAAATTAATTCTAGGCTGCAGCAGAAGCTAGACACACATTTATGTACTATTTTGGTACAACCATATTCTGATGATTCAACTGAAAATTTGACAAGGCTAATGACTGAACTACAGATCTTAGAGGAAGAAATGAAGAAAATGCAAAGGAACCTGGATGATACATATGAAATTCTAGAAGTAAAAGAAGAGAGTTTATCGTGGCCAAGGATAATGCATCAAAATGACAGAATGCTTGCAATGAAATTAAATAACCGAAGGAAATAGTAAATGCCAGAATGTCCCTTATACAAGCCAGTGAAATTATCTAGAATGACATCATTCATACGATGAGAAATATTTGGGAATTCATGTTTATTGCAGAAAAGGAGAATACTATTATCAGAGACTTGGTGGGCATCATTGCTACCAGCAAATAGAAAATATAGCAACTTGCACAACTATCTAAGAATATAATTAATTTTCTTAATTCCAAGTCGTCACTGGAATTAAGGGATATGCAAGTTGAAGATAGAAAAAATTTAGTGTTTTAGATAAACAAAATGGTGCCAAATAATTTATATATAAAAACAAAAAATACAAATCTTGGAGAAATTAAATAAATTGTTCTAAAATTCCACACCAACTTTGATAAAAGAACAAGGGAAGTATTTCCGTCATGTTGGGATCAATAGGGAAATATTCTTCTGTTGGAAACTTATGAAACCTTGTTAGTAGAGGCTAAGAGTAAGATTGGAAATTACCATGAAAAGGCAATAGTTCTCAAAGCAGAAACAAGTGGTAATTATCTTTCAGTTATTGTGGTTGATTAAGACTCTTTTCACCTAGAAGCCAACTTAAAATAAAATTAATAATTTTAGAAGGGATCACACAAGATTTATAAAGTGTCTAAGCTCATATTTGATAGTGTGGAAGAAATGTAGAGAATGGATGTCTCCTACAGTTGCAGCGACAGAAGGTGGATCCTCTACAAGTGAGCCTACATAGGGATCACAACTAACTCAATGAAAAAAGGCCACATGTTTATTTTCATGAGATATTTTAGGAAATTTATTTGTAATAATCACATAATTTTGTTACTAGTTTCATCATAGATAACAGCCTTAAAAGGACCGAATAGACAAAAATTAGTTTTCAAGTAGTTAGCAGTTTTGTGAGAGTTAACAATTTTCATAATTGTCACTATTGTAATGATCATACAAAATAAATTTTGGAGAACCATTGAAGGTTTTGAATTTTTGACTTCAAAAGGAAAAATATTTTCTGTGTAATTTTTATCATTTCCTTGGATATTAAATAAATCTTTTTTAAGGTGATTCCAAAAAGATCTTTGAATGTGATATGTGTTATTTTTTCTTTTGTGAACTATTTCATCTCTTTCTTCTATGGGAAAGAGTAATGAATTTGTTGATTTTTAATGATATAGTTTTACTAAATTCATAGTACCTGTAAATTGAAGTTAAGTAACCTTAATATGTCCTCCTATTTTCTATATTTTCATTCCTCTGTCTTCCTTATTTCTACTAAAGTTTGAAGAAAGAGATTTGGAACTAAGTAGCATTTTATTCCATACTTCCAATCATCTCTTTCATCACTTTACTACAACTTAGAATCATATTCATTACCAGTAAGGCCAATTTGAGATTTGTTCATATTCCAAGAATATTTCATTAGTATTACCTGTAAAAAATACTTATGAATCATCATAATGGGAAAACAAATAAAATTTGTTATTTTTCTGAATAAATGTCATAGGCACTAAGCTCTACTCAGTCGGGGTTTGTCTCTAAGGTTATATCTTTTGGCATTGTTGCTAGCGAATGAAGAATGAATTAATTTTTCCCTGGGTTTTTCTTTTATAAATCATTTCTTTGTTTGGTGGGAAAAGAAAGTGTGTAGGATGATATTTCTCACCAAGAGTGAATAAAAATAGCAGCCTTGGATCCCAAAAGGCCTCACACAATATCAGATACCTCACAACAAAAATCCCCTATTCTTTATAATCTTGAAAATTTGATTTCTCCAAGGGTTAGGAGAAAAAAATCTCCAATAACTCCAATTCCTACTTTATTAGCTACATGCACCACTTTTATCTCACAATACCCTAAATTTCATCATTCATAATAAGTTGTAAAAAACTTGGATATTTCTCAATAAATTTCTTTTTCTCCATGAAGCATCTTTCTAGAACCCACTCTTGAAGAAAATTAATTTCAGTGTGTCTCTTTCTCTTTTCCATAAGTGTAAGAAATTAAAACAGTTGAATTATCAGTTTCATATCAGACCGTCCGTACTATTTTTCAATCAATTCCTATATTTTTTATTCCACCTTATCCTTTGTATTTCAGGTAGGAAATTCCTCTATCCCTTCTCAAAATAAAAATATGGTGATTCCAAGGTTTCTTTTAAATAGATATGCTCCTTTGAATATTCCCCATCCTATGAATGTCATGCCTCGAGACTATTTGAATTTATTACAAATATTGACAGGAGAACATGAAGTAACAGTAGAAAAACATGTACCAACCTTCTACGCTTTTGCAAAAAAATTGAATGTGGAATAATTGGATGTGGTAGTGAGGCTTTTTGTACAGTCATTGGATGGAGAAGAAAGGAAATGTTTTAAGACCATCCCTGTTAATTAAAATAACTCTTGGGAGGAATTATAAAATTCATTTATACAGACATGGGGATAAAATAAAGATCGTGGTTATTTCTTGACTGAATTTAATGCAATAAAGAAGAAACTAGATGAAGAGGTGGCTAAATTTATCAAGAGATTTAACATGATATATAATAGTCTCCCTACAGAAATAATACCACTTCTTGCTGGTGCAAAAGTGGTGTTTGCAAGAGAATTTGAATCTGATTTTAGATTTAGTCTTAGGAAAATAGGGTCCCCTACTCTAGATCAAATTTAGACTGATGCACTGGATATCGACACCAATTTATTTGTAGCTGAAAATATTAAAAAAAAATATGAAGTTGTTGATAAAAAAAATGAAAAGGAGGAAGCAAAGGCTTCCAATAAACCAAAATATCCTCATGAGAAAAACTTAAATTAGATGACCATAGTTATCAGGAATATGTCTAATAAAGTTGTATAGTTGGAGCTTGATAGAAAAAATCCTCCTAAGCAGATTCAAGAAGCACGAAATAGAAATTTCAACCCTCAATTTAGGAGACAACCACTGCAGATTATGCAGAGGGAGAAAGAAGATCAAGATCAAGTCTAACCACCCTTATACATTGAATATGAACCAGAAGAAATAGTGGAGGGGACCATTAGTTGTAGGAGAACCAACATTCTACTATGTATGAAGAAGAATAAGAAATGGTGAATATTGGGGATTCAAATCTGGAATCTGAAATTACATTATATGATGAAGATGATGAATACTAAATAAGATTCACATAATTTATGCAGGGATAATTACACAAGAAGTATGATCTGAGGTCGAGGAAAATGTCGAGGACTCAAGATAATGTAGAGGACCAATCAAAATAGAAAACCTAGTATTCAACACCAAATCAAGATGAGAAGGGAAAATCCATTGAAAATAGTCCCAACCCACCAAGGAGAGAGTTCAAGAAGTCAACAGGATAATGGGATATTGCAAAAATAGTCTCGACAATCTATCATTAGTCAACAAAATGTGAAAATGGAGAAGTGAGTAGAAGAATAAAAATCAAAAGTTGTAAACGAGGCTCATTATTTTAACCTTTAAAAATAATTGAAGAAAATTATAATTCCTATTCCATTAATAGAATTGGTGAAGAAATCTAATTACAAAAAACAGATTTCTTATTTTATTAATTTATCTCATAATAATGATGTACTTGATAAAATTAATCTACAATAAGAGTGGTGAGTGGTGATGTTTGGCCCCCATCTGGAGGAACGAGATTCTTCAACTCCTCCTTTTTATATTTCTCTTCTAATGCATACTTTTATTCTTCACAATTTTATGTTGGATTTAGGAGCTTCTCATAATTGAATTCCTCTCTCAGTTATGAAGCAACTTAATCTCCATAATACAAAACCTTACAAGGATTTCTATTCCTTTGATGTAAATAAGGTTAAGTGTGTGGGGATAATTAAAGACCTTGTAGTGTTAGTGGATCAAATTACACCCAGAAGGATTGTGATGGATGTTGTTGTTGCAGATATCCCAACTCGATTTAGAATGTTACTCTCTAGGTCCTCAGGAGCCAAGCTCGGAGGAGTATCAAAACTGAATTTTGTTAAAATTCTAAAACTGTGGTACAATTCCACTATGTATGTCTCAGATGGTCGATATTATAATCGCATTAGATTCCTCTTTTCGAGAGGACCAAAATCGACCTATAGAAAGCCCCAATCGGTTAAGAGAAAGTTAAATTCTGAATTAATTTATTTATTAAAGTGAAATGGAATGGGTCGGCCTAACCATATGAGGAATTTTCCTTAACTTCAAGAAGCCACACACGAAGGATATAAATATAAGCAACCTCAAGCTCATTGAAACACATTCACTCGTGATATTTTCTTCTTTCTCTCTTGGTATTGGTTCGTCTTTTCTATCTTGGCTCGCACAAGTTCATCAGAGAAGCTCGCGCAAGGGTTCGTGATCACAGGAGAGAAGCTTGCATAGATCTGGATCTTTTGAGCCTAATCCTTGGGCACAGTACTATTTTTTTGGGCCAAATCCGCATGCATGTTGTGTTAAGGTCACAAATAATCTGGTATAGCCATGGGCAGACCATTTTCATCGCATGGATAGGGTTCCAGACTGATCATGACCTTATTCGTGGGAAGAGAGTGTCTAGATCACGTCTAAGGAGGCTTCCGCCACAGGCTGAGAGTGTTAAGGCCGCGGCTAAGGTATTTTATGGGCATATCTGGATTGGATCACATTTATTTGATTGCACAGTACCTTCATTCATTTGTCGCTCAATAACAGTCACTTTAGATCAGTCTTGTCATCACCCTGGATTCAGATCTAGGACTTAGTAGTAGACATCACTTGGTGATCCATTAGATTCGTGCTCTTTATGTTGTAGATATACATATCTGTAAATATTCTCCATGTATTTCTGCTGCAAGATGTATCTACCATCTTCACTCAGTATCAGTAGTATTCATCAGTATGCTTCAGCCAATTTTAGTGCATCTTAATTCTCATAATAAATTTCCTTCAGCAGATATATGTGTAAGGTCACATTATGCATGCGCTATTTGTTTTACTTCATCATAAAGGTATATATCTATGGATCATTTTAATCTTGTTGTTGAATCATTTGATGATGATATAAGAAGAATAATTTGCAAGGGTTTTACCTATAGTGGGTTTTTCCTTGGTCTCGGACCAATCATGGTGTCTCTATGTTTTCATGCTTCCCTTTTCTTGTTCTTTTTCATTCCATGGCTTAGATGATGATGATGATGTTGTTGTTCTTTCTAAATAGTTTCAGAAAATGATGGTTAATAATGTAGATCTATATAATGATATAATTATCTGGGTTGAACCTAACATGTTATTGAATAAATGCAACTATCAAAGCAAAGAAAAATGTAGCTCTATGAAAAATTAACATGGTTTCAGAGCTAGGTTGAAGGAAAGCCATGAAGATCACCCCCATGGAGAGACTTTTATGGAATCTAGAGGATGATGATATAAACCTAATAATAATTATAGGGTATGAAGAAAACCCTAAGTAGTTAGTGGATAAGGATGTGACCGTGAGGGTTTGAGAGAAGCCCTAGTTTATGGTAAGAATATTGAGATGTGATCTATGTGAAGCACTTAGGATCGATTTGACAAATGACCTGGTTTTTTATTGAAGGAAAAAAAAAATTATGATCTATGGATGTATGTTGAATGTTAGTTCAAGAGAGAGAGGATCATCTCTCATTGAAATAAGTATTCCTTCAATTATGACCTTACCCTTGTTATACTTATGGATCTGATTACTATGATTATTGTTTCTGGTCATTACTTCCTACATGTATATTTGAGCACCTGGTTATTTCTAACCTCCTTGATCAGATGTGATGAGTGGATCCCACTTGAGGATATTTTGAAATGTAGGAAAGATGGAAAATTTTGGAAAAGGTAAAGAGGCACTTCAACACTACAAGCTATCTATGTGATGGTGCATAGGTAATACCATGGTATATTTTTATGTTATAGATATAACATTGGATGGCTAGGTAAGCCCTATGGTATGTTAATAATGTCTCCTTCTCAAATGGCTCCTGCATGCATATGAAATTGATTTGGATTTAAACAGTGCACCTCGTAGTGAGTTTTTTTATCATAATGATATTCTTGATTCTGCAAGGCTACTTAATGTTGATCTTAGATATAGTGGCATGGATTGACGTTTGGCTACAATCTATTATTTAGAGATCTCGATCATGTCACTATTAAATGGTACTCTTGACTCTTGATACGCATAGGATTTGTTGTATATCTTGTAGAATTTTACCTCACTGATATGGTATTGATAATGCTTGTGATAAGCATGATGAAAGCACATGGAAAGAGAGATTTCACTATGTTGGATTATGAGTTAACCTAACTTGATTCTATTGATCATGATAAGTGTGATATTGGCTACCATGATGGTGGAGGGATATCTATGAGATTGATGTTCTAGATCTTCCACTTCCTGTGGTTATGGCATATGGTGAAATTAAATTTTCTAACTTGATGTATTGCTATTGGGTTCATAAGACTATATTTTCACATCATCTTGCTGCCCTGATATTTTAAGTCCAACCCTTGATGAAATGTTGATGACATGATGTTGATGACCATGATATATATGTGTTTATGATATGACATATTTGTTGTTGCATGACTCCAGTAAATACAGGTTGATGACATGTATGAAAATGAGATTACATGCCCTTACATAATATACAAGTATCTGGCATTGTTGATCTATAGCAGAGGTCAAAGCCTCTCTCACAGAAAGGAACGCCCATAGATGTGGCCATGCTTGATAGAAATTGAATTGAAGTTATGTACAATGAATTCGGTGTATAGTCTGAATCAAGGGATCTCTCACATGTCCTGCCATTCTTAACTAATTTCTGGAATTTTTGGAATTGAGCATGAAATGAGATGGTCACTTGGAAGATGCAAGTTCTGTAGATATGTTGCAGATACTAGTAATATTTTTCAGCAAGCAAATTCCGTATGTTTCAACTGAAATTTTGTTTGAAGGTGACTGAGACATTCATATGAATGTGTCATTATATTTGAGAATCAAGCTACATGATTTTTCTGATTGATATAGATAAGTTGTGTTTGGAACTTTGAAATGATTTTTTAGAATTGTGAATTGATGATTGAGTCATGTCTTTAGATTATAAATCTCTTTATTTGGAATTGATCTATTTTTGTTGATTTGTTCTGATGACAATGCTATATGGGCATAGTGAGCTTCAGTGTCATATGTGAGTATTGTTAGATAGTATTTTGTCACCGTCCCTGCAATCCCTCATCCCGCACATTGGAGGACTATTACCGTGGCCTGTGAGAAGTAACATGTCTTGAAAACACCTTCATAACATCCTCCTGCCTAAGGATAAACATTCTCCTAAAGAACATTTCCTCTGGAAAACCCTACCAACAGGTTTTTTAGCCTTGGCGCGACAAGTCAGTTCATCCCTCGCACCAATGGGGGAAATCCACACTAGAGGGCGCACCAATTGGTGCACTGTCCCTGTGTCTCACTCGCACCAAGCCCACTAAGGAATGTTTTTTAAAAATAAATGGCGGAATTTTGGTTCTAACAAACTCCAGAATGAATCATCAGAAGAAGTTGAGTGGTTTGGCTCTGGATCTCCATGTATAGGAAGTTGTTTTCCACCTCTCTTGGAACCTTCCTATGAGATAGGGCCTATCCCATGATTATAGGGATCCCAACTTCCCTTCCTCCATCTATAAAAGCTTTCCCTTTCCATTAGCAAGCTAGCTGAACTTGCAGGAGTAAAACTATAACTGGGCAACCTTTGAAAGCAGAGTCAAGAAGAACCCCGTGAGAGAGAGCTTTGTCCAAATTCCCGACAGGCTTAATTGAGATGCGCTCCACTGCAAGCCCCATTGAAGGAAGATCATAGTGTTAGAGAATTTGGTTGTAATATCCCTTTTTGTCATCATTAATATAAGTGACTCTGATTTTGGTTCCATTCATGTGTTTACTCTTTTATGAAATGCAATGAATTATATCCTCTCTGACTGATATATAGTTACGTGCTTTAAGAATTACGTTGTATGTTGTTGTTTCTCTGCGTGTGTACAGGTGTCCAGATGAAGCAAACTGAAGGACTGTGATTTTTCAGGAAAGGGACAAAGAGCACCGCTTCTTCTTCGACAACAACAATGTGGGATTTGAGGTAGGTCACTTATCGCGATCTTTGTCTTTCTCGTAACTAGGAACCAATGTCATTGCGTGATTTGATTGTTGCTAGACCCAATGTGGGCTAGTGGGATTGCCTCTATCCGCAGAGGGGATTTACCGCCTCAACAATTTGGTGACTCCACTCGGGATCAGTGGGAGTTGGTCCTCCTTCCGTTTGGGTTGTTTTTTTGGCTTTTGATTGATTTATTTGCTCTTATGGTTCACCTCCCTTGGCGTTAAACCCCTATTCAGCCCCCAGAAGACCAGATCCAGTCTCTGTTTGTCCTTTTTCATATTTTTCCAATAGTAAACTCGATTGGCGCGGTTTAGCTCCTGATAGTCACACCAACCGGCACTAGTTGCTAGCTAGGCCCCCGCGCCAATGCTTTTTTGGCGCAGATTACAGCCAAACAGGCGTGCCAACTCTGTTTGGTGTTAGGGTTTGCTTGCTTTTGGGCTCTTTGAGCTTGAGTTTTGGTCCTGGTGTCATTTTTCTAATTGATTGAGTGCCTTGAAGTCAATGTTGACTATTTTTGGCCCTTATCCTCCAGTTGTTTTCCCTTTACTATCAGTTTTTCATTCTAGCCCTAGGGCTTCTAGGTGCTTCAGTGTATTGAGCCTCCCGTTGGAGTTTTAGGTCCTTGCATTCCCGGTTGACTTCATTTTCACTTCTTTACATTCATTTCGCTGGATCCCATTGTATCATTGCATTAGTTGAGTGATTTTTTTCTCTTTCATTCAGTTTCACTTTGTGTCACTCCAAGCCTAGATTACATGGTTTGTGTGAGTCTTTTTCGAGGTTCTTCTTTTCTTTGAGAGATTTCGTCATCAGTTTGAGTCTTGATTGTATGCGTTTGGATTGAGTGAAATTTTTTGTTTTAGCTCTCTCCTTTTCATTCCTCTAATTGATGTTTTCATTAGTTTTTCCATTCATTTGGTGCATTTTCTCTTATATGTTGAAAAATACAAAAACAAGATCTTTTGCATTTGGTTTGGCATCGTGAAAATTGAAAGCTCTTTCGCATTATTAGTGTTATATAACTCTAGAGAGAAGTTTTCTAGTTTCATTAGCTTGCGTTAGAGACATCAGTGAATGTTTTTGTTCTCATTTTTTTGTTATTTGAAAAGCTCTCAACTCTCCCGTAGATAGCTCTTCATTGAACAAAGTGATAGTTTGTGGCATGTAGTGTGCATTTAGAGGTTTTATGAGATCCAACGTTCGATAGGGCCTGAAATTGAAACATAAATTGAAAATCAATTTTAAAATTTACTGAATTAACCTAAGGCAACATTGAAACATTAACGGAATATCTAGTAGGACTCTAAGGTAGAGATGTTTTCCAGCGTCTTTAAGCCTAGCAGTTGTCACTCACCATCTGGTTATAGACAGCACTAGTACGGACTTGTGCTCCCTGTACCATCGCGTATATAAAGGGAGACCCCATTAGGTTGCAATCATTTATCCGTAAGAAGTTGAGTCTGCCACCTTACCCGTGATACACCGAACACAGCATTCTTGGAGATTACCTGCACGTACATCATGCCCTTGGTTGATTTCTCTTTCATTTTTACCAAGGTGTATATGGTAGTTCACGGATATCTAGTACACCCATTTACCTAGATTACCAGAGCAGTCATTTTGATCTTTACTGACTCTTTTAACTGAAAATATCATCAAGCTCTTGTCCTTTGAAGCTCGTTTCCAACCTAAAAGCGATAGAGTCACCTTTTGCTTGTTTCTCAACTCTTAAAATATGAAACAATAGAGTCTGGTTTCAGTGTTTTAAAAATTAATCGCCCACGGAATATTCTTGGTTATAATTTTTTTCCTTAGTGTTTTGTTTCAAGGTCATCTCCGATGGCAACTTTTCCGGAGTTCACCAACCATGGAATCCCCTCCGATGGGAATCCTGGTCCTTTTCCTCCTTTTGGGAATGTTGGTGCTCCTTATATGGTAACGTTGTCACTTTCTAGGTTAATTGTTGGGTTTCCTATTTGGTTTTTTTCAACCTCTGTGGTCCCGAGTGTTTCAGCTGCCGTACCATCAGTTCCTCCACCTGCATGACGCCATGTTGATTCCAAAGTGGACCTCTCCCCTTCTTCGCCTGTTTCTTCGTCCTCATCATCTACTTCACCTGGTGAAAGTCTGGATTCGAGTAACCAGGTGGCTAAGAAGAAGAAGAATAAGAATAAGAAGAAGAAGTCTGATAAGAGAGAGGCTAAGGCTGCAACTACTGCTTCTAAAATTTCTTCTCTTGATAAACCTTCCAACCCTCCATGGAAAGTTAATTTCCCTTGCATGTTGTGCCACAGAAACCATCTTCTTCTAGATTGCGCTGGGATTCCCAAGGTGCTCTAAGTATGGTCCAATGGTCTTCTGTCGTTGCCTTTGGTTTCCGGGAGTAAGGTTGGGGGAACGTCTTCAGCTAGTGCTGGTAAAGCTCCTAAGATTCAGGGTAAGCTCACCAATCCATGTAAGTTGTATGAAGGGCACCATGCCATTCACCTTTTTCCATATATGGATGAAGCCAAGAGAGTTTTGGACAACTTGACTATTTCTGCACCATGCCCTCCGGCTGGTTACAAACTGCTTTCTTTGAGTCCTTCACCAGTTGATTCGATGATCAGTCAAGAGTGACCCTTGGTTGATCCCACTCCCCCGAAAATTACAAATCATGAATCCATCCCTGGCCAACCATTGGTTGTGGGATCGGTTGAACTAGCCCCATTTGCAGTGCGCCAGGTCTTTTCCATCAAGATTGGATCTCACATCCCTCAGGTTCTTCTTGTTTCTTCAGATTCTTCAGACTTGGAGAAAGATTCTCTTGTCCCTATATCTCAGGAAGCTACTCCTCCACTTCCCATGATGGAGGTCTCAGAGGATACTCCTTCTGCCTCCATGATGAAGGTGGAAAAGGATGCTCCTTCTTCTCCCATAACACCAGGGGAAGACCATCTCCGTTCAATGGTAGCCCCTATAAGTAGGTTGGTCGCTTCCTCCGATTGGGGTTGATTTGCAGGTTATCACCTTCCTCCTTATGTGCCCTTTGAGATCACGGTACAGGCCTCCCATCTGGTCATACCCAGCACTATTATAGATGAAGGCGTGTCTGTCAGTATTTTGTCTTCAACTACTTGGCAAGAGTTTGGTTCACCTCCGTTTGTGCCTGTTACCTAGAATCTGTTGGCATTTAACAAAATAACTAGTCAACCATTAGGGATCCTTCCGAAGTTGCCTGTTACTTTGGGAGGGAAAACTATCCATATGGACGTGATGGTTGTTCTTGGCCCCTTGGACTTTAATTTACTCCTGGGCTACTATTTTACTTATGCCATGGGAGCACTTGTCTCCTCCCTCTTTCATGTGATGTGTTTTCCGCACCAAGGTCGGATCGTGACCATTGATCAACTTTCATTCTTTGGTCCTAACATGACATCTGGTCCACCAACATCCCTTCCGGGTCTTTATCCACCAATTGTATCTTTCCCACCGCAAGTTAATTATGTAGCTACCTGTCCCGTGCCCGCATTCAGTGATAGTGTCATTGTGCATTAAGTGCTGGGGGCATTGGGTCCTGATTTCGGAGATGTTTTTCTCCCATCGGATGAGAACCTCTTGGAAGCCATGACTTCTTGTTCATCATGATGAACGTTGTCTAGAGCATAGTTCGTTTTATTGTGTCAAGCTCGTTAAAAAATGAAACAAGTTTTTCTGAGGATCATTTATCTTCTGTATCAACCTCGTTAAAAAAATAAACAAGGTCATCTGAGGATAGTTATTTTAATGTTTCAACCTGGTTAAAACAATGAAAAAATTTCCTGTTCAATTCGAGTCTTTGATAAGATCTCGTAAAATCCTAGTCGAGTCTTTCTCTGATCTCGTAATTTAAACCTTCACTCCATCTGCCTTTCCTATGGACTGAAGCTTGGGGGGCACGTACCTCGAATTGAGTCACCATGTTGGGGGCATGCTTACTTTTTCAAGCATAGTTTTTTTCTGTTTCAAGCTTGTGTAAAAATGAAACCGGTTTCAAGCATAATTTATCTTTGTTTCAAACTTGCGTAAAAATGAAACCATATTCAAGCAAAGTTTCCTAATTTCAAGCTTGTGTAAAAAAGAAACCATTCTTATTTTACCTCTCCTGATTGCCATTTTATCAGCATGCTTTGCTAAGATGAGCCTTGGTTCTCTCATTCCATCGTCCCTATATGCTCGACCGATATATGCCTTCACTTGGTTTTTTTACCCATTCCTAAGGAACCACTGTGATGAGTGGTCTTGTTAGCCAACCTCTTGACTTTTATCATGTTCTGAGTAGTTCCACCATTACCGGAACCAGTTGCTACCCTTAATGCCACTTGTTCCTCCAGGAGGAGTCAACTTTCAGCTCTTTTCTGACTCTTAAAAATTGAAAAGATTGTCGAGACACTTGTTGTTTTGAACTTGTTAAATGGCTGTGAAGAAAAATCTACTAAGTATACGTTTACCCCTTTTTCGAGATGGGATAGATTATTTACGAAAAAGGAATACCCTAGCCTATCGCGACTAGGAGGTTCTCTCAGATATATTTTTCTACCTTTTCGGATCTATGGGACTATCTAAGAAAAGGGACTGTTGGAGTTTTCTTTTCCGCTATCTTTTAAAACTCTCTAAACATGAAAAGACGTCGAGTTCTTCCTTTGTCAGACTCTTTAAAACCTGATGACATCGGACTCCGTCATAATGACGTTACTCGATTTCCTCCTTCCTAGGGCTCGTTAAATGTACTAGGATGGATTTTTCCGAAGGAAAAACTTATATCGCAAGCATATTTTATCCCCTTCAAGCTTGTTTTAAATAATAATTGGGGTACTCGCCAGAAATGGTGGGGGAAAATGGAACCAGTATTATAGCCATGTCGGTATTATGTCACTCTTGAACATGGCACTTATCTGCATTCGTGTCGGGTTGGGAACATCTCATCTCGTTATCTGCTTGCCTCCATGGTTTTGGGTAATCTCTTTTGACTTCTCATCTACCCTTTGCCAGGTCACCATGACCTTAGATCCTTTGATGTCAAATACTGCCAAATCCAATGTCATGCCACCGATATGTTCAAGAGAAGTTTGCCTCTACATTTTCAACCTCCCTCTGACTCTCTGTTGGTCTTAATTCACAAACATTATGTCCCTCTGTCTCGTGTCGATGATGTGGGAAACATTATGGCCCACCTTCGATCAAGGTCACTTCCTGTCGACTTTAGCTCATTATCCAGGAAGTTGGTCTAGAGACTCCCTTTAGGTACCTTGGAGCCTGCATGCCTCAATGGCAGGTTCTTCGCATTCGACGTAAGGTTTTCATTATTGACCTTCGATCGGATGATTCTGCAAGTGCTCGATGCCAGCTCACTATTCAAATTTCGTGGATTGTACCTCATGTACCTTGAGGGCCATCGTCATTATTGGTGGTTTCTCTCGCATCTGTTAATGGATTTCATTATTGGATGGTAATCAGACGATGTTCTTG
This sequence comes from Pinus albicaulis, assembly GCA_034641835.2. NCBI lineage: Eukaryota > Viridiplantae > Streptophyta > Pinopsida > Pinales > Pinaceae > Pinus > Pinus albicaulis. The sequence goes on from CM076577.1 coordinate 743,291,394, forward strand.
CATGTTCGAATTTAGCTCACATGTTCACATGCTTGAACTTGTACTTTGTTTGGGTCGAGATGGAGCGCAAGACCCTAGATTTTAGCTGATATACATCCAGGCTGCAGATTATTTGTGGATTATTATCATGTATTACATGACTCATTTGATTGGATGGCTGCGACCATACTTGAGTCTACTTGTTGATCCTTATTTACTGGATGGCTGTGTCCATACCTTGGATCCTGGTTTTTGTACACTCTGTTATGGATGGTTGCGCCCATACCACATATCATGTATCTAAGATATCAATTGTATTTGTCTTCGCAGATTTTTCGACGACAGTGTTTTCAATTGGGCACATTCTCATAAATAATTTCACCCCTCCCTCTCTCTCGGACCTCATGCTTTAGGGGGCATCTGTTACACAGTATTTTGTCACCGTCCCTGCAATCCCTCGTCCCGCACATTAGAGGACTATTCCCATGACTTGTGAGCAGTAACATGTCCTGAAAACACCTTCATAACATCCTCTTTCCTAAGGATAAAAATTCTCCTGAATAACATTTCCTTTGGAAAACCCTACCAACATGTGTTTTAGACTCGGCGCAACTAGTCAGTTCATCCCTCGCGCCAATGGGGGAAATCCACACTAGAGGATGCGCCAATTGGCGCACTGTCCCTATGTCTCACTCGTGCCAAGCCCATTAAGGAATGTTTTTTAAAAATAAATGGAGGAATTTTGGTTCTAACAAACTCCAGAATGAATCATCAAAATAAGTTGAGTGGTTTGGCTCTACATCTCCATGTATAGGAAGTGGTTTTCCACCTCTCATGGAACTTTCCTATGAGATAGGGCCTATCCCATGATTATAAGGATCCCAACTTCCCTTCCTCCATCTATAAAAACTTTCCCTTTCCATTAGCAAACTAGCTGAACTTGTAGGAGGAAAACTATAATCGGGCAACCTTTGAAAGCAAAGAAGAGAAGAACCCCATGAGAGAGAGCTTTGTCCAAATTCCCGACAGGATTCATTGAGACGTGCTCTGCTGCAAGCCCCGCTGAAGGAAGATCATAGCGTCAGAGCATTTGGTTGTAATCTCCCTTTTTGTCATCATTAATATAAGCGACTCTGATTTTGGTTCCATTCATGTGTTTACTCTTTTATGAAATGAAATGAATTATATCCTCTCTTACTGATATATATTTACGTGCTTTAAGAATTACATTTTATGTCGTCATTTCTCTGCATGTGTACAGGTGTCCGGACGAAGCAAAATGAAGGACTTTGATCTATCGAGGAAGGGATGAAGAGCACCGCTTCTTCTTCGACAACAACAGCGTGGGATTTGAGGTAGGTCACTTATCGCGATATTTGTCTTTCTTGTAACTAGGAACCAACTTCATTGCATGATTTCATTGTTGCTAGACCCGATCTGGGATAGTGGGATCACCCCTATCCATAGAGGGGATTTACCGCCTCAACAGTATTCAGAATTATGGTTCTGTATTGGCCTCCTTGATGCCTAGCAAAATGGTTGTTGTGATTAAGTATGAGATGGAACCTGAATGACTTAACCTTGATGTATGAACTTGCATCTAGTGACTAGAATTTCTTGTAATAGCATGTTAAATGATATACTTGATTTCTTGATAGTGAATGAAGTCAAGACTTGATATGAGATTTACCTGTCACCTGGTTGAAATAATTGATACTATGAAACCAATGTCTTTGATAATAGATTTTTTTGGCTTCTAAAATTTGATGAGTTGACTTCATTGACACAACATTGATTTATGTAAGGCTAATTATGTTTGATTGATAATGAAATGTGCTTTAAAGAGTTTTTCATGATGCAAGCTCCTCGATTCATATTTTTCTATATTTCACAGTTATTTGGTGAAATCAAGATAATGAGTTCCAAGGTATGACCTTGATTTTGATTATGGTTTTGATTATACATACTGATAGTCTAATTTTTATAGGTAATGAATCTCTGAAAAATATAAGTAAGAAGGAGATGGATTATGAATCTCGTTATGATGTATCATGGCATGATGAATCAACTTCTAGAATTTGGGAAAGAAATCCCATGTTGCAAGACTATTGAAATGTCTTTGTTTAATGTAAATCCTTGGACACTCTTAGTTAAAGTTCAAATATTGATTGAACGTGACATGGAATATTTTAGTTGATTGAAAAATTGACCTTTTTTTTTAACATCCATTCGTAAATTATGTGTATAGATTAAATTCATGCTTGAACTGCTTCATTCAGAATTTCCACCAAACATTTTTTGAAATATCTGCATGAAACATTCTACTTTTTGAAATATTGAGATATTTCTCCCATGGTATGTATATGCATCGATGAATTGATTATGTTTGGGATTATTATTGATGAGCACAGTTGGATGTTTCCTTAGTATGATATCTGCCATGATATCTTGGACGAGACATTAATAACACAACCGAGATCGGATATAATGCTGCTAGCAAGGCTAGTTGTGAGGCATGATGTAGAAACTCCTTAGAGAGTTTTTTGAGAATAATCTGTATAATACATGGATAGATTGTGATGACCGACAATCCCTTATACATATAGTGGGGACTTTTAATTCTCCATTCATTGAGACATTGCAGTTGTTCGATACAAGCTTAGGCTTGTGATTGTCACCACCTTAAGAGGGACGATGATTCTGGTATCCATGTATGATTGACACCTCCATGAGAGGTAGGATGACTATGGTATCTTGCTATGATTAATATCTTGTTGTGTTTTAAATTATTATGTATGTTCTAAAATAACACTTTATTTGATGTCCTGTATGAATAGGAATCAAAAGATACCATATGCGAGCAGTGTTGATCAAGGACACTGAGCCAACTCTTCCTCCCTGTCTAAGCTCCTAGGATGAGGAATTGAGATAGAGGGCTCCTAGGGTTGAGGGAACTCTCCATATATTTTACCCATAGGTTTGAGCTATCTCTCCCCTATATTCATAGGTTCGGATAATGATTCTCCCATGATTGGTATTTGTAGAGTATACCCCAGTTGGCATCATACCCACAAGCAGGGCTTGTCGGGAATACCACTCCTAAATTTTTCAATGATTTGATAATGTACTTGGGCTGTAAAACCCAAGTTTATTATGATGCAGGTGTTCTACCACATGACTATTCAGGGTCATTGATCGGAAGATCAGAAGGTAATAGGAAGGGTTGAGATAACCCTATGTCATTTCAATTTAAGAGTGAGCTCCTTGATGTAATCCTAGGGTCCAGATGGGCTCCCCTACATGGATGGATATCCTATTGGCTATATATGGGGTTTTATAGGTATATCTCCCCCGTGATCTTCTGAGTAGAGATGTGCTCCGTGATGCAGTTATAGGTTAAGGCATGCTCCTTGATGATATTCTCTCTAATTTTGATTGATGATGATATTCAGGGTAGTAACTCAATGGAAGATATTCTGATTAATAGCTTGATGGATGAAGGGTCGTAGCCTAAACTCCCCTTTGGTGACGAATTCTTCTTCTAGATCCGATAATGTTCCACATATGAGCAGCAAAAATCAAGATATATGTAGAAATAAGCATGAGAATTACATTGACGATTTATAATAATAATCCTTTATAGCATGATGACTATAGAAAAAATATGATCAGTGATGATATGTGATTATGCATAAAGATAATATAATGGCATACTAATCGATGAACATAAATTAAAAAGTGGAATTATCCCTGGTTGAGAGGGAGTGTTAGAATTATGAAACTACAGTCAGATTCCACTATGGGCATCTCATATGGTCGAGATTATAAATTCATTACGTTCCACTTTTCAAGAGGACCAAAATCAACCTATAGAAATCCCCAATCGGTTAAGAAAAAGATAAATTATGAATTAATTTATTTATTAAACTGGAATGGAATGGGTAATCCTAGCCACATGTGGAGTTAACCTTAACCCCAAGCGGTCACAAACGAAGGTTATAAATAGAAGCGACCTCAAGCTCATTGATACACATTATCTCATGAGATTCTCTTCTTACTCTCTTAGTATTAGTGCTTATTTTCTATCTTGGCTCACATAGGTTCATCAGAGAAGCTCATGCAAGATTTTAGGATCATAGGTGAGAGAATTGCATAGATCTGGGTCTTCTGAGCTTGAGTCGTGGGCACAGTACTATTGTTTTTAGGCCAAAGTCACGAGAAGGTTGTGTTAAGGTCATAGATGAGTTGGTATAGCCACAGGCAGACTCTATTCAAGGGGTGGCTAGGGTTCTAGGCTAATCGGGACCTCAGACTCGGGCACAGAGAATCCAGGTTGAGGCTAAGGAGGCTTCAGCCATAGGCTGAGAGTGTTAAGGCCACAATTAAGGGATTTTATGGGTATATATGGATTGGAGCACGTTTATTTTATTTCAAAGTTCCTTCATTCATCTGTTGCTCAGTCATAGTTGCTTTAGATCATTCTTTTTCAACATCCTGGATTCAGACCTAGGACTTGGTAGTAGAAATCACTTAGTGATCCATCAGATCCATGCTCTTGATGTTGTAGATCTATAGATATAGTCTACGTATTTATGTTGCAATATGTATCTAGCATGTTCACTAAGTATCAGAAGTATTCATTAGATCCAATTTCAATGCATCTTATTTTTTGGAATCAAGTTCCTTCAGCAGAGATATGTGTAAGGTCGCATTTTGCATGTGCTAGTTGTTTTGCTACATCATGAAGATATATATTTATGGATCATTGTAATCTTGTTGTTGAATCACTTTATGACGATCTAAGAAGAACAATTTGCAAGGATTTTCCCCATAGTGGGTTTTTCCCTGGTCTCGGATCAATCCTGGTGTCTCTATGTGTTCATGTTTCTGCTCTCTTATTCCTTTTCATTCCACCGCTTAGACAATGATGATGTTGCTTTTCTTTCTACATAGTTTCATTTACTGATGATTAATAATTTAGATCTATACAATGATATAATTACGCAATCATTCCAGTTTTTAGCAGAGAAGAAAGCAGATTGTATAAGGAGATAATATTTGTTAAAACTATCAGAAAGGAGGGTTCTAGTACTTCTCTAATTTACAATCAGGAGAAATATTATTTTTCCTATTTAATGTTGCAAGTACTACAAGAAATTGCTAAAGACACAAAAGTGTAGGTTCCTTTAGCAATTAAAAGCAAGGAAGATGTAGTAAGTGGAGTTTGGAAGTTATATTTTGATGGAGAATATTCAAAGGAAGGAATGATGTTGGGTTTATTCTGCTTTCCCCTAAATTTCATATTATTCCCTTCTTATAAATTAGAATTTGACTCCACAAGCAATATAATAGAATATGAGGCTATGATTCTTGGTTTACAAGCTGCTAAAAATATGCAGATAGAACGTATTTTTGTCTTTGGAGATTATGAATTATTTGTGAATAAAATCAAGGATCAATTTCATACTAAACATTCAGGCTTATATATTATTGAAACTAAGTTTGGAATTTAGTACACAATTTATTTTCAACTTTTAATATTCAGTTCCTATTAAGGGAGAGGAACATATTAGCTGATTCACTGGAAGTGGAAGCTAGCACATTTAAACCCCCATTAAATCCAAATTTGAGATATGAAGTTGAATTAGAAGCAAACCTTCCATACCAGATAATATAAATATTGGCAAGTATTTGAGGATGAAGAAAATATTAAAAAAATTCTGGGAATGGTAGAGGAATTTTCCAAATCATAAATTGTTCAAGAGGTTAGAACTAAGAATCTTCAAGAAGAAGATATTAATAATGAATTTCCCTGGAAATATTTTGTGGGAGGTCAAAAGATTATGCAATTTAAAAACAATGTGATCCCCAAAGTTTTCGTACCCCTAAAAAAATTATTCAATGCAAATGATGTTGTTGTAAATGTAAACAAACAAAACTAGGAGAATGATATTGAATAGTGCAATCATAGGGCTGATCAATAACCAAAATTGGTGAAGCTAGAAAAGGGAATCTCAGAAGATTATAAACAAATATATGTTTATATTTTTTAAAAACATATTGATGTGTTTGCATGGTCTTATCAAGACCTCAAAACTTATGATACTAATATCATCCAGCACAATATTCCTTTAAATCCGGGAGTTAAGCCATATAAACAAAAAATGAGGAAAATCAATCCTTTTCTTTTTCCATCAATAGAAAAGAAAGTCAAGAAATTATTGCAATCAAATATAATTTTTCCTCTCATATATTTAGACTGGGTGGCTAAAAATGAAGAAATTTGGTTGTGTATATACTTCATAAATCTGAATAGAGCATCATTAAAAGATAATTATCCCCTTCCAAAGATGGCTCATATTCTGCACAAAGTAAAAGTGTTGTCCAGGTTATCTATTATTGATGGATTTTTAGGTTAGAATCAAATTTCGGTTCATCCAGAAGATCAAAAGAAAAAAAACTTTACAAGCCCATGGGGAACCTTCATATATGAAAAAATTCCATTTGGATTGATGAATGTTGGTGCTACTTTTTAGACGGTTATAGATATATCCTTTATGGGAGAAAAAGAGAATTTAGTGGTCATTTATTTAGATGATATTACAGTGTTTTATAGATCTGATGAAGAGCATCTAAAACACCTTCAACAGACTTTTAGGAGGAGTAAAAAATATGGGTTATGAGTAGATCCAAAAAAGTCTCAGTTTGCTTTGAGATAATGGAAATTACTTGGGCATATTGTATCAAAAGAGGGGGTAAAAATTTACCCAAAACGAGTGGAGAAAATAAATAATATAACTTTTCTTAGAAGTAAAAAAGAAATTCATAGTTTTCTCAGAAGATTCATTTTCAATTACGTAGAGATAGTGAAACAAATTACTAACATGTTGAAAAATAATGTAGAATTCAAATGGACCACAACTACTAGAGAATCTTTCATAAGAATTAAAGAATCTTTTGTAGAAGATCTAGTTTTGGTGAGTCCTTACTATCAAAAACCCTTTCAAATATTTTCATTTGGTTCTCCTTTTACTGTTGCAACAATGATTTTGCATATAAATCAAGATAGTAAAGAACAACCAGTAGCCTTTTTAAGCATATCATTAAGGGATGTTGAATTTAAATATACCATTTTAGAAAATAAGGCTTATGATCTACTTAAAGCTTTGAAATATTTTAGAATATATGTCCTACAATCTCAAATATTTACATATGAACCTAGCCCTATTTTCAAATATGTGCTGACTCAAAGTGATACTGAATGAAAAAGGCGGAAATGGATAGCTAAAATCCAAGTGTATGATACATATTAAACCAAAAACATTAGTAAAGGGGGGAGGATTAACAAAGATCCTGACAGAAGAAAATTGTCGAGTTGTGGGTATTAATTTGCTAGCTAAATTTTTTGAATCAAAGAAAGCAGAAGAAAATTTTAAATAGAAAGAATGAGATAAAAAAATTCAGTAGAAGTACCTCTGCTTTGAATGATATATAAATATTGTTCATTTCTATCTTTTCTTAGCTTCCCAACTTCCTTAGACAGAACAAAGTATAAAACCCTCAGATTTAAATCTCAAAAATATGTAATAAAAAATGGTCGATTATATTGGAAAGATCATGTTGGTGTTTTCTTGCTTTGTTTGAAAGAAGGAGAGACTAGTCAAGTTTTTAATGAATATCATGGATGTCATTGTGCTGGTCATTATAATTGGAAAGTATTTACAACACATAAAATTTTGAAAGTTGGTTTTTACTGGCCTTGTTTATTTTCAGATTTTTTTAGGCTAGTGATAAGTTGTGACAAGTGCCAATCAGGGAAAAATTTAGGGGCTAATATTCATAGGTGGGTTAATTTTCCATGCTTTTTCCAAAAAAAAAAGATTCGTCAATTTCCATTTTTTTTTCCAAAATGATTTTCCAAATTTATAGTAAATAATTATTCCACCTTAAAAAGCTCCAAAATATTATATTGTATAATATAAATCATTGGAAATATAAATATTTCTACAAAAATATCACCAAAAAATTTACAATTTGCATATTAGGGGCAAGTAGGATTCACCAAGTTTTCTAAACCTTAAGATAAAATTCCATCCTTAAAATTTTCCTTGGTGCCATTTTTTTGTTGAGAAGAAGAAATTGGCACTTTTACCACTAATTCCTATGTTTGTTGATGAACCTTTTAAAAAATGGGGACTTGATTTCATAAGAGAAATAAATCCACCTTCTAGTGGAAAACATAAATGGATTCTCATAGGCACAAATTATTTTACCAAATAGGTGGAAGAAATTCCAACCATAAGGGAAAATGATTTAGTGGTAAGTATGTTCCTAGAAGAAAAAATCTTCACAATATTTGGTTGTCCAAAGAAAGTAGTAACATATAATTCTCAAGTGTTCAGGTCTGCAAATTTAATTTCTTTTTTCCATAAATACAATGTGATTATCTCCCATTCTACCACCTATTATCCTCAAGGAAATGGGTTTGGGGAATATTCAAAAAAAACTTTGGTAAGAATACTCAAGAACATTTTTGCATAAAAAAAAAAGAACTGGGATTTTTAGTTGAAGTTTTCCTTATGGGAAAATAGAGTGACTACTAATAGGTCTACTCGTAAGTCACCTTTTGAATTGGTGTATGGAGCAACAGCTTTGTTTCATAGTCAATTAGAAAAACCAATAGTTGCACTTATTCAAGATGCCGAGGAGGAACCCAATGCATTAACTCGGAGGATAACCCAACTAGTGGAGTTAAATGAAAGCATAGAAAATATAATTGAAAGTATAATCAGCTATCAAGAGAAAATGAAACCGGTCTTTTATAGAAAATCCAAGGAGATCGTTTTTTAGCCTCGATATCTAATTTTAATATGGGATGTTAGAAGAGAGGATAAGGGAAACAATGGTAAATTTTATTCTCTATGTCTCGGACCCTTAAAAATAGTAGAATTCATAGCCAATAATACTTTTATTTTCGATAATTTTGATGGAGAACTACTGCAACTTCCTGTCAATGGGCATTACTTGAAACATTATTTCCAACATTAAGTTGTTTTATTTTACCATTGATAATATCAACTTGATCATTGTAAGTATCCAGTGAGCTTATCATTGTAATGTTATAAGCTATGATACGAATAAATACCCGAAGTGAAGAAACTAATATGAGATTTTAGTGTTTTTTTTAAAACCACTATCCTTAGGTGGATCAAATTGTTGTAGCTCCTTTTCCACTATGTTTTATTTGTTAAAAAACCAATAAAAATGATATATTTAAAAATAAAATATAAAATATAAAAAAACATACATATCATAGTGTTAGGATTTTGAAGAAATAAATGATGGATTAACATTGAGATTAATATAATGCATCATTATGATAAAGTGCATTGGTGGGGCCCTGGTGGAGTTAAAACAATTGAAGGTTAAATTTCGGGCTTGTTCTTCGGGCGGAGTTATTCAAGAGGTCAGGCCCTCTGATGGCAAAAACTCAAAATCATGAATGCCTCAAGGTTTATCAACAAAATTGCCTCCATAAAGGACTCAACGTCATATGGTTGACCAACAACCAACGACTGTGATCAACTGCAGGATCACCACTAGCGGGCCTCACATGCTAAAGTGGGCGCTCCCGTAAATCTGCGACAAGTGAGAGTGATTGTACTGAACAATCGACACTTAACCACATCACCATGTCACACCACCATGTCACCCCTGTCACATCACCATGTCACCTCTTCCATGCCATCCCATACACATCACTTCAGCATTAAATCCCATTTTTTCCCTCATATTTTTCCCATTTTCCTCATAAAGTATGTTTTCATTCTCATAATTCATATCATCAACTTCATTTTCCAACATCTGTAGCATGTCTTCAACTGTTAGCCTGCTTGAATTAAAATTCCCAATGCTAGATATCGTTATCCAAGTATTTATACATCACATTTGTCCATTAAAATATTTAAAATGTCTAAGAAAATTTCCCTGTCGGGTTCTACGACCCACATTCCTCTCATGGACGTTGAGAGGAATGTTTTTTATCGAATTTTCTCATGAAACTTATGTAACTTCGTCAGCATATCCTAGCCAACCAAAAAAACCCCCCTTTGTATAATGTAGTCATAATATCAGGCTTATTTGCTGCCATGATTCCCTAGACTTATGTTTTCCCTGAGTTCATTTATTGTTTGATTTCTACTCTATATCTCCAAAAGTGTTTTGTAATAAATTCTTTAGGTGAAAATATCTTCCATGTATATTCTCTTCTAATTTAAAAAGCTCTATTATTTCCATCCTCAAATATTTACACTTCATTTTCAGAGGAAACCTTGTTCGCAGTCTTTCAATTTTTTTTCTCAGAAATATTATTCCCAAATGACCTTCTTTATAATGCCAACATGACAACATGTACCTCTAGAACCAACTCAATTTCGTCTTGAAACCTTTGTTGAAGATGTGAAACCATTTTTACAAATAATTGCTAGGGTTCTGGGAAGGGAGGATACTACTTTCTTTGATCGAGTTGTTTTGGGAAAGTTTAATTTAATTTTATAGTCTAGAACTATTCTTGGCATACCAACCTATTGGGAGAGATTGGTCGATTCTCAGCAGTGAGACCTAATTCTTATTGGATGCTTTAGATTCCCATCATTAGTATCTTATATGTTCCTTTATGTTCATTTTTAGAGTTTCATGCATTTGGGTCTAATTATAATGGATGTACATAAAATAAACCAATCAATAGTGGACTAGACAAACACCCTACGGAGTCATTCCAATTATGAAGCATTCAAATATTTCACTACTTCTTTTATTTCAATTGTTTATTCCATCACAAATAATTATTCTCCACCTTTCATTTTTCCAAAAGCCAAATCCCTTTTGGAACATAGTAAAGATGTCAATGTAGGTGATTGGTTTCAATTTGAAGATTATGTTGAGATTAGGTTGTATGGAGCAGTACCCATGAGACTGTTTGATCTAGAATTTATTAGGCAGAGCTTGAATGTTGACCACATTCATTTTGTACTAGAAAATAAGGGATATTTATTCAAATTTCTCAAAATTGTTGGGTCTTTAATTTTTAATCATAGACAGGCCATGGAAGAATTGGACAAAATCCTCAAGGACATGCAGTTGCAATAGGGAGATAAATGGTCTTATGATCCTCATCATATCATTTCCAAAAAGGAGAGTTGAGTATTCTTATGCTCCTTACATACATGAACCCAGACAAGACATTGAAAAAGTGGCTAATGGTGGCAAGACAGTAGCACAAGAGGGAATGGAGATTGAAACTCCACATCTTAAAAAATGGGCTTGAAGAGAGGTAGTGAAGAAATAATTGATTTGGAGTGTGAGACCAATCAAAGCTCTAAAAATACAAGGTTGTCTGAAAAGGAAAATGAGCTTGAACCTCTTACTAAAAGCTCGTCAACTGAAATTGGTTTTCAACTATAATTGGGAGAAGTGACTTCTACACCTTCCTCCCATGTTCCTGAAGAAACTTCTCAAATATTTTTTCTTTTCCTAAAGGAATTTGTATATTCAAATTGAAGAAAGGAAGAAGATAAAAGAAAGTGTTGTGTCTCAACTTGAAACACAATCCATTTCAAAATATCACACCAAATTGTTGTCTTCCGTGGATATTTAAATAAATCAATTGAAATTGTCCTTTTCTCATCCTTATGCTCTAATTGTTTCATGATCAGTGGGTTTTAAGACCATTAATTTAACTGTGGATGCAAGAGAAATTCCATTGCCTCACAAAATAAATTTAAACAGGGAAATTATTAAATTGATTTATATTGATCCAAGTAAAACATATTTGGCTTCCAGTAAGAAGGAAGCTTTATTGGGAAAAGTTGTGAATTAGTTGAAGTTGGAGAAAGAAAATTCCAGAGCTTTACTAACTCAGAATGAGGAGTAGAAGAATCTAATTGTAAAAATCAATGTTAATCTTGAAGAAAGAATTGTTGTACAAAAACTCTTGCAAGAGGCAGAAATTGAAATTCAAGTGCTAAGGAAGAAGTTGAAATTACCTTCTATGGAACATGTCATGGCCCTAGAGGTAGTCCAACTGGATAAAGAAAGAGAAATTCTTACAAAGGAACTATTATAGAGAAATAATGAAGTAGCTTCCCTTAAACAAATGAATTCTAGCCCGCAAGAGAAGCCAGACACATATGTATGTATTATTTTGGTACATCCATATTCTAATGATCCAGCTGACAAATTGACCAGGGTAATGACTGAATTGAAGATCTCAGAGGATGAAATGAAGAAACAGCAAAGGAACCTGGATGATATGAAGGATATTCTAAAGTTAAAATAAATAGATTTGACCATGGCCAAGGATACTGCATCAAAATACCAGAATGATTACCAAATTTATTGCAATGAAATTAAAGAATTGAAGGAAAAAGTAAAGGGAAATGTGTCCCTCATACAAGCTAGAGAAATTATATGGAAAGACACCATTCACACGATAACAAATATTTGGGAATTCATGTTGATTGTAGTAGAGGAGAATACTATTTTCAGAGACTTGGAGGGCATCATTGCTACAATCAAACATAAAATACAGAAACATGTGTAACTAGCTAAGAAGATAATTAATTTTTGTTAATTCCAAGTCATCGCTGGAATTAAGGTATATGTAATTTGAAAACCGAACAGATTTAGTGTTGGAGATTAAAAAAATGGTGTTGGATAATTTATATGGAAAAACAACAAAGATAAAGCTTTGAAAATTAAAGAAGTTGTTATAAAATTCAATACAAACTTGGATAAAAGAATAAGGGTGAATTTCCCTCATGTTTGGATCAACAGGGAAATATGCTTCTCTGGGAAACATATCAAACCTTGTTGGTAGAGGCTAAGAGTAAGAATTTAACTTCCCATGAAAAGACAATAGTTCTGAAAGGGGAAACAATTGTAAATTATCTTCACAGAGATGTTCAGTTATTATGGATGATTAAGACTCTTTTTACTGAGAAGTCAACTTACAATAGAATTACTAATTTTTTAATGGCTCATACAAGATTTATAAAGTGTCCAAGCTCATATTTTATAGTGTGGAATAAATGTGGATATTGGTTGTCTCTTACAGCTATAACAACAGAATTTGGACCCTCTACAAGTGAGTCTGCATAGGAATCACAATTTACTCAATGAAAAAATGTCACTTGTTTATTTTCATGAAATATTTCAGAAAATGTATTTGTGATGATAATATAATTTTTTTACTAGTTTAATCATAGATAAATTCCTTATAAGGACCAACTACAAAATAGTAGTTTTCAAGTAGTTAGCAGTTTTGTGAGAGTTAATAGTTTTCATAATTGTCACTATTGTAGTGATCATACAAATGAAATTTTGTAGAACCATTGAGGGTTCCGAATTTTTTACTCCGGAAGGAAAAATATTTTCTGTGTTATGTTATCATCTTCTTAGAGACTAAATAAAACATTTTCAAGGTGATTCCAAACAGATATTTGAATGTGACATGTGTTCTTTTTTCTTTGTGAATCATTTGATGTTTTTCTTCTATGGGAAGAGTAATGAAGTTGTTTGTTTTTAATCATAAAGCTTTACGGAATTCATAGTACCTGTAAATTGAAGTTAAGTAACCTTAATATGTGCTCCTCTTTTCTATATTTTCATTTCTCTACCTTCCATATTTCTCCTAAAATTTGAAGCAAGAGGTTCTGCACTAAGTAGCATTTTATTCAAGATTTTCAATGATATATTTCATCAATTTACTACGATTTAGAATCATATTCATTGTCAGTAAGGACACTTCGAGAGTTTTTTATAATAAAAGAAGGTTTCATTATTAATACCTGTAAAAAAATACTTTTGAATCATCATAATGGGAAAAAAATAGAATGTGTTATTTTTCTAAATAGATGTCTTAGGCATGGACCTATACTCATCTAGGGGTTGTCTCTAAGGTTATGACAACAACTACAATACCACTCTAGATTTGGAATCGAGTGGATCCTTAAATCACATCAAGCTACCAGTGACATACTCACAGTTTATTAGCCAACATAAAGCAGAAAATGTCAGACTGAAGACAAGAATAAAATACCTAGAAGATGCTCTAAATTTGGGTCCTTTGTTGATGATTCCAATGGAAATATAGACAACACCATTGGAAATTTCTTCCCCTGACCCATCTCATATATTTGATAAACCTATCAATCTCCTTAATGCAGTGAAAACATATATTATCAATAATATATGTGAAACATAGAAAATTCTTGAATATGCATGGAAAGAATCTTTTGCTTGGGAGAATTTGGTATAAATAACTAAGTCATTTTTCAAGTGCATTGAAAATGATCTCAAAGGAGACAAGTATTTCATAAACAATGACTTGCGTCATTTTAGCGAGAGCCTTGATCAACTTTCTAATCTAGAGAAAAAAGGCAAGAACTGTCGAATACTAATTGGATGAAGAAAATCAAAATTCCATGGTCTCAGAGAATTTGAAGACTAGAGAACATTATTTATGAATCTGAAAACATAGGGAATCAACGAGAAAATCCCTATGTCAAGTCTATATGGATTGTGCAAGATATAAATGATCCACACATCCCGTGTGACTCTAGATAACTTTTGAGAGAAACGATGATGGTTGAATTGGATAAGATAAAAATGTCAAAGGAAAGAGAATTCGTTATTATAGTTGATTTTTGTATAAATGAAATTAGAAAATGACTAATTATTTTTATTAATCTTAACAAAAAAATCTTTGCTTTAGCCGCAAAGTTGCAAGAAGAAGCTAGGGAAATTGAGAAGGAGATATTAAATCAAAATGTCAAACAAGAAATTATATTTTCTCATATGAAAGAATGCATCCCAACCAAGCTAAATAAATTCCGTGAAAAATTCAAAAATTCAAAAAATAATTAATAGTTGAAAAAACAATATTTATGATTTTACATATTGTGAGTGTTCTTAAATATTAGGACATTCATTTTTATTGTTTACTAGTGATTAAATGTTCAGGTTTATTAGATATTTTATCATGAACTAAGCCAATTTCTGGATGTAGATTATTGCTTTTATTTTCCAGTATATTTTTCATATTGTAGTTCATGGGAGCCCATTTCCAGTCTTCATTGAGATAAATTCATTTATTTTTGTGGTTACATATAAATAATTTGATAAGTTCTTTAGGAATAAAACATTATTCTCTGCACCAAAAACTTTCAAAGTGGTTTAATATCAAAAATGTAAATTCAATTACATAATGATTTCCATTTGCACATGCCTTCATTTTTCTAGATAGCTTTGTTTTAGAACTAAATTATCATTTATTACATGTATTCAATTCATTAAAGAACAACTGTTTCTATTTTTTGAAATGTAGTTGAGGAAAGTTAAAGTGAAAAAAAAGCTAAATTGTTGTAGTGAATAATCTATAATCTAGTGAGCTATGATATCAAAAAAGTCTCATTATGGATATAAGTAACCTTCAGAATAGAAAATCGTGATCATGTTAAACTAGGATTTGCATTGATTTTATTCAATCCTAGTTGCATTTATGGTTACTATGTTACATTTTTTAATTTTTTTACCAATTTTGTAAATTTTCTCAGGAAATGTTTTTGCATAATATCTTACATATGTATGAAATTTGTGGTATTGACCAAGTACATTAATTGAACACAAGTTTTGGAGAATATGCTTTGTTTTTTTATACTATATTCTGTTGGAAATATTGTCATTGATGGCAAAGGAGAAGAAAGGAGCAGCACCTGAACTATCACTAAGGGAAAATAATAAAGAAGAACCAACAATAAGACAAAGGAGATAGACAAGGAGTAGAGGAAGAAAAGGCAGCGAATTGAAGTAGAGAGCTATTAAAGAGGTAGAGTAGGAGGATAGAGTGGTTCTAGTAATGATTCTGAGTACCCTTAAGAAACTATTGTGAATTCTCATCGCACGGAGGTGGAAAAATAACATGTAAGGTTGCCGAGAGTTTAATGGTAGTTCAAAGGTCATCGAAATAGTGAAAGGGATTCGTATGAAGGAGGATTCGATTCTTTTTAAGATTCCTGGTTACCGAAGTAAGTAGTGGGTCTATTCAGCATTTTATTGAATTTGCAGAGGAATCTTGGTCAAACAAGAAATGGCGAGAATTAAATTGGGTAGGTGCAGAAGTTGAATTAAATCTCGGTTGAATTGGGATGGAATGATGGCACAATTGAAACGCATGCGATGAAGTTTAAATATGCAATCGACGAATAAATTGCAGTAGGTTTGAATGTGAATCTGTGTAGTTATTTACCAGCAGAAGTTATAAATTGCATCGAGAATAGAGTTGCATTCATTCCACATGATTGAATTTTAGCTGATTGGAGTTCGTGGAACCTTGAGTCACGAAGTAGAAGGCACAGTTATGAAGAAAAAGGCAAGTTTCGATAGAACTATGCAAAGGAACCTTGAGTGAAGACGCAACAGAACCATGAACAGGGAAGCGGTCTTAAGAAACCACTTATGGTATTTGCATAAGTTTTAAATGGTAAGCAGAATCAAAGAAAAAAATGCGATAGCATTTGGAATGTGACGCGTGGCAAAGGTGGTTAATCAAATGCCACCCATTTTGCAAATTTTTTGCGTGTTAAAGCCCAATGAGAAAAAAATGTGATTTCCGTCGGATTCGTCTTGTGGAAGATCCAAAGGCAATCACATATAAAGCTACGAGGTCGATAATTCGAGGTATGAGCCAGCGTTATAATTATTTATTAAACATTGGTTGTGGGACCCCACCTAATTCATACGGTTGTTAGTACCTTATATAAAGTCAAAGGGCCATTGTAGTGGTTATAACAATTGAGACCATCACCGTGGGGGACGTAATATATTTTAAATATATTATGTTTAATGTGCGTCGATTAGCCATAGAGCTATATTTTAAATTGGGTCTTGAACAAAGTTATATAGGGTGCATTCAGATTGCATAAGGGAGTAAGTTACAAAATCGAATGTTTGTTTGATACCATGAATGGGTCCTTATTTATACCATTGATTGAAATTGAAGCTTCCGCAAGTAGATGAGAATTCTGGGCTGGATAGTTTGGGTTTTAATAACCACGAGTTTACAATTAGCTTCCACATAGTTTTAAGATTTCCCGGATAGAAAATTAAATTGTTGAGGTTACCCAGATTTAAAATTATTTGGGGAAAAACTGGAAAATATTTTTGGAATGCAGTTTTGCATGAACAAGAGAGTGAAGATTGTGGGTTGAGTAGGCATCCCACCATCAAGTGGTATCAGAGAAGGATAGCTCTATTGAGAGTTGAAGATTTTTAATTAATTAAATCTGAATGTGTGATGAAGAATGAAAGAAGATCAGATTTCAAAGTCTGATATGCAAAGGTACACAGAGTTGCAGTGAACAGAAGTATGCAGAACTGTTACACTACAGCAGTAGAAAAGACAAACATACAGTGAGCCAAGAACTGAAAGGGTTGAATGAGATATATCTATTGCAAATGTAAATATAAATGTTTTAATTAATTTTATATTGTTTATAAAGCAAAGGAAAGTCTCCGTGGGCAAAGAAATACCCCACTATAATATTGAAATGTATACATATTGTTATATTTTTCTGAATGTGCTAGGCAAGAAAACGAGAAGGTGGAAGGCAAAGAGTCATACATATTCACTTCAAATTCCCTGTGGAATACAAACCGTCATGAGGTGAACTCTATAAATGATATCACATGGATATGCATAAAAAAGAGAGAGAATGGAGAAATGAGGAAGATATGAAGGCGGGTGGACATCATTGAAGAAGGAACAGAACAGAGCTGATATCTAGGTAAATCAGCATGCGTTTTTTATGAAAGAGAGGAAGTGGGTGCTTCAATATCAAGTTGCAGTTTGATAGATGTCAATTGTAGCTGGCTGAGGTAGGAGCCTTCTGTAGGTTGTAGCCTGCAGAAAATAGATGGGAGTTGGAGCTTCCTTGCAAGTTGTAGCTTGCAGAATTGAGGTTGTAGCCTCCTGTAGGTGGAGCCTATAGAAAATCAGCAGTGAGAGCAAGTTGGAGCTTGCCTTTGCATCACAACAATAATAAGATGTGGTTTTATCCCTTATGGGTTTCTACTTATATCTGTTGTCTATATGCATGATGATTATGTGTTGGTACTCTATATTTATTCTGCTTAATACTTTCTGCTCACTTATTAAGATTTTTGTTCCATTGTATATTAAGTTGATCATAAAAATGAGGATGTGAATGAGTATAAAATAAATTTTAATAAGAACATGATTGCATTAAACTAATTCACCCCCCCCCCCCCCTCTCAGTTTAACCAAGGGTTCAACATATTCAATGTTATATAATTCAATTCTATATTTTTTTCTAAAAATATTGATTGAAGACAAGTTTTGGAGCATATGCTTTGTGCTTTTACGTTACATATAATGTTTTATAATTGATGACAATGAAAATGAACATTCAACAATGGTTTTGGATATGATATATTTGTTTCATTTTTAGTATTTATTTCAAGCATAGCTATGATGAATACCTATGTAGTATTCTTGTTACTGAAATTGTTTTCATTACTATTTAAGGTTTATTACTCTGTGCGAATTCTGACATTGTTCACAAAATTTGTGGAAAATTCCAAGATTATTTTTTGCATTAAGTTTTCAATAATAATATACTTTGAGCTTTTATGTTGTATCTAATGTTATTTTGTTGATCAGGATGAAAGTGAATATTCAAGCACAGTTTTGGTTGTCATAAATATTTTACATCTTTGATATTTATTTTAATTATAGCTATGATTATATGGATATTGTTCCTATAATTTTTTTCGTTACTATTAAAGAATTTTCAGGCATAAGATCACTTTATTCTAATTAAGAATCTATTTACCAATTTTTTGAAGTTCTCTTAAATGAGTTTTTTCAAAAAAATGAGGATATGCTTTTTGTTTCTCATTATTGTTAAATACTTTTCAAGAAAAAACAATGATCACTCTGTTATAATTATGAATATATTTACCATTTTTTTCATGTTCTCTGAAATGATGTTTTTGCAAAAGTTTTTTGAGGATATTCTTTATGCTTTTTCTTGAATACATTTTCTAATTTTGCACAAAATTTAGCTAATACAATTAATCATATATACTTATTCTGCATGTGATGAACACATAAACCAAACTTTTCATGTCACAAAAAACTACTTAATTAATTTATATATAGTATGGTCTACATATTTGTTTTATTTCACACCACTTCTTCCTCACATGGGTTGAAAACAAAATTCACTTAATATTGGATAATACGAGTTCTATTGAAAAATGTGAAATCACTAATGCACTTAATATTTGGAAAACGTCAATACCAAACTCCGTTCACTCTATTTTGATAGGAAAAAATGGCCGATAGAAAAACAAGCTAACAAAGTAAATAAATGCTAAAAAACTTGTATTTATTGGCAAGAGATATTTAGTTAATCAAAATAGAATGAGATTTAGGATATTAGTAATATAGTATGTTGATATCGATTTCTATATCATTTCAAACAAAGGAATCATTAACGGTAGGAAATTGATATAGCTACTAGTACTAATGTTTTCTTTGTGCAGAGTGTCGAGGTGGAGCCAAAGGTTTTATTGAGAAATAGCACTAGATATGATAGATATAATGTAAATGTTATTGCTTTGAAATTCTTTTCCCCGCCTCCGCCCTCATAATTACCCCTTCTACGCACCTTCACACATGTATTCATTGAACAATATGTCTTATTATTTCATTATGCGGAGTCGAGAAACAAATTTTGAGAAAATATTGATCAATATTGTGTATCAGTTATTTTTTCCATATTATCTCTATGTACAGGTGTGGAAGAATATTTTATTATGTAGAATACAGAGATAGGGAAGAAGTGTAATGTAGAAGAAGGAGAAAGGGTGAGAGAAAAGTGTAGATTATAGAGGGGCAATGAACATTTTCGTTATGTGGAGATGAGTGGCCTAATATAGTTTTGTGGAGATTTTATTGTTATGTGAACTTCTCCATCTCTACACTTACTTTGTATCAAGACTCAAGTTTGAATATTGGCACCATAAATTATATAATTTTATCTAGTCAAATTATGTTAGGTATCAACACAAATGCACTCAGTATTTACTTAACCAAAACAAACTACTAATCAATTGATTGATGTGTAACATGTCGAAATGTATATGAAGATATGATACATTGTGGGGTAAAGTGTTTATTCCTTGCTCTGCATACTCAATTTTTCATGTGTGTATGCATTTTCATCGTCGTAGACTTTTTCGATTATCTATTTTCCACAAAGAAATTGTTTCAAATACACAAATGTTTTTCATTTTCCATAGACATTATTTCCTTCGCAAATTTGTTCTACACATTATAATTTCGTACAACACTTTCATGCAAGTCAATAAATGTTAACCAAACTTACATTTTTTTCCGTTTACAGATGCAGCATGTGTATTTAGCATATCTACTTCAATTTTGTGCATATTTGTGTTGGACAATATTCAGTTCATATATGCCTTGGTTTCGCACATGTGTTTTTAACATATTGCTCAGTTCACAACAATTGTAATATTATTTTCATCTTCAACAAGAAATATACTAGGAAGTTAGGTCGATAACCAAATATATTTGTGTAAAATATTTACTCAAATTTAAAAAAAAAAAAAAAGGACATCGTGTGAATGTCTTTTTGCACAGATACTTTAGTTTCACCAATGTTGGTGCTAGTAAGTATTTTTTTTACCACGGGAACGTACATCATAGGTCAATATATATTAGAAAATGAGAAAATTTATCATTTTTCATTTTTTTTATATTTAAATGGAAATGGAAATATAAATGTAATTATAGATGGATGTTTTTTATTCCATACACTTGTTGCATTGATCTACATGCCATTTTTATTTTTCCATGTTTCCATATGAGTAGTTAAAATATTATATAGAGAAGCTAACTTCCAATTACCTTTTGCACAAGTAGATTTCAAAATTATTCTAATCTATGTGACTATGTGAAGCAAGCCGTAATCAAATTTTTAATACTATATGTTGAACCATCTGTAGTGCACTCAATATTCGTCACTGCAGGTTCTCTCATTATTCAATGAAAATTAGAAATAAAACATATAATGTAGTGCAATTTTTATTATTTTTATTATCAAAATTTTGTACTTGTATGTTTTAATCTTTTAAAATTTAGAAAATATTATATATGTAAATCCTTTCTTTTCAATTGAGTTAATTTCATTGTACAAAGTGCAAAAATTAAGAAGTGTCCATCATGGTTCCTTCGTACTATTCACTACCAAAGCTTCTTCCTCACCTCCACATTTTATACAATGAAAACATAACACTAATACATCACACTGCAATGCATGCTAAAGTACTATGTTATACAATAACACTACAAATTAATGATTGAATGGACACTCATTCACACCAAAAGAATTATTATTTTAATGTGAAATGTAAAGTTTTTTTAGTGTGGAAAATAATATAGTCCCTTCTCTTGCACTTTCTGCACTTCCCACACACCCTTTCTCCCGCACTTCCCATATACCCTTTCTCCTCAAAAAAAAATAATAGAAGTTAAGCCCCCTCCCCACCCACACACACACACACTTATGTAAGGGACCTACAACCCCGTCATTTCTCATTATTTATTTTTTTCTTACATAAATGGAATTGGAAATCTAAATACAGGTATCAGTAGACATTTTTTATTCCATACACATGTTGCATTGGTCTATATGCCATGTTTCTTTTTCCATGTTTCTATATGATTATTTAGAATAATATATAGATAATATAACCTCCAGTTACGTTTCGCATGAGTGGATTTGAAAAATATTCTAATCTATGTAGTTATGTGATGTAATCCATAATTATTTTTTTATCATTGGCTGTTAAATTGTCTGCAGTGCACTCAGTATCCGTCAATGCAGATTGTCGCATTAGTCAATAAAAATTACAATGAAAACATATAATGTAGGGAAATTTGTATTATTTTTTTTATCGAATTTGTATTTATATGTTTTAATATTTTAAAAATTAGGTAGTGTTAAATATTTAAATCTTTGTTTTCAATTAAGTTAATTTCATTGTACGAAGTGAAAAAAATGTGGAGGAAGCATTAATTGTGTTTGTTCCATACTTCGCACAATGAAATATTCTTCCTTACATCTGTGTTATTCACAATCAAAATATGACACTAATTATTTATATATACATAGAACTACAATATAGGTTGAAGTATTATGTTATACAGTAACACTGCAAAACAATGATTCAATGGAGAAGCATTCACACCAAACGAATTATTTTTTTAATGTAAAATAGAAAATGTTTTTCGTGTCTAAAATAATGACTGTGCAAGAAAGAATTATTTGTGAAAAAACCTTCATGTCATTTCCTGATGACACAAATCAATTCCATGGTTATTAGCTTTTTCTTCCTCTCTCTGTGCATGTATGCAAGGCATCAAATTTCATGATTTTTTGACACATGCGAAATGTCACATAAACTTAATCAATGTTTAGCAGTATGCATTAATGTATATTGAAAAACCAATAAAGGTGTATTTCTATGAATAGAAAAAGCTACACTATCCCTAAATATAAATATATTTCTTAAATTTTTATAGACATAATACAAGGAATTTGATAGTGCATGTAGTACCTAATTGACGCATAATCACGACAACGTTAAATTTATTAATAACATTTAATATAATGCATTATCTAATCATTAGTAGTTGTAAACAAAAAAACAATGTGAAGAGCACTCTACACTCAACATTAAAAAATTAAATGTAAACTTTTCTGGCTTTTTTTTTAGGTAATCGACACATAATAAGTCCATTTTGCACCTTGCGTTGAGTATCTACCAAATAAAGTTGCAAGAATGGGAGGTGACATCATGTAGAAAACATTAGAATAGACATGAAATCATTGTGTTAGAGCTAGTTGATCACATTTGCACACAATATTTATGTGAAATTATATTGACATCATGTAAAATGTTTGTCATGATGATAACAAAATCATATTTATTTTAGTTCGTAAATTTCTTCCACTTAGTACAAATATATCGATGATATTAAAGTAGTGATTTGCGAAGTAGAATAACGAGATGATTTTGGACTTTCGAGATTTATTTCCACCACTTACTGTAAATGTCCACGTTGGTATTTTCAATTGTTATTTATTGATAGTCTTTTGTGTAACAAATATCACATGCCAAACAGTAGTAGTTTTTAATTACATAGCATATCAAGAAATCTATAGTTAAACAAAAAATGTTATTTTCACTGATATAATTAAATCACTAGCTTTTATCGATGACGACTTCCAGTAATTGAGTGCGTATAGATAGGATGTGAACCCGACAATGAAGGAGAAGAATAGTGATAATATTTTTATTAGAAAAATGAAAAATGTGGAGTTTGTTTCAAAAGTATTTGATTTCAGACAAACAGATGAACACATTGAAAAAAGAACTATTGGCATAAACTATTCATTCATGATTGGTAGAATTATTTGGTGAATAATTTTGTTAAAAATCATGGATGTGGAAGACAGCTAAAATTTTTAACAATCACAATATTTTCTTTGTATATTGTGAATATTCATATTCGATATAAACATAAACCAAAGTTTTCATTGTAGAAACTTTAATGAGTTGAAATAGCTAACTAATTGATTAATATGTAATTTTGTGTATAAGGGGAGTATGAGGAAGAAATGTGTGAAGCTAATGTGTATGCAAATGCAAAATATGTCGAAGGAGAGTAGTCTATTGCTTTCTTGGTGCATCTAGTTGGAACATGTTGTGACAATTATCTTTGTACCATAGTCTTGAAAATCACATTTCAGGTTATTTGTGCATCAAATTTGGTTCAACCTTTTTTATACTCCCATATCAGATAAAATTAATCCACATTGACATAGTGGTGGGGACCAGTTCAGCCACTAAGTCAATTCATAGTAGAGGTAGTTGAGCATGTTTATGCATAATTTTTTTTTTCAATTATCCTTGCACGAATTTCTAATTAAAGTTATTATTGACAAATTATAATATAATTTTCATAATCACAAAATAATCTGTAATTATTTTACATGGTAAGTTTCCACTTGTTATGAAACATATATCAATGATATTAGAGTGAGAATAATCGAAACGATGGTTTTGGAATTTTGAGATTTATTTCCATTACTTCCCATAAATGTTTGATGTGATAGTTTCAATTATTATTTATTAAGAGTGTCATATGTTACAACTTTCAAACAAGAAATATTAATAGATGGTGATTGTGACTGGAGTGGAGAATTGCAAAGTTTAGTAGGATTGAGAGTGAAAATGGGTAGCAAAGAAAGGAAATAAATTGTTTCCATTCATACAATTAACTAATTTTCTCATATAAATGAGAATTTTCATTGGTCATCTGCATATTAGTGGTACGTGAATCTATCAACAAAAAATAAAAGAAAAAAAATACATTTGCAGTAGGAAATTGATTAATGTTTTAGCGAAAAGAGCTTGAAATTGTTTGAAACAAATAGGTTACTGAGCTCAAAACTGCATGGATTCAACATTACCCATCAATTAGCTTCTCTAGTTCATTCCCATATTTCTCTTATAAATATTTCTTTCTTTACATAGTCATCTAGGGATTTCTATTACCTCTTTCCCTACCTGATGAACACAGGAACTACAAGAAATGTCCCAAAATCCTTTCTCTATTTTATTTCTTAATTATACAAAATAGAATGTATATTTAACTATGCTAATTTTATTTTAAATGAAATTATCTTACATTTAGTTAATTTTACCATCAATAATAGATGCAATATGATGTCATGTCTTTAATGACTTACCCTATTAACCTAAATTGAATCTGAACAAAAAGCCAATGTAATTTTCATTTCTCATAATATCCAACCCTGTTTTTTTTAAATATTTGTCTAATTCAAAATTTATTTACATAATAGATAATTTACAATAGTTACATAGAACCAAAAATTAAAAACCCAGTAATGGATACTGGAAAAATTTCTCAAGAATATAGTATTAACATGGAAGAAAAATAAAATAAAAGAGGCATAAATCCTACACATAAATCAACAGCTTCCACGCTTGGTACTAGTGCGACCTCATCCTCTAGTCTAGGAAAGAGAAAAGTTACTGCCACTGGAAAACTGGTTCATGGTGTGTTATTAGGTCATGGAGATGACAAAGAGCATCTTTGAAGATACTCTATAAAAATCACATATGGTTCAAACAACCAATGCATTAAACAAGCTATAGATGTGGAAAATTACAATGGTATAACCCCTGATTGGGTTACTTTTGTTTAATATATAATCAAAAAATAATGGAGAAAATCACAGAAGATGTTATTATTTTCGATGAACATCCTATCACATCGCAAAATGAAAAATATTACAAGGCAAGCAAATATTTGATAATTGAAAAAGAAAATTTTCATAATAAAAAGGTTGTTGATCAAGAACAAATGGATATTGATGTGTCTAGCATTGGCGCCAAGAGGCTCATGGTACTCCATCAACCTACTAATCACACAATTGCATGATCTATTAACAAACAAGAAGCAGAGAATGTGAGACTAAAAAAGAGAATAAAAGAGTTTGAAGAAACTCTAAATCTAGGTCCTATGTCAATGACTCCACTAGGAACATAGACACTACCATTGCCAATTTATGCTCCTTATACACAAAATAGATATAATAAAGATGTCAATATTACTAATGCAGTGAAATGATATGTCATCAATAACATGTGCCAAAGATTAGAAGCTAATGATCATGCATGGAAAGTAGCTTTCGATTTATTGCATTTGCAGTAGGAAATTAAGACATTTGTGGATTTGGTTGATAGTAATATTAATATAGACAAGCGATTCATTGACAATGATTTAGTTACTTGCAGTGAGAAGTTGTAGTTACTATTTGAAATCAAGAAAGAAAATAAAGGACTTCCATATGCTAATTTAACAAATCAAGTGGAAATTAGATGGTCTGAGAGAATCAATACACTATAGGAAATAATCTCTAAATTTGATAGCATAAACACTAACAAAGGTGATTTATTTTTGAAGGAAATAAAGATTAGATAGACCCTAAATGGTCCACACATCAAACACAATTATGAACTAATTTGAAAATACATGCTAAAAGCTTCACTGGACAAGATAAATAGTCAAAGAAAATGAAGTTTGATGACATAATTGATTTTGCTGCAGAATAAATTACCAAATGTCTAATTACTTTTGTTATATTCAATGACAAGAACTTTTTCTTGGTTGTACAATTACAAGAAGAGGCTAGAAAAATTGAAAAGGATATATTCAATAAAAATGTCAAAATGTAGATTACAACTACTCGTGACAAAGATTTCATTAAAACTACAATGCAAAAAATTGTTGAAAAAATCATGAACCCAATAGACATCTAACAGATACAAAATCATGGTGGATGTTTTTACATGATGTAAGTTTTCTCAAATCATTCAACATTTGATTTTTTATTTACTAGTATTATATAATTCAACTTTGTTGGTTATGTTACCATGACCTTACCTAATTCCTGTATACAAATTATTATTTTTCATTGCAAATGTCTTTTTCATATCAGGATTCATGGGAGCCCAATCCCAGTTCCCATTGAGATAAATGCATTTAATTTTGTGATTTTGTATTAGGATTTTCAATTCTTATTGTTAAATTTCTGACTTTGTTCAACAATTTTTCTTTTATCACTATGTTTTCAAAATTATCTCGTATATATATCAATTATAGTTATGGCGATTGGAATTTGAATCTGGATACAATTCTTGTTACTATAACTATATTGCTTACTCTTGAGTTCTTCTCAAACACAAAACTAAGTCTGTACCAATTTTATGATAATGTGTTTAAAAAAAAATCGAACATATGCTTTGAGCCTTTTTATTATATCTAATCTCGTGTTATTGATTGAAACGAAAATTAACATTTGACAATAGTTTTGGATCTCAAGCATACATCTCTAAATAATGCAATGCTAACACCACGTCTTTAGAATTGAATTAATTTCATTATGTGGAATACGAAAGTGTGGAGGAAGCTTTGATTATTCTTCCTCTGCACTCCCCCATTTTGCACAATCAAATCTCACTCCCATGTTCGTGATGCTAATTTGATTTATCGTAAAAAGGTAAAAAATGGAGAAAAATAATACAAGAGCTAACAAAAAGCAATAACCACAGACAATATTGATAATTATTTCTCTAATTGTGATTGTCTAAGTGAATTTCATGTTTTCAATTGTTTCAATCCAGAATTATTCAATTAAGACAATGATAACTTTGCTAAGAGGTATGTTTATGTTCTATTTATTCTCATTTGATTATTATTATAACATCGTACAAACTTGTGTTCTTTTGTTATATTTTCTATGTACTGTATGATATGTAATGTTGTATAGAGGAAAGTATACAAACCCTGCCCTACACAACCATTCTTCCACACAAAAGGGCACTTCACTTAATATTACATAAAATTTT
The DNA here is from genome assembly GCA_034641835.2 of Pinus albicaulis. NCBI lineage: Eukaryota > Viridiplantae > Streptophyta > Pinopsida > Pinales > Pinaceae > Pinus > Pinus albicaulis. The sequence goes on from CM076577.1 coordinate 743,318,982, forward strand.
GAATAAAAGAACCATCGTTTGACTACTGATAAGCAATAGAAAATATAAATTTTTTAATAACCTTGTGTCTACATTTCCTGAACAATTCTCCATGGGTACTTGCTCCTTTGAAATACTTTCCAATCCACAAATTTCCTCATATCCTTTGAATTGGCATTAGTATTAATTAATTATGCATATACATATTAATTAATTAATTTTGTTTCTAGGAAAATTAAAAAGAAAAAGAAAAAAATCTTTCCACTCCAAAACTTGACCTCTCTCCTTCGAATTTGCTAATATCCAATTGTTTTGCATATATCAAAGAAAACAAGAAATTGTATTAAGGATCCATATAATCTTTTGGCACTTTGTACAATGCATTAATGTTACTTGTTACACACCTCTGCACATTAATATAATTCATAATATGATTTAAATTAAAATGTGATATTCTCTAAGTGTTTCTTCTTGCTATGTAAATTTATCCTACAGTGTCAAATTATCCTTATGCATAATGCAAAGGAGTAATATTGATTCATTATATTCCCTATTGCCGCAGTTCCTATACACCCTTCTCCGCACAACAAAATAATAGCACTTAGACCTTACCTCTCCCCTCGCCCCTCGCTTACCTAAGGGACCTGTAACCCCGTCAATTTTGGCATCTCACTGATGAAATCAATATCAATGACTAGCTATATTTCATAACCAATACAAAACAACAAGGAAAATCAAATCAAGGAGCAACAATTAGAAACTTTTATTTGCAATGTTTCAACCCTCCCTCCGCACATATATGTCCTCTACAACAATACATATTACTAATAAATCAATAATGTTGAGAGATGTTGTAGAAGGAAATTTATTCAGTAGATATTAAATTATTTAAACTTTAAGTAGAAACATAGTATCCAATATTAAATAAAGTTTTTTTTTATTTGTATGATAAAGGAGTGTTGTGCGGGAGAATGGGTTCGCACAATAAGGAACATAAAATTTAACTCGTAATGTGATAGAATCTTTCATCCACATCGTTTTGTTCCTCCACATAAATTTCCTGTTGGAAAATTTCTTCCACACATTCATTCTTTCGGATGCTTTGAAATACTATTAATTAAATACATATTATCGAATATTCAATTAAGTTCCTTTTTAATGCGGTCTTTAAGCAAAAACTTAGTATCCAATATTAAATAAAGTGTCTTTTTTGATGTGTATAAGAAAGAAGTGATCTACGCAAGAACGAGTGTACGGTGATAAGGAAGAAGTGTTGTACGGGACAACAAGTGTTCAGAGCAAGGAACAAAAACTCCTTCCATGCAATGTTTTTTATCTTCATAGCCTTCAATGCAAGAGAGAATTTTACTATGTGGAATTCGCATCTTTTGACAAAGCTTTCGTTGCGCTAATGTAGAAAAATATGTGCAAACAAATAAATAAACCTTTAATTGTATGGAGAATAACTTCGTTGTGAGTTGATATGTAAAATTGCTTAGTATCTGCCTCATTTGAATCTTGACACTCCACATATTTTTTATTTTATTGATGCTATGAAATTTATTTGAATTAATGAGATATTTTGTTAAAGAGAATGAACTATCTCGATTTAGACTTTCTTCCTCCGCACTCTGTGTAATGCTAATTTAGTATACAAAGTCAAGGCATCAACAAAAAAATGTTAATTTTGTGACATGCAACAGAAGAATAAATAGTGTGGAGAAATTATGTGTGGCGTTTGTTAAAGAGCAAGGACAACCACGTGTTTATTTAATCACGGAATAGAGGCATGGAAAAAAAAAGGCTAATTTTTTCAATGGTCATTTCATTAGTGTCTTCTCTGACACGGATATGCCTGAGATAATGTGGATAAGCTTTCATTATGTGGAAGTAGCTCAATAAACCCTTCATTGTGTCGACAACGACTTTTATTGAAAGTACAAAACATGTCTAAGCATGAGATTTTGTTAAAGAGCAGAGATTGTATCAAGTTAAGCTTTCTTCCTCCACACTTTGCATAATGCTAATTTATTGTGGAGATTCGAGGCATCAACAAAAAATGTTAATTTTGTGATATGCGGAGGAAGGAGAAAGAATGTGCAAAGAAATTGTGTGTGGAGAATGTGTATATGTCGATGTAAGGAAATATGGAGAAGCATTGTGCACGATAAAAACTTCACATCCACCTATGCACTCTGAACTTTCCACACACTCTTTCTCCTATGCGGAGAATGGGCATATTTCGAGGTAAGGAAATACGTAGAAGCACAAAGCATAATAAAAACTTTGAGTGCACCTCCACACTCTACACTTTCTGCACACTTTTTCAACTTCCTTTGCATATTTGTTCAGCCCCCCCTTCACCTACCCCACCTTATCTATTTGACCTCCAATACCAAGGTTCACAATTATGATCCAAAGAGGCAATTTATCAGATCCAACATTTATAAACTCTAAAAACATTGTACCTTCCATAAAGGTTATTTTTGCATTTCCTAGTGCAGTTGGATAAATGGACAAAGCTATGCAAAAATAAATTGGATAACTGGGTAAGCTTTCATTGTGTAGAAATAGGTCAATAAAACTTTCATTATATGAAGAAAAAATTCATTGCAGAACTACTATGTAACATTACTCAACATTTACTTCATATGAGACTCGAGACTCCACATAGTGTATCAATCTGCACAAGAAAGATTGAAAATTTCCACGCTTTGTAGTCCTCACTATATGCTTAATATGGATTTTCAAAGTCTACACAATGGACGAACTTGCACTTCCACATACATTCCCCTCTACAAAAATAAACTCGTATATAATATTTGATATATTTGATATATAATATTGCTTAGTATTTTCTCATTATAATTTTCGTTGTACGAAATACGAAAATGAGAACATGTACATGAGAAAATCCAGACTTTGCAAAAAGAAGCATGGCCTTAATATGAAGCTATACACTTCAAACAATGTATCAAAAATTCTAAGACATTTTGTTGATCGTTCACATGTGTGGAATACAAAAATGTGGAGAAAACTACACAAAGTCGTCTTCCATTGCACGCAATGCAGAATGCAAAATGTGGACACGAAAATAACAATAGATAACCACACATGTTACATTTTGTGTGCGTTGCATAAGTGTAAATAACAACAAAATGTATACCCTGCATTGCGGACGTGTAAATAACAACAAAATACATACCCCACATTCCCTTATTTAAATAAAAAATAACATTAAACATATTCAATAATAAACACAACACATCACATCACCAATAATACACATTTGAAAATTAAAACAAATTGTAAATTAAAAGATTTGAAGCATCATCATTTGAAACGATATACCCCATACATTAGAAAACGTAAAATTATTCCCAAAAAAACATTCCTCAATAATACATCCTCCTATAAATTTCTAGCAATTTCAGTGCTCTTATAATGTATACATATACATTACCGGAAATAACACCTTTATGAATTGCATTGTACAATGTAGAAAAAGTGTGTGATATTTTAATTTATATTCCGTATTGAAAAATATGCTCATTTTAGAAATGTGAAGACACATATGTGAAGTATCATTTATAATGCTGCATGGAAAACTCCGTGAAATAATTAATCTATTTTTAAAGAAAACATTCGGAACATCACAATATATATTTTAATTAGTAAATGTTAAAATTCATTTTTTATAAAACCTTTGGGATTGCCATTTTTTTCCTTTGCAAAAATTTAATCCTTCGAATTATAATATTACTTTTGTAATTTATAATATCATTTTTATAATGTTTATTGTACATAGATCGAGATGACCGTTTTTTTTAATTATCCAATAATATGAATTGTGATAATGTGTCAATAATTTATAATTTAAATTATAATTTTCAAATAAAATAAAATTTAATACCATAAAAATATTTAAAACAATTAAATTAAAATTATTTAAAATAATCATTTCAGCAATTTAAAATTACAAGTTTTTTTTATCAAATTTCAAAGAAAATAAATTTAAAAATACCAAAATAATAATAATAATAATAAATTATTTATTAATATTATTCCGACATTCAATAAAATAAAAATATATTAAGAAGAAATCTTTCGGTAATAATCACATTATCATGAATAAAGTCGACGGGTTTCGAACCAACCAGTGTGGTTCATTGTGTAAATATATTAAATTAAATAACTAGTAAATATTATCAACATTAAAACAGTTATTTCATAATACATTTTAAATTATCAAAATTAGAAAAAAAATGTCTAAATTATAACTTTATTTTTAAATTACCAAAATTTTAAAAAAAATCACTAAATTATAATTTTATTTTAAATTATTATTATTAATTATAAAAAAATTAATACATGAGTTTAATATATATACATTTAAAACACATGTAATGAGATGTTTAATTAATAAGATTTACTAGCACTTTACCATGAAGATTCCTAACTTATAAATAGGCTTTATTACAATATTATGGCTCGAGGATACCTCATAACCAAAAAACCATAAATTATGTTCATATGACACATTTTCATATAACATTTTTCATTTTATAATTAATCAAGTTAATTAAAAGAAGAAGAAAAACATGACTATTTTTAAAATAAATATTAATCTTTAATTTGACTACTTTTAAAAAATATTTTGAAATATTTAACAGAAAATAAATCCCCTGCCATCCATCAAATAATTATTAATAATTAAATTAAAATTTTAAATACAAATCACTAATTTCAATGTAAAGTTGTAAATCATATACCATGAATGCTTTCAATTAACAAAAACAAATATTTTGGAAACCATTTTGTATGTATTCTTATCAGATTCATTAAATTGAAATTCCTTACAAAGCATAGATCAATGTGCAGATTAGATAACGGAGAAAATGGGGACCAGACAGCTTTTGAATGAAGTTAATTGCAGAGTAAATACAGTGATTAATTATCCCTTTTAATGGCCATGAAAATAGGACCATGTGCTTTTCTGGACTCGGTGATTACTCCACGCGTCCTTTCTCTTTACATGATAATATCTCTCAACATTGAAATTGAGAATTACATCCTGGTACAACAAGAAGTGACAGAGCAACAAATTAGTGACAAAGCAACAACTTCCCTGTAGAAAAACTAGTAGGCTGTGCTAAGATTTTTTTTAAGGTTTTTATTGTAATTTTTTCTGGTTTAATTTCTTTAAATTTAGGTAGAAATTTATTGAAAATAAAAGTTTGATGGATAATTTTGCACAATCAAAATGCTCTTAAAATTTTTTTAGGATATTGAATCTATATATAGTCAAAAAAACTAGTTTAAATAACAAAAATCAAAATTTTACCTCAATTTTTTTTACTGACACTTGAAATTCTAAAAAATCACACTAAAAATAACTCCTGCAGAAAATGACCAAAGCACAAAACAATGACACAACACCGGCCATTCCCAGCAATTAGTGACACCAAATTGCACAATTTGTCTCTAGTTAAGGTTTCTGACTGTTTTTAAAGCTTACGAATAACCTGACATGAAAGCCACAAGACGTTTGGTAGAAGGCTAGAGGAGTAAAGGAAATTCCTAACAATGGACTCCGATACGAGACAAGTATGTACTTTGCATGAGATCTGTGAACGATTAATCGATTCAGCTAAAAGTGCATTGTACAACTTTGATGTGTATGATGAAAATTTAAGGGGCTATCTGATTAGCTAGGCCGTAGTGTTGCTAGGCAACGTTTTGGTCTGGAATCTGGCAAACATTTTATCAGAATCATGTTTACAGTTGTTAAACTTTAATATTTTGAGTGCCCCAAGAGTTTTTGGTAGTGCTGAATCCATTTCCATTATCAAAAATGGATTCCAAACACTCCAACTACCTGATTTCTTGAATTTTAGTTGCCCGGATTCTAGCAAAAAAACTGCCGTCCAGGCTATTTCGTTGCCTGGGTAGACAACTCTCTGCATTTTGATTTATTTAAAGATAAGAATGGAGCATCCAATATTTTACTATTTTGGGAAATTGTAATTTTGGGTTGTTTTGTATTCTAGAACCATGTACATTGTACCAATCAAATTTGCAATTCTTGCAATTTTTTATTAAATTTTATTTAAAATTAATTTAAGAAAATAATAATAAAATTAAAATTTAATAATAAATAAATAATATTTTTTAATAATAATTAAATTAATAATAAATTTTCATATATTCTTAATAGTACTATAAAAAATTCAATAGTACTTAATTAAAAACTTGATAATTAATTTTTCAAAAAACCTTTAAATGCGGTTTCAAACATGAATTCACTTGCCAATTATTAATGCTCCTGCAAACATTAAAATATGTTATACTTAGAAAAACATATTTTAAATGTAAATAATTATCAATGTACTTGTTAATTATTAATGAAATATAAGCATTGATATATGCGATAAGTAATACCATGTATAAATAATAATAAAAAAGCGAGATGAAGTTTTAGGTTGAGGATTTTATAATTTAGTTAATTGTTAAATATTAATTTTAATTATGAATTTATTATAAATTGAGATAAATGAAATGTGAAGCTGTATATATTTATTTTTATTATTTTTCATTATTATTGAAATATTTTTTGTGGTTAGTATTGAAATATTTTTATTAATAATTTTTTAAAAATTTTAAATATCAAATTCATATTAAATATAAAAGGAATTATAGAAAAATAAAAGCATCTTTTTTGGACTGTTTAGTTCTTACTCACACATGTTTTCTTTTAATATAACAATTTTTACAGATATTAAAATATTTTTTATATTCATAGACAACTACATCTTATAACATTAACAAACAAGATTATAATTTTGTTTTCTATATGGTTCATAGACTCCTTAAATTGATGATGACCAGAACCCACCTAAAGGGAACAATTCATGTCAATTTTACCACAGAGTCTGACCTCGAGAGTGTCAAGAGAATTGAACCCTTGACTTATCAATAGAAAAAGTACTTCAACGACGAGAACTTGAGGAATATAACTAACCGTCAAGACTTGAACAAGATTGTAACTAATACATGACCCTTTGAAATTTGAGTTATTTTTCATTTAACAAAAAATAAACTAGCATGTTTTTTCTAACATTGTGAGTAAAGATTGTAACTAATACATAACCCTTTGAAATTTGAGTTTTTTTTTTCGTTTAACACAAAATAAACTAGCATGTTTTCTCTAACATTGTGAGTTACAAAATTCTTTGATTCCAAGGTTTTGTAAATGTTATCACTAAACTAATATTTCAATTGAAATGTAGAAACATTGTAAAAACAAATGTTGAGGGGAATAGGAGTTTATCCAAAATAAAATTTAAAGAGGGATGTTGGTTTAATAGTGAGTTGTTGATAGAGTAATTATGATTTTGTCATTAAGGGATTTAAGGTTTCCAAGCTCATGGTATTTGGTAACCCATGATATTTTGCAATAAGACTTCAAACTTAGGTTATTTACTAGTATAAAATTGTACATTATTTGAAATATTTAAATCAAAGACTAATTGATGGTTAATGTCCAAAGAGATTAGATCCAATGGTGAAAGATTGAGAAATTTTAACCATTGGAAAAGAGTTAAATTCCATGGGGAATTTTTTTTCGTATCGAAAAAAAAACAATCTTTTATTGAAAACAAAAGAGTGTTGCATCTACAACATGACCTGCAAAATCATTTCAGCAAAAAAAGAAGCACCACATGTAACCAGTTCGCTCCCTATGTACCATCAGGAAGAGTAATCATTAAAATTCTAGCAATTACAAATAAGAAGGTTGTGTCATAGACAAACGCCTTACTGTGTAATGAAAAATTCAGACTACCACCATAAATAACTTGAAGGATAAAATCATGCAAAATTCTAAGTTGTTATTAAGGGAATGATCCACCAACGAGAATGGTGCAATTGATATGAAGCTCATAGAATATCCTCATGTAGGTGTATAGGATCCTCTTTTATATAGTCTATCCGCAGGGGCGTTTTTCTCCCACTAGATATGGAAAAAGTGGATGGATGCAAAGGAGGCCTTGAACACATTGACTTGTTCCATCCAATGGAGGGGAGTAGGCACGTGGAGATATTCCCTATCAGCAACCCATTTAATCAATATATTTGAGTCCCCTTCCATTTTGATATCCTCAAGTGCAAGCCAGTTAGCACAATAGAGTACCCCGTAGCGCCAACACTCCAACTCTTATGTTGGTACCTACACCCCTAGGCCATTAAAAATGATAGGCCATGGAGGGATTATTGGAGATGATGGCTCCACAACCACATAATCCATTTGCAGCAACTCTGTTGAAATATCCCACTGGTTGGGTATTATCAAACTCTTTAAAAGTCACTATGTGTCGGGAAAGAGCATGTTTAAAAGGGCCCAATTCTAGGCCACAATTTTCATGGAAATATATTAGTAATTAAGGAATTTGTTTTTGAAAGTTACACTATTCCAGAATTTTCAATTACCCCTTAAAAATTTGTCCTAAAACCACAAAAACATTTTAAAATAGTGATAAATTATTACATATAAATTTCTTGAAACACTTGCCCACTAACCTCTTCTCACACAATTACTAGTCCCAACCCCTCTCTTACCAGCCCCCCAAACTCTCCCTTAGTTTACATATATATATATATATATATATATATATTACCAATAAATATCTATATATATATATATGTATATATATACACAAATATATATATATATATATATATATATATATATATATATATATATTAATAAAATATATATATATATATATATATATATATATATATATATATATATAACAAAGAAACGAAAGCTCTTACTTTAATGTGAATTATAAGACTATAATGACAATATCTTGGACAATATTGAATTTATTTAGTCGATAAAGTAAGGGGTCGATTGGTTCATAGGTTGATATGGCATCACCTTCACCAGATCCATGCCTAGATATAACTGGAGATTTTTCATTTTTTAGCTGTATGGGGTCTTTTAAACACAATTTGGAATTAATAAAACTAAAATTCATATTTAATTTTTTAATTTAATTTTAATATTAAATTTATATTAAGTTAATTTAAATAATAAATAATATAATTTTTTTAAGGATGAAATAGAGTTTGTATTTGTTTATGAGGTAGTTAAGTAAAGTTTATTTGTTTATGAGGTAGTTAATTGATCAACTCCAAGGGTTATTTAATTGGTCAAGTTACTATCATTAAAGTACTTTTGTTATTAAGAAGTTATTGTTTATTTGTGGTTAAGCCTATAGTAAGTGGCCTCTTCAGTATAGTATTATGTGGAAGTAGCAATCACCTAGATGTGTGAACCATATAGAAAGAAAAAAAAATAGTCAATTGATTGTCAAATTACTAATTACTTTTAAAATTAATTATTAAACTAGTAAGAAAAAGAAAATTTGTATATATATAAAATATATTTCTTATAAATATAGATATATTAAATTTATTTTACATAAAATATAATAATAATTAAAGAAACCTAATAAGGAAAATCTCATATATAAAAAATATATTTCTTATGAATATATATATATATATATATTAAATTTATTTTACATAAAATATAATAATAATTAAAGAAATCTAATATGTTATAAAAGTCACTTTTTAAGGTAAGCAAGGAGCTTTAGAGGTTATCTGGTGTCCCAATGAAAAAGTAGAGATCCAAAATTCATGGGCTTGGGAAAAGCTACAAACAATCAAGTTGAATTCTTAACCTTGTAGAAAAAATTAGATTTAGCCATTTCAAAAAGAATCACATCATTATTGAAATTGTAATCTAATAGATTACAAAACTTTTGGAGAACATGAAGCAAGCTCCTTCCTTTATCCTACAAAGAATATTTATTCTAACTAACAAAAATTGAAAAGATTGAGTTCTACCATGTTAAACCACACCTCGATACACCCAAAAAAAAAAAAAAAAAAAAAAGAAGAAGATGTGATAGCTAACAAGAGAGTCACCCTAGAACAAGGGATTTTGGAACAAGACAAATATATAGCTTATATAAATCATTGCCATGAAAATTCAAAGAATATATGGGAGCAAAAGGTTTTTTTTTTTTTTTTTTTAAATAGTGATAAGGGTACCAATAAATGGTTGTCGAAACGATGGTTTACTGTCCGACATAGTCTTCATTTTCTGACTTCTTACTCCCCCCACCTCTTCAGCAGGATACGAGTCAGGGCGCCCACCTTGCTTGCCCATGTGCTTCTCTACATCCAATGAGCGCAATGAATATCTTCCAAATTCGTCATTAAATATGAAAGGATGTGAAAGGTTGTCAATTGTGGTATCGAGGAGAAGCTTATGCTTGAGCTATAGATTTGCAATGGAAAAGGTAGGAATGAGCAGGGAATTAAATTCAGTGATTGAATTTTTGGTCTTGGCCTGTACTGCACAGTAATTAATGGCATCGAAATTGGAGACCGCATTAAAGAATTGAGTAGTCTTTAGTGCGACTTTTTGAAGGTTTTTATGGTGATTTTTTAGGGTGTAATTTCTCTAAATTCCGGCAGGAATTTATTGAAAAGAGAAGTTTGATTGCTAACTTTACACAATCGAAGTGTTCTAGAGGTTTTTGAGGGTGCTGAATCCATATATAGAGTAAAAAAACCAGTTTGAATAATAAAAACCAAGATTTTACCTCAAAATTTTTCACTGAATTCCGACACCAAAAACTTCAAAAAATCACACTAAAAACAACTCCTCACAAAATTCAAAGTAGTAAATTTGGGTCATCAGAAGTGTTCACTCATCAATATGTCATTACCAATCTACGTTGGATATCAAGTTGCATGCAGGAAAATTCTATGGTGGAATTTGTCTAATCATGACTCAATCGCCCATCTATGAGAAGGCTCACTTTGGACTTAAGAACAAGAAAATTGGTCTTCTGCAGACCGATGTAGAGAGGTAGCATATCGATGTCGAATATATTGAGCAACCTCTGTCAATTTTGGAAGCTTTGAGAGGGACTGAGTTGGTGGAATTTGGGTTGACTTTAATTGAGGATGTCAAGTTGATGGAGAGCAACAGCATAAGGAACCAGAGGTAGTGGAAGAAGTTCGGGAAGATGTTTCCCTATAGCTAAAGCAACCAGAAGAGAAACAAGAAGAATCCAACCCTAAATTTGGAGCAAAATTTTTCCGTCAAATCATGTATTGCAAATATGTAGTTATATTAGGAATATTTTGGAGGATAAATAAGCTAGGTCAGATTAATAATGTAATATGGAGAGAGGCCAAGAATAAAACATTTTTTTTTTTATAATTGATTTTAGTAAATAAGCTCATACTAAATATGTAAAAAGCTCTGGTATTAAAACCATAATGTTATTAATAGAAAAAATCATAAACGTTCTTTAAAAAAATTACTCTTTTACTGTTATAAATAAAATAAATTTAAAAATATATATATTTTACTAACATTTTCCAAATTCACATATTATCTCGATTATAATATCAAATTCAAATACAAGACTTTCGTTAAAAGATCATATCATTGAAATGTAGGATTAACATATTAACTATAAAAATTAACATTTGACAATTTCTAAAAATAGATAGATGTTATAAAAATATCTATTTTACAAGATAAATTATTATTTCGATTATAGTACCAAATTCAAATACAAGACTTTCAAAAAGATCATATTATTGAAATGTAGGATTAACATATTGACTATAAAAATTAACATTTGACAATTTCTAAAAATATATAGATGTTATAAAAATATCTATTTTACAAAATAAAATAATTTAAATTTAAATTTATTTTTTAAAATTGTGAAAAAAAATATAATATGAAATTAATAATATAAATTTAATATTATTCAAAACAATTTTTTTAATAAATAAATATAATTATAAAACAATAACATATTTATAAGAGATAATAATTTGAATATTATTTTTTAATGGTTGATGTGTGTATTTGTTAAATACTTTAATAATGGGTGGAGTGTTTTGAAATATTGGACGAAAAACATCTTTATGTGAATTTTTTTTTTTTAATATGAATAATTGTGGAAATATATATTTATTAATAAAATTTCTTTTTTTTGTCTTCTAGATAGGTTTTAAAATTTATTTAATCTATTAAGATAAATTTTAAATTTTACAAGATATCGTTTAATAATAAACACACAATATAATATATAAATATATTCAAATTAAATATTGAAAAAATATTATTATATGGGGAGTAGTATAGAAGAGATTTTGACTTAGTGAAATTATATAAAATAAAAAACTAAATTAAATTAAATTGAAAATAAAATTAATATTTAAAACAATTTTGAGGTAAAATAGTCAATTTATTGTTGGCGATTTTTGCTCTCCAAGTTTTTACAACCCATGATTTTGACAATGGTATTCTTATCTAAGAAGAAAGTGTGGTCTATGGAACCCTTCAAAATTATTTTTAACCACTAATCTACCAAGCATCCAAAAATATCAAATATTTTGAGTTGCAAACATTTTCTACATTTAAAAGAGATTTAATCCCTCTAGACACTAGGTATATTTAAAATAAAGTGAATCTTAAATTATTATTAATACTAATTACATAATTAAAACTTAAAATACTAAATATCATAGATAGTTGAGACATGGAGTATACATGACAAGGGTGGATGTTTTTTGTTTAACGAGCATCCTTTCATAATACATGAATCCCCATTACTCATTTTTTATTTGGGTGAGAGGTGCTCTACAGCCCAGGACCCTGGAGATATGGATATGTTCGCACTTTTGTATGGATTTGTGGTCCAATATGGAAGATATGTTGTAAGGTTATGTTATGTTTAATGTTTTTATGTTATGTTATGGAAACATTTTGAGTCACTCAAATTAGATAACAATTAAAATAAAAATAAACTAGCAATCGCACCATTACCAGATGTTGCAAAGGAAATGTCGTAAGATTCATAAAGAGATCCAATAGTTGTTAAGCAAGATATATGTAGTGATTTTGCTCAATTTTAGTAAAGATAGGAAAAAATATTGTGCCATGTCCCAATTTCTATTTGTAATTAAAAGCAAAGTTATAGAAAAAAACATGTTCTGCAATAATTTACTCTCCAAATGAAAGATACATAAAACAATACTTTGAAACAACTATTGACAACTGAATCACTCAGTAAACTAGGATTTAGAACCACTATAACCATGCTGACGACACCAAACAATAATATGTAGAATTAATAGAAATGTGATGCTAAGTATAGAACTATGTGTCAAATAACTGATCTATGAATATTGTGATAACCAGAAAAGTGACGCAACTATGTCGAATGGACTAAGTGTCCAATCTGAATCATGATTGAGAAATAAACATTGCAAAAATGAGCATAGTCGAAAAATAGCATAAACAACTATCGAATCTGATCATATAGAGAACACCACAGAATTCTGGACACGTGATGTTATTAACAGTTGGAAATCCAAATTTCATTTTAGTCTAAAATATATATTGTTAGCTCTAACCATATTTAACAACAGAAGAAAATTGCATCATCTAATACATGTGAAGGAAATGCCTAAAGCACAAATAAAATACAACTTAAAATCTCATAAACTCCGCAAGAAAGAGAATAGCGGTTACTTCCCCTTAATCCCCCTCCTCTTTCCTAGCTTCTTGAGATGAGGCTCCCATGAGGCCACCATTAGACAACGGCTACTAGATGTAGCATCTTAGAGAGCCCAAAAGATAAATTTAAATAAATAGCAACCTACTTCAAAATTTCTCAATGTTGAATAACCTGAGATGAAGTTGCTATCAAAATGAAAAATTCCCCAAAATTAATATTTTATTACCATTCATTAATGTTCAACATTATAATAGTTACACACTTATTTACAGTACTTCAACATTATAATAGCTACCCACTTATTGATATTTACTTTGTTTGGCCTCTAAATAGTGTTATACACCTGAGTTTGTACAACTTGTTCTTACAATTTCATTGGAATTATGGGTTAAGTGTATAGTAATTTAATGTGACATATAAATCTACAAAGGCACGAACCTTATCTAGACCATTGTTTAAATTTATAATGAAAATGGCACTTGCAATTCATTCCAAAAATACTAAGAAATATGTATTATATTGATCTTGGAATATCTATTCAAAATGAAGGTGTCACGGCCACAGAGGAAGGTCGTATGTAGCTATGATTCATGTATAGTTACATTTGATTTTCTAGTGACCAGAAGTTTGAATCTTGGCAGGTTGTTGCTGACTTTTCTTATTAATAAATGAAAATGAGGGAAACTTGGCAGGTTGTTACAGACTCTTCTAGTTTATAAATGAAATTTATGGTTTAGAAACCAAGGTGGAGATTACATCTAACCATTCCATTAATTAAATAACACCATGCAACCTGGCACTATGCATCTTATCTACTTAACTGTAAGTAAAATAATAATCCCCAGAATAAACTAAACATTGTACTTGGGCAAAGCAGGTTGCCAACAACCCAGAGAGAGTGGTAATACCTAACATTTATCAAACAACTAAACTGAGTAAATCATAAACTCAAGACTCGAAAGTTGAGATGTCAATTACACCTAAAATAAGTAGCAGCCAATATTTTCAAAGTAAATTTCACAATATATGTAGTACCCAATGAAGAAAATGCCATGTCTCAATATATGTAGAACCAAAGGGAATTAATTAACTCGCATTAATATTCCAACCATATAAATAAGCAAACAAATTACAGTTGTGTAGATCAAAGAATTGAGAAATGGGAGAAAGAATAATTAATACCCATGACCTCACAACAGATGATGGTGAAGAGATGAATATGCACAACAAAGAAGAGTCTCAATAAATGAGAAGAAATAAAATTTTATTGAATATCATCTCGTATTTGTGCCAATGCATATTCAACAATTGTTTCATGATAATCTTCTTCGGATATGCATATCAGGGACTTATAACTTTTCCTCCCTTGGAAGTCTTCTTCTCCTATACTTGGCAATGGCCATTTATCTCTTTGACCCCAACCATCTGACCCTAACGTGCCCTGGCATAAACTGTTTCCCCATTCCTGCAGCTCCACAAAATTCATGCTTCTATCTCTACACACCTAATTCATGTCAATTACTGAAAATGAATGAATAAATAAATGACTTATGGTCCAACTCATAAGTCTGCCTACATAAAATGGAGAAGGAAAGTGACCAACAATGTAGATAAATTGTCACAACAATATGAGTTTCATCTTCAAACCCTCTAGAAGTAAATATGCAAGACATTCAATAGAAAAACATGAGTTTCATTTTTAAGAATCTCCCCTACCTAATAAATTTAAATGCGGGGTTTTTTACAACTTTCAAGAAATGATTTTTTACATTCGTTTTCCATTTAAAATTTTGGAAAAGGAATATCAGCTTCAATTTTTGTATTTTGTAGTGGTTTTAATGATCCACCTTACCAGAGAAGCCTGAAAGCAGGATCTGCAATGGTTTCAAGGGATCTACCTTGTCTAAATTTCTGGAAGTAAACTATTATCCAAGAAAATAAGTAGCAACCAGTATTTTCAATGAAAATTTCACAATATATGTAGTACCCAATGAAGAAAATTCCATTTCTCAATATATGTAGAACCAAAGGGAAAAAATTAACTCGCATTCATATTCTAACCATATAAATGAGCAAAAAAATTACAGTTGTGTAAATCAAAGAACTGAGAAGTGGGAAAAAGAATAATTATTACCCATGACCTCACAATAGATGATCGTGAATAGATGAATACACACAACAAAGAAGAGTCTCAATAAATGAGAGAAGAAACAAAATTTTATTGAATGTCATCGAGTATTTGTGCCAATGCATATTCAACAATTGTTTCATGATAATCTTCTTCGGATATGCATATCAGGGACTTATAAATTTTCCTCCCTTGGAAGTATTCTTCTCCTAGACTTGGCAATGGCCATTTATCTCTTTGACCCCAACCATTTGATCCTCACATGCCCTGAGAGAAAAAATTAAAATTATATAAAAATATATCATGCAGAAAAATAAGACAAAGTTATCTATTTGGAAAGAAGTAAACAAAGACTAAATCAAAAGAAAATTTCCTAATAAAGACTAAATCATTGATAAATTAGTAATATTTTCCATCCTTGTTTTCAACATCAAATCCTTTCTTGAGTCGTAGTTGCAACTACTTCAAAATAAAACAAGTAATAAAATCCAAGACATCAGGCACTCAGAAGCAGAAGACAAAAAATAAAAGGGCATCTGTAAGTAAAGGATCCGTCCGAAAGAAGAAGAAAAGAAACACTGCATCACAAAAAGTTTCCATAAAATGAAGGAAAACAACAGTAGCGTCACATAAATTTATCATAAATGTCGACTGTTTTGACTCTGTTTCAGAAGCATATTTTGTAAAACCACCAAAACGTGCTAGATATCAAAGAAAAACCTCCAGAAAGGAAGAGTCAAAGTGGAGTGCTGACTCTCTTTCAGAGGAACATTTTGTAATGCCACCAAAGCGTGCCAAGTATCAAAGAAAATCCACTAGAAATGAAGAGATAGGGTGGAGATCTACGCGTAGGAGAAAGAGAATTCTAGAGCGAGATTTTAGTTGCTCCAAATCAAATACTGATTATGAAATCTCAGAAAATGGTAGTGAACCCTCATATCGGTCTCATGGATGTACAAAAACTGCAAGTCTTTTAATGAGATCATTATCAATTGAAAAAGAAGAAATTGTTTCATACGGCAAAGACCAGCAGAAGAAGATGTGCGGCGAATGGTGAATTCGAGTGGGGAGGGTGAGGAAGGATTGATTAAGCTCATAATGAAATTTAATAACCAACTTTAGTTGATGAGGGAAGTTGGATCCATGCCTCAGAACCAATGCCAAATCTGTTGCCACCTAGCGAATAAGTAACAAATCAACAAACAAGGAGAATTTAATCGTCTAACAAAAGATAGAAAGATGCACACGAAGGACAGCAAGGAAATAGGGGTTTTGTTTTCAAATAGTCACGAATTACGACGTAAATATAATTAAAAAAATAGATAAAATGTTGTAATGTTTTGTGCTGTCATATTTGACATTTTTACATGGTCAAGTTAAGTAATAATAATATTTATTATTATTATGACAATCAATGGCTTTCCGACACTATTCTTAACCCATGGTTTTCCCCATGGTATTATTCTCTAATGCAGCCTATTTAAATGGGTGCATAATGTTTTTAAAAAATTAAAATTCTCCAATTTTACTCGTCTCTGATTAATATTAGTTTCTTTAATTTTACTCTGTCTATTTTCCCAACCAGTGGTTGGTTGCAAAGCAGAAGAGAGATGGTTAATGTAACATGCACTAAAAAATACCCACACATATCTCATAGAAGTACATCCGCAACATAACAAAAATTTTATAAGTAAGAATATGTAACCAACCTTAAGTTAGACAAACTATAATGTAATTCATGGCTTTGATCTTAAACCAAAATTATACTGATGACCTTACAAATAATTCTTCATATAATGATCTTAATCAAAATTTCACACTACAAATACAAATTATTCGTATTGAATTTTAATCCATAGATCTGTAAGGTGTTGGTACAATATTCTATGTCATGTTGATCTCGTTTGTACTTACATATAGTAAAATGCATTGTTGTAATGGTCTCGGGCTATGAGGTTATCACCTTTACTACTAGGATGAACCCATTCTTAACATCGACCCTTAGGTTTAAGCTAACCCGAGAATAAGTCTCTCGAACTCGGTCATCCCACAATTTTCAATTCCTCTGTTGATACGTGGGTGAGCCTTGTTGTTTTGAAACCAGCTCCAAAAATAGAAGAAAAGAGATATCAACGCCTTATAAATAAGCCACTTCGAGGGGGCAACCTCCAATACATTACATGAATAAACAATTCTTGGATGATACAAATTACAAAACCTCCTTTCTATATATAGGAGTCCATGGGGCCACAATGTAATCCTAGTGAGGCCACAATGTAATCCTAGCCGACCTAACAATAATAATTTAAGGGCACAATAATAACAATATGGGGGTTACAGGGGTACAATAATAACAATAAGGGGGTTACACTAATAACAATAAGGGACTATACTAGTAATATAGGGACCTAACATGCCCCTCTCCTTCAAAAAAGTGTTGTCCTCAACGCTTGAGTAGCTCTGGGTGCTTCTGTATAAACTTCTCATCCTCCCATGTAGAATCTTCGGTGGGTAAGTTCTTCCACTTGATGAGATACTCTGAAATTGATCGATTACGTAGCTGTCGAGTTCTTGTTTCCGTGACTGCTTCAGGTTCCAATATGATTTTTCCTTCCTCATCAAGTTCTGGAAATATTGTTTGAACTGGAATATTTTCACCTATAACCTTCTTTAAGCATGAAACATGGAAAGCTGAATGCACTGGTAAAACATAAGAAGCTCAATTTGTACCGTGCAATCTTTTGCAACACCTTGTAAGGACCATAGTACTTTAGTGATAATTTATTATCCTTCTGTAACACTTGAGGACATTTTTGTATGTGTTGTAGTTGTAAATACCCGGTCTCCTACATCAAGAAATTCTCTCTCGCTGGGATGTTAAATCACTCGATTGGAAGGTATTTTTTTATTATAGCAAGTCGAGAGTTTATCCTTTAAGAGTTGGAGAACTTCTTGTTAATGCTCGATGCGATCTTCCACTTCTTGAACCTTTGAATTTTCTCTTAAATTTGATGTGATGGATGGTGGATGATATCCATAAAGTTCCATAAATGGGGTCATTTTTACTACAGTATGGAAGGAAGTGTTATACCACCATTCTGTGAGAGGTAATCACTTGACCCATTGTGTTTGTTTATCATACTTCGAAACAGCAAAGTATCTTAAACATTTATTTATTATCTCGGCTTGACCATTGGATTGAATACGGATGATACAGATGTTAAGTTAATTAGGTACCCAAACAAGAAAATAACTCCGTCCAAAAATTTCCGTTAAAATGTTATCTTTGTCATAACCCTTAGGGACGGTTTCATATAACTTTAAGGTGTATCATAATGTATTAGGAAGCTGTACTTTCTTTAAATGGATGAATAATGCACAAAAGTGTGTATACTTGGTAAGTCTATCAACTACCACCATGATGAGACTCTTTCATGGACCGTGGTAACTGTTGATAAAATCCATTGAAATCTCCTCCAGCGCATTGGCTAGAATGGATAAAGATTTGTGAAAGATAGGGTCTTAATTATCTAACTTTATTACTTTGGAAAACCAAATTGCTTCAACACCAGATATCATATTTAAGGCCATCAAAAAATTATTTCTTCACCCTGTGGTAAGTTTTTAAAAATCCTGAGTGTCCTCCTAAAGGAAAAGTGTGCAATTCCAAAAGAATATTTTGTTTTAGTTAGGAATTATTACAAAGATATAAGCGATATTTGTACCATAAGGAATCATTTTTCCAACTAAATGTATCAGATGTACTAGGATCTTGCTGCAACTTTTGAATGAGTGTCCACACTTCTTCGTCCTTCTTCCATTCATCCATTGCTTCGGTTATCCAATCTGGTTGGATAATAGAAATGGCACAAAGCAATGCTTCCACCTCTTCATTCTTTCTTGAGAGTGCATCTGCAACAACATTAAGTTTTCCTTTTTTGTAGATTATTTCAAAGTCATAACCCAACATCTTTGTGACCCATTTTTGCTGCTCTTCTGAAGATAGTCTTTGTTCCAAAAAAGTGTTTAAGACTATCATGATCAGTTTTTACCTTGAAGTGTCTTCCCATTAGGTAAGTTCGCCATTTCTTTAGTGCATGCAGTATTGCTAACATTTCCTTCTCATAAATAGGTTTCCGTAAATACTTTCCTTTGATTGGACGACTTTCAAAAGCAATGGGTCTTCCTTCCTGCATTAAAACAGCACCAATTCCATTTCCTGAGGCATCACATTCCACAATAAAGGTTTTTGTGAAATCTAGCGTAGCTAAGACCGGTGCTAGGCACATTGCCTCTTTAAGATGTTCAAAGGCCTTAGTTGCTTCAGGAGTCCATGAAAATGCATCTTTCTTCAATAATGTTGTTAGAGGTCTGCTATTCTCCCATAATTCTTAACAAACTTGCGATAATACCCTGTTAACCCGAGAAATGCTCGCAACTGCTTTATGGTTGTGGGGACTTTCCATTCCTTAATGGCTTTAATTTTGTTAGGGTCTATCTGCTATAAATGAGATACAATATGACAGTTATTCCTCTTGCACTCCCAAAGAAATATTTGGATGTACTTGCATATAATTGTTTATCCTGCAATAGTTTGAGCACCCTGTCAACATGTTCAACATGATCCTTCCAAGACCTGCTGTAGATTAGTATATCATCAAAAAATACTAGCACAAATTTTCTAAGGAAGGGTTTGAAAATGAAATTCATCGACCCTTGAAATGTAGAAGGTGCATTGGTAAGGCCAAAAGGCATGACCAAAAATTCATAATGACCCTCATGAGTTCGAAATGCTATTTTTGGAATATCTTCAGTCTTCATTCTAATTTGATGATATCCTGAACGAAGATCCAACTTGGTAAAATAAATTTCTCCATTTAATTCATCCAATAATTCATCAATCACAGGAATGGGAAATTTATCTTTAATGGTGAGCTTATTGAGCTCCCTATAATCCGGACACATTCGCCATGATCCATCCTTCTTGTGTACCAATACTACAGGAGGAGAGAAAGAACTTTGACTAGGTTGAATTATACCCGCCTCTAACATTTCTGCAATCATACGTTCAATTTCGCTCTTTTGGACATAAGGATATCTATAAGGCCTGATGTTTGGAGGAACACTTCCTGGAATCAAATGAATAACATGATCATGATCACGAATAGGTGGAAGTCCTTTGGGAGTTTCAAACACCTTGGAATGATTGTCCAAGACTTGTTGGAGATCTGCAGAAATAGATGATTTTGATGTTGGAACTTCTAGTGAGCATAATTGTGCAATTACACCTCGTTGTTCTTTATTTATAAGCTTTTTCATGACATTAGAGCTTATTATCTTTCTCGGCTTCCCTGCAATACCCCGTAATTCAACTTCCTTTCCTTCTGAAAAAAAAATTCAAGAAAAGTTCTTGAAAATTAAAAGCTACCATTCCCAAATATTGTAACCATTGTACTCCTAGTACAACATCAGCACCTCCCATAGGAATGGAAAGAATTGGACTATTCAATACATATTCCCTTATGGTTAGCTTGATATTATGGCATTTTCCAGAGAAATTTATAGTTCCTCCATTTGCAATAATCACTTCACATTCTGGTGCTGGGTATAGGAAGAAATTTAATTCCTTGGCTACCTTACAAGGAATAAAATTATGGGTACTACCTGAATCAATCAACACTATTACCTTTTTCTTCTTAATATGTCCTTCTATCTTGAGAGATTGAGGAGTGGTAATTCCTGCCAATGCATTACATGATATGTTCGAACTCATTTCTTCCTCTTATAAGGTTGGTTCGTGGTGTATACCCTCCTCTTTTGAAGATTCTTGTTCATTTTCTTCTTCCTCTTCACAATCTATGTAAAATAGTTTTTTCTCAGCACACTTATGACCTTTAGTGTATTTTCTATCACAACTATAACAAAGCCCTTTTGCTCTTTTTTATTCCAATTTTTGTGGTGTCAACCTTGTAAGTTGTGCAAATCTAGGAGTAGCAACACTTCCCTCTTTATAGAAGTGACTGGAAGGCTTCCTTGTCGTCATAATTTTACATTCAATTTTTCTGGCCAACCTGAATGCCTTCTCGAATGAATCAGGTTCCAAAAAATGAACTTCATGTTGGATGTTATCCTTTAAAGTACCTATGAAGAGATCAATCATGTGTTCCTCTGAAATACCAGTTACCCTTATATTCAACTTTCGGAAGTCCTCAATGTGCTCCCCGATTGAACCCTTTTGTTTGAGATTTATCAATTGGCTAAAGAAGGTGTTGCTCTTTGTATCCTCATAATGTGCTATCATTTCCTCCGTAAAAATTGACCGAGTGACAATTTTTTTACAGGAGCAAAGCCATCGATACAATACAAATGTATTTTGTTCTAAATGTAAAGAGGAAATACCTACCTTTGGTGTTTTTTCAACATTATTGAGATCAAAATATTGCTCCATCTGTAGTATCCATGTTACAAGATCCTTTCCATCAAAATTCCTCATATCCATTTTCGGAATATGGTGGTTCTTCCCTCCAACATTAGATTTTATGAAATCACAATTAACATTTATTTTGTTCGCATCATGAGTTTCCTCTACTATCTTTTCACCATTAATAAAAATTTCTTGTATCAACTTTGCCAAACCTTCTATGTCTACTTTTAGATCATTCTTCATGTTTTCCATGTTGTCTTTCTTTTTTCATCGATCTTAGCTTCCATGTCATCCATCTTAGCTTCCATGCCCACCTCTATGCCATCCATCTTAGCTTCCAAACCATTCATCTTAGCTTGCATGCCTTTCTTCAAACCGTCCATCTTAGTTTCCACGCCTTTATTCAAAACTTCCATTTCATTTTTTGTTGCTCTTTGCGAGAGTGAAATTTGTTGCATTTTCTCTTGTAATTTTGATATGTCATGTTGTCATTCTTCGTCTTTATGAGTCATAGTAGAGCCTTCTAAAGGCTTAATGGGTGTTGAATTATTTTTAGGTGCCATTTTATAATCAAATACTGATATCTGTTCTACAATATGCCCTTGGAATCAACTCAACTTGATTCTTCAAACAAGACTTATGCAATTCAGAAAAAAAACTACACACCTTTTACTTTCTTTTGAGGAACTCGATATTAAAATTGAATTATCTCTATAATTGAGGATCCTCAATATCTGAAATTTGGCCCTGTAGTAGCCCTCTGAAGTTTCTTTCAAATGCCACAGGCCTGATCTGATTTAGAGTCTTCAAGACAAAGTTATGTCTAATCTCCAACAATGACCCAATTATGTACTGGTTCAATACAGCGAACTTGTATGACTTGCCACGTGTCACTGTTTGCTCCTTTGGCTCTGAAATTGATAGATAGCAAGCTACAGTCTGTGTACTTGCAGCTACTTTTTGCAGCATTCCAATCCGATGCTCAGAGAGAGAGCTATGAATTTTTTTCCACAGTCACCTCTTTGAGATGAAATTCAGAAGCCTGAAACATCCCTAAGTTCCACAGATCATATCTCTGAAAATATTGCGAACCAAGATCTGAAATTTTGCGATGATTTTCCTCAGGATTTTGGCTTCGTACTTTAAAACTTTTAGCTTCTGAACCATCGTAGAAAAAAATTTATAGTGAAAATTCCACGATGACCTATTTAGGTTAAATTCATGAGCCTGCAAAATGACCTAAATTCCACAGATTATATCTCCAAAAATATTGTGAACCAAGCTCTGAAATTTTGCGACGATCTTCCTCCGGATTTTGTCTTCGCACACTAAAAATTTCAGCTTCTGAACCTTCGTAGAAAAAATGTTGTAACGAAAATTCCACGATGACCTATTTGTAGAAAAAAAACCCTAGAATCCAAAGCTCTGATACCAAATGTTGTGAAACAAGCTCCAAAAATAGAAGAAAAGAGATATCAACGCCTTAGAAATAAGCCACTTCGAGGGGGCAACCTCCAATGCATTACATGAATGAACAATTTTGGATGATACAAATTACAAAACCTCCTTTCTATATATAAGAGTCCATGGGACCACAATGTAATCCTAGCTGACCTAACAATAATAATTTAAGGGCACAATAATAACAATATGTGGGTTACATGGGTACAATAATGAAAATAAGGGGGTTGCACTAACAACAATGAGGGACTATACTAGTAATATAGGGACCTAACACTTGTACGTTGATTCCCAACCTTGATCCAATGATGATGATATGATATTTTGGAGTTAGGGTAACTACCCCAGTGCATTTGGTGACAATGTTTCATTCTCATGATGACCCAAGTTGTGTAGCTCTCTGAGGGAGGGTTTACTTTCAGTTGAATGAACAAAGGTCTTGCCAGGTATTCAACCGAGCCTAGTTTAACTTTCTTGCTGGGTTTTGCAAGTGTATGCAACTCGGTTGGTGTCCTCTGAGGCAACGGAGTTCCAAATAATAAATTTTTTTTCTTACAGGTAATAAATCATTGGCCTTTTAACAACTCCAATGCGTAAGATATATGTATTCAAGTTAATTCCTTACTCAGATTAGGGTAGAACATTGTGTGTAATCTATTGCTGCATACTTAATCCCTATTCTTGTTGTTGCAGTTTCGAAAGGGATACCTCCAGGTTGATGTGCCTAAGGTGTTATGCCTCTAGCGACAAACTTGCAAGTAAGTACCAAACCCTCTACTTCCACAGCTTTACCCAGTTTAGAAAATAAAATGGTTTTCCCCTCTTATTCATTTGATGCCTTTACCGTAGGCAAGGGGAACGTTGAGTAGTGTTATCAGCGGCTTTGATATCCTGGATGTTTAGGTTACTATTTTGTTGTATGCTTATGGTTCGGCAACATTTATTTAATTTTGTCATGAGTAGACTCTCGATAGAGGACCAATAAGTAGTCTAGCTAGTTTGTAGCAATGGTTAACCTTTGTTTAATAGAGGAGGTTACAATTTCCTTGGTAGCGAATTTCTGCACCAATTCTTGACCAATTGTGGATCATGGTTATGTGTAAGAAATTACAATTTCTCTATACAAAGGTATTTTGATAATGTCTTTATGAATTGTAATGTTAAATGCCAACTATATTATACATTGTTGCATTTTCAGAATGTTACGTTGTTAAATACAAACCCACAGTTTAATGGTTCGAGTTAAACTCCTATGCTCCTTTCTATAGTGCACAACATTTCTGTTCTATTTTCTTTGCATTTATGCAAGGGTTTAATTCATCCATATTTCCTTACAATTGTAATGTGATGTATCTATGCTCTTTTCTACTACATGTTAATTATTTAGTACTCAAAGTGTTGTTTAAGTTCATTTCTATGCTATAGTTGTAACACAATGTACTTTATTTCATTTTTTTGCTATCTATAAGCATGAAGTCGAACTCGACTTCGGGTCTATACTTATTTTTCTTACATTAGATCATCCTAGTGGAGTATAGGTGACTTTGACTGACAGTGGGTTCCCTTCTTGCGGTTGGTCTCAACTCCCATGGCACCACCCCTATAGCTTCGAGTTCTTTTGTTTAATTAAATATAAATAAAACACTTTAATTTCTCTACGGTGGAGTTACACCAGTTATATTTCATAGGTTATGGTAATGTATCTTACTAATATATTCGCTTGCATGTGCCCAACTCTTCAGTTTAAACTCTAGTCACATTTGTAGAGTTTAATACTATTGTTTCCAGCTTTAAGACCCTAGTCTTTCTACCCTATGGTTAAATGTAAAACTTAGAAGAAAATAAAACAAGACAAACACACGTATACTTGTTCTGGGTCTATAAACTTTACATGTGTATATCTAAATATTCATTTCCAAGCCATACAGAGAGAAATAAAAAATAACACTTTAACTTATGCATTTCTTATCAAAATTACTTATTTCTTTCCCTTAGTTCCTAACAGATTCAGGTTGGGCTGATCCTCCCAACCATGAGAAGGGCGATCACCTCCTATTCTCCCCACCTAGCTTATGCTCTTGAATAGTTTGCACAACTTTGCTCATAGTTTAACCTTAGCACCAAAACAACAATCCAGCCATGCAACCATTCTAGTCTAGGATTCAACCATTCTGGTCTAGGATTCTCCACTGGCCCACGACCAGCTAAGCCCACAACCAGCTAGGTAGTATAGCACAGGCACATGTTTTTCCTTTTTCGTTTTCTCAAGAATAAAAACAAACCCCTTCTTCTTCTTGGATTTCCTATAAATCCCAGTAAGTAACCTGGTTGTAAGTGCAAAATTGTTCTTTTTTTATAAAACAATTTTTGAATTAAAAAATATATAAAATGAAATAACTACATTCAATATTATTTTAAATTATTATAAGTTCTTTAGCTGAATTTGTAAATAAAATAATTACCACAGTAATTTAAGAAAATTTGTAGACATAACGAGGGTTACATAAAAGTTTCTTTGTTGACTTGCTTTAACCATTTTTCAATTTATAAGTTTTTCATAGTGACCTTGCAATTTGCAAGAAATTGCAAGAGTTTA
Organism: Pinus albicaulis; assembly: GCA_034641835.2. Taxonomy (NCBI): domain Eukaryota; kingdom Viridiplantae; phylum Streptophyta; class Pinopsida; order Pinales; family Pinaceae; genus Pinus; species Pinus albicaulis. The sequence goes on from CM076577.1 coordinate 743,345,198, forward strand.
AACTATTGTAATACATACGAAGATATTTTAGCTAAATATGGGTTTTTTTTAATTTTTTTAGCAGTTATTGCTTACTCATGCAACACATTTAAAATGAGGTTAATGAATCAAACTAGTAAGCTCTCACTTCACATAAAATTTGAATTTATTTATCAAATAATTGTCAATTAAATTTTGTATTTGAAAATAACATAAAGAAATCAATACACTAAATAGTAAGAAAACTTCATTATTAAGTAGAATATTTAAAAATTAACAAAGAAAAAAATCTCAACTAACAAAACAAATTTCATTTATCAACTAAATAAAATATTTTCAATTGCTAAAATCACATTTAATAATAATTATTATAGTTAATAATTAAACCAGCATAGATCCATTTCACCTAGTTCTTAAAAGAGAAAATCTCCTTTTACTTTAAAAACATTTGCTCCCAAAAATTTAAACTTATCAGATCGAAAATTAAAATAAATCTAAACTTATTTTTGCGCCGAAAGGCGCATCTACAACCCAATATGACCCCGATGTCAGGTATGTCACGTCCTCATACAAAATGTCGGCTTAAGTTTTAAATTAAAAAAAATAAAAAATAAAAATCGCATTGTACAAGAACATATATCAATTTCTAATACAATTATGTATTATTTATATAATTTGAATGGATATTAAATTATATACGTGAATTTGAATGGATCATAAATTTACCTTAAAAAAAAAATTGCCACATTGAATTTCCAAATTAAGTAAAATTTTAAACATATTTACTCTTTACTAAAGTCAATACCATTTCCTAAATCAAAGGAAAAGAGTTAATTCAACACAAACAATCAAAATCCAAAATCTTTTAATATTTATTTTAATTAAATATTTGTAAAATGAATTTATACTTACTCCAGAGCTATGGTAAATAAATAAAAAAATATATAAACTAGATGTATGGTAAATAAATAAAAATTCTTTTTATATTTATTCCATAAACCTTTTTATATTTAAAAAAACTTTTAAAAGAGGTTTTATTTAGATGAAGCCTATGGGACGAATACCATGGGACAAATTAATATTGATACCATGGGCCAAATACCATGGGTAAATAAATAAATATAAAATAGGTATAAAAAAGTATGATAAATAAATAAATAAATATAAAATATATATAAAGAGGTATGGTAAATAAATAAATATAAAAGAGGCATAAAGAGGTAAGGTAAATAAATAACAATATATCAAATATGATTATAAATAAAAATGTAATTATATAACAAGCCTATGGGCCAAATACCATAGTAAAGAAAAGGGGTATGGTAAATAAATAAAAATATAAATAAAATAGAGGTATGTTAAGTAAATAAAACCTCTTTTCATATTTACTCCATAATCTGCTTTATATTTACAAATATTTATGTTCATTAGTTTACATAACTAAGAAGAAAGAGAGAGAGAGAGTTATAAGGGAGAGATGGAGAGTGAGTGTGTATGTTTAAGGGTGAGATAAAGAGACAAAGTAAGATGTATGGAAAGAAGGGGGAGAGAAGAAGTGAGAAGGAGAGAGGGAGGGATATAGTAATGTAGTTGGAGAGAGAGAGGGGTGGAAAGAGAGAGAGAAAGAAAGGGATGGGGGAAGAGAGAGGATTAGAGAGAGAGAGAGGGAGAGAGAGAGATATGGGGGAAGAGAGAGGATTGGAGGGAAAAGAGAGAGAGAAAGAAAGGGATGGGGGAAGAGAGAGGATTAGAGAGAGAGAGAGAGGGAGAGAGAGAGATATGGGGGAAGAGAGAGGATTGGAGGGAAAAGAGAGAGAGAGAGGTGGGAGAGAAAGGGAGAGAGAGGAAGGATGAGAGAGAAGAGGAGAGTGATGGGGGAAGAGAGAGTATTGGAGAGAGAGAGAGAGAGAGATATCAGGGAAGAGAAAGGGATTTAGGGGAGAGAGAGAGAGGAAGGACAAGAGAGAGGACTTGAGAGAGAGGAGGAGAGAGGGATCGATAAGAGAGATGGAGTTGGAGGGGGAGAGATATAGGAAATAAAAAATATAGAGAGTGAGAAGTGGAGAGAGAGAATGAGTGACAAGGGAGAGACAGAGAGAGAGCATGTATGTTTGGGGCTGAGATAAAGAGACAAATAAGGAGAGATGGAGATAAGGGGGGAGAAGGAGATATAGGGAGAGAGGGAGGGATATAGTAACATAGTTGGTGGTTGAAGAGAGAGAGAGAGAGAGAGGGAAAGAGAGATGGGAGAGAAAGGGAAAGTGAGGAAGGAAGAGAGAGGATGTGAGAGAGTGGAGAGAGGGAGGGAAAGAGAGATGGACTTGGAGGGGGAGGAGGAGAGAGGTAAGAAGAAAGAAATAGAGAGAGAAAGGTGGAGAGAGAGAGAGAGAGAGAGAGAGAGAGAGAGAGTGATAAGGAAGATGGAGAGAGAGGGAGAGAGGGGGAAGATAACGATATAGATGGAAGGTGAAAAGAGGAAGAAGAGAGATATGGGGAGAGGAGGGGATTGACAAAGAGATTGATATATGTGTGTGTTTAGGAGGGTGAGATAGAGAGACAGAAAATAAAAGATGGAGGGGGATATAGATATGGATGGAGGGTGGAGAGAGGGAAGAATATTTCTCACACTAGATGGATTGATATAAGTGGAAATGGTGATTTATAATCCTATTTGATTATTTGCACTATATACATCGATTTTAGTGTAGATATTTATTTCTAATGATATTTGATTACTTGCATTGATTTCAGTGTATGTGGTGATTTCTAATACAATTTGATTGCTTGCACTGAATTTTTTGATTTCAATTTAGATGTCGATTTATAATTATATTTGATTACTTGCACTAGATGAATTGGTTTCAATGTAGATTATTTCTAATCCTATTTGATTGTTTGCACTAAATGCATTGATTTCAGTGTAGATGGCGATTTCTAATCCTATTTGATTTATTTGAGTAAATGCATTGATTTCAGTGTAGATGTTGGTTTCTAGAGAGAGAGAGTGAGTGATAAGGAAGATGGAGAGAGAGGGAGAGAGGACAAAAGGAGGAAAGAGAGATATTAATGGGAGAGAGGGAGAGAAGGGGAAGATAGAGATATAGATGGAAGGTGAAGAGAGGGAAGAAGAGAGAGATGGGGAGAGGGGGTGATTGAAAAAGAGATTGATATATATGGTGTACGAGAGTGCGTGTGTTTAGGGGGGTGAGATAGAGAGACAAAAAAGAATAGATGGAGGGGGATATAGATATGGATGGAGGGTGGAGAGAGGGAGGAATATTTCTAGCACTAGATGGATTGATATAAGTGGAGATGGTGATTTCTAATCCTATTTGATTATTTGCACTAGATGCATCGATTTTAGTGTAGATATTTATTTCTAATGATATTTGATTACTTGCACTAGATGCATTGATTTCGGTGTAGGTGGTGATTTCTAATACAATTTGATTGCTTGCACTGAATGTGTTGATTTCAATGTAGATGTCAATTTATAATTATATTTGATTACTTGCATTGGATGACTTAATTTCAATGTAGATGATTTCTAATCCTATTTGATTGTTTGCACTAAATTCATTGATTTCAGTGTAGATGGCGATTTCTAATCCTATTTGATTTCTTTGAGTAAATGCATTGATTTCAGTGTAGATGTTGGGTCCTAGAGAGAGAGAGAGAGAGTGATAAAGAAGATGGAGAGAGAGAGAGAGAGGAAAAAAGGAGGAAAGAGAGATATTAGCGGGGGAGAGGGAGAGAAGGGGAAGAGAGGGAAGAAGAGAGAGATGGGGAGAGAGGGTGATCGACAAAGAGAACGATATATATCGAGTGTGAGAACGTGTGTGTTTAGGGGGTGAGATAGAGACAAAAAAAAAGATGGATGGGGATATAGATATGGATGGAGGGTGGAGAGAGGGAAGAATATTTCTTGCACTAGATGGATTGATTTAAGTGGAGATGGTGATTTATAATCCTATTTGATTATTTGCACTAGATGCATCGATTTTAGTGTAGATATTTATTTCTAATGATATATGATTACTTGCACTAGATGCATTGATTTTAGTGTAGGTGATGATTCCTAATGCTATTTGATTTCTTGCACTGGATGTGTTGATTTCAATTTAGACATCGATTTATAATTATATTTGATTGCTTGCACTAGATGCATTGATTTCAATGTAGATTATTCCTAATACTATTTGATTGTTTGCGCTAAATGCATTGATTTCAATGTAGATGGCGATTTCTAATCCTATTTGATTGCTTTGAGTAAATGCATTGATTTCAGTGTAGTTGTTGGTTTCTAATCTTATTTGATTGATTGCATTAGGTGCATTGATTTCAATGTTAATATTAAAGTGATTGGATTAACAATATGCATTGATTTTAGTGTAAGCACAAAAAGTTTTTAACAATGTAGATTGATTTTTGTGTTATAGTAATTTAAGCTATTAATATTGGAGAGCAAGAGAGACAAGGTATCATGTTTACTACAACAGATTGAGCTAAAGATTTAAATGAAAAGATAACAAAACTAACAACGGAGGAAATAAGAATAGTAGAAGAAAATAGTTTGAGATTGATTGTAACATGAGTACGTTCTTATTGTTCACATTTTCTATCTTTCAACACTATTATTGTCACTTTGCATTTAAAAAAAATATTTCACCATTTTTCATCATTATAGTTATTAACAATAATTATCATCTCAACGAACTGAGGTAACTAAGAAAATTTAAAATTAAAATGACCAAGTTAATCTCAGAAATATTTAGCATATTTAAAATGATTATATTAATATTTGATATATTTACATATTACTGATAAAATGAATAATACCTTTGATAGATTTTCCCTGGAATCACACGACTGCAACCAGCCTAGATCCATCTTACATCTCAAAAATATACAAGAATTTTAATAATCTGAAAAATAAGACGGAGGCACGTTGATGCCTCCGACTGGAACCAGCCTAGATCCATCTAACTCTGGATCTATCATGCGCTGAGAGGGATCAAATCTCTCGAGGTGCAAACCTTTCCTGAATTTTTGCACTCAAAAAATAGATTTACACCTCGAGAGATTTGATCCCTCTCGACGCATGATAGATCCAGAGTTAGATGGATCTAAGCTGGTTGTATGACAGCGTAAACTAGAATGGCATGTTCTTCATGTGCTTTGAATGGTCTCTCGTGTTATTGAGATAATCAGCTAAAGTCCCGAAATAAACAAAAATGACACGCTGCCTTGAATTTCTCTTTCCTATTCAATACCCAACCAGGCCAACGAGAGTTGCATGTTTTTTAAACGTAAACATCAAAGCCCGTAACATACACGCTTTAATTATTCAAATGAAATTTGGTTACAAACAATAATCCACTAATACTCAACTAGTAGCCTTTCTTTGACGTTATCGCCACCCATCAGTCAATGGCAAAAGGGAGCTCCTATCGAATCTCGATGGACTTCGTTACATACCAAAAAAAACTTTGGAATCAATTAACAGTTTGAACGGCCAAAAAGATGGGCGCTTTTCTTGACTGAGTGGAGTCCTCAGCCGCCCACGACTAGAAATGTCAATATTGGAGCTGCCTTCAACAATTAAAATACACTAAATTTAGTGAGCTAAACGCACACGCTCATGTGGCCGCCACCAAAACAGACCAGAATCTTGACGTGAGCAACCCTTACATGAGCAATGCGATTTCTTCAAATATCTCATGACCTAATCTCTCAATTATTTTCGAGGAAATCGTGCCGATGTCAATCCAGCAGCTCGCACTCTGGTCTTAATTTACTACCTTCTTCGACAGGGATTGCGTATGAGACTGAGAATAAGGAGCCGCCTGATTCATCCTGAGATTGCAACACCCAAGAACAATCAAATTTACAGCGTGTATGTATTTTAATGGTTCATTCTAAGGATAAAGTGAACTATTAGTTGGTTTGAAAGATCAAATTTTAATGATATGATTAATCTAAAAAATATTCATCTATATAAAAATAGTAATCTAATGCTAGAAAAAACAATAATAAACCAGTACCGGTATTCCTTGCGATTCTGTAGAAAGCGTTGCAGAGATTGCTTTCTTTGTAGTGGAAGATCTGCAGATGATCCAAACAAATTGGAATTAAATATTATCGTGGACATACCCAAATATCTATCCAATAATATTGACTGAAGATCTTTTTATGCAAATTTAAGTGTATATATGAGGTTTTTAATAAAATTAAATAAATGAGAGGTTTTAGTAGTGCATTATATTAGATATTATTTATAAGATTTAATTGCTTTAAGTAAGTCATTCATTTTATTTATGATCACTTTCATGAGAGGTAGTGGTAATTGACTAATTTCTCATGATTTTTGAATAATCCACTTAGCATTCTTTGCATTACCAGATGCAATGAGTGCTAAATGAACTATTCAAAAATCATGAGAAATTAGTTAGTTACAACTATCTCTCATGAAAACAATCATTACTAAATAACTTACTTAAAACCGTTGAATTCCAAAAATAATATCTAAATTTGAACATAATTTTTTTACTAATTTACATTTATAGTTCATATAACTTTATTTTCATTTACAATCTATTAAATTGGGAAGGAAATCAAAATTTTGGATTTATTAACAGTTTTGTACTATTTTTTTTGAAAAAAATCAAATAAATTTATTTAGATCCGGACTATTCCTCAAATTTTACATTAAAAAAAGGACAGTTTGATAAATTCTATTCATCGAAAACAATAAGGAATTAATATAAATCTATCCTAATTATGAAAGCAATAAAATTCCTTCGCTCACTCTCATCAATTGAACTGATCTTTTGAACATTTTGGAAATCGCTCTTACCTGTATTTAATTTTTGAATAACTACTTGTCGGGCAGTACTATTCTTTGCAGGATTCAATGGCAATGGTTCTTCTGATTGAATATTTTTGCTGGTAGACGATATAGTACTTATTTTGGAAAGGGCATGGCCGTCGAAACAGACAGAATGCAATTGCTGAGAGCTAATATCATTGCCAACGAACCTGATGATATCTTCGGCCTGAGCATTACAATATATAGATTAACATATAAATGAAAAAATTCTGAAACTTTGAAAGCTGAGCCGCTTTTATTAAATTAAACTTTGAAAGCTGAACGGATTCCATGAAGAGCTTCCATTAAATCAAATATAAGGGCTTTCATTAAACCAAATATAACTGTATAGCCTAGTCAACAAAATGTAGTTTAATTCGCGATCGCTTGTTATGAAATCATATGTAAAGTAAGAATTTCAAAATTCAAATCTCAATGAATTACACTAACGAAACTGTTCAGTTCATAAATGTTATAAATAGCCTAAAATATAAATGTTACAAATAGCGAAATTCCCTTAATGTAAAATAACTTATGAAGGGTTTTGCAAAACGAATATGCAGGATTTTTGGAAATATTCCAATCATACCTGTTTTTCAACAACATCGTACACGTTCACAATCCCGTTATAGAATATGGTGAGCTGGGCGGTGGATGGTTCGCCCGGGCGAGCTGTGTGAGCAGATCTGCTCAGAAGAACAACCAAGAAAACATAAGGTCGACATGATCTCGAGGATCAGGTTGAAGAAAAACCGCAGAGGGAAAAGTGAAAGATGAATATACCTGCCAATGGAAGAATTGCCGAGGGTTGTTGCAATATTTTGTTCGGCTGCAGGATTCGAACCGTGGGCCGTGCTCTGAGGAAAAAGTTCCTTCGTGATTATTGATGCGGCCTTCAATTTAGGGTCTTGAGAACCCGTTGAAGCCTTGAAATATTCCTTGAATAACCCTCTCGCCGAGAATGCCTCCTGCATCATCTGCGGCTTTATCCAATGAATGGCTGCGTCCATCACAAAAGAAAACCTGCAACATTAATACAAATCTACAACCTTTCTCATGCCATTAAACTGATGAAATGACTGAACGCTTGAAGGCATAATCGGCGTATTGGAGGTATAATCTACAGATAAAATTATTTACGTACATTTTTCATTGGGGCCTGTAGTGGGGTATTTAATTTCCGAAGCGCTTTTCTTGCTCTGGTCGATTCCTAAGAAGTCCATGGTAACAAGCTGCTGCCCTCGAGACATTCTGACGAATCCAACGAGTATCACAACAGCTCAACAGCTATTGAGAAAACAGCTGCCCTGTGACCTCAGTTACTTAAGCTCTGGAGAAAACAACTGACCTGTGGCCTAAGTTACTTGATCTATTAATAGGCACAGAACATTAATTTCCCAAACTCTAGTAAATTATCTGAATTCAGTTTACTGATTTTAATTAATTAAACTTAGTGAATGATCTGAATTCACTGTATTGAATGAATTAATTAGTGGGAATTCGGTGAGTAAGCGTGACCAGATTTTGTTTGAGTCAACCGCGCACTACAAGTCGCAATGGCTAATCTGATCGAAGATGGGGTGCGCTATCTGACCACGTTGAGAAATTATAATGTGGAAATGGGAGAATGATCTGACCTAATCTAATAAGGTATGAAGTGAGGTAGGTTTATTTATTTATGGGTAAGCTGAGTAGTTTTTGGTTTTTTATTCATTTTAAAAAAGGCAGATTATATATTTGAGTAGATTTTTTGGATTTTAATTTGCTCTGTTGAGAAACCAGATTTGTTGGCCACTGAAACACATTATAGGTCATCTAGAAACAAAAAACCTCTAGTTTGTCATGCTTAGCTTTAACTGCCACAATGATTGTGACCAGGAGATCATTCGATAAGCTAGACATACTACTACTATTAACATAATTTACCAACATAAACATAAACATAGATATAGATACATATAAACTTACTAGGGCATCTCAGTTTGTTGCGAATTTTTCAGAAAATTATCTATCGTGTTCAACTGGGTGTTCTATCTCTGAACTTGGAATTGCACCAGCGGGAAATCCTTCTGAATCTCATGCATGGAAGGATTTACATGCATGAACTCGGTGGTGTACATGATGGCTTTGGCTATCATATGTTTCATTCTCCAATAAAGATGGAGTTTGCTGATATTGGGGAATTCTGCCTCTAGTATTGCGAGGGTCTGGTACAATATTTTCTTCTTCCAGGTCTATTCCTTCTTCTTCATCTTGTCTAGTGACTGCTTCCTCCCATTTGGCTATAATTTTCTTCCTTCATCTTCAACTTGTCCGGTGAGTGCTTCCTCCCATTTGGCCATAATTTTCCTCACATGAGGAGGTATTTCTTAATGTAAATCAAGGCATCGTCAACAATATGATTAACCTGGGGCTTACGCCCCATCTACTTTGGAGCTCATGTGGCCGCCACACCCTTCTCTTTCTGTTGGCCCCGCTTCCATGTTTGTCTATGGGTCCCACCTTCCCCCTCTTCCTTTACTGCCCCTGCCCGAGCCATTATATATTCCCCAACAGTAGTTGTAGGCACAGTTCTTCGTTTCTACCTTCTAGAGGGTGTCACAAAATCATAACATAAATTCATAGAACACAGGAAATTGATATCAGTGTCATGGAAATAAGTGAACCTATCCCAGCTAGTTGCGCCTATCTCCCCATGCAGCCCCATTCCTTGACTACCCAGACCACACGGAGGGCTCTCTAGGTGGTCTTGCCTAGCCTCATAATAGTGACGCCCCTCCCCTTGAGACTCAGTTCTCTGAACTCTAGCCCAATACCCACGGGAAACATAATTTCTTCGTTCGGTGGCAACCCTTGCTCCCCAGCGAGTGGTGAGCCTACCGCAAGCCTTCCCATCCCCTTTGACACTAAACCTCGTAGGGAGAGACCCCTCCTTAATATGGTTTTCCAAATTGCTAATAGACCGCGGTTGGGTATTTGGGTCTACCTAGCTCGGAGAACTACAACCCCAATCCTCATCCCCTGTTTTACTCAGAAGAATCTTGAAAACAAGAAAGATGAGATGACACAAAACTAAAGTATCCCCTATGTCCCTTCCCAAATCCCTCCCATGCAAACAAACAAAATGTTGCATACCAAGCATCATACCAACAACAAAGAACCTAGAAACCACAGAAAGAGTCATTTGCGAAGGCGATGACGAAAAAGGAATTCTCACATACCCTTTAACCTTCGGGCGTTGACGCATATTGCAGGGGCCGAGCTTCAACTTCCTCGCTGGCAACGCGCCTTGGCTCCCTATCTCTCTCACAGTGTAAATCCAAAACAAAACCATACGTATGTAATCGTTGCAGCACAAAACCCACCGTTTATTCCCTCCCTTTACTTGACGTTGGGTTTGGAAGGAGTACCTTCCCCTTCGCAAAAGGATGCGCCACCCTCCATCGTCTTGCCATCCAGCCTGGGTTGTCCTTTAAACTTGTGGACCTTTACTCCCGCCTTCATTACATTGTAGAGGATGTAGCCACCCCACACCAGATGGGGGTGGGTGGGAAAATTTTTGGAATGAGCTTTTTATTTTTATTTTTTCCAAATTGTAACCCATATTGTTTATTTTTGGATATAAATGGTGTACAAGGATAAACATATTCAAAATTTTATCAAATGATATGGTTTTAAATTCTAAATATTAATTATTTAGTTTTTAAGGGTGGGCAAATTTTTGGAATGTTTTTTTTTTTTTCCAAATTGTAATCAATATTGTTTATTTTTGTATAAAAATTGTGTACAAGGAAAACATATTCAAAGTTTTATTAAATGAGATGGTTTTAAATTCTAAATTTTAAAAAATTATTTAGTTTTTAAGTTGTTTTAAATTTTAGATTTTGATGATTCTAAACAATTCTAACAAAGTTTTATAATTGTAATTATTTATTAATAAAATAGAATCAAAATTTTGGTGTTTAACGTTTAGTTTTGGTGATTAAATAAAATTTATTTAACTTTATAATTATATTTAAATTAACATAGTTGTATAAATTAAATGGTTGGTAAATGTTTATAAACATCAATTTATGATAAGCATCAAACTACTTACTTTATTATACATTGCAATTTCTAGAATTAAAAAAAATCATAAAAATTAATTAAATTAGAACCATGAAGAATCATGATTTTGTCATAGAGATTATTAGTTTTTAAATATACTTTGTTATAATACTATGACTAATCAACACTACATGTGCAAAAATTCATAATTCATTTCACATTACAAGTATTCATATCAGTTTTTTTAATTAATAAAATTTAATTAAATTAAAAAAAAAAAATCATAACTATTTTGAAAATAAATCTCGTTTAATTTATATATACCATGGTTAAATCAATCCAATTTAACTTCTTCAAATTAAAAAAAAAAAAAAATTGTAATGGAAAGAAAGGTTGAAAAAAAAGGCCACGGGTTCATGTTGGGCGTTGATAGGGGTGGATATGTTCGTTTACAGCTCAACTTCTACTTTATTCCACCACGTGCTCCGTATACATAGCAGAACTCGTCTGTTCACATGGCTTAATATTAAAGAAAGTCACATGGTGCTCGTTTTTATACTTTTTGACTCTTCTTTGCCCTTTTTCTTACGCAACCGCTCATGAATTGTCCTCTGAAGACTGACAGAATCATTTGATTGGTTCTTCAAAAGCCGCGGATTCGAAAGAGAAATTATGGATTTTGACACGTAACCGATAGAGGAGAACATGAAGCCATGTGAAACAATGCATAAGGTTTAAGGAAGAATCCATGTGGATGAAAAAGTTTGTAATTATGAATATCGTCTCCTATTGTCTTTTAAACACTAGTCTAATAATATTGGCTTTTATTGTTTTGCAGAGTACGTGTTTAATGAGGAGTTGTTTATAGAAGTAATAAAATAGTTTAGATAATAGATTTTTTTGTGGGAATTTAATAAAAATAATTTCAAAAAATTAGGTAGTTGGAGTGTTTGAATTGCATTTTTAATAATAAAAATAAATTCAGCATTATAAAAAACTCATAGGGCATCCAAAATACTAAATTTTAACAACTGTAATCCAAATTTTCAAAAATCTTTGTCAAAATTTTTCAAATTCTTACTAAAATTTCTAGTTTATTTTATGAATTTTTTAGACTAAAGGGTTTAATGATTATTTTTTTTTAATAGTTAATGATGATGATGATGGTGGTTAATGTCCATTGAGACCAATCTTTGGTCTATCAAACATAAAGAAAAGAGTTATTTAATTTGATTTAAGATTTTATTCCTATGCTCAAAAAGCTTGGAGAGAAGCCTACGAGCTCACTATAACCTTGACATCTTAAAAGGCTAGGAAGGTCAATATTGCAACAAAGATTATGAAATTGAGCTCTAATCTGGTTGTACCTGGGGCATTATAAGAGGAAGTGATTTTCATAGTCGATGTTCATATTCTCACAAAGATGGTAGATCCTTTCCATTCATGGTGTTTTAGGAACTGTCACAGAGATGGCAAATCCTTTCCATTCATGGTGTTTTAGGAACTATACAATGACCTGTTTCACTATGGAGCTCATGAGAGTTCGTTCTAATCTTGACTATATTAATTTTCTTCTTTGAGCTAATTAAAACAGAAATATGATTTTAAATAATAAAATTATGTTATTATGAAAAAAAAACAAAACAATTTCTTCAAACCTTTTTAGCTTTTTCCAAGGGAAAAAAAATCAAAATATAAATTTTGAAAAAGTTGCTTGCCAACTTCTTCATATGATATTAATAATAAATCATATTTAATTTTGGAAAAATTATTAAACACCTTTTTAAGGTAAATTTCTCTAATACACTATTAAAAATATTACATTAAAAAATATTGGCCTCATATATATTTTGTCAGCAGTGAAGATGAATATTTCATAATAAATATTTAAGTGAGACTTAGCTTATATTGATTATGAATTTTGGTATTCAAAAGATGTTTGACTTTGATCTGTTAAATTAAAATATGATTATTAGGTGATACAATATTATGTGCAGGTTCTTTATTTTCAATATATCTGTCTCCATTTATAAATTTCACTTTATTCAAAATTCCAATTTCACTTTATTCAAAATTCCAAGGTTGGGTGGTTTCCATAAAATTTATCTGTGCAAGCTTTGCCTTTATGTTTCCAGTCAAACCGCGTATTCTTCTCTCTTATATTCCAATTCTTTCATGACTTTTCATCCCCGTGTTCTGAGATGAACTTGTATTCTTATCTCTCACATTACATTTATATTTCATGACTTTTCGACGCGTGTTCTGAGATTTACTGCTCTTCTACCCAACTACTTTGTCTCTCTACACCAGATTCTTGGTAACGACAAAAGCGGCATTTTACCTAACAATATATATACATATATGAAATTTCATATTCGCCTTGTAGGTTTTCGCAGATCCTTCGCTATAGGGGCGGTCTGATATGGTTTTAAGTACAATAGGCTCCGAACCTCAGGTTTATAGATCACTGAACCTCAAGTTTTATGAGTCATTTTCTAGTCGTAGGTGTGGTTGTTATTTTTCTATGTTTATATTTATATAAAGGTGGGAAAATTTATTATAATTTTGTTGTTAAATTATAGTGGGGGCAATTATCATTGGCTACTATCTTTGAATGCACTGGACTCATTTTTTTTCAAGAAAAACCACACTACCTAGAATTACTCACTAGTAATTTCTAAGACATCCACTCTACCATAGACCTCGCCAACTAGAAACATTTTTAGAGCATATTCTAAGCTCTATTATATAATAATGATGATGATGATGAACCTCAAGAGAGACCAATAAGGTCTATAAAACCTTAAGAAAAGAAATTAATTAAAACTATATATGGAAAATTATTTAGTTTTAAAATATTTTATATTGTAGAATTTTTAAGTATACTTTTATAAATTTTATCAACCAATTCTTTTGGGTTATTCAACTTTTATATATATATATATATATATATATATATATATATATATATTAGATGCAGGATGTGTCTGATATTTGGTCAAGACAATGCACATTTATTTTATTATTGTTCTTTTGTGCGGCATACTTGGTGGCACATCCAGGAAATCCTAAATCCTACATTTCCAACACAGGGACTTCTGCTCGATTCATGAATGCATCACATGGTAAGCAGAGAAATGAGCACATTTCCTTGACATGCCTTTGCTATTCCACTCGAAGTTGTGGTGCGCTAGGAATAGATGGATTTTTTAGGAGGGCAGTGATCTGGGTGGGGTGGTTGTGAAGATTCTTCGATGTTGGGGATTCTTTGTGTTGAAAATCCTCCTCTCACACCGCATGAGAACATATCCCATCACTTAACCTGCAGAATTTTTCGATGGAGCGGCACAAAATTCATCATGTGGTTGTGGCGTTTGGCTGAAGTTGAATCCACAATGCCATTACAAGATTTATTGGAAATGAGGATAGGGCACTAACACCAGGGCAGAGTTGTTGGCGCTATTGGGGCTGTTGTGGTTCACAAAACAGTTGTACATTGACGTTCAATGTGTGTATGGTGATTCAAAGGCGCTTATAGATCATATGAACCTTCATAATGTTTTTGCACCACATCAGTTGTCACAAGGGTTGGATCGTATCTATGAGATGTGGAGATCCTTCTCACAAATTTCTTTTCATCATGTTTTCTGAGAAAACAACGGGGAAGCATATCGATTGTCAACAAGAGGACTACAGGGCAGTTTTGGTCAGATGCACTATGAGCTTGTCAACATTGATGGAACAAGGGCGATCGGCTCGATGATGTTCTTCTAAAGATTTGAGGTCAAGAACATGGATAGTCGTCCATGGTTTTACTTTTTCCCTTATACTTTGTTAGACTATGTTTTTTGTCGTTGTTTCACAGTTTCGTTTTTACGTTCAAGCTGGACTATTTATATGGTTAGATACTATATGGTTTTTTACACAATTTTGAATTTTTAAATGTTAGAACAAATGTTATTCCATGTTATGGATATCCAAAATAACATACTTCTAGAAAATGTATATATTGATTGCAAGAATGTTTTTTGTTTAATCCATAATGATAATGGGCTGATACATAATATATACCAAATTGTTTTTCTTCTGAAAAAAGAATAATATTTAACTTAATTTATTATAATTATTTTTTAACTTAAATAATTTTAAATAATAAAATTTTATATTTTCAAATAACTTAAATTCAAATATTTTTGTTAATGTTTTTCACTTTATTACATTACACTATTAATATAACTTTATGAACCTTAAATATAAATATTAAACTTATTAATAAGTAAATAAAAATAATAGAATTTTATATTTTCAAATAACTTAAATTCAAATATTTTTGTTAACGTTTTTCACTTTATTCCATTACACGATTAATATAACTTTATGAATCTTAAATATAAATATTAAACTTATTAGTAACTAAATAAAAGTTATTTAAGATTTTAATGGTTCAATTTGAAATGTTAGACGGATCAAAAAATTACACAGTTTTATTAGGAAATCTTCAACATCAAGTTTAATTCATAATAAATGAAATATTAATTTAGTATATAATCAAAGTTTGAAACCACTTTATATATGGTAAAATGCATGGATTGTTGGAAAATGATTTTTAATCAAAATATTTTCAATTTTTAAAAATATTATTTTTAAATAAAAAATATAATTTTAATTGAAACTATCTCAATTATTTTAATATAATTATAATTAATTAAATAATTTTATTTTAATTAATTTAATATGATTCTAATTTTAAATAATTCAATATATTTAGGTTAATAAATTTAAAATGATTTTTTAATTAATTGAAAATTATATGTATATATATATATATATTGGTAGGCATTCAAAGCTAGGTTTCATATTTAGTTATAGATTGTGTTTATAATTATATTAATAATATTAAAAGGAATGTTTTAATATTTTTTTTAAATTTATATAATATATTGAAAAACATGCTAAATTAGAAATTGCATTTAATGTTGCAAAGGAAATACCGTAAGGCACTAGTGTAGAAATAATTCAAAATGTAAGTTCTTACAAGGAATGTGTAATTATAGTTTGATGTGACCTTCTATTTATATTCAAAAGTCATTGCATTAACCTTTTATTTATAGTCTAAAGTCATTGCATAACTTAAAAATGTAACTATATTGTTTGAATAGTTACAAGATTTAATGTAAATGTAGAAGATGAAGCTAAATGGGTTATATGTGACATATACAAAATGTATAATGTTTGTATCAAACATTGCATTTTCATATTTGAAAAAAAAAATACGCTACAATTTGTTGAAGATATCGTGAATGTGCAAAACAATATGTTGTTTACAATATTATTATTTTTTAAAATATGGAAATGAACTATTGAAGTTGACTGTAATGAGTACGTATTATAATATTATATTCATATAACATTGAAAAGAATATTTAGTTAACTTTTTTTTAGGCTTTAATACATGATTATATTGTTGAAATAGCTAGAAATGTAATGCAAAGGTAGAAGATGAAGGCAATAGTTTTATATTATGTGATATTTTAAGAATGTACAATGTTTGAAAATGACATAGCATTTTCATCTTTGGAAATTTTTAAAAGTTTTTGTAAACGAGTACAAGTAGAGAGTGAACAAATTTATTGATTCTCAAGTTGTCGAAGTGTTTGGAGATTCGCTGAAATAATAAGCAACATTGAAAAAAATATTTTATTTAGAAAATTTAGAAGAAATATGATTTTTGGAAATATGTAAATGAAATGTTGAAATTGACTATAATGAGGTTGTATGTGAATTTTATTATATTGAATTTGCAGTGAATGAAATTGAAATTACCTGTATTATGGGAAATTGAAAACGCTCAATCGAAGATGCAGGGGATCGATAGAAAACTGAACGCCATTGTATATTTATTCGAAATTGGAAATGCATATTTTTTTCATTGCCAATTCGCTCTTATGTTTCACATTTTCTCTCATTCGTGTATGTGGATTATATGTTTTAGAGTATATTTTATTTTAGTAATAATTCTATAGCTCATTGAAGACGATAAAGTAGTACGCTTGGATTTTGCCCCAACATAAATCTTTTTTGTATTTCGTGCAATGTATTTATCATTGTATCTATTTCATTGCACGAGTTGTATAGTTGTGATATCACTGAGTCCATGTTTTATGTTTCAAACGAAAGAAAATGTTAGAACCAAGTAGTTGAAGATTATACAAGGAACATAATATTTTCAATCATGTATTAATAATGAGTAAATTAGATTATTGTTAATAGGTAGAAATGATATGCGATCAAAATAGTTTAAGCTTAAAAATATGTGAAAACCTTTTGGAGATGTTAACATATGAAATGGAGTTGGTTGTCTGTAGGAGAAAATGAATGGAGAAGTTCTACTGCGTGTTTCCTGCGAGTAATATTTTTGTTTTCTTTCATTTTCATGAAACGATCGAAATTGAATGCAGGGAAAATTCAGAAATCTTGTAGTGAAGGGACTCTTAAAATTGATGTGAATGTGAGACCTTGTCATTTATTTTTTTCAATATCTATCATTGCTTTTGGAAATGTCATACCTTGATATTTATGTATAGTTAATGCCCAAGCCATATTTAGTGGAATTTTCATACATCCATTTATTTATATTGCTAGAATAGGCAAGTGAGTCGGGTTTGCTTCATCCCATACAGGCCCTATGTATTTGGGAAATTTAACGAAGAAAAATGTAGGAAGTTGTGGAGGTGCAGTTGATTCTTTGTAAAATATGGATATAATTTCCCAGAGGGAACCATTAACAAACACTACAGAAACCCAAAGGCTGGAAGTCAACATTAATTTTTTCCATTTGCATAGTTAGATAATTGGCCTGAGTTGCTCATCTTCTGAAGAGAAGTTAGAATATTTGTTTTCATCTTCTGCGATGGATCTTGCAACAAGATTGTTTAAATATTTTATCATTTTATTGTTATGGACCAATGTTTGAGCATTGGTTGGAAATAGATGCATAGAATCATGGAAAAAATGTATTTCATCCTCTGACAAGAAAGAGTGTGTTCGTGACATAAGCATTTTATAGTCATCAATTGTTGGATTTTCATTTCTAATGTTCTGGAGGATGTTTTTGAAAGTAACTTAAGAAATGTTGTCACCTTGTTGATGAAATATTGTGTCTAATGTGACGACAGTGTCGAATGTGTTCCACAATGCGCTTCCGTGGCTTGTCCCTGTGGTATGTCTTTTACGGGCGATAACTGGCCTAGATTACTTCCAACTAATATAATGGAACAACAACCACCGAATGAAGTATTTATTTGTAATGGAAATGCCTCTCGAAAACGTTTGTCAATTTGGCTAAGAAGCTCAAGCCCAGTGAAGCTCATTTCATCAATTAGTATGTACATGATATGCTTAAGTTCTTCTTGGAATTTTGCAAGAGCATTTCCTTCTAAGGGTGTAAGATCCTTCATTGGAAGGTGGAGGGTGACATGGATTGTCGATGCTTGTATGTTGAAGACTGCAACACTTATTGGGGCGAGGAGCATGATTGGTGAAGGTTCTGAGCCGGCAAGTGTTATGAGCATTTCTCTAATGCAATTTATAAGAAGGGATTTCCTAGTTTCATCAATGCCTTTTATTATCATTCTTAGAGCAAATAAGATATCCTTCTTAGTGAAATAAGTAGAAATAACATTCAGAGCTTTTTTTCATTGGAGATAAGGAGTTAACGTACACCAGGATATGTTTATTTTTTTGAAGAATGCGATGGACGGAGCGATTATTCTCAATGAATTTTAAGAGTATATCTTGTATATGTAATGGTATAGTGGTATGATTCCAGCATGTCAAGGTAATTTATGAGAATTTTGTTTGTAGGGTGCAATTGGGATAGTAATTAACATTGTTACCGATGAAATAGGTAACCTAAGCTCAAAACAGGAACTCTAGCCCAAAAAGACTAAAAAAACATGAAAAAACACCCCAAAAACAAAAAAAGTGTATTCCAGAACGCACTTGGTTTTTTTTGAAGGTTAGATTTCAACATTTTATAAAATTATGCTAAAAACAAAATTGTTCCTTGAAAAAAGGATTGAAAAAACACCCTCAAAACAAAACCAGTTGATGCTGGAATAACAAAAAAAAATTTGTGTCATATTTTTGACATTTTTAAAAATAGAAATAACATTTTTTTTATTTTTAAAATTCAAACATTAAAAAAAAAACCTAAAATTTAAGAAAAAAATAAATTTAAAAAATAAAAACATTTTAAAGGTTAAAATTTAAAAAATATATAAGAATAAAAAAGTAAAAAAAAAAACAAAATAAAAATTTTAATTCAAACATTAAAAAAAACCTAAAATTTAATAAAAATAAAATTAAAACTTAAAATTTCAAAATATATAGAAACAAAAAAATAAAAATAAAAATATTAAATAAAAATAAAAATAAAAACAATTTAAAAAAAGAAACAAATTATTAAAAATACAATATAGAAATCAAATTTAAAAAAGAAAAAGAAAATGTTTATTAAATTAAAAAAATAAAAATTATATTTAATTAAATATATTAAATTTTAATAAATTTAAAACTGAAAAAAAAAACATTAAATTAAAAGTAAAAAAAATGAAAAATTAATTAAAAATAAAAAATAAAATACAATAAAAATATTAAATTTAAAAATATATATATTAAAAAAATATTAAAAATAAATAAAATTTAAATTATAAAAAATAATATATATATATATATATATATATATATATATATATATATATATATATATATATATATATATATATATATATATATATATATATACTTACTTAAATTAAAAATATATATTAGATTTTATTAAATTTAAAAAAAGTTAATATTAAAATAACAAATTAAATTAAAAATAATAATAATAATAAATAAATGAATAAACAAATAAATTTTGAAATAAAAAATAAATTTTAAATATAAAGAAAAAAGAAAAAAAAATTGTTAAAATAAAAAGTTAAAAAACTTTAAAAATCAATTAAATATGAAAAATTGAAAAAAATAAATTAAATAAAAAATAAAATAAAAAAACAATTCAATTTGAAAATATTAAGTTTAATTAAAAAAAAAAAAAAAACTAATTTTAAATACACAATTTTAATTGAAATTAAAAAAAAAAATTATGTAATTAAAAAAATAATAATTAAAAAAAGTAAAAATTAAAAAAAAATATTAAATTCAAATAAATTAAAAAAAATTACAAAATTTATTAAATGAAAAAACTAAACATAAAATTTAATAATAATAATAATAAAAAATAAAAAATAAAAAAAAATTAAAAAAAAAAAAATCATTTAAATAAAAAAAAAAATACAAAAGTTAATAAAAATTATTAACAAAATTTAGAAAAATAAAATAAAAACAAAAAATGAATAAAATTAAAAACAAAAAAAATTAGACAAAATAAAAAAAAAACAAAAGAAATTAAAACAAATTAAATTTCAAATATAAAAAGTACATTAAAAAAAATTAAAAAAAATTAAATTTTTTGAATTAAAAAAAAATAAAAAAATAAAAAAAACAAAAATAATATATATATATATATATATATATATATATATATATATATATATATATATATATATCTTTTTTGGGATCTTGGTGGCGCTGCCAATCGGCCTCCCACCCAGGTGGCGGCGGAGGGCGATTCAGGGAATCGCCCTCCCGCTGCGAGACGCTGATTCTGGAAATCACTCTCTCGCCGCGGGAGGCCGATTTTGGGAATCGCGCTCCCGCGGCGGGAGGCCAATTCTGGGAATTGCCCTCCCGCGGCGAGAGGCCGATTCTGGGAATTTCCCTCCCGTGGCGGGAGGCCGATTCCGATTGGCAGCGCCACCACGATCAAAAAATTCTTTTTTTTTTTTTTTAAATTTTTAATAATTTATATTTTTTAATTTGATTTATTTATTTAGTTAGTTTTCTTTTTTAATTTTTAATATTTTTTAGTTCATAACATATTTTATTTTATTTTATTTTTAATATTTTTTTTTTTTTAATTTGATTTTTTTTCTTTATTGTTTTTAATATATATATATATATATATATATATATATATATATATATATATATATATATATATATATTATTTGATTTTTTTTAATTCAATTTTTTTTTTTTAAATTTAATTTGTTTTAATTTTTTATTTTTTTTTAATTCTGTTTTTAAATTTAATATTTTAGATTAATTCTTTTTTAAAGTTTAAAATTTATTTATTAAATTTATTAAATTTTAATTTAATTTAATTTTTTTTTTAATCTTTTAGTTTATTTAGTTTTTCATTTTTTAAAATTTTAAATTGTTTCATTAAAAAAAAAAACAGTAAATTTATGGATATTTGTTTTTTAATTATTTGCACGTGGTTTTTTTGTTTTTTAATGATAGTTTTTTTTTTTTTTTTAATTTTCTTTTTCAAATTTTTTTTTTTTAAATTTTTAAATTTGTTTTTTTTTTTTAATTTTTTAATTTTTTTCTTTTTTTTTCTTTTTTTTTAACAAGAACGGGTATGAGTTTAAATTAGAAAATGGCCAAAATGCCTTCACCGGTTACAATAGATCAGGCCTAGCCCTTAAACTTTCTTCCACAAACTGATCATAGGCCCCAAATTTTGGGGATCCACAATTTTTACTCGAGGCTAGTGAGTCTATCTCCGTTATTTTTCCTAGCTTAAATAAGCAAACAAACTGTTGAAGAATAATGCAGAAAAACATAGCAGACTTATGGTATGGAGTCCCACTCCTTAATTCCATCTATCAGGAGAAAGCCTGCGGGAAGTGGCACCACCCTGTTGGCTTCCAAATCTGCATCTTTATTATTTTCCCTCAATACATGGAGAAAGCTTGTAGTTCGGAAAGATTTCACCAGGATTCTGATTCTTGAGATCACTCTTGCCAATTTGAGATCTGCGGGAGAGGAATCCTCCAATAAAACTTTGATGATAGACTGAGAATCTCCTATAACACTAACATCTGAAATACCAATGACCTTTGCTTGCTTGAGACCTTGCAGAAGTGCCAAGGCTTCAGCTTGGATGCTGGTATAGTGCCCTAAACCCCAAGCGAACTTTGTCACAGTTATGCCCTCCTTGTTCTTTATAATTCCTCCTGCCCCAGCCAATTTGGGATTGCCTTTTGCTGCTCCATCAAAGAACAGAGAGAATCTAGATTGCCTGGTGAGCAGTTCTGAATGATCATGCTCCTTCCCTCTGAACTGCCACTCTTTTGTGTCCTTGTGTTGCCTTGTTTCACCAGAGAATTGGAGGTCCAACGAGGCACCCCAATATATTTCATTCTGACTTAGATTCACATCCGACAAGTGCTCCCCCAGACTTTCTTTCCAGAGGATTTTAACTTTGATGATGATGAACTGCGGATTTAAGTATTCATCTCTAAATACTCTTCTATTATGCTCAAGCCAGATTTGCCAGCAAATGAATTTCGGCAAGGAGAACCATGCAGCTTTAAAACTTTCATTTTTTGGGAGTGTTCCTGGGTAGGAATTTCGCCAGTTTGCAAAAAGATTAGAAATAGACATAGGAAGGATGAACTATGTTTTCCAATAGTTCAAGAGGTTCTGCCAGATTTCTCTTGAAAATTTGCAGTCCAAGATGATGTGCTGGGCACTCTCTTCACTGTCACAGCACAAATGACATTTAGAGGGACCTTGAAATCCTTTTTTTTTCAATTTGTCTTCAATTAAAATTCCTCTATGGCATAACAGCCAGCAAAAAAAATCAACCTTTGGCATGGATTTGTAATTCCAAAGCCCTTTCCATACAGCAGGGTCAAGAGGGACGTAAGGACATTCTTGGAGACTCTTGTACCCCTGCGCAACAGAATATAGACCTGGGGCGGCTCCCCAACCCCAGGCATCCTTTTTTCCCATGCGCAGAGGCGCCTTACCATTTAGCAAAGAAAGGAGGAGGTCGCGTTCGTGAGATAGCTCTAGAGGCACGGGAGGAAGACTCCAGCACAACCAATTGCTACCTGTCCACTGTGAGATGTCCCAAAGAGATACATAACCTGCGTTGTCCATCCATAGTCGCAGCGCATGCAGAGAGCAGTGAGACGCTAAGGGAGGATGCATCATGATGCTGTAATCCCAGAGCCTGATTTCTTTGCCGTTGCCTGGAATCCAGTACGCTCTGTCTCTGATTAGAGAGGCTGCTTTGTGACAGAGTTTAATCAGTTGTGAGCCTATGGTGGGCAGAGAGGTGTCCAAACATATTTTCCTCTTCCCCGTGAAATATTTCCTCCATAGAGCTCTTTGCGCCCAGCTTGGATGTGGGGCGATAATTCTCCAGAAGATCTTGGTCCCCATGGCAATGTTTTGGAGGCTGAGATCTTTGAAATTAAGGCCTCCTTCATTTTGAGGCTTGCAAATTTTCTCCCAACTTACCAATGGGATTTTTCTGTCATTGAGATTGCCCCCTTTCCAAAAAAACTTGCGAATGAAGGCTTCCATTTTTTTGATGATGCCAGTAGGGGCAAGGATCTCAGAAAATTGAAAGATGGGGAGACTACTAAGAACATATTTGATAAGGACAGTTTTGCCAGCAAGGTTTAACCAAGAGAATCCCCAATCCTGGAGTTTGGCCTTAAAATTTTCCAGCAGAGGGATCCAATCTCTGCTGTAAGCTAGTTTGCGGAATATGGGAAGGCCCAGATGGGTGAAAGAGGTCCAGCTGAGGGTAGCAGTAAATCCAAGAATTCTGGCGATGGCAAAAAGGGTGAAAGCAGAGATATTCCAGCAGAAAGCTTTACACTTACCTTTTTTTAAACTGTTGCCTGTAGCATCACTGAAATTATCCAAAACCTCCTTAAACCTTAAGGCAGATCTAGCAGAGGTAGCCCCTAGCAAAAGGGTATCATCCACAAAAAGGGTGTGATTTACATTTTTTACCCCTCTGGCTATGTTGAGCCCCAAGATCTCCTGGTCAACCAATTTCTGATCGAGGAAGAAGCTCAGGGCAGAAACATGAAGAATGAAGAGCAACGGAGAGAGGGGGCAGCCTTGCCTGACCCCCCTTGAAGCTTTGAAAAAGCCAGCTGCTCTCCCATTCACCAAGGGAGCGATCCAAGGATCAAAAATACAAGCACAAATCCAATTTAAAAGGCCCAATCCAAAGCCAAAATTTTTCAAGACTTCCCAAAGGAAGCTAAGCCTGACACGATCAAAAGCATTTTCTAGATCTAATTTAATTACCATACCTTTCTCTTTGCGAAGGTGGCTCAAGTGAATCACCTCTTGCACCAGAATGAAATTGTCAACAAGCTGTCTCCCTTGAAAAAACCTGCCTTGATTCTCGAGAATGATGACTGGGAGGATACCTTTTAGCCTGTTTGCAATTACCTTTGTGATTAATTTGTATCCAATATTACAAAGAGAGATGGGGTGGAACCGATTAAATTATTTAGCGCCCTTTTCCTTGGGAATGAGGGCAACAAAGGCAGAGTTGGTGCTGCCCCCTATTTTCTGGAAATTTTGAGATTTCAGAATCATTTTGTAGAGGTCTTTCTCCACAATCTGCCAGCAGGTTTGAAGGAATCTGGCAGTGAAGCCATCCGGGTCTGGGGCTTTGTCAGGCTCCATGTTGGCTAGAGAATCTTTTATTAATTGTATAGATATCTTTGCTTCGAGCTGCTGATTCATTAGGGGGGAGATCTTAGAAGGAATCACCTCCAAAAATCTAGAGTTTGGGTCAGTCACTCCCTCTTCTCTGTACAAATTTTTAAAGTGATTGTAAGCTGCTCTCTTTATGCTCTCAAAGTCTCTGTGGGTCGAGTTGTCGTCTTTGATTTCTGCTATAGAATTGAAGCTCTTTCTGGCTTGAGCTTGTTTGTGGAAGAAGGCAGAATTTATGTCTCTCGCTTTGAGCCATAAACTCCTAGACTTTTGTCTCCAGTGCTCTTCCTCTGAAAGGCAAGCTTTATGGAAGATTTGTTGGAGCTCAGATTCCTTATCTAACACTTCTTTAGTGATTTCAACGTCTTCACTTTGGGCATGGTGTTGGGCAAGATTGTCTTGGGCCTGCTTTCTCTCTTTTGCAGGGGTGGGGAGGGCTTTGGCCCATGATTTAAGGGCAGCTTTCAGTCTTCTTAGTTTTTCTTCCCAGATGAAGAAAGGTGAGCCCTTCACTGGCATTTTCCAGCTGTCCTGAACCAATTTCAGAACCTCAGGTTCCTTGAACCAAAAAGCGTTGAACCTGAAAGGTATGGGACCAAGATCCTTGTGGCCCAACATCTCTAGCATAATGGGCTTATGATCTGAGACACTACATGGGAGGATATACAGTCTGGATTCTAAGCCTAGAAAAAGGAAAGAACTCTGCACCAAACATCTAGTCTAGCAGCAATATGACCGGGGCCTATTCTTTTATTGGACCAGGTGTACTTACCATTTTCTGGGGGGATATCGAGCAGATCCCAGTCCTGCATGAGATATTCTACCCACTCCCTTGCAGAGTCCCTTATGATTGTGCCTCCTCGCTTTTCCTCCATGCGTAGTGTGAGATTTAGATCACCTGCAACAATGATGTTTTCCAAGTTCTCAGACTCCGACATATGCCTGATGGAGTCCCAGCACTCCCTTTTCTCCCCTATATTTGTAGGTACATCAACATTAACCAGGCTGAATGTCTCCCTCGAGTCCACAGAATGTAGCTTCAAGTACAGCCAGTGGGTATTGTGCATCTCCATAACCATCCTATACTTGAGAGGGTTCCAGAGAGAGCCCAGTCCCCCAGAGGGTCCTCTTGCTGAAACTGCTTGTCCGCTGATTCCCTTCCAAAAAATTTTACTAGTTTGGAGAAACTCCTTGTCCTCCATTTTGGTCTCCTGGATCAGAAGAATATCCGAGGCTTCTCTTCTTATAAGACTTCTCACTTCTTCTTCTTTCGCTTTACTCCCCATTCCTTTGCAGTTCCAGGATACAATCTTCATCATTTATTTCTTTGATGGGGGGCTCCCCTGGAGCCCTGAGCTTGGTTTTTAACCATCTTCGGGTTTTTTCTTAGAAGTTTCTCTAGCGTGGGCTAACTGCCTGAAGCTTGTATTTATAAGTTTCCTGATCTCTCTTTTCTCTGGCATATTTGCAGCCCCTTGCAGATATTCTGACCGATGTCTGCGTATCTCCAATTTCTCCATCTTCCTCATACTCCTCCGAGTCATGATCCTCCTCGGAGGCTTCTTTTTTGTTTTCCTTATTCCTTACCGTGGCACTCTCTTCAGGTCTTGTTCCTGCTGAGTTCATTTTTTTTGCTGATTTATCTTGCCTATATTCTTCCTGAGGAATTTCTTCTGTAGAGCTTAAGATCTCATACCTATTTTCTTGGCTTTTTGACGGAGGTACATTTTGGGCGGAGGCAGGCTGGGAGCCTTGTGCCCCAGTTTTCTTGTGAGTTGTCTTTGGCCTCTTGACTTGGTTCCAACCATCATCCTTCCTTTCTCTGCATCCCCTTTGTTCAGGCATCCTCTTTCAAAATGACCGTAGATGTGGCATTTACGACATTTGAAAGGGAGCTGCTCATAATCCAGTACTTGCACATGCGTCCAGCTGCCAACCTTTATTTTGATGGCCTCCGGGAGACCCACCTCTAAGTCCACCTCGACACAGATTCGGGCGCAATCATACTGATCGTTGTTGTTTGCTCTGTCAATGAACTTTCCCAATGCATTGCCAATATGCTTGAGGGAATCCCAGTTCCAGCAGTGTACCGGAAGATTAGGGAGCCGAACCCAGACAGGGACTGCCGATGGGACATCCACGGCCGGATCGAAGTCAGGGGTCCATTTGTTGAGGTAGAGGCCAAGTGGTCCCATGAAATAGGGCCCATTCCTGAAGATCAAATCTTTGTCCTCCTTAGTATTGAATTCAAACAGGAAGTAGCCTCTTCCAAGAAAATATGATGTGACTTTGTTCTTGATCAGCAGGATCCAGTTCTTAACAACCCAATTTTCCATTGATTTAGGCGAGGGCCAAAGGCCCATGAATTGACCCACCAGAGCGCGATCTGCTAGGGACAAAGAAACCTGGATCGGTCCCTCAGGAGGAAGGTTTACCTCTGGAACATCGTCGAGCTTTTTTACAAACTTAGCGGCTTCAGTCTTCTTCTTCTTAGGCAACGAAGCTAGCAAAGAAGAGAAGGCAGCTTCGGCATCCGGGGGAGAAGATAGCGAGGGCCCGAGGGGCGAGCCTTGGGTCTCCATGGCTAGGATATCTGATCAGCAGCACACCCAATCTGCACCAGGCAAAAGGCGAGGCATTGCAGGGTCGATCAAAGGATCTAATCAGGTCGTGAAGGAAGGGTACAGAGGCGAGGAGCAGATCCGAGCAGATCTATCAAGAGAACAGCTCTGCAAGGGACAAATGCAAGATCAGGTGAAAAGGGAAGGATCCAAACAGATCCGAGAGCCCCTAAGGTCGAGAAGGCCAGGGGCAGAAGCTAAGACGGTTGTAAGGGCAGCGCCCAGGCACAAGCTGCGCAAAGCAAGTCGCAGCAGGCGCAGAGCGGTGTGGAAAGGTCGTGGGCTTGGCCCTGAACGGTTAATCTCTCACGGCGAGCCACGCCCTCGCTTAGGATTGAGCACAGGACCTGTCCGTCTTTACGGGAGCGACCTTACCACTACGCCGCCTCCACAGACCTTTTGTATATATATATATAATTTTTTTTTTTTCTTATTATTATTATTTTTTTAATTTAAATTTTTAAAATAAATTTTCTTTTTTGTATTTTATTTTTTTTATCTAAATTTTAATTTTGAAAATTTAATTATTTTTAAATTTTCTATTTAATTTTTTTTTTTATTATTATATGGTTTTTTTTAATAACTTAGAAAAAAATGTTTTTGATGTTTTTTTTTTTAATTTTTTTGGTTAATTTTTGTTTTTTTTCTTTAAATTATTTGTTTTTTTTTCAAATTTTGTCATTTCTTTTGATATAATTTTCGAATATTTTTGTTTTTTTTTGTTTTTATTTATTTATTTTTGTTTAAATTTTTTATTTTTACAAGTTAATTTTGTTTTTTTATTTTTACATTTTTATTGTTTTTATATGCATTTTTTTATCTAAGTTTTGTGTTTTATTACCAACATGAAAATCACCACTCTAAAAAAAAAAGGTTGATGCTGCATCAATACGTTTCAAAATTAGCATGAAAATCACTGCTCTAAAAAAAAAAAGTTCATGTTGCATCAATACGTTTCAAAATTAACATGAAAATCACTAACATTTTAAAACAAATATTCATACTTCATAAATAAAAATATTAGAGTGTCAAAAATGTGCACAAAAAAAAGGGGGTGATTCTGCATCACCACTTTTCAAAATCGGGTGCTTTTGATGCTACGAAAAAAAAGTAGGTAACAGTGCGGTTACCTATTTCATCTGTAACAGTGCTAATTCCCATTCATTTAGGTCCATGGTGTCTAGAGGATGGAATTCATGAATATTTGAGTTATCATTTGCAGGAAGCTCGATATCGGATGATGTGCGGTGTTGATGCCAAAGTTCGTAGAATAGACGAAAAGTTTGCTAGTTTGTGATGAATTCTTCAGCATAGTTTCCTATATCTCGAGCAATATGACGAAATGGTTGTAAAGAATAAGTTTAAATATAAATAAGTCAGCATAGAAATATTCTTTTGTGGATGGTATTTAGGATAGCGTGGTATGATACGAAAAATTTCTTGTTCGGGCCTTTGTTTCCATTTGTTTTTCTTACGACAGGGATCATATGACCAGGAGCGATGGGCATTGGATGTATGTGTCTATGAAGTGTGGTAAGGGAGGAGCGATGGTGTTCTTTTGTGGAAGGCACATATAAATTTGTTGGCTTACATTTAAAGCAAAGAAGGAGTGACTAAACAATGTTAATGGTAATTTTTGTATCATATGATAGGTTTCTTGTGCTCCTATGTCACGATGGACAAGATTTTCTGCAAGGAATTTTCGAAATGCAGATGTTGTTGGGTCAGCATTAGGTGAAGCGAGTACAATTCTATGTAGCATGTCATGGAAGCTTTCAGACTTCTTTTCTGCTTTGGATGCATATTTTGGAATATATTTCTGAACAACATGGATTGAGAGAACTAGTTGGCAATCAACATTTGCATGCCAAATAGATAGGATGGTAGGGTTATGGCTACTGATTTGATCATCATTGTGAGTGGGGGTGTATGCTTTTTGGCCATTGGAGTCAATGAACAAGGAAGAATGTGGATGTAACTCTCAAGGTGCTTTATATCGACATTCGAATGAGGAGCCTTTTTTTATAAGGCATGTGTTTTTAGTGGATTTTGTGTGTCATTCAATACAATTGATGAGTTGGACATAATCATTAAAAGGATTGGTTCTGAAAATATATGGCATGGAAAATAAGCAAGGGCATTGTAAATTTTCTTGAGGAATGGATTGGTTTGAAAGTGTATAAAGGTGAGGGTTCCAAGACTATATGTATCTGTTGAAGAATTGTTTAGCACTATCAATTGCTTGTGTGTTATCCTAGTTAATATTTTCCACATCAGGTGCGTTTTGTATCCAGAGGAAGCCATGGATGTGCGTGGATTGTCTATGTTTCCATGCATACCTCCGAAGGTTGCAGTCTTGTAAGGAAATTTTGAATTAGATGGAGTTTGATGTTTATAGAATTATGAAAGTAATGTGGTAGAGTGCATAAATATACTAGTATTATTTTGTCTGCAAGTGTTTCTCCAAGATCACTTCACGAAATATTGTGAATCTGTGGTGCACATATAGTGATGTTAAGTGGGAGTTATAGATAATGTTATCATTTCTCCATTTTTGTTTTTTTACAACATCAAGAGGTGGACATCATGGCATGATTGCATGAAGATCACGCCATTTTGTATTAGCTGCACTTAATGGGAAAAATAACGTTAGGCAACCGAGTTGAGATATCATGTCTGTCAGTTCATTTTTAGCTTTGTGCCAAAAATATCTTGTGCCACGTAGAGAGCTACCGAACCACATGACTTGTTTTGCCAATTTTTTCATCTCAAAATTGTTCTAATATGATTTTCAAATCATGGATTGATGTTAAAAAGTCATCTCCGATGTTTTTTTTTACAAAAACGGAGGTTGTTGCTTGATTGCGATGGAACATCATGAGATTGTATATGTAGTAGTGAAATCGTGGTTGCTTTCTGAATCTGTTATTGTGGAAATGTAGGAGATTAAGTGCATATTCATGTAGCTGCATTGCCTTTGTTCTTGGTTGATTTTCTAGTACAAATCCTGTGGGGAATAGGGTGGGGAAAACCATAGGGAGGATACCTTATGTGTCGTACTCATTGATTGGGGATAGGCCTACTGGTGGCCATTCAATTCTAGTATCAGAATGGTGGTTGTAACCATGTAAATATTAGCATATTTCTTATATTTTGTATTTGTATTAGGAATAGTGGGAATAAATGATGATGTATGAATGGTGTGGGTATTGATTTAAAGAATCTTCAGTGGAGGAAAGTTTTTTTTCGAGTGATAGTTGGGTATTTGGATCTGTGGTATTGGAATGGAGAAGGGAAGAGGAGATATCAGTGGGGAATGCTGGTAAGGATGTGATTGCATTGTTTTCAATGTGAGCATTATTATAGTAAGGGTATTTTTCAATTTGTATTCTAATGTGGCGAGAACACGATCTCTACCTACAATGCAATCATAAGCATGATGGTAATTACTATGATGGGTAATGATTAGAATGTCAAAGTCTTCAATACGTCATGGAAACATACATCCTATTTTTGCAACGTCTTGCGGAAAGAAAATTATGTGGCCAGTGTATCTATATTGGCCACCACGTGCATGTGTTACTTGGAGGATAGGGTTAACCCTAGCAATAATAATTTCGTATATTTGTGAAAGAGCAGCTAGTACGGGTGGTTTAGGACGAGGGTCTCTATTTTTTGATAATAAGAAGTGATGACCTTTTATTTTAGACATGCATTTATAACAACAATACATTTGGTTCGACGTGTAGATATGGATTCCAAGATATGATAGGATATGGAGCATGGGAATTTAGGTGCAAGTTTATCAATTTTTGCATGGAATTCACGATGTGCATCATTGGTATGAACATTGTTGAAAGAATGTGCAGTGGAGGGGGGGGGGTGGCGAATGAGATATGGATGAATTTTTTTTACCATCATTACAGAGAACGGTGTTGAAATCATGTGGAATGGAGGAGGGAGGGTGAATGAGCTATGGATGAATTTGTTTGAGTAGTTTACTGAAGAGATGAAGGGTTTGAAAATTGAAAAAGAGAAGTTCTTTAAGAGTGGAAAGTGTTTAATGGAAATTGTGAATTTCCATCATATGTTTCAGACGATGAATGTTTTTTTTTTCCTTTTTGTTTCTTTGGGAATCTAAAAATCCTTTTTTAGAATGATAAACCTCATGTGGGCATGCATTTAGTCATTCTTAATTCACTGCATAGTATCTTCGTGCATGTTCATCATTAGAAGTAGTAGACATTTCCACAAGTTAAGGCACCTACATGAAAGAGAGGGGGAATGGTAATGTTATTTGGAGAGAAAAAAACCATGTTATTGTATAAAAGGGGAAATAAAAAATTGAAGTTTTGAATATATTTTTGTTAATATATGATTAGAACAAAGTGTTTGAAAGAATATTTTAGTAATTTGAAGCTATACAAGAATATAATAAGATGTGTAACGCATCGATAACAATGTGTTTGAAATAATATTTAAGTAATTTTCAAATTTATATGAAGATAATTGGATGTGTAATGCATCAAGTTGATTGATTTGTTAAAAGAAAGTGTGAAGTAGCATAAAAGTAATTACATACAATCACATGTTTTGTTGGAAAACATATCTCAATAATGAATAAGAGAAATTGTTGAAAAGGCATAGAAAACAATATGGTCTATAAATGCATTTAAAAATAAAGTTAATAGAAAATGGAAATAAGGAAAACATACTTGTAATGATATTTATCTAGATATTAAGATTTTATTGATTGCTCGAAGGATGTTGTTGCGTTCTTTTGAGAATTGCAAGCCCTTCTCTTTGACGGTAACACATTTCAAGCGTGGTATTTCTCTAAATGTTTTTGTCTTCACTGGTAGTGTGAAGATGTGATCTGTCCACAGTGCTTTGGAGACAATTTCCTTTATTAGATCAGGATCTTAGGATAACAAATAGAAGTAATTGGCATTAAATCCAAGAATTGTAGATGTCCACATATTTGAAAGAAACTATTAAAACCAACTCACTAGTGTGATCTTGTACATTGATCTTAAGTAAGTATCTATAATCACAATCAATTACTTCAGTGTTGCATTTAGGGAAATACCATGTGTTTGTATTTTTTGGAATAAGTTTATTCATGCATTTTTTCTTCTAAAAAATATACGGGCATGATAGTTAGTAAAAATTATCCATCCATATTTTTGTTATTGTGCCCTTCACTTGGTAGAATGCAGGTATATCTGAGGACTTGATAATATAAATATCAAAAATCGTTATTTTTTTGGGTTGATGGCCAAAAGAAGGTGAATATCTTGTTGTCATGGGTGTAGATGTTGTAGTGGAACCTTCCTTTTTAAACTATAACTTTAGCATATGGGCCTATTGGATGTCAGGATCTATAAGAATAATGGATCTTGTTATAGTGTCGACATTTTTTCCATTAAATTTAGCAACACAAGCAAACTTGATTGTAATGATGGGATTATTTCATGTAGCACATAATCAGGAAATTTATTTTGATACTCCATCAAAATTTCCTCCCCAACAGATAACATCCATGTTATATCTAGACATGTCTTGAAGATTTATTGTTTGTTTAATAAGATCGTCATTGTATTTTCTAAGTATAGTGCATGGATTGGAAATGTTAGTAACAATATCAAGAACATCAAAAATCGAATTGACGTTTATTGTTATGGTATCATTGGTTGATTTTATATTGAGATGCACTATTGGGTTGCATGTTATTTTTTTGGCAACATGATCTATGGTAGATGTAGCATTTAACAAAATTTCCCAGTCATTGTTTAAGTGGTTGTATTGTTTATTAGCCATTTTCACATTTCCTTTGGAGACAATGTACACATTCCCAACTTGGATTTTGTCAACGAAATAATCAGCAACATTGTTGAAACAAGTAATGTGTATTTCTCCACCTTCTGTATCGAAGAGGTCGAAGCCAAACACTTTACTAGGTTCGTATTTATTTTGAAATTGTCGAAGAGCTATTTTTATTTGAATGTATCCTTTTATGCACCAGTGTGAATGGTAAGGGTTTATTTCTTTGATCAGAATATGGAATGGTGTGACAGATGTGGTTGGAATAGAAGAAAAAGTGCAATGCCTTTCCGAAAAAGGTTGTGGGTCTGATAAGGATGAAGTTTCTTACCTACAAGAAAAATACCCTCTAGTGGAGGTTATAAAGGAGGTTTTTAGTGTTATAAAATTGGCCAAAATTGTCAAAAAAAACATTTTCTACAACATCCATTTTTGGTAAAGGAGGTTTTGGTAGAGCTTTTAATGGAATTTAAACACAAGTAAAAAAAACCGTTACACATGTTTTCTCTTCGGTGCGCGCATCAGGTGTTAATGCACAGGTGCATTGTACCATGAATGCACCAGTACCGTAAACCTATCAAGAACCAAGATGGAAAAAAAATTCAGATGCCATGGGGCATTTAGCAATGGCCTAGTGTGTGTCAACTAGCCAATCACACCACACTGATAGAAGGTACATGCACCAGGACGTTAAGGTGTAAAATCACATCGGGCCCTGTAGGTGATAAACTGCACTAGGTCATTAATTTATAAAAATGCATCAGCGCATTAAAGGAAAACTACACCGATGCATGCAATACCTATCAGACTTCCCGAGTGGTATTCATCGATAAAATGCACTGGGCATTCTAATTGGTATTGGTATTTTTATGGTGCCCATAGGTCATAGAAATGCACCGATGTGAATTAAATAACACGCACCAGTGTTCATTTTGTATTTTTTAGAAACATCAACCTGTGACAGTGCAATTATTATGATTTTTTAAAATCCATTATTCATCAAAAGTCGACACATATCTTATAACAATGTTCATATCAATTAAATTTTTATTAGTGCATTTGAATGTGATGTTTGGATTAATTTGTTATATCATATCATTAGATTTCGCATCTCTTCATTATAACATTTCACCTTAACAACCCAGTGTGTGTCAGCCATCTAGTCGCACCAGGTCAATAGAAGGTGCATTCACCGGGCCATTAAGGTGTAAAAGCGCACTGGGTAGTGCAGGTGATAAACTGCACTTGGTCGTTAAGTTATGAAAATGCATCGGCGTGTTAAAGGAAAACCGCACCGATGCATGCAACGCCTATCATACTGCCCGAGTGGTAGTCGTTGATAAAAAGAACTGGGCATTCTAATTGGTATTGGTATTTGTGCAGTGCCCATAGGTCGTAGAAACACACATGTGCGCATTATCATAGAAATGCACTGGTGCGCATTCACTAACATGCACCAGTGTTCATATTTAGTTTTTAGAAACATCGACCCGTGAGAGTGCAATAATTGTGATTTTTTAAAAATCATTATTCATAAAAAGTCAAGACATATCTTATAACAGTATTCATATCAATTTAATTTTTATTAGTGCATTTGAATGTGATGTTTGGATTAATCATATATATCTATATCTATATCTATATATAAGAAACTCTTTATCATACAAAATGGAACAGTTATTGGTATCCCTCTATATTTCGACTGGGAAACTATGTCCATTACATTAAACAAAATGTTTGATTTCATAGACAAATAGTTCGAAAAATATGATGCCTTATTGTGATATCAAAACATATTGATAATCATTCTTCGCTGGAACTGTTGTCACTGATCGAGCTAATTCCATGACTTGGGTTATCTTGAGGAATGTTTGTTCACTGTGTTGATTTTTTTCTTCTTCTTCAAGTTCCATTACAAACATAAAAACAAATTATAATGAGCGTATATACATTGGTGAGAATAATGAAAATTGCAATATTAAAAAATATACATCAATGTAAATCGAAAATAAATTTACCATAGCAAGAATTGACTCATGAACTATACACATTCTTTCAAAACCAAATTTCATGCCATTTTTCAACAATTCATCTGTTGGCGTAGTTCCATACTTTGTATCTTGCAAGTTTTATACCCCATAAAAAATCATATATCTATTCTAAAATATTTTTTTTTCTATTAATTATAGACGAAGCTAAGTAAAACAAGATAGATGCTTACAAATTCCCCACCAACCCATATTTAACCCAATGTCAATAAATTTGTCTAATGGTTCTTCGTTGTGCGTTAACACCCGTTTGAAGAAATTCAATGATGATTGTTGTAAAACAACTTAAAATATACAAAAATGAAATCTAGTTAAGTTGTTATAAGGAGGTAAGATTACTCACAAACATAGATATCAACCCTTTTCTTCCTTTTCATCCTGGTTTATGTGCTGAATGGGGATTCCATTTTCTTTTCTTTTCTGCAAGAAAATAATTGAAAACTAATAGTTAAAGCTAAATTGTTTATTTATTGTACTTAATCAAAAAATTCAATGATTACATATTACATTTGAAGCATGTTTTTGTTCACATGACTCCGCATGTGATGAAATTATGTCTATTTCTTTGACCATCTCCTTGTACACCTTTTTGGAAATTCCTACTGGCATATTCCTGATATCAACTTGTTCATCCTTTAATATTTTCATAATATTCTAGAAAATGTGATATGACTATAAACTATTTAATTTTTATATTGATATATGAAAAGTAAATATAACAAAAGTGATATTTACAAATGATTTCTTTCTAGTAATCTATACATATAATTCTAGAAAAATATTTAAAGGAATATTACTTTTTCGTTCCTTATTTTTTGTTGTTGTACGTTTTTTATATTAAAGTTCTGACATGCCTCATTGAACAATTCTCTGGAAACTCAACCTGTGGTTGAAATAAATTTTGGTTCTTGGAATCATTGGATTGATTTTTGTATTGTAAATGGAAATAACTTCTATACATTCGTTCCACTAGATCCCTCAAAGTTTGGTAAAATATTTTTCCCCTTTCGTTAACCTCCATCACCACTCCATATGAGCTAAGGAGCAATTCATTTCAATTGCATGTTCTATTTTTTTCTTTTCTTAGAACAAAATTACTTGTATTCATTGTTGGTCCCTATAGAACATTAAACATATGTGAATTAATAGTTTTTTTGAAACATGTTATATAATATTTTTTAAGTATATTATTAATGAAAATTCAAAAAAGAAACTCATATTAGATTGATAGTATTTTTTCATTCACTTGATTCATCTTTATGCAATTTTTCCATCAAGCTTTTATGCTCTTCTGGTCTTAGATCAGAAATAATCTTATCGAGCTTCATCATTTTTTGGCTCTGAGTGATACAAAATAAAAAATACATATTAGTTAAACTTACATATGGTTCAAAAATAATAATTTTTGTAAATAATTTACAAAGAACTTGCCTTTTTTATTTTCTCGATGTGCTATTAGTATTTCTATTACTTGATCTCTTGTCAGCCATTTATTTATCAATATGAAACCTATGCCATACCATTCATGAATATATTTAATAAATAAATCACAAACTTTTCAAGTAAAAAAAATAAAATCAAGAAAACGGTGTGCCTTTCAAACAACACGCACAGAAGGCAATGTGACATGTTCTTATAAATACACCACCAAAACAATAGAAACACCGTACGATGCTCTCTGTCAACATGGAGACCCAATTCATTATATTTTAACCAGTGTACCGATTAACATAGACATAAATTAATAAAAAAATATTTTTATCAAATAGTAGGTGCCTAGTGTGCTATAATAAAATAGTGCACCAATGCACTATTTTACACAGGGCACACTGATTAAAAAAATATGTTTCTTTTTTTAAATCATGCATGTGCCAACATGGATTGGGATCTGACTCTGCAAGTTGTCCCACAGGTTTGACGTCATACGCCTATATATATAGCGATAAAAACCCTATAAATGTAAATGAAAAGACCTAATTGTGATTTCATAGAAGCAAGAAGAAGCAAGGGTAGAAACAAGAAGAATCAAAGATTTCACGTAAGAATGGATTTTTTTTTTTTTCCTGGAAATTCAAAGTAAAGTTTAAAATTTTACTATGCATTTATTAAATCCAACAGAAACTGTAAATAAAACAATTATTACAGTAAAATTTAACATTTTTACTATAGTACAAGGTTTTGTGTGAATCACTAAATGTTTCAAATTCGGATTCTCTAAATAGTTCTATTGTTCGAAAGTATTTTGCTGCTCCACAGTGCTCTTGTGCTCTCTTCCTCTAGGTATGCCTCTTGTGAAAATCCCTCCCTGGAATTTTTTTGGAAAAATAATGAAATAATGAACAAATTTTACTATTTAAAGAAGTTTTTTTAATGAAATTAGATTTCAAAAAATAATTTTCTTTTGTTTTTCAATTTACTCCCTTTTTTTCACTTAAAAAAATAAAGTTGCACTTTTTTATTTCCGGATATTCGGTGCGTTTGTTAATTAACCTCACCGATGCATCCATTAATAACACAAAACTAGTGCATAATAACTAAAATGCACTGGTACAATTAATTGTACGTTAGCACCGATAATAATAAGTCCATTTTTAAGGCACCAAAATTAATTTTACGTATGTACACCAAAATTTATTTTTGATTTTTCTCAAATGCAGGGAGAAAATCTCATAATTATACCAAATGGACAATTCTTCAAAATCCAAATCATTCCATAATATTTATGAAAATCCATCGCAGTGTTCTCCCTATCCATCTCCAGACGTAATATTTACTTCATATTTATTTATATTTTCATTATCTAATTGAATTTATTTTTTTTATCCATGTCAATTAGCTGAATAAAATTAATGTATAAAAATTTGCAGGTTCATGAAGATTCAAAATCAAGTTCAGATGCACAAAATATTCAAACATCTTCAAAACGTTTGAAGCTCTTATCAGGAGCAACATACCACAAGGCGCATTTGGTAGATGAAAATGGACAGTTGCTTCACCCTGCCAATAGTAACATTGCATCTTCTAGCCACAATCTTGGCACAATGATGGTAATAATAGTTATTTGGTATATTAATGTAATTATTTAAATGTCAAACCAATTAATCATGTATTTTTGACGTGCTTACTAATTGATATCATCGAGTTTGTACTAATCATGTTCAACTATATTTTTTGAAATTATTAGGATTCTAGTGATGATGACTGACCTACCTACCATCTTCCGTTGCACCCCATAACAAATTAAAATCAAGAGAAGGATAAATTAAGATAAAAACTCAGAGAGGAACGATACCAAGAATGGTTGAATCAACCACCTATTTAATTCCCACTACGTCCAGATTCACCAATTTGGAATGACTACAACAAAGTATTTCTTCACATGATGGCAATGGAAGCAATCAAATAGAGGTTGCTATTGGAGATTACTTAAGGGATACAACTGCCATAGAGACAATGTTGTTAGATTCATTCCATAATGATGATAAGCTAGGGGATCATGCTCATATCACTGATACCTTTTTCGAAAGCCTTAAATTTGCTTCCACCATCCCTCTCTTTGGACTCGGCGGTTAGTAAAAGTCTACTCAGTTGGGGAAAAAAATGTTACTGCACTACTTGAAAGAAAATTTTGGCTTGTCAAATCCATGTTTCTCAGAAATTTTAAGGTAATTGACCATCAAGTCCTCCCTTATATTTTGAGAAATATAATCACATAATGAAAATTACAAATGGTCAATTTTATAAATGTTAATAATTATATCAGAATTAATGTACATTTAATATTTTCCATGACCAACTACAGGTTATTCAAAGATAAGGTTCTTCCGAGTGATAATGTCTTGGCTGGTAGCTGCGAAGAGGAAAATAAATTGTTGAAAATGTTGGGCATTGAGTACATATCATATCATGCATGTCCAAATGATTGTATTCTATATAGAAGAGAATATGAAGATAAAGAGATATGTCTGAAATGTTGACATGAAAGTTATGATAAATAAAAAATTAAGGGTAAATCATGTGGCCCTCCTTTCAATATATTGAGGTACATGCCTATAATCCCAAGGATTCAAAGGCTCTTTTGTTGCAAAGAATTAGCTATGTTTCAGCGATGGCATGCCTCACATAGAAGTGAGTTGGGAGTTATGTGAATTCCAATAGATTCAATAGCCATGAAGCATATAGAGGATACATGGCTCGAACAATTCAAGGATGAAGTATGAAGTCTACGACTCAACATAGCCATGGATGGCATCAACCCATATTCCCTTTAGGACACCAACTATTCTGTTTGGCCTGTAGTAGCGATCAATAAAAATATCCCCCCATGGTTGTCCGTGAAGAATGAACATCTTATGTTGGCTCTCATAGTCCGTGGTAGAATATAAGTGAAGAATATGGATGTCTAATTAAAACCAGTGGTAGATGAATTGAAGGAATTATGGGATGGGATAAATATATACGATGTATCAAAATACATCACAGCAGAGAGGATTTTTACATTTTATGGCATATGTGCTTACACAACACATGATTATCCAGCCTTAGGATTTTTCTTTGGTAAATTACATGTTTATTTATTTGTTTATATACATTAAAATTTTCTTTGACATATTAGTTATTTAATTCATTGTAATTGTTTTTATCTTCATGATATTCTTTAACGTCCCATGCATATTGTATACCATAATTTTGTAGGTATTCTAAAAAAATGGTATTTTGGATGTAAATGTTGTGTACCTTCCCTGAAAGCCATATGGTCCAACAACCTATGAAAGCCAGTGTATGACTGCTCCAGGGTATTCCTCCGAGAAGAACACTCTTACAAGAGAGCAGCATCCACTTTCAATGGTAAATGAGAGAGAACCCAAAGTCCTCCAATAATGACACCAGCTAAATGACTTAGAGCATATGAGAGAGAGAAGGATAAGGAGTTCATAGAAATTTTTGATTCAAATGGGGAGCCTATGTTCGCTGATCCAGAATTCTTCGACACCTATGTTGAGAAATTTCTCATTGGGATGAAAAGGAAATCTATCTTTTATAACTTCCCATATTGGGAGCATCTTAATATTACCCACTTATTAGATCCCATGCTTATATTTTAAAATGTTTTATATTATTAATGGAGGCACATATCATCGAAAAAAAGTGACACATTAGCTATTAGGAAAGATATTATTACTTCAAAAACTAAAAAGAAACATTGGCCAAGACGATTAGAAAGTAAAAGATCAAAGAGTAGGTACCGGTCCCTCTAATTGGTATTTCAAATAAGGTGATGTCCCATGGATTTAAAAAAAAATATCTTTCTTTGGTAAAGGAAGTTATAATGGGTGTGAGGGTGCCATCTTCATACGAGCCTTCACTATGGTGTTTCTTCACCGTGGATGACCATTTGTCGGGGTTGAAATTGCATGATCATTTGAATCTTCCAAGAGTATGTATAATGTCAAAAGAATGATTTTATTATTTTTTATATTAATAATTTTATCCCATGCAGAGATCATAAAACATAACTCATTTTGTATATTATTGCACGTGTTTAAAAATTTGCAGTGTTATTATCCTTTGTTTGTGCATGGGTGCGTGAAACATGAATTCCCCCAAGACGTAGGATGTGCCATATCTAAATTATCTACATTTGTATGTTGGATCATGTTAAAGGATATTCATGTGGCTAACATTCCATGGTGGCGTCAAGAGATAGTTGAGAATGTTTTTATGTCTGAGAAGGAATTTCTAACGAGTTTCATGGACTTGTAGGTTCATATTCTAATCCACCTAGTAGATGAGGTTGAATTAGTTTGGGTGGTTTCTTGTCTTTGGATGTTCTTCTTAGAGAAGTGCATGAAGAAATTGAAAGGTTTTGTTCGAAAAAGAGCAAAACTAGAGGGGTCTATGGCATAGGGGTACATATCGTATGAGTCTTTATATTATGCCAGTGAGTACATCAAGAATATCGATAACAGACCATGTGCACTTATTTGGGACGATGAAAGGGATGAAGACAGAAGAGAAGGGAAGCTGCTCCAAACGTGTAAAAAGGTGCTTGATAAAGATTAAGCGAATTATAATTTTTCAAATTTACATAAAGTAAATATCATGTTGAACTTTGATATAATGTATATTTTGATCTCATATGTACTATATTTCAGTTTGATTTCATCAAAAAATGCAGAAATTGAAGCAATCAATAAATTCGTTCTTTACAATTCCAAAGTGACATAACAGTGGGTCGCACTATACAAAGCAAAGAGGATGAAATGGGATAGTGACAAGAAATAATTCAGATGGTTGAATGGTATAAGTGTGCCTTATCCCAATCATTTAAAAGAAAAATGCCAATTATATTCCCCAAGAATTGGGTTGTTGACCAAGTCATAGAGAAATACAGTGCAACTAGTCATTTCTCGCGTGCTGAAGAGGATGTGCTAAACGTAGGGATTGGGTGCACCCACTCGATAATAATATGTTTATGTACATTTTAAACTTAATAATGCACCTTCGAAATGTAATTACAACTATATTTCATATTTTAACAATTGGGTTATTATAAGACACATGCCACAATGATTTTTTAACTTTTTTATAGGTCAATTTGTTCCCATCTATGTGGGAATATGGACACCATTTTCGCACAAAAAAGTATGATGATGGACACAAGACTGTGGAGTGGAATTCAAGTTCGATCAATCTAGTCGAGCTATTCACCATGATCAAAACCTAGTACGAGGGACATTAGGTTACGTCAGAAAGATACAAGAGATTGTTGAAGTGGATTTCTCTTCTTTGCAACGTGTTATTTTTAGGTGCAAGTGGTGGGACACCTTTGATCGGAATAATGTAAAGGAATATCACAATAGTAGGCTGATATGTATCAACTCTAGAAAGATGTGAGATGAAGCTAAGGAGCCATATGTTTTCCCCAAACATTGCAACCATGTGTTTTTTTACCCAGATGTGTTGGATAGGGATTGGTGGTTTTTATTGAGACGTGACCCTAGATCGAAACATATTTTTGAGAACAATAGTGTTATCATGCCAAGCGAGCTGAAAGATAATGATGGTGATCATGAGAACTGAGAGTGATATGGTACATGAGTTATTTCATCATTTATACTTCTTAATATGGGTTTTTATAAAGAAAAGGACTTAATTACCTTATAATTAAGAATCTTTTATTTGAAACATTATAATATGTATTTTGAATTAATTGGTTTGCATTTTGTTAATTTTAAAATCATTTCACTTGATAATTTGCAATTATGTTGATTTCGAAAAAAATAGCATACTGTATAGACTTATTTTTGTTTTTTATAATGTCAATTCCTAAAATAATACAACTACTTGATTTCTTTAAATGTGTGTGAATGATATCTTCAAAATTTATATTGTTATTTTTGGTATGTAAGATGATAATAAAATAATGATAATTCTAAATATGAATTTATTTACATTATTTTCTAAACTTTATTATGTTACAAAATTTCATATTATCCTAGATTTATTATTTTACAATTATTTATATTCAGAACCATTTACAAATTTACAGTTTTAAAATTATGGTAATTTAACAATATTTACGATATAAATTTCACTTACAGTAGTAATTATGATTGAAATTTGACAATTAATTTACAATTTTACAATTTTACAAATTTAATAAAATTGAATGATGACAATACATACAATTACAATTACAATTTTACAATTTGACAATACAATTGCAATTACAATTAAAATTTTACAAATATTTTACATACAATTACAATTAAAATTTTACAAATATTTTATATACAATTACAATTAAAATTAAAATTAGAATTAGAATTAAAATTAGAATTTTACAATTTCACATAAAATTACAAATAAAATTACAATTACAATTACTATTAAAATTACAATTTTACAATTTTACAATTTTACATACAATTACAATCAAAATTACAATTACAATCATTTCACAATACAATTACAATTAAAATTTTACAAATATTTTATATACAATTACAATTAAAATTACAATTAGAATTAGAATTAAAATTAGAATTTTACAATTTCACATAAAATTACCAATAAAATTACAATTACAATTACTATTAAAATTACAATTTTACAATTTTACATACAATTACAATCAAAATTACAATTACAATTATTTCACAATACAATTACAATTAAAATTTTACAAATATTTTACATACAATTAGAATTAGAATTACAATTAGAATTACAATTTTACAATTTCACATACAATTACAATTACAATTTTACAATTTTACATACAATTACAATTAAAATTACAATTACAATCACGATACATACAATTAAAATTAAATTTTTAGAATTTTACAAATGTACAAACTTTACAATTTTAATAAAATTGAATCATGAGTGGAATACATACAATTACAATTACAATTTTACAATTTTACAATACAATTACGTACAATTACAATTAAGATTTTACAAATAT
This sequence comes from Pinus albicaulis, assembly GCA_034641835.2. Taxonomy (NCBI): domain Eukaryota; kingdom Viridiplantae; phylum Streptophyta; class Pinopsida; order Pinales; family Pinaceae; genus Pinus; species Pinus albicaulis. Next base: position 743,388,710 of record CM076577.1, read on the forward strand.
TTTACATACAATTACAATTTTATATACAGTTAAAATTAAAATTTCAATTACAATCACTACATAATATTTAATAAATATCATGATTTAATATTAAAAATAAACATCACGATCATGATTACCATCGTACAAACATCATATTTTGCTAAAATACACATTCAATTTCACTAACATCATCTAATCATCGTGATCATGATCATCTAACAAAACAAAAGCATTGTATAACATCATCACAATAGAACCATCAAATATAAATCTCATGTAATTGCTATCATATGCATATATATCTGCAAGCACATTAAATGAACATATCTAACATGACCTAACAATATACATATCACGATGAAAACCAACATGTAAATTAAGTATATCAACATGAACATAAAATACATGGACCATATATATATATATATATATATATATATATATATATATTTATATATATATATATATATATATATATATATATATATATAATGTCAAAAATATACAATTCTAATATAACTACATATAAATGTCAAATATCTGGTGGTACATCAATACTAGTACTAGTCTAGGCCTGCTCAGTCGATGGTGCAACCTCATGCTCAGATAGACGGCATGCCTGCTTCAGAGGTGTCTTCTGATCAGTATATGGCGTAGTCTTCTCAAGAACTACTTGTCCATGACTCGTTGATCGAGCAACATGCTCAATGGATGGTGTGGCATGTGATGATGGAACTGCCTCCTCAGATGGACTTTCCTGCTTAGGATCAGGTGCCTGCTTAGGACTAGGTGTTTGCTGAGATGGTGCAGACTGCTCAGATGATGTCTGCTAATCAGGATTGGATGCTCTCTGCTCATGATGATATACGTCATGAGGTGAAGGAGGAGGAGGTGGAGTACTAAAATGATGATCACTACCCTCATGATCATGATCATCAGATGAGGCGCTGCTTTGTTGTGCATCTCCATGATGCCTACCCATCATAGCCCGCGCCAGTGCTCTGGAAGCTCCAATGATACAACACATGAGGGTCAACATATCACTGTGCATGCCTCTACAGAGCTGTGTGAGCCTACGACCAACCTGAATCTTTTTTATTGTAACCGGGCAGACTCCCTCATCAACTAGCAATGGACACAGTTGGTCACCCAACTCCATCCTAAATCAGGTTTTCGACCTACACCTCACCCACGTAGGTATCAGCACCCGATTAGGATCATGTCTGTCACCTTGATCCTCCACATCTACCATCTCCTCGTCAAGATCTACACCTGGATCATTCAGTGGGGGTGGAATCTCATCCCCAACAAATTTCCCAATATCTACAAAATATATAGTACACAACAATAATTAGACATTTTCATAAAAAAAAATTAATAAAACAAGTTAAAAAATGTGTTAGAATAAATTTTATAATTCTAATTAATTAATTAAGACAATAAAATGAAACTATATTAATTTAAAAAAAATTACTAATATTACCTCTCGCATTCGGCGGCTCATCCTGTGTGTATAGGATGTTGTTATACCCTTGCCAATCCAAACCTGCATACGAACATGGAACTAGATCAAAGGAGTGATCATCAACACTGTATAGCAACTCCAGTTCATTAGGAGATATCCTGGCAGGAAAGTCGGACTAGCCCCTCTTAGGCATCATTTGGCACAACATCTGCATCTGTACATGCAACATCAGCTTACGAGGCTTCCGAACAAAAGTAGGCCTCATCTCTAGAAACCTCTCAAAAATTAAACAAAATAAATCTAAAGTAAAAGGGAAGGTAAACCTCCCATGTGCCTAAGAAGGACATCTATCTAATGATGTACAAAACTGTCGCAAAAATATTGCAGACCATCTCACAAGTGATGGCTCCTCGAATAAAGAATCAACATAAAATAAAAGCATGAAACTAATGTGTTTCCCATCACTGGTATGGTGTGCAATGGTCGCCATCAGTAGTGAGAGGCACCTCACATCCTCTACACCAAACGAAGTAATACGTAACCGACCACCTGAAACCTGAATATCTAGAGGAGAATCTATATTGTCCCTAATATATCTCTGGGAGTATGCCAACTGACTCCCTGCTGCATACCCGACGGAGACATATGGGAACTGGGGAAAATCCTGCCCTCTCCTAGATAGGCTAGTAATAAAATATATTTCCTCCTCAATACGCGCATACCACTGGTCAAGACTGACCCAGAAAGCCTATCGGTGGGCATCCCACCTAAAGATGAGTTGTCCCAATAACCCACTATGGCCCTTTGGAGATGTAGCCTCCTCATAGAACTTGAGGAGGCCTACCTCCCTTATGAGCAACTGGGTGTTTGCTGTAATAGGTGAGGGTAGATAAGTCTCTCCCTCTCTCGTTCCTCCCACTGGTGAATCGTGTTATACTAGTCCTCCATATGTTCTTGTCATTCCCTTTCTTCTCTTTGAATGATTGACATATTAAATACATTTTTCTATTAAATGAGACATGTATATATATATATATATATATATATATATATATAAACAGTCGCCGTGCCCAAAAAAAAATAGTCATGCACTGGCACCAGTCTGTACGTTTTTATCACGCACCACTCTCAGTGCGCATGGAAATTATTCATGCATAAAAAAAAAAAAATGTTCTTTTTATATGGTGCGTTAATGAAACTATCCTACCCGCGGCCGATAGTTATGTCAATGCACCGGCCAACAATAATACATGGTCAACAGTGCAGTCCTGCAAACGATCGCACTGTTGACCATGTACTATTGTTGGGAGGGTGGTGTGCTGACGAAAATATCTACCCAAGGGTGTATCTTTTGGTCAATTCACTGCCTGAGATCATTACATGGTCAATGCTGCAGTCCTATCAAAGACCATGTGGTTGACTATGTAATGATGTCAGGCGGGCGATCCACTGACCTACCTATGCATCCTGAGGCAGATAGTTTGGTCAATGCATTTCCCTCCCGACACTAGTACATGGTCAATGGTGTGGTCATTTAAATGACTGCACTGCCATGTTAGTTTTAAAATTAATCATGGTCTGTGTTTTTCAGTACCGCACTAGAACCCAATGCGATTTCCTTTAGCATCATTCGTGTTGTGCCCTGTAAATTTATAGGCAGCACTGCGAATGGTATGAGTCAAACGACTGAAGAGCACCGCACAGATTTTGTTTTTTTCTAAATGATTAATTTTAAGGATTTTTAGAAATCTAATCCACTAAAATGTTTAGTTATTGAGAAACAATTAAATTACCTGTACATTTTCACGTCGAGGAGGCAAATGTGCTGAGGAATTGGAGAAACCAAATTATCCTATGATTTTTGAAAATTTGAACTCCACAAGGTGGGAAATGGATGACAACAGTGGGTGCAATGGGAGCAGCGATGGCATGGCACCTCACACAAGAGAAATTCACACCGGTGCTTGAGAGATCTAGAGCACTAAAGAGGTAAAAATAACGTTTTTACGATCAGTAATATTTTATTTTTTATTTAACCTTGTTTCGGCACATGGGTTTTTGAGACGCACAGGGATGTATTATCGATGGCACACCGCACATTGTTATGGTGTGTTGGATTACTGAGACGCACTAGGTCTTCTTATGCATAGAGCATTGGTGCGCTATAGTACTTAGACACACCGAGCGGGTTTGTACGAAGAGAACAGTGTCTCGGTGTGTCAATTTTTAGTATGCACTAGTGCATTCTGAGTAAAACACACTAGTGCAAGTTATGATGAGAAATATCTCGAGTTAGGCTAGGCTAGCCAGAGAAATTTAGTGATTCTTTCAAGGGAAGTAGGCTCCCCGTTTATTTATTACTTCGCACCACTGAAATATGATTCCCTGGGGGTGGAGCTTAGCAGGAAAGAAAATGTTAGCAGACAAAAAACATCTATAAAAACCTCCACCTGCCAATCTCCTCTAGAGACCTCTGCTACAGATGGATATCTAGGCTGTTTTTATAAGGGGTTCCTCAAAAACATCTGTTGGAAAGTATTTTCCTTGTATTGTTCTTGAGATGTGATCAGGATACTCAGATTAATTGGAATGCCAATTAAAGGATCAAATGTAGCAAAAATTTTGAAGTCTAGTAGTGTTATATACCTAAATGGTAAATTATAGTCATAGGACTAATTCTACCATAAGAGATGGTAGTCTGATATCATACAGTTAAAATTTGCATTGACGTAATAAGCTCAAGTTCAATGATTTGTAGAAATGGTTGAATATTAGTGGTTGCATATGATTTTTTCAAGAGAGCATTGAGAAAATAACATTCTTAGTAAGTTTTGTTGTCATTTTATGGAAAACAAAGATAAAAGAATATGTACTATAGAGAACGAAATTTATAAATGTGTTTGTTTCTTTAAAATTGTTTATATGTGGGTTTTATCGCGTTATATGTTTAGCATTAATAAGATAGCATACAAGCCCTTCGGGACAACATATTGCATCCCACAGAAAATGAGGGAGCATTCAGTGAGTGGGCTTTGGGGTTCTATGAATTAAACATTCATGGCTGCAACTCCCTCACTAATCTTCTCTATGTCGGTAGCTTTAGAAAAAGACCTTCCCATTTAAAAGTTCATTCAAGGTCACAAACATGGTCCATTGACACTTGAGCATGAATAAATTTCGCAAACGATTATTTTTCTTTAAGGGGCCATTCTGTCAAACCTCGAATAATAAATTTTAGTAATGGTTTTTTTTTTTTTTAAATTCTTGAATGTAATGGTCCCATGGCCGGCCATAATTGTGTACCTATACTATCGACACATCACTTGAAGGATTGAACTCGCCTGTTGTGTCAGAGGGCCAATCAAGGATATGTTGTACGCACAACTGCATAATGTTCTATCGAGTAACAGGCATTATAGGTTCATCTTTGGGTAATGTATGTATTTCAATTTAATGGTGGACATATACTACTCCTATTTATGGCTCAATAGATTTGGAAATATTGGATGCTTGTTGACTTGGAAATAGAACAATAAAATTTACTTGGGTACACCTATCAAAATTTGGCATTTGGTGTTTTGATGGCTTTTGTAAACTTTTTATCTTTTCACTTAATTGTAATAAATTAACAATTGGCCTTAAAGTGCAAAGATACACAAAAAAAATCTTAAAAAATTAAATCATTATACTAAAAATAAGATGATTAATGCAAAATCACTTAAGTGTAATAAATTAACACTTGGACCTAAAGTGAAAATATACATAGAAAAGATAGAAAATTACAAAAATAAAAATAAAAAAATAAAAGAATTCTTGAAAAATTAAATCATCATACTAAGAATAAGATAACTAATGCAAAATTAGATAGGTAAATAGTGATAAATTTACACTTTACTCAAATTCTATAATAAAAATTTATAACTAAAATTTCCAATCAATTTCTTGTAATCTTACTTCTATCTATTTAAATAATTATTAAACCTACCCTTCTAAGAGTTGATAGGCTTGGAAGTAAAAACCTTGTATAAAAGGTCAAATTGTAGACCTACTTCAAGGAACCTATTATAACATAACATTGTTAAACATATTGTAGAAAAAGAAAGGGTAACTACTCTATTATAACATAACATTGTAAAACATATTATAGAAAAAGAAAGGGTAACTACTGAATTATAGAAAAATAAAGAGTAAAAAGATTAAAAATATAAAAGGTGTAAAACTAAAATTTCCAAACAATTTCTTTAGCTGTATGATTTATGCTGAAAATGCAAACAGAAAGCAAGAACGATTGAATCAAAATGGTGTTTTTAAGTATCCTTATGAAAAGAGGAACAAAATTCTCAGTATTTGTCCCACAACTTAATTTTTACTTTTATATAAAATCTTTATTTATAACTAAACTGAAAAGCATATTTCCATTCATAACTTCCATCATCGACTCACTGGCTCTTTTATGGAAACGATTATTTTTTATTTTACAATAAAATCCAGAATCTTAGATATCCAAATAGTCAACAACACTGCCTAATCGTGGGGCTCGACCTGTAGGCAGTGGCAATTGCATTTTATGGCGATGCTTGATTTAGTATTTTGCGAAAAATACAAGTAGCTTAAGGTTAAGAAATCCAAACAGCTCGGACCAACAACCTGTGCTACTTGTACATTCACAAAATCTATAGGACAATATGAGACTTGTATTTTTCCAAACGCTACATGGATAATTGTTAATGGTATTGGGGCCTACGAAGTAAAATCACATATAACTAAAATTTCTCAACGTGTTTAAATAAATTGCCAAATGGTTGGAACACAAATGATATACCTGTTGAAACGACCAAAAACTATGTTCGACCGAGCAACCCATAATATGAAGATAGGAGCGATCGTGTTTTCCTACGCCAGTCGTGGACAATCAATCCAGCCCCAAGTTGAAACCAGTCATGGACAAGCGAAGATATGTTCCAGGTAAATACTGGCAGAGGTGAAAGAGAGACAATTTGCTGATTTACATAATTGACATTCTGAACTTGAAGTAGAGGGAGCATAGGGGAGATTCGGAGATTCATCATGGCCATCCTCAAATACAGAAAAACCCATAAGCGAGGCCACATGCGCATTCTCAGCAAGGAGAAAATCGAAGAGGAAATCAAATTCCAGGCCAAGTACACCAAGGAGAAGATAGTGGAAATGATCAAATATCATTCCACGACGAGAAGTTACGGAGGGTTAATCGTGATGATGGTCATGGTGGTGATATAAAGAGGCACACAAAAACTCTCTTTAGTAAAGAGTTGACCCACACAGATTGAAGTAGAGGGAGCATAAGAAGTACTTACCCAACAGATTGAAGTAGAGGGAGCATAAGAAGTACTTACCCAACAGATGCAACCTTCAACTTTCCTCTCTGAATTCATTGACAGCCACGCAACCTTCACCCTTTCTCTCTGTCTTCATTGGAACAAATAAACCACAAAAGATATATATGGTCAAAGAAACACCAATAGATTTAAAATAAAATATGGAAACTACCCAGCCATAACTAATAACCACCAGGCCCTTCTGCCGATTTACGAATTTTCTAGCTGCCCCTCTTCTGCTGCAAAGGAGGCGAGGCAATTACCCAGGGGAAGAGGACTACTATTATATCTGATTTTTGTTTTAATTATATGTTTTTTTTTAAATAATTTTTAATTTTTAAAATTTTTTAACTGTTTTGTCTAATAATGCATTTGATGGTCAAGAATAGTACACAAAGGCAGTTAGAGAAGTTGTTTCTAATGAAAGACCCTTACGACGTAACTAGCAATTGCACCATTACCAGATGTTGCAAAGGAAATGCCTTAAGATTCTTAAAGAGATCAATGACATTGTTTGGAGTGGATGTGAATCTGCAATAATCAACAAAAGCCAATCAATGTTGTGATCATTTAGTCAGAAAAAATATATCAAGCTTAAAAAACTAAGCTAAGAAAAATTTGATATCAGTGATGCTGGAACTCACACTAGGACTCCAGTCAGAAATGGGGTTGCAAAATAACTTCCCTATCTATCTAGTAATGTTGGGTAGTTCTGATATATATATATACACACACATAAGTGGAACAGATCAAAGAAAATCATCTTACTGTGTATAAATCTATAGAGGCCTTGGTATCACATTCACATTCCACTTTGGTATCATATTCACATTCCCTCCTTTCCAGATACTGAACATCACACATTTCCATAAAAACCAATCAGCGTTTTTCCCATTAATTAACAAAAAAAACCATGCTAAACAAAATAGTGTTGCTCCCCTTTACACACAAGAGAGTTGTTTTCAAATAATAAAGCTTACAACATAAATATGATAAAACCAAATCTATAAATAATAAATCATATTTATATTATATTAATATGATTAAACAAAATCATAACAAACATGTATTAACAATTAAAATTTTGTCAATGTGTAAGTGTCAAAAATTAAAAATTGTAAATGCGTGATGTAAAAAATTAAAAATTTGTAAACTAAATTTCACAATAGCTGTAAAACAAAAAAATGTAAATGTATCCCTGTAAAGAAAAAAAAATTGACCCATAAGTGCCACTTAGAAATTAAAATCGAAAAACTAAAATCTAAAGACAAAATAGTTTGCCTAAAAATTTGAAAAAAAATTGACAGAAATTACCAAATGAGATTTAATAAATAACAATGTCTACTTTGACACCAAAAATCAAATAAGGAACAAAGTTTCCGTACTAGAATATTTGAAAAAATTATTAAATTTAACAAAAATATGTACTTTTTTTCCACCTACAAAGCAACCCATAGTCGCACAGCTTAGAGTTGCAGTTCTGAAAATCATATTTATTTATTGTTTTTTTGAAAATAATATTGGAGTAGAGTTGCAGTTATGAAAATCATATTTATTTGGAGTAGAGTTGCAGTTCTAAAAATCATATTTATTTATTGTTGTTTTGAAAAATAATATTGAAGTTTGATAGTTATAACCTGTATATACAAACATTTTAGCAGAATTTAATTAAAATCTTGCCACTCTAAATTTTAAAGTTTGATAGTTATAACTTGGATTTACAAAATTCCCTATAAATTCAAGCAAAAAAATAGACTAGTTAAATTAAAGCAATATTATCTGTGAAATTTACATTTTGAAAGATCATTTATATTATTATTTTTTATCTGAAAATTTTTTAGCAAAACAAAAATACATAATATAAACCGATTTTTTCTTTTTATGTAAAAATATTCCAACAAAATGCTTCTTCGGTAGAAACTGAACAGATTTTCGAATAGATTTACAGAAGCCATAGGTGTATATTCAAGTTTCGAGTTCAAACCACACTATCGTTAAACTTTAATACACTTAGCACCTTATTTGATCGAAATTGAATAGATTTACCGGAGCCATAAGCATGTCTTCAAGATTCAAGTTTAAACCACACTTAATTTAACTTTTAGTACACTTATTTGTTATCAAATTTATCGAAATTTATTTCAGATTGATAACATGTAAGCAACTATTATTTAATTTGTAATTGTATACCGGTAGAAAAATAAATTTAATAGTGCCACTCAAAGACTAAAATTGCTATAAATTACTAAATTTCACAATAGCTGTTAAAAATGAAATTTATAGAAATTTGAAAAAATTGATATAAATTGTTAAATTTTACAATAGTTGTCAAAAATGAAATTTAATACATAACAATGCCTACTTGGATACCAGAAATCAAATAACAAACGAAGTTTTCGGCCTAGATTTTTTTATAAAATTACTAAATTTAACAAAAACATGTATTTTTCTTGCACCTACATAGCAGCAGAAGCTCTGTACAACATAGAGTTGCAGATCTGAAAATCGTACTTATTGATTGTTTTCTTGGAAAATATTATTTGTATGATTTTCATTTCTGAAAAACAATTTATCTGATTATTTTTCATGTAAAAAGATTTAAGCAAAAAACGACTTCTTTGATCAAAAATGAAAAAAATTACGGGAGACATAGGTGTATCTTCAGGTTTTGAGTTCAAACCAAACTATCATTTAATTTAAATTTCAGTAAACTTAGTGCCTCCTTTGATCGAAACTGAACAGATTGACCAAAGCCATAGGCGTACCTTCAGGTTTCGAGTTCAAACCAAACTATCATTTAATTTAACTTTCAGTAAACTTAGCACCTCCTTTGATCGAAACTAAACAGATTTACCAGAGCCATAGGCGTATCTTCAGGTTTCGAACGGAATTGAAAAGTTATGTTAGCTGAAGCACAAAAACCCTGTCAGGAAAGAAATTCCTAACCTGTGAATTCATGCGAGGATGATAGAAACCAATTTCACTATCCAATTTTGGGACTTATTATCTCTTAAGAAGCGACACAAAAACCCTGACAAGAAAGAAATTCCTAACCTGTGAATTCATGCGAGGATGATAGAAACCAATTTCATTATCCATTTTTGGGACTTATTATCTCTTAAGACGCGGCATGGCGTGCAGATCTCAGTTATAGTTCTCTACTGAAATTGTCGATCTTAGTTATAGTTCTCTACTGAAATTGTCCTCCACATTCGTCTGTGTGTGAGGAAAATAAAACTGATCTGGAATTGAGTTTGCTGCTGCTGCGATCCGCGATCCATGGTTTCAGATTATGACACGATGCACATAGGAAATTTGTTTTCAAATAGTGATACCTTACAACATAAATATATTTACATAGGAAATTTGTTTTCAAATAGTGATACCTTACAACATAAATATATTTACATGTTAAAAATGATTATGATGTATACCACTTACTCATTGATATTGTTTATGTGTTGCCACCTACCCATTGCATTCTATGTTGACTCAAACAATTCTCATACCATGATAGCTCATTTAAATCATAAAAAAAATATGGGTAGTTTATTTTGTCACTAAACATATAATTAGTCATATTAAATGTAAATAAAATAAATTTTCACACTTAAATTTAATATCTAACAAATACTAATATCATATGACAATGTCTAACCTTTTATTATATATAATAAATATTTAAATTCAAGTTAGAGTTATGTTATTTATCCAAAGCTTTTATAAGTTATTATATTTAGTAATATTAATCTATATTATTTCATGTTTATAAATATAATTTAAAATATATATACATTACTCAGTGAAATAATTCATTATTTATAATAAAGTAAAGTTTTAAGTAATTTTGATTTAGTTTTAAAAACATATATATATATATATATATATATATATATATATATATATATATATATATATAAAGATTATAGTTTTATCTTATTTTACAGGGTTTTTCTCTGTAATACCTTTTACTAAAAGGTTTTGACTTATTTTAAAAAATATGTATCATATATATATTTTATTCAATCCAAAAACAAAAAAATATATATTTTAATATAAATAATGTAAAAAAAAACTTATAAAATATTATCCTTTCGTGTATTCTCAAAAATTACTATAATTAATAAATAATATTAATTTAAAAAATATGATTTTTAATTATTCAGACTTATATTATTAAATTTAATATTACTTAAAATTTCAATTATATATATATATATATATATATATATATATATATATATATATATATTAAATAAACCAATATTTTTTTTTTAACTTAGCAAAATTTGGATAACATTAAAGGAAATAATAGTAAAAATGTAATTTTAAATCATTCATAATTATACTATTAAATTTAATATTACCAATAATTTCAATTATATTAAATATAATACTTATTTAAATAAACCAAAAGAAATGCATTCGATGAACTTAGTCACCTCTCAATGAGCTCTAGTGATTTCTCCTCTACCACTTGGTTTTTCTTAGGGTTTTATATATGAGGGGATTCGGCAACTGGAACCTCAACATTATGCCTCACTCTTCCTCTTTGTGGTTATAACTTGGTTCATCAATGCTTTATTGGTGCAACCATTTCCTATGCTATTATTGGCGCCCATGGGTCATTATCCAACATTCGACTCTCTCTAGTGTGGTTTTATTATAGGGTTTCATGTTTGTCGAGGTTCTCAGTGTGGGGAGATAAGGGGGTGGACTCGCTTCAAGCCCTACTCTGTGCCTCTTCCAAGGTGTGTCACAGTGATTGTTTTATTCTTGTGCCTTTTCATGCCTATTTGATTGGGTTTTTTTTTTAGCGATGACTCATTTTTTTGGTAGCCTACTTTGGGTAGTTTTGATAGGTCTTACTGGGCATCTCGTGCCCAACTTAAGGCTTGTCACTAGACTAATGTAACATCCATCCTCAATTTTTTTAATGCAATTTTACTAAATAATTACAAATACATATTGTGAAATGAAATACTTTAGTAAATTGATTTAGTTTCTTGTAAAATATATCAATCCTTTGTGAGGTTAATATTACATTGCAAAACATATTGTTAATCCTTCACCTCTAAGTTTTGCTTAGATTTTTTTTTAAATTTGATGTGATTAATGTCATGCTCAACCTCCTTGATCTTGAGCATGCTTATCCACAAGGTCACATTTTTTTTCCCGATGGTTAGGTTACGATGAATGAATACATGTATAAGCCAACATGTTTCACCTATCCACCATAAAAAATTATGGAATACACACCTGTCAACCCTACCCCACCACTGATCAGATTTGGATTAAGGACCTAAGTGATAGCTCAAATTTCAAAGTGTTCGGAAGTGTTCCGAACTTGAGCGACCAGATATATCTCATCTTCATGATTCTGATGCCGTGAACGGTTCGAAAAACTAACACCGTATGAAGAAGTTATCGCAATTTGAAAAGTCCAATAAACTTCAATTTCTAGCTTTTGACCAAGTTTGACTGGTTTTTGGGAAAATTCAAAAAAATTATATTCCTGGAATATTCCCCAAAATATTCCCTTCATGCCAGTCAGAGGTTGACATGTCGCATTATTTCATTAGGCAGTTGGTTGACATGTTTTAGTTTGGGCCAATTAGAAGCCGCTACATGGCAGGCTTGGAGGCCGCCATGTGGCCTAGGAATGGTCAAGAAAAATTTTGTTCGGTCGGCCAGGGGTCAAACTATTGGAAATTTTGTCATTGATGGCAAAGGAGGCAGTAGATGCAGAGACAGGAACAGTTACAAGGAGACAAAGACAGATAATGGAAGCAAAGAAGCAAATGAATGAAGCAAAGGAGACAAGCAGAGGAAGCAAATACAGAGACAGAGCCGTTTTCATAGCAGTAGAGGCAGAGGCAGAGTGACAGAAGCGGCAGAGGTAGAGCCACAGATGTTATTCCAAGAATATGTACATATATATATAAATTCAAAGAATCTTTTATACAGTCAGGCATTACACATAACATTCCGGGTGTTTGAATCAGTTAGCATTCACTGTTTGAATTATGTTTGAAATTATCGCCATTTTTTAACAAAGAACTTGTATTCGATTGACATGGAGATTCTATATATGGTAGTGTGTTATATATATATATGGTTTATATATATGCATACACCGAAGAACCAGCGTGAATAGGAGCGGAACCATAGTCAGAGGTGGAACCATAATAGTAACAAAAATATATATAATTAAAATCTTTGGAGAACGGAACCCAGAGTAAAAGCGTTGGATCAGAACCTGGAGTGGAAACCAGAACCATGAGGGGACTGAAACCACGAGCGGGTTCACGGAGGTGGATTTCCCAATTCCACACCACCTTTCGACCATAAGGTGGTTTTGCAGAAATCGCAGCGATTCCATAGACTTCGTGACACGTGGCATAGGTGGTATTGGAAGCCACCGTTTAACTTGCAATTTCGTGCGTTATACACCGACCAAAGACGCCGAGCGAAATGGATATAAACCGTCGATCTGGCGGAGGAGCATTAGATGAAGATCATTGAACGAAGATGCGCGAGGTTTAATAAAAGCACACGGAGATTAAGCCAGGTATGGTGCGTTCCATGGATTGGTCGATTTATCGTAGAGGTAGGGCCCGGAGCCACGGGGTTATTCCAAGTCATTGGTTCGTAGAGTGTTGGCTATTAATATAAAATCCCGCCAGTGATAACATTATTATAAAGGGTGGAGTATTAATATAAGTTTCAAAGATTAAAAATTGGCTTAAGGTTGGTGGCATAACATAAGGTTAGGAGATATATTTATATATGTTTAAGTGGTGAATTGGTGGCGCACTGGTGGTGGTGCATGGTGGAGCCACCACAAAGTGGTGTTTACGAGGGCTCCAATTTCTTCGTACACATCAAATGGGGTGAGGCCTCGTATTTCATCATAGCCGTTGATCGGCGGTCAACGCACGATCGACCAGTCAACTACGGGGGGTGCCTTCCCATTAACCTCCGCGTTGTTCGACCTCTCGCACTCCGTCAATCTCCGTCAACATGCTGTCGGTTTAAACTCTACACCATCAACCTATTCATCGTTCTGCTGATTGTGTAGTTGGAAATTAATTGGGCATGAAACTTGAATGCAATTTTACATACAGCTGATGAAAAAGTTGAGCTAAACCAGGACTGTGATGTTGAATCGGGGCTTTGTGGTAACCCTGCTGCATCAAGTGTCACTATACTCTCTTTTCTGAATATATATTGTCCAGATGTATATGTAATTGAGAATAAACCTGAGAAGCAGTTATATATGTAGTTGGTGCACAAAAGCACAGTGAACATGTGATTAAACACAGGGATAAAAGTATGGGTCTGACAGAGATTCACAGATATTAGAGGTTTGACAGGTATACATTCACAGGTGCACAAAATTACAGTAAATCAAGGTACACAGAATAGTCACTCAACAAATGCAAAAAAGAAGAAGACAAAGCCAGTAAATCCAAAATCCAGAAAAGGAGCTGAGTGAAATTGAGCTATATAACTGAAAAGGAGCTGAGTGAAATTGAGTTATAAAACTGAAAAATGTAAATGTTGTAATTATTTTTATTGTTTGTGATGAAAAGGCATGTATCCTAAAGAAAATACAAAATCCCACTGTAGCATGAAATTGTGTACATTTTATTATGATTTTTAAATTGATTTGGATAAAGAAATGAGGAGGCAGAAGACCAAGGGGTATGACCATTCATTTCGAATTCCTAGAAGAAAACAAACAGTCATCAAAAATTCTATAAGTAATATCATTTTGAAATGCCAAAGAGAGAGTGAGAAGGGAGAGAAAGAGTGAGTAAAAATAATGCATAAATAAAGCAGTGAAGCAGAGAAGAAAGAGGAGCTGAGCAGAGAAGAAGGAGAAGCTAATAGAGAATCTAAGAAGATACAAAGATGATACAGGGCAGATATGAGAATAGATGAATAGCAGAGCAATTGGAACAAGACAGAGCTGATATCCAAGGTAAATCAGCAATTGTTTCTCTTTTGAAAGATTGAGGAAGTTGGAGCTTCCCTATCAAGTTGTAGCTTGATAGATGTCAGTTGTAGCTGACTGAGGTTGGAGCCTCGTGTAGGTTGGTGCCCGCAGAAAATTGATGGGAGTTGGAGCTTCCTTGCAAGTTGTAGCTTGCAGAATTGAGGTAGGAGCCTCCTGTAGGTTGGTGCCTACAGAAAATCAGTGGTGAGAGGGAGTTGGAGCTTGCCTTTGCATCACAACAATATTAAGATGTGGTTTTCTCCCTTTATGGGTTTCCACTTATATCTGGTGTCTCTGTGCATGATGTCTATGTGTTGATGTGGTTTATCTAATATTCTTAATACTTGTTGCTCACATGTTAAGATTGTTGTTACATTAGCAAATATGTTTGATACTTGCTGCTCACTAATAAAGATTGTTCACATATTAAGTTGATCATAAAGTGAAGGTGTAAATAAGTTTTAAGAGAAATTTTTAAAATTCCATATATGTATTAAACTGATTCACACCCCACCTCCCCCCCCCCCCCCTCTCAGTTTTATTAAGGGTTCAACAATTGGTATCGGAGGCAGTTCCTTCTGTATTAGTTTAAAAACTGGAAGGAGATCCTAGGTCTCCAAGATGGCTAGCCTAGAAGGATGCTCAACAAATAAAGCCCCATTGTTTACTGGCACAAACTATGCTTTCTAGAAAGTAAGAATGGGGACATACATAATGTCTCTAGGAATAGAAGTACGGACAACATGGAATTGGATATCAAGAGTGGCAGCTGGAAAAACTCAAAACAGATTTTGGCTGGCTAACGCAAAAGCCATGAATGCCATCCTGAATGGATTGTGTGAAGCAGAGTTTATTAAAGTAATGCACAAAGACACTGCCAAAGAGATGTGGGATACTCTGGAGAACATCCATGAAGGAGACAAGAAAGTAAAGATTGCCAAACTTCAAGTCTATAGAGCCTAGTTTGAGAACTTAAAAATGAATGATGATGAAGACATTGACAGTTTCTTCCTAAAAGTTGCAAAAATTGTTAACAATATGAAAGCTCTTGGAGAAACCATGCCAGAAAGTATAATTTTTCAAAAGATTCTAAGATCCCTTCCATCCAGGTTTAATCCCAAGGTGTCTACAATAGAAGAAACAGTTGATTGGGAGACCTTGACCATGAACCAGTTGCTTGGAAATCTAACAGCCTATGAAATGAGGCTCCCACAGAAAAATCCAAGTACAAGGGAAGCAGCCTTTAAAACAGAAAAGAAGAAAGAAGAAGAGGGAGATATATGCTCTTGCTCAGATGAAGAAGAGGCAAATTTTGTTAAGAAATTGGATAGAGGCTCAGGTAAATACAAAGGCAAACTCCCCTTCAAATTATTTAACTGTGGAAGAGTGGGACACTATGCTGATAAGTGTCCTCACAAGAAAGTAAGAAATCAAGCTCAAGAATCAGAGAAAGACACATCAAAGAACTGGCAGAAAGGAAATAAATTCAACAGAAAATCCTTCTATGCTCAGCAAGACAGCAGTGCATCTGAAGACTCAGATGAATCCTCAGGAGAAGAGGGAACCTCTGAATTTTTACTGATGGCCATAGAGATCTTGAAGGACTCTTGCTAGAAGAAGAAGAAGAAGAAGGCCGACCTTGCACATGGCTAAGAAGTTCCAGGAGGAGATTGTGGACTCAAACTAAAATGTAGAAAACAAAAAGAGATTCTCCTAAAATGTGTGAAAGAAGAACAAAATTCAGAAGTCCTCATGCAGCTGAAGGTAAAGCTTGAAGAAGCCAAGAAGATAGAAGATATGTTACTTCAGCAAATCAAAGATAAAACTTGAGAACAAGAGAAGCTGGAAGAAGAAATTCTGTGTCTGAGAAGGAAATTAGAAAGTACTCAACAGAAAGTTTCTATATACCCTTCTCAAATGACAAGTTCTGGTAAGTTGAATGAAATCTTGGATGCTCAAATATCTCCTCTAATAAAAATTGGGATAGGCTATGAAGGAGAATCCAGTAAAGGCAAAGAAAAGGAAAACAAAAATATAATTTTTGTGAAAGCAAAGAAGGCTGATGAAGCAGCTCAAATAATTCCTACAAAGGAAGAAACATGTAATGAGAAAGAAAGAGACCAGAAGAAACTTCTAATAACAAAAATTGTAACAAATACTAAGATAACAGAGAAAGGATCATATACCCCTGAGTATATCAAATTTGGAAGCCATCAAAGGAGATTCTTGCCTCCTATGAAGAATGCCACCTGTTATGTCTGCCACAAGTTGGGACACATTGTTGCATACTGTCATGCAAGGAGGAATGACTCAAACCAGCAAAAGATGCAAGCATGGAAGGAAGTTGGAGCTTCCCTATCAAGTTGTAGCTTGATAGATGTCAGTTGTAGCTGACTGAGGTTGGAGCCTCCTGTAGGTTGGTGCCTGCAGAAAATTGATGGGAGTTGGAGCTTCCTTGCAAGTTGTAGCTTGCAGAATTGAGGATTGGAGCCTCCTGTAGGTTGGTGCCTGCAGAAAAACAGTGGTGAGAGGGAGTTGAGCTTGCCTTTGCATCACAACAATAATAAGATGTGGTTTTCTCCCTTTATGGGTTTCCACTTATATCTGGTGTCTTTGTGCATGTGTTGATGTGATTTATCTAATCTGCTTAATACTTGTTGCTCACATATTAAGACTGTTGTTACATTAACAAATTTGTTTGATACTTGCTGCTCACTAATAAAGATTGCTCACATATTAAGTTGATCATGAAGTGAAGGTGTAAATAAGTTTTAAGAGAAATTTTTTAAAAGACCATGTATGTGTTAAACTGATTCACCCCCCCCCCCCTCTCAGTTTAACTAAGGGTTCAACAATTGGTATCAGAGCGGGTTCCTTTGTACAAGTCTAACAACTGAAAGGAGATCCTAGGTTCTCAAGATGGCTAGTAAAGAAGGATGCTCAACCAATAAAGCCCTTTTCTTCATTGGTGAAAATTATGCTTTCTGGAAAATCAGAATGAGGACATACATAATGTCTCTAGGAATAGAAGTCTGGGCTGCTGTGGAATTAGGATATGCCCCGAAGGCAACTGACACAGAAAAGGACTCAAAACAAGATTTTGTGGCTAATGCAAAAGCCATGAATGCCATCTTGAATGGATTATGTGAAGCAGAGTTTATTAAAGTAATGCACAAAGACTCTACCAAAGAAATATGGGATACTCTTGAGAACATACATGAGGGAGACAAGAAAGTAAAGACTGCCAAACTTCAAGTCTATAGAGCCCAGTTTGAGAACTTAAAAATGAATGATGATGAAGACATTGCCAGTTTCTTCCTAAAAGCTGTAGAAATTATTAACAATATGAAAGCTCTTGGAGAAAAAATGCCAGAGAGTATAATTGTGCAAAAGATTCTAAGATCTCTTCCATCCAGATTTAATCCCAAGGTGTCTGCAATAGAAGAAATAGCTGATTGGGAGACCTTGACCATGAACCAGTTGCTTGGAAATCTAACAGCCTATGAAATGAGGCTCCCACAGAAAAAGCCAAGTACAAGGGAAGCAGACTTTAAAACAGAAAAGAAGAAAGAAGAAGAGGGAGACATATGCTCTTGCTCAGATGAAGAAGAGGCAAAGTTTGTCAAGAAATTGGATAGAGGCTCAGGTAAATACAAAGGCAAACTCCCCTTCAAATGCTTTAACTGTGGAAGAGTGGGACACTATGCTGCTAAGTGTCCTCACAAGAAAGTAAGAAATCAAGCTCAAGAATCAGAGAAAGACACATCAAAGAACTGGCAGAAAGGAAATAAATTCAGCAGAAAATCCTTCTATGCTCAGCAAGACAGCAGTGCATCTGAAGACTCAGATGAATCCTCAGGAGAAGAGGGAACCTCTGAATTTTTACTGATGGCCATAGAAGATCTTGAAGGACTCTTTCTAGAAGAAGAAGAAGAAGGGGAAGTCGATCTTGAGGGGGAGCTAAGAAGTGCTCTGGAGGAGATTGACAGACTCAAACTAAAATGCAGAAAACAAAAAGAGATTCTCCTCAAATGTGTGAAAGAAAAACAAAATTCAGAAGTCCTCATGCAGCTGAAGGTAAAGCTTGAAGAAGCCAAGAAGATAGAAGATATATTACTTCATAAAATCAAAGATAAAACTTGAGAACAAGAGAAGCTGGAAGAAGAAATTCTGTGCTTGAGAAGGAAATTAGAAAGTGCTCAACAGAAAGTTTCTATATACCCTTCTCAAATGACAAGTTCTAGTAGGTTGAACGAAATCTTGGATGCTCAAAGATCTCCTCTAATAAAAGCTGGGATAGGCTATGAAGGAGAATCAAGTAAAGGCAAAGAAAAGGAAAACAAAAATATATTTTTTGTGAAAGCAAAGAAGGTTGATGAAGCAGCCCAAATAATTCCTACAAAGGAAGAAACATGTAATGAGAAAGACAGAGACCAGAAGAAACCTCTAATAACAAAGATTGTAACAAATACTAAGACAACAGATAAAGGATCATATATTCCTGATTATATCAAATTTGGAAGCCATCAAAGGAGATTCTTGCCTCCTATGAAGAATGCCACCTGTTATGTCTGCCACAAGCCGGGACACATTGCTGCATATTGTCATGCAAGGAGGAATGATTCACACCAACAAAAATTGCAAGCATGGAAGAGACAACCTTACATTAGGTATGCAAGTAATTTCTATGGTTATTGTTTTTATTGTAAGGATTTTGGCCATAGAATTATTGAATGTAGAAAGTATGGACAAAGATTGATGTTCAATACCTCAAGGAGGTTTACAAGTCAAAGTAATTTTGTTCATGCTCACAATTCTGCAAAAACTATAATCAAATGTTGTATATGCAATCAAGTTGGACATATATCCTCCAAGTGTTCTCTAAAAGGATATAATTCATCATCTCACAAAAGATACCAAACAAAAGGGGGCCTCCAGTGGATAAAGAAGGAGAATAAATGTCACCTGGCTCTAACTGCTCAAGATCTGAAAATTCAATGGTACTTGGACAGTGGCTGCTCTAAACACATGACAGGAGACAAAAGTAAGTTTATTACTCTTGATGAAAAGAAATCTGGCAATGTTACTTTTGGCAATGATAAATCAGGTAAGATCAAGGGAAAAGGCTCAGTCAGCATAGATAATGGAAGAGGAAAGGCCCTAGATGTACTATTTGTAGATGGGCTGAAAGAAAATTTACTGAGTGTCAGTCAGATGTGTGACAAAGGCTGTGAAGTTCTCTTTAGAGCACAAGACTGTGAAGTCAGATCAAGCACAATAGGAAAGACTCTGCTCAAAGGTGTCCGAACAGAGAGTAATGTGTACATAGTAAAAGAGGAGGATGAAGCCTGCCATCTGAGCAAACTTGAGGAGTCATGGTTATGGAATAGGAGATTGGGACATCTCAGCTTCGACCATATCATCAGACTGAGTAAGAAGAAAGCTGTCAGAGATATGCCTGAAATAAAAAGGCCTTCAAATACCATATGCAAATCTTGTCAATTGGGGAAACAGACTCGCATATCCTTTAAATCTAAAGATGAGCTATCAACAAGAAGACCACTCCAGCTTGTGCACATGGATCTGTGTGGACCTGCTAGAACCAAGACACCAAGTGGAGAATCCTACTTCATGTTGATAATAGATGATTTCTCCAGAATGACATGGGTTTCTTTTCTCAAGAACAAATCAGAAGCACTGGAAAAGTTTAAGATATTCAAAGCATTAGCAGAAAATCAAACTGGATGCAAGCTAAAGTGTATCAGATCAGATAGAGGAGGAGAATTCACAAATTATGACTTTGCAGACCTATGTAATGAACATGGAATAAAACAACAATTTACCATTGCAGGGACACCTCAGCAGAATGGAGTAGCAGAGAGACAAAACAGGTCTGTACAACAAATATCCAGAGCTATGGTGCAAGAGAATAACATTACTCAAACTTTTTGGGCAGAAGCTGTACACACAACAGTACATATTCTAAACAAAGCTCATTTAAGACCTAACAGTGATAAGACACCTTATGAGCTATGGCATGGTAAACTTGCATCAATCAAGCACTTTAGAGTCTTTGGCAACAAGTGCTACATAAAGAAAAATGATGAAAATCTGGGGAAATTTGATGCAAGAGAAGATGAAGGAATATTCTTAGGATATGCATCCAAGAGTAAAGGATATAGATGCTACAACAAAACTATTCGAAAAATTGTAGAAACTATTGATGTAAGATTTGATGAAGAACTCCCAAACAAGACAAGAGGTACAGGCTGCAGCAGCCATCCTGAAAATCATGAAGAAGAGGATCAAGATGATGAAGAAATAAGAAAAACATCAGAAAATGCTGAACTGAACTCAAAAACCCCCTCAAGATACACTCAAAAGAACCATCCATAAGATCAAATCATAGGAGACAAGAGTGTAGGAGTGCAAACAAGAAGGCAGCTAGCTGAACATACAGAAGAAGTATACATAGAAATGTTATCACAAATAGAGCCAAAGAATTTTGAAGAAGCCAGCAAGGACAAGTATTGGGTAAAAGCAACGAATGAAGAATTGGACCAAATTGAGAAGAACAATACCTGGGAACTAGTTCCTAGACCAATTGAGAAGAATATCATTGGTTCAAAATGGGTATTCAAAAACAAAATGAATGAGCAAGGAAAAGTAATCAGGAATAAAGCCAGGCTGGTCTGCAAAGGATACTCATAAATTGAAGGACTTGATTAGGAAGAAACATTTGCCCCAGTAGACAGAATGGAAGCTATCAGAATGTTCCTAGCATTTGCATGCTACCAGGAATTCAAGGTATATCAAATGGATGTAAAGTCTGCTTTTCTTAATGGAGATCTAGAAGAAGAAGTATACATGGAACAACCAAAAGGCTTCTCATTGACAGACAAAGAAGACTATGTATGCAGACTGAAGAAGGCCCTATATGGACTGAAACAGGCTCCTCGTGCTTGGTACTCAAGACTGGATAAACATTTGCAAAAACAGGGTTTTAAGAGAGGTGGAGTAGACAACAATCTATACATAAAAGCCCATGAGAATGAACTCCTGATTGTTGTAGTGTATGTTGATGACATTATGTTTGGAAGCAACAAAGATAAACTAGCAAAAGGGTTTGCTGATGAGATGAAAACAGAGTTTGAAATGTCTATGATTGGAGAGCTTAGTTTCTACTTGGGACTGCAAATTCAACAAAAGAACACAGGCACCTTCATCTCTCAAGAAAAATACCTAAAAGAAATGCTGAAAAAATTCAAAATGGAAGATTGCAAACCTGTGTCAACTCCCATGACCACAGGTGTGTGCTGATGATCGGTCCGCTGATATAGATCAAAAACTCTACAGATCCATGATTGGAAGTCTATTGTACCTGACCGCATCAAGACCGGACATCATGCTAGCAGTAGGACTAGTGGCTAGATATCAAGCAACACCTAAACAAAATCACCTTCTTGCAGTCAAAAGAATATTCAGATATCTACAAGGAACAACACTGTATGGAATTTGGTATCCTAAAAGAAAAAACTTCACTTTATCAGCATACACAGATGCAGATTGGGCCAGCTGTGTGGATGACAGGAAGAGTACAAGTGGAGGTGCTTTCTATCTAGGAGAAAGTATGGTGGCATGGTTAAGCAAGAAACAAACATCCATCTCTCTGTCTACAGCTGAAGCAGAATATATAGCAGTAGCAGCATGTTGTACACAAGTCATGTGGATGAAGCAAACTCTTCAAGACATGAAGGTAAGCATTGATGAACCTATTTCAATCAAATGTGATAATACAAGTGCTATAAATATATCTAAAAATCCTGTACTTCACTCAAAAACTAAACATATTCCAATCAAGTATCATTTCCTCCGAGAACAAGTGGCTCAGAAGATAGTAAAGCTGGAATATGTACCAACGAAAGAACAGACAACTGATATATTTACCAAACCTCTTGCTAGAGAACCATTTCAATACTTAAGAGATAAACGAGGGGTAGTATCTGCAGATGCTACTCTCTAATATAAAGAGAAAACATAATTTCAGGGGGAGAACAAAACGAAAATATCATTCCAGGGGGAGAATAGCTAGCAAGAAAAACATGAATCAGGTCCTCAAGATCAAAGGATTAAGGCAAAAGAACACCAAGTTATTATCCTAAAATTATCTGCATTATTCAAGCATCAAAAGGTCAATTACAGAGCAAAATGATCAGTAGTGAATCTGAAACATTATATTAAGAATCTGAAACATAAAAGACAAGTAGTGAATTATCATTTGAAGCCTCTCAACATTTTAATTGCTGAATTCAATCATACATCTCAAAGTGTTCTCACAACAAGTCTTATACATCACTATGAAGCAACATGGTACAAAGTCAGCAGAAGAGGGCCTAAACATAACTCAGAGAGAGGAGGAAGAGTAAGCAATAGGAGAAAGCTACAGGAAAATAGAGAAAAATTGATGTCAAAGGGCAAAAAGCAACCCTTTTCCATTGATGTCAAAGGGGGAGGAAGAGCAAGCAACAGGAGAAAGAGCAAGCAAACAAAGAAAATGTATTGCTACAAAGAAAATATATTGCCATCAATGCCAAAGGGGGAGACTGTTGGAAATGTTGTCATTGATGGCAAAGGAGGCAGCAGATGCAAAGACAGGAACAGTTACAAGGAGACAAAGACAGATAATGGAAGCAAAGAAGCAAATGAATGAAGCAAAGGAGACAAGCAGAGGAAGCAAATACGGAGACAGAGCCATTTTAATAGCAGTAGAGGCAGAGGCAGAGTGACAGAGGAGGCAGAGGCAGAGCCACAGATGTTATTCCAAGAATATGTACATATATATAAAAATTCAGAGAATCTTTTATACAGTCGGGCGTTACACATAACATTCCGGGCGTTTGAATTATGTTTGAAATTATCGCCATTTTTTAACAAAGCACTTGTATTCGATTGACATGGAGATTGTATATATGGTAGGTGCGTTATATATATATGGTTTATATATATGCATACACCGAAGAACCAGCATGAATAGGAGCGGAACCATAGTCAGAGGTGGAACCATAGTCAAAGGCGAAACCATAGTCGTAACAAAATATATAATAATAAAGGAGAACCGGAACCTTGACCGGAGGAACCATGAGGGGACTGAAACCACGAGCGGGTTCACGGAGGCGGATTTCCCAATTTCGCACCACCTTTCGATCGTAAGGTGGTTTTGCAGAAATCACAGCGATTCCATAGACTTCGTGACACGTGGCATAGGCGGTATTGGAAGCCACCATTTAACTTGCAATTTCGCGTGTTATACACCGACCAAAGACGCCGAGCGAAATGGATATAAACCATCGATCTGGCGGAGGAGCATCGGACGGAGATTATTAAACGAAGATGCGCGAGGTTTAATAAAAGTGCACAGAGATTAAGCCAGGTACGGTGCGTTCCGTGGATTGGTTGTTTGACTGAATTGTGGGGCCTGGCGGAGTCATATATATAAATGAATTGGTGAATTTTCCCGCTGCGGTGGTGAATTGGTGGCGCGCTGGCGGTGGTGCATGGTGGAGCCACCACAAAGTGGTGTTTACGGGGGCTCCCATTTCTCCGTACACATCAAATGGGGTGAGGCCCCGCAGTTCATCATAGCCATTGATCGGCGGTCAACGTGTGATCGGCCAGTCAACTACGGGGGGTACCCTCCGTGTTGACCTCTGCACTCTTCAACCCCTCGCACTACGTCGATCTCCAATCAACTTGTGCGCTGTTTAACCTGCGCCTGTTCACCGTTCTGCCGCCTGCGAATTGATCTCTCGTTCGGGCATGAAACTTGAATGCAATTGTACACACAGCTGATGAAAAATTTGAGCTAAACTAGGACTATGATGTTGAACCAGGGCTTTGTGGTAACCCTGCTGCATCAAGTGTCACTATACTCTCTTTTCTAAATATATATTGTCCAGATGTATATGTAATTGAGAATAAACCTGAGAAGCAGTTATTTATGCAGTTGGTGCACAAAAGCACAGTGAAAAGGTGATTAAACACAGGGATAAAAGTATGGGTCTGACAGAGATTCACAGATATTACAGGTTTGACAGGTATACATTCACAGGTGCACACAATTACAGTAAATCAAGGTACACAGAACAATCACTCAAAAAATGCAAAAAAAAGATAAAGCCAGTAAATCCAAAATCCAGAAAAGGAGCTGAGTGAAATTGAGTTATATAAATGAAAAATGTAAATGTTGTAATTATTTTTATTGTTTGTGATGCAAAGGCAAGTATCGTAAAGAAAAGACAAAATCCCATTGTAGCATGAAATTGTGTACATATTATTATGATTTTTAAATTGAGTTGGATAAAGAAATGAGGAGGCAGAAGACCAAGGGGTATGACCATTCATTTCAAATTCCTAGAAGAAAAGAAACAGTCATAAAAAATTCTATAAGTAATATCATTTTGAAATGCCAAAGTGAAAGTGAGAAGGGAGAGAAAGAGTGAGTAAAAATAATGCAAAAATAAAGCAGTGAAGCAAAGAAGAAAGAGGAGCTGAGCAGAGAAGAAATAGAAGCTAATAGAGAATCTGAGAAGATGCAGAGATGATACAAGGCAGTTATGAGAATAGACGAATAGCAGAGCAATCGGAACAAGACAGAGTTGATATCTAAGGTAAATCAGCAATTGTTTCTCTTTTGAAAGAGTGAGGAAGTTGGAGCTTCCCTATCAAGTTGTAGCTTGATAGATTTCATTTGCAGCTGACTAAGGTTGGAGGCTCCTATAGGTTGGTGCCTGCAAAAAATTGATGGGAGTTGGAGCTTCCTTGCAAGTTGTAGCTTGCAGAATTGAGGTAGGAGCCTCCTGTAGGTTGGTGCCTATAGAAAATCAGTGGTGAGAGGGAGTTGGAGCTTGCGTTTGCATCACAACAATAATAAGATGTGGTTTTCTCCCTTTATGGGTTTCCACTTATATCTGGTGTCTCTGTGCATGATGTCTATGTGTTGATGTGGTTTATCTAATCTGCTTAATACTTGTTGCTCACATATTAAGACTGTTGTTACATTAGCAAATATGTTTGATACTTGCTACTCACTAATAAATACTGTTCACATATTAAGTTGATCATGAAGTGAAGGTGTAAATAAGTTTTAAGAGAAAGTTTTAAAAGTCCATATATGTATTAAACTGATTCACTCCCCCCCTCTCAGTTTAATTAAGGGTTCAACACAAACCCTGGAACTCGTGCCTACCAGGCCCGCATGTTATTTCCACGCTACGTATGTGACTTAACTATATAAGTCTTCGCATTATATTTAAACAGTATTGAAATCCAATTTGGTGCTCGGAGGGGGGCTAGCCTCCCCATAAGATCATAGCCCATGACTCAGGGCCAAAAGGCACAACTGAAAGTAAATTGCAACCATCGTTTAGGTAGGTGGTCACATGCGGGTGATAGTTAGTGTTTTAGTGCGATTAGCGCTCAATCATCGAGTTAAACTGTAGTTCCTAATCGTCTATTTCAGAGTGTTCACATGGCTTAGTTTTAATGCCATCCACCGATAGTTGTTAAACCTCCAAATGAAAATCGAGAAGTTTTGTGGGACATGTGTCCAGCCTTCAAACTTTCCATTAAATGCTACTGTTAGAAGTGGCAGAATTTTTGGTGCCCACTTAAATTTCATATTTCGACCAAACATGACTAGAGTTTAACTTCAATTCTCCATTTTTAGTGGAGGATTTTTAGGGGTCATTGGAAAAATGAGTTTAGGCTCTATCTTGAGCTAGATTCGACCAATTTTTTAGTTCCAATAGTTAATTTCGACTATCTCATACATTCCAGATTCATTGGTGAGGGTTTCAGAGCTATCATAGGACTTTTGATTAGGTTTTTGCTTCAGAGAAGTTCTAGGTGTCACCATGGGCCATCAGCAGTTTGAGGCCTAGCTAGTGCAACTGGAGGCCTTTCTGAGTAATAAAATAGTAAATTTTGGATGTTTCAGACATTTTGGAACTAATGGTGAATTTTTCAGAGTTTTTAGAGGAATTTTGAAGACTGAGATGCTTTATAGACATTCTAGGGGCCACCAGGGCCAGTAAGTGCCACCAGCAGTTTAAGGCCTAGCCAAGGTAGCTAGAGGCCTTATTGAGCAAACCAATAGTCATTTCTGACTGATTTTATACCTATGAATCCATTGATGAAGTTTGAAAAATCTTTTGAGGACTTCTAGAGGTCAAGAACCCACAGATAGTTTTTCTTTGACCCTAGAGCTAGGGGGTGCCACGAGGTGTTGGAGGAAAAAACAAAGCAGCCGAAGGCCAATTTCAGTGAACCAATATTATATTCTAACTATTTTTGACATTATGAATCTAGTGAAAGGATTTTCGGAATCATTTTAAGACTTTTCAAGGTCTAGAACCTACATGGAATTTTTGGGCAGGGATAGAAAAATAATTCTGAGGGAGTTAGTGCCATAAATAATCTCAGTGTAGCTCAAGAGCACTAATAGAAGGAATCAAGTCTAAGGAAGCCTAGATCTTTTTTTAGAGTTATGAAAACCATGACAGGGGTATGATGGTATTATAAACCTAATGGTACAACCAAAATAACCATTGGAGTTAAGTATTTACTTGTAAAATAATTTTTTCATCATAATCCCAAAGAGGCAAGTCAAGGTGACAAGAGATCAAGGAGACGTAGCCCACGATATTCGGGTGAAATCCTAGATTAAATTTGATGTTATGTGCTGGTGTTTATTTGTTGTATTATATGGTTGTTGCACATTTTTAATTTCAACAAAAAAAATGGACTTAAAGCACTTGAACATTTAAAAAACATACACCTATTTCAAGTATAAAAATTTCCGCAAAAGTCAAGTATAAGCTAGACCTTTTATTTGTTTAATTGAATGGGAAGTTCTTGAAAAGCATAAAAATTTATCCAACCCATTTTCAGATCAGGTTGGTATCGGAGCACTAGGTTACTTGTTTGACAAAGCACTAGATTGATTTTTTGACTTGAAAGGTGTTTAAACGGTGCAAAGAATTTGTTTGTTTGCAAATTGACCATTTCTTACAAGTTTAAGTTTGCTATAGGTGAAGGGAAGATAATGTTAGCTAAGTCCAGAAAAGGACATGAAGGAAGAAAGCTGAACATATTCTCCTTACCCAAAGGACCTCAAGGCAAATCTTGAAGCACAAGAGGGTTCATCTGCAAAAGGCTGCTTGAAGAAGAGCTTGAATCTACAACCATTTTGTTCAGAAGCTTTGTCAATTATTTTTGAAAGCTTTGTGAATTTTTGTTGAAGTTATTTCGTTCATTTTCATGATGACAACTTCTTCAAGTGAGGTTTCGAAATGCTCCTCCTTCACAAGATTCTTCGATGAAGATATGAAGCGAGACTTGTACATCCTGAAGGACATGGTATAAATTCTATTTGAAGATAGAAGAGAAAGAACTAGAATTCATGAGAATTTGGGTGCTATGAAGCAAGAGAAATAAGGAATTCTTCAAAGAATGCATGAGATGAAAATGCAGCTTCATCAAGCCCAAGAGGCTTTAACCAAGAACATGCGCAAATCAGAGGTAATTCACTCAAGTTTGTCTTCAGTTTCCTCTTCAAATAGATGCATTGGTTCATTTGAAAAGCACACAAAAGGTATAGGGTCCAAGTTAATGTTTAAAATGGGCTATGAAGGCAAGGGTTTAGGAAAACATGCATAAGGCATGATTGATCCTATTTTGTTTGAGGAAATACCTAAGAAATTTGGCCTTTGTTATGTTCAATCTTATGGCGAAAAATCCAAAGCCATGAAGGCATGTGAGACAACTTCAAGAAGAATTTTTTTCGCAAGTTCTAAAGCACAAACATGTCAAGTTTGTTTTCAAGATGATTTCCATTGTTTGAAGCCTATGTTGTAGCAATATGTGTGTACACATGCAGCTTATGGCAAAGCTGGAGGTTCTACATGTTTGTCTCCTTGTGAAGGTAAAAAAGACGAGCATGAAAAACAACATTTGAGGTATAATTCTTCCCATAGTCAAGTTGATTATGTTTTTGAAAGGAATGAACATTATGCATGCTGGAATGGAATAAAGAGTTGTTGTGCATATTGTGGTCTGTGTGACCATGATGTTTCAAAGTGCTGGAAGAAAATGAAGGCATACAGGAAACGGTTGAGGCAAAGGAAACTTGAAAAGAAGGTGCATAAGACTTGCACACATTGCTAGAGAAAGGGACATGTTGTTGTCCATTATTGGACATTGCATCCAAATAATCATCCCAAGCACATGAGGCAAGAGGATAAAAAGACTAACCAAATTAGAAACAAAGATTCCATCATTGCTATGAGAATAGAGGTTTCACATGAAGAAGATTTTCAGTAACAAAATTCGCCATGGAAGTGGCTTGGTAAGAAGTGGTTTGACTTCTTGACACAGTAAGACACACATTCATTTGTACATATGAAAATTTCAGTTATGTATGCATGTTTTCTGTTGTAATATCACATTTTTTTGAGCTACCTTGCATCTATGATCAAGGAAGTGATGTTCAACTACCTTCTATCAATTTATCGCTAGAAATTTCTGAGTGAGTGCAAGGAAGATAGTTCTTAACAGGAGGAGAAGCACATCCAATAAGGGAAGTGTTGACTACCTTCGAGTTATCGTTCAAATGCACTAAGCCATGCAAGGAAAAGTGTATGGAGGCTGAAAAGTGAGGGTTTTCTACTCTCATCTACTTTACAAATCAGTATATCAGTCTTTTGGGGTCCAAAATATTCTCAATGGGGAGGTGTGATGAGATTTGGATCAATGACCTAGAAGTGATAGCTCAAATTTCAAAGTGTTTGTAAGTGTGCCAAACTTAATTGACTGGATAGATCTCATATTCTTGATTCTGACGCCGTTCATGGTTCAAAAAACCGATGCCGTATAAAGAAGTTATCGCAATTTGAAAACTCTAGTAAACTGAAATTTTTGGGTTTAGACCAAGTATGACTGGTTTTTAGGAAAATTCAAAAAAATAATATTCCTTGGAATATTCCCCCCAATATTCCCTGCAGGCCAGTTAGAGGTTGACATGTGGAATTTTTTCATTGGAAAGTTGGTTGATGTGTTTTAGATTGGGCCAATTAGAAGTCACCACGTGGCAGGCCCAAAGGCCACCCTGTGGCCCAGGAATGGTCAAGAAAAATTTTGTTGGGGAGGCTGGGGGTCGAACCCTGGACCTTGTGCCCACCAGGCCTGCATGTTACCATCATGCTATGTATGTGAATTAACTATATAATTCTTCTCGTTATATTTAAACAATATTGAAATCCGATTTGGGGCTCGGAGGGGGGCCAGCCTCCTGATAAGACTGTAGCCCATGACCCAGGGCTAAAAGGCGTAACCGACAGACAAATGCAATCACCATTTAGGTAAGTGGTCACATTCAGGTGGTGGTTATTGTTTCTACGCAGTCAATTCTCAACCATCGAGTTAAACCGCAATTCCTGACCATCTAATTCAAAGTGTTCACGTGGCTCGGTTTTAATGCCATCCACCAATTGTTAAACCTTCAAACGAAAACCATAGAGTTTTGTGGGACATGTGTCCGGCCTTCAAAATATCCATTAAATGCTATGGTTAGAAGTGGCGGAATTTTTGGTGCCCACTTAAATTTCATATTTTGGCGAAACTTAACTGGAGTTTAACTTCAGTTCTCCATTTTTAGTGGAGGATTTTTAGGGGTCATTGGGAAAAATGAGTTTAGGCTCTATCTTGAGCTAGATTCGACCAATTTTTGAGTGCCAATAGTAAATTTCGACTATATCATACATTCCAAAATCATTGATAAGGGTTGCAGAGCCATCAGAGGACTTTTGAGAAGGTTTTTTCTTAAGATAAGTTCTAAGGGCCACTACGGCCACCATTGGCCAACAACAGTTTGAGGCCTAGCCAATGCAACTAGAGGCCTTTCTTAGTAGTCCTATAGTCAATTTTGGATGATTTAGACATTCTGGAACTAATGGTGTGGTTTTTAGAGCTTTTAGAGGAATTTTGAAGGCCGAGATGCTTCAGAGAAGTTCTAGGGGCCACTAGGGCCAACAAGTGCCACCAACAGTTTGAGGCCTAGCTAGGGAAACTAGAGGCCTTATTCAGCAAACCAATAGTAATTTCTGATTTTTTTGATACTTATGAATCCATTGATGAATTTTTTAGAAGCTTTTGAGGACTTCTAGAGGTTGAGAACCCGCAGAGAATTTTTATTTGACCCTAGAGCCAGGGGGTGCCACCAGGTGTTGGGGGCGAAACCAGAGCAGTCGGAGGCCAATTTCAGTGAACCAATAATCTATTCTGACTATTTTTGACATTATTAATCCATTTAAGGGATTTTTAGAGTCATTTGAAGACTTATGAATTTCTAGAACCTACATGGAAGTTTTTGGAAGCCCAGGGCCAACAGTGGATGGAGGCCTAGAATGGGGATGCAGTGCTCATTTTGAGAAAATGATCAGTCAATTTTGGAAGTATGATATGTGCTAGAGACATTAGGTGAGGTTTCAGGGATAGAAAACGAATTATGAGGGAGTTAGCGCAATAGATAAGCTCAGTGTAACTCAAGAGCACCGATAGAAGGAATCAAGTCTAAGGAAGCCTAGATCTATTTTCAGAGTGATGATCGCCATGAAAGGGGTATGATGGTATTATAAACTCAATTTTACAGCTAAAATAACCATTGGAGTTAAGTATTTAATTATAAAATAATATTTTCATCATAATCCCAAAGATCCAAGTCAAGATGACAAGAGCTCAAGGAGACATAGGCCACAATATTCGGGTGAAATCCTAGATTAAATTTGTTGTTATGTGTTGGTTTTTATTTGTTATATTATATGGTTGTTGCACATTTTTATTTCAGCAAAAGCAAATGGACTTAAAGCACTTAAACAATTAAAAAACATACACATGTTTCAAGTATAAATTTTTTGCAAAATTCAAGTATAAGCTAGATCTTTTATTTGTTTAACTGAGTGGGGGGTTCTTGAAAAGCATAACAAGTTATCCAACCCATTTTAAGATCAACCATGTATTTGAAATATTACCAAATTTACTCTACCCAGATCGATGGTCATGGTTTCTTAGGGTTGATCTCACAATGGATATTAGAATAGCGTAGTTATGGGGATAACCACCTTCCTCACAGTCATCAATCGACCTCATTCGGAGTTCCCAGAGGAAATGCTATGCAACTATTTCGAACCCTAAAATGTTTCCATAAAATATTTGCCTTTTGGCGCTCTCCATCATTTGTAAATGATTGTGCAATCTGTAATTTTTTTAGATTCAATGCCAAGATAGAATTCTGAGTTTTCTTATTTGTTCCATATACTTTGGCTGAACTCTTGGCCAATTATGGTTCCATAATACCAAGGTAAATTTTCCCATTCATCTCCCTCTTTGTTTGGGTTATTATATAATAACGAGTATATATATATATATATATATATATATATATATATATATATATATATATATATATATAACCTAGTTACTTTCAGAAATTATGTTATGAAAGAGTTAGGTTTATGGCATGAGGTTATGGCCTCATCATTTTCATATGAAACAATGACATTTAGCCTTATAAAACCACACATTTTTTTTATTCTTCCTCATGTATTTTACTCACATTTATCTATGTGGAGTGTAACACCATCCTCCCACAGTTACCCAACTAAACGGTCAACTAGGGTAAACATGTGACAATAGGCTACTATGATGTAATTAAGCTCCCCATGTATAGTTAAGGAAGTGGAACCAACAAAACCAATCCAAAGTGACCTTCAACACATGTTACAAAACCTCTAGGAGCCAACGAACCTTTCTAGGTGACCAACCCCTGAGGAAAATTAACTTTTCATTTATATAACACCTAATTCACTCCGTTAACAAGCCATGCATGTGACTATAGGCCTCCATTCGCTACCACAGTAAGGGAAATCCAATGATTGTGGAACTTTTCAACTAGTTGTGTGCCAAACCCATATTTTGTGCCACATTTTGAGGGCCAGGACTCATGTTAATTTCTAGAACTTTGTGAAAAATTAAGAAATGATAAATACAAATGAGACAAAGGTACTAATGAAAAAATTTGAATAATTAATTGACTGGACCCCTACTTTCCATGAGAGGAATGTCATCAAACATGTCACAAATATGCATTCTACAAGTCATAACAATAGATCTGAGCGTAGGGGTCTCATACTTATCTTAGAATTGCTAAGAAGCATTGATGCCTTATCACATTAGATGCAGTATAATATATTAGGTCATATATTCACTGTTCTTTCATTTACAAATCAAAACATGCTGAAATCCCTACATCATCACTGTCATAAAACATACTCATAAAAAACATATAAACAACAGAAATGACAAGGATACAACAACCATAAATGCCACATATGAAGCAATACATTTTCACATAAAATATCAAGTGAAGGAGATCTTATTAATGAATTCAAAAGACAACCAAGTTTGGGACTTCCACTTACCACTTGACCATAGATTGGATGAACCAAATATTTATTTTAGGAAATCACCCATGTGTCAGATTCCAAGCATGAATGTGCGATTCATAACCAAAAATCAACCAAGGATTCCCGAGGCTAAACCACCTCATCCTCATCAATAGAACCAGGCTTTACCGTAATACCCACCAGATCACTAGGCCCTAATAAGCATGGATGCCATTGGATTTCTCCACCTACACCATGAGGAAATTTCCTATCTTCTAGTCTCTAGGTTTTACTGTACATCTCGCCATACAACATTTGAGGATCCCCAGGTCTAATTGAGAATCCACCCTCCAAGATTTACCGTATATCCTACCATTCACTGGCCAAGGATTCTTAGGTCTGATTGAGGGCACACACCTCTAGGATTTACCATATATCCCATAATTCATTGGTCAAGGATTCCTAAGCCCACCAAGGTAACACAAAATCTAGATTTATCACAACACAAAGTTTGGTTTAGGGGTCATTAGGGTAAGGATTTACCGCAATCCATAGTCAGGTTCAGGGATCACTAGGCCATGCATTCTTTCTTTTAGATACCACCTCACTCAGTTTCGAATCCATCCAAAAATCCATCTCAACCAAAACTTTAGAACCCCATCACACCATGGTTATTCGAAAATGGCAAGGCTGGGATGAAAAACATTGTCACACCTAGAAAAACCCATGTGAATGACAAAAATATAACCAAGAACACACATGCATAACCATGCATGCCAAAAATAGAACGCAAAGCATACATGCAACTCGATACCTACAAATAATATTGTTGTAGCCACTTGAATATGATATTC
Organism: Pinus albicaulis; assembly: GCA_034641835.2. Taxonomy (NCBI): domain Eukaryota; kingdom Viridiplantae; phylum Streptophyta; class Pinopsida; order Pinales; family Pinaceae; genus Pinus; species Pinus albicaulis. Next base: position 743,422,867 of record CM076577.1, read on the forward strand.
CTTTCTTAAACTTTTCTTCATCTTGCCTTCTTTTCTTTTCTTGACACAATGCTAAATTTCTCCAAGAAAACTATAAGTTTCCAATAGTGTGTGAGAGAGATAATATAGATAGAGCTCCAAAACTAAACTGACGAAAATGTTACACTGACAAAAGATATCAACTAATCCTCTAAAGCATTTTCTTTAATGAGGCCTCTATTTTCTTGAATTTCCATTATTTTCCTTCATTTTCGTCCTCCCATGAAACATGTGACCTTTCACCTTCCTAAATTTCTTCTAATTTCCATTATTTTCATAAATAAAATGCCAAAATTTCCATTTTTCCTTTCGAAAGTGTTTTCCAATTTCCTTAGCCATAATAAACCAAATGAGCACCCATGCTAGGATGTTTTTCCCAACGTTCAACTTGGAATATGTGTCCCATAATCATGGTTATTATTTTTCCTTTATTAACTTTTATTACATGGAATTTTCACGATGGTTGTTACAGAACCCTCCCCCTTGGGGAACACCATCCTCGGTGTTCAATGACGCCTATAAGAAACAAGGCCACTGAAAGAAAATGATACTGCCCATGGAGCTTTATAAATTAGCTAGTTGTAGTATTTAAAATGATCAACCTACTGAAAAGGAACTCAACATGACAACATAACAACATGATAACCATAATGAAATGACACCCATACCTCTCATTAGAGATTTATAACATAGCTCATGGCGGTATTTATGTCCATATACATATGTACACATACCAAAACATCACATCAAAACATATACCAAAAACATTCACTCAACTAGTGAATAAAGAAGGATACATCGATTGCATCTAATCCATCATCTCCCATGTAGCTTTATCGGGCCCAAAGTTCTTCCACTACAATTTAACTCACTCAATTTCTTGGTTCTGGAGCATGAGCATCTTTATCTGCAAAAACAAACTGCGGTTCTAGCTATAATTTCCTTCTGGCTCCACCTGCAATACATACCAGTCAATCACATGATCAACATATTTAACATACTTTTTAACTAATGAAACATGGAAAACATCTGGGAATTTCACTCTCGGAGGAAGTGCAAGTTGATAGGATACTGGTTTGATCCTTTAAAGAATATTGAAAGGTCCATAATAATGAGGTTCTAACTTGGTACATGATCCAATCCTTAAGGAGCTCTTCTTGGGCTTGATGTGCAAGTACAATTGTTCCCCAACCTGAAACTACTTAAAGAAGTTATTCTAATATGCATACATTTTATGCCTCTTATGTGCTTCCCTTATATTCTTCTTGATTACCTGCATTACATGTTCCATTTCTGCCAACATGTTTGGTCCTATTAACACCTTTTTCACCGGATCACTCCAACTAATAGGACTATTACAACTCCTCCCATACAATTCCTCAAACAGACTTATCCTCAGTGACTCTCGTAACCAATTTTGTAAGAAAATTTGACCAATGCAAGGTAATCATCCCATATCCTATGTTTTTGCATCAAATACATCCTCAACATATCCTCCAAAATCTTGTTTACCCTCTCTCTCTTTCCATATTTATGCGGATGATAAGCTAGCTCAAGGCCGAATTTTTCCCTAAACCTGCAAAAAATTGTTCCAAAATTTTGAAGTGTACTTAGGATCCCTGTCTAACACAACATTCTTCAGAACAACATGCAATCTACTACATCACTAATAAATACCTGTGCAACGTCACTAGTTGAATACATATTCTTCACTGGAATGAAGTGTGCTACCTTAGTCAAATTTCCCACCACAAACATGATGATCAGAATCTAGATTGGGGGCAAAAATGTGCTAAAAATTAAAAGTTATCAGAATCACTCCAAAATAGAATGACTGGATAGGTCTCGTCACCAGGAATCTGACGCACTTCATTTCTCAAAACAGAGTCCATATGAGGAAGATAGAGCATGTTCTTCATTTTCCTATATAGCTAAAAAATTTGTAGAAAAGGACAGAAAGGTGACATGGCTGTCTAATCAGTAGAAAGGAATATTCTATGAATCTTTCTTCAAAGTTCCCAATGACACTATGCCAAGTGTCAATTCATGGATGATTGATAAGAGGGTGACTTGTTTCAATTTCATTAGATATGGGAGGAACCAATGGCATGAGGACACGTGGCTAGTCCAAAGGCCACCATGTACCTCCAAGGTCCAAATTTAACTATGGTAAAATACAAAATGTTTTAAGGCCAAGGTTGAATTTTTGAATTTAAAATGTCATCAAAGGTTGGATCATAGAAATTATAACTATGGTCAAATTTTTGAATTTAAAATATCATCAAAGGTCGGGTCATATAATATATATTGCGGTGCAAAATTTATTACTGTAGAAAGGGCGGAGGTTGGGGCTCAACCCCACAACCTCCCCCACACCAACACAATGAACTACCAATAGACCATGGCTTGTTACTTAATATTCAGAATGCCCCATCACTATTTGAACTATATATATTGCATTGTTGGGCGGAGGAGGGGGCCATACCCCTCACAATGTGACCTCATGCGAAGATCGTGGTGGAATATAACGTTAATGGAGTGGATTTAAACTTAATTAAGGGTTATTTAAACCTTAAATCTTGTTTTAATGTGCGCTAATCCATTTCTTAAATGCATATTTTTTTAATGCACTTAGAGAGCTAAACCTCCATTAATTGTGCTTAGCATTTAATTAAACCAATTTTATCTTGGCAGAAAAACTAGAGGAGCCCCTAATTTCGACGCCACTTCCATATTTGGCAGTGCTAACTGGATTTTCTCTAGACTTAGTGGAGGTTTCCTAGGCCATAATTGAACGAGGCATAACTGGAGCATTTTTCGACAAAAGTAGGTTCAGAAAGAGTCATCCTAGATGATTTAGATGCTTTGAGCATGATTATGTAGGTTATATAGGCAGAGGAGCACTTCTGTAAGTAATTTTTCCACTTTTAAGATTAAATAAGCCTAAGGCCACTAGGAGAGGAGGTCATGCCTAGTCCACTTGAACACCATATTCAAATCCATAAGAGTCTATTTTTAGGTTTTTAGGTCATATGAAGCCAATGGAGTAGGTTACAAATCCATTCAATCACTGTAGGTGCATGCAATCAGATAATTGACCATTAATCCAAAGAGGGCCAAGACATTGAAGCAGGTCCATGGAGATGTAACCCAAGAACGGTGAACTCTGTTATCAGCTATTTTGTAATGAGTTTTTTGTTTATTATATATCTACAATGTATTTTCTATACATGTGTTTTTAACATCTAATTAGCTCATGAATTTCTCATTAAAAAACACAAAACTTGACACATAAGCCCTCACATAATTGGTTAATTCGAGACGATCCTAAAAAATTTATTTTATAGTGATGAGGGAGCTAGCACAAAAAAACTAGTTTTCCCATATTCAGATCACGTTGGTGTTAGAGATCAGTTTAGCTCATTTTAGCCTAGGTTATCTAGAATATTAGCTATTGGTTTTGCATTTGTGAAAGGAGAATTTAACTGTGTGCAAGTTTTTGTGTGTGAAGAGAAGGTCAAGATTGAGGACTCAAATCTCAAAATACAGCAAAGAATATTTTTATGCATTTAAAGTGTGATGGAAGCTTCATCAAGCATTATTTCTAGTAAATATTTCGTAGCAAGACTCTTTGATAAAGAGATGTTGTAGAAGCTCTACATCATGAGAGATATGGTGCAAGAGTTGGTTAAGATAAGAAGGAGAACACTATACTTCAAAATAATTTGATTTCCATGAAGGAGGAGAAGCAAGAGCTTCTTGTAAAGTTGCATGAGATGAAGACTCAACTCCATATTGCAAAGGAAACTTTAGCCAAGTATGTGCATGAAAAAGAGGTATGCAATTCAAGTTTATCTTCTATTTCTTCACAAAATGAATGTATAGGTTCTTTTCAAAGACACACTAGAGGAATAAGGTCCAAATTATTGATGAATATGGTCTATGAATGTAAAGGATTGGGAAAACATGCGCAAGGCATAGTTGAGGCAATTGTTGTTGATGAAAGGCCTAAGTATTTGGGTCATGGTTATGGACAACATGATGGAGAATGCTCCAAAGCCAAGGAGGTACATGAAGATTTTCCAAGAAAGACATTCATTACATCATCATTACCTCAAGCTTGTGAATATTGTGTTCATGAGGAATGCAAAATTTTTTCACCCACTTTGCAAGAAGATGTTCATAAGCATACAACTAAAGAGAGTGGAAAACAAGAGGATGTTGAAAGCTCTAAAGTCATCGAAGCTATTTTTGGTATTCCTAGGAGAGCCACTACCTCATCAAATTCATCTCCTCAAAAACATGTGTTAGGTCCCTATATTACTAGTGTAGTCCCTTATTGTTGTTAGTATATCCCCCTTATTTTTATTTTTGTACCTATGTAACCCCCATATTGTTATTATTGTGCCCTTACATTATTATTGTTAGGTCTTCTAGGATTATATTGTGACCCCATTGACTACTATGTATTAAAAGGAGGTTTTTTCATGTGTATCATCCAAGAATTGTTCATTTATGTGACGTAAAGGAGGTTTCCCCCTTGAAGTGGCTTATTTCAGAGGTTTTTATATCTCTTTTCTTCAATTTTTGGGGCTGGTTTCATAACATTTGGTATCAGAGCTTTGGATTCTAAGGTTTCACTGCTCCAAATAGGTCATTTTGGAATTTTCGCTATAATATTTTTTATACGAGGGTTCATATGTTGAATTTTTTACCACAAGAAGCCGAAATCCCGAGGAACTTCGTGTAAAAATTTCAGATCTTGGTTCAAAATATTTTCGGAGATATGATCTGTGGAATTTAGGGTTTTTGAAGGCTCCCAAATTTCATCTGAAAGAGGTTACCTTGGGAAAATCATCATAAATCTCTCTCTGAGCATCGTATTGGAATTTTGTAAAAAATGGGCAAAATCAAACGGACTTTAGTTTCCTCTGTATCAATTTTAGAGTTGAAGGAGGAAACAGTGACACGTGGCAAGATGTACAAGCTCACTTTACTGAACGAGGCCATAATTAGGTCATTGTGGTAGATTGGGCATAAATTTTCCTTGAAGCAACCAAATCAGGAAGAATTGTGGCATTGAAAAGAAAATTTAGAGGGCTACTACAAGACCGAATTTAAGATATTGAAGATCCACAATCATAGAGATAATGTAGTTTCAATAACGACTCCTCAAAATCAAGAAAATGGTGTGTATTTTTTTTTCAAATTGCATAAGTCTTGTTTGAACAAATAATTTGGAGTGATTCCAAGGGAATATTGAAGCATAGATATGAGTATTGGGTTCTAAAATCCCCCCTAAAAATAATTCAACACCCATAAAAGCCCTCAGAATACTATGACTCATGAAGAGGAAGAAGTGCAACATGATATATCAAAATTACAAGAGCAAGTGCACCAAATTTTTCTCTCGCAAAGAGCATCAAAAAATGAAATGCAAGTTTTGAAGAAAGGCATGGAAGTTAAGATGAATGGCATGGAAGCTAAGATGGATGGCATCGAAGCTAAGATAGATGACATCGATGAAAAAATGAAAGACAACATGGAAGACATGAAGAATGATCTAAAAATAGACATGGAAGGTTTGAAACAGTTGATACAGGAAATGATTCCTAATGGAGAAAAAATAGTAGAGAAAACTCATGATGAGAACAAAATAAATGTTAATCATGATTTCATAAAATCTAATGTTGGATGGAAGACCCACCATATTCCAAAGATGGATATGAGGAAGTTTAAGGGCAAGGATCCCGTAAGATGGATACTACAGATGGAGCAATATTTTGATCTCCATAACGTGAAAAACACACAAAGGCACGCACTCGAACTTTACATTTAGAAAAAAATACATTTGTATGGTATCGATGGCTTTTCTCTCGTAATTTTTTTTTCACTTGGTCAACTTTTACGAAGGAAATGATAGCACATTATGAGAATACAAAGAAAAACACCTTCTTTAGCCAATTGATAAATCTCAAACAAAAGGGTTCAATGGTGGAGCACATTGAGGACTTACAAAAATTGAATATAAGGGTAGTTGATATTCCAGAGGAACACAAGATTGATGTTTTCATAGGGACTTTAGAGGATAACATCCAACATGAGGTTCGCCTTTGGGAACCCGATTCAATAGAGAAGGAATTCAGGTTGGCAAGAAATATTGAATGTAAAATTATGGCGACAAGGAATCCTACCACTCACATCTTTAAAGATGGAAGTTTTTCTACTCCCAGACTTCCACAACCTACAAGGTTAACACCACAAAAATTTGAAGAAAAAAGAGAAAAAGGGCTTCGCTAAAGTTGTAATAACAAATACACTAAAGGTCATAAGTGTGCCGAGAATAAATTATTTTACACAGATTGTGAAGAGGAGGAATAAAATGAACAAGAAACTTAAAAAGAAGAGGATATACACCAGGAACCAACCCTAGAGAATGGAGAAATGAGTTTGACCATATCCTATAATGCATTGGCAGTAATTGCCACTCCTCAAACTCTCAAGATAGAAGGACATATCAAGAAGAAAAAGGTAATAGTGTTGATTGAATCGGGTAGTACACATAATTGTTTTCATTGTAAGGTAGTCAGGGAATTGAATTTCGTCCTATACCGAGCACCAGAATGTCAAGTGATGGTTGCAAATGGAGGAACTATAAATTTCTCTAGAAAATGCTATAATATCAAGCTAATCACGAGGTAATATGTATTTAATAGTGTAATGAATAAAATAATGTAAATAGTGATTAATGAGTTAATTAGTAATTAGGCTGAAAGATCATGTCTAATAAGACATGACCTTTCATGAAGAGGAACCTGCGATGGTATATAAGGGGGACTCATTTGTAACATTCAATCATCTATCTCATATTTCATTCTTCATACCTTTTATATAACAATATTTATATCCTCACAGATATTTTCATATTCCAAGTGTTCTGGAGTATTTAACTCAAGAAGGAACTTTTTTTTCTTCATTTGGTATCATAGGAGTTCGATCTTTAGGCCGCTCATCGCTGCACAGAGCTATGCTCCTCGGTCCAGGCCTTTGGCCATCAAAAATTTGTCAACTTTGTTGTCCTCGAAGCATTTCGCTACCAGTCTTGGAGTTTCTCTAGTTTCACTAGTAGACCTTTGGCCAAAATTAAAAATTTGAAGAAATTTCACCAGTAGGCCTTTGGCCATAATTAAAAATTTGAAGAAATTTCACTAGTGGGCCTTTGGCTAAAATTAAAAATTTGAAGAAAAACAAAATGGAAATTTTTGAGAAAAAGAAGAAGAAAAATTATATATATATATATATATATATATATATATATATATATATATATATATGTAAAAAAAAAACAAAAAAAAGAAAAAAAGAAAAGAAAAAAAAGAGAGAGATATATAAAGAAGTACATATACGTACATACCAAGAAAATTTAAAAATAAAAAGGAAAAATAAATAAGGAATAGTAGATAAGGTTATTTTGATTATTCTTTAAGTGGTTTACAAGCTCGTGGTTTTAGAATACCATGGTAATTGCCCATGGTATTTGCAAGGTAAAATAAGAACAAAAGGAATAAAAAATCTCTATGTGAATGGTAAGTTTACTTTTATGTGAAGAACATTAACCGAGTCAAATACACATAAGTGGACATATATTTTATAGGTGAATATATGTGAATAGCCATGTTTCACTAGAGTTGTAACCTTTCAACAAAAAAAAGAGTTAAAAAAAAACAATTGTTAAACTATATATATATATATTATGAAATTCAAACATCTTCTTAGTGATTATAGAAGATTTCATAAAAAGAAATCAAGGAAGTAATTTTCAAAAAATCGGAAGGAAAAATATTATTAATAATTTCTTAAAATATTAAGGAATCATTATTAAAGCTCGAAGGTATATAAAAGGAAAAAGAGGTTATTAAAGGTTTAAGTTTTGGAAAAGTGGAAAAGGAGATAAATCATTATATTCTAAAGATTTTATTTAAAAAGGGAATATATACATATATAAAAAAATTGAGCGTCTTTTAAAAAAAAATATTAGTGAAGGATTCATTACCAAAGATTGAAGGAATAATAGTAAAGGATATTGGAAAGATTAATTAAGCTTGAGGGTTTATTAAAGGGAAATACTAATATTTTATTATAAATATTAGGAAGGGTCACTCATAAAAACCCAGAAGTTATCTGACAAAATGGCATCCAAAACAGAACTAAAAGAGGGAAGATTTCCTAAAAATTATAGTATGTGTGTCGATGCACTAATTGAAATCAAAGGGTCACTTGCGGGAAAAGAGGTTCTCATATCTATTGATTTTACTCGAAAGAATAATTATGTTAGTACCAAATGTGCTAACCAATTAGTGATCCCTGAATCAAATATAACTAAAGCAAATTCATTTAACACAAATGACAAACAATACAACATAAAGAATTTACACCTAAGTATTGGGGAGTATTCCCTTGTCTTGCAATTCATTGTTAAAAACTTATTTTCCAATAATAATTGAAAAATAGTCTCTTGTAGTCTCTTGTATTTGTTTCTTTTCACTACAAAAAATACTTGGGATTAGCTCCCCATTTCTCTCCCTTTTTTTCTTCGACTGACTTTTTTAATGTAATTTTTTCCACCCTTTTGAAAAAATTGCCGATATTTTTTGGGATGGTGCTAATTTTTTCATTTTTTACACTGATCATAGGTAGTCTACGATAAATTCGACATTATTTATCACTGAATTTAGGCTCTTATTTACCTCCTGATGTAGCTTCATATATAACTTCCTGTGTAACAACGTATTTTGTTTCTGGTTGTGGCATATTTTTTAGTGTCATTTTAGCTTCCTTTATACCTTCCATTGTAGCATCCCTTTTAGCTTCCTTTGTAACATTATATTTTTCTCCTTGTTATGTAATTGGATATGACTTTTCTATTACACATGTCGAGGAAAGATTTTGTAATTAAGATGGGGGGAGGAGTATGTGGGATGTATCGTACGATACACTATGACTATAGCCAAATTCAGTAATTACCATTTAGCGGATGCACAATACACTTATTGTAAATGAGTAATTACCCACTACCATCATTACTCCTATTGTCATTTTTTAAAATCAATGTGACTACTTGGAAATAATTCATAGTAGTTGTCATTTATGATTGAAAACTAGAAATCATTGAAACGATAATCTTATTTATTTCATACCCATTAAAAAATCTCATTCGATTGATATTATTTACCCAAGTGTTTGTATTGACCAAGTGCCAACCTGTAACAATATTTGAGTAGTAACAATATCTTAAATAGCCATGGTATGAGCAAAAATATTTCATGAACCATACTCCATTAATGAACTGCTACACCATCCAAAAGCCTTAGAAATATTTAGGAATGGAGGGCGGTTAGTATACTTTTAGAAGTTGCAGGGTTTCAAAGAATATATTTCTATGGAATTCACACAAGCTATGAAGAAGAAGAATTAATAGGTTAAATTATAAATAATTGTTTTTATAGAGGACATAGTTTCTAGGGGGCATGTTTTCCTTAGGAAGGGACTCACTCATTTTCTACGAAAATAGCAGTTCCAATAGCTAGGGAAACATTTTTACAATGAGGAGAGGAAGTAAGGAGAAAGGGGAAAGGTATTGATAGAACATCCCTTCCTTACCCTTGGGATGATGTGGCTTTATTTATTTAGAAGTTCATTACTTGTGAGGGATATTTTGGGATAGTATTCAATTATCATTTTCAGTTATTGGCACATCTTCATAATGAACCACTGATAAATTTTTCTTGCTATTTTATAAAGTATTTACAACATATCGTAGAGGTGGTGTGTATGGGAAAAAAAATCCAAAGAGATTCTTTACCGATCATGTGCTTGAAATAAAGGACAGTGAGAGTGAAGAACATGAGGTAAGTATTGAAACAACACTAGAAGATAGAGAAATTACACCTCCAAGAAAAACTAGAGTAGCTTCCTAGCCAAAGAAGAGTGATTACACCTCCTAGACCCTATCACAGAAATAGTAAGAGATGGTGTTACATAAGAACATTTGTTGGTATATCCACTGAAAGGAAAAGAGCATGCATTGAAGAATCTGTGAATATATTTGGTGGAAAATTTGAGGTTGGTTATCATGGATGCCCTATTGAGGAGGAAGGGCATGAGGCAGAGACTGTTGAAATAGGGGCACTTGGAACAACATCAATTGAACCAGGGGTTCCTGAAACATAAATTCCCTATGAATATAAGGAAGTATCTAAAAAATATACTCCTATAAAAACTGCAGTGAAGAAAAGGAAATTGAAGAACAGGAGGTAAGTGTTGAAACAACACCAAAAGATAGAGTAGTTACACCTCTGAGAAAATTATAGAAACTAAATTTCCTAGAAAGATAAGATTGGTTACACCTCCTAGACCCCATCACAAAACCCTAAGAGATGGAGTCCCATAAGAACTCTTTTTGGTACATCTCTTGAAGGAAAAAGAGCATGAACTAAAGAACCTGTGGATATATCCAGTGGACAATCTGAGGATAGTTATCATGTATTCCTTGTTGAGGAATAAGGACATGAGGAATAGATTGTTGAAATAGGGGAACACAGAACAACATCAATTGAAGAACATTTTCCATAAATATAAATTCCCAGGGAATCTAAGAAAGCATCTGAAAAATATAATCTTCTATAAGCTATGGTAAAAAATAAAAAATTGAAGAAGCCATTGGGTGGAAAGAATTAGAAGAAGAGAGTGCAGGTATTTGTTACACCATCAGCTACCCCAATATCTAAGGAATGCATTGATACAGAAAAACCAAAGGAGTTTTAGGGACAACAAAATGAATAGGAAGAAGAAGAATTTGTAAAAGAACATACCCCAACACTTGAAGTTCATGTTGTTCCAACTGAATCAAAGGAACCTATGGAACAACACAAAGAGGAGGAGCTCAAAAAGGAACAAGAATATGTCTCTTTACGAAGTAATTCTGAAACTGACCTCCTTATTCAATAAATTAATTAATTGAAGGAGGGAAATGAGAATTTAAGGAAATAACTTACCATGGTTAAAGGGTAGATTCAATCTATTAAAAAAAATGGATTAGAAAATTTGATAGAAATGGTAGAAGTAATGCTAGTTAGATCATGTGGTGGATGTAAGGAAGTGTTGGAGGAAGAAAGTTATGAAAATCTAACTACTATTTCAGTTGGAATTCAAGTTGGAGAGCAAGATGAGGAATTCCAAACCAGTGTTCCACAAGAACTTGTTGAAGATGTTGTTTTTACACAAGAACTAGTAGTTGAAGTAGAGCGACATGGAGATGTTAGGACATGAAGTCATGAAAATATGGACATGTAGATACTTAAGTTGGGGGATGATGTTGGGATGCGAAATTGGAAATTTTTTGCACTCATTTTACTACGTTTTCTTTGCTTCTTTTTTTTTTTTAAATTCTCAAGACCATACTCTCCCACTATAACAGCCATTATCAACCTAGGTATGTCTCTTTTTATATGTCTTCCTTATGATCCAATTATACTCGTAATTTGGCATGAGAAATATTATCTTAGACTATTTATCTCATAAAACTCACAACTGGGCTATTACAGGGTTTCTGGTCTGTTGAGATGTTGTTGCATGATTACTCTTTCTAGTTTTTCCTCACCAAGGACAAGAAAATGACTCACTGAGCATTGTTGTTACACATGAAGATATATTTTGGACATGCTAACATCCTTTAATTAGATATGAAGATCGATTTGGAAATCATCTGGTCAAAATATAGTTCGACTATCAAAGGAGAAGTTTATGGACAATGCAGTTGAAACATTTAGGATTTTCTACTGATAATTATTGTAATTTGGAAAACTTGTTACAACTTTATCCTAATATTGGAAATTTTTATCAAATTTTTAATGTGTATTATTTAATTATATTACATGAGAATTGAAATATTCTCATGATGATATTGTCATTGCAATATGAAATTATAAAGAGATGTACACTCTTCCTACACAATATAGACATAGAAATAAATAGATAGTGATAGAGGGGGATAACACCAACTTTGTAATCATGAATGTTTCATTAATGCAATATTAATCATTGGTGGCACTGTACTTTTCCGTTGACAAGATTGTGCGTCATGTAGGTTTGTTGTTATTGTTAGTCTTGTTCATGCTTTAATGATTGCAGAATTATAACCATTGTATTATGTAATAACATAAGTCCTTGACTGGTCCCTTTGTTATTGTGAAAGTTATTTATTCTTGTTACAACTTGGTGGTGTGTTCATTTCATTTTAATGTGTGTTTGACAATTTGTTGAGAGAATGACTTCCATTAGTACTCTTCTTTCCTAAATAAAAGTGATAGTGTGATGATGTGGCTTTACTTTGCATTGTGTGTTTATTTCTTGAGAGTGTGAATAAGGTTTTAGAGTGTAACATCTAGAGTGTTGAGTTGTTGAGAGTGTGATCAAAATGATTGATTTTCAAGTTCATTAGCACTATTCATCATTTTTCCTTGCATATATTTTGTGTAATAGCCTTACAGTAACAAAACCTATCCATATTGACAATTAATGTGAAGAGTTGGAACCATTGCTTTGAATTAAAAGGACAATTATTTTTACTAAGACCTTGAAGCTAAAGAAAACCATATACACAACTTTCAGATTGTAGAAATTCCTTGTAGTTCAAACTGCTAATTGTAATTTACTAAAACAATAGACTTGAATCTACTCTACCAACTGTGGAAACTATTAAAACAATGTAAACTTGGAAACAGGAACTATAAACTCAAAATGAGAAATCTAGCCAATAAACTCAAAAAAAAAGAGGAAAAAACCTAAAAACAAAAAATGTTGATGTTGGAATACTGGAATGCCAGAAAACCTTAAAATTTTGACAATTTTTCAACCATGACTTTATGGAAAAATTTTTGACAAAAAAAACTTTAAAAGTAACACCTGAAAGAAATAGTCAATATTCCACGAGTAGTTTATTTTTTAAATGATAAAAATATGATGATTTTAAATTCTTAGTCTAAGACAAGTTGACACATCAAAACAAAAATTTAAAAGACAACCATCAAATTGACACAGTGTAGGCAAACTCAACCCATTGAAATGAAAACTACAATATCAACCATGAAATTGACACATTGTGCGGGCAGACTCGATCTTTTACAATGAAAACTTAAAATCAACAACCAAATTGACGCATAATGGGATTGGGTTGATATTCAAGAATCGACACAAACCCTATAGGAAAAAATAAAATAAAACAATATAATAAATAAATATATAAAAATGAACAATATAAAAGAAAACAAATTAAAACATTGAAAAAAATAAAAGCGCAAAAAGTTTAAAAAATAATAACAAGTAAATAAATAAATAAATTATATATATATATATATATATATATATATATATATATATATATATATATATCAAAATAAAAAGAAAAACACAAAAAATTAAAAATAATAATAAGTAGATAATAATATATATTAGAACAAAAAAAAAAAAGTTATGGCAAAGAGATAAATAAATATAAAAATAGGGCAAAAAAACACAAATATAAAAATATATATAGAAACGACAAAAAAAAAATCTAACATAAAAAAAATGTACCAAAATTCAAAATTAACTTAAAAAAATTCAAAATAAACATAATTAAAAAAAAACCCAAAAAAAACCAAAAAAACAATACAACCAATTATATATATATATATATATATATATTATATATATATATATATATATATATATATAATAAAAATTAAAAATATTAACAAAACAATTTAAAACTAAAAAGAAAGTAGTTAAAATATATATTAAAAATAATAAAAAATAAAATTGAAAAAACATAAATTAAAATTAATAACATTATAATATAAATTAAAAACTTAAAAAAAATAATAAAAAAACAGTTAAAAAAAAGGTTAAAAATAGTAAAAAAAATACAATTTAAAACAAATCACAATTAAAAGAAAATTGAAAACTTAGCTTGAAAAAAAAAACATTGATAAAATAAAAAATTAAAAATTAAAATTAAAATTAAGCCCGCCTAGCCCAGCAGTCGAGCGACCCTCGATGGAAAGTTGATTCTGAGAATCTGCGTACCGCCTAAGGCTAGTTGGCCACTGGGTTGCGTCGCTATGTGAACTTCATGTGCGTCTTGCATGACCACCAAGCCCAGTGATCGAGCGGCTCTGGGAAGCAGGTCGATTCTAAGAATCAGCCTACCACTAGGTTGGGCGGCTATGGGAGTCATGCAAGCACCTCCCACGACTGCCCATCCCAACAATCGAGCGACCATGGGTGACAAGTGAAACTCCCACGACTGCCTAGCCCAACGACCAAGCAACCATGGGCGACAAGCTGACTCTCAAAGTCGAACATGCCACCCATGGTAGGTCGGTCGCAACGTTGGGCAGTCATGGGAGCTACGCTCACAACTCCCACAACCACCCATCCCACCAGTAGAGCAATCATGGGCGGAAGTGCGGCTCCTACGGTTGCCTAGCCCATCGACTGAGCAGTCCTAGGAGGCAAGCCAATTTTGAGAATTAGCTTGCCGCCCAGGGCCACTCAGCTGTTGGGCTCGACTGCCATGGGAGCTATGAGCACGACTCCCACGACCACCCAGCCTAGCATTGCTCCAATGATGAGTTGGGCCGACTTTATTTTATTTTATTTTTTTAATTTAAATTTTATTAATGTTTATTTTATTATTTTTTTAATTATTTTTTTTCAAATTTTTATTTGTTATGTTTTATTTTTAATTATGATTTTTTTTGACTATTTTTAATATATATTTTTAATTTTTTTTATTTGTTGTTTTATTTTGTATGTTTTTATTTTTTATGATAATCCTTTTAATTTTAATTATTTTTTATAATATTTTCTTTATTTTTTGTTTTATTATGTTTTGTTTATATATATATATATATATTAATTTTAAATTGTTTTTTAATTTTTTTTAATTTTTATCATAATATTTCTAATTTAATTATAATGATATTTTAATTTTTTTTATCTTTTAATTTATTTATTTTTTAATTATCTAAGATAGATATTTTTTTTTTCTTATTATTTTTTTTTAAATTTTGTGTTCTTCTTTTTATTTTTTCTCAATTTTTTTTAAAATGTTTTAATAGATATTTTTATTTACTTATTATTATTTTTTAAACTTTTTGTGTTTTTTTAATAAAAAAATTTCAATGTTTTATTTTTTTTTATATATTTATTTATTATTTTGTTTTATTTTATTTTTTCCCACAGGGTTTGTGTCAATCCTTGACTAGCAACCTGATCCCATTATGTGTCAATTTGATTGTTGATTTTTAAGTTTTCGTTGTAAAAGATCGATTCTACTCACAAAATTTGTTAATTTCATGGTTGATATTTAAGTTTTAATTTCAATGGGTTGAATTTACCTAGACAGTCTATCAATTTGATGGTTTCCTTTTAAATTTTTGTTTCAATGTGTCAAGTTGTCTTAGGCTAAGATTTTAAAGTCAACATATTTTTAGCATTTGTAAAGAAAAACAAAAAAAACACATGTTTAGAAAACCATTAAAAAACTAATATCCTAGGACGAAAAACACTAAGAGAGAAGACACTTGTAAACTTGTTAAATAATCAAAATTTAAAAAAAAATTATGTATACTTAGGACACAATAACATTTAAAGTGTCTAAGATGTCTTTACAAAAATAAATGTTGATGCTTTTCAAAATCTACATGAAAATCATCAACATTTAAAAAAAATATCGATGCTTAATACATTAGAAAATTTAAACTGTCAAAAATAAACCCTCTAAAAATATCAGTCGATGTTGCATCAACACTTTTCAAAATTAGCATGAAAATCACTAACATTTAAAAAAAAAAAGTATACTTGATACATAATAAAATTTAAAGTGTCAAAAATATGCTCCAAAAAAAAGTGTATTCTGGATGAGCACTTTTCGAAATCGGATTACTTTTTTGCTACCTCAAAAAAGTAGGTACTCATTTAAGTTCTTGTTTCAAAGTTTACATTGTTTTAAACGATTGCAATATCAAAAAGAATGCAATAGAAATAATTCAATCAACACATTACACAATGATTTCTAGGGGAAGGCCACAACTAAAAACTCCTCCTATCTAGATATTGCATTAGTTAGAAAAATAGAGAAGATTACAATGCTTTTCTCAATCCCGAGCAACCTCTGCACTATCAGAATCTATCTCACTGCTTTTGAGTATGACTCTCGCCAACACTTAGCCAATTTCCACTCCTACTTCCTTGTGTTGTTCAACGAGGAATTAGGCCCCTATTTAATAGTAATTTTCCTCCATTGGATTGCATAGTTCCTTTAGGCTATTCGTGTGACTGCATGCACCATATGTACAACCCAAATAATTATACAACTCATAGCGCACTTCCATTTAACTCCAATCTAAACTAGGTAACTCAAAGATCACTCATGGATGCATTATTTATGGTTGATTTATTACTTAACTGGTTGATCATGAAGTATACACCCCACTACTAGACCTCCCACTAGTTCCTCCAATAGTTGGAACTAGTTTAACTAACTTTAACTCAATTTTACTGAATTAATTAATTACAAATCAAAATAAACTCAACCTAGGATCCTATAAAGTAGGAATCATTGTACACAACTCAATTTGAGCCAAAAACTAGAATTAATTGAATCAACTAAGTGAAACTAACATAGTTAACTCGTACAAGTTGTCTTGTGATGTGGAATTACAATTTTCTCCTAATTTAATTCAAAGAAAAATTAAATTGATAATTTCTTGTTTCATTTTCAACACTCACTCTCAATAAGAAATGGATTCAAATATACCCTGATCCATCACCTTTGGAATGTATTCTATGCAACACCTCTCACTATTGTTGTTACTAATGCAACATCTACAACTGAGAATTAAAAATAATCAGTAGATCAATCTGCAACTATCTAATGGGAAAATTGTGTTGCTATTGAATATGATACTGAGCCTCCTACTCTGCTTCCAAAATTTCTCTACACTCCTCAGTATCTGACTGACATTCATCCTCCCACTATCGAATATTTTGGGCCCCCCATAGCAAAGTAATTATCCATGAGACAAAAAACACCTCAATGGACCTCGCCCAAATTTCTACACTCTTGGGGCTATGGCTTCACATCGCCCCACCTCAAACCTAGAGGTATGGTTTCATTTCTCCCTCTACCCACTTGGCTCAAAATTTCCCACTATTAGAGGCATCTTTTTGAGTGAATGTCTCCACTCTCCCTCCTCTCTAATTCTCCATCTTTGGCTGCTCCACAACTTGTTGAGGCTACTTTTTAGGCTCCATTTTGAGAGGTAAATCATGCTTCCTCTCAACCAAAACATCTATAATCCATGTATTTCTCCCGAAGGTTGTGCATGCATATTCCTTTAACGTGTATAGGCTCTCGATCCTACACCAAATTTCTTGATTTGAGATGAAGAAATTTGCTTGAGGTAGTATTTCTCATATTTGAATTCTACCTCATATCCTTTGTCTTCAATCCTAAATTTCTTCATCAGTTCAAGTTTCTTGGCTCCATTTATATTATCGAATAGCTCATTGAGAGTCTTCCACATAGCAAATGGATTCTCTTTCCCATGTAGTTTCAACGCTATGTGGTCTCTCACACCCTCCAAGATGATCCTCCTAGCTCCTACTACACACTTATTCCACTCTGCTAGATACTTAGCATCATATGTTGGAGGCTTCGAGATATCATGATCTATGAATTCCTTTAGCTGATTATATTCCAGCAATTCCTCCATCCTATACTTCCAAGAAATGTAATTTGAGCTAGCCTCAAGGGTATACTTGAGTCTCAGCCATATTATGACATCATGGTACCTTTGAACAATGATACTACAAATTCGATTCACCTACAAGGAAAACTAAAAATTATTCTCTTCTATTGTGATTTTAGCCCTCATACCATGTAGAAATTCCTTGTAGTTAAAACTGCTCATTGTAATTTGCTAAAAAAATGGACTTGAATCTACTTTACCAACTGTTAATATACTTAAACAACCATGAAATCATAAAGCATACAAGAGAAAGAATTCAATAAACACATTACACAATGAATTCTAGGGGAAAGCCACAATTAAAATCCCCTCCTATTTGAAAATTACATTAGTCAGAAAAATAGAGAAGATTACAATGCTTTTCTCAAGCCTAGTCAACCTCTACACTATCACAATCTATCTCACTACTTCCTAGACTGACTCTAGCCAATACACAACCAATTTCCGAGCCTTCCAACCTCCTACTTCCTTGCACTATCCAATGAGGAATTAGGACCCTATTTAATATGATTTTTTCTCCATTGGATTGCGTAGTTCCTTTAGGCTCTTCCTCTGATTGCATGCACCATATGTACAATCCGAATAATTATACAATTGATAGTGCACTACCCTTGAACTCCAATCTCAATTGGGTAACTTGTATATCACACATGCATTATTTATTTATGGTTGATTTATCAATTATGTGATTTATCATGAAGTACACACACCAATACTAGACTTCCCACTTGTTCCTCCAACAATTGGAACTATTTTAACTAAGTTTAACTCAATTTTACTTAATTAATTAACTACAAATAAAAATCAACTCGGCCTAGGCTCCTATAAAGTAGGAATCATTGTACACAACTCAAGTTAAGCCCACAACTCAAATTAATTGAACCAACTAAGTGAAACTAACTTGTTAACTTGTACAAGTTTTCTTGTGATGTGGAATTACAATTTTCTCCTAATTTAATTCATGGGAAAATTAAATTAAGAATTTATTGTTGCATTTTCAACACACATAATGCAAGTTGAAGAAAAACTTATAATGTTGTATGAAATATGGAGAATAATTCTTTAAGATTCAAATTAAATATATAATAATTTAAAACTATGTAAAATAATTAATTAAACACTCTACAATTTGAATCAATTAGATTTTCCAATAAATGAAGTTTAGGCATGCATTTTAGCGAAGCAATGTAATATTGACATTTTTCCCAAAAATGCATGCCCAACCTTCATTTCATTGATCAGTGGTTGTCATTGATTTCAACCCAAGCAACACCAGAGGCTACCCCGGTCTTGCATGGGAATTTTGACCTACCAAAATACTATATTTTGGGTCAAGAAATTTTTTTTATGGTTTCTACTTGTCGAGATGTTTCTGGTGATATATGGCATGCCATGTAATTCTTCACGGTTTAAGTGATATTCATGTTTGAATTTTGTAACCCCAGTTAGTGGGCTAAAACCCCATGGGGTTGTGGCGTGTGTCATTGAAAAGCCAATAATTAATAATTTTTAAGCTCCTAAAATCCCTCCCATGTTCACTTGTTGAATACCCTCTCAACCTAAGTATTTATATAAATTGTGATCCTCGTTTCCTCCTCATGCAGGGATTTCGCTACCTGAAACAGGTCATCATGGTTCTACGAAGGTTCATAAGCTGAAATTTTTATGAGGTGAAGCTAAATTCGTAAGGAAGCTCCTGTAAAAGTTTCAGATTAAGGTGTGCAATATTTTCGGAGATATGATCTGTGGAAGTCAATGTTTTTGCAGGCTCCTGAACTTCATCTCAAAGAAGTGACCTTGGGAAAATCGTCATAACTCTCTCTCTGAGTATCAGATTGGAATTTTGTAAAAAGTGGTGAATATTTCATGGAATACAATTTTTTCTGTATCAATTTAGAGCCAAATGAAGAAATAGTGACACGTGGCACACCATAAAAATTTTCTCTATGGAACCAATCCATAATTAGGGCATTGTGAGAGATTGGACATAACTCTCACTTGAAGAATCCAAATTGGGCAGACCTATGGCGTTGGAAAGAATACTTAGAGGAATAATATAGAATCAAAAATCACATATTGGGGATCTGAAATAATAGAGATACACCAGATCCAATATCGAGATCCTTGAAGGCAATGAAAATCTAGATCATGCGTTGTCACTGGCTGCAAAGGACCAAAATTTCTAGGGCATCAGGGTAAAGCAGGGTGCAACAGAGTGTAGCATGACAAGAGAAGCAATCAAGGTGTAGAAAAACAACAAGAAGTTCACCACATGAAGTGTTCAAGTGGGCAGCACTGCATACAGCCATTGTAAAGGTATCATTGTACTTAGTCATTGTAAATGCATCATTGTAAAAATTGTACAAATGTCTATCTACCAAGAGTTGAAGAGGTAGTGTCAGGAGGTCTACGATCATCATTAGGTGGTTCTGTCATAGTTTGGGTTATGGTCTAGTGTGTCTTCTTCTTTTACATCATTCTATATCATTGTAAAGTGGACCATTTTCCCTGGTACGGGAGTCCATACTTCTTTCATTCTTCTATAGGGTGGTAGGGTGGTGCATGAAGTCACCAATAGGTTCAATCCTGTGAGAAAATTAGGGTGGTAGGGTGGTTCTAGGGTGAGTTGTAGCTCATTAGGTGTTTGGGCATTCGTTCAGTTAACTACTGAAGAATATCGGCCATTGGAGCATCCATCTAGTGGGAGCTGGAGAAGAATGCTTTTCTAGATTCTAGGAATTTGGAGCTTTATTTTCATTTGGAGTTGAAAATTAAAGAATTATTAGAAAATCATTCAAGTGGTTTTTGTCCTAGAGAGGTTTTCCACCTTAAAAACTATGTGCATTTGTGTTCCTTTTGTTTACTACTATCATTGTACAAACACTGATAATAATTGAAGGTTAAATAATGCTATGAAAGATTAATAATAATACTAATTGAATGGAATATTGATTCACCCCTCCTCTCAGTATTTCCAAAATTGGTATCAGAGCTTCGTTCCTTCAATAGCAGTTTAACAACCGGAAGGAGGTCATGGAGCGTACGAAGAATGGTGTACCTTTGTTTGATGAAAATAATTATGCGCTCTGGAAAGGAAGAATGGAGTTCTATCTCATGGTGCAATGTTATGAAGTATGGGATACTATTCAAAATGGATTTACATCAACCGTGAATGAACAAGGTAAGAAGAATTTGGTAATTAACGCAAAAGCAAAGAATATTATTATTATTGGACTTATTGAATCTTCATATCATAACTTGTTGGGTTGTAAAGCTCCAAAAATGTATGGGACAAGCTTGACAATATATATGGAGGTGACTCAAATGTCAAATAAGAAAAGCTTCAAATCTACAGAGAAAAGTTTGAGCAACTTAGAATGAAAGAAGATGGCAACATTGTTGCATACTTCCAACACGTTGATGAAATAACCAACACTCTGGAAGGATTGGGAGAGACTGTTGATGAGAATACTATTATACGAAAGGTTCTTAGAATGTTACCAGGAAGATTCAACCCAAACGTATCGGTCTAAGAATATAGTGCAAATATGGCAAAACTCAGTGAAGAAAAGTTACATGGAGTTATCATAGCATATGAAATGAGACTTGATGAAGAAGAGGGTTCTTCGCATCTAGAAACTATATTAGCTGCATCTAGGAAAACCAATAAGGACAAACAACCTTCAAAGGCAAAGACCTGCACCTGCAAGTGTGAAGAAAAATAAGATATCTCGTTATCTGATGAATACAGTGACAACGAAGAGGAAGCCAATGAGAGAGTATTGTTTATGAGTAAGAACAATACACAAGAGGTATCAAACAACGAAGACAAAGGGTTGACCATAGAAGAATTTTCTAAGGAGGCAATCAAGCTTATAAAATAACTCAAGGCTGAGAAGGTTCGTTCCAATACTCTTGAAGAACAAGTTCAAGGTCTCAAAATTGAAGTTGAAGAACACAAATGTATTGAAGATTCACTTAAAAAAAAAGTTGGAAGAAAGTGACCAAGAAAGGGAAGCATTAGAAGCTGAAGTAGTCTCGTTGCATAAGGAAGTGAAGAAGGGAAAAAATGTCCAAAACTATGCCAACAGCTCAAGGGAATTGGAAGAACTCATCAAAAATCATGATCTTACAATGATAGAACTGGCCTCGGTTACAAAGAAGAAGAATAAGAAGAATGACCTTCTACAACAAAATACAATGAACCTATGAGATCTGACATGCATGTTGACTTCATTGGACAAGATTTGAAAGAACAACATTGGAAGACAATTCCTCGATGAATATTTCCATTCAGGTACCAACATATTTTTCATGGCTATTGTTATTCATGTGGAAAATTTGGTCATAAAGCTAAAGAATGTCGCACGTATCCTAGGAGCCAATACAATTCTAGGAGATATGTCAAATATGAACCTCCCAGGGCTCAATGAAACATCAATAGATTTGAACATTTAAGAAATAATATTGAATGTTGAAAATGTCAAAACTTTGGACATATAGCCAGAGACTGCAGACTTGAAAATCCTCCAAAAGAATCTTCGAAGCCACAGAATGAATGAACATGTTAAAAGAAGAAGACTGATAATTGTGATCTCACTCTCAAGGCTCAATACAACAAAGATGTGTGATATGTTGATAGTGGTTTCTTAATGCATATGACTGGAGATAGAAAGAAATTTGTATCTCTGAAAGAGAAGAAGGATGGAACCTTGTCCTTTGGAAATGATGGATCTTCAAATGTTATAGGATCAGGTACTATCACTCTTGGAAGCAAAAATTCTCTAGCTAAGAATGTTCTATTGGTTTAAAACATGAATCACAATCTGCTCGGTGTTGGAAAAAAGTGTGATCAAGGACGCAAAATACTATTCAACTCCAAAAAATGTGAAATCAGGAAAGGTAGGTATGGTGAAATTATGGCTACAACAAGTCAAGCTCCGAACGAAATATATGTTCTGGATGAAGAAAATAAAGCACATCTACTAGCTAAAGGGGATGATATAATATTTGGTAGAAATGATGATTGACTAAGTAATAACTTTTCTACAAATATGAAAAGAGAGTTAGAGTTGTCTTTACTTGGTGAGGGGGCATACTTCTTAGGGCTTCAAATATCTCAACAAGAGAAAGGAATATTTATATTTCAAGCCAAGTACATTAAGGAAATGCTCAAGAAATTCAAAATGGAAGATTGCAAACCCATCCTTACTCTGATGGTAACAGGTTACAAATTGAGCATAGATGACTCATCTAAGGATGTGGATTAGAGGTTGTACAGATCTATGATTGGTAGTATTCTATATGTAACAGCCTCCTGGGCAGATGTTATGCAAGAAGTTGGACAAGTAGAAAGATTCCAAGTAGCACCAAAAGAATCACATATTATCGTATTCAAAATAATTTTTTGATATCTAAAGGGAACAACAGAATATGGCTTGTGGTATCCCAAGGGTAACAATCTCACTATCCAAGCCTTTACAGATGCAGATTGGGCAAGAAGCGTTGATGATCATAAGATTACTCATGAAGCATTTGAATATCTTTTCCAGAAGCTTGTTATTCTCCCAAGTTCTCATTATATTTTCCTTATTCATAAAATAAAGGGGGAGTGGAAGTGTGTACAGGTTCGCAGGATTATTGTATTTCAGGGAGAGTTACCCTTTTCCATTGATGTAAAAGGGGTAGAGAATTTTGTAGGAAAATGTTTCATGATTGCAGGGGGAGTACTTGTGTTTCCATCAATGCCAAAGAGGGAGATTTTTTATCAGTGGTTGTCATTGATGTCAACCCAAGCACCACCAGGGGCTACCCCGATCTTGCATGAGAATTTTGACCTACCAAATTACTATATTATGGGTCAAGAATTTTTTTTATTGTTTCTACTTGTCGATATGTTTCCGATGATATATGGAATGCCACATAATTCTTCACAGTTTGAGAGATATTCATGTTTGAAGTTTGTAACCCAAATTAGTGGGCTAAAACCCCATGGGGTTGTGGCATGGGTCATTGAAAAGTAAATAATTAATACTTTTTAAGCTCCTAAAATCCATCCCACGTTCACTTGTTGAATACCCTCTCAGCCTAAGCATTTATATAAATTTTTATCCTCATATCCTCCTCATGCAGGGATTTCGCTACCGGAAACAGGTGATATTGGAATTTATGCTATATCATCTTTTCTACAAAGGTTCGGAAGCTGAAATTTTTATGAGACGAAGCCGAAGTCTTGAGAAATCTCCTGTAAAAATTTCAAATCATGGTACGTAATATTTTCAGAGATATAATCTGTGGAGGTTATTTTTTTTGCAGGCTCCTAATCTTCATCTCAAAGAAATGACCTTGGGAAAATCGTCATAACTCTCTCTCTGAGTATCGGATTGGAGTTTTGTAAAAAGTGGTGGATATTTCATGGAATATTGTATTTTTCGTTGTATCAATTTCAGAGCTGAATGAAGAAACAGTGACACGTGGCACAACATAAAAATTTTCTCTACTAAACTAGTCCATAATTAAGGCATTGTGAGAGGTTGGATATAACTCTCTCTTGAAGAATCAAAATTGGGTCAGACACGTGGAATTGGAAAGAAAACTCAGATGACTACTAAAGAACCGAAAGTCACATATTGGGGATTTGAAATAACAAAGATACACCAGATTCAATATCAAGATCCATGAAGGCAAGAAAAAGCTAGATCATGTGTTTTCAAGGGCTGCAAAGGACCAGAATTTATAGGGAAGAAAAGTGAAGCAAGGTGCAGTAGAGGGTAGCATGACAAGAGCAGCAACCAAGGTGCAGAACAACAGCAAGAAGTTCACCACATGAAGTCTTCATGTGGGCAACACTGCATAAAATCATTGTAAAGGTATCATTGTACTAAGTCATTGTAAATGCATCATCGTACTAAGTCATTGTAAATGCATCATTGTAAAAATTGTATAAGTGTCTATTTGCCAAGAGTTGAAGAGGAAATTTCGGGAGGTATAGGATCATCATTAGGTGGTTGTGTTATATTTTGGGTTATGGTCTAGTGTTTCTTCTTCTTCTACATCATTTTATATCACTGTAAAGTGGACCATTTTCCCTAGTTCGGGAGTCCATTCTTCTTTCATTATTCTATAGGGTGGTAGGGTGGTGCTAGGATGGTGCAAGAAGTCACCAACAAGTTCAAGCCTGTGAAAAAATTATGGTGGTAGGGTGGTGCTAGGGTGAGTTGTAGCTCATTGGGTGTTGGGGCATCTGTTCAGTTGACTACTGAAGAATCTCGAGCGTTGGAGCATCCATCCAGTGGAAGCTGGAGAAGAATGATTTTCTAGATTCTAGGAAGTTGGAGCTTTATTTTCAATTGGAGTTGAATATTAAAGAATTATTAGAAAAGCATTCAGGTGGTTTTTGTCTCGGAGAGGGTTTCCACCTTAAAAATTGTGTGCATTTGTGTTCCTTTTGTTTACTGCTATCATTGTACAAATACTGATAATAATTGAAGATTAACTGATGCTTTGAAAGATTAATAATAATACTAATTCACCCCCCTCTCAGTATTTCCAATAAATTTCAAGGAAAAATGGAATGATTCAACTCTAAGAGTACTTTTCTTACTCACAATTAACATTAAATTTTCACAAAATTTTTGTTTCACAAGAATATTCCAAATTTGATTGACTTTATAGGGTTAAATTCAAGGATTGTGTGCCTCAAATAAATGCACACTGAGACCTGTAAATAATTTATTGCACGAAAATGATCATTCCAACCTAAATATAAAACCATTTTATGCAACATAACATAGTATTTTTCATAATGAAATTTTTATGCATTGAAATTCAAGTCTACCAGGATAGCAATTGATCATATCTACCAATGATCACAATTAGAAAAAATATCCACTACCAGACCAAACCGATTACACTCTTGGTAATGAAATTTGAAATGGGACGTGATTGGACAATTCATAACCTTATGATATAACCTTGCATCATGTCTGACAAATATCGTACATAACTATGCTTCCCACTTATACACAAATTTCACATAAGGCAAGTCAAAGAAAAACTTAGAATGTTGTAACAATGAAAAAATGTTTAAAATCATTAAATAAGCATTCTACAATTTGAATCAATCATATTGGCCAAAAATTGAAGTTTGGGTATGCATTTTAGTGAAGGAAGGAAATGTTGGTCTACTTCACAAAAATGTGCACCTAACCTTCATTTCAAGGCCAAATTGAATGATTCAACCACGAGAGTATTTTTTTACTCATAGGTAACATTAATACAGTTAAATATTTTTAATTTTTCGCACATATGCTTTTGTTTTTCAAAATAACTCCAAATTGCATGATTTTCAAAGGTAAAAAGGTAGGGATTTTGTTCCTCAAATAAATGCACACCATGAATACTTGGGAACAAGGTGATGGAATAAGAAAAATCAAACTTTAATTTTAATAGTTGAAACTTGTAGTTTTGTGGTTGAAACACTATAATTAAACACTGGATGACCTTATTTTAGGAGTGATTAGGTTTAACTGTTGCCAAGGGATAGATAAAGAGATAACACATAGGGTTTACAGGGTCTATTTTAGATTTTTCTATACTGTATATATTTTTTATGGTTTTAGGTTTAAGATTAGGTCAAGTGACCTAGTTAGGGTTTGAACATAAATAGGTAAGAAGAAAGGATACAAATAGGACTAGTTCTTGTTTCTTCTTTGGAAATGAAGTCTAAGTAAAGATATAACAATGCAAAATTATGTAAACTCGTTAAATAAACAATCTACACTTTGAATCAATAATGTTGGCCAATAAAATAAGCTTGGGTGTGCATTTTAGTGAGCAAGGAAATTTTGGCCTACTTCATAAAAATGCACGCCAAACCTTCATTTGAAGGCGAAATTGAATGAATCAACTTGGAGAGTGTTTTTATAGTCATAGGTAACATTAATAAAATTAAATATGTTTAATTTTTCACATATATGTTTGTGTTTTTCAAAAATACACCAAATTGCATAGATTTCAAAAGGTAAAGGGCAAGGTTTTTGTCCCTCAAATAAATGAACATGAAGAAAGTTTGGGAATAAGCTGATGGAATAAGAAAAACCAAACTTGCATTTTAATAGTTCAAACTTGTAGTTTATAGGTTAAAACACTATAAGCCTAGATGACCTTATTTTAGTAGTAATTAGGTTTAAATGTTTCCAAGGGATAGATGAAGATATAACACCTAGGGTTTCTAGGGTCTATTTTAGGGTTTTCTATATTGTACATATTCTTTAAGGTTTTAAGTTTAATATTAGGTTAAGTGACCTAGTTAGGGTTTGAAGATAAATAGGTAAGGATAATGGAGACAAATAGGACTAGTTATTATTTCTTGTTTGGCAATGAAGTCTAAATAGATATATAACAATGCAAAAGTGTGTAAAATCATTAAATAAACAATTTCCAATTTGAATTAATCATATTGGAAAATAAATGAAGCATATGCATGAATTTTAGTAAAGAAAGGAAATTTTGGCCTACTTCACAAAAATGCACGCCCACCCTTCATTTGAAGGACAAATTGAATGATTCAACTTGGAGAGTATTTTTTTACTCATAGGTAACATTAATACAATTAAATATTTTTTTATTTTTCACATATATTTTTTTGTTGTTAAAAAATACTCCAAATTGCATGGATTTCAAATGGTAAAGGACATGTTTTCTGTGTCTCAAATAAATGCACACTATCAATGTTTGAGAAAAAAGGTGACAGACTAAGAAAACTCAAACATGATTTTTAATAGTTGAAACTTGTAGTTTCTTGTTTAAAACCATATAAGTAAGGCTGGATAACCTTATTTTAGTAGTAATTAGGTTTAAATGTTTCCAAGGGATAGATAAAGAGATAGTACCTAGGTTTTATAGGGTCTATTCTCAGGCTTTTCTAGATTGTACATATTTTTCATGGTTTTAAGTTTAATATTAGGTCAAGTGATCTAGTAAGGACATTTACTATAAAAAATATTGAGTGTCATTTTAATGTAAAAGGGACATTTGCTATCATTTATGAATAACTAGTTGCATGATGGAAATTTGTCAATTCTAACCATAGGAAAGAAGTGATGACCATCTTACATGCCATCAAAATCTTGCAGTCCTTTTTCTAAATGTGTTATTTTTAATAAATTGTATCTTATATCTAAATATTAAAATTGAAATTTTTATTTTGTCTAAGAAGAAATATGAGTAAAGGAGAAAAGTTAAAGCACCTTATAAAAAATTATATTCACTTAATAACATTTTACTTTATTTATAAAAGTGATTTATAGAAAAATAGAGAAAAATTAAAAAAAAACCATTTGCGTGTGCATTCCTCGTGATTTATTCAGTGCATTTTTTTTCATTCAGCATGGATTCATCACGATTTATTCAACATGAATTACTCTCAGTCTAGGTAGTGTGAATTCTTGCATTCAGCATGTATTAAACATGCATTCCTGATGACCTATGTAATATGCATACTTGCGTTCAACATGCATTCAACTAGCATTCCTTAAACCCAGATAATGATGGCCTCAATTCAAACAACAGTGTCCTCTTCCCCATAAACCATTGACACACAGGGTCCCCAAGAGAATTTCATAGTCAAAAAATTCGAAGAGTGTGTTGATACATAGAGATATACAAACAATTCTCTACAAGGTATGGTAGATATCCTTAGAAGAGTAGGGTTTTATAAGTTTATATTTGGACAACCTGATTTCCAAAATGATGATATAGAAGAGGCCATAGGAAATTATCATTATAAAGTCATGGAATTAAAAATATTTTGGAAGTGGATTAACCTGGAAACTCATCTGGTTGCAAGAGAAACAAAAATTCCATGGAGAGGGGGATTAATATTTAACTCCAAGAAAACCACTAAGCTATAAAAGATTTAAATGACTAGTAAAATTTGTGGGAAAAAATCATATGTGTTGAGGAATAGATTAAAAATGAAGGACGTTACCCAAGGACTATACAAACCTATTAACATGGAAAAATAGTACACACATTTGTACAGGTCATATAACACCCAAAGTCAAACAATAACATGTATAGATGAAGCTTTTACAACTGAAGACAATATAAAAATATAAAAATAAAAGTTTTTCTAAGGCCACATTTAAAAAATCAACCCATGCGAGCTATTCGAAGGTGGAAATTCACTACCACATGACTATTTCTTTGATATTAATGCAGGTGTCCCAAATTCCAATCAGCAGTCCGGGACCATACCACACTATTTGAGTTGGGATTCCCAGACAAATGCTACCCAAGGACAATTGATTTTAAGATGAATTGGAGATATGCAAACCTCAAAGGAATCCTCTTGTCCTTCTCCCAAGTCATTTTCTCATCAATGAGCCAAGTGAGGGAAACAGGAGTTCCAATTCTATATAAACAAGGCATTAGAAGAGCAAGAGGAAGAAGAAGTTTTTACATTGTTATGCTAGAAAAATTGCTCCATATAAATCCTTCATTTCATTGTTGAGAGAGTTCCATCAACATTAAGAGTTCTCTTTTCTTCCTTGAGAAAGAGTGAGTTTTCATAGGATATTGAAGAAAGGATATCCTTGTTGAGAGCTCTTGAGCACCATTTCCTATAAAATTCTCTTCAAGTGTATTGGTATCTTATTTGTGGCTCTTCTACCACCAACAGTCAATAAATGGGATTTTCTTCCTGTACCTTTTTTGATATGTTTATGCTTCTTTAAGCTTGTTTTGTGTTATTTTTTTTAGTTTTTGTTTAATCTTGCTCATGCATTGTTCTTATCACATTCCATGCTTTGTTGGTTCTTGTTTAAGTATTAACATCATCCAATTCTTTGTATGTTCTTTTTAGGTCACAACCAAACTACAAGAAAAGGTGTTTTGGGACCCTTAATGTTACACGCCATTTTTCCACCATTATGAAAATGACCCCAAATATTTATCCCTCGCTATCCTAATAACCATAATTAGTAATCCACTACACAATAAAAATAAAAACCATTCTGAAGATCCCAAGAATCATAGATTACATTTCTTAAAAGCCTTAATTTTGTGTAGTGTCTCACTTTTCCTAAACACAAACTATGACACAACATGTTCAATCATTAACACCTACGTAAGATAACACATTATTCTCCATTACAAAGTGTGACACCCTTTCAATGGGGGTAAAAATAAAAAATTAAAGTATAGAACCTTGTTGAGGAATATTCCCTCAACCAACTAGACCTCGAGCTCCTACCTCTTTGGACCTTAGCCTAGGAATCATGGATCTCATCGCCAATTATCATGTAACTAATTCCCTCTAATTTTGGATCTCATCCTTTAGAAGATGGATCTCCAAACTCCTCTCCTCTCTTATAAATACAATGTAGACTAAAGGAGTAGGGGTTGACTTTCAAAGTAACCTTACGCTATCAAATTGAAGAATGAAGGCTTATAATTTCAAGAGGAAGGACTAGAGGCTTTTTGGAAGAGATATTATGACATCATGGCCAAAATTCTTGTAATATTGTCTTCCAATTGTTAATAAAAAATGCACTATTTTTCTCATACAATGTGTCCAATTTTTACATATGTATATAAAAACTTCTTGATCATTTAGTTAGAAACGAATTGATTTAATATGTATATATATATATATATATATATATATATATATATATATATATATATATATATATATATTGTATGCTTATATCTTGTGTTTTTTCTGTCATTGTAGATTCCATTTTAGGGATTGAAAGCAGATCATGATAACAATTAAACAAAGGATTGAAGGCCTATATCAATTATTGGGTAAGTTAACCTCTAAATGATTTAATTATTTCTAAGAATAATTAGTGTATTTTGTCTTGATTTCTACTAGGCTTGGTTTCCAAGCCTAGGGAGATCTTGTTATGTCCACAAAATGAGATTCATCTGGATAATGTTTTGGGGACCATACTGGGGAACGATTGAATTATTTAGTGGCTTCCTTCGCTAATTATTTCCTTAAAACATTTCTAAGGTTTTGTTTCGATCCTTAAAATTCAATTCTTGGAGGCCTTTAAATAGTTTTTGGTTTTTTCTTTGTGTATATGCATGTCACATTGTGCTTTCAGCAATATAGTGAAATCCTAAGTACTTTATGTTTATACACAATGTGGCATTGCACTGCTGTTAACTATGTAAGTGCAACAACCTTAGAAAAATTCAAATAACTAGGGTCTTACCTTATAGGTTGGAATTTTTTTATTGTTTGTGATATTTTGGGTCTATGTTTACTTAAGGAAATTCATCATTAGCTTTGAAATCAGTGTGTTGGTTTTCCTTATTGAGAAATCACTTATCTTTACATTTTAGGGTATTTGGTGTCTAGATGATTTGTTGATATATTAAGAAGAGTATTTGGCTTTTAAAATTGATTTAGATTCTTTCAGTTGAATTGATCACAACATTTATTATTTCTTGTTGTAAATAATTATTTCATTATTTGAAAATCTAGCGTTCTCATTGAAATATGGTTATGATTTGTTTTGTATCCTTGTTTTGAACATAAAATGAAATTTTTCTTGAATTGTGTTTCATTTGAAAATTAGTTCATAAGAGGATTTGTGATATTTTTCTCTTATTAATCGATTATTGCATTGTAGTGATTGATTATGGAAGAATGTTCTTGGAATCATTTGGGTTTGAATTAAACGATATTTGTAGAAGATTGAATTTTCCATTCTTGGAAATTGAGCAAAATTTTCTCCCTTTTGTAAATAGGATTCATTGAAGTGAAAATGGTATATTTTGTGTTAGTTGCACTAAAATTCAGTTACTACACCAGTTACTTATCGTACATAACTAAATACTTTCATAAGAAGAAGAAAAAATAAAATCAATTAAAATTTACCAAGGCATTAATTAATCCCATCATATTTAGTGGATCTAGGTTAGAATATGTGTTATAACATCTATAAACATAGAATTTTTCGTTAATGGTATATGTTACATTATGCGTATGGTCTTTCTTCCACATACGGTGAGTATATCAAAATGCTTTCCATCATATAAGACACATTAGACAACACTAACATATACTGAGCTTCCACGTACTCTCGAGTATACCAGAAGACCCCCTCTAGGTTGCAAATCAACCAAAAGTACCTTAATCAATCACCTTGTTGTTTGTGATACACCAAACACAACATTTAGGGATATTTCCTACATGTACTTAACCATATATTGCAGTTCACAAAAACCTTGTAACCTTTCAAACCTAAATACTATCCCTTTTATTTATTTTGTTTATTTTAATTGGTAAAATTGTAAAATTTATCATCATATATCAATAATATTTCTACATTAAAACTTCATTGTGGTGGATCAATATTATTTTTCTCATTTGATGCAAGGTTTACCCCCTAAGATTACACTTAAATAGTTTATTGTTATGATACCTAAAATTATAAAACCTGAAGTAATAACACCTAAGACATGTTCACCTGGTGTTCAAGGACTTGAAGTAACTAGATCTAAGGTAACTCAAGTGTAAACAATAGAATTAGAATTGGTTTAATCAAAAATTTACATAACTAAAATATTTGAACCAAAAGTAACTCAAGGTGAACCTGAACTACCTAAACTAGAGATAAGTGAACCTGAAACTAAAATAACCGGGTCTAAAATTTCAAAACTTGAATCTATATCTAAAGAGTTTTTCACTAAAACAATAACTCTAGAAACTCACATTTCATCTTCACCTGGTCTAGTTTCTACTCCTCTACTGGTCTAGTTTACTACCTAGTCTTTTACAGATTGAATAAATTACTTAAGCACTTACTACAACTCATCATATTCTTCATTTAGAAGGCCTTGTAGTAGTTGAAATCCCACCTTGTTTTTTACCAGATCCATGGTATACGACTTATTTATCTTATTTTCTTAGGGGAACTATAGGTTTACACACTCATTTTCCTTTCTTAGCAAGATGAACCATGACAAAATCCTCAATTGTAATTCAAACTTCATCTACCCTTGAAAGTGGGCCCTATCAAGTAAATACGACTTCCATGTTTATTGGACCTTCGGAATCATTTATATATGGTGGAACCTTTGTACATGTTGGGTATCAATCACTTAGAGGGAATTTTTTAGGAGCTACATTATATTCTCCTTCTTCTCATATTTCCAATTGGTCTTCTATAATCCCATCTGGTTTATTTTCAGTTAATTTAGGATCTACTGCCCAAAACATGACATTTTCACAAACTTCCATGTCTAAAATGACATCATCATTTGAAAAATAAATTAATATTTTATCTGGTAGTGGAGGTATACCTCACGACACCCCAGATCGATCTTACTTTATGGCTCGAGGGAAACCATCTTGTGGACCATATTCTCCTTCGAAAGGGAAACCTCTTTGATGACCTTATCCTTCATATATAGTATTTTCTGTTGGTGGAACGTATCAAACTGGCCCCAGTCTAATACATTAGGTAGGGCCAAGTCAAATTTTTTTTGTACTCAACCCTTGATTGGTGCTCCATTCCTAGGAATGAGAGGTATTATTTGCAACCCTAATTTTTTTGTTTCACCCCAGTTTTCTTCTGGTCAAACAGCTTAGGTTACTCCTCAACCCTAGACCCATGTTCAAAAACCTGTTCTGAGTATTCATCAAACCCTTGTTCAACAACCTATTCTTAGTACTCAAAAAACACATGTTCAACAACCCATTCCAAATACACCTCAAACAAATGTACAAAATACACAACAAATGACTATTCAACCCTAGGTATGAGTCCAACAACCTGTGTAGATATTACCTCAAGCAACTATGTATCAACCTGGTCTAACTATACCTCAAATCCCTATAGGTCAAACTTTCTAGGCTATCCCACAAATTCCCTCTGGTCAAGTTATCCCAGGTGCGCCCCAAATGCCATATCAAGGTCATTTTTTCTAGGTCAACCTATCTAGAGTCATCCTATTCCAGGTTAACCTATTCTAGGTCGATTTCAACTACCTTTCTAGGGTCAATTGTATGTAGGTCAACCTTTTTCGAGGCCAACCCTTCAAGACCAACCCTTTCAAGGTCAACCTTTCCAAGGCCAACCCTTTCAAGGTCAAAATTTTCAAGGTCAACCTTTCTAAGGATATCCTTTTCAAGGATATCCATTTACAACTCAACCTAGTATCATCTACCATGGATAGTCTAGTAAAATACAAACTAGACCTTATCCTCAAGGTTATCAATATTCCCAATGATATTTTCATCATCAGTTTCATTTTATTGCGACTCTTGATTTACCATATTTATCCTGACTCACTAATGACTCAATTTATCATTAGTATAATTTGGCTAGTGATTCTCTCTAAGTTACCAAGTGATATTCTTAAGTTTGATGGCAACTCTGGTGAAGAACCGTCTAATCATGTCATGACTTGTCATTTTTGGTGTTTCTCTGACTCCTTGAATGATGATTCTATTCACTTACGTATTTTCCAAATAACTCTAATAGGTTTTGCAGTAAAATTGTATGTTGAGCTACCGCATGTGTCTTTTCATAAATTCAATGCCTTATCAACTACGTTTTTAGCACATTTTTCAGTTATTTCTTCAGTATGAGACTAGTACTGAGCTTTGAACCTCCTTCTAGAAGTCATATTCTACTCAAATTTCTGATCATATACATGGGTTGATACATCATCGTCGATTACTAAAATATTATATATCAAATTAAATATTAGCTAAGTGGTCCATCAAATATTTACTTCCTACTATTACATAAGATGTTTCTAAGGGAGGAGTTGTTGCTAAAACACAAGTTATTGCTCATGCTCAGTACTTAGATCTATTTTATTCATAGTATGGCACATTTTATGAAAAAAATCCAAATTCTCCTCACCCATCAAACAAAATTCCATCGGCCTATATAGGATCAGAAGTCGGTTATGGTGTGGTTCTTTCTATTATCTAGTAGTCAATGATTAAACCCTTCGGCCAGTCTAATCTGAAGACAACTCCTGTTGCTACTAGTAAAAATTTACCCTCTCTTGTTACTACTTCTGTCACTTCTAATATTATTGCGGTCTAGTCCACAAACACTAGTAAGTATCAAAAACCTATTTTTAATAAAAAGGAAAAAGTAAAGGAAAACAAGATGCCCAACAACAAGATATACAAAAAACTCAACCTCTTGAGAAAAAGTGTAAGTCGCGGTATCGTTGTCTTATATTTGATGAGGAACATTATAGCAAGGAATTTCCACATTGTGAAGAAGTAAATTTTTTTCTAAAAGTTACACCTAATGCACCATTATAACCACCCCTCCCACATTTACCCAAATCCACAAACTCGCCAAGGTAAACATGAGATGAGAGTTACTGTGCAAGACATGATTTCCAGGATGCACTTATGTAAAATGGGGTCCACATGTCCAGAACTAAATTCAAACACTGAGGGACACATCATATCACTATTATAAACCTAATTTGACCCAACGCTATTTCATTTCACTTTCATTTCCTTAAATTTAATACAACTTTCTATTTTTGGCAGTTTTTCTGATTCTAAACTTCTGACATTGTTTTTGAGGGAATATGTAGAAATTTGAATAAATGATATGTTATCCATTGATATTCTCCTAATAACACACTATTTTATCTTCATGCACAATACAGAATCTCTTCTACCATTGATCATTACATTCAGAACTAAAATCAATTGCATGAAAACATTAAAACCATAAAAAATCACACATATGAACACAATATTTCATGGGAAAGCTTAAAGCTAAAAACCCCCAACTATATGTATATTATATGTCATATAGATCATGTAAAAATCATTGTGCAAAGCTCCTCACAAGCTCTCAGCACAACCTCCAATTGCTACACAGTAATCAAGCTAGATCTAGCAAAACACATGCTCCAATATCTGCCACCTAATAGCCAGCCTCTATTGCATAATCAATGTTGTAGGATGGCTCATTAAATAACTTGAACCACCTGGCTTGTACTACGCAATCCTCATGGGCTCCTCCAATCACTGGTTATTGCAAATATGCAACAGTATAGTCACAACTGATAGTTAACCTACTCTTTCACCTATCTCTGCACTGGTCTCCACTGAAACTGTCCATGCACTGAAGTTAACTGATGTATTCTTTAGTTGATTAATGATTTTATAATTAGTGAATTAATTATTAATTAATTCACACCACTCTCACCAGTGTATCAATTAGTTGGACTAGATACAACTAGCTCAATTATGTTTAGATTAGTTAAAATGAACACAACTCCATTAACTTCCTCAATCAACTCCACCAAACTCTGTCACATGAGTTCTAAATGAAGTATCCATGAAATAGCTCCACTTAACCCTCAATAATAGTGTAATTCCTTCTGTCAGCTCCTGTGCCACATCTGTGCACTTAACTGAAGTGCTCCAAGAGAATAAGATAATGTTTATAGTCCAAATATTATTAAGAGCTAATAATATTCGACATATCTATTTTTAGACTGGAAATCTAAAAATAGAGTCTGCCCAATATGTCTAAAAATAGAATTCCATCTATTTTTTCCGACTTGACCAAACATCCACAAATAGCATCCTACAACTCATAGAATATGATCCATATGTCTAAAAATAGACATAGTCTAAAAATAGACTTTGTGCCAAAAATAGCCTACGAGCCCACTTAGTGAAGGCGACTCCTTTCCACTAAGCTCATCATCTTGTTGCAATCTCAACACTCCCTCTCAACAAGATAAGGATTATCTTCCACCCCTATCCTGCCTCTGTGGTATATGAATTTTCTCCTGGTGAGCGCCTTCGTCAAGATATCAGTATCCTGATCCTCCATGGGAATGTATGAAAGTAACATGATCTTCTGCTGCACACAATCTCTGATATGATGATACCGAATGTCAATTTGTTTATATCTATCATGAAATACTATATTAACTGAGAGTTTAATGCAACTTTGATTATCACAATAAATCACAGTAGGATCTAATTGTGAACTGAACAACCCGACCAGGATCTTCCTCTTCCATATAGCCTCGCATGTAGCCAAACTCGCTGCCATATACTCAGCCT
This sequence comes from Pinus albicaulis, assembly GCA_034641835.2. Taxonomy (NCBI): domain Eukaryota; kingdom Viridiplantae; phylum Streptophyta; class Pinopsida; order Pinales; family Pinaceae; genus Pinus; species Pinus albicaulis. The sequence continues at coordinate 743,459,830 of CM076577.1, forward strand.
CTATTGAAATGAGTGCCACAGATATCTGCTTCCTACTGTACTAAGAAACTGTTGTCGAACCGATACTGAAAATCCCTCCAGATGTGATCTTTCTATCCATTGGGCTCCCTGCCCAATCTGCATCTGTGAAGACACACAACTTCACCTCATTTGAATGTCTGTACCATAATCCATATCCTGATGTTCCTCTGAGATATCTCAATACATGCTTGCCTGCCTTCTAGAAGAGCTTGGTAGGCTTAACCATAGCTTGAGAAAGTTGGTTCATAGCATAGAATATGTCGGGTCGTGTATTGACCAAATACATAAGCGACCCCACTAACTGTCGATAAACAATGGAATCCACTACCTCCGCTGAGTAGCATCCTCCTTCCTCCATCCACCAGGAAGAGGAGTATCAACAAGCTTACAGCGATGCATGTTGAACTTCTCCAGAATCTCCCAGGTATACTTGCCTTGAGAAACAAACAGTCCATCACTGTGCTGCCAAATTTCCAATCCCAGGAAATAATGAAAGAGGCCCAAGTCCTTCATCTCAAACTCTTTTTCAAGATCATCCTTGCATGAGTGTATCAACAATTCATCACCCGTCAAAATAAAATCATCTACATAAAGTACAATGATCAGCAACTTACCCTCCACCACGATCTGATATAGGTTTGGATCCGCCTCACTCTTGGAGAATCCAAGTCCAGTGAAATAATTGTCTATCCGTGTGTACCAAGCACGAGGTGCTTGTTTCAACCCATACAATGCTCTCTTGAGCCTGCACACATGCGATTCACTACTGAAGATCTCGAAACCTTCAGGCTGCTCTATGTACACCTCCTCCTCAATCACCCCATTGAGGAATTCAGTCTTCACATCCATCTGATGAATGTTCCATCCCATCTGCACTGAGAGAGCAAGAATCGTCCGTATGGAAGAATACCTTGCGACAGGTGCAAAGGTATCCTCATAATCGATCCCCTCAATCTGTGAAAAGCCTCGGGAAACAAATCTTGCCTTGTACTTCTCCACACTCCCGTCAGCTCCCTGCTTCATTTTGTAGATCCATCTTGAACCCACCATTGATTTCCCTTCCGGCCTTGGGACAATCTCCCATACATTGTTTTTGACAATCGAATCATACTCTTTCACCGTGGCATCTACCCATGCGGGATCCTCCACAGCTTCCTCGAAAGAGGATGGCTTCGTCACGATACACTTTCTCATAAGAGCCATGTATCAAATATACCAGTCTAGTGACTATCTCTGTCTGCGCTGTGATGTAGGTGCTCCTACAACCCTCTCTGCATCTTGAGCCAGTCGCTTAGCTTCTGTAGTGCGCTTCTGCCCTCTGATGGTTGGCGCTGCATGAGTGGTATCTTCCACTCCATGAACTTCCTCTTGTGGTTGATCCACATCTTGAAGCTCATCCTTAGGAACTAATAGCTCCTCATCTGCATGCAAGTCTGGCTCCCTCTCAAGGGAACACTTCATGGCTTTCTCCTCATGAAATTTGATATCCCGTTGCACAACAGTCTTGTGACTATCTGGAAAATACACATGATAGTTTTGAGGTGTATCAGTGTACCCCACAAATATCCCAACCTCTGCAGTCATCTCTAGCTTCTTCCTGGCATCCTTCGTCACATGAATGTAAACAGGTGAACCAAAAATCCTCAAATGGGAAATATCAGGCCTCTTACCGGAAAACGCCTCCTCGGGTGTACTCATGCCAAGTATCCCATGAGGACAACGGTTCTGAACATATACTGCAGTATTGCATGCCTCAGCCCACAAGTGTATGGGAAGGCCCTGATCATGCAACATCGCCCGTGCAGCACCCACAATCGTTCTGTTCTTCCGCTCAGCAACCCCATTATGTTATGGGTTATGAGGTGCTATGAGCTCTCTTTGAATTCCTTTTGCACTGCAAAACTCCTCGAACTCACCAGAGATGAATTCACCACCATTGTCGCTCCTAAGAGCCTTCACCTGCTTCCCCAATTCTTTCTCAACAAGTGCCTTGAACTCACAGAACTTTGATTATGTCTTGCTCTTCTTCTGCATGAAGAAGATCCAGCACTTTCGAGAAAAATCATCAACAAATATCACATAATACCTATGCTTTGCTATCGAAGCTACTGAGAAAGTTCCACATGCGTTTGTGTGAATTCTCTCAAGGATCATCGTGGTGCGACTATCCTTCTCGTGAAAGGTGGCTTTCACAAATTTTCCCAAGGTACATCCCTTGCACTGATCTGACTACGCAAGAGTACCCTTAGGAAGCCCAGTAGAAATATGTTGCAGTATCTTCAAATCTCCATGGTGAAGGTGGCCCAATCGCTGGTGCCACAACTCGCCATCATCCCGGCTCACCACTCCTTCTGCCTTGCCTGCCATTGCTGCACATCCATCTACCTACAATTGATAAAAGTTCTTAACTCGAACCCCTATCCTCTGGGTCTCACTAGTTGCCTTACTGCGTAGGAAAGCCTTTCCCTCGCTAAAGACAACATCATATTCCTTATCTTCTTACATCGCCACAGAGATAAGATTCTTCTTCAATCCTGGAACATGCATCACTTGCTTTAATACGAAGGGTTTACCAGACTCCCTCTCAAAGGAAATGGTACCGATACCGATCGCACTGTATCTACCATCATTGCCCATCTCGATGTACACTCCAAGATCTTTCTCATCCAGATCAGTAAACAAATCTCGCTCTCCTGTCATGTGAAAAGATGCACCACTGTCAAGAAACCACACTGAACCCATCACACTTGCGACCAAGCATGCAATCAATGAGAAATCCAGCTCAAAATGTGAGGCTAAGGCCTCTCTAGCTGCAGATCCAACAGCCTACTTATTTTTCTTCTTCTGTGGACAACTAGTGGCGTAATGTCCGTGTTGGTGACAGTGAAAGCACTTCACCTTGGACATTTCCTACTTCTTGCCTTTCGCACCAGATTGAGAAGCTTTCTTGCTCTTCCCCTTCTTTTCTTTGGCAGCCAAAGCGTAATTTTCTTCATCAGATTTCTTTGATGAATATTTGTCCCTGGTACTTCACCTTATCTCCTCTTGCACAATATCGGACCAAAGTCGCTCCCATCTTGGAAATTTCTCCCGACCGTTGACAGAGTCCTGATAGGAATGCCAACTCTTCGGAAGCCCAAGGAGAGCCAAGCTCACAAATTCCTCGTCATAAAAAGTAACCGCCACACTTCCCAGCTCATCCCTGCATTGGATGAACTTCGTGAGGTACTTGGGCATACTGTTGCCTTTCTCCATTTTTATGTTTCTGAGTTTATCCTTGAGTGCCAACTTCCTCTGGTTGCTCTTGCTTTGAAATAAATTTTTCAAAGCTTTCCACATCAAGAATGGAGAAGCCTTACCATGAAGGTTGGACACTATGTGATCCTTCACACCTTCCAACAAAATCCTTTGACACTTTTCTATCTTATTTTGCCATGCGTCAAGTACGGCAGCATCACTAGAAGTAGGTTTTGGAATTTCTGCATCTATGAAATCCTTCAACCCATTTTCATCCAGCACCGCCTCCATCTTGTCCTTCCATGTAATATAATTCAAGTTTCCCTCAAGGGCATACTCCAATCGCAATCCGTTGAGAGACATCTCAACTTCGACACCAAGAAAACACTACTACAAATTCGAATTCCACCAGCACAAAACTCAACCGCTTCAATGTTTTGCAATTGCTCCAATGATCAACATCGCTCTGATACCATGTAAAAATTTGAATAATGAATATTTTATCCACCGAAATTCTCCTGATCACACACTATTTTATCTTCATGCACAATATATAATCTCTTCTACCATTTATCATTACATGTGGAAATAAAATCAATTGCATGCACACATTAAAACCATAAAAAATCACACATATGAACACAATATTTCATGGAAAAGCTTAAAGCTGAAAAGCCCCAACTATCTGTATATTATATGTCATATAGATCATGTAACAATCATTGTACAAAGCTCCTCACAAGCTCTCAGTACAACCTCCAATTGTTACACACTAATCAAGCTAGATCTAGCAAAACACATGCTCCAATCTCTGCCACCTGATAGCCAACCTCTATTGCATAATCAATGTTGTAGGATGGCTCATTAAATAACTTGAACCACCTGGCTTGTACTGCGCAATCCTCATGGGCTCCTCCAATCACTGGTTGTTGCACATATGCAACAGTATAGTCACAACTGATAGTTAACCTGTTCTTTCATCTATCTCTGCACTGGTCTCCACTAAAACTATCCATGCACTGAAGTTAAATGATATATTCTTTAGTTGATTAATGAGTTTATAATTAGTGAATTAATTATTAGATTGGCAATCTAAAAATAGATTCCGCTCAATATTTCTAAAAATAGAAGTCCATCTAATTTTTCTGACTTGACCAACCATCCACAAACAGCATCCTGCAACTCATAGAATATGATCCATATGTCTAAAAATAGACATAGTCTAAAAATAGACTTTGCGCCAAAAATAGCCTGCGGGCCCACTTAGTGAAGGTGACTCCTTTCCACAAAGCTCATCATCTTTTTGCAATCTCAATAGAATAAAATATATTTTAAGGGAAAATGGAAATATTGGAAAATTTCCAACCCCATTAATTTTTTTTTCCATCCTCATGGATATATTCAAAACAAGGTATTATGATAGTCAAACGAAGAACATATGCCTAAGTTATGATCCCGGGAAGTTGAAGGTACAAATTACTCATTTATTAAAACACTTTGTGTACATATTACTTTTAGGTTATAAATACATACATGTTGATTAATTCAATAATTCTAACTAGAGAATAATAATTAACATAATTACAAGCTAAACATTCAATCTCAAATAAAAACTTGACCTAAACTGCCTAGAACACAGTAGAAATTTCATCAAACATATGGCGAACATGTAATCTATAGGTCATGAATGCACATTTAAACATAGGGGTCTAATACTTATCTGAGAATCATCAAGAATGTATAATTACCTCTCATAAGAGCTTCAATAACATCTATTATCTCATGCATTCATTAACCATTCATCAACAAATCAAACACATCAAGAGCCATAGAAAATATGCATAATATAACCTGCAAATGAGAAACATATACACCATGATAAAACAACCACCAAAGCCACATAACAACAAGTAAAATTACTCATCGAAAAACAAGAGGGAAAGAACTCTTATTAACATATGCAAATCCAACCAATTCAGGGACTTCAATATACCACCCGACCATAGATTGGGCTTAAAAAAATCTCTCTTTCAACCAACCACCCCCATGCCATATTCCAAGCATGATTGTGGGACTCACAAAAAAACCAACCAGGGCTTTCGTAGGCTTTACCTTGTATCCCTCCATTACCGTTAAAGATATTCATAGGCCTAAAACCCTCATCTATACAACCAGGATTTACTATGTATCCCACCATTACCAGTCAAGGGATTACTAGGCCTAAAAAATAAACATATAATACCAGGATTTACAGTAATCTCGCCACACTTAGTTTTTACCATCTCCACCCTTAGTTTTTACTATGTATCCCACCATTACCATTTAAGGGATTCCAAGTCCTTTGGGAATTTTTCTGAGACCACCCCACTCATTTTTGAAACCATATGACAATCCAACTCAACCAAATAAAAGAACCCCATCACACCATGGATTTCTGGAAATGGAAAGCCAAGGCTGAAAACCACTGTCACACCTAGTAAAACACATGCTAGTGATATCAAGAGAACCAAACACACATATGCATGTACCATGCATTCCAAAACTAGCAAGGAAATATTAATTGCAACTTGATACCTGCAAGTAATCTCCTTGTTGCTGCTTGATCCAACTCCTCCTTGCTTGATCCTTGATTGCCTTTGATTTTTTTTGTCCTTCCTTTTCCTTCATTTCTCTAATCGTAGAGTGCTCCGAGGAAGATCTAAGTGTGCAATAGTATGAGAGAGAGAGAAGAGAGATAGGTAGATAGGGAGAGAGAGAGATCCAAAAGTGAACTAAAAAAATATAACACTAACAAAAAGCTGTGATCTGATCCTTAAAAGCCTTTTTATTAATGAGGACTCTATTTTCTTCATTTTCAATTATTTTCCATTATTTTCCTCCTCACATGAAACTTGTGACGTTTCACCTTCCTTTTCTCCTATTTTCCATTATTTTCATAAAATAAATGCCAAAAAATTCCTCTTTGTCTTTTTAATGCCTTTGCCAATTTCCTTAGCCATAATAAACCAAATGAACACCCACTATGATGTTTTTCCAAACATTCAACTTGTAATATGTGTCCCATGACCTTGGTATTATTTTTCCTTTATTAACTTTATTACATGGATTTTCAACCAAGCCTATTACAAAACCCTCCCCCTTGGGGGAACAACATCCTCAGTGTTCAATGACACCTAAAATCAACAAAACCATTGAAACTCAAGACATACTTCCCATGGATATTTATAACTTAGCTCAATGTAGTATTTACAATGAAAATATGCTGAAAGAAAAACCAACATGAAAGACAGAAAAAATACATGCATGCCTCTTATTGGAGCTTTATTATACAAATATATGCGATATTTACGTCATACATATGAAAATATAGACATAACCAAAACACAACACCAGAACATATACTAAAAATCCTTTACCTCAACCGAAAAACAAGGAAGGATACATATCCAGCATATGAACATCCATCTCCCATGTAGCTTCATCAGGGACAAAGTGCTTCCAGTGCACTTTAACTTGCTTGATTCTGGAGCACGAGTTGTTTCCGTTGAAAAATTCACTAAGATTTTGACCAAAACTCTCCTTCTGGCTCCACCTACAATACACACCATTTAATCACATTATCAACATCTTTCACATATTTCTTAAGAAATAACACATGGAAACCATCATGGAATTTCACTGTTGAATGCAATGTAATTCAGTAAGCCACTATTCCAGTCCTTTCAAGAATCTTGAAAGGCCTGCAATATCGAGGTGCTATCTTGGAAAGTGATCTAATCCTCAAGGATCTCTTTTTAGGCTTGATGCACAAGTACACCTATTCCCTACCCTGAAAATCCTTAAATGCCCTATGCTGATCTGCATAGATCTTCTGTCTATCCTGTGGTACCTTTAAATTATTATTGGTAACCTATATTTCCTATTCCAATTCTACCAACATGTGCATTCCAATTAATACCATGTTCAGTATATCACTCAAACTGGTAGGAGTATTATAACTTTGCCCATAAACGGCCTCAAATAGGCTCATCCTCAAATATTCCGGATACCTATTGTTGTAATAAAACTCCACTAGTGGAAGATACTATTCCCACTTGCATTACTAATGTATAACATACATTATCAACATGTCCTCCAAAATCTTGTTGACATTATCAAGTTGTCTCAGGGATTGGTCACCTAGAAGGGTTGGTTGGCTCCCGAAAGTTATGTATCATGTGTGGAAGGTCAGTTTTGTTTCGTTATGTTGATTCCACTTCCTTAACTATAATTGGGGAGTTGAATCACATCATAGTAACCTCTCGTCACATGTTTACCACAGTGAAATGGTTAGCTTGGGTAAATCTAGGAGGAGGGTGGTTAGAAGTACATGCCTCAATGACTACAAGAACTTACTCATGTACTCTTCATCCATCATATATCCCATCTTCAACTCATATAACTCATTGGATTTACTATCATAATACCTTTGTAAAAATTCCTTCTTGAAAATTCCCTTGAATTCATGCCAACTCAACTCCTTTTTCCTAATTTCTCTGACCCGCTTCACATCTTCCCACAAGATTTTTTCTTTCCCTTTGATGCTGAAAATAATTTTCCTTTTCTTCATGTTCTTTGTGTTTTTATGCAACTCAAATAGCTTCTTCGTCCTGAGTAACCATGCCTCTTCATCTTCTGGTTTCTTCAACTCTCCATTAAATGTAGGTGGCTTGGATTTTTTGAACTTGTCTGGAAAATATCTCATGTCATTCCTCCTATAAGGATGACCATGATACTTATATGAACCAAAACTAGAATAGAACACATGTCCAAAACCTCTCTAATCAAGTGTATTCAATAATGTAACATCCCTGACGATATCATCCTTTTTTGACCTGTGCCAATCATGATATCTTCTACCATATGCCCCATTAGTCTTGTCCTCCTATCCGTAACTGACCTATTCATGTTGTCCATGTCTCTGCAAAGCTGATAAGCTCTGAAGGATGACTTCATTGACTTCTACTTATTTCTCTTGTGCCTTGGAAATTCTCTCTTGTGACTGAACGATTTTTTCATTATCTACTTTGCAACTCCTTATTTGTGCCTTCAAACTTCACAAAGTTTCTACTATGTGAGGGGAGTACTCATCAGCATGTCACTCATGTGATATGTATAGAGAGTCTCATGAACTATAGTTTACAATCTTGCTTGACATATTTTACCCTTCTATTACCTACAAGTATACAATGTCATCTTAAAAAAAATATAAACATAATCAACATACCCCAAAATAGTTTAGGGGAGGATATCTCTTCTTCAATATCAAACAGATTAGCATGATACATGTATAATCATAATCATAACAATATATCAACAACATCTAAGTTATTATCCAGTTACCATGCATGACAATACCAACTGCATACCATTACCTCATGCATGACAACCATGACCATACAAATGAATGCATAACAACATATAGACCCTAAAATCCATAACAAATTCATATACAACCGATATGCATTCATGAAAACCACATCCCAACAACAACATCAACAACTGCTACAGGTCGACACAACTATAACAATGACCACCGCCATGCATATATAAGCACATATATGACCTTCATTCATGTATGAAAAACACATTTTTCCCATTTAGTCCAAGTGTTGAACCATTCTTCTATAACACTCTGTAACCACCCCTCCCTCATTTACCCAAATCCACAAAGTCGCCAGGGTAAACATGAGATGAGAGATACTGTGCGAGACTCGATTTCAAATATGCACTTATTGAAAATGGCATTCACATGTTTGGAACTGACTACAAACACCAAGGGACACATGATCACATTGTTATCAACCTAATTTGACCCAACGCTATTTCATTTCAGTTTCATTTCCTTAAATTTAATGCAACTTTCTATTTTTGGCAGTTTTTCTGGTTCTAAACTTCTAAGGCCGTTTTGAGGAACCAAACAAAATTTTCAGGGAAAATAGAGAGACTGAGAGAGTGATAAATGGGTTTCCATGTCTCTTTTTTGCCTCGTCATGGATATATTTGAAACGAGTTATTACTATAGTGAAATGGTGATCGTATGCTTAAGTTATGACCCCGGGAAGTTGGAGGTACGAATTACTCATTTATTAAAACACTTTGTGTACATATTACCTGTAGGTTATAAATACATATTTGTTCATTAATTTAATAATATCACTATAGAATCATAATTAACACAATGAAAATCTAAACACTTAATCTCTAATCAAAACTTGACCTAGACTGCGTAAAACAAACTAGACATTTTGTCAAACACATGGCGAACATGTAATCTATAGGTCATGAATGCATATTTAAACATAGGGGTATGATACTTATCTTAATATTGTCAAGAAGGTCTAATTCCCTCTCATAATATTTGTAATAACATCTATTATCGTATTCATTTATTAACCATTCATCAACAAATGAAACACATCAAGGGCCATAGCCACTATACATCATATAACCAACATATAACCAACAAATGAGAAACATATACACCATGATAAAATATTCACCAAATCCCAATAATAACAAGTACAATTAATCATGGAAATACAAGAGGGGAAGAGATATTATTAACATATTTAAATCCAAATAAGTCAGTGACTTCCACTTACGTCCCGACCATATATTGGGCTTAACCAAATCTCTCTTTTATCCAATCACCCCCATGCCATATTCCAAGCATCAATGTGGGATGCACAAAAAAACCAACCAGGGTTTCCTCACGCTTTACCATGCATCCCACCATTACTATTTAAGGTATTCCTAGGCCCAAAGCTCTCATCTATACAACTATGATTTATCGTGTATCCCACCATTGCCGGTTAAGGGATTCCTAGGCTCAAACAATAAACATACACTACCACGATTTACCGCAATCCCACCATATACTAGTCAAGGGATCACTAGGCCCTATAGAATCTTGGTTGCCTCCAGATATCTCCACCTAAATAGTGATAAATTTTCCCATCTCCAACCTTAGGCTTTACTGTGTATCCCACCATTATCGGTCAAGGGATTCCTAGGCCTTTCAAAATTTTCCTAAGACCCCCCCAATCAGTTTCAAACCCATTCGGAAATCCATCTCAGCCAAGTAAAAGAAGCCCATCGCACCATGGCTATTAGGAAATGGAAAGGGAAGGATGAAACCCATTATCAAATCTATAAAAACCCATGCTAATGACATCAAGAGAACCAAAAACACACATTAATGTACCCTACATGCCAAAAATAGCAAGGAAATATTACATGAAACTCAACACCTGCAAGTAATCGCACTGTATCCCCTTGATCCAACTCTTCCTTGATTGATCCTTGATTCACTTTGATATTTTTTGTCCTTCCTATTCCTTCCTTTCTCCAATGCTAGAGTGCTCCAAGAATGCTCTAAGTGTGCAAGAGTATGATATAGAGAGAATAGAGACAAAGAAAACTCCAAAACTGAACTGACAAAATCTAACACTGCAAAAAAATTGTGAACTGGTCCTAAGATGCCTTTTCATCAATCAGGCATCTATTTTATTCATTTTCCATTATTTTCCTTTAATTTCCTCCTCGCATGCAACTCTTGACCTTTCACCTTCCTTTTCTCCTATTTTCCACTATTTTCATTAATAAATTCCAAATAATTTCTCTTTACCTTTTTAATTCCTTTTTAATTCCTTTTCTAATTTCTTTAGCCATAATAAACCAAATGAACACCCACTAGAATGTTTTTCCCAACATTCATCTTGGAATACTTGTCCCATGACCTTGGTCTTATTTTTCCTTTATTAACTTTATTACTGTATTTTTAACAAAGGCTATTACGGAACCCTCCCCCATAGGGGAACACCATCCTCGGTGTTCAATGACACCTATAATGAAAAAAATTGGTGAAAACTAAGACATACTACCCATGGGCTTTATAACTTAGGTCAATACACTATTTACAATGAAAACCTGCTGAAAGGAAAACTAGCATGATAGACATAGAAAAATTACAAGAATACCTCTTATTGAAGCATTATAACATAGCTCAATGTGGTATTTACATCATACATATCCATATATAGACATAAAAAAACACGACACCAAAACATATACCAAAAATCCTTTTCCCCAACCAACAAAAAAGGAAGTATAAATAACCCAGATCTGATCATCCATCTCCCATTTAGATTCAATGGGCCCAAAGTACTTCCATTGCACATTAACATGCTTGATTTCTCGATTCCGGAACATGAGTTGTTTCCACTGCAAAATGCATTGAGGTTCTAACTTGAATTCTCCTTCTGGATCCACCTACAATAAATACCATTCAATCACATGATCAACATATTTCACATACTTCTCAAGCAATGACACATGGAAAAGATCATGGACTTTCGCTGTCAGAGGCAGTGCAAATCAGTAAGCCACTGGTCCAATCCTTTTAAAAATATTAAAAGGCCCACAATATCGAGGTGCTATATTGGCATACGATCCAATCCAAAAGGATATTTTCTTAGGCTTGATGCACAAGTACACTTGTTCACCAACCTGAAACTCCTTAAATGTTATGTGTTAATCTGCATAGCTCTTTTGTATATCATGTGTTAAATTTAAATTCTCCTTGAAAACTTGCATTTCTAGTTCCATCTCTGCCAATATTTCTAGCCCAATCAACACCCTATTCATTGGATCACTCCAACTGATAGGAGTATTATAAATATGTCCATAAATTTCATCAAATGGAATCATCCTCAAATATTCTTGATATCTGTTATCGTAAGAAAACTCCACTAGTGGAAGATACTCTTCCCACTTCCATTGTTGATGCATAACATACATTCTCAACATGTCCTCCGGAATCCTGTTTAGCCTCTTTGTCTTTTCATCTGTATGTGGATGATAAGTTGTACTAAAGGCCAAATCTGTACCCAAACCTGTAAATAACTCTTTCCAGAACCTAGAAGTTAACTTAGCATCTTTGTCTGACACAATTGTCTTCATTATACCATGCAATCTCACCATCTCTATGATGAATATCTATGCTCCCTCAGTAGCTGAATAAGTAGACTTCACTGCTATGAAGTGAGCTACCTTTGTCGACCTCTCAACCAAAACCATGATGGAATCATGTTGTCTAGATGTCCTTGACAAAAATGTAATGAAATCCACGAATATGACCTCCCATTTCCACTCTAGAATCGGAATTAGCTATAATAACCCACTTGGATGCTTACATTCTGCCTTTACCTGTTGGAAATCTAAACACCTGGCAACAAAAGATTCCACTTCCTTCTTTAGATTCAGCTAATAGTATAACTTATTGACCATTGTCAAAGTATTCTGATACCCCGGATGACCTGAATACGACTTAACATGAAATTTCCACAAGATAATATTCTTAAGCTCGCTTTTGTTAGAAATATAGATCCTTTCCCTAAACCTGATCAAACCATCTATCGTGATATTATAATCCACATCCTGGCCACCTATACCTTGTTGTAGTAACTTGTGCCTAAATTACTCGTACTTGTCATCCTATTGTCTTGCCTGCAAGATTCGATGTTCTAAATCTGTCCCACAAGAAATCTTAACTGCAATGTCATTTACCTGTACCCTTCTGCTAAGAGCATCTGTGACTCTATTATATTTACCCTTAATGTACCTAATCTTGAAGTCAAACTCATTGATCATACCCAACCACATAGCTTGTGTGGCATTCATATTATGTTGGTCAAACAAGTATGTCAAACCATTGTGATCACCTATTAGTATGAACCTCCAGCCAAGGAGATAGTGCCTCCACATATTCAAAGCATTGATAATTTTTGCAAACTGAAAATCATGCATCACCTAATTCTTCTCTTGCTCATTCAATTTCCTTGACCCGTAGCTTACTACATATCCCTCTTGCATCAAGACTCCACAAAGTCTTCTTTTGCACACATTTGTACACACCACAAACTCTTTGTCCAAATCTGCAATATTTAGAACTGGAGCATTTTCAAGAAAATACTTCAACTTCTCCAAACTTGTTGCACATTCCTCTATCCATTTAGATTTATTACCTTTTTATGTAAATATGTGATAGGATAGACGATCCGTGAGAAGTTCCTGATGAAACTCCTGTAATATCCTATTAACCGCATGAATGAACTAACCTCATCCACATTTATAGGAGCTTCCAATTCCTTGATAGCTCTAATATTTCTTGGATCAACTGTTATGCCTTCCTTGGAAACAACATGTCCCAAGTCATGTACCTATGTTTGAAATAAGCTACATTTTATAAGCTTGGCATACAGCTGATGCTCTCTTATCAATCTCAACATTGTTGTTAAGTGTTCAATATGCTCTTCCTCATTCTTAGAATATATCAATATATTATGAATGAACATAATACAAAATTGTCCAAATAATGACACAACAAGCTATTCATCAAGAACATAAAATTGGATGGTGGATTAATCAAACCAAAAGGAACCAAAAAAAACTCATAATTCCCATACATGGTCCGCAAATCATTCTTGTAAATGTCTTCTTTTGTGACCTGATGATATCATGATCTCAAATCAATCTTCGAGAACACCATTGGTCCCATAAGTTGATCAAACAACTCATCAATCCTTGGTAATAGATACATGTTCTTTATGGTTACCTTTTTCAATTTCCTGTACTAAATACACAACCTAAGAGTACCATCCTTCCTCTTTATGAACAACACTAGTGCACCCCAGGGCAACACACTTGGCCTAATGTATCCATTTTAAATAATTTTTTTCAACTGTAACATCCATTCCACTAGCTCTAGCATGCTCATCCTATAAGGTATCTTTGATGTTGGTGCTGCTCTTGATACCAACTCAATAGAAAATTCCACTTCCCTGTGAGGTGGTAACTCTGAGATATATGCTGGAAACACATCTTAAAACTGTTATAAAACTGGCTATATTTTCAATACCTTAGTATCCTCAACATCCTTACCTTGTCACTGGAAATAAGCATTGCAAATAAGACACACCCTTTCCTACGAATGTACTTTTATTTCATAGTTGTGATCATTCTAACTAATGTAGCCTTCTTCTTACCCTGCAATATTTTTTATTCTCCATTTTCATCGAAGCATACAATATCCTTAACATAGAAATCCACCTTAGTCATGTGAAGATACAACCAATCCATGCCCAATAACATATTGTATGATCCCAATGGAAGTATATTTAGATGTCCTGATGTAGTCATACAATTCAACTCAAACGCAAAATCTCTTACCCAATGATGAACTCTTTTCTTTTTACCTTTAGGCAACTACACTAACCAAGGAGTCTGCATGTAATTTTTTATTTAACCACAATTTTCCACTAAGTGAGGGTTAACATAACTACAATCAGATCCAGGGTCAATCAAAATAGAAACAACTTGATCATAAAGCCTATCGTCCATCTTGATAATATATTCCTAGTTATCCGCCTACCTACTATCCAATGTTGCATAAATATGAGAAATTCTCTTCCCAACATCCCCAACTATCTGTGCTTCTTATGCATTGTAGATCTGAAGCTTACCACACTGATATGATTGGAAATCCTTCTTAATATTCTCCTTGTTTCATATCCAACACTGCAATTTTCCCTTACGATCACCTCTATTTTTTTTCCCTCCATGTTGTGACCCATGTCCCTTTCCAACTGCATTAAACTTCTTATAAGGAACAACATTTTCTTTTTCACCTACATCCCAAGGTATTTTTCACTTCAGTGGCCATTTACCTTTAGCTTTATCTTTCCCCTTATAACCTTTCTAAGACTTTGTCATATTCTTTGATTGCTCATAACAATGCTTCAATTTTCCAATTATTTTTTCAAGTGACCGAGGCTCTTCATACTCAATCCGATATTTAAATGCTAATGGTAATCCACTAAAAAATATCTGAAATTTTCCATTCTCGTCCTTAATATATGGTGCATACCTCAACAACTCCAAGAACTTAGTCACGTACTCCTCATTTTTCATTGATCACATTTTCATATCATAAAACTCCTTATATTTACTATCATAATAATTTTCTGAGAAATACTTCTTCCTAAAAAGTCTCTCCAATTCATATCAAATCAACTCCTCTATCTTGATGTCTGTGACCCACTTCAACCCATCAAATGTCTAATTTCCTTTTTAGGTTGAAAATATATATCCTAGCCTTCATGTTCTTTGTGCAATTATGCATCTCAAAGAAATTATTCATCCCGAGTAAAAATGCCTCTGTATATTTTGGTTTCTTCAACTCTCCATCAAATGTAGGTTTTTTGGCTTTCTTGAACTAATCTGGAAAATATGCCCTGTCATTCCTCCTATAAGGATGATAACAACAATTACCATGATACGTTTTTGAACCAGAACTAGAATAGAGCCCATTTCCACTACCTCTCCTATCAGATGTATCCAAGCATTTTCCATCCTTGACAGTATCATCCATGACTTACCTACACCCATCATGAGATATTCTACTATATTCCCCATTAGTCATATCCTCCTTTCCATAACTGAGACATGGTTTTCCATGTATCTGCAAGTATGACAAGCTCTAAAGGATGACTGCATTAAATTTTACTTATTTCTCATGTGCCTTGGAAAGTATCTCTTGCGACTAAATGCTTTTGTATTTTTCTTATTTGAAAATCCCTATTTCTACCTTCAAACTTCCCAAAGTTTCTTCTATGTGAGGGGACTACTCATCACCATTCTACTCATCTTATCTATAGGGAGAGTCTCTTAAACTTTAGTCTACCATCTTTCTTTTCATATTTTCTCCTTATAGTTCCTACAAGTATACAATGTTAGCTAAACCAAAATATAAATATAATCAACATGCCTCAGTATAGTTCAGGGGAGGATATCTCTTCTGTAATATTAACCAGATTAGAAAAATACATGTATAAATATAATCATTACAATATATCAACATCATCTCAGTTATTATCTAGTTACCATGGATGAAAATACCAACTGCTTACCATGACCTCATGCACGACAACCATGACCATAAAAATGCATGCATAACAACATATAGACACTAACATGCATTCATGAAAACCACATGTCAAGAACATCAACAACTTCTACATGTCAACACAACTATAACAATTACCTACACCATGCATACATAAAAACATATACAACCTTCATGCATGCATGAAAATCACATTCTTCCCATCTAGTCCAAGTTTTGAACCATGCTTTGATACCACTATGTAACCAATCCTCCTAAATTTATCCAAATCCACAAACTTGCGAGGGTAAACATGATATGAGAGTTACTACGCGAGACTTGATTTCTAAGTTCCCCTTATGGAAAATGGGGTACGTATGTATAGAATTGACTACAAGCACCAAGGGACACATGATCACACTATTATCAACCTAATTTTATCCAACACTATTTAATTTCATTTTTGTTTCCTTAAATTTAATACAAATTTCTATTTTTGGCAGTTTTTTGGGTTCTAAATTTGTAAGGTCGTTTTGAGGGCCTAAACTACATTTTAATGGAAAAAGGAGAGATTAAAAGAGTGTTATACCAACAACTTTGTCTATTTTTTTCCTCCTCATGGAGATCTTCAAAATGAGGTATTATTATAGTCGAATGAAGATCGTATGCCTAAGTTATGACCCCATGAAGTTGGAGGTCTGAATTACTCATTTATTCAAACACTTTGTGTACATAGTACCTGTAGGTTATAAATACATATATGTTCATTAATTCAATAACCTCACCATAGAATCATAATTACCACAATGATAAGCTAAACATTCAATCTCTAATCAAAAATTGACATAGATTTCCTAGAACACACTAGACATTTCGTCAGACACATGGAAAACATGTAATCTACAAGTCATGAATGCATATTTAAACATAGGGGTTTGATACTTAAATGATAATATTCAAGAAGTTATAATTCCCTCTCATAATAGCTGCAATAGCATCTATTAGATCATGCATTCATCAAACATTCATCAACAAATAAAACACATCAAGAGCCATAGCCATTATACATAATTTAACCAACAAATGAACAAGATATACACCATGACAAAAAACTACTAAAGTCACATAATAACATGTAAAATTACTCATGGGAATACAAGAGGGAAAGCACTATTGTTAACATATCCAAATCCAACCAAGTCAAGGACTTCCATGTACCACTCGACCATAAATTAGGCTGAACCAAATGTCTCTTTCAGCCAATCACCCTTGTGCCATATTCCAAGCATGAATGTGGTACCCTCAACAAAACCAACTAGGGATTATTGAGGCTTTACCATGTATCTTGTCATTACAAGTCAAGGGATTCCTAGGCCTGAAACCTTCATCTACACAACTAGGATTTATCGTGTATTCCGCCATTATCGGTCAAGGGATTCCTCGGCCCAAATAATAAACAGATACTACCAAGCTTTATCCCAATCCCACCATATACTATTCAAGGGATCACTGAGGCCCTAAATAAGCCTAGATTCCTCTGGATATGTGCACCTAAACTGGGAGGAATTTTCTTGTCTCCATCCTTAGGCTTTACCATGTATCTCGCTATTACCGTTCAAGGGATTTATAGGTATTTGGGAATTTTCTTGAGACCACCCCGCTTATTTTCAAAACCATCTGGAAATCCAACTCAACCAAGTAAAATAACCTCATCACACCATGGTTATCCAGAAATGGAAAGGAAATTCTGAAAATTATTATCACACCTAGAAAAACCCATGTCAGTGACAACAAGAGAATCAAACACACACATTCATGTACCATGCATGCCAAAACTATAAGGGAAATCTTACATGCAACTTGATACCTTCAATTAATCCCATTGTAGCAACTTTATCCAACTCTTATTTTCTTGATCCTTGCTTCCATTTGTATTTTTTTTCCTTCCTCTACCTTCCTTTATCTAGTGTTAGATTTCTCCAATAATTCTCTAAGTGTGTAAGAGTATGAGAGAGAGAGAGAGAGAGAGAGCTCCAAAAATTAACTGAAAAAAATCTAACATTGACAAAAAACAACGAACTGATCCTCAAAATCATTTTTATCTATGAGGCTTCTATGTAACGCCCTCCTCCCACATTTACCCAAGCTAGCTGGTTCACCAGGGTAAACATGTGATGAAGAGTTACTATGATATGGTTCACCTTGCCATGTATAGTTAAGTAAGTGGAACTGACATGAAAATACCAATCTGACCTTTCACAGAAGCTACAAAAACTTTAGGAGACAACCAACCCCTTTACGTGTCCAAACCTTGAGAGAACTTGATTTTTCACTACCCTATAGCCTTATTCTCTCCCATGACAATTAATGCATCCAATTTTGACCCTCTTGTCACTCCCACAATAAAGCATCCATGCGATTGTGGCATTTTTCAAGAATTTTTGTGCCAATGACCCTGGATTATGAGACACTTTTTCAATTCTAGAACTTAGGCCACTTCCCAAAACTTCATGAAAATTCAATAAATGATAAATAACTTTGAAACAAGGTTACTAATAAAAATACTTGAACAAGTACTTGATACGACCCCTTCTAGACATGAAATAAATTTTGCCGAACATATCACAAACATGTAATCTACATGTCACAACAACATATTTGAGCATAGGAGTCTCATAATTTTCTGGAAATATTCAAGGCGGACTGATGCCTCCTCAAATTAGTTGCATTGTTATCTATTAGGTCATTCATTCATGATTATTTCATATAATAATAGAAACATGATAAGATCCATACCATAAATAACTCAACCCACAACCACAAGGAACATGAGAACCAACCAAAAAACAAAAGGAAAGAAACCCACAACATCATGGCTATCTAGGAAATGGAAAGGATATTAAAAATCACTATCAATAGAGGCAATCATCCATGTGAATGATAGAACGTAATCATGAAACCACATGCATGTGCCATGTATGCCAAAACTAGGAAGGAAATCATATGTGCAACTCGGTACCTGCAAGAAAAACCCACTATAGATACTGATCCAAATGTCCTC
Source organism: Pinus albicaulis (assembly GCA_034641835.2). NCBI lineage: Eukaryota > Viridiplantae > Streptophyta > Pinopsida > Pinales > Pinaceae > Pinus > Pinus albicaulis. The sequence continues at coordinate 743,479,134 of CM076577.1, forward strand.
TTGTGCTTTCTTGCTCTTCATTTTCCTTCTTGCTCCAAATCCAAAGTATGCCACACTCCTCTAAGAGTGCTCCAAGAAAAATCTGCGTGTCCAAGAGAGAGAGCTCCGAAAATAAGCTGACAAAAGTCTAAACTGACAAAAGACTCAACAAACAAAAGTTGTGAACTAATCCTTAGAAGCCTTTTTATCAATGAGGCCTCTATTTTCTTCATTTTCCATTATTTTCCTTCATTTTCCTCCTTACATGCAACCTGTGAACTTTCACCTCCATTTTCTCTATTTTCCATTATTTTCACAAATAAAATGCCAATTAATGCCTCATGCCTTTCAAAGCCTTTTCCATTTCCTCTTCCAATTCCATATCCATTAATTTATCACAAGTGAGCCCCATCACTATGTTTTTTCCCAACATTCAAATTGGAATACATGTCCCATGATCTTGGTTATTATTTTTCATTTATTAACTTTATTACATGGATTTTTTACAAGGGATGTTACAAAACCCTACCCCCTTGGGGGAACATCGTCATCGGTTTTCAATGACACCTAAAACCAACAAGACTGATGAAAAGCAAAACATTCTTCCCATGGAACTTTATAAATTAGCTCGATGCAATATTTACAATGATCATCCTGCTGAGAAGAAAACTATCATGAAAAACATAACAACATGACAACTGATGGGACTCTAAGTTAAACATAGATTAAGGCCCATCTAAAATTTCTTAGGCACACAAAATATATATTAAATATCTCCTTCTACACTTAATAATGTTTTTTTAAGCTTTAATATGTTTTTAGGAAGGTTTAGAGATAATTTCATATTTGTGCCTAATATTATTTATTTTTGAAGAATATTGTGAGAATTTTAGGAAGATTATGAAGATTTGGAGAAGGAGATAATTTAGGGACTTGCTCCCTACTACTGGAGGATCAATATTGGAGAATAAATGAAAAAAATATCACAAAATTATTGAGAAAATCTATAGTAATTCTGGAACCCCAATGATTGAGAAAATCTAGGAATGTGTTCCCTTTCATTTAATGCAGATTCCCAGTGTTGAGAACTAGATCCACTATTTGAGTGATCTTGGAGGGGAAAGCTTCCTCCTTTCAAGGAGAATGCTTCCTCATAATTTTTTATAAGTACCAATTCACATTTTCCTCTAGGGGCATGTATTTTTTAGTCTTATTGTGGAGAAAATGTGTTGTTTAGCACCTCCACTTTCTTTTCTTGCAAGGATGTACTTGGACTGATTCAATATTGAATATTAGTGCCACGGTTAGCTTCTAAGGATTGGTTTCTTCCATAGGAATTTGCGTCTCCTTGGGCTTGGTCATCACAGGAGCCTCAGAGCCCTTTTTCACAATTTATTTATGTTCTTTTTGCTTCTTATTGACATGCATCTCTCATTTCCATCTTGCATATTTCTGTATTTAGTATTGTTTCTTTTATTGCTATAGGATTGAGTTAAATGATTGAAGTGAGTTCTTTTGCAAGTTTTTTACTGAGTCAAAATTATTATTCATCCTTATAATAACTTTTGAAGGTCATCTTTGTTGGAATATGTAATTCCTATTTGTCTTCAGTTGTGGTTCTCTCTATGTATAGAGTCTGTTCCTATTCTATAGGTTAGTTCCTAGTTTATTGTGAGGTTGAGATATTCCTCTCAACCAAATTATTGTGCGTCTAAGATAGCCTCTCTATCTTTAGACAATTCCTCATGTATATATGTAACTCTATTTATTTGATTAAATAACAGAGCTTGTATGCTCCGTTTTTAAGTTGGTATCATAGCCTGTTTGGGCCTGGACCTCAGCCCCTCCTGAGCTGAGGGAAATAAAAGAGAGATTATATTTTTTTTTTCTGTTTTACTTTGTCCATTCAAATTTGAATGTCATAGAAACTTGTTGTTTACATTCTTGATTCTGAATTGCTGCTGCATGACTCGGTTATGAACATTGTTTCCTTGCGGCATTCGAGGCCTATTGTTGCGTGAGCCGACATTGTTGGCTTGTTGTGCGTCCACAACAGTCAAAGGCTCCAGATCCGCTTTGAGGACACCTCATTCTGTATTGATTGCGGGGGAGCTGCATGCCTGGATCGCTGTGGTGTTCTCTTAAGGGATTTAAGGAGGCCGAGCTGGTGTGCTCGCTCAGATATGGCCTGAGCTATGTCAAATTTTTTGGATCGGATGTTAAATTAAATTGGTGGAACAGACCGTTTCTTAACAAAACTGTGATACGGCCGATTCGGATTTGGATGTGAGGACCAAGATCTGCTTCTAAAACAAATGGAAGAAGGGTGGATAGCTCATCACGTTGTAGAGTTGAAGGGTGGACTGACCAATCATTTTCTGGAGGCAGATGAATGCTAACGCTCTGCCTGTGGTGGATGCAATTGGTTGAAGAGGTCATGGTAGGAGGATGTTGCTCATCGACATCCAGAGAGAATGATCCTCACATTTGGTTTTTGACTCGTAGTTTCTTCTGCTTGTCATAGGCGTATAGTCATAAATCGAGTTTTGTTTTAGAGGTCGAATGCATGATCAATCTGCAAAAGCGTTGAGTTTTTGTTCCCAATCGTTGGGTTGCAAAGGTGAACATTGAGCGTTGGGAGACATGATTTTCATGGAGAATTGATCTTCCAGGATCAAGGAAGCCCAAGAGATGACATGGAGGAATTATATTCATGACTTTCAAGTCCCTTGCTTGCCTGTGTGTGGTAGATTTCCTCTCGATACGTGGAGATATATATTTCTTTGATGCAATTGAAATTCTAGTCCACATGTCACATCGTGAGCCTGTGGTTGCTGGTGATCGAAGACCTGCAGTGGAATTTGATCGGCAGCATGCTAGATTGGTGCGTTGCGTCTGCCAGGAGGATTGGTCCGACTTGCGATGGTGGTGGCCTACGCAGCTCATCTCATTGAATTTCCAAAACATCCAAACCGCTTAAATCTTCAATTTCACTTGGCAATCCCTTCAAGCCTATGTCGTTCAAAAGTAATATTGCGAGGAACCTTTGGAAGACTAATTGGGAAATCACAATTTTTTTACGCGGTGCTATGATCAGCATGCCTAATAGCATGTCGTCACAGATCTGCAATGGGCAACGAGGTGTTGAAAATGATGATATATAGATTGCATACACTAGCAATGCCATTAATTACTTGCTGAGGAAAATGTGGTTATTGTCCTCTAGCTTCAATCCGTCGAGATCAAACAAGAAGCTAAAGCATTTGCAGCTGTTCTCATTGTCATTTTTAAAGAGAATCCATTAGATATCGACGAATTTGAAGGTTCTACAGCAGAGTTCCTGGGAAGGAAGGTTATGATTTATTGATAATTTGTCAGTTGCAGCAAAAAAAAAGGCTTCATTTCGGGAAAATTATGGCTTGCTGTTTGTTTGATGAATTCCTTCTGAAGATTTTAAATTTCCTATTGACATTGGATGGCTTGGGGATGGTTGGCTATGGCATCAACATGATGGTTAAGTAGGAACAAGATTCTGTTAGTATTAATTCCGTGATTCTCGCTACTGCGAATGAAGGCGAGGTGTTCAAACTCGGATTCCTAGCACTTGGTTTATTTATTTTTTTATTGCAGTTGGAGTAATTCTTTTCATCATTTCGTGTTCAATCTGTATTGCAGTAGCAACCAGACGTGGATGTTTCCTGTGTTGTTATACCATGTTCGTTTCCCTGTTAATCATGGTTTAATTGGTGCTTGCGGGATTTATATTCTTTGATCACAAGTGGGAGAAGGTAATTCCAACAGATAAAATTGAATATTTTGATGAAATTAAAGATTTTTTTGGAAAAGCATGTGAAGATTTTCAGATGGGTTGCTAATCTAGTTCTAAGTGAGTTTGATATTGAGGATAGAATTGATAATGGAGCTCAGCATTAAATTTTTGTGCCTAAATGTGCTTCTATTGAGTCTCTTTGTCTGCAACATGAATTGGACTGACCTGATCTAAGATAGGGGGTATGATTTTTCAATTACAATGGAAGTTGGGCAGTGGATCATGATCTATTTTGATTTTGTGAGTTTGCTCAGACCGATTTGTAATTGTTTATATTTGAATGAGGTCGCTTGGAGAAGTCAAATGTCACTGAAGTGCTGGTGTAGATCAAAATTGTTGGTATGAGCAGCAGATGGTTACCTTTGTTCTTTGTTGCAGATTGGATCACTTTTTTAGATTGCACGGTTGTTATTTAGCAAGAGGGTGGACGAGGGGTCGAGTCCTCGAATGTTGTTTTTTTGTTTTGGTTTCACTTTGTTTTAATTGGGAACCAATCTGTGGTGGCTTCACTCACATGCTTGAGTTGAACAAGGCAGATTTCAGAGAAGAGGTCGATAGATTGTTGGGTCTTCTGTGGGTGTCAGAAGAGGTGTGGAAGCACGCAGATTTGTTGGGAGGCTTCGAGCTTCCTTTTTTTGGGATCAATATGGTTGAAGGTTGAACATATTTCTAGCATGGTCTCATCGCGCAACATTAAAGTGAGCCGAGGGTAGTGTGGTGAGCCTTCGTGGTTGTGTTAAGCCTTTGTGGCTGTGTTGAGCCTTCGTGGCTGTGGTGAGCCTTCGTGGCTGTGATAAGCCTTTGTGGCTGTGTTGAGCCTTGGTGGCTGTGGTGAGCCTTGGTGGCTGTGATAAGACTTGGTGGCTAAGTTGATCATTGGTGGCTACATTGTATCTCCTCAAGGTTGGGTGCCTGAGTGGTGGAGGTGGATTACTGCTTGTCAAAATGTGAACTAGCAAGCAGGTGAAAGGGCGTTGCTTGTGCATGTTCATGAAACAATGTGGAGAGATCACTTGTCAGTTATCTGGTAGGGATCAGATCGAAGACAATGTATAGTGTATGATGTTGGATCTACTCACAACAATAGTGTGGGCAGTGTTCTGGTGAACTGAAATTCGGGGCAGTTTGTCCACAACCGTGAATGGCGTGGCCATGTGTTGACCATTTCTGCATGGATATTGTATTACTATCATGGTTATCTCTTGTGCTTATATTTTCATTTGGTATTTTTTTTTTGTTTGGTATGGGTAAATGTGGACCAGTCTTGAAATTTTGTATACATATTGAGATTCGCGACCTCAATATGAAGTCATTTTGTTAGAATTCGTGACTCTAACTAATGACAGGTATAGCATGGAGATTCAAGACTATTACATCCAAAATTCAAAAGTAAAAAATCTATGACAAAAATATTCAAGCGAGAAATCTCTAGCATATGAATGGTATGGCGAGTGCAAAGGATGATGGACAATCAAGTTTGTGAGAGTTTGTTTTGTGTGAGTTTCTTGGAATAGACTCATGACTATGGTAGAGTATGAGTCACAGTTTGTAATTAGAAGCAAATATACATGTCATTTATTGTTTGTACGTGCTGTAAGACCCAAAGAGGCATGCATACCCCTTTGTTATATATTCCCTCTGTCAGAGATATTTAACACCCTGGAAGATTGTGTCATGCAGGATGGATACACTTGGGTGGGCCGTATTGGTTTCAGACTCCATAAGGTGAAATTTTATATCAAAGGGGAGTTAATCAAAAGGTTGGATGAACCATGTATGTGAAGGAATTCCTAGTAGACTGGCGGTTGCAATGGTTGGAACCCATGCATTTCGGTAGATGGTTGTTCCTTTATATGGACATTGACAACAACATGAACAAGATACAAAGTGTAATTACCAAATAGAACCAGTGTAATTATTAAATAGGACCAATTGTATATTTTGCAGATAGATATTGTGACAAGTAGTCATTAAGGGGGAGTGTTGTAATATGTAATTCCTACTTGTCTTCAGTTGTGTTTCTCTCTATGTATAGAGTCTATTCCAATTCTATAGGTTAGTTCCTAGTTTAGTGTGAGGTTGAGATATTCCCTCAACCAAATTATTGTGCGTCTAAGATAGTTTCTCTATATTCAAACAATTCCTCATGTATATATGTAACTCTATTTGTTTGATTAAATAATAGAGCTTGTATGCTCAGTTTTTAAGTTAATCATTAAACCACTTGGATTTGATTACTAGTTCACAAATATAAGATTTCTGGAAATGCCTTGTAGCAAAATAGTAGTAAATTTATGCTATTTTTTAGAATGGGTTAATGAAATTCATTTGACTTGATTCCACTTGTATTAGGTCATTATAATATCAAAATTAATAACAAAATTTACCCCATTTCATTTTCACTTGATTAGGTTAGGAATTTGAAATATTAACTAGCTCACTAATTCTTGAATTTCTAGATTTTAGAGTAGTAATTTTCTGTTATTTTTTAGCACGTGTGAACAGGGTTATTTTGGAGAAATTTCAATTGTAATGGAGACCTAAGACATCATAATTAATAATGAAAAAATGTCGCATTCCATTTTCATTTTATTTACTTATTCATTCAGTGACTTATCTCCAAAACAAAACTTCATGTAGCAAAAACAAAACAGCATGTAGCACTCTTGTAGCACGTGTAAACCCAACCATATTTTCTCCCAAATATTGGTTTTAGTCTCTTAGGATTGCATTGTTATTAAAAAAAAAAAAAAAAAAAATCTCCAACATCAACCCCCATTTGATCACGTGGTGCAATAAGAACCACATCACCATCCACTTTTGCAGGTATAAGAAGATGATGTGGCACAAAATGTAGAAGAAATGTATGGAGATGATGACAATGAAGAATATCCTCTTGAATTTCACATTCAAGATATTGATGTCAATGTGCATATGAAGAACATCCCTCCATATTTCCTTCCCAAATTCCATGGTATGAGGTCAGAGGATCTGGAAACCTTTCTCTTTGAATTTTAAATACTTTGTAGATCTTTTAGCTACTTATCACACACTTAAAAAGTGAGATTGTTTCGTGTAACATTGAAGGATAGATTTCTTAAATTGTTCATGAGTTTAGGTACTAATTCAATGAGATCATGGAATGATATGCAAAAGATATTTCTAGAAGAATATAAAGACCATGATCTTAAAGAAGAAAATTTTAGAATGAATCAAGAAGAAGATGAGAGCCTTGAGGATCTAATAGAGAGGTTCATGTATAATGTTAAGGGGGAAAAACTACATCATTTAGGATTTGACACACCAAAAAAACTCTTACTTCGAACAGTTAGGGATATGTGGATTGATCTCCTTGATCTCATGAGTAAGGGAGATGTATACCAATTATCATTTGAAGAAATTTGTGAAACATGCAAGCACATATCAAGAGGAAGGGAAACTAGAGTAAGTAAATTTGTATCAACATTGGTAAGTTAAGATGAAATTGGAAATTTTCTTGATAACTTTAAAAGAGAAATTCTTAGCAATCTAAGTGAACAAGTAGAAATGTTAAGAATGAAAAATGAGAAAAAAGAAGATGATGATATTTGTGTCATCTATGTAGAATCATATGCTACTAAATATTTTCCATCATTAGCAAGGTTGAAGTAATTGTACCAAGAGGACAATGGAGCAAGTCAATCACCAAAGAAGATATGTTATGTAGCTCCCAGAAGACCATGGGAAACTAGTCAACTTGGTATGATGCAAGGATATACTTCACAATTTCAATCTTATTCGCATACATATCAAAGTAATCGAACACACTCTTTCCATGGAAACCTTGGCCATATCAACACCAAAACCAATCTTGGAAGCAAGGTTGGAAAGAACCTTATGGAATAAATCCAAAATATGATCAATATTTTTTTCAATATCCTCCATACCCAACTCTATGTTATCCCTACCATCCACCTCCATCACAACCACAACCTCAAACACATCCATCTAAAAGATCCACTCCTACTCAACTACCTATACCACCATTTCCAAACCCATACAAAGAAGTAACTTAGCCCACTTACAATGATGAGGTGAAACACTTCCAAACATCTCCTATTGATCTAAATGGTATCCATATTAGCTCAGGAAGAGTATTGAAAAAAAATTGATTCTCTTGATTTTATTGAAGGAAAAAATTCAAAAAAAGAAGATTCAAGTCAGAATACCAAAGAATAATGTTTTGCAATTGATGAAGAGAAAACATCATAATCAGATATTGAGAAAGTTCCCTAATATTTACCATCATATCCTCCATGTGTTGAAGAGAATAATAAGAAAAAATAATAAGATTTTAATTTCATGGTAGAAGAATATATGAAGAATGATTCCGATGAGAAAGCAAACTAAGGGAATCAAATCTATTTTTAAATATGGAACCATACAATCATTAAGGTGCAAAAACACACTCTTCTTCAATAGTACTTGATATAATATCAGTCAAAGCAACTCTTCTCTCATATTTAGGTACATTTCAAAGCATGTATTTCAAGTATACACATGATTTTATCTGTCATATTGATTTGCACATGACTCCATTGCAACTATTCCTATACTTGAAAGAGATTTTTTTCAAGTAGAGTAGGATAGAAAAAAAAATTAAAATGGAAAAAGAGAAAAAAAGGAATAAAATCTGAGGTGAAAACCTCTTTTGAGGTGACTAAGATCGGCTCACTGATTTAAAAACTCCATGAGGTGGTCAATGGGTTGGGAAAAAGAGAAAATAAGAGAAAACTAAAAGATCCTAGGTGAAAACCTCCTTTGAGGCGCGCAGGCAGACCTACTAGTTTAAAACCTCATTGAGGTAGCTACTAGGCATAAAGAAAAAATAAAGAAAAATGTTAAAAAATGAAAATAAAAAATGTATTTTCTCCATGTATCTCTCTCTAATGAATGTAGGTTATCTCCAACCTTTGCAAGCAGTGAAAAAACAAGTTGGAACCAAAAGAAATTTTTGGTCAAAACCTTAGTCAAAGGAAGTCAAACTTGGCCTTCCTCCTCCCTTTCTCATATTCTCCAAAAGGACCAAGGTCATGCCAATTCATCACCTTCAACCATTTCCAACATTCACCCATCATTTCCAAGATTTTCTCATTCATTTTCCTCGCTGTCCTAAAATTCTACGGTAAACCCTGCTTTTGCTACAGGAAATCCTAGTTTTTAGCCAAAAATTGTTTTTATTATATATCAAAAACTGTGCATCCATTTTCCAAGATGTTTCAGGGGAGATGCATATATATGATGGTAACATGCTCATGCAATTTCAACAATTCTTGGTGCACATTTTGTGAGAAATTTACCTCCATCGCCTACAACCATTTTTATTTTTTTCTCGATACTCGTGCATCCAATGGAAAAACATTTTATGGGGAGGTGTATAAGGATTATGGTAACATGCTCAAAAAATTACAAGTCAATCCAGTCTACCATTTGAGATCTATGTCTAAGACAATTCTGCTACAAGGGGTTTTCCTGATGATCTGAAAGGATTGTATTAGTTTGTTGTGCTAAGTGTCTTCTCAGTTAATAAACATGTGCATACTTGTCTCCATTTGTTTTCTTAAGTATTGGGGATTTAACCATGAAATATAAGTGATTTTAGTGAATTAGAAGCATGAAATAAGATCAAATAACACTGAACATCAGTTTATAATAGAAAAATAAAACCACACATAACTTTTACACAACAGGCATGATGAAGCAGTTCACCCCTCGTGGGCTACATCTACTAGTCCAGCTCCCAATGGCATGTCCATATTTCACTATGCTCAAAAATTTTCAAATACATGTCTTTACGGGCCTCTAATGGCTATTATTTCTGCTCCAATGGCTCCAGAATGCTCCAATTAGTCTAGGTAGACTCTTGTTTCATCCAAAATTCGTCCAAAATTGACCCTCCTTCGCTTTTTCCCAATAACCCCTAGAAACCCTCCACTAAATGTGGAGAAATGCACTTAATTTCAGTTAGAATAGGCACAAATCTGTAAATTTTGGTGGCATGCTTATTCTCTGCTAGTTGAAACTGTAGGAGTTAATGCTAGCGTAGGGGTGGCCACATGCACACCCGCTAACCCCGCCTGACCATAATGGTCGGAATAAAACATTGTGGAGGAAAATCCTTAACCGCATGGAGAAGTTAAATGTGAAGGTTGCATGTGATAGCGTTAGAGTTAAATATTGCAGAGACTAAACCATCGAAGTAGCCATAACCGCTAGAGCAACATTGCTATGTGATAAGGTTTGTAGTTGGAGGTCAATGTCCTCATAATGGTTTTCAAACATCAGCATATCATTTGTTGTTGAGGTTATGTGGCTTATACCATGTGATCACAACTCTCGGACCGCTGGTGGGTTGGGACCACCAGCAATCCCCCCCACATTGCAAAGGTTTCAAACCTTAAATAAATGTGAGGACCTATAGTTGTTAAGACTCAACATGCAGTGCAGATGGTGGAAGGCTTTGAACGCAAGCCGAAGGCCATAGGGTCAAGCCCCTCGGACCTCATAAAATTTTACACCACCATCCAAGGGACACATGGCAGCCTCAAGGCTAGCCATGTGTCACCCTTCAATTTGCCATTGAAACCAAACGTACAACCTCCATCGAATCAAAATGCGCCACTTGGTAGACTCTCACTAGCTTGAGAAAATGGAATATTCTTAAGAATACTCCCCTTTTGCTGACTGTGCATCTACATGCTGAATGGGCATCCCAGTCAAAACTTTTAGGATATTCCTACACATAGGAAATATTTAAGAATAACTTAGTCTAGTGTAGAGTTAGGTAAACTGTGTGTTTCTTTACTATGTACATTTGTAACTTATAATCCGATGGTCACGATTTATAGTGATCTGAGGGTTATCTCTCTCCTCGGTATTAATGACATTTGATCTGTGGCTTAACACACGATTGGTCCATGATCTCTATTTAAAGAGCATAAAGGGTCATTTGTTTGGTAACCTTTTATGAGAGAAACATATGTAAATTTTATTTTTATATTAATAAATTTCCTGAAGTGGCCGCGTTGGCTCAAGCCGTGGACTGTTCCCTCTTCGAGGGTTTTAACCACATGATAATACTGTTGTACTGATTTGTGATCTTTTTGTGAACGATGACCTTTGTTTTTTGATCTAAGGAACTTACCCTGTAAATTCCTACATGGTATCGGAGCCACTTTGAGGGCCGCATCTGTTGTTGATCAAAATCCAAAGCCGGTTTGACTGCATGCAACTGTCATTTTCTAGATCTACTATTTTTGAACTTTTCTGGGCTTGGATAACTACTCTATTGTGTCTGGAGCATCTGTTATAGTGAGGAATTCCTTTCGTTTCATGCGAAAAGGTTTATGGTTGCCCAATTTATGTCAGTTTATATCTTGAGGTATAAATTATATGTTTTGCAGTTATATTTGTTAATAGTTCTGCTTATTTCAGTTCCCTCTGTTTATCTCAGTTTTAGGTTTTATTTATTTGTTGGATCTATACCCTTTTCTCTGTGTATGCTCTTTGCTTCGTGCTGTGTGCGATCTTGGAAAATCAGAAACAGGAGAAAGGGATTTTTTTTGCTATGTATGCTCTTTCCCTGCACCTTTGTGCGATCTCGGGAAATCATAAATAGTGAAAAAATAGATAGTTACCGGTAAGGCTAATCAAAAATCTAACATTCTGCCATAAGGCTTGCAATTTTTTTTTTGCTCGGGTTTTTGTGTTTTTTGTGCAGGAAAAGGCACACATACCGAAGAGTTAAAAAAAAAAACCCTTCCCCCTTCCTCCTTTCAAACAATTATAGAATCATTTTACTATCTCACTTCGTGAGAAGTTAGTTTATGAGAATAGAGGTCTTGGGTTCAAGTCTCTTTCTCAAGCTTATTTTGTAAAAAAAAAATTATTAAAGGGGCGGGATTTTTTTTTAAAGGTCGAACTTCATCATCAAATTTCAAACTGTTCCCGTAACTATTTGACATCTACAACTCGTTTTTTCAAAAAGGCATAACTTCTTCATCTAGAAGCCATTTTTCGAGTTGATTTTTTTTATCAACCTAATTTTTCAATATCTTTCCATTGGAGCAGTTAGTTTCAACTTTTTTCAGCTTCATTTTTTCAAAAATGGAAAGTGCATGCCCGATTATTCTTAAGAGCATCAATTATTTCAAATGGCTACCTAACATGGTAGATATACTTATAAGTAAAGGGCTTTATAGAATAGCCACAAGATAAGAAACTAAACCTTCTAATGATGATAAAGTTGCTAAATGGGAAAATAAACAATATTAGGAACGAGGGTTAATAGGAATGTCCATTTATCAAGATCTTTGATTTCATATCCTTGACATTGACACCCCTCATGAAGCCCTGGATAAGCTAAATACTGTCTTTAGCATTCAAAATAAAATCAGGGCCCACCAGCTTGAAAATGAGTTGCTTAATTTGGACCCCAACAATTTCTCCTCTATTGAAGATGATTTGTCCAAATTCAAGACCCTTAGACTTCTTTTAGAAGGTTGTAAGGTAAAAAAGGAATATGGTAGCCTCATCTATTGCATTCCTTCTAAGCTTGGCCCTGCATACTCTGTATTTGTTTCCACATTCCATTCCACTACAGAGGCCATCATTTCTTCTAGAACCACCTACAAGAACCCCTATTTGTATGCCTTTTGTGATTCTTTGATAAGAGAACAAGAAAAACTGTTACACCTTGGTTTTATCACTTTTGGAAACGCTTCTAAGAAAGCCTCAATATCCCAACAACAATCATATCAAAAGAATCCCAAGAAGCAGTATCCTAAAAAGTATGGTCCGAAACCAAACAAGGGTCCTAAGCAATTTCAACCACTCACCAAAATGATAAGGCAAATAAAAACAAAGGGAAGAAGACAGATAGACATTGAAAATTTTTTAATCGTGATGGCCATATAGATTCCAAATTTTTTAAGAAGACGGAAGCCTTAAAAGTAGCAATGAAGAAGCACAACATAAATTTGGAGCACTCTTCACCTTCATCTTTAGGAATGGCACTTTATGCTTGTGGTTGTCAAGCTTCAAGATCTGGTTATGCATTAAATGTATCTTCTTCTTCTCATTCTCATGAGTGGCTCATTGATTCTGGAGCTTCTTACCACATGGCCAAAAATACAGCCATGTTTTGTTCTTTAAATTCTTGTAACACCAAACATATTTATGCTGGTGATGATATATCTCTTAATTTTGTAGGATCTAGAACCATTCATCTAGATAATGGTCAATTTAATGGTGTGCTCTGTGTTCCTACCTTGTCATGCAACCTTTTCTCTATTTATTAGATAACTCATTTAGGTGAAGGGAAAATAGTAGAATTCTCACCTCATGATGTCGTAATCAAGGATCTCAAATATCCTAGACATATTTTAGCTACTGGAATTGTTGATGATTCCATAAGGTTGTATAAGTTTGACAACTTTGGGTCATCATGTCTTCCCTCCGTTTTTTTTGCTCATAATGATGAAGTGAGAAAACTTTGTTTGAGCGACTTGGTCACTTAAACAATCTCTCTCTTCAAACTCTATGTAAAGAAAATATGGTGACGGGTCTTCCTATGGTATCTTGCTGAGATGGTGTTTGCTCCGGATGTGTACTCGGAAAACATCATCGGGATAGTTTTGATAATCGTCAGATCACTACAAATCGTGACCATCAGATTATAAGTTACAAATGTACATAGTAAATCGCACTCCTACTAAGGTTTTTATAGAATATAACTCCAGAAGAAGCTTGGAGCTCAATCAAACCAGAAGTAAGCCACTTTTGTATTTTTGGAAGTGATGCTTGGGCCCATATTCCAGATGTGAAACATAAAGCCTTAGAACCTAAGAGTGAAAAATTCATTTTTGTTTCATATTCTAAAGATGTCAAAGGAAACAGACTTCTTCAACCAAAATCCAAAAATATAATCATTAGAAGAGATGTAAAATTTGATGAAAATATATGGCCTATGAGCCTAGTTCGTTAGGTGTGCCACCTTTTGCCTGCGAGCCTGATTCGGCATATGTTCCACCTCACTCTCTCTCTTCTATTTTTAATAGCATTCCTTCTAGTTCATATGATGATAGCGAGGATGTCAATCCTCCTCCACCTCTTGAAATGATTCCTTTTACTCCATAGCTTCCAAGATGGGTCCGCTCTACTCGAGATGTAACAGGTTCTCTTGCAGGTGACCTTGCCAATCGACGATGTACACATTCTCAGTTCCAAAGAGCCTCTTCCTTATTGGCTCAAGTTCCAGAAAATATTGATCTAGAAACCTTTGAAGAAGCCTTTGGTCATCCAAATTGGGATGAAGCTATGAATGAAGGGTATCATTCCTTATTGGAAAACAATACTTGGGATCTTGTTCCTCTTCCAAAAGCAAGAAAAATTGTCAGATGTAGATGGGTTTACAAAACCAAGTTTGGACTAGATGGAAAAGTGGATAGACATAAAGCTCGTCTTGTCACTAAATGATTTTCACAAGTTGAAGGCATTGAATATACTGAAACCTTCTCCCCTATTACCAAAATGAATTCTATCTGCCTTGTTCTTTCCTTTGCTGCCTCCTTTAAATGGGAATTCCATCAGATGGATGTTAAATCCACCTTCTTGCATGGAGATTTGCATGAATAAATCTACATGGAACAACCCCCTGATTTATCAAAAAATAATCTAGCCTTTTTTTCGCCTAAGGAAGTCTCTCTATGGTCTCAAACAAGCTCCTCTGGCTTGGTATGCCAAAATGGATAGATTTCTATTAGATAATGGCTTTTCTAGGTGTCATTCTGACAACATTGTCTACACCAAGAAAGTGGGTAAGTCCTTCACCATCCTTGTTCATTATGCTAATGATCTTATCCTTACTAGTAGTGATCCAAACCATATAAACCATGTGAAGTCTAGCCTCAAAAAGAAGTTTGAAATGACATACTTAGGACACTTGCATTATTTCCTTGGTCTGCAAGTCTTGCACTCCAAAGAAGGCATTACCCTCTCTCAGTCCAAGTATTCCTGTGATAATCTATGCCAATTTCACATGGAAGATTGTAAGCTAGCCCCTTCTCCCTTTCAGTCTAGAGTCAAGCTTTCAGTGACTTGTACTACCCTTGAAGTTGATGCTACCTTATATCATCAACTTTTTGGTAAACTTGTGTATCTAACACATACCTGTCTTGACCTTTCCTTTGTCTTTGGTCTTGTCACTCAGTTTATGCACCAACCTCATGAAAGTCTCTGGAAAGAAACTAAAAGAATACTTCAATATATTCGAGGCACAATTCAGTTTGGGATTCATTACAGTGTAGGGACATCTTCATTGTTGATTGGTTTCACTGATTCTGATTGGGCTAGTGACCCTGATGATTGAAAATCTACTGCAAAATATGTATTCACTCTTGGTTCATGACCTATTACTTGGTCTTGTAAGAAACAAAGTGCCATCTCTCTTTCTTCAGCCGAAGAATAGTATCGTGGTGTAGTTGAAGCCACCAAGGAAGCCATGTGGCTTCATTAGATCCTGTCTAAATTTTGTCTTCATCAAAAGCATCCATCTACACTTTGGTGTGATAATCAGAGTTCCATTCAGCTATGTAAAGATCCAGTTCAACATCAGCGTATGAAACACATTGAACTCCACATATATTTCATCAAAAATATCATTCATGATCGTGTTCTTGAAGTGCAGTATTGTCCAACCAATGATCAAGTATCCAATATCTTTACGAAGGCTCTCACAGAAGTGAATTTTACCAAACTTCGATCCATACTTGGAGTTCAGGAAAGTTGTCATTAAGGGGGGATAGGCTCTAATGCCTCCTTCCTTCTCTTGTTGTGTCTTTTGCAAATCCTTCAATCCTATCCCAATTTGTTCTTAAGGGGGGATGTTAGGATATTTCGACACATAAGAAATAGGCTCCTTTTGTGTCACCTTTGTAAATCCTTCAATCCTATCCCAAGTTGTTCTTAAGGGGGGACGTTAGGATATTCCAACACGTAGGAAATAGTTAAGAATAACTTAGTCTAGTGTAGAGTTAGGTAAAGTGTGTTTCTTTACTATTTACATTTGTAACTTATAATCTGACGGTCACGATTTGTAGTGATCTGATGGTTATATCTCTCCTCGATATTAATGACACTTGATCCGTGGCTTAACACCCAATTGGTCCATGATCTATATTTAAAGAGCATGGAGGGTCATTTTTTTGGTAACCATTTATGAGAGAAACATATGTAACTTTTATTTTTATATTAATTAATTTCCTGAAGTGGTCGTGTTGGCTCAGGCCATGGAATGTTTCCCTCTTCAAGGGTTTTAACCAGGTGATAATACTGGTGTACTAATTTTTGATCTGTTTGTGAGCTGTGACCTTTGGTTTTTGATCTAAGGAACTTACCCTGTAAATTCCTACAAAAAATGTCACATAATTTAGGTTTTTAGGAAATCTATCATAACGTGATATCTCCCTCATACGAATTTTCTTTTTTGAACCATTCATGGTGCTAGAATCAGAAAGACAAGATCTACCTAGTAACTCAGTTTCGGTACAGTTTCGAGAAATTTCAATTTTGAGAAAAATTTATGAACTCCTGATCACACCTCCCCATTGGGAAGCTTTTGGACCCCAAAATCTCTCTTGATTACTGATTATGAAGATAAGGAGATTGTGCCCTCACTCTTCCAATATTTATGTATTGAAATTTTTTATAATTTCATCATTTGAATATTTTCATGAAAAGACAATTTTTTCCTTCATTCTGACGACCATCTATTGATTTATTTGTCACCATCATGCTGCACTATTTCTGAATTTGCAGAACAAAAATCTAATTTTGTAGAAAATATATTGTTTCTACCTTGGTCAGTGATCAAAGGAAACTTGGAATCTTTCTCACCTTGCACTCTGTCATTATGGAAATTTTTAGCTACTTTTTCCTGGAACTTGTGTCGACTCTTGACCAAGTTTCTTTGCCATTGTAATGCGCCTTTTGGAAATCAACAATGAAAATTTGTGAAATTTGTGCCTTCTTTGCCATCTGCTTTGTCCCCTCTTTGACCTTTGCAACCTCTTGCACTGGCACCTTGTTTTCAACATCGTTCAACACAATTGTTGACTGTTGCAAATGCTTGTCACCTTTTTTCAAAGACAACTTATTATCAATCTGAAACAACTCATTACATATATAAGCATTTGTTTAAAAAGTATGATGCAAAACATATCTTTGTTTTATCTTCATCAATTTCAAGTTTTGGCTTGCATTGACTAGCCTCTTCATTTTCCCTGCATTCACTAAAGAATTATTTAGTTTCTTGCGATGAGCTCTCACAATATGCTTCACTCCATCTTTAAGCATTTGATATTTGTTCTGATGATAGTAGAATATCGCTTTATTTTCATTAAAAAATGGACTTCCAAAGATAATCCTAGAAATGTCAAGTGGAATTATATCTAACTCGACTTCATCAACAAAGTTTGTAGTAATAGAAAATCTAAAAATTCATTTTCTTGTATCCTGTTAATTAGCATTCTTAACTATCCATCCCAAAGGTTATGGTTTATGATGTTCCATAATTTCAAGGTTAAGTTTTTTTACTAAATCTTCTGAAATCAAGTTTTTGTGTGATCCCATATCAAATAATGCATCAATATTTGTATGATTAGAAATCACTCTAACATGGAACAATTCTTCTCTTATGTCTTCATTTGGAGCGTTGATGTGACTATTTGAGGAACTAGTAAATTCAACATGTTTCCCTTTCAAACCCATAACAGTAATTTTTGTTTCATCTCTTGAATCTGACCCTAAGTCTTGTTCAACTATAGCAACAATTTTTCCTTTCTCTTTGGCTTTCAAGCTATCTGGTTTCAATTCTGGATGAATTTTCCAAAAATGGTCTTCATCATGGCTAGCTTTTGAACCATTTTTGCAAAATAATTTTCCCTTCCCTCTCTTGATACTTACATCTTCTTTTTCTTCCATTTTCCTTTAAACTCATTTTCCTTTTTCTCCTCTATGTTTTGTTTTCCCCTTGCCTCCAAGTGTGTGGCTTGTACACAAAATTCATCTAGACTTGTGGGGTTAAACATGAGAATAGTATGTCTAAGGTATATATGTAAGCCTCCTATGTACTTGAGAAAAGTATCTTGGCTCTGAAAATCTACCCCTAATAAGAGATCTCTTCTCCTAAATTCTTGGGTGTATTATTGCACGCTTTATCCTTTCAATTGTCTAAAATTTTTCCAGTCCATTATAGCTTTATTCAATGAGCTAATGGATAAAACTATCATTTTATTGCATAAATGAAATTAGTCCATGATAGAATAATCTTACCATGCTTCTTGATCTCCTCCTTTGTCTTGGCTTCCCACCAAACAAGTGTTGCACCTTCCATTCTCAATGAAGCTAATTGGGTTTTGGTATCATCATCTTGAAGGTTTTGGATTCTCAAATAGACCTCCAATTGCCTAATCCAATTATCAAGTTTTCTACATTGACTTCACCATTAAACATTGGAAATTCAAACTTAACATCAATTTTTACAAAGGGACTTTTACCAGTGTTCTTTGACTTGTGTGACAGATGTACTAAAAATGAAGTAGAGGATGATGATGATGAGGGTGAGGATGGTGACTTTCCACTGCCTTTGTTTCCTCCATTTCCCTTCTTTTACTTATCTTCATCATTTTTACCTCATGATGATCCCTTTCCTTCCTTCTAAAGTTTCAATCCTTATCCTTCTAGTTTCTCACTCCTTTCTTGATAAAGGATTCTAACCATCTCAGTCATGTCAAGGAACTCTTTACTGAAAATTATTTCTTCCTCTTTGGGATCCACTTCTTCATGGATTTCTCCCTCCTCTGGAGGCATGCTTAATGCTGCTTCTAATTCCTTAGGAGGTGAATTAGGTGGTGGCTAATGTGGAAATCTTGCCCTCCTTTTTTGTGGCTCAATTTGAGACCCTCTTGCTTCCACCAATTTTCCTTATCCTCTCTTGAGCTTGAGCCTAGTAAGAATGTGAAAATTTGAAAAAAATTAAACAAATATTTGCACACAACAACACCAGAGAATAAAATCTAGCTTGAATACCAACCTAATCTAAAAGGACTATATTATTTTGTTGTGCTAAGTGTATTTTCAGTTAATAAACATGTGCATACTTGTATCCATTTGTTTTATTAAGTATTAGGGATTTAAACATGAAATATAAGTGATTTTAGTGAATTATAAGAATGAAATAAGAGAAAATACCATTGAAAAATAATTTTTAATAGAGAAATAAAACCACAAAGAATGTTTACATAGCATGCATGATGAAGCAGTTCACCCCTCCTCGACTACATCTGTTGGTCCAACTCCCAATGACATGTCCATATTTCATTATGCTCAAAATTTTGTAAATAAATGTGTTTACAAGCCTCTAATGGTTGTTTTCTCTACTCCAATGGCTCGATAATGCTCCAATTAGTCTAGGTAGACTCCTATTTCACCCAAAATTGGTCGAAAATTGACCCTCCTAGCCTTTTTCCCAATAACCCCTAGAAATCCTCCACTAAATGTGGAGAACTACACTTAACTACAGTTAGAATAGGCACAAATCCACAAATTTTGGTGGCACACTTATTCTTTGCGAGTTGAAACCGTATTGTTTAATGCTAGGGTAGGGGTGGCCACATGCACACCCGCTAACCGCGCCTGATCATAACGGTCAGAATAAAAAATTGTGGAGGAAAAGCCTTAACTGCACGGAGAGGTTAAATGTGAATGTTGCATGTGATAGTGTTGGAGTTAAATATCGTGAAGACTAAACCACCAGAGTAGTCGTAACCGCCGGAGCAACATTGTTATGTGATAAGGTTTGTAGTTGGAGTTTAATGTCATCATAACGGTTTTCAAATGTCGGCATATCATTTGTTTTTCTGGTTATGTGGCTTATACCATGTGATCACAACTCTCAGACCGTCGGGGGTCCCCCCCTCCATATGAAAAGGTTTCAAACCTTAAATAAATGCGAGGACTTATGGTTTTTAAGACTCAACATGTAGTGTAGATGGTGTAAGGTTTTACATGCAGGCCGGAGGTCATGGGATTGAACCCCTCGGACCCCATAAAATTTTACACCAGTGTCCAAGGGACACGTGGCGACCTCAATGTTGGCCACATGTCACCCTCCAATTGGCCACTGAAACCAAACGTACTGCCTCCATCGAATCAAAACGCACCACTTGGAAGACTCCCACTGGATTGAGAAAATGGAATATTCTTAAGAATATTTCTCTTTTGTTGATTGTGCATCTACATGATGACTGTGCATCCCAGTCAAACCTGTTGCGTAATTTAACTGTTTGGGAAAATGATAAAAACGTGATATATCCCTCATATGATATCAATGTTTTGAATTCTTCACGACACCTAAATTAGAAAGAATAGATCTACCTGGTTTCTTAGGTTTGGCACAGTTTCGAGCATTTTCAATTTTGAGCAAAACTTATGAACTCTTGATCACCTGAACTACTACAAGAAATTATGTAATTGCTACATGCAAGTGAATCAAGGAAAAAAATAGTCACAAAGGGCCTTAATGTGTAAAATAATAAATTATAAGAGCCTTCCCATAATTTCCTGCCACCTTCTCATCACTCCACCATCTCAAGCACAAGGATTTTTCACTCAAACCCTACACTTTGTTACCTCCATAACAAAAAATTTCATGAAAAAAACATTGAGTTCCTTCACTCCATTTTTCCAAGCCACACCACTTCCTTGTAATACTATAATCATCCTACCGCCACCCTAATAACACCTCACACTCTCCCTCATCACTCATACAGAGCTAGAATCCTAAAACAAGCAGAGAAAGAAGTTGCTACAAGAAAAAGTAACCTCATGTAGCAAGGCTTGTGTAAGTACCAGAAAAGCATTGAAGATGGTTTTTACCAATCATGGATACCAATAAGACTTGTGAGATGAATCTGAAGACAATAATGGCACTACAAGGGGGATCCTCCACTAGCATACATACATGTGAAGACTCATCAAGAATACTATACACATAAAAACTCTATCAGTCAAAGAATCATCATGCTATAAAGACTTGTATAGAAGAAAAATCATCAACCACAACACTCACTTCATGAGAATCTCAGTAGCAACACTTTATCTATGGAAGTGAATCAAAAAAATCAACAAAAAAACCCTATAAGACCTCTATATTCAATGCTATCAGCAATAGAACCTCCAGAAAATTATCAAATGCGGCTTTAGGATCATTTTTAGTAGTTTGAGAATCACCAAAGGTAGCTTCAATAGTCATATCAACAGCCTCAATATCACCTGCCAAAACACATCAAGGGTAAGGCTCAAGTATGCAACTCTACAACCTCACCCTTCAAATATATTCTAGCTTAAGAAAACATTAAAAGTGTGAGAAGAACATTTTTTTTTTATAGCCAAAATTAGTAGCAGAGAAACCACGACCTTATCTAGCATTCAGCTTCACTTTTCCACCAAGACACATGCACATGTGGGAGAGGAACAAGACAAAAGTGAAGAGGACTTGAGAAAGTGGGTAGTAAGAAGTTATACAAAGAGTCCCAAGGGGTAACTGAGGGCGCACTCAGTTAACAGAAAAAATAAATATGAGTTTATTTTGCATGCAGTGAAAAAAAAAGAGAATAAAAAGAAAAAAAATAAAGAAATTTGAAAAGGATAAAAATAAAAATAAAAATAAAATGTGGACCCACCACCTCTTGGCATGAAAATATTAGCTTATACAGGCGAAATAGGGCTGCTACAATCAAAAAAAATTCTGCAGGAATTTGCTACAGAAAAAATATATTTGCTACAGGAAAAAAATATTTGCTACAGGAAAGACAAATTTGCTACAAGAAGCTAACAAAGGGTTGCAAGAGAAATATTTTTCTACTAGGGTATTGGAGAATGATTAATTAATAGCTAAAAGGTACAAGGAAACACAACAGAGTTGAAAAGAATTTGTTACTAACATGGTAAATTAACCAAAGATGAAAGGTGTTCAAGTCACTAGTTTGATCATTACATCATTCCTTTCTTTTTCTTCAGTTTATTGACCATCATTTATTCCTTTGTGAGAAGAAAGAGCTCTTTGTGAAGTGTTTTCAATTCCAGAATTTAATGAAGAGAATCTAGATTGTTAGTTAAGGGTGTTCATAAGAATTTGATGGATAATAGGATGTGTCATGACCAATAATTTGTATCAGTGGTGAGAGGCTTGGACTTCAATGAGAATGAAATTGGTAATGAGGTAATGGATGCCAAGAAATCCTTATTTTCATAAGGAGAAGTGCCACAGGAATAATAAAAAACAAACCCAAAGAAAGGTGTTTCCCTCACAAATAGAAACCGTTACAATTGAAGAAGAGTAGCAAGAAGAACAGTAGGATGAGCAACGTATGGACCCAAAAATGGAGAATGACGAGACCACCATACATGAAGAACCACATGGAAATGAGGATAAATATGTTTCTCAGAGGATGAGCAATAGTTTCAGTAGGGGGGTATGATGGGCCTCTAAATTAGACATAAATTAAGGTCCATATAACCTTTCTTAGGCACATAAAATATATATTAAATCTCTCCTTATACACTTAATAATGTTTTTTAAGCTTTAACATGTTCTTAGGAAGGTTTATAGATAATTTCATATGTGTGCCTAATATTATTTATTTTTGAATAATATTGTGAGAATATTGGGTAGATTATGAAGATTTGGAGAAGGATATAATTTAGGAACGTGCTCCATACCACTGGAGGATCAATATTGGAGAATAAATGAACAAAATAACATGAAATTATTGAGAAAATATGGAGTAATTATGGAACTCCAATGATTGATAAAATCTAGGAATGTGTTCCATGTCATTTAATGCAGATTCCTAGTGTTGAGAACCAAATCCACTATTTGAGGGGTTTTGGAGGGGAAAGATTCCTCCTTTCAAGGAGAATTCTTCCTCATTATTTTTTATAAGTACTAATTCAAATTGGCCTCTAGGGGAATGTATTGTTTATTCCTATTGTGGATAAAATGAGTTGTTAAGCAATTATGCTTTCTTTTCTTGTAAGGATGTACTTGGGTTGACTCAATAATGAAGATTGGTGAAATTTTTAGCTTCTAAGGCTTTGTTTCTTCCATAGGACTCTGAGTCTCCTTAGGCTTGGCCATCCCAAGAACCTTAGAGCCCTCTTGCATAATTTACTTATGTTCTTTTCACTTCTTACTCACATGCATTTCTCATTTCTATTTTTCATATTTCTTTATTTAGTATTGTTTCTTTTCTTGATGTAGGATTGAGTTAAATGGTTGAAGTGAGTTATTTTGCAGGTTGTTTACAGATTCGAAAGAATTATTTATCTTTATAATAACTTTTTAAGGTCATATTAATCATTAAGATACTTGGATTTGGTTCCATGTAGATTTCTCTTAGATAATGGCTTTTCTAGGTGTCATTCTGACAACACTGTCTACACCAAGAAGGTGGGTAATTCCTTCTCCATCCTTATTCTTCATGTTGATGATCTTATCCTTAGTGGTAGTGATCCAAACCATATAAACCATGTGAAGTATAGCCTCAAAAAGAAGTTTGAAATGACAGACTTAGGACACTTGCATTATTTCCTTGGTCTTCAAGTCTTGCAATTCAAGGAAGGCATTACCCTCTCCCAGTCCAAGTATGCCTATGATCTTCTACACCACTTTCACATGGAAGAATGTAAGCCTGCCCCTTCTCCCTTTCAATATGGATTCAAGCTTTCAATCAACTGTACTACCCCTAAAGTTGATGCTACCTTATACTGTCAACTTGTTGGTAAAATTTTGTATCTTACCCATACCCATCCTGACCTTTCCTTTGTCGTTGGTCTTGTCGCTCGGTTTATGCACCAACCTCATGAAAGTCACTGAAAATCAGCTAAAAGAATACTTCGATATATTCAAGGTATAATTCAGTTTGGGACTCATTACAGTACAGGAGCATCTCCTTTTTTATTGGTTTCACTAATTCTGATTGGGCTAGTGACCCTGATGATCGGAAGTCCACTTTAGGATATGTATTCACTCTTGGTTCAGGACCTATTACTTGGTTCAGGATCTTGTCTGAATTTGGTCTTCATCAGCAGCATCCAACAACACTTTGGTGTGATAATCAGAGCGCCATTCAGCTATGTAAAGATCCAGTTCAGCACCAGCATATGAAACACGTTGAACTCCACATACACTTCATCATAATGCTCATTCATGATCATGTTCTTGAAGTGCAGTATTGTCCGACCAATGATCAAGTAGTCGATATCTTTACGAAGGCTCTCACAAAAGCGAAGTTTACCAAACTTCGATCCATGCTTGGAGTTCAAGAAATTTTTCATTAAGGGGGGATAGGCTCTAATGCCTCCTTCCTTCTCCTATTGTGTCACGTTTGTAGATCCTTCAATCCTATCCCAATTTGTTCTTAAGGGGGGATGTTAGGATATTTTGACACATAGGAAATAGGCTATTTTTGTGTCACCTTTGTAAATCCTTCAATCCTATCTCAAGTTGTTCTTAAGGGGGGATGTTAAGATATTCCGACACATAGGAAATAGTTAAGAATAACTTAGTCTAGTGTAGAGTTAGGTAAAGTGTGTTTCTTTACCATGTACATTTGTAACTTATAATCCGACGGTCATGATTTGTAGTGATCCGACGGTTATCTCTCACCTCGGTATTAACAACACTTGATCTGTGGCTTAACACCCGATTGGTCCATGATCTCTATTTAAAGAGCATGGAGGGTCATTTTCCCAGTAACCGTTTATGAGAGAAACATATTTAACTTTTATTTTATATTAATAAATTCCCTGAAGTGGCCGCGTTGGCTCAGGGCATGGATTGTTTCCCTCTTTGAGGGTTTTAACCACATGATTATACTGGTGTACTGATTTGTGATCTGTTTGTGAGTGGTGACCTTTGGTTCTTGATCTACGGAACTTACCCTGTAAATTCCTACAGTTACTAGTTCACGAATATAAGATTTCTGGAAATGCCTAGTAGCGAAATCGTAGTAAATTTATGTTATTTTTTAGAATATATTAATCAGCTTCATTTGACTTGATTCCACCTAGATTAGGTCATAATAATATTAAAGTTAATAAAAAAATTTACCCCATTTCATTTTCATTTTATTAGTTTAGGCATTTGATAGATTAACTAGCTCATTAGTTCTTGAATTTACAGATTTTAGAGTAGTAATTTTCTATTATTTTTTAGGATGTGTCAAATAGTGTTATTTTGGAGTGATTCCACTTGGAATAAAGACCTAAGACATCATAATTAATAAATAAAAAAATTTCCCATCCCATTTCCATTTTATTTACTTAGTCATTCGGTGATTTATCTCCAAAACATAACTTCTTGTAGCAAAAACAAAACATCCTGTAGCACTCTAATAACACATTTAAATGTGACAAGATTTTCTCCCAAATCTTGGTTTTTGTCTCTTAGGCTTAAATCATGACCCCTAGGATTTAAATACATGATTGAGGAATAATGAACACCACTTATGATGTGGATTTTCACAAAGTAGATTAAGCTTATTTATTTGAATTCATGCTCTTAGGATTTCAATTACAAATTGTTTTTCTTGCCTAGGATTGATTTCTTTTCAAAGAAACACTTCCATTACTACAATCAATTTAGGATTTGATTTCATGAAATTCACTCCATTAAATCAGATCACCAAATTCATAACACATTGTATGTTTCATATATAGTGATGATGCCTCTTAAGTTTGCATGAAACCCGGGTTGATAATTAAAGTTGGTAGCCTTAAGAGTTGCAGCATTCTTGTTGCAATATTGAGGCTCATCAACAACCATAAATACATGACAACCATAAAATTTATTAGAGATTTATAACACAACTCATGGTGTTATTTACATCCATATATGTATATACACATATACCAACACATCACCCCAAAACATATTCCAAAAACATGTGCTCAACCAACGAATAGAGAAGGATAAATAGCTCACATCTGATCAACCATCTCCCATGTAGCTTCATCAGGCCCAAAGTGATTCCACTGCACTTTAACCTACTCGATTGCATAGTTCCGAAACATGAGCATATTTCTCTACAAAATACACTAAGTTTTTGACTGGAATTCTCCTTCTAGCTCCACCTACAATATAGACCTATCAATTACATTATCAACATATTTAAAACACATTTTAAGAAATGAAACATGGAAAATATCACAGACTTTAATTATCGGAGGCAATGAAATTCAATAGGTTACTGTTCCAATCCTTTAAAATATCTTGAAAGGTCGAAAAAAATGAGGTGCCAACTTGGCACATGATCCAATCTTCAAGGAGCTCTTCTTGGGCTTGATGCAAAAATACACATGTTCCCCAACTTGATACTCTTTAAACATCTTGCTCTGATATGCATATATATATATATATATATATATATATATATATTTATGTTCTATTTTCAAATTCTTCTTGATTACCTACATTTCATGTTCCATCTCTACCAACATGTCTTGTCCAATCAATACCTTGTTCACTATATCACTCCAACTGATGGGAGTATTACAACTCCACCCATATAGTTCCTTGAATGGACTCATCCTCGGTGACTTTTGATACCCATTTTTTTAAGAGAACTCAACTAGTTGAAGATAATATTCCCACCTCCGTTGCTAATTCATCACATACATACTCAACATGTCCTCCCATATCTTGTTGACCCTCTCTGTCTGTCCATTTTTATGTGGATGATAAGCAGCGATGAAGGTCAAATTTGCACCCAAACCTACAAATAACTCTTTCCAGAACATAGAAGTGAACTTAGCATCCATGTCTAACATAATATTCTTCAGCATGCCATGCAACCTGACCACATCTCTAATGAATACCTATGCCACATCACTAGATGAATACGTAGACTTCACTGGGGTGAAGTGCACTACCTTTGTCAACGTGTCCACAACAACCATGATGGAATCATGTTGTCTATATGTCTTCAAAAAACACGTGATAAAATCCATATAAATGACTTCACATTTCCATTATGGAATTGGAATCACCTTTTTTAACCCACTTGGATGCTTACACTCCCCCTTTACTAGTTTACAATCCAAACATCTAGCTAGAAACTCTTCGACTTCATTCTTTAAATTAGGCAATAATAAAAATATGTCATTTTTGTCAATGTCTTCTGATATCCTGGGTGACCTAAATATGACTTAGCATGAAATTCCATCAATTAATATTCTTGAGCTCACTGTTGTCTGGCACATAGATCTTGTCCCTAAATATGACCAAGCCATCTTCTATGAGATTATACTCCACATCTTGATCACCTGTACCCTATTGTAGTCTTTGCATAAGCTCCCTATAACTGTGATCATGTTCTCCTTCCTCCAAGATGTGATTCTAGAAATCTATCCCATAGGAGCTCATAGTTGTTATATGATTCACCTATATCCTCTTGCCAAGAGCATATGTAACCTTGTTCTATTTCCATTAATGTACCTGATACCAAAGTCAAACTCATTGATCGTGGCCAACCATCTAGCTTTCTTAGTGATCAATTTGGTTGGTCAAATAGATATCTCAATCCACTATGATCACTCATCAGTATGAACTTCCTACCAAGAAGATAATGTTTCCACATCTTCAACGCATGTATGATCACTACCAACTCAACATCTTGTGTCATATAATTCTTCTCATGCTTATTCAGTTTCCTTGATTCATAGCATACCACTTTTCCTTCTTGCATAAGGACTCCACCAAGCCCTCTATTGCAACAATATTACGAAATATTTATCTGGATCTGCAATATTCATAACTGGAGTATTTGTTAACAACTACTTCAAATCCTCAAAACTAGCTACACATTCCTCTGTCCATTCAAATTTCTTACCTTTCCTTTGCAACGATGTAATAGGATAAGAAATTTGTGAAAATTTCCTGAAGAACCTCCTATAACAACCTACTAACCCCATGAATGATATTTCTTCATCCACATTCCTAGGAGCTGCCCACTTCGTGATAGCCCTTATCTTATTATGGATCCACTATTATACCTTCCTTGGAAACAACAGGCCCAAGTAATGTACCTTTGTATGAAAGAAAATACATTTATTGAGCTTAGCACACAACAGATGCTCTCTTAGAAATATTAATACTAATTCTAAATGTTCAGAATGATCTTCCTTATTCTTAAAATATACCAATATAGTATCAATGAACATAATAACAAACTTGTCCAGATAAGGATGCAACACACTATTCATCAAGCACATACAAATAGTTGGATAATTAGTCATACCGAAAGGAACTACAACAAGATCATAATGCACATACCTGGTCCCGAAAGTTTTCTTATAGATATCCTCTTCTTTGATGGGTACCTTATGGTATCTTGATCTCAAATCAATATTCGAGAACATTGTTTCTCCATTCAACTAATCAATAAAGTCATTAATCCTCGATAAAAAATGCATGTCCCTGATTGTCACCTTATTCAAATATCTATAATCAATGCACAACCAGAGAGTACCATCCTTTTTATTCACAAACAACATTGGTGCACCCCAAGGAGACACACTTGGACTAATGTATCCCTTGTCAAACATCTTCTTCAACTAAAGATTCAATTCCACTAACTCTGATGTGCTCATATTGTATGATGATTTTAATTTTGGTGTTGCCCCTAGTACCAACTCAATAGAAAATTCCACTTCCCGGTGAGGCAATAACTATGAAATATCTTCCCAGAACACATTATGAAATTGTTGTAGAACTAGGTACCTACTTAAGAAATCCACATCCTCAACTTCCTCACATTTATCACTGGAAATATTCACTGTGAATAACACATATAGTTTTCTATGATATGCTTAGCCTGCATAGTTGTCACCATTCTTAATGATGTTTCTCTCTTATTACCCTACAATATTCTTTCTTCCCCATTGTCATCCAAGGACTCAATATCCTTGTCATAAGAATCCACCTTAGTCCCATGAATATACAACTAGTCCATATCCAAAATCATACTATATGATCTGAATGGTAGTACATTCAAATGTGATGATGCAGGAATACCATTCAACAAAAATGCACAAGATCTTACCTAATGTTTGACTCTCTTCTTTGTACCTGTATCCAGCTACAGTAACCAAGATTCTGCATACACTTATTTATTCAAACCACACTTATCCACAACGTCAGGATTAACATAGTTATAATTAGGTCTAGGGTCAATTCAAATAGAAACAACTTGATCACAAATATTACCATTCATATCGATAATAGATTCCTAGTGATCTTCATGTCTATTATCCAACACTGCATAAATACGAGAAATACTTTGTGCAACATCCCCCACTGTCTGTGCCTCCTGAGCACTCTATATCTTTGGTCTACCACCCTGATGTTGTGGACAATATCTCCTACGATGCTATTCTCCACAATTCCAACACTCCAAGGGCTTCCTACCATCACCCTTGTTTTTCTCCTTAGACCGAAATAGCTTTCCTCTATCAAATGAATTAAAATTCTTAGGTGGTACTGCATTCTCTTTGTTAACTATTCCATGAGGTCTTTTTCGCTTCTTATCCCATTTTTCCTTTATTCTTCTCATTACCTTTTCAATCCTGCTTAGTCTCATATATGTGCTTTGATTGCGCATAAAAATGATTTGGCTTCCTGATGGCTTCCTCCAATTATATAGTCTCATCAAAATAAATCTTATCCTTGAATGCTACTAAAAACCCACTAATGATGTCTAAATCGTGGCCTTCTCCTCCTTGAGGTAAGGAACATATCTCAATAACTCCAAAAACCTGCTAGCATACTCCTTATCAGTCATAGATCCCATCTTCAGCTCATATAATTCCTTTTTCTGTCATCATAGTATCTCTTCAATAGATACTTATTCCTTAAAAGTCTCTCGAACTCACTCCACGTCAACTCCTCTTCCTGAATACCTCTAAAATTCTTTACATATTCACACCAGATGTTTGATTTACCTTTAACACTGAACATAGTTATTTTGGACTTCACATTCATTGAGTAATTGTGTAATATGAAGAACTTATTTATTCTAAGAAACCATGCTTCTACATCCTGTGACTTATTCATTTATCCACCAAATGTAGCTTGCTTTCTTGTATTGTATTCATCCAGAAAATATCCCTTGTCACTCCTCCTGTAAGGATGGTAAAAATGATGACCATGATACCTTTCTGAGCCATAAATAGAGTAAATTCCATGTCCACTACATCATCTATCAGGTGTATCCAAGAATATACCATATCTAACTTGTCATCTCTATCCAACCTATGCCCACCATGTGACCTCCTACGATATGATCGATTAGTCCTATCCTCCTATCCATGGCTTATTCTAAGTTTTTCTTGTCTCTGCAAGTCTCACAAGCTCTAAATAATCACCACATTGACTTATGCTTGTTTCTCATGTGCCCTAGAAACTCTCTCTTGTGATTGAATGATTCGTTCGTTGTCTTCTTTGAAACTCCTTATTTCTACCTTATAAATTATCAAAGTGTCTGCTATGTGAGGGGAGTACTCATCGCCATGCGTCTCATCTGATCTATAGGGATAATCTCGTGAATTGTAGTCTGCAATTCTTCTAGTCATCATTGTTATTCTCTTCTTGCAAGGTATACCATTTCAGCTAAACCAAATCATAAACAAACCAACATACCTCAGTTTAGTTAAGGAGAGGATATATCGTCTGCAAAATCCACCAGATTAGTACAATATATGTATAATCATAACCATCACAATATATATACATCAGCTCAATCATCATCCAGTTACCATGCATGATTCCACAACTACAACACCAACTAGACAAAATGCATGCATAACAACATATGTATGACACACATGCATACTCAATACATACAAACAGTGGCATGCATTCATGATGAACACATTACAACAACAACACCATAAAATTATACATGACATCACAATGAAAACCATGACCACCACAATGTGTACACAACAATCACATAGACGAGAATCATAAGGACACATATACAACTGACATGTACACACAAAAACACATTCATCCCAATGCATCACCCAAGGAGAACGAAACCATGTTCTGATACCACCCTATAACACCCTCCTCCCACATTTACCCAATCTAACTAGTTCACAGGGGTAAACATGTGATGACGAGTTAACATGATATGGTTCAAATCCCCATGTATAGTTAATTAAGTGGAGATGACATGAAAAGACCAATCTAACCTTCCTCAAAAGTTACAAAACCTTCAAGAGCCAACCAACCTCTTCAGATGTCCAACCCCTGAGAGAGATTATTTTTCACTTCCCTAGAGCCTTAGTCACTCCCATTACAAGGCATGCATGCAAATATAACCATATATTCACTCTCACAGCAAGGAATCCATGTGACTGTTTCCTTTTTTAGGAATTTTTGTACCAGGGACCCTGGATTTTGAGCCACTTTTTCAATGCTAGGACTTAGGCCACTACCCATAACTTCAGGAAACTTATAGAAATGATAAATAACATTGAAAAAATTTTACTGATGAAAACACTTGCAAAAATACTTGATCCGACCCCAACTAGACATGATAGGCTTTTTTTCAAACATATCACAAACAATTAATCTACATGTCACAACAACATATTTGAGCATAAGAGTCTCATAATTTTCTGGGAATCGTTAAGGAGGATTGATGCCTCCTCACAACAACTGCATTAGGTCATTCATTCATTATTGTTTCATATACTAATAGAAACATGATAAGATCCACACATCATAATTTTCATAAAACATGCTTATAACCATCAAATAACCAGAGACATATTAATCATGAAACAACTATTAAATCCACATAATGTCAAGCACATTTACTCATGAAAATACCAAAGGAAAAGGAGCTCTTATTAACATAAGAAAATCCAACCAAGTTAGGGACTTCTGCGTACCACACGACCATAGATTGGGCTGAAAAAAATCTCTATTTTATCCAATCATCCCCGTGCCATATTCAAAGCATGAATGTGGGATCTCATGAAATAAATCAAACAAAACCAAACCAGGGCTTCCAGAGACCAAGCCACTTCAACCCTCAACCAATGATTCCACCTCATAGTCATACATCACTAATCATCACCATATTGGTCTCTTCCCAAGTTGTCCAGGGCTTAATATCGTTCGTTCCAACCAAGGCTTCTAGGACTAGTAACTCAACCCACAGTTTCTACCAAGCTCTAGAGAGTTTGTCCAACCAAGGCTTCTAGGACTAGTAACTGAACCCACCAAGGGCTTCAAATAATTTTACCACCCAAGGCTTCCAGGACTAGTAACTTAACCCAAGTTATACAGACCTTCTAGAGCATTTGTCCAACCAAGGCTCCAAGAGCTAATAACTCAACCCACAACCATAAGGAACATGAAAACCAACCAGAAAACAAAAGGAAAGAAACCCACAACACCTTGGCTATCCAGGAAATGTAAAGGCTAGAAAAAACCACTTTCATCCTAGGAAATATTTCATTCCAATAACATATCATAACCAAGAAACCAAATGTGTGTGCCATTCATGCCAAAACTAGCAAGGAGATCATACATGCAACTTGGTACTTGGAAGAAAAACATGTTGTAGCTACTAATCCTTATTTCCTATTATGATTTCCTTCTCTTCCTTTGACTTATTTCTTGAAACACCAAGTATTCCACACTCCTCCAGGAGTGCTCCAAGAAAAATATAAGTGTCGACGAGTATGAGAGAGCGAGAGAGTGAGAGAGTGAGGGCTCTAAAAATGAGCTGACAAAAGTCTCAACTGAAAAAAGTTGTGAACTGATACTCAAAAGCGCTTTTATCAATGAGGCCTATATTTTATTCATTTTCCATTATTTTCCTTCATTTTCCTCCTCACATGCAACCTATGACCTTTCACATCCCTTTTCTCCTATTTTCCATTATTTTCATAAATAAAATGCCAATTAATTCCTCATTCCTTTCCAAATCCTTTGTCATTTACTTTTCCAATTTCCATCACTATGTTTTTTCCCAACCTTTAGCTTGGAATATGTATCCCATGACATTGGTTATTATTTTTCCTTTATTAAATTTATTACATGGATTTTTGACCAGGGCCATTACACTCCATTTTCTTCATTTTCCATTGTTTTCCTTCAATTTGCTCCTCAAATGCAACCTCTGACCTTTCACCTTCCTTTTCTCTTATTTTCCATTATTTTCATAAATAAATATCAAATAATGCCTCTTTGCTTTTTTAGTTCCTTTTCCATTGCCTTTTCCATTTTCCTTATCCATAATAAACCAAATTAATAGCTACTAGGATTTTCCCCCAAAATTCAACTTGGAATACATGTCCCATGACCTTTGTCTTATTTTCCCTTTATAAACTTTATCACATGGATTTCTAACTAGGGTTGTTACAATCAACTATTTTGACAGATCTCTTTCCCTCTCAGGAAACTAAAATGGTTTCCCAACATCCATCTCCTTCCTCCTAGAACTCTGTTGATATCATGAAGAGGTCCACTCAATATTCTCAAGTTATGGTAGCAACAAAGTGAAAATATTATGGTTCTAAAAATCATTCTAATGGAAGTAATATTAATCAACTTTCCACATATCTACTGCCTCCTTCTGATCCTCTACGGATCGAGTGATTTGTTCTTGAAAAAATAATTTTCCCTCAACCTAAAGGAATCATTTGAAAGTCATAATTTAATCTACATGCTCATGTGGCTCAAAATTATAACATTTTTTAATACTTGCCTCAAGCTCCTTCATCAATGTCAGCTCTTAGATTATTCCAAAATTATTTTTATCAGCTATTGGTGGAATTGATCCACAAGATTCTAACCTGATAATCTTTGACATTGAGAATCATGTACCTAGGCTCCCACATCAACTGGAATTTAAAATTTTAGTTTTTGCTAAAAAAAAACAAGAATTTTGCACAATAATTTACGAGGGAGATTCTATTTGTATCATGTCTATTTTTTATTGGAAATCTTTGGGCTCTCCAACACTCAATCAATCACCTATCACTCTGAAAGCATTCGATGGAAGAGGATTCAAACACTATTGAATTTTAAATGACTTACCAATGGAATTATAGTGTAAAACACTTTCTATAGAGGCATAGGTCATTGCTACTCAGCTCGAATACAACCTTTTACTAGGTCAGAGATGGAATTATGCCATGTTTGTAGTAATATCTTCTCTATTTCGATTGATACTATTTCCCCATAAATGGATAATAGTTAAAGTATACCAGTGGGATTTTTATACCTACGAACAAAATTCCACTGGTAGTATACCCTTTATGGGAAAAATTCCTAGTTCTAATGAGAATGTCGATGTGGGTCTGCTTAAATAATCATTGATGGGAACTTTTATGCTCCCTCCACCTGATTTTCCTACCACGGTCACACAAGTAAATACGATATCATCTAGTACCAATTCTTATGATCCATGGATAGTACCTACTAAGTTTTATTATTAGATATATGACAATCGAATGTCACTTAGACCAATTAAATCTACTTATAAACAATCCATTTAGCTTCTACGATAATTCCTACACTAGAAAATCGAGTGAACCTCGTAGTCGATGAATATTATCAATCTTCAATGTTAATTTCTATGTCAAATCCTAATCATTTTGATGGTGTTTTTCCTACTGATGAAAGCATCATGGATATAATGTCTTCACAGGAAAAATCATGGGTTGAAAATCATCATCATTCCTCTTCTCTACTAAAATTATAAGTTTTTGACAATAATTTCGATTCATTATTTTTACTGGAGATATTTTCACAACACCAAAGTCCTCTTTCGATTTATAAGGAAAATTCTAAAAAAAATCTAGGAGCTATATGTATTACCATCCCAATTGACATCTTTGTAAAACTAGGAATTATTTAAAACATTCACATAGGAACCTCTTGTTATATGGAATAAATTCAAACTTATAAGGCCCTATTTTAATAATTTTAAGATATTTTCGCTTGGACATGTTATCACTTCACCAAATCTCTAAGGCTGAAGAAGAAATCCCAACAGAGGTAACCATAGACCAATATTTTTGCCTGGTATGTAGTCCTACCAAACCAAAAAGGGCCCTTTCCACAAAGTCACAGCCAAGAGGGTTGGATGAATTAGGGTTTTAGGCTAGGTATGAGTACAGGTGTTTGATTTGATTGGGTTTGTTGGATGACAAGTAGGTCAAAGAGGCTAGGTCAAGGAAAATAAGATGGGAATTGCAGTTTATTCAATGGAGCAAGGTAGGTAGAAATATTAGCACTTTAAGGTGATTTTTTGAGATGATTTTAGACTGATGAGGAGCTAGGAAGAGCATAAGAGATGTATTATTCCTAAATTGGAGAAAATGGGCAAATTATGAAGACTTTCCCAGAATAGAGCATGAAAGAACACACATTCTCCATATCAACTTGAAAATCATCATATAATAGACATGAAATGGTTTATGAGATTAAAAAGCATTCATACAAATGAAACAAGAGAAGAAACAATGTTAAACATCCATACCATAGGCATCCCAAAGAAATAGTTGCAACTCTTCATTAATTTCTGGCCAAAATGATTAAACTATAGTCCTTGATCAATACAACAGCATCCAAAAATGACCAAAAGTGAAGAAGGGAATGATATAGACATCAAAACCACTTTCTCTCATCCTCAGGGGTCAAATCCCTGAGTTGAGGAAGAGATCCAAAAAAATCTGAACTAATAGCTGGAGTGTAGGGAGGTTGAAGTGAATCCTCCCTAATTAAAATTAAACTAATTCATTTGACTTGATGATAACATTTACACAATGAATTAACCCCTAGCTATCTCATCCACATGATATTTACATTTATCTTCATCAATTACATAGGTAAAATCATCATTTCCCAAGATAAAAGTAAAAAATGCAGTGAAAATTGAAAAATATCATACATTGTTTAAGTGCCCAATTTTTGTGCCAGGGGCGCCCTCACAGTGCTAGGCACACCCTCCATCTTGCAGGCCATTTTTGGAGGCCTTCCCGGTGTCCAAATTGGGCTCAAGATGGCTTTTTGGAAAGCCTATATAGTCTACTTTCTAGATATGTATTTATTTTGCAGAATGGAGTTGATTTTCACTACCAAAACGTGACTCTCACATAGCTTTTTAGGCACGCAGTGCCAAGGCAAAAAAGGAGGCAAAACATTGATTTTATGTGTGTCTTTTCGCCTTTTCACTGGCCATTTGTCCAAACTAAGCCTAGAAAATTTTTTTTCTAGAATGTATTCATCATTTTTCATTTGCTGGTTGTCTCCATCTGGCCAAAAAGTGCCTCAAACAAGAGTGCAGTGCTACGTGCTTGACAATCCAGTTTTTACAAGACTGTCTAGGAGTACACAGAAACTTAAATATTTCAAAAACTGACCCAAAAAATTTTCAAAATTTATAATTGGATGTTGATGATGTGGTTAGGCATGAAGTGAGGCTTCAGCTAGTATGTCAAGCCTCCTTTCCTCTTCTTACATGGTTAGAGCTTCAATTTTTGCATTGCCTCTTTTAAGCTTGGACCATCTTTCCCCAACATTTAGGATTCTAGTGGTAGATGATATGATGGTGGTGGACATAGTGAAAGTGACACCAACAAGGGTTACTTAGTTGTCATGGATATTGGAGATGAATAGTCTGCTCAACATAAGATGGTGTTGGACCCTTTGTATTTTCTCACAAAATTCAAAACATCCTACATGCTTAAAACATGTCACAGTCATGGGAGATGAAATGAGTTCCCTGGTATTTGTTGGCTCAAGTCTAAGGATTCTCCCTCATTTTTTTGGCCCCCTCTCCTTTCTTTCTTCTCCCTCACTTTAGTTTTTGTTATGTTCTTCTTCCATAGGTTCTTAGTGTGAAAACCATAGGGAGATAGAATGATAATGAAAAATGAGTTTTGGGAAGTGGGAATGGGATGGGGAAATTTAGGGAGATGAGGGAAGGGGTTTATGAAATGAGGGAGGTGACATGGAGTAGTAATGATGTGGGATTTAGGATAGGGGATTTAATTACAGGTTACGAATTTGGGAGCCTGGGAAAATTAAGCACCTAGGTCTTCGAGTTTCAGGGGAAAAGGGTTTAGGGAAAAGGAATTATGATGTAGGGGTTCCCGGAAAGGTAAATTGTGATATGGGAAGGGAATGGAAGTGCTAGTGAGTGAAATTATAATGAAATTGGGGATTTTTCAGTGGTACTAGGGTTTAGAATGAAGAAGACATCATATTTTGTAATAACACTTCAAACACTATTGGAAATGCAATTTACAAGGAGAGGGAAGGTGTTTTAGGCCTTGCTTGCTGGAGGTCAAATGCAACATTTGCTGAAGGTTAAAGGTGATGGCAATCGATTTGGGGCATTCTGAAAATTTTCGGGCAGGTACATAGCGCACAACACAGGCGCGCCCTATCTTTTCCAGGATCACAACATACAATGTAGGCACACAACATAATACATAGGAGCACCCTCCTTCTCCCAAGAGTGCAGCGCTACCTCTGTTTTACAAATTTCGCCCTCTAAATTTGGAAATCGTGCTTTTGTTGAGGTTTATCGATGATGTAGAGGACAAAAGAGATTTTTTTTTATGTCCTATGGGTTTAAATATTTTGTGAATTTGATTTTGATGACTTTAAAATCCACATTTTCAATGTTCAATTTCACCTTTAAAACCTTGCACAATACCCTTACAATATTGGAATTGTTTCTTTGGCATTTGATCAATTGAAAGACTAAGAAATATTGCAATTTGAAATTTATTTTTTTGGC
Source organism: Pinus albicaulis (assembly GCA_034641835.2). Classification (NCBI taxonomy): domain Eukaryota; kingdom Viridiplantae; phylum Streptophyta; class Pinopsida; order Pinales; family Pinaceae; genus Pinus; species Pinus albicaulis. The sequence goes on from CM076577.1 coordinate 743,516,874, forward strand.
ATATGAAACTGAGTTGGCATATTTGGGAAACTGAGTACTTATTACATATAAATTGACATAAAATTACATAAATAAAATAAAATTACATCTTTGTTTTTTGGAATAAAATTACATTTTGGAATGAAATTCACAGTTGAAATCAAAATTACAACTTTTGAAACCATATTTACATGTTTTCAAATCCTCTTTATATGGTAAAGAGATATTATTCAATCACTCTCATACTTTTGCTGACCTTATGCAATGAAATGGTGCTTTATTGGACCTTGGAAAATGAAAACCTAGAGACCTAATGAAGACCTTGAATGACCAGACTTCATGGTGACCTAACTGACATAATGACATGATGAAATGGACTTTCATGATTGAATTATGCTCAACAAGACATGAAGGTGGGCCAGCAAGTATGAATTTTTAGGGAAGAGTGAAATATTTTAACTAGGGCTACCATCAGTTGAATAAATGTTTTGCATGACCTAATGGAATTATAAAAAAAATCTTAGTGGGACTCCTAAAATGATATGAAAAGAGGATTTTGATCACTGATGGAAGGATGAAAATACAGACACTAACATTGGCCTTATTTGGGATGATAGCTCTAAAAGAGGTGTCAAGAACCACAGAACTCTAGATTTGGTAGATCAATGGTTTATCCATTGGGCCAATACAGTCAAAAACTCAAAAAATAACATGACTGAAAACTAATAACTCAGAAAAATAAATTAACTCGAGAAAAACTCAAATGACTGAAAATTGACTCAACACTAACTTACTTGACTGAAAATTGATATTTTGAAAATGGAAGAAAATCAGTGAAGCTCCATGGCCTCAAACTTTAGGATCCGAACTCCAGTGATTCTCTACTTCACACTTACAGAAAATGTAATTGATATTTACAATGAAATGGAAAACTGATCGAGAAATTTGCTTCGTAAAAGATAGTGTTTCAGGAGCCTACCATTAACTAGTCCTCCTAAACACTCTTGTCCATTAATATCCTCAATCAAATAAGCATTATGTCCCTGACAAGCTTAAATATGATATGGCCCTTTCCATAAATTCTCAAATTTTCCATGCTTACCCATGTCTTCATTTCTGGAATCCCAGCAGAGTACCACATCTCCAACCTTGAAGTTGTCTTCCTTAGTTTTCCAATCATAGATCTTCTTTATCCTGTCATGAATTTTTGAAGTATTCTGAAATAATTCATCCCTTGTCTGCTGAAGGTATATCATTTGATTAATACGACGTTGTATGTCATTTTCCTCACTCCCCACTTCTTGCAGCAATTTCATATCGGGACTTCTAATGATGAAGGAAACACAGTATTGACACCATATACAACTTGAAAAGGATACATACCAATAGACTTCTTATTACTCACTTCATCTTCCCACAATGCATTGATCAGCTTCTTATGCCAATTCTTTTTATTCACCTCGAACACTTTCTTAATGATATTGATCAAGGATTTATTAGAGGACTCTGCCAATCCATTACCTTGTGGGTAGTAGGTTGTAGAGTGTCCCAACTTAATGTTATATCTCTCACAAAACTCATTCATATTCTTAGACTTGAATTCTTTTGTGTTATCTATGATAATTTTAGTAGGACAACCAAAATGAGACAAAATATTTGTTTCTAAAAACTTAATGATGACAGAATTTGTTTCTTATCTGGTTGAGATTTCTTCGATCCACTTTTTAAAGTAATCTGTGGCTGTCAATATCCACTTCTTTTTTTGTGGATGATGTTGGGTGAATCTTTCCTATGAAATCTAGGCCCCACTGTTGAAACAATGCATGTAATGAAAGAGGTTGAAGAGGTAATGGGAGAATCTTTCTCTTACCCTGAAAAACTTGACATTCATGGCAGCTCATTACTTCTTTGTAGACATTCACAAAAAGTATCGGAAAATAATATCCTGCTCTCAATATTTTATTGGTCGTGGTCTTCTAATATAGGTGCCCCCCACAATCTCCTTTGTGGAAGTCATTCATCACTTCCTTAGATTCTTCCTCAACCAAACACTTCAGCAACACACCTCCGGGATCGTTCTAGTAAAGTGCATTGTCTAGTATGCACTACTTTGAAGATTTTAGTTTCAAATATCTGCCTTGACTCTTAGTCGTGCCTACAGGAGGTTTTAAGTGTTGCAAAACATAAAAAATATCAGAATATCATGGAGATGAAAAAAAGATATTGAATACCTGAATGAGATTCACTTCTTATTCATTTTCGGACAAGGCTAAAATCAAGTTGATGTCAAGAGTATGAAGATTTGACTCAACCATCAGCTTCGCTAAGCCCTAACCTTTGATCATCTTGGTGGGATTGATCTCAAGGTCATATTCTAGTAAAGATGTTATCTGTCTTCCTCTCCTACCTTATGGGTCTGTCTGCATGAGAACTTCTTTCACAGCTGCATTAGGTACATGGGCAAGAGTGTGTGAATGTAATATGTAAACTCTAAAATATTTTAGCACTTTAACCAAAGCTAGAGCCTGTTTCTCTATGATGTTATAGAGAAGGTTTGCATCTCTGATATTGTGACTGAAAAATGCAATTAATAGCTTTGTTTTATCCCTTTTCTGCATCAATATTGCTGCCATAGTGTGCTCAGAAGCAAATGAGAATATTATGAAATAACTAGTATAATCATGACTTATCAAAACCAAGGCAGTATTCAAGGGAAACTTAACTGAATGGAAGAATTTTTGGGCATCTTTAGACTGCTTCACATCACTTTCATTTTTCAACATATTTGTCAATTCTCTAAGATGCTCCATTAAATTAGGAATGAATCTACGTAAGAAATTCATCTTACCATTCAATGCTTGTACTTCCTTTTTGTTGTGAGGGAAATCAATATGTTGAATTTTTTGAACACGAGAAGGGTCAATACGGATCCCATCCTTGGAGATGATGTGACCAAGGAATTTTCCCTCCTCCATGGCAAAAAGGCTTTTCTTTGGGTTGAGATATATTCTAAACTTCCTACATCTCTCGAAAAAAATTCTTAAATGGTGCAAATATTCATCATCACAATGTGAAAACTGTCAAGACATCTAAAGAAACAACCAAGAAAACACCTTTTTCATTGGTGAATGCTATGTTCATGGCCTGCTGCAATGTGGCCCCTGCATTTTTCAAAACAAATGGAATTTTTGCGTATTTGAATGTACCCCAAGGTGTAGTAAATGTTGTCTTGTCCTGATCATCCTCGTGCACCAAAATTTGGTTGTACCCTGAAAAGACATCCAACAGTGACATCTGGGAAGAACCAACAACTCTTTGAAGTATATGGTCCAGCTTCGGAAGTGGATATTTGTCCTTGAGGGACACTTTGTTCATATTTCTGAAATCTATGCAGAGCCGGATTTCTCCAGTCTTCTTTCTCACTGGGACCAAATTTGAAATCCAATTAGATAATCTAATTGGGACAATAACACCAGACTTGAAAATTATGTTTGCCTCTTTTTCAATTGATGGCAGCAATCTAGGATTTATCCTTCTCAAAATTTTCAGAAATATCTTTTGATTGGACTTTATCGGAATATTGTGATGAATGTTGTTCTTGTCATATACCTTTAAATCTGCAAATTCCCATGCAAAAACATCAGAGAATTTAGAAATTAATTTAACATATTCAACCTTTACCTTAGGAGATAAGGATTTGGATAATTTAACCATCTTTGGTTTGTCGACTTCCCCAATGTTTACATATTCAACACCCTTTTCTATAGACATTAATGCAGGCTTCCTTACTACGTCATCTTGATCAAACAACTCTTCCAAAGGTATGAGACCTTTTGGAATATTGTTTTCTTTTATTTGTAGTATATCCATATGATTTGCTTCTATATTCTGGTCATATTTATCAGAAATTTGATCAATAGAACAATTCTCAAATTCTCCTTCACCTTGGAGAAATTTATTTATCTACTTATCATCCCATAAAACTTGCCAATACCCCAAGTTATCAAGAATATTGGGTCGGTATTTCACATGAATCTAAAACTTCCTGTTTGAAAAGGTGAGGATCTTAAAATTGCTTGCAGTGTTAGCCAATGAATCTGCCATAATATTTTGATTCCTTGGCACCACTGTAAGTATACACTCCTGAAACATTTTGAAAATATCTAGTACAACATTCCTATATTTTCTGACTCAAGGATGGTTAACTTGATATTCGCCTTTTACTTGCTTGATCACAAGTTCTGAATCACCATACAGATCAATCCTTCTTGCACCCAGTTTCTTCAAGATCTTTAAGCCTGTAATCAGTGCTTCATACTCGGCTTCATTATTAGTGCAATCAAACCTAAATTATAAGAGCACAATCTAACATTTGTAGGGACCTTATTCTGCTGATGAAAAGGGTTGCAAACCCAGATTCCAATGCCTTCCTCGTCTTTCCCCAGGGCACCATCAAATTCCATGGACCATAGACCATTCACATCCTCCAAATGTTGAAACTCTGATTTCTATTTTGGCTCAATTTTATGAACTGTCTCTTCATGCTTTTCCAGACACTACTTCCTCTGGTTTCTACTCTAATGAGGTGGGAAGATTCACTTTTTCTTTTTCTATAACTTCTCTAATACATTTATGGATCTGTGAAACATCCTTTACATCTACTAGCTGGCTATCTACATCATTTAAGCCGCTATCATTAAATAAAATGAATGAATCTAAATATATATGTACAACGTTTATCAGATGGTTTTTAGGCTTTTCTTTGCTTATGATCATATATTTCATCTTAGTTTCACGATACAATTTTCTCAATTTCCCGAAAACAAGGATATTTTCATAAGAATATTCTAATTGCAATGTGCCTCGTAGTTTTCCCCCCCACGATCTTGACAGCAACATGCCAAAGCGTGGTGGTATGTTAGCTACCACCACATCCATTATAAAATTCTTTGTTGAAATCTTCTGTAGGGATCCTACCAAATCTTTAATCAGGCCAATACAATGGAATCTACCTGAATCAAAGGAGTATAATTCATCATAGGGACGAGTTATTTCAAGGCCTAAATTCTCCATTATGGTTTTTTGCATTAAATTGTGGGAGTCTCAAGAGTCTAACATGGAATTATGAAAAATGCATTGGTGGATTCTTAGAATCAAGTAAAAAGGAGGAACCTCGCTATCTTCTAATTTACCATCAATAGAAATACCAAAAATGAGTTCAGGTTGATAATATTTGACATTTTCCATGTCAGAAAAAGGATCTACTTTAAACATATTGGCAACATGGAACTTATACTGGTTATTATTAACAAGCTTGATTAAAGTAATAGACACTTTTATCTTTGAAATTTATGTTTCTAGACTAAAGGGAGTAGTTTGTCTACCTCTTTAATGACAATGTCTCATTTTCTAGCATGGTCCTTTGATGGAATTTCCTTCTTCTGATTGTCCTTTTCCTTATTTTCTAAACTTGTGGATGGCTCATTTACCTTTTTTTGATTTGTAACCACAAGCTCTTTTCCCTTACTCTAATTTCTTAGAGGATTTAGCCTTGTTTGAGTGTCTTTCTGCTGAGATGCTCTCTTCTGAATGTGATTAACCAGCACATCTCTGCTACTCAATGACATCTGCCTATTTTTTAAACTAAGTGCATTCAAGTACCCCCATTGGTAATCATATGATTCAGTTTCTAATTCATGATCATTAGCAAGGATAAGATCCTCATCTTGAGGTTGATCTTTCTTTTCAAAATACTCCTCATATTTGATTATAAAACATAGGCAGATCACCGGCTTTGAAAAGGAGGTTTTCCTCAACAATTGTGTCTTCATATTCTTCTTATCATTGAGCATAGTTTTGTTGCAAGGGTTTCCTAATTTTTTTTTACTGTTGTGGTGGTTTTTTAGGAGCTCGTTGTTCTCTCTGCTTGATCCTTAACTGAGGTTGTTGTTGACCTCTATAGTTAGGATTTATGAACTCAAGATGTCTCTCCATAAAGGACATCCTGTCAACCATCCTTTCAATATTTCTTATCAATGTATCCATCTTAGCAACAGAATATGAGGTGGATGGTTCATCTTTAATAGTAACTCTCCTTTCATTCCTAGCTCTAGCTCTCTTCATCAGTAGATTTGCTTCAACGTTGACCCCATTATTTTACATATCCTCCAGCGTAGCTTAATTTATTTCCCTTAATTGATAAGCCATGTTAGGATCAAATTCATCTAGATAACGTATGAGAGATAATCCTGGAGGAGTCTTGATCTCAACAGGAATTTAACTGTAAATTCTATTAAAGCGAGTATTGAAATCTTTGATTGATTCATTAATATTTCCTTTAACGCTCTCATACTCAGCAAGAAATAGTAAGTGATTTTTCTTTACCTCCCACCGGGCTATAAACAAATCAATGAGCTTGTCTGAGTGGAAATGGAACTAGCACTTAGAGACCTAGACCAAAATTTTACATCTTCATAGAAGCTTTGGGCTATAATCCTCTTTTTTTCATTGTCAGCATCAACTTCTTCCAAATCTATGAATTCAGTGACCTTAACAATATGTTGTCTTACAGATATGGTAGAGTTTTCATCAAACAAGGGGAGTCTTTGGCCATAACCCTAAGGTAAGTCATTCAATTGGTTGGGTAAGATAAGTGGGGAAAATATTTCCATGATTCCTACTAAACGAAGTGATGGATTGAAAACGGGAGGGATTGGATAATTAGGTAACGGAACAGAAGTTGTAGGTACTGAAGTAGTAGGTATGAACGATGAGGTCGAAGGTGCAGATGAAAAAAATAAAATTGATTGGGTTTTAGGTTGATTTGAGACAGAAATTTCCTCTTGATGGTAGAATTGGATTCAATCTTTGATGTCAAGGTTAGATTTAGGCTTAATATTTTCGAAAAACCAATCTTTCAGAGGAATAAGGTCTAATTCAGACAACGAATTAACCTCAGATAATCTTAAAGGATCGAATAATATGTCGAAGAAAGAGGTTTTAGACTTGGATTTAAACAATGAAAATTCAAATTTTAGATCATACGGTATATCCTCAAGAGAAATTATTTTAGCAGGTAGAGAAACTGATCTTACCAATGGAACTAGTTGTAACTGAATGTTTTTAGTTTGATATCTATGCCTTCGAAATATCTTCTCTAATCATATACTGGATCAACTAGATTAGGATTAGGATTTGCTCTGGTATACCCTCTCAAAGCCAGCTCTACCATCTTACCACTACAATTATCGAATCAGCCTTTCTGAAACTTAACCCTATCATCTAAAGGATCAAATTCCAATGTTACTTGTTGTACACCCAGGGAAAATAAATATTTCGTTCCCTGGAAACAGCGCTAGTATGTTATCACTATGCCAGATCTCTAAGGATGAAGAAGAAATCCCAAGAGAGGTAACCACATACCAAACTTTTTGCTTGGTATCTAGCCCTACTAGTTCCAAGAGGGCTCTCTCCACAAAATCACAGCAAAGAGGGTTGGATGAATTATGGTTTTAGGCTAGGTATGAGTATAGGGGTTTGATTTGATTGGGTTTTTTGGATGAGGATTAGGTCAAAGAGGCTAGGTCAGGGCAAATAAGATGGAAATTGCAGTCCATTCAATGGGGCAAGGTAGGTATAAATCTTAGCACTTTAAGGTGATTTTGTGAGATGGTTTTAGACTGATGAGGAGCTAGGAAGAACATAAGAGATGCATTCTTCCTAAACTGAATAAAATGGAAAGGTTATGAATACTTTCCCAAAACAAAGCATGAAAGAACATGTATTATGCCTATCAACTTGAAAATCATCATATAATAGACATGAAATGTTTTATAATCTTACAAAACATTCATACAAATGAAATAAGAGAAGAAACAAATATAAACATCCATACCACAAGTATCCCAAATAAATAGCTGCAACTCTTCATTAATTTCTGGCCAAATTTATTACACTATAGTCCTTGATCAATACAATAGCATCCAACAATGTCCAAAGTGAAGAAGGGAATGATATAGACATAAAAAACAATTTATCTCATCCTCAGGGGTCGAATCCCTAAGTTGAGGAAGAGATCCAAAAAAATATGAAATGATAGCTAGAGTGTATGGAGGTTCAAGTGACTCCTCCCTAATTACAATGAAACAGATTCATTTGACTTGATGATAACATTTACACAATGAATTTACCCCTAGGTAACTCATCCACATGATATTTACATTTATCTTCATCAATTACATAGGTATAATCATCATTTCCCAAGATAAACGTAAAAAATGCAGTGAAAAATGAAAAATATCATACATTGGTTAATTGTGCCAATTTTTGTGCCAAGCAGGCCCTCACAGTGCCAAGCACGCCCTCCATATTTCAAGCCACTTTTGGAGGCCTTCCCCTTGTCCAAATTGGGCTCTGGATGGCTTGTTGGAAATCCTATCTAGTCTACTTTCTAGATATGTCTTTAGTTTGCATAATGGAGTAGATTTTCCCTGTCAAAAAGTGATTCTCCCATACTTGATCAGGTGCATAGTACCAAGGCAAAAAATGAGGCATAACATTGATTATTTGTGTGTTTTTCACCTTTTCACCTACAAGTTGTCCAAACTAAGCCTAGAAAAGTTTTTTCTGCAACATATTCATCATTTTGCATCTGTTGGTGGTCTCCATTTGGCCAAAAAGTGCCTCAAACAAGAGCACAAGGCCTAGGGCAGTGTACGCTTGACAGTCCAACTATTACAAGACTGTCTAGGAATACACAGAAACTTAAAATTTTCAAAAATTGAGCCAAATTTTTTTCAAAATTTGCTAATTGGTTGTTGATGATATGGTTAGGAAAATTTTATAATTTGCTAATTTTCTAATTTTCTAAGGCTTCAGCTAGTATGTCAAGCATCCTTTCCTCTTCTTGCATGGTTAGAGCTCCAATTTTTTCATTGGCTCTTTCAATATTGGACCATTTTTCCCCAACATTTGGGATTCCAGCGGCAACTGATATGATGGTAGTGGACACAGTGAAAGTGACACCATAAAGGGTTACCTATTTTTCATGGATATTGGGGATGAATAGTCTGCTCAACATAGGATGGTGTTCGACCCTTTGTATTTTCTCATAGAATTAAAAAAATCCTACATGCTTAAATCATGTCATAGTCATGGGTGATGACATGAGTTCCATGGTATTTGTTGGATCAAGTCTAAGGATCATCCCTCCTTTGTTTGGCCTCCTCTCCTTTCTTTCTTCTCCCTCACTGTATTTTTTGTTCTGTTCTGCTCCCATGGTTGTCTTAGTGTGAAAATCATAGGGAGATAAAATGATAATGAAAAATTTGTTTTGGGAAGTGGGAATGGGATGGGGAAATTTAGGGAGATGGGGGAAGGGGTTTATGAAATGAGGGAGGTGACACAGAGTACTAATGATGAGGGATTTAGGATACGGGATTTAATTATAGGTTAGGGATTTTAGAGCCTAGGCAAATGAAGCACCTCGGTCTTAGGGTTTCAGGGGAAAAGGTTTTAGGGAAAAGGAATTATGATATTGGGGCTTTAGGAAAGGTCAATTATGATATGGGAAGGGAATGAAAGTGCTAGGGAGTGAAATTAAATGTAATTGGGGATTTTACAGTGGTACTAGGGTTTAGAATGAAGAAGACACCATATTTTGTAATAACGCTTCAAACACTATTGAAAATGAAATTTACAAGGAGATGGATGTTTTTTATGCCTTACTTTCTTGTTGGAGGTCAAATGCAACATTTTTTGAAGGTTGAAGGTGATAGAAATTGATTTGGGGTGTTCTGAACAATTTCAGGCAAGTGTGTAGCACACAACACATGCGTTCCCTCTCTTTTCTAGGAGCACAACGTACAATGCAGGCGCGTGTTGTAATACATAGGAGCACCCTCCTTCTGGTAGGAGTGCATCACTGTCTATGTTTTGCAAATTTCGCCCTCTGAATTTGGAAATCATGCTTTTGCTAAGGTTTCTCGATGATGTAGAAGACAAATGAGATTTGTTTTGTTGTCCTTTGGGTTTAAATACTTTGTGAATTTGATTTTTATGACTTTAAAGTCCACTTTTGAAATGTTCAATTTCACCTTTAAAACCTTTCACAATACCCTTACACTCTTGGACTTTTTTCTTTCACATTTGATTAATTGACAGACTAAGAACTCTTGCACTTTGACATTTCTTTGTTTGGCATATGGAACTGATTTGGAAGCTTTTCGAAACTGAGTATGTGTTACATATAAATTGACATAAAATAAAATTACATCTCTCTTTTTTGGAATAAAATCACATTTTGGAATGAAACTCACACTTGAAATCAACTTTGGAAACTATATTTACATTCTTGAAAATCCTCTTTATATGGTAAAGAGATATTATTCAATCACTCTCACACTTTTTCTAACCTTATGTGATGAAATGGTGTTTTATTGGACCTTGCAAAATGAAAACCTAGAGACCTAGTGAAGACCTTGAATGACCGGACTTCATGGTGACCTGACTGACATAATGACATGATGAAATGAACTTTCATGACTGAAGTATGCTCATAAATACATGAAGGTGGGCTAGAAAGTATGAATTTTTGAGGAAGAGTGAAATTTTTTTAACTAGGGATGCCATTAGTGAGTAAATTTTTTGCATGACCTAATGGAATGATAAAAATTTTTGAGTGGGACTCCTAAAATGATATGAAAGGAGGATTTGGATCACTAATGGCAGGATGAAAATACTGACACTAACAGGACATATGAGGAGATTTTTGAAATTGACTCAAGTATTACTATCCATGAAAACAAAACTTATCTGGATGCCAAGCCCATAAGGCAAAGATTGTGTCTGATACATCTACGAAAAGCTACTTCTATCAAGGCTGAAGTTGAAAAAATTGTAATATGCAATTTCATATACCTTTTTCCTTTAACCAACTAAGTTTTGAATATCATCCCGGTTACAAATAAGAAAGGTATGATAAGAGTGTGCATTTATTATAGAGATCAATAAATCTTTTCCAAAATATAATTATCAAACTCCTTTCATTGACCAGATAGTCGATGATTGTGATAAAAATGAAATTTTTTCATTTATGGATGTAATTTCTAGATATAATCAAATAAACATACTCCCTTATGACCAACATAAAACTGATTTTATTTTCCCTTGGGGAAATTTTTCTTATCGAAAGCTTCCTTTTGGTCTTAAAAATGCGGGTGTAACTTTCCAAAGAGATATGTATTATGCCTTTCATGACATCAAACATATTTTTTAGCCTTATCTTGATGACTTACCTCCTCACTATAAGAATCATCAAGTTCACCCAATGCATCTACGATACATATTTTTATGATGCAATCATTACAATATTTGCTTGAACATGCACAAATGTTTATTTTGTGTGGAATATAGTCGACACTTAAGTTTCATTGTATCCAAGAAATGGATCCATGTTGATCCATTGAAGGTTCAGGCCATACTTAATTTACCTTCTCCTTTGAACCTTCATCAACTCGAAAGTTTAAAAGGGAAGGAAAAAAATTTACATCGCTTTGTACCCAATAATGCTAAACTTACTGAAGGTTTCACGCGATTATTGAAAAAAAGGGTTCCATTTTTTTGGGATGAAATAACCCAAAAATATTTCAATTATTTTAAGGATATGTTGACTCACAAACCTTTTTATACCCCCTTATTAACATTGGGATTAATTTTTATAATTATCTTCCTCAGACAATACTATTTCTATGGTACGTGTCCAGGAAGATGATGAAAACGACAAACATGTGATATAATACCTAAGTAGAAATATTACTAGCACATAGATAAAATATTCACATGTGGATAAATTATCTTTGGTAGCTATGAAATTTATCCAATGGTTCTAGCATTACATATTACTTCTAAAAAATACAGTGATTTCTGATTTAAACCTTAATATGATTTAAATCCTTAATTGTCAATTTCTTGGGTGAAAATAATCAAATTTGACTTCCATTCTACAAGAGTTCAATTTATAATTTATTAAATCTAAGTCTAAGAAATCATTAGTAGTTGTTGAATTAATATTTGACATTCCCTATATTGAAACACATACAGTAAGTAATGATTCCATTCCTGACGAGACATTGTTTCTTATCAGCTCAAATGACCCTTGTTATGGAGATATCCTCATTTATATCCAAACCCAAACATTTCATCCTCAACTATCTCATTCTAAATGGCGTCAAATATGATACCAAGAAAAACATTATCTTATCATCGATGATACTCTTTATTGTCATGGTATCAATCTTATTTTTTGATAATATTTAACATATCTAGAAGCCAAAATAGCCATAAATGATTTGCATTCTGGAGCATGTGGAGGGCATATGTCTTGTTACACTACAACCCAAAAAATCCTACATGCTGGTTATTTCTAGCCAACCATGTTTAAAGATTGCATTTTATCAGTCCAAAAATTTCATACCTTCCATATATATAATAGGAAAATGCATGCTCCACTCACTCGTTTACATCCAATAGTTGATTTTGGTCCTTTTTCCAAATGGGGCATATAATTTATGACATGTAACCCTCACTCGTCTGTGGGGGATGGTTATATTATCATTGCATTTAGCTATTTTAAAAAATCGGTCGAGGTGATGCCTACATTTGATAACAATGGTAAAATTTCTGCATTATTTTTATTCAATCAATTTATTGCATGATTTAGTGTACCACAAGCTATCATATATACCATGGCACAAATTTTCAAAATTATATGATGTCCGAGCTAACTACTAAGTTGGGGTTATGCCACGATATCTATACTCCTTACTATCTACAAGTCAATGGCCATGTTGAAGTTATGAACAAGGTTTTGAAAAAGATGCTTCAATAGATTGTAGGGATTCATCGATTGAATTGGCACATCATAATTTTTTCAACATTATAGGAAGATCGTACTTCATTTAAAACAACAACTGGATTGACACCTTTCTAGTTAGTTTTTTTGTCTAGAATTTTTTCCAATTTCATGTGAAATACCATCTTTGAAACTAGCCGTCAAAATTCTTCTTACTACTTCTTCCAAGGAAGAACGTTTGTCACATTTAACGCATTTACATAAAACTTTTCATGACACTACATTGGTTAACGAGACACATAAGAAATGAATTAAATCACAATTTGATAAAATGGTTTACCCTCGCATGATAATCTAGGAGCTAGCAAGCTCAAACTCATGTTCCTTGGCCCTTATATAGTCAAATGTGTACCTAAAAAAGGGGCTTAATAACTGGTGGATTATGACATAATATCTTTGGCTAAGCCCCAGAATGGGATGTATCTCAAAAATTATTATTCCTAGAAATTTTCTACATAAGTATTGTGTGCATAATTGTACCATGTTTTTTGATGTGCTACAATTTTTTTTCTTACGAGCTTCTTTTATTTCCACTTATTATATTTACACTTGATTTTCACATGTCTATGTTCGCTCGACCTCACATTGGTTATTTTGATGGCATTGGTCATAGTACCCAAAAAATTTCTTCTACTACATGGGAAATTTATATGCCTATGGATGCGTTAGTGAGTTTGCATGAAATTTTCCTTGGTCAAACAACTATCAAAATTGCATAATATAGTGCAGTTATTGAACTTTTATTTGATGTCATTTCACTTGGTATTCGTTGTCTAGGTGTTAAATTGGATTCTCAACTTTTGGTATTACATTTGAATAATATTTACTTAGTCAAAAGTTTGTCAATGTTAATGATGTTTTTATGGTCTGTATCTTGGAAAGGGAATCTTATTACATTGAATATCAACATACTCCAAAACATTTAAATACATTACCTGACACATATGTATTAAAACAATATTTGTAAAAAGAAACAATAGTCGTTTATATATTGTATAAAAATAGGAAACACAAATATAAGAAGTCTCCATAGATTAATATGTCTATAATTTTCTGGTTTTTACAAAAATGATGTCCAAGACATATGAGGCCCATATCCTTTTATTACCTTCATACATGCCAATCAAACCAAAAAGATAAAATCTAGCTCAAAAGCTTAGAAACTGAGCATGGTGCTCATGATAACAGATGACCAATATGTCTAAGTACTCCCATTTTATGCTTCTAATAATGACAAGGATGTTCATTAATCATAATTTCTGGAATGTCCGAAGTGAGCCTGGCAATATTATCCTCAATCTCATTCAACTTATCTACTATCGTAAGATCCTACATGAAAATTTATGCTGGTTGTTCACCACACCTAGCTATTGGCGATATTTCTATTGGTCTTCCTAGTACAATGTGTGCATGGTGTTTAGATAGCTAGTCTTGGCACAAATTTAAAAACACAAAAAAAACTTGGAAAATATTGAAAAAGGAAAAACATACAAAGTGAGAATTTTTACCTATGTCACCCCATTGTATCCCTTTAGGAATAGGAATATTAGGATCACCTCTGAAATATAAACCTACATACGGGTAATGCTCAATGATGACTATTTGATGGCCCAACCATTGGAAGAATGTAGGTGCATACTTTATTAATGAACCACCTCCATTATGTGCCATCAAACTAAACTATAATAGGATACATGGGTCTCTAGGACCTGTCATCTCCATGGAAACTTGTGGGTGTAGTAAGGGAATTCTCTCCAAATAAAAATACACTACAATTGATCCATAACCAAAATGTTTCAAATGCCCTATATTCTCTCTAGTAAGTTTCCCTTTCAAACTGGCTAAGACCCCTTCACACCAACTAAATATGGTTGGTTGCATACAATCTAATGCATACTACATTTGTGATTTTATGGCCAGGTTAGGAGATACACTTATATACAGTTGAATGATTGTGAACAAAATGGTGTTTAGTGTAAGATATTTGATGTATTTAATCTCAATTCTTCCACTACTCTTTTTAGAACCTTGAATGAAATATTCTTTTATGTATTAATTTGTTGGTCCAATTCCATCCCTAGGGACATATAGTAAAACTTTGGCTCCTCCAAATGACATCCCTATCAAGAAATAGATTCCATCAACATCAATGGTAAGGCTATGTACACCAATTTAGAAATGTTTTTCTTGGACATTTCAGGCTCTCACCAACCAATTCAACAGATCTAATTAGGCCATCATTCCCAGAATCAAGAAGAATTTTGCAAGGCCACAGTTTTAGAGTGCTTGCATGATTTGTGGATCATTAGCGGCAATGAAATATTTTTCTTCATGTTCTCTCTCTCTCCATTCCATTTTTTTGGTCAATACTCTGCAATGAATGAGGAAAAAATGTTAGATTACATGCATGAGAAAAATAGGAAAATATTTGAACTAAAATCCATATTTTTTCTATACCCTTGTTGCCTGTTGCACTTAGTTTTGAGAGATAGTGTGCAGATTTCATGCCTTTTGTCAAGGAAGGGTGTGTCATGACACTCTTTACATGTTTTGAGAAAAAAGGATTGCGAGCCTCCCAATATAGGGAAGGTGAGACAACCCGAGGGTGCATTTTCTTCCATTTAGAAGCATAAAAACCAAGTAAATGGCCATTAAAATGAAAAAATTAAACTATGAATGTGAAGAATAAGAAAAAAAAATCTTACCTAGAGAATACAACACTCGAAATAGTCCACCAAATCGATCACAATCCACTCCTAAAGATTTGGGGGAAAATACACTATTCAAATCTCAAATGGTAAAAACACACAATGGTAAATAATGATTAGCTTTTTAGCTTTTATAATCAAATTTTGTTCATTAAAATAACATTTTTTACCCTTTCGTTCAAAATTAAAATATTTTCATTATTTTTCATTATTTTTTAGCAGATATGGAAAATTTTTATCTAAATCTGCATATTACATGTTAATTTTTGAAACAAATCATCTTGGAAAAAAGTATAATTTTATCACTTTTTTGGACTCTTTAAAATTTATGAAAAAGATACCCTTTTGAGTTACCTTTAATCTCTTTTATGACTCTTGAAATATAAAAAGATTGCCAAGTGTTGGCATTAAGATTGCATGAGTTGTCCTTGATGGCAACCCACTTGTAAAAGACCAAATATATTGGTTATGGATAAACTTAGAGATGGCACAGTGATGAAATAGATTGTCAGAGTGATAGGAAAGAAGTTTTTTAGATCAGTTTGAGCAGATGGATAAAGCGCGTGTTTAAGAGAATATATACAAGTTAGTCAAGGCAAAGTCGCGTATGTGTTGGCGCACAAAGTTGATGATACCAGGGGTCCTTACCATGATATTAGCCCAAAATATTGAGCATAGTAACGAATATTTGATCCCATCCAAGAAAACCACTGGCACTTGTGCGGTTTTGGCTCATGGTATTGGCTAAGGCTCAAACCATATAAGGAGGAGAAGATCATAGTGCAACGATGTGGATGTGAATAAGAATGGAATGAATACTTCAGTCTAAAGTATATATGCATGGATTGGGATATATTCAATAAATAAATATGATATTTTGATGCACTCATGAATACAATAATGGATTAGGATCTCTAGACCTAACATGACTATGTATTTTCATGATATATTTATGAGTATTTTAAATATGTGGTCTGGTGCATAATTTCTGAAGTAAATAATATGATATGAGAAATTTTTCTGCTTTGAAGTGTTGCACAGTCCTGTAATATTTACAGATCTATACGTTGGTTCATCATGATGAAAGCACATATACCCACGGGTTCGTATCAGCAAAGACATGTATGGAAGTTAGGGTTTTTATGATATTGCTGAAGAAAATGTCTGATCATTTCTGTTATGTTTCTGTTATATGTCAATGCAGTCTTCATGTAGATCTGGAGTGTTTGATTACTGTTTATATTTCTAATTGATTATGTATAAATATGAGCAGTGACTGGGTGATTGAATATGATGGATGTTGTTGACTAAATAAGGGTTTTGTAAATCTGACAAAGTATTCTTGAATGTCTCTAATATGTTCTGAGTCTGGTAAAAATCTCTAATTTCATTATATAAATATATATACGTAGGTTTCTTTACAAAAAATTGTGTATACAATTTTTTGTATGAATGATTAAGGTTGAAGTTGATTTTGTGTGTTAATACAAAAGTATGGGTTTAGTGCTGTGATCTACTAATAGAGATCTCATTGTTCTGTTTGAAGATTGGTTTATGGCTATTAGTTTTGATCTGCAAATTGTGTTGTGTTGAAGTTGTTGGATCCAGTGTGAAAATTTATGAAATGTGGTCTGCAGTATTTCTAAAGGTTTAAGCCCTTAGTTTGGAGGTTTAATCTTCCTGCCAATAGAAGCTGGTGATCAGTTCAGGGGTTTGAAGCTCCCTTCCAGTAGTGGCTGGTAAACGAGATCAGGGGGTTGGAGCTCCCTTCTAGTAGTAGATGGATAACGAGAGAAGGTTTCAAACTTCTATAGGTGGGTGCCTGTGTACCAGTATGAGTCTGCACTAGTACAATATTATAACTAGTTTTCTATGTAATAAATATTGAAGACAGAGATGAAAATAACTATGGTTTTCTCCTGAATTTGGTTTCCACCTTAAATCTTGGTGTTCATGTGTGATGCCTTTGTATGATTATTTATTTTGATACTATTTCACATGTTTTTCTACTTAAATGCTTGATGCATAACTGATGAACTAGGTGTTGAAGCCTCGAAAATCGTTGCTTCAAACATCGAGGGAAAACCACCCAGTCGGGACCTTAGGAAAACTCATTTTCCATTTGGTATGGTGGCTCCGACTGGATTTATAGGACCAGTTTCCTAATAATGAGTAGATTGGTAATGGAGTGTTTGTATAGGTGAATAACGGAACTAACTGACTAAAATAATCTATCTAATATAAATTATAACTTGCAAATAATTCTAAAACTAACCCGGGCATTAAGTATGAATACGACTTAAATATGGTTTCTGTTAAACAAATAACCATGAAAATGTATTATTATTCAACAGAAAGATGTAGTATCATATAATGATAACTCTGTTTAAGAAATTAAATAGAGTTAGAATAACACATTGCATTCATAATTATATATATCATTTGTATATACTATGATAGATGAATATTTCTATATCTTCAGAAATGATATGATAAATAAATATTTGTGAAAACAAGCATATATATATGATATCAAATTTCAAAGAGAATACTTCATAACATAAAGAAAATAACATTAAATCGATAGAAATACGAGATTCATTGAGATATTTTCTTGATGCAACTCAATATCCAGATCTTGTGCTTTAACTTAAAACAACCTCCAAGGTACAGAAATGCAATTTTTAAACATAATTTGCCATAAATAATAGGATGTGATCCTTTATAAAAATAAAGTAGTAAATGGAGTACAAAAATGTATCCTCCAAGCCAAAATTATTACAAATTCAGGACCCCTTTCTAAATGCATGAAAGAGGTTTAAATAGGAAATTAACAAAACAGATTATCTATAACTTATGCTAGAAACTATCATTAGAGATCCTGAAAAAGACTTGTGATATCCAAATAAAACAAATTCATTGATTTTCTCATGTATTCAATGTGCTGAGATGGCAGATTTTGAGCATATCCTTGACTTCGGTTGGATGACTCAGCCTCGAATGCAACTGACTAGTGTATGTGGCATCAGATAAGTCTGGAATGATGCAATTGATGGCATTTGAAAGGAATTTGATTGTCATATGTTGACTGTGTGGTTTAATTAAATATGTCCACATGACATCCCATGTAATTTCCTGAATTTTGTTGATTTTCTGATTCTTTTTGATTAATTCCTACTTCCACCTAGTATTAGTTTCTTTCACCCTTGGCAATTTACCTGGAGTACAATCTGAAATCAAATTGGTAGCATATAAGCTATCATTTACTAATTATGTCATATTTTTCATCATAGCTCTGGCCCTTGATGTAGTTTGTTCTTCTTTAATCAACTATTTTTCCCATTCAGCAAACAAAATTTCTTTATGTCTTTCTTCGATCCTGGGAAGATTTTCATTCTTTCCTTCTTTGAAGTTTTGCCATGAAATAAACTCTGATATCTTGTCATCTGAATTCTCAAATTCAAGTCTAAGGCTGACTAATCCATCAATAAGGGAAGTTGTTATTTCACATAAAGGCTCTTCTTGTGCAATATTTTGACAAATATCATCTAGCTGCTAAGACAATAGCTTATTTGTTTCCAGAGCTTCAATTTTGAATTGTTCAATTTTAGGATAATCCTTAAATTTATCCAATTTTGCTTGAAATATTTTTCCTTGCTCTGCTTTGGCAGTTTTCTCATTTTGCAGTAGGGTTTGTAACTTGGACACCTCTTGGGACAACTGTTGTTGCTTATTCAAAACTTGTTGATCAAGATTTTTCTTTTCCACACTCAGTTGTTCTTCCAGCTATTTGGCTCTAAGTTTTTCTTCTGCTAACTATTGTTCCAATTGCATTATTTTTTTTTGATCATTTGATGTCTTTTCTTCTAGCATTGCTATTTGTGAGTCTTTTTGTTTGATCATTTGATTGACTTCAACAGCTTTATCTATAGTGGTTGCACTGTAGGAACTTTCATATTGTGATAATTGGTAAGATCCTCTGAAGGATCTACCTCAGTATTCTTCCAGACAATATTCATGAATTCAACCTGCGAGGATGAAAGTGATTCTTGATATGTCCTCCTTCTTTTCCTTTGTTTCCTGACAACAACCCTTTGCTTAGCACTATAAAAGATATCCAGAGGAGGTATTTCTTCAACTTTCAACACAATTTCTTCTGATAGATGTTCAGGGATAATCTCCATATCTTGATTATTCAAACTATCAACTTGAGGATTATTTTTTCCTCCAGTTTGCTTTTCAAATTTCTCATATTGTCTTAGCAATTGGGGAGTAACAATAATTTCAGCAGAATTTACCACTCTTTCCGTGGTTGTTTCTCTTTCAATTTGATCATTGGGTTTATCATCTTTATTTCTTTCTTCAGACTGCATATCATTTTTGTTAACTTTATTCTCCTTTTCTGTCTGAACATCAAGTTTTTCAGTTGTATTTTCCTTCTCAGTATGCATATTAGTTTTACTGGTAGACACTTATTTTTCTATCTTGCTAGCTATGTCTTCCTTTTTATTTTGTTATGTTTCTATATTTTCAACTTCTTGTAAAGGAATCCTTAACTAGTCAATGGGAGCTTTCAACAATCTCTGACTTTTGAACTAAAAAAATTTGTTCATATCTTCTACTTGAAACTTAGATTTCGCCAAGTCATAAACTTGGGAAAATTTCTTGATAGACACAAATAAATCATCAAATTCATCGGATTCATGCTCAAACCTAGAAATTTGAACCAAAGTTATGAAATCGAAAGCTACTTTATTTGGATCATACTGTATCCCCGGAATAGTTGCAAGCTTAAGATCTATTATTTTAATGACTTCCTTCTCAGCATGTTTGAAATCATTCAAATTATAATTTCCACAATGAAAGGGAAATGTAGGCCACATCAATTTCTTGGCATTCTTTAAACATCTTGACATACCTCTTTCTGTCAACTGGTAAGAAATTTCTTGGGCTAACATTTTTTCAGGAACATATAGAGGTAATATCTGGGGTTCTACAATGCTTCCAAAGACTCTGATATAAGTAAACATTTCTTCTCCAAACCAATTTCCAATAAGGGATATATCATTCTTTGCTTTTTTAGAGAGCCAGGGAGGAAATTGGTTAAAAATGTCCTGATAGACAGGCAACAAAAAACCGTGACAAATCCTATATACATGATTTTTAAAATAGACGTTCCACAAGAGTTTATGATAAATGTGGATCGGAATAGGTTCCTTTGGAGTCCATCTCCAACCTAGAATAGGAAATTATGAATTTAAACATAGGGCATCTAAGATATAGGCACATAAATGAAAAGGAGTTGTATTTCCAGTGTCTTTATCCTTTCTATATTTTAGAATTCTATTAGCTATCTTGTCAGAAAGGATAACCGACCAATCCATAATTTCAGAATTTATAGTAGCATGAATAAGGGGTACCATCTGAATTGAAAACCTCGCAGAATTTTCATTCCCAGAGAGTCTACACATCATTGCAGCAGCATAGCAATATGGGGGTGCAAGAGACTCCATGGAGTACATACCTGATGCATCATTTTTATGTTTCTCCGGAGCTCGTCTCTAGTCCTTAATAGGGTCTGATTGAACTTCATTGCTTGAGGCGAAATATGCTATGAAATATTTGTTGTAGACCTTTTGCGCATTTGGGAGATGGTACATCGCTTTGATATATTCCGCTCTAAAAGACCCAAAACTTGTTCCTGCATCTGAGGCGAAGGTTCTGTTTGTGATGGTGATATTTTCTATCACCCATCGTACTACATCATAATAGGGGAACATATTTTCCCAAGCTGCAATTCTGTGAAGAAAAGAATTTTCAAGTTCTTTGAGAGGAGTCTCAGAATCAGAATATGAGTCTTCTTCATCTGGTATTGTCTCTTTTACCTCTATTATAGTCATCTTTTATGCTTCAATCAAATTATACACTTCTTCCCAGGAAAGCTTCCCGAGACCCTGGCATGTCGTATCTGTAACTAGCTTGATTTTAGCTAGTTTTTCTTTTGGTACTGTGGGAGTGACAACATTCTTTGCGATGATAGCAGTTCTTTCTTTCTTAAATTTCTTAGACATTTTCTCGTCTGGTATCATTTCACTGGCTAGGCAAACTATAGGGTTGGATGGTCTATGACTCTGCAAATGAGAAAAACCTTTCAGAACGAGAAGGAATGAAGTTAGAATAAAAACTGTGTGAAAAGACTTTTATTAATGATCCCAATTGATTAACTCGTATTAAACTTAAATTCCCTCCATAAGAGTCACATTCATGCATTCATATTAGAATTGATCACCATAATTCGTTTGATTTTATAATTAATGATTATCATACAAATCGGAGATCAACGATATTGAAATGTTAACGTGAAACTTTTCCTTTTGAATTTTCCGATTATGATTAATAAATAATATATGCGCAGCGCAAATAGCGATAAACAAAGACTATCTATCCATCGTATCAGAAGTTTTTAAAGGGAATCAAATATCATCTCATATGTTCTGCCGATTTGCGATTGCGATGATAGTATATCGCATCGGACATTCCCAAAGGAATTAAATTGTATACGATTTTCGCCAATTTGTGATTGCGATGATGGTGGGGTCCATCGCATCAGAGTTTTGCAGAATAAGTAGATGTGATGTTGTTCCTCCAAAATGCGATTGCGATGAATCGCATCGCATCGGTGTTTATGAAATAGACTGAATGAAGGGTATCCTTTTAGAAATGCGATTTTCGATAAGTCGTATCGCATCGGGATTTTATAAATCAAATAAATGTGATGTTTCTTCTTTGAATTTTGATTGCGATGAATTGCATCGCATCAGATTTTTACAATAGACCAAATGAAGGGTATCCTCTTTGGAATGAAATTGCGATAGGTTACATCGCATCGGGGTTTTGAAAAACAAAATTGAAACATTTAAGACCCTACTGATTTGTGATTGTGATTTACTTTATCGCATCGAAATTTTTAACATGAATACTTCTATTCTTTGTGCCGATGTGATTTAAGACTTGATAGTTCATCGGATCAGAAAAGTTTCAATGTCACATTTGTTCACTTGTATTTGATATATGCGATATGCGATATATGACTTTTAAACAATGAATCTTTTTATTGTTTTATATAAAATAATCGGATTTCCTCAAAGTCTCTTATTTTATCTCAAAAGAAAGGGGACCTATTTCTAAACAAAATTTATTCTAAAATTTTGAAATGGGGAGGGTTGTTGTACCGTACAACAATTGGCGATTCACTGGAAGAAACAGTTATCTCTGAAAAAATAAAATGAACACTATACTTTTAGTAAGTAAAAAGTTTTAAAGATAATGAAAACTATCTTAGAGAAATTTAAATAAAATCTAACTATGAAAAAGAAAAAAAATCACTTACAAGTTCTTTCTAATTTCTTGAGAATAAAAAATATTTTTGGGTTTTCTTAAGCCTTTATTGGTTGAAAATAATAAGTAAGGGGCCTTTCCAATTTTAGCTTTTGTAGTATACTCTATTGTCATAGGTATTGTCTCTACTACTTGCAAATGTTTATAGTCTTGACAGGGTTACCTTTTAACCATCAATCATTCATTGTCGCATCCAACTAAGATCATGACTTTTTAAAAGATAAATTCATAAGACATTATCTCATGTTTTTCTCTTTTATTTATTTTTTAATTTAAAAGCCATTGTTCTGGTTTGGTAGCCAGTTAATAACAATGCCATTCACTAGTTGTAATTAAACTGAACACGTTGGCTCATGATGAGACCCCTTGTCTTATAATTATAATCCATTACCTTATTTTGGTATGCAGTGTTGGTAATGTCATTTTTATTACTTCTTATGATCATGGTAAGCAGGCTCATGATGAGACCTCTTATCTTTTAATTTTTTCATATAATTTCTTAGAATTACATTCTAAAAAATCACAACCTTAATGGATGGGGTGAAATGATTTTTCCTCCTTAAGAATCAATGGATGAAAATTTTAAGAGTTTTGAATGCCAAATCTTGAAAAAGTATTTACTTTTTATGGATAACCTTTCTCTACTCAATAAAATTATAATTATTTACAACTTCCTCAAGGTTTCAAAAGATTTTTCAAATGTTTTTACAAATTTTCAAAGTTTAATATTTTATTTTAACTATCCAAAATTGTAATCATTTCTATAAAAAATCTTATTTACATAAAATAAGTATTTATAATATTTTCTTGAAGATATTTTCAAATAGTAAAAGGCCAATTAAAGACTATTCACAACCTTATTTAAAAAATAAACAAAATTGCAAAAAGGAATATGTACAGGTGAGAAGGGGTTAGCTCCTTAAGAAAAAAATTTCCTTAAAATAAGCCCATTTACAGGAAGAGATTCTCTCTTTCCTATTAAATCTTGCAGTATGAATGTATATGAGCCTATATTTTTAGAAATCTAAAATGGTCCCAGCCACATTTTTTGAAATTTGGTATGCTTACCCTTATCATGTGCTTTGTCCCATTTCAGAACAAGATCACCAATTTGCAAAGTTTTTGGATCTGGTGGAACTTGAATCAAAAGAAGATTTTACCAGTTGTTGATGTTTAGCATGAATACTTTTTTCTTTCTCTCTATCTTCTTCTAACTTAAGAATTTGATCAAATCTCAATTGAATAGATGATGAAGGATTTTCTTAAATAAAATGAACTAGGGCTAATGATGGAAGAACTAGATTTGATGATATCACAGCTTCTTTTCCATAAACTAAACTAAAAGTTGAAGTACCTATTGAAGCTTTATGAGTAATACGATCAGCTCATAGTGCAAAAATTAAAGACTTATTCCAATTCTTTTGATTCTGATCAATGGTCTTTTTTATGATTTTGATGAGATTTTTATTAGTAGATTCAGCTAAACCATTACCTTGTGGATAATAATTTGTTTAATATTTTAATTTAAAACCTCTTTTGATTGCAAATTCCATTATACTATTTCCAAAAAAATAAGATGCATTATAGAAAACAAGAGTGTTAGGTACACCAAACCTAGTAATGATGAATTGATCAATGAATTCAATGATTGCATTAGAATTGGCTACCTTTAAAGGAACTTCTTCTACCCACTTTGTGAAGTAATCTGTTGCTGTAAGGATGTATCTGTGTTGTTTGGAAGAGTGTGGTACTATTTCTCCAATAATATCAAGCCCCCATTTCTCAAATGGTTGCTCAATATCTACTTGTTGTAGAGGAAAAGCTGGCTTCCTTTGTCTTCCACTAGCAGTTTGAAAAATCTCGCACTTCCTTACATAGTCATGTGTATATTTGAAAAGGATAGATCAATAATATCCAACATGGATGATTTTGTGAGTTGTGGTATCACCTCCAAAATGTCCTCATGTTGGTCCATCATGTAATTCCTGCAATACCTTTTCTTCTTTAGTCTTTTCAAGGCATCTTTATAGAATTGAATCATAATTCTTCTGAATAACACATCATCAATGATTTCAAAATGTTTAGCCTTTAATCTTAAAGCACGATTGTTCTTATAGCTAAGATTAGAAAGAGCATACCCATTTTTCAAGTAAAATATTAGATCAGCATACTAAGATTCAGAACTTATAATACTTATCTGATTTACTTGAACAACATTATCTTGATCTTGATTTTCTGGTATGTTGGAAGCTCCTGCTAACAATCTGCAAAAACCTTGTCCTCTAACAATTTTGGCTAGCTTAATATTAATATCATAATCTTGTAAAGTTGTTACCCAATTAGCTCTCTTTTCTCCTACTTCCTTTTGAATTAACAATTGTTTCACTGCAAAGAATGGGACAATAATTTTTGTATGTGTCTTCATGAGAAAATGTCTAAAATGTTTGATTGATTTAAACACAACGAAGGCTTGTTTTTCTACATCAGTATAATTAAGTTCAGCTCCTTGCAGATTTGAGCTAAAGAAAGAAATTGGTGCTTTTATTTGTTGATCATTGAGCTGTGTTAAAACAGTAGCATAGGATGTTTTGAGTAGCCAAAGTATACAGAATAAAATATTTAGAAAAATCAAGAGTGTTCAATGCAGGTGCATTAATGATTTCCTTTTTGATTGCATCAAAGGCTTCTTTTTCTTTATGTAACCATTTGAAAACCAAATTTTTCTTAATCATATTCTGCAAAGGTAAAAATATTTGAGAAAAATCAGGAATGAATATTTTTACAAAATTGATTTTCCCTAGAAATTATTGCATGGATTTCTTGTTATGTGGTAATTTCTTTTACTCTATCAGGGACAATATATATACCATCTTTTGACACAACAAATCCTAAGATTTTTCCTTCATTGAGAGAAAAGAAGGATTTCTTTGGATTTAAAGAAGTACCAAATCTCTTGCATATTTCAAATATTTGTTTCAAATCATGCAGATGATTGGTTCTTTTCTTTGAAAATATTGTTATGTCATCAAGATAGATAACAACCGATCTATTAATCAAACCCTCAAATGTTATATCCATGGCTCTCTATAAAGTAGCTCCTGCATTTATCAAACCAAAAGGCATCTTTTGATAAGCGTAAGTTCCCCATTTGGTTCTGAAAGTAGTTTTCAGCCTATCATCTAGATGTACCAATATTTGGTTATAGCCTAAAAAACCATCAAGAAAAAACATGAGTTTAGAACTAGCTACCTTTTGAAGTATTTGTTCCATCGTTGGCAATGGAAAGTTATCCTTTTGACATCCCTTATTCAGATTTCTAAAATCAATACAGATTCTGGTATCTTCGTTCTTCTTCCTTACAAGAACCATGTTTGAGACCCAACTAGAATGTCTTGCAGGAAAAATAATTTTCGCCTTCAAAAGTTTGTTCAATTCTGACTTGATTTGTCCTTCTAGATTAGGGTGAACTTTTCTTAACTTCTATTGCACTGGCTTTACATCGGAAAGCATTGGAATAGTATGTTGGATAACAGAAGTATCATAAATTTTCAAATCGTCATAATTCCAAGCAAAGACATTTTTGTACTTATTCAGAAGTTTGATGAAAGCCGAAATTTATTCTGATGTTAACTCAAGTCCTAAATTAACAATCTGTGGTTTAGAATCAGTGCCAAGATTTACTAATTCAGACTTCAAAGTAGAACTTTGAATTTTAGAATTAGTAACTTTTTTGAATCTATCTTTTATATCATATAGATCCTCAAGTTTAACTATAGATTTGGGAATGGAATTTTCGTTACTTTTTGAGGTATTTTTAAGATCATGATCATTTTTATCAATTATTTGTTCATCATAAGATTTCTCTGAAGTCAAGAAATTCAAGATATATTCATCATGATAGAATACTCTCCAGTTTGTGATATTATCAGGAACAGATGGTCAAAATATTAATTCGACTGAAAACCTATCTGGACTGTAATCTTCAGCTGGGAGGAGCTTGGAGGCAACATTGGATAACAAATTAGCTGATGTATTTTTATTTCTCGGGATAGAAAAGATGTTAAATGCTAAAAATTGAGTGGTAAGGTCTTAAAAAATGGTTTTATAATGTTTAAGATAATCTGAAAGACAATGGATAGTGTTTCTTACTTGTCTGATAACAATTTCAGAATCACCATACACTTTCAGGTACTTAACATTCAACCCTATTGCTTTATAAAGCCCTTGAATCAAGGCTTCATATTCTGCAGTGTTATTTGTACACTCAAATTATAACCTACATGAAAGCATATTTTTCTCCCCATCTAGATTAACTAAAATTCATCCTACTCCTGCACCATCATTGGATTTCGATCCATCAAAATACAAAGACCAAAATAAAGATTTATCTACAAGTTTATCTATAGATGTATCAGAAACATTAACAATTCTTGAAGAAGTAGTTTGTGAAAAAATTTCAAGTTGAGAAATAAAAGTATTTACAGAAAAAGGTGATTGTGGTTTTGTGAAATACCCAATAAATGATTCAGCAGAATAACCTCCGAGAATTTTATTATTAAAAGCTACAAGTTCATTTGGTTGTTCAAATTCAGTTACAGTATGCATCATGTGTTTTTCTCGCTCAACCTTGATTTGATTTGGTTTCCCTTTGTAAGGAAGTCGCATGTGAGAATAATCAGTGGCAATGTAACCATTAAGCTTTGCAGACCAATCCCTACTTAATATTAATCTAGAAAACTCAAGATTATCTACAATCAGTATATCAATTCTTTGGACTATCCTGGGATCAGAGGCTAACCTAATGGTGACTAAATTAATTTCTCCCACAACTTGCACTTTAGTCCAATCTAATTGAACAATATGAATTGCAGAATTTTGTGGTTCAATATTCAATTTTGCACAGACTGAAGTAAGCATTATATTAGATGATGCTCCTGAATCTATCAAACAGTTATGCAAATTCTTGTTATAGATTTCATAAGTCAAAAGAAAAGGAGGTGTCTGAGAATTTGATCTTTCTCCAATAAGAGTAGTATCAGTAGCATCTACCTTATCTGGTGGCTTACTTGATCCTTTGGCTACTTTGGTAACTACACCGCTTGGTAGAGGAGTAATGGGTGTTGCATTTAATTCTTTCAATAATAGCTTCTGTTGATGTTTAAGATTGCTAATTTCATGTAGAGAGATATTCGATCTGGTTTTCTTCATGTCTTCAACAATGTTATAATCCATAGGATTTGATACCACCAAAGTTTTAAATGTTGTTGTAGGAGGATTGGAAGATGATGGTTGATTTTGAGTCGGTAAAGAAGAAGTTTTCTTTACAGGAAATTTGTATTTAGTAGTCAAAGTTGAAATTTTCTTCTTGGGAACTATTTGGACAAGTTCTACTGTAGATTTACTTCTTGTACTTACTAGCATGGCTTCTTGTTCCTTTTCACTGTCTGAATTAGGGAGAATGAAATCCCACATCCCATGTAATTCAGTTGTTTCTTCTTCTTCATCTTCTTCCGATAATGTAGGTGTATCATCTTCCTCGTCTTCTTCTAGATCTGACTCTGCGTTAGAGATTGAATTGGGTGGTTTTGATTCATTAGTTTGATTTCTTTTGAAATTTCTGAATGGCCTTTTGGTAGAAGTCTCTGCCACTTGCTTTTTAATCTCAACCATATCATTAGACAAAGTCTTCATAACTTCCTGTAAGCCTTCCATATCATATGGATCTCTTGGTGTTTTCTTCTTAGAATCATCCTTAAAGTTGAATTTTTTGGATTTCATATCTTCAATAGCATTTTTCTTATCCAAAGCGATAATCCGTCTTTCAATTACAATTGCTTCTTTCATTTTTTCAAACAAAGTAGGTTTATTAGCTTTATCAACAAAAATTGCTATATTTGAGGGCAAAGCTGTTATATACCATTCACTTCTGACTTGCTCACTAGGTTTCAATTTTTTAGGGATTTTATTCAAGAGTTTATTGAATCAGGAATCAAAATCTTTGATGGGTTCTTTGGGTTCTGCCCTCAAATTGGAGAGATCATTGATTAGGGTTGCTATTGATCTATCATCTCCAAATTTGGTTAAAAAATGTTCTTGGAAAATATCCCAACTTGTAATAGAACTTGATGGTAATGAAAAATACCAGGTTCTTGCTGCCCCTTACAAAGTATAAGGGAATAACCTAACCACAACATCTTCATGTTCTACTGAATTTAAATTTACAGATAACATAAAGTTATTAATGTGTTCTTCTGCTTGTATACCAAGGTCAGGACTAAATTCTGGCAGCCATTTTTCAGGATGATCTGGAAAATCATGCAAAGGTGCAAGCATTTCAAAAGCCCCTATATTAGTCCATGGTCTTTGTGCCATTGTTGTGATAACAATTGAAGGACTAGAAGAGACAAATGGTGTTTGAGTAGTAACAGTTGAAGGACTAGAAGAGACAACTGGTATTTGAGTAGATGTTGTTGGAATAACTATAATCTTCTAGGTTTGAGTCTGGGAAGCACATGACTGGGTTTTCGATGAAGAAATGCTATCACTTCCTAATTTCAAGGATGTTTTTTTGCTCTTAACTCGACTTGGTAAAGGAAATTCCTTTGGAGGAATACCATGTTTTTCACTTTGAGACCTAGTGAGAGGTCTGGAAGAGACAAGTTATAAGTAACACTACCTTCAGATATTTCAAACTCTTCTAATGATAATTAGAACCCTTGAATTTTATGAACTAAAGCTTTTATTTCAGGGGACTCAGGAGGTTGATTCTCTGATTGATTTGAGACTTTGGTAATGGGTGTTTGAATATTTCTATCAATTTCTTCCCTAGAGATTTGAGATGTAGAAGAAATTGAAGAAGGTGATGAGGGTGAATTGCTCTTAGAATGGCCTGTAGATTTGGATCTACTTTCCATTCATAGCTCAGTCTCTCCTTCTAGCACCAAAAATGTTGAAGCCTCTAAAATCGCTGCTTCAAACATCGGGGGAAAACCACCCGGTTGAGACCTTAGGAAAACTCCTTTTCTGTTTGGTATGGTGGCTTCGACTAGATTTATAGGACCAATTTCCTAATAATGAGTATATTGGTAATGGAGTGTTTGTATAGGTGAATAATGGAACTAACTGACTGAAATAATCTATCTAATATAAATTATAACTTGCAAATAATTCAAAAACTAACCCTGGCATTAAGTATGAATACGACCTAAAGATGGTTTCAGTTAAACAAATAACCATGAAAATGTATTATTATTCAACAAAAAGATGCAATATCATATAATGATAACTCTGTTTAAGAAATTAAACAGAGTTATAATAACACATCGCATTCATAGTTCTATATATCATTTGTA
Source organism: Pinus albicaulis (assembly GCA_034641835.2). Lineage (NCBI taxonomy): Eukaryota > Viridiplantae > Streptophyta > Pinopsida > Pinales > Pinaceae > Pinus > Pinus albicaulis. The sequence goes on from CM076577.1 coordinate 743,547,221, forward strand.
TATACTATGACAGATGAATATTTCTATATCTTCAGAAATGATATGATAAAGAAATATTTGTGAAAACAAGCATATATAAATGATAACAAATTTCAAAGAGAATACTTCATAACATAAATAAAATAACAGTAAATCGATAGAAATACCAGATTCATTGAGATATTTTCTTGATGCAACTCAATATCCAGATCCTGTGCTTTAACTTAAAACAACCTCCAAGGTACATAAATGCAATTCTTAAAGACAATTCGCCATAAATCATAGGATGTGATCCTTTATAAAAATAAAGTAGTAAATGGAGTACAGAAATGTATCCTCCAAGCCAAAATTATTACAAATTCAGGACCCCTTTCTATGTATGGAAGGGGTTTAAATAGGAAATTAACAAAACAGATTATCTATAATTTATGCTAGAAACTATCATCAGAGATCCTGAAAAAGACTTGCAATATCCAAATAAAATAGATTCATTGATTTTCTCTTGTATTCAATGTACTGAGATGGCATATTTTGAGCATATCCTTGACTTCGGTTGGATGACTCAGCCTCGAGTGCAACTGACCAGTGTAAGTGGCATCAGATAGCTCTGGAATGATGCAATTGATGGCATTTGAAAGGCATTTGATTGTCATCTGTTGACTGTGTGGTTTAATTAAATATGTCCACATGACATCCCATGTAATTTCCTGAATTTTGCTGATTTTCTAATTCTTGTTGATTAATTCCTACTTCCACCTGGTATCAGTTTCTTTCACCCTTGGCAATTTACCTGGAGTACAATCTAAAATCAAATTGGTAGCATATAAGCTATCATTTACTAATTGTGTTAGATTGTTCATCATAGCTCTGGCCTTGATGTAGCTTGTTCTTCTTTAATCAATTGTTTTTCCCATTCAACAAACAAAGTTTCTTTATGTCTTTCCTCGATCCTGGGAAGATTTGCATTATTTCCTTCTTATGAGTTTTGCCATGAAATACACTCTGATATCTTGTCATCTGCATTCTCAAATTCAAGTCTGAGGTTGACTGATCCATCAATAAGAGAAGATGTTATTTCACATAAAGGCTCTTCTTGAGAAATCTTTTGACAGAGATCATCCAATTGCTGAGACAATAGCTTATTTGTTTCTAGAGCTTCAATTTTGAATTGGTCAATTTTTGGATAATCCTTAAATTTATCCAATATTGCTTGAAATATTTTTCCTTGCTCTGCTTTGGCAGTTTTCTCATTTTGCAGTAGGGTTTGTAACTTGGACACCTCTTGGGACAACTATTGTTGCTTATTCAAAACTTGTTGATCAAGATTTTTCTTTTCCACACTCAGTTGTTCTTCCAGCTATTTGGCTCTGAGTTTTTCTTCTACTAACTGTTGTTCCAATTGCATTATTTTTTGTTGATAGTTTGATGTCTTTTCTTCTAGCATTGCTATTTGTGAGTCTTTTTGTTTGATCATTTGATTGACTTCAACAGCTTTATCTATAGTGGCTACACTGTAGGAACTTTCATATTGTGATAATTGGGTAAGATCCTTTGAAGGATCTACCTCAGTATTCTTCCAGACAATATTCATGAATTCAACCTGCGAGGATGAAAGTGATTCTTGATATGTCCTCCTTCTTTTCCTTTGTTTCTTGACAACAACCCTATGCTTAGCACTATAAAAGATATCCAGAGGAGGTATTTCTTCAACTTTCAACACAATTTCTTCTGATGGATGTTCAGGGATAATCTCCATATCTTGATTATTAAAACTATCAACTTGAGGATTATTTTGTCCTCCAATTTTCTATTCAAATTGCTCATATTGTCTTAGCAATTAGGGAGTAACAATAATTTCAGCAGAATTTACCACTCATTCCGTGGTTGTTTCTCTTTCAATTTGATCATTGGGTTTATCATCTGTATTTATTTCTTCAGACTGCATATCATTTTTGTTAACTGTATTCTCCTTTTCTATCTAAACATCAATTTTCCCATCTGTATTTTCCTTCTTAGTATGCATATCAGCTTTACTGGTAGACACTTCTTTTTATATATTTCTATATGTGTCTTCCTTTTACTTTTGTTCTGTTTCTATATTTTCAACTTCTTGTAAATGAATCCTTAACTGGTCAAGGGGAGCTTTCAGCAATCTCTGACTTCTGAACTGCAAAAATTTGTTCATATCTTCTACTTGAAACTTGGATTTTTCGAAGTCACAAACTTGGGAAAATTTCTCAATAGAGACAAATAAATCATCAAATTCATTGGGTTCATGCTTAAACCTAGCAATTTGAACCAAAGTTTTGAAATCGAAAGCTACTTTATTTGGATCATACTGTCTCCCTGGGACAGTTGCAAGCTCAAGATCTCTTATTTTAATGACGTCCTTCTCAGCATGTTTGAAATCATTCAAAGTATAATTTCCACAATGAAAGGGAAAGGTAGGCCACATAAATTTCTTGGCGTTCTTTAAACATCTTGACATACCTCTTTCTGTCAACTGGTAAGAAATTTCTTGGGCTAACAGTTTGTCAAGAACATATAGAGGTAAGATATGGGGTTATACAATGCTTCCAAAAACTCTGATATAAGTAAACCTTTCTTCTCCAAACCAATTGCCAATAAGGGATATATCATTCTTTGCTTTTTTAGAGAGCCGGGGAGGAAATTGGTTAAAAATGGCCTGATAGACAGGAAACAAAAAACTGTGACAAATCCTATATACATGATTTTTAAAATGGACTTCCACAAGAGCTTATGATAAATGTGGATCGGAACATGTTCCTTTGGAGTCCATGTCCAACCTAGAATAGGAAATTCTAAATTTAAACATAGAGCATTTAAGATATAGGCACATGAATTAAAAGTAGTTGTATTTCCAGTGTCTTTGTCCTTTCTATATTCTGAAATTATATTAGCTATATTTTCAGAAAGGATAACCGACCAATCCATAGTTTCAGAATTTATAGCAACATGAATAAGGGGTACCATCTGAATTGAAAACCTTGCAGAATTGTCATTCCCAAAGAGTCTACACATCATTGCAGCAGCATAGCAATATGGGGGTGCAAGAGACTCCACGGAGTACATACCTGATGCATCATTTTTATGTTTCTCTGGAGCTCATCTCCAATCCTTAATAGGGCCTGATTGAACTTCATTTCTTGCGGCTAAATCTGCTATGAAAGCTTTTTTGTAGACCTTTTGCGCATTTGGGAGATGGTACATCACTTTGATATATTTCACTCTAAAAGCCCCAAAACTTGTTCCCACAGCTGAGACAAAGGTTCTGTTTGTGATGGTGATATTGTCTATCACCCATCGTACTACATCATAATAGGGGAACATATTCGCCCAAGCCACAATTCTATGAAGAAAAGAATTTGCAAGTGCTTTAAGAGGAGTCTTAGAATCAGAATCTGAGTCTTCTTCATCTGTTGCTATTTCTTTTACCTCTGTTACAGTGGGTTTTTATGCTTCAATCAAATTATACAATTCTTCCTAGGAAAGCTTCCCGAGACCCTGGCATGCCATATCTGTAACCAGCTTGATTTTAGCTAGTTTTTCTTTTGGTATTGTGGGAGTGACAAAAGTCTTTGTGGCGATAGCAATTCTTTCTTTCTTAAATTTCTTAAAAAATTTCCCGTCTGGTATCATTTCACTGGTTAGGTGAACGAGAGGGTTGGGTGGTCTATGGATCTGCAAATGAGAAAAACCGTTCAGAATGGGAAGGAATGAAGTTAGAAGAACAAATGTGTGAAAATATTTTTATTAATGATCACAGCTGATTAACTCGTATTAAACTTAAATGTCGTCCATAAGAGTCACATTCACGCATTCATATTAGAATCGATCACTATAATTCGTTTGATTTTATAATTAATGATTATCGTACAAATCGGAGATTGGCGATATTGAAATGTTAACGTGAAACTTTTCCTTTTGAATTTTTTGATTGCGATTAATAAATAATATATGCGCGGCACAAACAATGATAAACAAATACTATCAATCCATCGCATCGGAGGTTTCAAAAGGGAATCAAATATCATCTCATATGTTCCGCCGATTTGCAATTGCGATGATAGTATATCGCATCGAACATTCCCAAAGGAATTAAATTGTATACTATTTCCGCTGATTTGTGATTGCAATGATGGTGGGTTCCATTGCATTAGAGTTTTTCAAAATAAGTAGATGTGATGTTGTTCCTCCGAAATGTGATTGCGATGAAACGCATCGCATTTTTGTTTATGAAATAGACTGAATGAAGGGTATCCTTTTAGAAATGTGATTTGCGATAAGTCGTATCGCATCGGTATTTTATAAATCAAATAAATGTGATGTTGCTTCTTTGAATTGCGATTGCGATGAATCACATCGCATCAGAGTTTTACAATAGATCGAATGAAGGTTATCCTCTTTGGAATGTGATTGTGATAGGTTACATCGCATCGGGGTTTGGAAAAACAAAATTAAAACCTTTAAGACCCTACCGATTTGTGATTGCGATTTACTTTATCGCATCGGACTTTTTAACATGAATACTTCTATGCTTTGTGCCGATGCAATATAAGACTTGATAGTTCATCGGATCGGAAAATTTTCAATGTCACATTTGTTCACTTGTATTTGATATATGCGATATGTGATATATGACTTTTAAACAATGAATATTTTTATTTTTTTATATAAAATAATCGAATTTCCTAAAATTCTTTTATTTTATCTGAAAAGAAAGGTGACCTATTTCTAAACAAACTTTATTCTAAAATTTTGAAATGGGGAGGGTTGTTGTACCGTACAATACTAGCCTAAGTAAAGATTTAGCTAAACATTAAGCTGTTTGGGTATACACCTATTTTCTTTTAAGACACCCGTGTGCATATTCTTGTTGGACTAATTAGAGTCACGTATAGAAATCAATAAAGGAAAGTGAAATATTGTGATTCTTGTAAATATTGATTCACCCCACCCCCTCCCCCCCCTTTAGTATTTTTCCCAACAATTGGTATCATAGAAGATCCTGTTGAATAAGCTTACTCATTAGAAGGAAGATCTTTCAGTATGATCAATCAAGATGGAACAACATCTATCAGACCACCACTCTTCAAAGGAAACAATCTAATCTTCTAGAAGACAAGAACAAGATCCTATCTTTAGTCACTTGGAGAAGATGTTTGGGGAATACTTGAAGGCAGTTACCAATATCTAGCTACCATTCCCACATATCCATCATCAAGGAAGGACTATGAAACCAATGCAAAAGCAGACAATGCATTATTGGGAAGTCTGACTGAATCAGAATTTGTCGAAGTTATGTAGTTAAATACAAAAAGGAGATATCGGACAAAAACATTCTTAGCTATGAAGGCGATGCTGAGGTAAAAAATGCTAAACTCCAATCTCTCATAATTATATATGAAAAATATCAGAATGCATAATGATGAAATTATTGCTAGTTTCTTTATATGTCTAGATGATATTGTAAATTGTATGATAAATTTGGGTAAAGGAATAAGAGACACAACTTTAGTAGAGAAAATATTAAGATCTCTACCTCCTAAATTCAAGTCAAAAGTGTCTTCTATTGAAGAGAAGCAGGATCTTCATACTCTTACTATTGTTCAAATTCATGGGATCCTGACTGCTTTTGAGATGAGAAAAGGAGGTTCGTCTGAAATCAAAGAAGATGCCTTTAGAACTATTGAAAAAGGAAATGAAAAAGAAGAACAAAATAAATTTGGATACGTATCAGAAGAAGATGAGGTAAATTTTGTAAACAAACTTCAACTTGGCAATGGAAGGTTCAGAGGTAAGCTTCATTTCAAATTTTTTTCTTGTGGAATAGTGGGTCATTATGCTGCTAAATCTCCTCATAAGGATAATCATGAAAAGGGAAAGGATTTAGAAAAAGGTAATAGGAGATGATTTTTCAATAGAAAAACTTACTATACTCATGAAGATAGTGATGGCCAATAAAATAGTGAAGAAGAAGAATATGATCAAGATCTTAGAGTGCTCATGGAATTTTAAAAAGACACCAGTGATTCTAAAGAAAATTTTATGAATGCTTTTGAAGAAAATGAATTTCTTGAAGAAATCACTCAACTCAAAATATGTTTGGATGAAAAAAAAATAGTCATAGTTACTCTAAAGAATAAACTCATAGAAAAGGAGAAGCACAATGAGAAACTAGAATGTGAAATAGTAAGTCTAAGAAAGGAACTTGAGAAAGTAAAAATCTAAATGTTAGATTTTCTAAAGGATCTTAAACCTTAGATGAAAATATCAAGGTTCAACGCTCTCCTCTTGTGAAGATAGGTTTTGGATATATTGGTGAATCTTCTCAGTCGGAAAAATCCTCAGCTACAAGCTATCTAAATGCAGCAAAAGCCAACCAGTAAAGTTTCATCACTCAGCAAAAGAACAAAGACAATACTTAGGTAAAGCATGATCATTCGAATTCAAGGGTGAACAATAATAGAAGTATCAGTCAAAAGTTAAAAAACACTAGAAGGTTTTATGATCGCAGAAATTTCTTCTTTAATGGACAATGTTTCTCATATCATAATTTTGGTCACAAAGTTGCTCAATGTGTTGCATACAAAACCATCATGACCAGAAAATCAAGAAAGAAAAGAAATGAGACAGGAATAAATAAGAATACCTATAACAAATTTTCTCATCTTCAAGATAAGAGTGAATGTTCATTTTGTAATAACTTTGGACATGAAGAATCTGAATGCAAGAGCAAACTAAAACCAAAAGAAAAAATATCCACAAGTTCTAATGTATGGAGAAGGAAGGAATTACAATTCAAGAACTGTGGCATAGCTTTATTTGCAGAAGGATAAGAAAATCAATGGTACATTGATAGTGGATGCTCAAAACACATGACAGGTGAAAAAGACAAACTTATTTCATACAATGCATTAGAAAAGGAAAAGAATGTTACTTTTGGAAATGAATCTCCTTCTATCATTAAGGGTAAAGGATCTTTTTTCTAAAATAAAAGATTAAAGCTAAAAATTTTATGTATGTTTATGGATTAAAGCATAACTTGTTGAGTTTTGGTCAAACGTGTGACCAAGGAAATGAATTTGTCTTCCGATAAAAGGAGTGTGTGGTTTGTGAACTTGACACTGGAAAAACTGAAAAACCGTAATAAAAGGAGTAAGAACACCAAGAAATCTATATATATTACAACATGGCCAAGAACAATGTTATCCAGGAAAATCTGCAAAAAAATTATTATGGCACAGAAGATTGGGACATCTGAGCGTTTCTCAAATAAGCAAATCAAACAGGCTCAAACTTGTTCGTGATCTACCCAACATTACTTTACCAGAAAGTACCATATGCAAGTCATGCCAATTTGGTAATAAAACAAGGGTTCAAATTAATGCCAAAGAAGGTTTGACAAGTAAGCCTCTTGAACTTATACATACTGATTTGTGTGGACCTGTAAGGAAAAAATCACCTCGTGGAGAACAATATTATATCTTATTCATTGATGAATTTTCTAGAATGTGTTGGATCGGTTTATTGAAACATAAATATGAAGCATTTGAAAATTTTAAGATCTTCAAAGCTTTAGTTGAAGATGAATTAGATCTAAAAATAAAATTTCTTAGATTTGACCAAGGATGGGAATACATATCAAATGAATTCTTTGATTTCTGTGAACAATATGGCATAAAAAGACAGTTTTCTGCCGTTGGAACTCTGCAACAAAATGGCATGGTAGAAAGAATGAATAGAAAAATTTAGAAAATGGCTCATGCTACTTGATGAATCTAGGACTCCTAACACCTTTTGGGGTGAAGTTTCCCATATTGCAGTAAATAGTCTCCATAAGGATCATGTTCATGTAAATAGTGATAAAACTCATTATGAACTCTGGTATGGTACAACTCCCACTGTGAAGCACTTCAAAGTTTTTTGAAGCAAATGTTATATCAAAAATAATAACGAAAAACTTGGTAAGTTTGAACCTAGAGCACATGAAGGAATACTTCATGTTAGATGATCCAAATATCATAGTTTAAAGCTAGGATAAAATATTTATTAAATTATAATATTTAAATTAATATTAGAGACATTTAGAAATAGAATATTGTTACAAAAGATATGACTCTGGAGTAGTGTCGTATCTTAGGCTCTATAATGAGAATAAAGTTAGTAGATTTGTTAGAAGCATATTTATTGTAAATGGACACTTTTTGTTTTATCAAGTGGTCCATAACTAAAATAAGTTAGGACATGTAGCTTATAAATAGGTTATTCTCCTAATTGCAAGAGTGTTGGAGTTTACGTGTGTAAACTCTTTCAATTCCTATGTAATTTCTTTTCCGATTATCAATAAAATTACGTGTATGAGGACACTTTTGTATTACTTCTTGGTTACTCTTCTATAAGTAAAGCATACAAATCCTACAATAAGAGACTTCAGAAGATTCTTGAATGTATTGATGTTGTGATTGATGAATCTCTAACAACTCCGAAAAGGGAAATAACAACAAACGAGAATGATGATGATGATTGTTTTCCCTCATCAAATCACAATAATATAGAAGAAGAACCTAATTAAGCATCGAAAGACGATACATCAGAAAGAGAAAAGGCTTCGTCCAGGTATGTTCAAAATAATCATCCAGAATCTCAACTTTTGGAACTTCCAACAAAAAGTCAAAACACTGCATAGTTTGCAAATGATGAAGATTATCATGATGGTTCAGAATATGTCTTCACCAACATAGAATCAATAGTTTTATAGGTTTCAACCCTTCTTAGAAGTGATTATGAAGATTCATGGACTATGGATACAGGAGCAAATCAACACATGAATTTTCGACGTGATTTCTTTTGGAACTTCCAACAATGCCATATAAATTCCATCTATCTTACTAGTAAAAAAAACCGTACTCCTTATGGAAAAGGTGTAGTTAAATTTTTTCTACCTGACATTGAAGAAATAATGATTTCAAATGTATGGTATGTCCCAACATTTAAGAAAAAATTGCTATCTTTAGTCACGATTCAACAAGTTGGACATCTGGTATTATTATGACATTTGGACATCTGGTGATTATGGAAGATGGCTTAGTTAAAATTAACTAAGTCAAACAGAACATGAAAACAGTGATGACATGTAATGATGATGAAAAACTGTTAAGGATGAAAAGGAAAATTATTCCAATAAATTTTGATTTTGCAGGAGTAGCAAGTACAGACATTTCACCGATCACATTGTGGCATGTAAGATATGGCCATCTCAACTTTGAAATTCCCTCTCAATTACAAAAACATGGAATGGTTAGGAGACTTCCAACCTTAAAAAGGTAAAATGAAAAATGTGAAGCTGGCATTTATGGAGAACAACATCGAGAGACTTTTCCCACAAGTTCATGGTGAGCAAATAGGCGCTTGCAATTGGTTCACAGTGATATTTATGGACCCTTACAAACTTCACTAGGAGGATGCAAATATTTCTTACTCTTTGTTGATGATTTTCGCAAGATGAATTGGGTATATTTTTTGAAGAAAAAGTTAGAAGCATTTGAAAAGTTTAAAACTTTTCGCTAACTTATTGAAAATGAAGTTAAGGAGAATATTGGCACTCTTAGAACTGAAAATGGAGGAGAATTCAATTCTAATGAATTCAAAATGTATTGCATAGATAATGGCATAAAACAACATCTTACCAATGTCTACACTCTACAACAAAATGGAGTAGTAGAAAGAATGAACCGCAACTTGTTAGGAATGGCAAGATCTATGTTAAATTTTAAAAATTTAAGTCCTATATATTGGGCCGAGGCAATTCATACAACTGACTACTTAAGGAACAGGTCTCCAACTGCTTCTTTAGAGGGAATCATGCCTTATGAAGCATGGTTTGGTTTCAAACCTTGAGTTAAACATCTCAGATTTTATGGATCAATATGTTATGCCTTAGTTCCGAAGGAAAAACGAACTAAGCTTGACTCATGAAGCTTGAAGTGCACAATGATTGGGTATTCTAATGAGAAGAAAGGGTACCGACTTTTTTCCAATGGGAAATTCATTGTGAGCAGGGATGTGATTTTTTATGAAAATGAGAGTAAGAGCATTGAATAAATTGAAAGTCTTCTTCAAAATTTAGAAACAAAAGATGATAAAATAAAAGGAAATATACAAAGTCAAACAAATTCACAAAATTGGTATGAACTTCAGTTTCCTTCATCTGATAATGATTTATCCAGTCCATCTTCTTCACCAATGTCGTATGGTTCTTCTAGCAGCTCATCCAAATTTCCTAGTAGCAGCAGTTCTTCTGACAATAACTCTCCACCCCCATAATCCACAGTTCATCAACGAACATCTTTTTACATCAACCCTCTTTACAATGATGGTGAATTTTCACAATCTCAAACCGGTGAACATCAATTTCCAAAATGGGTAGTTCAACTTTTGAAAGATGTAAGGCCTAATCAACAGAATAAAACAGGAACAAGGGGATCACAAAGAAGTGAAGGAAATTTTACCTTGATAGCAAATTATTTTATTGAACCTTCTACTTATCGAGAGGCAGTAACACGTAAATAATGACAACAGGTGATGGTTGATGAATATTAGGTAGTTCTCGACAACAAAACTTGGAAACTTGTTGATTGTCCTCAAAATTTTAAACCCATCAGATGCAAATGGGTTTACCAAATTAAGTGCAAGAAAAATGTCAATATCGACAAGTACAAAGCAAGACTTGTTGCTAAGGTTTTAGTGCAGCAGGAAGGGATTGACTATGAGGAAACGGCTAAATGGAACACCATCCAGTTAACACTTGCATTGGTAGCCCAATAAGGAAGGAAAGTTCATCAGATGAATGTAAAAATTTCTTTCCTCAATGGTGATTTACAGGAATAAGTGTATATGACACAACCACCAGGTTTTTAAATTGAAGGACGGGAATATAAAGTTTGCAAATTGATAAAAGATTTATATGGATTAAAAAAAGCTCCTCGAGCTTGGTATGCCAAAATGGACGAATACCTTTGGAAAGTTGGCTTACAACCAAGTGAATCTGATGATACCTTATATGTATGCCAATAAGGAAAAAATATGGTGATTTTGTTTATGTATGTAGATGATTTTATTATCACTGGCAATAATGATGATCACATTGCACAGGTGAAAAAGGACTTACATGCAAGTTTTCAGATGACCGATTTGGGATTACTTCACTACTATCTTGGAGTTGAAGTATTCCAACATCCACATCATATATTCATTTCTCAGAGTAAGTATGCAGCAGAAGTTCTTCAGTGATTTGGAATGTAGGATTACAAGCATGTTCTTACCCCCATGGAACAAAACTTGAAACTTTCAAAATTTGGAGGGGGGGGGGGGGAGGGAATGATGGATAACACTACTTATCGATAGTTGATTGGCAACTTGATTTATCTGACAACTACTCGACCATATATTTCTTATAACGTAAGTATTATTTCACGCTTTATGCAGGAACCATGAGACAACCACTGGAATGCAGCCAAAATAATTCTTCATTATATCCAAGGAAACAAATATTTTGGTATTTTTTACAAAAATACTAGAAACTTTGTACTTGTTGTATTTTCAGATGTCGACTTTGCTGGCATTATTGATGATAGCGAATTAACCTTAGGTTATTTAATGAACATGGGGTCAGATGTAGTGCCTTGGAGTTGTAAGAAGCAAGCTACAGTGGCCACTTCTTTAGCAAAAGCAGAGTACATATTAGCATGGGAAACAGCATGTGATATTGTTTGGTTGTGTAGAGTTTTACAAGACTTGGGATGTCCTCCAGCAGAAGCTACACCGTTATTCATCGACAACTAGTCAGCAATAGATCTTGCCAAGAATCCATTTTTTCATTCAATGAAAAAGCATGTGGACTCCAAGTATCATCATGTCAGATCACTCACTGCAAAGGATGTCATCAAGCCAATTTATTGTCCTTCATAGGATCAAATCTCTGATATCTTCACCAAACCTCTTGGCAGAATAAAATTTACTAATTTCAGGGATGAAATTGGTATATGTTGTAATGTATCTTTGGATCATAGGGGGGAATGTTAGATGATCCAAATATCATAGTTTAAAGCTAGGATAAAATATTTATTAAATTAGAATATTTAAATTAATGTTAGAGACATTTAGAAATTAAATATTGTTACAAATGATATGACTCTAGAATAGTGCCATATCTTAGGCTCTAAAATAGGAATAAAATTAGTAGATTTTTTAGAAGCATATTTATTGTAAATGGACACTTGTTGTTTTAACAAGTGGTCCATAACTAAAATAATTTAGGACATGTAGCTTATAAATAGGTTATTTTCATAATTGCAAGAGTGTTGGAGTTTACGTGTGTAAACTCTTTCAATTCCTATGTAATTTATTTTCCTATTATCAATACAATTATGTGTCTGAGGACACTTATGTATCACTTCTTGGTTACTCTTCTATAAGTAAAGCATACAAATGCTACAATAAGAGACTTCAGAAGATTGTTGAATGTATTGATGTTGTGATTGGTGAATCTCTCACAGCTCCCAAAAGGGAAATAACAACAAACGAGGATGATGATGATGAATATTTTCCCTCATAAGTCACAATAATATAGAAGAAGAACCTAATAAAGCATCGAAAGGAGATACATCAGAAAGAGAAAAGCCTCCATCCAGGTATGTTCAAAAGAATCATCCAGAATCTCAAATTTTGGGAGAAAAGGAATCTTGGGTACAAACAAGAAGAACACTTGTAGGATTTCCTAGTTATCTAGCACTTTTATCCACAATTGAACCATAAAATTTAAATCAAGCTAGTAAAGATGAATTTTGAATTCAGGCCATGAATGAGGAACTTGATCAAATTGCAAAGAATAATACTTGGGAATTGGTTCCAAGACCTCACGATAAAAATGTTATTGGAACAAAGTGGAGATTCAAAAATAAGTTAAATGAAAATGGAGAAGTAATTAGAAACAAAGATAGAGTTGTTTGTAAAGAGTATGCTCAACAAGAAGGTATAGACTTTGAAGAAAAATTTGCACTAGTAGCCAAACTTGAAGCCATAAGAATGTTTGTTGCATTTTCAAGTTTTCAACAATTCAAGGTTTATCAAATGCATGTAAAATATGCTTTCCTTAATGGTGATCTACAAGAAGAAGTTTATATAGAAAAACCAGAAGGATTCATTATGGTAAATAATGAAAAAATTGTTTGCAAAAATAAAAAGGCCCTATATGGTCTAACTCAAGCCCAAAGAGAATGGTACTATTGTCTTGACAAATATCTTCAACAACAAGGTTTCACAAAAGGATCTGCAGACAGTAGCTTATACACAAAAATTGAGGATGATAAATTGTTAACCATTGTTGTTTATGTTGATGATATCATTTTTGGGAGTATGAAGAATCCATGAGTCAGAAATTTTCTTTTGTTATGCAGCAGGAAACATATTTTCATGTCTTACAAGTGCAACAAGAAAATGATAACATCTTTCTCTCACAAGAAAAATATCTCAAGAAGATTCTGAAGAAGTATGGGATGGAAGACTGTAAACCTATGAGCACTCCAGTGGTGACTGTATGTAGCCTCAGTTATCATGATGATTCACTCATGGTAAACCAACCAGAGTATAGATCTATGATTGGAAGTCTTCTTTATCTAACAGGGACTAGACTAGATATCATGCATGTTTTTGGGATTGTTGAACGATTCCAGGCCAATCCAAAGGAGTCACATCTTCAGGTCATAAAAATAATATTCAAATATCTACAAGGAGCTCAAGATTGTGGTCTATGGTATCCCAAGAATGTTGATATTACTCTTCATGCCTACACAGATGTGGACTGGGCTGGAAATGTTGATGACCGGAAAAGCACTAGTGGTGGTGAATTTTATATGGGGCCCCGATTATTATCCTAGTTCAACAAGAAAAAAAGTTCCATTGCCTTGTCTAAAAAAGAAGCAGAATATGTGGTTATTTCATCATGTTGAACACAAATTCTTTGGATGATGCAGACATTGCAAGATATTCGAATTAAATTTTATCCTCCCATCTCCATCCTAAGTGATAATACAAGTGCCATTATTATCTTGAAAAATCATATTATGCATTCCAAAACCAAGCACATTCCTATCAAGTATTACTTTCTCGGAGAACAAGTGCTTGAGAAAAAGGTTAAATTGGAGTATGTTCCCTCCAAAGAACAAGTTGCTAACATATTTACTAAACCTCTTCCCATAGAAGCATTTGAATATGTCATATTGAATTTGGGAGTTGCCTTTGCATCACTTATCTAATCTGTTTGATTTTAGAAGACAAAAATCAGTACGTAGGTTTCATGATGCATATCCACGTATATACATGAGTTTCTTTCTATACAGTCGCGTATGGATCCTTCTGTCATAAAATCAATGGGTCAGTTTTCAAGAAAAATCTTCATTATTTTGCTTACTGATATGATTTAGCGCTAATAGGTACAACTGTGGTTATGGTTTTTCAATCTACATTTTCTTATTTTCTAACTGCTTAATGAAGATGATTTAATGAATTGGTTTATGAAAGTGTTTAGGATGCACAGGTTTAGGGGGATCATTAGCCTTGGTGGATATAATGAACTCTTGGAATTCTGTTGGTTACTAAAGTGTGTTTGATTATCTCTCTCTATTGAGGTCCTTTGGTCTTGGTTATAAAGTCATATATGTAATTCAATATAAGGATCATGTTGAGACCTATGATGTAAATATTGTCATATTCAGTCATGTAGGGAATTTTTCAAATTTGTAAACCCACTTGGTTGGGTGCTTTAGTCAAAAATGTAAACCCACTTGTTTGGGTAGTTGATTTAAATATGTAAACCCACATGGTTGGTTAATTGAAGTATGTATGCGTCCTTGGTGATAGGAAAGGTTATTGAGTCATGTATTTCATTGCAAATATGTTTTAAAGTTTCAACATGCCTTCAGGGGGAGTATGGTCCATATAATGCAGCGCAGATAAAAACCTCGTTTCAGTATCAGTCTACCCTTTTCCCTTTATTTCAAATGGGGAGAGTAAATTGGTGATGGAATAACTCTTATATTGATGTGTGTACAAGTTCTAATCTTTCTACACCAATATGGTTTCCATCAAGTCCAAAGGGGGAGATTGTTGGCATTAAGATTGCATGAGTTGTCCTTGATGAAAACCCACTTGTAAAAGACCAAATATATTGGTTTTGGATAAAATTAGAGATGGCACAGTGATGAAATATAATTTCAGAGTGACGGGACAAAAAATTTTCATATCAGTTTGAGAAGATGGATAAAGCACATGTTGAAGAAAATATACGCGAGTTAGTCAAGGAAAAGTTGTGTATACACGTGGCTAAGAAGAATCAAAGGTGCATATGTGTTGGCACACTAATTTTATGATACCAGGGGTCCTTACCATGGTATTAGCCCACAATATTGAGAGCATTAGCTGCTATTCGATCCCGTCCAAGAATAAAACTGACACTTGTGTGGTTTTGGCTCATGGTATTGGCTAAGGCTCAAAATATATAAGGAGGAGAAGATCATAGTGCAAGGGTTTGCATGTGAATAAGAACTAAATGAATACTTCATTATAAATTATATCTGCATGGATTGGGCTATATTCAATAGATAGATCTAACATTTTTATGCACTCATGAATGCAATAATGGATTAGGATCTCTAGATCTGAAATTACTATGTATTTGCATGATCTGTTTATGAGTATTTTAGGTCTGTGGTCTCACACATAATTGTTGAAGTAAATGATATAATTTGATCAAGTTTTTTGCTTTGAATTGTTGTGCAGTCTTGTAATATTTACAGATCTATACGTTAGTTCGTCACGATTAAAGCGCGTATATGTGTGGGTTCGTAGCAGCAAAGGCACGTATGGAAGTTAGGGTTTTTTTGAATATTAATGAAGAAAATTTATGATCATTTACGTTGGGTTTTTGGTGTCTTTCAATGAATTCTTCATGTAGATCTGGAGTGTTGATTATTTTTTATGCTTCTAATTGATTATGTATAAAAATGATGAGTGACTGGGTGATTGACTATGATGGATGTTGTTGACTGAACAAGGGTTCTGTAAATCTGACAAAGTGTGCTAGAATGTCTCTGATTTGTTCTTAGTCTGTTCAAATCTCTAATTTCATTATACAAAGATCTATACGCAATTTTATTCACATAAAAGTGTGTATACATGTAGGATACCGTAAGTGAAGTAGCATATACAATTTTTTGTATGAACGATCAGGGTTGAAGTTGATTCTGCTTGTTAATACAAAATTCTTGGTTTAATGTTGTGTTATGGTTACAGTGATATCATTTTTCTATTTGAAGAATGGTTTATGGATATTAGAATTGATCTTTGAATTTTGTTCTGTTGAAGCTATTGGATCTAGTGTGAAAATGTATAAAAAGTGGTTTGCAGTGGTTCTAAGGGTTGAAAGCCTTAGTGTGGAAGTCCAAGCTTCTTGCCAGTAGAATTTGGTGATCAGTTCAGGGGGTTGAAGCTCCCTTCCTATAGTGGTTGGTAAATGAGATCATGGGGTTAGAGCTCCCTTCTAGTAGAAGCTGGATAATGAGAGAAGGTTGCAGCCTTCTACAGGAGGGTTCCTACGTACTGGTATGAGTCTGCCCCAGTACAATATCATAAGTATTTTTCTATGTAATAAATATTGAAGAAATATATGACCGCAGCGGTGGTTGGCTCCTGACTTGGGTTTCCACCTTAAATCTTGGTGTTCATGTGTGATGTGTTTGTGTGATGATTTATTATATTACTACTGCACATGTTTACTACTTAAATGTCTGATGCATAACTGATGAACTAGGCTAAGTAAATATTTATCTGAACATTAAGTTATTTGGGTATACGCATGTTTTCTTTTAAGACAACCATGTGCATATGCTAGTTGGAATAATTAGAGTCGGGTATAGAAATTAGTAAATAATAGTAAAAAATTGTGATTCTTGTAAATATTGATTCATGCCACCCCCCCCCCCCCCTGAGTGTTTTTCCCAACACCAAGTACACCTTTTTTTTTCAAACTTGTTAAAATATATGGAAAATACGTCCACCTAGCATAACTTTAACCCTTTTACAAACTACGTAGGCTATTTATAAAAAAAGTATAGGTTGATCAACCATGGTCAAAAGAGTTCTCCCCTGTATTAGTTTAAACTTTTTTGGGCTCAGGGGACTAAATTTACAAAAAAAAAACACTATGGAGTTTTCTTTTTGTTCCTTTTGAAAACTCTCTAAATGTGAAAAATAATCAAGTTACCCCTTCACTAGACTCGTATAACATAAAAAATGTAGGAATCATAAATCATGGTGAGACCAAACCACTATGTCTAAGGGTTAAATAAAATTACTTCAAAGGACTTATCTGAAGGATGAGATTATACTTAAAACATATGTTATCCTCCTCAATCTTGGTAAAAATAAATAGGTACTTTCCAGAAATGGTGGGGGTGATTTGGAAAAAATAGTGTATAGCGTCTGTATTTGGAAGTGAGTCACTCTTGAACATGAAAATATTTCAATTTTGTGTCTTATTGGGTTGGGAAAGCCACTTGCCTATTTGTTGATCACACCTCCTTGAAATTATTGATACTATTTTTTTATCCCATATTTATTCAGTGTTTCCAACTATGTATGTATCATCAATATGTTCAAGAGAATTTCAATATCATTTAAAATATTTTGTAGTACTTGTAATCCTCTTTTGCGCCGATTGTCTTTGAGTCAGTCCTGAATTACTTCATTTTCCTACTCAAAATAATGATACATGTTTTGTGTTGTTGATGGGGGACACATAAATTCCCCCCCCTACAACGATTCACTTCCTATAAACTTCAACACATTATCTAGTAATTTGACTTAGGAACTACCTTTAGTGCCTTGGAACTTTCATTCCTCAATGGCGTGCCTCTTTTCTTTCAAAGAAATGTTTACATCATTGGCCTTCAATTAGAAGATTCTATGAGTGTTCGAGTGCATATCATTCATTCACACTTTATAAATTGTACTAGTGTACCTTGAGAAACACTGAAATTATTAGTGGTTTCTCTCACATTTGTTATGGATTCTCATCATTAACTAGTAATCAGATGGTATCTTTCATGTTTGATTTCAACATGTTCATTCACATGGTTGGACTTGTATTATCGAGTGGTAGTGACAAACACCCTGGATCTAGTTTCACCCATCTAGGATGTGTGTTTTTTTCATGACTAGTGTACAAATTAATACTATATAGTATTGGATAGGTTCATATTGATTCTATTTGAGCATGGATCCATGATGTATGTCTGGTGTACATGACATTGATTTGTTCAAATGATTTTTTACACATTACCATACTTAGGTCTAAATTGTTTAATATATTATGCTGAGTGTGGGAATTCCTACCTCATAGATGATTTCATTATATATTTTACTATCATCCTTAATTATCCACTTTTAGGTCTCCAACCAATTGATATTTGATCTGGACTTTCACATGATAAAGAACTTCAAACCTCATACACAGTTTCTGAATCTTCACTTTAGAGGGAAATTTGTCACACATGATTTTTTCAACATTAGGAAAACTACCCCAAATCTAAATCCCTCCCTATCTAAAGGACCATTCTCAATAATTCCCTACACAATCATAAGAAAAATCATTTTGAAGATACCAATAATCCTGGATTGCATTGATTTAAAATTCTAATTTTGAGTAGTGTCACACTTTTCCTAGAAAACAAATGAGACACAATAGGTTTGGTCGTTGACACTGACCTAGAGTAATGCACTATTCTCCATTACAAGGTGCAACATCCTTTCAACATGGGTCAAAATAAAAAATTAAAGTCTAGAACTTTGTTGAGGAATATTCCCTCAACTAACTAGACATCGAGCTCCTATCTCTTTGGGCCTCATCCCAGGAATAATGGATCTCATCCCCTATTATCATAGAACCAATCCTCTCTAATTTTTGATCTCATCCCTTAGAATATGGATCTCCAGCCTCCTCTCCTCTCCTATAAAGTCAATTCAGACTAAAGGAGTATGGGTTTACTTTTGGAGTACCCTTATTCTATTAAATTGAAGAGTGAAGGCTTATCATTGCAAAAGGATGGATTGGATATTTCTTGGAATAGGGTTTATGGCATCAAGTCCAAAAGAGTTGTAACCTTGTCTTCCCATTTTTAATACAAAATGCATTATTTTTTGCATAAAATGTGTCCAATGTTTACATATGTATATCAAAACTCCTTGAGCTTTTGGTTAGAATAACTCCTTGATATATATATTGTATTCTTTGATATTGTGTTGTTTTTTTCATTGCAGATTCATTTTCAGGGATTGAAAGTGGAGAAGGATCTCAAGAAAAAAAATGATTGAAGGCTTATTTCAGTTATCAGGTAAGTTCACCTCTCAATTATTTAAGTTTTTCTAAGAATAATTAGTGTATTTTGTCTTGATTGTTACTAGGCTTGGTTTCAAAACCTAGGGAGACCTTGTTGTGTCCACAGAATGAGATTCGTCTAGAAAAAACTTAGTCCATAAAACACCAAATACAAAATCATGTATTCAAGTTGTCATTAGCACATTTATGAATCATCACAAGCTTGATATTTCCAGTGACTGCATGAGGTTATTCATTAATTGGGTTAAATTAACGACCATATATTTCCCTCATGTTGGCTAAAAACTACATTATTTCTTATAATAAAGTCAAATTAACAAGGTTAAGTTCAATTTCCTACAGAACATGTAGAAAATTATTGATTTATATCGACCCAGTGTTGAAACAAGGCCTATTAAGACTTATATTAGGAAATAAAAAACAAATAAAACTATTGAGTAATAATATGAACAAACTCTGGTTGAAGGTGTGGAAATTTTCACTAATACTTTTTTCCATGCTGAAGATATAGCTGCTAGTTTTCTAACATACTTACATGTGTGTGTGGATGAAGTTGAGGACGATGGACCATTATATGGAAACATGTAATGGTTTTTTACAGTAATATATAGAATTCATTTTAAACAGTTGGCACATTAGTCTAATTTCCCTTTTATGTGTGATTCAACATCTACATCTCCAAGTTTAAATGTGCACATTCTAAGATACAATTATGATAACATATTTATTTTCTTAGTATATGATAGAATGATCCATTATAAATAAGTTCCAATGGAGTATTATTCTCTATATATAGTCAAAAGGAAAGTAAAAACTAAAGGAGAAGGATAATTTTGAATGCATGAAGAAGATTGTAGTGCTGGAATCAACAATTGCACAACAAACAAAAAAATTAGTGAAATACATAAACGCCAAGGATACAATTATTGATTAATTACCTATAATGAGCGATGAAGGTATGAGGGAAATAGATGAACCACATGCAAAGTTAAAAAAATGTTGACGCTGCATATGATGGAAAAATTAGTGAAATTAAAGATGAGTTGAGAATAAGACCATATGTTCTCAATATACCTCCATTGGAAACTCCAAATGCTTTTTAGGCTAATTTATTCAATTTTGTGAATGAAAAAGGATAAATTTATTGAATATTTAAAGGCTAAAATTGAAAATAAATCTAAATATCGGGACTAACGTAAGTATGAATCAAAGGTTTAAAATACAAGAAAAGAGTGAGTACGTTGGAGAAAACCTGTCATAGACAAGTCAATAGAGTGAAAGAGAGATATCTTGAAATTACCCTAGAAAAAAAGGATATTAAAGAACTTGAAATGGAAAAATATCGACATTTTATACAAGGTGGTACTGAGAGTGGGGGTAAACATAAGCGTAAAGGTACAAGTATAAATATGGGAGTAAAATAAATTCCTTAAAATGACTTAGAGAAATCCAAGCTAAAAGCATGAGTGAAAGTTTTAGAGACCATTGTATCAACCATGAATTTTGTGGGTGATCTCTGTGCACTAGTTTTTCAATCATTGAAGAAAATGGTAGCTAAGAGAGAAAAACGAATTATAGAGCTACACAAAAATCTCATGAGAGGACGAAAAGAAAAACATTTGATATGTAACATGGAGATACAAAATTTGAAATCCCAGGTTTCTTATTTTCAACAACAATTAGAGAGAGAAAAACAAAAATCATCAAATCAACAAATCAACAACAATCAACATTGAATCGAGGGAAAAAAAGCTTGAGGATGAAGTATAATAACTCACAAGTGAATTTTCCAAATGTAGATATCAACTGAAATCTATAAAGGAAGATCTTGAAAGGAAGGAAATTGAGCACAAGCATAAAATAAGAAGAATGTGGATTTATTGAACATGCTAACATGAGAAAATTCCAATATGAGAGAAAATCGTGAAAGGAAAATTTGACAAATTCAACAAGGATCAATGGATGTGTCTATTGTAGCGCTCAAAGAATCACAGGTCTCCACAAAAGGAAAGAGACACTCTTATTCTCAAGAGTAGGGCTTGCAGAATCCTCCCAAGCATCCTCGAGTTTCATAATAACAATTTTTAGTTGTTGTATCTATGTAGAAACATTTCAACATCTAATATATATATATATATATATATATATATAATTTGTTTATGTTAACATGCATTATATATCAATATATTTTATGTTAACATGAATTCTTTAATAAATTGGTTTTCTTTTTTGAGGACTTATTTTTATGTCTCCTTCATGGAGTTTTGGTTACTCTTTTATTTTTTGACAATTTAATGGACATTTATAAATTGCTAGCTTACTGAACCAATAAATCAACAATAGGGAATGTACTAAATTTATTATTTGAAATACAAAATATGTTTTCTTTCCATAGTAGAACAAAAATACAGTATGCTTAGTACATCATATGGAAAAATTTACCATAGAGTTCCTCAAAAGGAAATATGAGGGTTGCTAGAGCTGGAGGTGTAATTTTTAATCAAAATGGTAAAAAATTTGTGTCTTATTCTTGGGGGATTGGCACTGCCTCAATTAATGAAGAAGAGATGTGGATTTCCTAGAAAGGCATCTCCATTCTTCTCCAACATGGTTTTTTCTATTAATAATAAAATTGCATGAAGCCTACATGAGATACGAAATTAACAACATTAAAACAAAATAGTTTCACAGTAAGATTGTATGTATAAACATCACCAAGAATATAATACACATATCCTTATCTCACCAGACAAAATATCCTTCTAATACTAACAAAATAGTACAAAAATAAGGCTTCAAGTGTCAAGAAATTATCAACTCCAGCTCCAACATTCCAAACTATCAAGAAAAAAACATAATGTATTTACTTAGTAAATAAACAATATAAAATTGGAATCAGCCATATTGGCCAAGAAATGAAGCCTGAGCATGCATTTTCAAGGAAATTTTGTCCTACTTGACCGAAATGCATGCCAAACTTTCATTACAAAGCCAAATTGAATGGTTTGATTTGGAGAGAATTTTTTTATTCATAAAGAACATTAATAAAATTATTTTTTTCTATTTTTTTGCATAGAAAATATTTTTTCTTAGACTTAGTGAAATATTTCAATTTGTTTTATAATATAAATTAATGAACAAACTTTGCATACATGTAGCCTAATTGTTTAGATTTACATTATTTTGCATATACAATATATGTAATTATATTTTTTAACAATTGCATATTTATGATATTGTTATTCAATAGGCTCTTCATCTTAGTTCAATCCACGTCTAACCAATAAGCTGACAACACCTATAAACCATTATCAACCAATAAATGACCACTAACCATGCTAACTCTTATCCAAGTAATCATAATTTTTCTACCAAATTTCATACTAAATATTGAACACTTTAAGGATATTGCAATAGGTAATTTTTATCAACATAAACTATATTGAATAATTTCAGAGTTTGGGCCACAAAAATCATCATTTTTTAAACATGGACTAGAAATAATTCTGAAAATTTAGAAGTCTTGCTCATTAACGTTAATGTCTACAAAAATTTCTTCTATTATATCACGATCAATGCTCATATGTTCTTTCAATTATTTAATATTATGAACATCCTCATCTTGACCTGCATCATCTTCATCATCATTGAAATTTGACTACATACCATTTATATTATTACTAGATCTATTTGGAACGTCATTTTCTATACCATACATATTTTTGTATTGTATAACATCGTCTAATTTTGGATTGTTGTCTTCTTGTGCCTGAACATAACCATCTTCAAAATCATCATGGATGTCAATTTCTTCGATGTTCTCTAATTCCTCTCTCTCATTTTGTTGGCCATCATCATCCTGCTCACTATCCAATAATGCATCATCAAATACATGCCATAATATTCGATCATAGTCTATGAAAATTATCCATTTTGGGTCCAAAATATCTTCATATAAAAATACATGCACATGAATGACATACATATATTAGACCTGTGTTATAACAACTTTATTGTTTAATGAAAAGACACATATAAATTATATTCGTAATAAACTATGAATTAATAGATTAATGATCACTATCGCTTCTTGTTTGAGTTGAATGAATACTTTCTCACAATGAATTAATAGAACATAAGGCTCTTTATCCTCTAATAGGACCTTGAATAATCTATAGAAAAAATCCACTATGGGTATCATTTCTTTGTGTCCTCTCAAATTCTTCATACCATCTACACTTAAAAATACAACATTTAAAAGAGTGGTAATCCAACTCAATAATTTGTTGGAGTTTCCCAACATATTGTGATTCCATTGAATAATATTATTATATTTGTAGCTTAATCAATTGGATTGCTTCAAATCAACCATGATTCCACAATCAAAGGATTTTCTCTTTACATATACACTTTCTCCATGATAATATCAACCATATGCCCACATTTCAGGATATCTCTTTGCCCGTGAAAGACCATTTATTTTAGTGAAAATAAAAATAATGAAAAATGTTAAAATAGTTATTAATGTTGAAATTGTAAATAAAGAATATTTTGTAAAATTCTAGTTGTACCTTTTTTTCACATCCTCTACTCATGTTGATTTAGTCTTCTTTTGTGTTTGACTCTATACCTGCGTCTTCTATTTGATTTTCAATTTTTTTAGTAACCCATTGTAGTGTGAAATATTTTCCCCATTCCCCAAGCAGATCAATGGGAAGTGGAGTATTTCTTGGGTTCAATCTCTTAAACTGAATCCTTGTTTCTAACACTTGTTCTCTCTTTTTATCATATAAATCAATCCATTTGTTCATAAAGTCCATGTGGTACATAATTTAATTATTGAATATAGCACTTTCATCTGCACCTATTACATTTCAATATGTTTATTTCAAACTCCAAATGTCATGTTGTATATTTGAGAAATAAATTATAGAGTAAATTAATGATTTTAAGAAAAAAACCACAATGATCATGAATTTACTTACTAATTTCTACTTCAACACCATTAGATTTTGTTTTTTCTCCATCAATGTCATTTGATGCTTGTTCTTCATCCCTGAAGCATGGCCCATCTTCAAAAGCCTTACCAATGAATTCACATAGGAAGAAAAATGCTTCATTAAATGCATACCCTTCAAGCATGCAACACTTTGGATGTGCCTTTTGTTGGACATATCTTTTTAGATTTTTAATATACCTCTCAAAGAAAAAAATCTGTCTCGTTGATACGACACCCACCAATTCAATGCCATTGACTACTTGTATAAGTAAATGGACTTGAATGTCCATTAAACTGGTAGGGAACTCATTCTCAACTACACATACAATTTCTGCAATTTCCTTCTTCGATTTTGGCACTTCACATTCATGGATCTCCTTCAAGGTCTTCCCCACCTAATATAAGAATAGAAAATTAGTATGAAACTTTAGTCAAAATTTAAAAAGAGATATAATATCTCTATGTATCTCACACATGGAAATTTCATATCACATGCCTTGCAAATGCTAAGAATCAAATTATGAAATTTCTTAAGTCAACGGTAAGACAAGAATCCCCCATAATTTCTAATGAAATAATGTGTTATCAAGAAAATTTCTCAAAGGTCATTAGTAATTTTTCTCACTTGACAAAATATTAAACTATAATTTGTACTTAATCAAGGTTTCCAATAAAAGTTACATGATGATAATACCTTCATGAAATTATGAAAATCGTGTGTTTTAATCTTGTCACATGTCCGTCAACTATAAAATATTTTTACAATGATAATCCATAGTGAGTAGTGTCATCATTGAACAGGTGACTTTTTCTAATAAGTATAACTCATTTTTTTCAAAATCCATGGAGCTTTTGCATATGTTTCATTTAACCTGTTTGGCCACAAATGTCTTCTATCAAATTCGGTATGAGAAAGAGAAACGTCTCTCCTTGAAGACAAGGTGTCCTTTTCTATTCTTGATATATGTCAAAATATAGAATCTAGGAAATTTTTGAAAATGTGCATAGGATCTAATAGGTGAGATATTAATATATCCTTCTAGTAAGGGACCTTATAAAAGATGGATTTCCTTTTCATTCCTTCTGGCATATTAAATACAACTTGTTTTGGTTCTTCAATTGAATCATCCCAATCAAAAAAATACTACCAAGATTTCGACTCAACAACTTCATACTTTTTAAGCCAATCACCTAGACCCATAATTAGGGGATGGACTCTATTTTCAACTTTTCCATCAAATTGATTCTTCTGGTGATTTCTAAATTTATGATTTGGTGGTAGAAAAACCCTATTGTTTTGTTAAAATAATTTTATGTATAAAGTTTAGAATAATGCCCATGAAATTGTTCTTCACATCTTGGACATGAAAATATCCCTTTTTTTAAGCCATGTACAATTTAATAAGTAATGTTAATAACATCAAAATAATAGTATAAATGTAAGTATGAAATTTGGGATGAAAATAAATTATGAGTCTAAATAATGTGGGGGATTCACTCAATGAACCTTTGACATATCACATGCATTTGCTAAATACTAAATAATTTTTAATACATATTGGAAAATACCTCTAAAAATCACATTACTTAATTCCCTACCAATAAAAACCCAATACACCTTCCCAATCTAAAAAACCCCTACTATCACTAGATATTGTAGGTATCCATTTTTTCATTAAAATTTTGTATACCCCTTTATATTTTTCCATTAACTTTGAGCTCCATTTTTTATAACCACCAATACAAAAACCCTTTACCCCTATTATATTCTCAATATATTATGTCATTTTTCCTCAATATATATCCCCCAATATGAATGCACATGGCATGGTATTTCTCCCCTAGTGAAGCCCCCATGGTAAATACGTAATATTTTATCTTACAAAAACAAACACCAAGTCCTAGGAAATCATGAATAGTCCAACATATGACACTATACAACATGAAGAACCCATTTTATGGAGGACGTGATATGTCATACATTATTATGTCTTTCCATAGTAGTTGCATCTCATCAATAAAAGGTGCAGGATAAACATCCATTTTTCTTACTTGTTGTTTTCCTGGAACGATGAGATTCAACATAAGGTGATTCTTTCTAACACTCATCCATGGGAGAATATATTATACTATTAATCCAATTCGATAAACACTATAATTTGATCTTAAGAAAGATAATGGGCATACTCCATCAATTGTGAAACCAAACCTAATACTACAGGGCTCCTCTTTGAATTTTCTTGGACATTTTTCCTCTATGTGTTTCATTTCTTTGGAGTCGGATGGAATTCACATGAATCCATCTTTACTCATGTTCTTTACATGGAATTCCATCCATTGTGCAAGTAACTTGAAATGAAATATTTGTTGAAATATATGTATAATTGGCATGTGATGTAAAACCTTCTTTGGAACTATAGTACCTTGTACATTTGTACAATATCTCTTCTCTTTTCACACATGGAATTATACCTTGTCTTGAGATTCACCTCTGTATTAAATGCAATCATTTTTACATGAATGAATTCTCTTATATTCAATCCCCAACTCAACCAATAGATGATTTTATTCTCTACAATTTGATGGCAACACATTCTCTTTAGGGAATATTTTATTTATAGTGCCCTGTAAGATTTCCCTAGATTAAATTAACTGAATGTTTGACTTACTATGAACATGCTTGATATATAAATTTATAATAGGATTTTTTGTATACAATATATGGTTATAAAATCCCCTTAAATAAATATAAATGGATTTGATGAATGTTTATGAATTATGTACACAAATTGGCAATGCAAAGTAAGAAATAGATTTCAACTCAATTCATTACGATATTGAATCCTTTGCTTGACCAGCCAAATAGTGAATTGATTTCTAAGAATATTAATGTGCATGCAAGTTTTGAGGTTCGACTTGCACCTCATATGAACATGTGTGTCTTATTTTATTTCCTCATTGGCTCTTTCATGTTGTTCTAATGAATATTACGTTGGTGGTAATTACCCCTGCTATCATTGTTATTATTAACCATATGATCATTATCGTCATCATTATTTCCATATCCAATAAACTTGTAAAAATTTCATTCAATCCTTCTTCATGTATTTCATTTTCACTATCATCGCATAAATTTTGGATAGACAGGATGTTCTATGCTTAATGCAATTTACTTCAATCTTCTAGGGCCCGATACAATATAGAAGTCACATAAACATGAAAGTAAAATGCTGACAAAACATACCAATAGATAAACATAAGACAAGCCAATAAAATAAATCAGATTTACATATCTTCTTGTCCAAAAAATATGTAGAACAGTGTGTGTTACGACAGTCAACAGGATGCTTCAACCAACAAAGTCTTTCTCAGGTCAGCCAACCCTCCAAGTGTCACACACACAGCCCTCAAATATATCTCATCAAAAGTCAACATAATTCAACAAAAAAATCCCACATCCAGATTTTTGGCATCTAGATTTTTGGCATCCAGATTTACGGCATCCATTTTCAGCATCATGAAGATTTACGGCATCCAAATTTACGACATCCATTTTCGGCATAATCCAGATTTACAACATCCATTTCTGGCATCATCAGATTTACGACATTCAGATTTACGGCATCCATTTCCGGCATCATTGATACTTACACGTGGGAGAGAGAGAAGCATCTTCTAGGATGAAAAAACCAATCATATCATGAGTAATGTGTGTGATGAGATGATGATGAAATGACCTCCAAGTATCTCCAATTTATATCCATCTGTGAGGGTGTGTGACACATATGTTGGGCTCTCAAGACTACATTACAAATATGGCCGACCTTGCACATAAGTGGAATAAATAAAAATAAATGTTCTTCTCATCCAATCAAGATGATCTTTAGATCAATCTTTCACCTCTCTGAAAGAGGAATCTAATAAAAATATTGGCATCATCATATGAGCAGTACAACATGGAGTTTGGACCTAGTTGCCCAAAATTAATGCTCCCTCTCAACTACGGATAACTCCATCCACTATTTCCATCCAAACATTGTGCGACATCCCACCGTAACTTGCTTTGTTGGCTTCTGTATTTCAAATGGTGAGTCACAAAGACATCACTCCCGACTGACCCGAAGTTAGCTCAAAGGTCCTAAACCTATATAGGACTCAAAGGAGTCTCACACTAACCTGAAGTTAGTTTAACTGACCCAAAGTCAGTAAAGGTTCAAAACCTCTCTTGGATTCAAAAGTCATATACTAACTCGAAGTTATTTTAACTGACCCAAAGTTAGTTGGAGGTTTGAAACCTCACTTGGACTCAAAAGAGTCATATACTAGCACGAAGTTATCTTAACTGACCCGAAGTCAATTGGAGGTCTGAAACCTCACTTGGACTCAAAAGAGTCATATACTAACCCGAAGTCAGTTGGAGGTCTAAAACCTCACTTGGACTCAAAAGAGTCATATACTAACCTGAAGTTAGTTTAACTGACCTGAAGTCAGTTGGAGGTCTGAAACCTCACTTGGACTCAAAAGAGTCATATACTAACCCGAAGTTACTTTAACTGACCCAAAGTCAGTTGGAGGTATGAAACCTCAATAGGGCTCAAAAGAGTCATATACTAACCCAAAGTTAGTTTTACTAACCCAAAGTTAGTTTAACTAACCTAAAGTCAGTTAGAGGTCTGAAACCTCACTAGACTTGATCCCAGATCAAGTGGTTGGACATGTGCCATCCTAGACATAGATAATACGGCAATCTCCGATGTGTCCATCGGTCTTACTATTGGTCTCTATCCACATTTCCCACATCATTGGCCAAGATGAGAGGTATTTCCCATGAGTCTGAAACTCCATGGGTAGTATGTGTTACACCATTTTTTGGTCATCTAACCTATTATCATTAGATGAACTCAAGTACACCATGTAAGACTAATTTTACCCTAAGTAAAATTTCTTTCACTATGTAAAATAACTTAATAAAACACCTTTATTAGGTTGTTTATGGTCTAAACAGGAAAACCCAAGGAGAAATATTAAACAAATCTATATTTTTTTGGTTTTCCTCATGGAATAATTAATTAAACATTATTTTAATTATTATTCCTGGTCATATTTAACCCAAAACAAGGAAATTAATTAGATAAATCCTTATTTTTCTTATTATTTTCTAGGAATAATTATTTAAATCTTCTTTAAATAATATTCCTTGTTAAATATGACTAAATCGTTTATAAATAATTAAATAAATAATTATTTATTTAATTATCATTCAACCACTTCCTTAAAATGATAAATAAATCATTTATTTATTTATTATTTACAAATAAAGGGATTTGACCCAAGTCAAATTCCTTTCACCTCCAACAAATATAATAAAATATTCCATAAAAGGTGGATCTAGATTTGGTTAATATTATTTTAATCATGCACCAAGATCTAGAATGACCTAATATTTTGTTATAAATAGAAGGGTTTTTCCTACCATGCATCACCTTTTGTTGCCTCTTAGATCACTCTTGGTCTGACTTTGAGCCATTATCATTTTCATATTTTCTATTATTTGCTTTGTGAGCTCCCTTTGAGTTCTATGTTTTTATGGGTTTTCTACACCAACAAGAGAGAGAAATTCTAAATCTGAAGTGATGAGGACTTCCAAGAACCCATTCCATTGAGGAGAATTGGAAACACCTTTCTTGCTTTCCTCCCAGGTACCATTAATATAAAAATTATTCAAAAATATTGTTCTTGTCTTGTCTATTGGATGTATGGAGAAAAATCTTATTTTTACTTCTTAATGTCTTTTTATGCATAGATCTTGATTTTTGCAACATTTTTCTTGATCAACTAATTGTAGATCTGAAGATATTAGTAGCCATCTTTTTTTGTTAGGGTTGTTTGTTATGCACAGCTAAAAGGGTATTTTTTCGTACACTTACACTAAAGATTCATCCTAACAGGATGCATACAAGGCACAGATCAAAGAGAGGTGAACCAACTTAATATCATCACGGTGGCACATAAGCACACCAACAAGGTTTGGCAAGCCTAGCCCTGTAGTTGCTTATAGCTCCAAGAATCTATCCCCAAATCCCCCTAGAGCTCCTAGAGCTCATCGTCTAATAGATCCCTTAGAATAGGGTCGTTCCATGATTACAAGATTCTCACCGAAGGTTAGGAACTTTACCTTCCCCAAGGGCTTAGTGAGAATATCTGTGACCTTCTCATCAGTTCCTATAAAATCGATCCTTATGGCATCTCGCTGTACCATATCCCGGATAAAATGGTACCTGATATCAATATGCTTGGATTGATTGTGGAACATAGGATTCTCTAATAAACGAATCCCACTCTAGTTATCACAAAGGATAATGGCGATATCTAACACATTCGCAAAAAACTCATTGAAGACATTTCACAACCAAGTAGCTTCACAACATTCCATACTCACTGCAATGTATTCAGCCTCAGCAGTGCTCAAAGACACTGACTTCTGCTTCCTTCTCATCCAAAATATCGAAGCAGGACCAAGTGTGAAGCAGCATCCAGATGTGCTCTTGCAATTCACCACACTGCTAGAATCTCAAACTCCCGGAAATTTATCTTAGCCCATGGTTTATCATGCCCCAAAGATATCTCAAGATATTCTATGCACCAACCCATTGAATGTGATGAGGATCATCCATATGTTGACTCAAAGTGTTCATTGCAAAGCATATGTCTGGACGGGAGTTCACTAAGAACATCAATTCCCCTACGAGTTGAATATACTCGGTAGGATTTCCCAATGCGGGTCCAACAGAATTTCCACACAACTTCTTGAAGTTGAGTTCCATCAGTATCGACACAAAATTACAGTCCATCATACCAAATCTCTCCAGCAACTTCACAATATATTTTCCTTAAGAGAGGAAAATATCGTCAGGTCTCTGCCAGACCTCCAAGCCTAGGAAGTAATGCATTAGTACTAGGTATTTCATCTCCAACTCGAAAATGAGCTCCATCTTACATTGATGAATGAGAGGGTTAGCACTTATCAAAAAGATATATTCCACATAGAGAACCAAAATGAGAGTCTTTTCTCTATCAACCTTGAAGTAAAGGTTCGGATCAACATTACCTCGAGTGAAGCCCAGCTTCATCAAGTAGCTATCTATCCTCTCGTAAAAAGCCCTAGGGGCTTGCTTCAACCCATAGAGGGTTTTCTTCAACCTTCATACATGAGAGTCTCTATCTTGGACTTTGAAGCCCATAGGATGCCCCACATACACCTCTTCCTTTATCGAACCATGTAGAAAAGCGGTCTTCACATCCATCTAATGGAGACTCCATCCTTGTGTTGAAAAAAGGGAAATAATAGATTGGATGGTGGTATAGCGGGCCACATGTGCAAATATATCATCATAAACTATGCCTTCCTTTTGAGATAAGCCTCGGACAATGAATCTTACCTTGTAATTTTCAGCACTACCATCAGATCCATGCTTGATCTTATAGAGCCATTTCGAGGTGACAACATCTTTGTCCTCTGGCCTTAGGACCACATCCCAGACATCATTCTTCATAATGGACTCATACTCTTCGTGCATAGCAAACTTCCAAACTTGATGTTTTACGGCTTCTTCAAATGATCTAGGCTTAGATTGTACAATAGTACTCACAGTTGCTAGATTCCCTTGGTATCTAGTCAACTTCTTGCATTCACAGAATGTCCCCCTTGGGGCCATATGTATCTCGACATCCTCGAGAGTATCCCTGAGCGATGAGGGTCTTATCTTCTTTGAAGGAGGTGGATCAATAGGGTCCATCAGTCCTTCAACAGCAGGCATCATCTCATCCTTCATCTCTTCCTGCTTCCCTATTATTTCATCATTTCCTTCCTTGGAACTAGGAAGGTTTATCACTTTCTTGAGGGAATCATCTTCATCGAAGGTGACATCATGGCATATCTCCACTTATATTTGGCTAGGCACATATATTCTATATGCCTTCAATGTTTCATTGTAGCCCACAAACATTCCCTTATTTCCAGAAGCATCAAACTTGATTCTCTTCTATTTCGACACATGAAAGTAAACAGGACAACCAAAAACTCTAAAATGAGAAACATTAGGTTTCTTACTAGAGAAGAATTCTTTAGGAGTTTTGGAGTCCAAACTAGAATTCGGGTGTCGATTTTGTACGTAAACGGTAGTGTTTGCAGCTTCTACCCATAGAGACTTTGGAAGACCTTGGTCACATAGCATGGCACGAGCAGCTTCTACAATGGTCCTATTCTTTCTTTCGGCAACACCATTTTCCTCAGGAGTATACATGGTTGTGTTCTCCCTCTTAATTCCATCTCCTCTGGAAAATTCATTGAACTCATTTGACTCATATTCGGTGCCATTATCGGTCCTCAAAATCTTGATTTTCTTTCCTGTTTGATTTTCCACCAAGGCCTTGAAGGTACAAAGCCATTTGAATGGCTTGTCCTTCTTCTTCAAGAAATATATCCAGATCTTGCAAGAGAAATCATCTATAAAAGTCATGTAATAAGAACATCCTCGCAAGGATTTCACGGGAAACATACCAAATAAATCATAATATATCAATTGAAAGATATCAGATGTCTTTGTGACACTTGAGGGGAAAGGTCCCCTTTGTATGTATTCCTTTGGCACATCCTTGACATACGCCTTCATGATCATTCTTGAATTTGGGCAACCTAGACACCACCTTCCTTACTTCAGAAAGGGCTTTGTAATGAAGGTGTCCAAACTGCTGGTTCCATAACTCAGTTTGACGAGTTGTATCACATGACATAGCCCCTAATGGACTTCCTCCAACCTAGTAGAGTGTATCAAATCTAAAACCAATAGTGAGAGCTTCCTTGAAGTTATTCTTCCAGTCTCAGGGAAGTCCTCTAAGAGAAATGAGGACGAGCTCTCAATCAACTACTTCTTCTCCTATGGCAAGGAGATCATTTTTGTGAGCCTCATAAAATATGATGGAGGTTCATGAACCTTCCCTTGCACATAGTCCATGACAACTTGATCTTATAATGCCAAATCCAAGGACATATTCCATGCATGATAATCAGACTTTTCAGTCAACTTGTCATCAAACCATTGGTCCTTGACAAGACTTCTTCTTCGGTGATTGATTTTCACACTATCTTGGGCTTTGTCTTCACCTCAACTCTAATACCATGTAAATTTTGGATAGACAGAATGTTCTATGCTTAATGCAAATTTACTTCAATCTTTTGGGGCCTGATAAAATATAGAAATCACATAAATATGAAAGTAAAATGTTGATAAAACATACCAATAGATCAATAGAAGACAAGCCAATAAAATATATCATATTTACATATCTTCTTGTCCAACAAAGATTTAGACTAGTGTGCGTTATGGTAGTCAATAGGATGCTTCAACCAGCAAAGTCTTTCTCAGGTCAGCCAACCCTCCAAGTTTCACACACGCAGTCCTCAAAGACAGCTCATCAAAAGTCAACATAATTCAACAAATTAATCCCACATCTAGATTTCTAACATCTATATTTCTGGCATCATCCATATTTCTAGCATCTAGATTTATGGCATCATCCATATTTACGGCATCTAGATTTACAGCATCGATTTTCGACATCATGTATATTTACGACATCAATTTCCAGAATCATCTAGATTTACGACATCCATTTTCGGCATCATCAGATTTACGACATCCATTTCCAGAATCATCTAGATTTACGACATCCATTTTCGGCATCATCAGATTTACGACATCCATTTCCATCTTCGTCGAGATTTACACATGGGAGAGAGAGAAGCATTTTCTAGGCTGAACGTACCAATCAAATAATGATGAATGTGTGTGATGAGATGATCATGAAATGACCTCCAATTCTCTCCAATTAATATCCATATGTGAGGGTGTGTGACACATTTGTTGGGCTCTCAAGCCTACATTACAAATCTGGTCGACCTTGCACATAAGTGGAATAAATTCAAAATAAATGTTCTTCTCATCCAATCAAGATGATCTTTAGATCAATCTTACACCTCTTCGAAAGAGGAATCCAATAAAAATATTGGCATCATCATTTGAGTAGTACAACATGGATTTTGGACCTAGTTTCCCAAAATTAACACATCTCCATCATTAAGGCTAGGTGGTATGTCATCAATGTATGTTAATATCATCAACTATTCAAATTTATCAATTGGTAGTGTTCTTTTCAATATCGCTTTTCTCGCCCTCGTTTGGCTTAAAGGATGGTTTGGATCATCTCGTCCAAATCTTAATAACCTAGTTTGACCTTGGGTATTAGTAGATGTATCATCAATATCTTCTAACTATCAACAAACACAAGAATTATTTAATTTTAGGAAACAATTGGATAAATCATGAATGTATCAATTTCAAATAAATATAATGAAATATGTATAAAAATATAAAAATATAAAATGTGTGTGTGTGTGTGTGTGTGTATCAATTAAATAATGCAACATAATTTTATAGAAAACCTTTTTTATACAATAATTTAAAATAAAACACAATTTTGACAACATAGTTTATAAAATGTGATTCCACACTCATTGATTCTTCTTTGGTTTTCTACCCTTAAGAACATCCTTAGGGAGACCTTGCTCTTCCCATTTCTTTCGTGCAACAGTGCATTTTAAGAAGGGGTAATTAATCGATAACTCATCCCCAATAGTAAGGTATATAATAGCCTCAACCATTATCAATCTATCAACTTCTCTTTCCATATCTCTATATTTATCATTTATAAACTCAAAAATTTGACATTTTGTTCATACAGTAGGGTCCCTTCCCTTATTGCTATTTATAAATATTGCAATATTTATGTGTTTTTATGCATGTCCATATATATACATAATATGACCTCTATTAATTTCTCTTCCACTTTCCAAATGGAGATTATGTGTATACATATTTGACTTTATACCATATGATGACATGCTAGCCTTACATTATGCTAGCCTTATCCATTCACCACTATAATATGATGGGCAGTTTTAGCTGCTACAACACCACTAAAAATTTTGGGCATATGTAAAAATTCCAAGTCCCCCTCTGCTCACTCGGCCCATTAAGGTTTTGAACTAGTCTTTGGTAGATAAATCTCCCCATGAACTATTCCTACCAAACCCTATTATTGTGCCAACTCGTGTGAAGAACACCAAACTCACTTTCCTTGTTGTATCATGATTGTATTAGGGTTTGAGGGTTCCTCCATGAATTCGAAGCTATATTTTCCATAGTGGTCTCTGTCAATTAACGGGGGGACTGGTCCCAGACAAACAAGTCCTCAGTATGGCCTACATTTTATTGACCATACTAGGGTTTAGGAGAAACCCTAATATGGAAAGAGAGTGATCCCCTTCATTTCTTAACCCAATTCACATGCTTCTAAGGGTACATTCACATCGTCCTTGCTTGACATCATGGCGAGAGTCAGTGAATAACATATTCCCCTAATTTCTTGATTGTTCCTACCTCTTAATGTGTGCTTTAGGGTTACTAAGAATGTTATGCTCCCCTTGCATCCTTGTAACACTAGATGTATGTGATTGAAGGTCAAACCCTGCATTGAATTAATTATCACTCCCTAAGGTGCTTATCATCTCCATCTTTGCATCTTACCTGAATACTTGATCACTCATGCACACTAGGGTTTACAAGGTACCTCATACCACATTAGTCCTCATCCCCTTTAATTTCATTAGGGTTTGGGCATGCAATATGTTATTAGGTATTATCCCTCTATTTGTATGCATTTGCAAGAGAGAGGGATATGTTTGCACCATTGGTCATATTGTGCATGTGCCCTTATATCCTCTAGAACTCTTAGGTGTAGAGAGATTTCTCGAAACCCTAAATCCTCATGATGAAAGTCTCGATTGTATGTATCCCTAGCCTTCAACACACTTTCTCTTAAACATTATATACATTTTACCTATCATTCCATCATGTAGAGAAGGTAACTACATATTGCATCACTTTCAATCATCAATTTTATTTTGGGGCCCAACTCGCACATTGGTAGTGGCGTAACAAAATAAATTGAACATATATGTGTTGAATTCTTGTCATGCCTCCTAGTTTAAGTTTAAATATAAACGTTATTACATGATATCATTTCATTAACTTGTGGCCACTTTATGCCATGCAAAGCCAACAAAATTAGTGCATTAAAAACGCTTTTTAAGGCACAATTGAAGGTTCTACCCCTATACACATGTGGTGGGGGAATGTATATGTAAAGTCCCAACATAAAGTAAATACCTTTTATAAACTCATGCATGGAGAGATCTATTCTTGGTATATATTTCAACCGAAACTATGGAGGATTCGATATTAAAGGGGAAAATTAAAGGTGATAGCAGATGTGTGGAATGGATGCAACCAAAGCCATGGGACTATGAAGGGGAGTTAGGAAAAAGTGTTGAAGCCTTTGATGAAGGCTAATGCATCTAAGCCTCCCATTAATTGTATGATGCATTCACAGGCATTAGAGAAAGTTGTGGGAATATGTTAGCATCAATTTCTTGACATTGTCTTTTCGACGAGGAGATTTTTGGAAGATATGGTCAGCTAATCATCAATTTGAATAAGAAAATTATTCAATTTAAAAGGGCTAAAAAACATGGAATTGATGGTATCATAGACTATTTCTAGCCTCGTGGACCGTAAGTATAATTTTATTCCATATCCTTTTAGCACTAAAATTCATTTGAAACTTCCTTCCTAAGAAGTAGTTGCAGATGCTTGCTAGATAATCTCAAAAAAATTGCAAGGCCAACAACATTGCATATTCCTCTCTTGGAATATTCGAGTTTGGAATAGCCCTGATATGTTTTTCTTTATCATTAGAAACACGAGCTTTTAAAATGACATCTTCTGACCATCTTCAAAGAGATCCATATAAGAAGTCATAATCTTCCCTTTGCATGAAGGAATCACTACCAAAGAAAAACCACACTCCAAGATCAAAGTTGTTTTATAGTTGTGTCCGACCATTAATTACGATCACACATTACCATTGTGGGAAAGCAAAATATTTACATGTTCCTTTTGGATAGTTCGCAGTTGTAATTAAGAAAACTACATGCTTATGAACACTGCCTGTGATTTTGCTAGTCGAGGGTCAGGGTTTGCATCTCCTGAGTTTTGCTGATAACCTATTATGTCTCATTGGGGGAATTGTTGAGTATATTTTACCATCATTTTTTGTCTAGTTTGGAAAAGTTCAGAAACTAGAATAATTTTATATACAACTACCAGATAATAATCACCAATATGGAAAATATTTTAGTTAGGGGAGTAGCTGGTTTGATCGCATATTGGTGGTTCAAATATGAATATGACTTGAAAAATAAAACAGACAGGGTGTTAAGGATGACACAACAAAATATCGTTATTGAGTCATATTGCAAGTGTAGTTAATGCAGTGGCAACTCCTTTTTCCAGCGTGGTCTCCAAGTGGATGCTTATACATAGTGAAGCTAAAGTGAAGGAATTTTTCTCACATGATAATGCTACTAGAGTTGTTTTGTATACACATTAAAATAATTATCGACATTATCACACCATAATCATGGAAACCCATACTTTTCCACCTTGCAAACAACCAGTGGAGGAACATGCTAATATGTGAGACCATTTAAATATGGTGTTGGCTATCATTTTAAAAGAAGTTGAAGATGGCCCATAAACTCGTCCAAACAATAAAATATAAAAGATGGAACATTCTTTGACATAGTGTATGATTGGTCTTGGAGTCAAATAGAAATTAGGAACGTATCTTGTTAAAAGGAGTGCTTTAAGGAAAACGCAAGCCCAGGTGTTTAAATTATGACCATGTCAGCCCACAAAGTGTTATCAACTTATATACAAGCAAGAGATTGAAATTCGATGCCATAATAGTTTTATTTGAAATCCTCACACCGAGCAATGCGTTCACCAAGTAGGTAACGAAGGGCGATTACACACCAGAGAATATATGGACGCAGTGGAATTTGAGGTCAGAGGGAGACCTAATATTGAACGAGGAATTATTCAGTTAATCAAGGGTGGCCTCATCATTAAGTTATGTTGAGTCCTCCAGTATTGCATCAAAACCTTAGTCTCTCATCCCCTCTCTCTCACAACAAGCGCCAACATTCTACCTTACACGATAGGCTCCCGCTGCTAACCAAAACAACACGACCACATTAAAATTAGTTATCTCTCTCCACAACAGCCATAAAATTCAAGGATTCTGCCCATGACATTTTTCAGTTTCATGGCTTAAAATTTTCCTCCATGATGCACAAATAAAGAAATGATTTATTCCTATTGCACAAAAAATGTGTTTAATCTTCGTAAAGTCATGTCGAACTTCATGGTGACAGTGACATAAGCCTATCTTCAAAAAATTTATATTAGCAAAGGCGTCCGCTTCTTCGACCAGGAATCCTGCTTCATGCCCAGGTGGATACCCAACCTGATATGAAAGTAATGGTTTTAGGCACCAGCCAAAGTGGTTCAAGTTTGATGCAGTTGAAAATATGATCACCATGTTTGATGGGCATGTTACTTGCATCACCAAATGTGAACGATGTAGTGCTTTGAAGAGATAAGAATGGAGAGTTGCAACTATGCATCTACATAGGTCGCAATCCCTCCCACGGGTCGCGAAGTCGCAATGAAGAACCTTAGATAAGTAGCAGGAAATTGTCGCTATCTCACTAGTCGATAAGTCGCACGGAAAAGATCATGTAAGTCACCAAGGAGTGTGACCATCCATGAAACGCTACTGCGCGACCTCTGGTTAGTCACACTAGTGAAACTTTTAGGGGTTAATAGTTACAAGTAGGCTAATTTTCCATGCTCTTCAAAAAAAAAATTAGCTAATTTCAATTTTTTTTACAAAATATTAGTCAAAAATTTATACTATAGAATTTTTTACCTTAAAAATCACCAAAATTTTATATAGAGAATACACAAAATTATTAGAAAATTGCCATATTTTTACAAAAATATGGCCAAACATTTAAAAAATTGCATATTATGGACTAGTTAGATTCACCAAGGTTTCTAAACTTTAAAATAAATTTCCATCCTGAAAATTTTTCCTCATTCACACAACCACTTAAGTCATAGAGTCACACCACAGCAACTACCTAAGTGAGATAATTATGCGACCAGTGCGATTGGTGTGACCCTTTATGTTCTGCGACTGTGTGACCTATATAGATCGTACTTTTCCCTGCAGCCTCCACATGTCCTCTCTATGATTCAAGAGGATATTGATGACCACCCACCTATTCCACTTGGAACCCCGCCATTATTTCTTTCATTTTTTCAATTTCCTTAATTGTAGCACAATTTACTATGTTTTGCAGTTTTTCGATCCTGAACTTCCGAAGTCGTTTTGAGGCCCTAAACAACGTTTTTTTGAGAAAATCACCTATAGGTGAATATAACTCTTTAAATCAATATTTTCTATTAGAAGTTGTAGTCCTTAGATAGATATTTTCAATGAGGTATCATGTGTGTCAAACAGAAATCGTATGCCAAAGTTACGACCCCGGGAAATTGATGTACCAATTTACCCCAACGAGGCCCATAGTTTTTCATTTCATCTCCTAGGGTTAGGTTTTTGGATTTTTATGGTTTTAAATTGTTTCTCAATAATAAATAGGCCTTCAAGCCTCATTATAACACAGTTCCTAGGCTTGTATCCACCACATCTCTTCTCATAGATAAGCTACCAGCGCCCTAGCTAGTTTATTTTCATTCTGTCTATTAGCATATTTTAGTTATGTGATATTAATGAAATGAAGTTTTATTTATGTTGCATCTCTGTGTTTATGTGTATTTTTGTATTTTATTGTGTTCCTGCATAAGTCTGGATCAGTGGTATCAGAGCACTTTTTCCTTTCTCGATCCTTGTTTGCATGTCCCCAACAAGGTCAAGATATAGGTGTTAGGGCTCGATCTGGTTGAACCTTTACAAGATCATCCTCGCAAACCCCGACGATCATCCATGGGGGATGAAAATAAATACGAGGGACCAGGAGATCCTATCAAAATATTAATCGAAGGGGCCCTCGTGAAACAAAGGAATGCAATGATGGATAACTTTGCCCAGATTCTTCAATGACTATCCATCAGCAGCACATCTGCATCCAACAGCCACTCTCGAGGCACAACCCATTTTAAGGTACAAGTAAAATTTGACATTCCCATATTTTAGGGCCAAATAGATGCAGACGTATGGCTAAATCTATTCAAAGGGTATTTCTTGATTCATGACTTTTCCAACTGGGAAAATATTACTTTTTCACTCCTCAAATCTGCCCCCCATGTCAAGGACTGGTGGGAAACCTACTGTGAGAAAAAGGACGAGAAGGAACCCTATCTATTTTCAGTCGCACCCTCTTGGAATTATTTCTGTGATTCCATCAAGGAACAATATTATCTCATGGGGAGCTATGCGAACAATTACATAAAATGGACTATGTTGTGGAAACAAAGGGATAAAGATGTGCATGAGCTAGAAAATCTGTTCCATATCCTACACACAAATGGGTATCAAATATTTAGAGGAAAATTTGTTGTTGAAGTATTGTAGTTATCTTCATAGATACATTCAGGAGGAAATGGACTTCCTCAACATCTCCTCGCTTGGTGCAGCATACTATTATGCTTCCAAGATTAAGAAAAAAATTCAAACAAAAGAAGCGATACTTTGGATCTGCGAATCAGAAGCAAGGGAAAGGTGCCCACAAACAGAAGAAAGAGGGACAAAGCCAAGGCATGGTGGCCCAGGATAACCCGCCAAAGCCGTAAGAAAATAAAAGCATTGTGAAGCCAAAGAAGGACATGGGAAAGTGGTGTAATTTCCATAAGAGATCCACTCACAACATAAGTGAGTGTCAGGCCAAGCAGTCACTAGTGGTCAAGCTAAAGGCTTCTAAATCGATGCATGATCCGACTCTGAATCAGGACCCAAAAGGGGGAGTGAAAAAGGGAAGGAAATTATCGATGTGGAGCCCAACGCCACCGTTGCCACCATGAAAATCCAAAAGGAGGAACTAGAAGATCCAGAGGAGGAGGAGTGCCTCTTCCATTCCCAGATGTGGGTAAAGGGTTCCCCACTGCAGTTCATTTTCGACAGCGGGAGTCAAAAAAACCTCATTTCAGCAGAGCTTGTGAAGTGGCTGGGTTGACTGACCACATCACACCCACAACTAGACACTATCGTGTGGCTTCACCAATGATGAGATCTTTGTGTCAGCCAGCAATGCCCCCTTCCCTACAACATCAATCCCTTCACAGATGAGGTATTATGTGACATTGCCCCTATTGATGTTTTTGATGTATTATTATTCCAACCATACTTGTGGAAGAGAAATGCTGTGTATGAGTCCTAGACTCGCGTTATTATTTTTACTTTGGGTAATAAGTTGTACAAGATACTAGAGGTAGCACCGCCTGCCACCATCTCTTTGGTTACTCTAAAATAATGCAGTAAGCTCATATCCATAACCGAAAAAATTTATTTTCCCGATGATCCACCCTCAGGAAAAAATGAATATTATGGCCATGACCTCCAGACAGGGCTCCTCCACATGACAAAAAAATGGACAAGTCCGTGGAGGAGTATGGGGACATATTTGCATCACCTGTACAGGTGCCTCTACACTGTCAGGTCAAGCACCCCATCGATCTGACCCCAGGTGTGCCACTTTTCAATGGACCAATATATAGGCGCAATGTTTTGTATAACAATGAAATCAAGAGGTAGATTCATGAGCTGCTCCAAAAAGGTTACATCCAGCCGAGTTCATCGCCCTATGCGAGGCTGATCGTGTTGGTTTAGAAGAAATATGGGACTTGGAGACTCTGTATTTACTATCAGGCACTGAACAAGATCATTATCTAGAATAGGCACTTGATCCCATAGATTTACGACCTTCTGTACCAACTCAAGGGGGAAAATTATTTCAGCAAGACCGACTTGAAGTCTGGGTATCACCAGGTATCAATTGAACCCTCTGATGTGTGGAAGATTGCCTTCAAAGCCAAGGAGGGTTTTTTCGAATGGCTTGTCATGCCTTTTGGGTTGATGAATTCCCCTGCAAACTTCATGAGGCTCATGGATGACATCTTGTGACCATTCACCAAATCATTTGTAGTAGTGTACTTGGATGACATCTTGATCTTCAACCAGAATTGGGAAGATCACTTCCACCACATTCGATAAGTCCTCCAAACACTGTGACAACACAAGTTGTGTGAAAATTTGGAAA
Organism: Pinus albicaulis; assembly: GCA_034641835.2. Lineage (NCBI taxonomy): Eukaryota > Viridiplantae > Streptophyta > Pinopsida > Pinales > Pinaceae > Pinus > Pinus albicaulis. The sequence goes on from CM076577.1 coordinate 743,589,974, forward strand.
GTGAACTTTTGGCATGACCCAGGTTCAGTATTTTTGATACATTATTGATGATTGGGGGTGCATGTGGATCTATCCAAGATCCAATTCATTCTGGATTGGCCAACCCTAGCCACTCTAACACAGCTACACAACTTTATGGGTCTTACTAATTTCTACCGCAGGTTCCTATTGGGATTCTGTTATGAACTTACTTCATAACTAATGTAATAAATATAGTCATTAATAGAATAAAATAAAATAAATGTAATTACTAGCTAATCAATTAGGATTATGTTAAATAGTCATTAGGTTAATGGAAAGGCATGTCTAAAAGACATGTCCATTCGTGAAAAGGTACCTGCATAGGTATAAAAGCGGGACCTCATTGTAATCATTCAGTCATCTTGTCATATATCATATCAATAAATATTTATTATTATAAATACCTCTTGTGTATTTTTATAATTAAATCTTTTTTGCTATTAAAGCCAACAAATCTACAAGTCTTGCTGCTACAGAAACCAAATCTACGAATTCCGCTGCTACAGTGGTATCAAAGCCATATTAAGGACAAGTTGAAGCAATGGCACACAACACTGTTCTATAAGCCTATGAACGTAGTTTACGAGCCTGAGAACATTTTTTACCATATAATGTGCCATTACGTGAAGATCCCAAAAAAATTGAGCAGATTAGAAAAATTCAAGAAAAGCTTCAACAATTAGAGAATTCATGTGCAAAAGTCACAAACGGTTATAAAAAAAAATTTGCATGTCTTAAAAAAATTTCTGCAGTAATCCATAATAGAGAAGATGAAAAATGTTGTAATAATGAGAAGACAGTTAGTTATGCCAAGGGAAAATCAAGTAGAACATCCATGGAAAATTCAAGCAAATACATTCCCCCACCAATGCGTAAAGGAAAACAACCAACTAATATTGAAGGAAAAAAGGAAGAGAAATGTTGGAAGTGTAGAGACAAATATTTCGCAGGACATAAATGTGCCTTTTATACGAGAAATGAGATTGCCATTAGTGATGTTTGTCATTCTAGACATCGTGTTAGTCTTGATAGTGCATATAATTCAATATCAAGTTTAGGAAGCTCATCTAATATAGTTAAAAATAAAGAGAATAATGAACACCATTGCAGCAAAGCAAAAGAGAGAACAGCTTTTGGATACAGTGATCAACCCAGCCTGCCTTCATTAACAGCCAGGACCAGCAGTACTTCCAACGATACACTGAGTATCACTAGGTTTGGGCTGTCATCAGCAGGAAAACAAATTTACTCTGCTAAGTTTCATGACCAAGCTGCTTGGCTGAATATAGAATAGCGAAAGCTTCAATTTCTTTCTACAAATCACCAACATAATACATCTAAAACAGCAATAACATCGACCAACAATGCATTTGTTGTAACCAGAGATCATTTCATTACCTCGGTCACTGACCAGATGTCGTATCCTGCCACCTTACATGCCAAAGACTTTGTGAAAGGAAACCAGGAAGATGGCCACGAATTTCTAATTTATGTGATTGGAGCCTGCAACGACGTGTGCATGGGGCAGTGGAAGCAGAGAGTACGTGAAAAATGTGGTGAAGGTGAAGGGATTATTAAAAGCATTTTCGGTGGTGTAATGCAAAGCCAAGTGAAGTGTATTTCCTGCGGAGGCGAGCCGAACAAGAAGGAAGTTATTATGGACCTGAGCCTTCAATTAACAAATGTTGTAACTTCCTTGGAAGAGGCTCTCTCTTGTTATTTTGCGTCAGAGTTGCTTGAAGATGGGGGTAATGTTTATAGATGCGAAAATTGCAACAATTTAACGCCAGCCCAGATGCAAATGTCAATTTTCAAACCTCCCAACGTTCTGATCATTCAACTCAATAGATTTGCTATGGATGATCATGGTTCTAGGATTAAAATAATTCAGAATATTAGCTTTAACCAACGCTTGGCACTTGATAGCTATTTTTCAGAAGGTGCTGATTATAAGGAGAAGTATCATATTAATATAGACTATTATAGTCTATTTGCCACCATTATCCATTCAGGATTCTCCCAGGACTTTGGACATTATTATGCCTATGTGAAGAACCTGCAAGATGATAGCTAGCATTGCTGCAATGATGTGAATGTCTCTCCAGTCTCTGAACAGGAGGTTTTATCAGATCAGCAGGTCTATTTCTTTTTCTTTATTCGCAGAGCAAGTGGCTGCAATGGTGCTGCTACAGTGCCCACAGTTGTACATGGTGTTGTTATTTCATCAGCTGGAGATAGTGAAATGGAAGATGTTTTCATAGACTGTGACGATGAATTAGAATTAGAAAAGGATGCGGATATAAATGCAGATCATAGGGGCTGCGATGAGGATGTTTTCGCAGATTCTAACGATGGAACAGAGTTGAAATTCAGTGATTATTATTTTGCAGCTCATCAGGATTTCAATAGAATCGAAATTTCCAAATCTCAGGATAGCGTTGGGGAATGGGAGAAAGATGATGAGCGCATTCTTGTTGTCTTAGCAGCTCGCTTGAATGCCAAGTTAGATACTAGGAGGATCCTGAAACGTCTTGAAAAGGAGAATTTAAAGCAACTTTCTCATATGGTAGTGAAAATATCTCATGCCAAAGATTTTCAATTACTTTTAATGGATACAAATTCCTAACTTCGATATATCCTTAGAGAATAAATTTTAACAGCTAAGAATGGAAAGTTGTAGGTTCTATTTCATTTCTCCTTGAGCTTGGGTTTCACATCATAGATATCAGAAGAAAGAAAACTACTACATTCCAACGAAGCTGGCATCAATATTGGCATCAAGGTTCTCAGATTCATGGATCCAGAAACCAATCAAGGGGTTTATTATTGTGGAGACAAATTTCAACATACGACCATAACCTTGCAGGGTGCTACAGCGATCTTGAGGAAGGGTTCAATGTCAAATTTCATCTGAATTGTGCCGTGAAGTATCAAGATACGGGCGAACTTAAGGACACACAGAGTGACTTGAAGACACACAGAGTGAGTCGGAAACTGAAACTGAAAGCGAAACAGAATCGAGAAGAAGAAATTGAAACAGTTGAGGAGGACAGACATTTTGTCATTGATTCGAATAATTAAGAGGTGTTGAATGTTGCACAGAGGTTAGAGTCTCTTCGCTGGTTAACGTCGGGCAGAAAAACTTTCCAAAGCAACCAGCTCCGGCTGTATCGCGTGAGCCACTCGATAGCGTCTGATGAGAAGTCGTTCACGTCACCTGCAATGAGATTCACGTTTTTATTTCAACACAATGGAAGGCACGAACGCTGGAACTCCCCTTTCGAAAATTGACATGGGATCATTGCCACTTTCATTGTCGTAGGGTTTTCAATGCCATTTAAAAACCAGTTGTTGAACCCCGTTGCTATGAAACTACCGTGTGTACGCCCGTACAGACGCGTCGTCTTTTTACGGGTGTGGTTCACGTCGTTTGGGACTCGCCAAGTTGGAAGCTTAAAAATTCCATTGGAATTTGTGGGTGCCCCACTGGAAATGGTTTTACGAAATGAAAATCTGCGTCACAAATTCCTGTTGTCGGGCCACTTTTATTACCCTCTGTCAAGGCATCATCCGTGGCAAAAGTTGTTGTTCGAGCAGCAACTGATGCCTCGTTTCCTCCTGGAATTATTGATGTATGGGCATCATTCATCACACAGATCAAATTACAAAAAAATATGTATTTATTTTGTTACAAAAGGGTGTTCGTTCATTAAAAGGGCTGAATAAAGTGCGTTTATATGTGGTTGCCACAAATTTCCATCTACATGTGGAGTGCAACGCAGAAGTTAATTTTGACCAAAGGTTGAATATAACTAACTGAGGGTCATTTGGATACATTTTGAGTGGATTTTCTCCCATTTCAGACATGATCTTTTTTTGGGGAAAAATTCAACTAGTTTTGACCAAGTTTTGCTTTAAAAAAAAAAAAAAACACATTGTTTTTAATTTATTATTAAAAAAAAAAGGAACAAGAACATGGAGTTCAAAGAGAATGTATTAGAGAGAATTCTACAATGAAGGTACCAGTGATGAAAAGACATTCCTAGCAGATAATCCCAAGTGAAGCAAATTGTCAAAAGGTTAAGCTTTGAGGACAAAGCTTTTCGAGAAGGAGGCAATGTTATGAACTTACTTCATAACTAATGTAATAAATATAGTCATTAATAGAATAAAATTGGAATATTATTAGGGGAAGAAGACCTGAGAATGGATACAGCGAGGGTTTCTGCAAGGCTTTTTCAGAACATCGCCGCCGCCAAGACTGGGGCGCAGGGCATTACAGACCCAGGTTGGTTTCCCTGCGGTGATGAACTCGATTCGACAGCTTCTGGAAAAAATGGGGTGGGAGAGATAGTACCACAGCTGGATCATGGATTTGAAAGCAGGATTAGAACCTTGTGGGAGGAAGATCGCAGATCTCATGCAGCGCCTCCGTTTCTTCAAGGACCAAGGTGCGATCCGGCCCGATCGAGGACGCCCTGCTACAGATCTACCCGGGATCGCTTCACTCCCGCTAAGGGAGTCGCCGCCAAAGCCTCTTCCCACATCCTTTCCTCGATAGGTAGAGAGACCTGGCCGCCAAGGAATAGCTTCGCTGTGAAATATAGCTATGGAGCGTCAGAGCTCACGATGAAAAGAGCGTTTGGAGGCGATTTCCTCTCTGATCAGGGATCTCAGCCCGTTGGAAGCCTGCTGATCGGCTTTGACAGGGGATTTCTATTATTTTGTACGCCCTCTCATCTGCATGCAGCAAGAGTAGAGGCGCATATGCCTGTTAGGCGAACCCCAAAGCCGATTCAATGCATAGAGGAGGCAGAGACGAGGGATCGGCCAAATCAGAAAGATTTCCCTACACGATTAATCGGTTTTGGAGACTCTCATGCAAGAAGTAAGCGCTTTAAGGATCTCTGGCGAAAAACAGTCTCACTGACTACAGCCATAAACCGTGCCTGGCTCCTCAAGCTATGGAATGAGGCAATACCACGGGGGCAGCCCTTTTCCACGCAGCTTGAGGCAGCACAAAGGTATGGGCAGCTAGATCAGCCAGAACCCTCGCAACAGGTAACTCCAGTTTTCTTTCAGATTTTTATTAAATCCCCTGTGGGGAAAACCAGTCTTGTATGGGTACATGCAGAAAGCACGATTATGCAGCTGAAACAGCAAATCTGGATAGAGATGGGCTACCCTGTTCAGATCCAGCATCTGGTCAGTGGAAGATGGTCCCTTCAGGATAGCAGAACCCTGAACAGCTACGATATAGGCCCAGAAACAACTATAGCCTTAAATCTGAGGCTGAGAGGAGGTGTTGTGCCCCAGGGTCATCAAAGCACCACAGGTGGAGACAAGGGGAAAAAGGCAACATCTCAGCAACAACCAAAGGGAGGCTTCTCATACAAAAATATCTTACAGGGCAACAGAGATCCAGGGTCCCCTTCAGATCAAGGTGGACATATACCTAGGCCATACATAGTAGATCAGCTTGGGCAAACCCCAGCCCTCAACATTGATTCTACAGGACTAGATGAATATGTTAAGTCTTTTGAAACTCAGGCCTTAATCTGTCGATTTAATAGTTTTTGGCCAAAGCCAATGGAACTATTTCGCTGGATCTACACCAGTTGGACCTTGGAATGTGATATACATCTATGCTCCAAGGGGTTCTTCATTGTGAAGTTCGCATCCACGGAAGCCAGAGATAAAATCATGAGTGCAGGGCCTTGGTTTTGGGGAACAACGGGTCTTTTCATGACCCCATGGTTTCCAGATTTTGATCCAAACAAAATGACTGTCTCCAGAATGCTGGTCTGGGTCCGCCTATACAACCTTCCTCTTCACTTCTGGAGTGAACGAGTCTTGGAAGGCATTGGGAACAGCATAGGGAAATATATCAAAACAGATCTGGAGAGGATTGAGGAGAGGATCTACACCTTTGCACTAATTTGTGTGGAAGTCGATCTAAGCAAAGGACTGTCGGAAAGTATAAGGCTGGTATACAAGCAACAAAACTGGCTGCAAGGACTAGACTATGAAAACACTGCTTTCAGATGCAGAATCTGTAGGCTGACAGGACACTTGCAAAGTACATGCCCAGAAGCCAAGAAAGCAAACAGTAAAAGGAAGCAGAAAGGCAAGCAGAGAAAAGGGTGGCAATACCCCCCTCCCGACTCAGAGGACGACGAATCAGAAGCAGAGGAGGAAGTCACTCCCACAGAGAATACTGAGCCTACCCAAGGAACAGAGACTCAAAAGGAAATCATTTCAGCTAACAAGGGTTCACAACACCAGACAAATCAGGCAGAGAGGACAAGCGAGGATTTGAGTATGGGAGGGATCAAATGGCATCACTCCTCAGATACCTCAGACTGAGACAAGGATACAGGTCCACAGAAAGAAGAAACACAGTTAGTCCTAGCTACGATTGAGCCCACCCAAGGAGAGTGGCGCAAGGTCGAAAAGAAGAAGGGGAGAAAAACATGAGGTGTGAGTTTCTACTCACTCCCTGGAACCAGTTTTTCTGTCCCTTCCTCCCTTCTTTTTTCTTATTTCATTCTTTCTGAATGCACGGTAGCCTCGCTACGTCGCATTGTGTGCAAAGCACACGAGCCCAGTGGGCAATTTCTGAAAATGCTTCAATGCATATGCTATGTGTAACTTTTCATTTTTCGAAATAAAAGGTTACCGATTTTTTCTGTGGAAAAAAATAAATAGAATAAAATAAAATAAATGTAATTACTAGCTAATCAATTATTATTATGTTAAATAGTCATTACGTTAATGGAAAGGCATGTCTAAAAGACATGTCCATTCGTGAAAAGGTACCTGCATAGGTATAAAAGTGGGACCTCATTGTAATCATTCAGTCATCTTGTCATATATCATATCAATAAATATTTATTATTATAAATACCTCTTGTGTATTTTTATAATTAAAGCTCTTTTGCTATTAAAGCCAACAAATCTACAAGTCTTGCTGCTACAGAAACCAAATCTACGAATTTCGCTGCTACAGATTCTCTCATATCACTTGGCCCTTGATTCAAGTCACAAAGGGAGGAGCGAAAGAAAATTTATTTTTGTTGATATCTCAACATAAGGTGTTCATAGAGTTGAAAAATCACTTATGCTCTGCCCTAGTGCTCACATTACCAGACTTACAACTACAATTTGAGATCGAGACATATGCCTTTGACTATGTTATTGGGGCAGTTCTTACTCAACAGGGGCATCCAATGGCATATCACAGTGAGACACTATCCGACATAGTCCGGAAGTATCCCACTTATGACAAAGAGATGTATTCCATTATGCAGACTTGCCGACAATGGAAGCATTACATTTTGGGGAAGGAAGTTGTCATCCACACAGACCACTGACCCTTGCAGTTCATACAGACACAAGGGAAGTTGCAAAACCATCACCATCATAAGTGGTCCACATATCTGCATAAGTTTCATTTGAACATCAAGTACAAGAATGGAAACACAAATAATGTTGCAGACTTCCTCATCCGACCACTGATTGTGGTGATAACTACTGTGCTCAACTCTTGTGGTAACAATACTTCTGATTGGCCGCTTCTCTACAAGAGTGATCCAAAATTCGGCCACACGTACAAGACGCTCTTGGAGGGTAACCAAGGTTCAAATTTTCACCTCTAGGATGCACTACTATGTCACCTGGGACACCTTTGTGTTCCTTCAAGTGATTGTGCCAAGATAAGCTTGGAAGCACACTACAGTCGAGACATTGGGCCTTTTGAGGTTGAGAAAATAATGGCAATACTACAGAAGTATTTCTATTGGATGAACCTTTGACAAGATGTTGGGAAGCACATCAGATCATGCACTACCTGTGCCATTGCCAAACCGACCATCAAGAAGCAAGGCCTCTATACTCCGCAACCTACCCCTAGTCAACCTTTGGAATCCATCTCCATGGATTACATGTCGAGCCTTCCTTCTAATAAGCATGGAAATGACTATGTTTTCATGGTGGTCACTAGATTCTCGAAGATGGCCATTATGGCGGCCTACAAGAAGAATATCTCAACAAAAGCCACTGTTAAACTCTTCTTTGAACATGTGTGGGTACAGTTTGGGATCCCTCAATCTATCATCTCACATCAGGATAGCAAGTTCTTCAATACATTTTGGTCCACCCTCTAGTCAATCCTAGACACCAAGCTCACCAAGTCCATAGCTTTCCATCCCCAAACTAATGGCCAGACATAGGTTGTTAACAGGATGATCGTACACATTATGCACATGTAAAACTCAAAGCATCCATGCATATGGGATGAGACCGTCCCCTATGTACAACACAGCTATAATAGGGCTCTAGACAGCTCAACTGGCTACAACCCATTTTAGGTGGGCTTGGGATTCCAACCATTACACATAAAACGGTCTACAATAGCCGCAAACTTTTTTGACATCTTGTCACAAATAAAAGAAGGAAAATATATTTGAATATGTTGTGTTTGTATTTGAAAACACATCATTCAAGAAACATAAATTGATGACATATCCTCTTTCTCCTTCAAAGAAACTAATTTCACATCATGTGAACATTGCCATGTACTCTCACATCTTGGTTTCAAAACTTATCAACCACACAAGTCGACAAAACATGCATCTTCAAACAAATGGCTCTCAAGTCAAGCATAAGCATGTGTAATAACTTGACGATTATTTTTCCAAAACAAAAATAATTTCACAATTCATGAATCACTTCATCAACATCTCCTTTTCATATTTGGAGACAAAATCAACTCTTCCAAGTCGATATGACATGCATTCAACACAAGTCGACACTCATGCATGTGCAAATGGTCAACGCTCTCAATTTGACAGCATACATGTTAAACAAATAAATTGACCAACACAAGTCAATTACTTATGCATGTTCAAGCACAATGAAACCATCAAAATTCCATTTTTCATACACACAAACTCTCATGCATGTATACAATTCTTTAACTCTCTCACAAGTACAATCATAAGCACAAGAAATCCATTCATATGTATATGTACTTAAAGCTGAAATGAAAAAATTTTGCTGCAATAAAGTGAGTAAACATACTCCACTTTCAAACACCTTCTTGGTGTAAGCATGCAACATGCATTCCATTGGAAAACAAATGCATCCACATCAAAAGACATGCAAAGCCTTAATTGGATAATAAATCTAACTATCCCTTACCAAACTTTTCAATAGCACTTCCTTCAGTTGCACATCATCATCATGTGAATCATCTTGACCCACATCAATTATGGAATATTTTTTTCCATTCTTACCATTCTCTTTCTCCACCTTCTTCAAATGTCATGGATGAATTGTTGGATACAAAGTCCAACACTTGTCTACAAGATTACCTTACTTATAGCAATGAGTACAAAACAATTTCATCTTCTTTTCAACATAGTTTGCTTTACCCAATGGACCTTTGGCTTTCTACTTCCTTTGCTTTGAAATTTTCCTATGCATGGTTATCTTCTTCCAACATATTGAAACATTATGGTTATCCAAACCACAAAAGTAACATGCAAACTTTCTCCAAATCTTATGTGAAAAATTTCCATGTTTATCATAATCAAAAGTAACTTGAATAAAAGCAGATTTATACCTTGAACATTCACCTTTGTCGCCTTCTTAAGGAGGTGAATTTGATGAGGTAGTGGCTCTCTTAGGAATACAAAAAAATCATTCGAATACTTTAGAGCTTTCGGCATCCTCATGTTCACCATTCTCATTAGTTGCATGCTTATCAGCACCTTCCTGTAAACTGGGTGTAAAACTTTTTTATTGCTCATGAACACAATCTTCACATGCTTGAGGTAATGAACATGAAATGAAAGTCCTTCTTATAACACCTTCATGTGCCTCCTTAGCTTTAGATATTTCACCATCATGTTGTCCATAACCAAGACCCAAATACTTAAGCCTTTCCTCAACAAAAATTAGCTCAACTATGCCTTGTGCATGTTTTCTCAATCCTTTACCTTCATTTATCATATTCATCAATAATTTGAACCCTATTCCTCTAATGTGTCTTTCAAAAGCGCCTACACATTCATTTTGAGAGGAAATTGAAGATAAACTTGAATTTCATACCTCTTTTTCAAGCGCATGCTTGGCTAAGGCTTCATTGGCATCATCAAGCCGAGTCTCAATCTCATACATCCTTTCAAGAAGATCTTGCTTCTCCTCCTTCATGGTAATCAACTGCTCTTGAATTTTAATGTTATTCATCTTATCTTCATACTTCTCTTGCATCTTATCAATCATGATGTAGAGTTTCTACAACAACTATTTATCAAAGAGTTTTTCTAAGGAATATTCACTAGAAGCATCACTTAATGAAGCTCCCATAACACCTGCAATGCATACAAAGCTTCTTTGCTATGATTTGAGATCTGAATTCTCAATCTTGACTTCTTTTCCTTCACACATAAACTTGCAAGTTAGTTGTGTACAAGTTCATAGTTAAATTCTCCTTGCACAAATTCAAAAGCTAATAGCTATAGAAGAATTAGCTAACCTTGGCTAAAATGAGCTAAACTTTTTCTCTGATACCAACTAGATGACCATTTCTAGATGACTTCTTCATTGTTTACTTAGATGATATTTTGATATTTAGCAAATCAAGAGATGAACATGTCATGCATGTAAACAAGGTACTTTATGTCTTCAAAAAAGAGAAGTCATTTTTAAAGCTTTTGAAGTGTGAGTTTGGCAAGACTTCTTTAGTGTATTTGGGACACATTGTTGGAGGAGATGAGTTGAAGATATACCCTTCCAAAGTAGAGGTCATTCTGAATTGGCCCAAGCCCAATACAGTTACGGAGGGAAGAAGCTTTCTTGGGGTAGCACAGTATTGGAGGAAATTCTTTGCTATTTTTTCTTCCATTGCAGCTCTGTTACATGCATTGACAAGTGTCAAGAAAGTCTTCCATTGGGACGATATGTAGCAAAAATAATTTGATGCTTTAAAACAAAAAATCAGTTCAGCTTCATATTGCAAATGAGAACCTTGGAAAGATGCATGAGATGGAGACTCAACTCCATATTGCCAAGGAAGCCTTAGCCAAGCATGTACTTGAAAATTAGGTATACATTCAATTTTATCTTCAAATTCCTTTCAAAATGAGTGTGTAGGTTCTTTTGAAGACACACTAGAGGAATAGGTTCCAAATTTTTGATGAATATGGGCTATGATGGTAAAGGATTAGGAAAACATGCACAAGGCATAGTTGAGCCAATTTTTGTAGAGGAAAGGCCTAAGTATTTGGGTCTTGGTTATGGAAAACGTGATGGAGAAAGCTCTAAAGCCAAGGAGGCACATGAAGTTGTTCCAAGAAGGACTTTCATTTCACATTCATTACCTCAAGCTTGTGAAGATTTTATTCATGAGGAACGAAAAAAATTTACACCCACTTTGCAAGAAGGTGCTCATAAGCATGTAGCTAAAGAGAATGGCGAACAAGAGGATGTTTAAATCTTTAAATTCTTTGAATGCATTTTTGGTTTTCTGAAGAGAGCCACTACCTCATCAAATTCACCTCCTCAAGAAGGCAACAAAGGTGAATGTTCAAGGTATAAATCTGCTTTTAATCAAGTTACTTTTGATTATGATAAACATGGTAAATTATCACATAAGACTTGGAAAAAAATTACATGTTACTTTTGTGGTTTGGATAACCATAATGTTTCAAGATTTTGGATGAAGATAGCCATGCACGCGAATATTTTAAACCAAAGGAAGTAGAAAGCCAAAGACAAAGCAAACCATGTTGAGAAAAAGATGCAATTTTTTTTCACTCATTGCCATAAGCAAGGTCATCTTTTAGATAAGTGTTAGACTTTGTATCCACCAAGTCATCCATGAAATTTGAAGAAGGTGTAGAAAGAGAATGGAAACAATGGAAAATAATATTCCATAATCGATGTGGGTCAAGATGATTCACATGATGATGATGTGCAGCTGAAAGAAGCGCCATTGAAATGGTTTGGTAAGATATGGTTAGGTTTCTTATCCAATTAAGGCTTTGCATGTATTTTGATGATTGATGCATTCTTTGCCTATTGAATGCATGTTGCATTTTTACGCCAAGAAGGTGATTGGAAGTGGAACTCGTTGGCTCACTTTATTGCAGCGAAATTTGTTCATTTCAGCTTTAAGTACATGTACATATGAATGGGATTCTTGTACTTATGATTGTACTTGTGAGAGAGTTGAAGGATTGTATACATGCATGAGATTTTGTGTGTATGAATAGTGGAATTTTGATGGCTTCATTTTGCTTGAACATGCATGAGTAATTGACTTGTGTTGGTCGATTTCTTTGTTTAACATGTATGTTGTCAACTTGAGAGTGTTGGTCATTTTCACATGCGTGAGTGTCAAATTGTGTTGATCAATTGTGTGTTGCATGCATGTCATATCGACTTGGAAAGTTGATTTTGTCTCCAAATATTAAAAGGATATGTTGACGAAGTGTTTCATGAATTGTGAAATTATTATTTTTTTGGAAAATAATCGTCAAGTTATTACACATGCAAATGCTTGACTTGAGAGTCATTTGTTTGAAGAGCATGTTTTGTCAACTTGTGTTTGGTCGATAAGTTTTGACACCAAGATATGAGAGTACATGGCAATGTTCGCATGATGTGAAATTATTTTATTTGAAGGAGAAAGAGGATATTTCGTCAAATTATGTTTCTTACATGATGTGTTTTTTAGATACAAACACAACATATTCAGATATGTCGTTTTTCTTATGTTTGTGACAAGGTGTCAAGAAAAAAGTTTGCAGCCATTATAAACCATTTTATGTGTTGATGCCAAGAAGAGGAGGAGATTGTGAATGCATTCTTCAAGATGTGGAATTTGGAACTCTGGAGGTAAAAGGTCGTTTATTTTCTTGTTTTTACTAATGATTGGAACTCATTGTTGTAGTTCACTCATTGTGCAAAGGAGGAACATGATTCTCAGTGGGAAGGCAATCATTTAATTTTCCAAGCACTGAGGAATCGATTTGGTACAGCAAAGTGTTATATCAGCAAGCAGCCAACAAGTGGTCAATTGGGTTAGTAGTAAAAGGAGAACAGTGGTTGAAGAGCCGAGCAATTTGCAAGGCAAGGCATTTCTATGAACCGAAGTGGTTGTCATAGCAATTTTTCCAAGTATAATCAAGATGATAAAAGTTTGGAAACAAAAGAGTGTTCAGATCTCATGAGATAACCAACGTTTGTGGGTCCAAAATCATGTCAGTGGGAAGATGTAATCGGAATCTGGATCAGGGGAAAAAAATTTCTCAAAAATGAAAGTGTTCAGAATTGCACCAAACTAGAACGAAAAAAAATATTGTAGAATAGGTACAGGGTGATGAATTGGCAACCTAGTCAGCATGCAAATAATCTTCCTCAGTTTTTGTCCAATAGGATTGTGAAAACTGTCACTATGGGATTCAACAGTTTGGTTTGTGGAGGTGAAATTTTCCCAATGTCCTCCAAGGTTGAATTTGGGTTCATGAATTTTCATATGTTGGAATTATTTTTATTATTAAAGTTGGATATATATATATATATATATATATATATATATATATATATATATATTATTTAATACAAACTTTAAATTTTATTAATTCTACATTTTAATTCAAACATTACGCATTTAAATATTCAAAGGTTCGGTAGCACTAACCAAATTCTGATTATTTAAATGTGGACATATGCAAAGTCCATTTTACATTGTTGGAGTGTATTGTTACATTAACCATGTTACAAAGTCTTTACAAATATTACAATGGCAAACCTTATGGAATTTTTTTATCAACGATGCATTTAAAAGGTTTGGAATGTGAATTATTAAACGGAGGGCATATGTTAAATTGCATTGGAAAAATGTATATGGAGGGGCGAGATCGGGGCTCGACCCCATGACCTCCCCCATGCCACTCTCGTGCCATACCAATGGACCACGGACTCGAGACTTGAAAAGGATGTTCCTGCGCCCACATTAATTTAAACCATAGTGTATACTCTAATGGCGGAAGGAGGGGGCCAGCCCCGTAAGCCAGCCCTCCTCCTCATAAAACCATTCCATAAGACCTCAACACAAGCACCCAGGTTAATTGCGCTTAGTGCTCACTTATTACCTCCTAATCTGCAATCAAGGATTAATTAATCTGTAGTTATGTTAGCGGAAATTGTGGTGGAATCTCCAAATCTGGCACCACTTCCAGATTTTTCAGAGTTAACAGGAAGTTTTCCAAATTTAGAGGCAAAGTCTAGGGAAAAATTTAGTGAAGCCTATCTTGAGAAATTTTCGGCCAATTTTGGCTCAGGAAAAGTCATTCCTAGAATATTGGCATGCCATGAATCCATTGGAACAACTTGAGAGGCAATGGAGCAAATCAACAAGTGTTTTTGGTCACTTGAAGAATTTTGAAGCCTAGGGCCAACAGGAAGGAAAGCCATGCCCAGATCAACTGAAGGCCAAATGGAGTGAATGAACATCCATTTTTAGATGTATTTGATGTTATGAACATATTGGTACAGTTTTCAGAGGCGTTGGAGCACATCTGAAGGTGATTTTGTCACTTTGGAGATTAAACAAGCCCATGGCCACCAAGATGGAGGTCAATCCTAGATCAAGTGTGAACCAAATTCAGAGATTAAATAGTCATTTTTGGGGTATTTGAGTGTTTTGAACCCAATGGAACAGCTTGAAAATCCATTGGAGCAACATTGGTTCTTGTAATCAAACATTTGAATCATAATCCCAAGAGGGCCTAGCTAGTTAAAGAAGGTCCATGGAGATGTAGCCCAAGAGGGGTGAACTCCATTATCATCCATTGTGTTATGTGATTGTTGTGAGTTATATTTCTTCATTTTATTAGTTGTATATGAGTTTCTAAAATATAAATTAACTCATTATTTGATAATCAAAAACACATAAAACTTGACAGAAATCCCTTCACAAGTGGTTAGCATGAGATAGTCCTAATCACACTTTTTAATACTGATGAGGGAGCTAGCATAGCAATAACCATTTTTCCCATATTCATATCAATTGGAAGACATAGTGATCTCTATAGATTCATGGGAATATCTCACTAACTTTATGGTCCTACAACCTGAAAAATGTCTAGGTGGGTATCCTTTATTTGTGAGAAACGGTTGACCACTACCAATGTTTATATTAGTTTTCAGTCTTGTAACATGATCATTTCCCATGGGACCTATACAAAAAAATTAACCTTGCATCCTCCTAACAAACTCAACATATATTTTGAAACACCACTTTGGTCCAACGAAGAGGATATTTATGAAAAAGGATAAGCTCACCAAGTCCTCCTTATAAACCAATATCTATCCATTAGAGAGAAAATTGAGGAAGATGAAATCAATGTTTCATAGCTTATTCCTCTCCATTAGCTAACAACATGCTCTTAACCATGTTATGTATATAAAAACTCAATGGTATTTGCCTCAACAAGCACTTCATTTTTAGAACATGATTCCTCAGTTGAAGAAGACCAAGGGTCCACTACAATAACTATAAAAATCAGCCACCGGAAGACCTTGGCCCTCAATCAAGGGCTGACTAAAAAACAAAAAGAGTGACTACTTAAGGTGCAACAAAATCATAGTGATACCTTCACGTGGGATTATTATAACATGAAAGTTTTCCATATTGACCTATGTACACACCTTATATACATTAAAGAATTATCTAGACCCATTCACTAGCCCCAACGTTGGATGAATCCAACACTTAAAGATATTGTGAAGGAATAGCTATCAAAGTTTATCAAATATACTTTACTATCCAATTTATAATAGCTATTGGGTCTCCCCTCTTATCGTTGTACCAAATAAGAATGGTGAATGGAGGATTTGTGTGGATTATATAGAACTCAATAAAGGAAGACATAAAATCCATTTCCCACTCCCATTTATTAACTAGGACTTGTATACATTAGTAAGGAAGAAATATTTTTCTTTCCTTGATGGATTTAGTAGGTAAAACCAAATCCAAATTTGATGGATTCAGTAGGTACAACCAAATCCAGATAATTCTTGAGGATCAAGACAAAACAATGTTCACCTATAAATGGGGTACATTTCCCTATCATGTTCTACTATTCGGGTTATATAATTATTTTGGCACCTTTCAAAAAGTTGTAAATGGTATATTTTCTAATTTAACTCATGATTGTATGGAAATATATATGGATGAATTTAGAACATATGGTGAAGACTTTGATGAGGCATTAGAAAAATTAGATAAAAAATTAATAATATTTAAAGAATTTAGCATTTCCATCAACATTGTGAAATGTGAAATGATGTTAACCACTAGAATCATATTGGGGCACCACATTTTGGCTAAAGGCATACAAGTGGGTCCAATGAAAATCAAGGTAATACTAAAATTATTGACTCCATGCTCACAAAAATATATACGAATTTTTTGAGGGCATGCTAGTTACTATTATCATTTTATTGAAAAAATTCACAAATTGCTCATCCATTGTTTTCTTTGTTTCATAAAAATTTTAATTTTTTGTGGACAGATAACTATCATCATGCATTTGAAGAATTGAAATCCATGGTATCTAAGGCTCCTAGTTTGATAGGGCCTAATTGGTCCCTCTCTTTTCATATAGCTATGGATGCATTGGAAACCACCATTATAGTTTTTCTAGGGAAATGTTATGAATATAATAATAATAAATCAGCATTAAATAGTAAATCATAATTAAATGGAAATTAATAAAAACATTAATTACCAAATGTTATGAGTCATGTCTGTTAGACTCTCATGACTAGTAAATGCATATTTAGGCACACTGTTACAAGAGGTTGTAAACATCCACTCATTCATTAAATAATAAAATATTTATATATTCTACAGTTTCATATGTGTATCTACTGCAGTGGTATCATACCCACTCAATCCTCTAGTCCAAATTGTTTCACTGTTTGTATTGACTCATGTGCTACAATAGTGTCTCCTTCCTGCGGAAGCCATGTCCATCCCTGCCACATTACCTCCCTCTCGTGGCCATTACCCTATTTGATGTTATGCTCTCTATCTGACATGGTCTGCAATCAATGTCATAGCACCATTTTGAATTATGTATAAATTCCCAAACATTTGTAGACCTCGTAGACATCTACTCCTCGTTATTGAAAACGCCTCACTTGTGTTCTCCTACCATTGTGTCGAGTTGTGACAAATTCCATCCATTGACCACCTGTCCCTGTTACACTCTTTTCGGTCCTATTCTAATTTGAATAGTCGCCAAAGTTTTCAATTCATTTTTCGCCCGATAATGCATTCTGCATTTTTTTCTAAGCCTTGACTGTCCCATCCCTCGCCATCATAGTATATTGTTATATAATTAACTAAGAATTATATAATTAGTAGTCATGTAATTTTATTATATATTTTAATTATAGTATATCATTTAAATTAATAATTATATGATATAGGTATTAAAAAAAATGGGTTCTTCCAAGAAGAATAAGACCGAAATGGTGAAAAACAATGAGCTACAAGCCGACATAAATCATCATAGAGACGAAGTCAGTAGCTTATAATATCATATTAGCAACTTTGAAAAGTTGTTGAGAATTTGGAGGGCCGGAGATTAATTCAAATTCTCTCCTTGATAATTACTTGTGAGTTTACTTAATTTACTTATGTCTTCTCTTCTTAGCGTATTTAGTCTTTCATCGAGTAAATTACCAAAATACAAGAGACACAAAATTAGGTTCTTCCATCCCGGGCAAAGCCTCTCCCTCTTGGAGAGGAAAGCCCATGAAAATTATTCTTATATATTTTCAAATGAAAAGTACCATGACCAAGACTCAGACCCTTAACCTATGAATGCATCCATGTTAATTTTGGACAACTAGGTCCAAAATCCATGTTGTGATGCTCAGATGAAGATGCCAATAGTTTTATTGGATTCCTCTTTCGAAGAGGTGCAGGATCGATCTAAATATCATCTTGATCCGATGAGCAGGACATTTATTTTGAATTAATTCCACTTATGTGCAAGGTCGGCTAGAATTGAAATGTAGGCTTGAAGCCCAAGCAGATGTGCCACACACCGTCACTGATATATATATATATATATATATATATATATATAGGTCAACATTGGAGGTAATTTCATCCATCACTCATCAGCCTTTCTCTCTCATTATCTGATTGGTTCAATCACATTGGAGGTTCTTCTTCTCTCACACGTGGGAGATTGCAGAGAAGTATTTTCTGGTTTTGACCTATGGTTATCAGCGCAGATTCGACTAATGTTGACTTTCGTCAACGCATGGTCAAACTGACCTAAACTCTCCCAAAATTATGATTTCTGAAGTCTGCATTTATTGGCACAGAAATCGAGGCTATACATTGACTTTGACCTGGTTGCATTGACTTTTGTTGTTGTTGTTTTTGTGTTGACCTTTGACTGGGACAGCATTGAATTTTGTTGACTTTGGGTTGACTGATATAGAGTTATTCGAGAGGGTTGTGTGACACATTCCAATTGGATGACCGTATTGATACTTTGGTGGTTGAAGCATCTTGTTGGTCGCCGTAACGCACCACCACACATATATTTTGTTGATCAAGTTAAGTGTATTTTTGGCTTGTCTGTTGTCGATCTATTGGTATGTTCTAAAATCATTTTACTTTCTTGTTTATGTGATTGTTGTTTGATATTGGGGATAAAAGTAAAGTTGCATCAAGCATAGAACATCTAAGAAAATTTACATGGTATCAGATCTGAGGTGAAGACAAAGCCCTAGTTTGTAGCAATCACCGAAGAAGAGCATGGGTACATCAAACTATAATGGTTTCAAAGATGATGACAAGTTGACTGGGAAGGAAGACTTCCATGCCTGGAAGATGGCTTTGGATCTAATGTTGGAAGACCAAGATGTCATGGACTATGTGCAGTGTAAAATCCAAGAGCCTCCATCATCTGCACCTGTTGCCACCAAGTAAAAATATAAGAAGGGGGAAATCAGAGAAAAGTCGATGATCTGGGATTCAATTCATAAGAGTTTAGTTGCCTACATCTCTGAGCTAGGAAAATCCAAGGAGATGTATGATAAGTTGGTCAAAATTTTCAAGGCCAACAATGCAAATCAAGTCCTTCTCTTTAAGAACCAATTGAATAATTTGAAGAAAGGCAGGGATGAATCCATCCAATCATATTTTCTGAAGTTGATCGAAATCAGAAATAATCTTCTGGCCATTGGGGAGACAATAGCTGATTGATAAATGGTTCTCACCACACTTGGAGGTCTCTCCTCCGAATGTCATGTATTCAATACTACCATTCTCAATAACAATGTGATACTTGATTTTGACGAAGTATTATCGAGATGCGTACAAGAGGAAACAAGGATGAATGAATATGAAAATGAAGGAAATGTTGCCTTCACTGCTCGTGCTAAGAAGAAGAACAATGGTGGTCCAAGGAACAAAGGAAGAGCAGGGGCCCAAGGAAAGAAAGGAAAATGTTACACATGTCACAAGACCAACCACTATGCTAGAGAATTCCCTTTCAAGAAGGATTCTCCTAAAGATGATGACAACAACAACAACCGGAGGAATGGAAATCAAAGGAACAACAGGTTCAAAGAGAAGAGGAAGGCTCCCTCTGGTGGAAATGGGAAACCTTTCAAAAGATCCAGGAATTCCAGGTATGAGGAATCTAATGTTGTTGATGATAAAAGAAATGAATTCATTCTTGTAACTGCCCTCTCTACTGCATCTCCACCTGACACTATGGATGTCTGGTTGATCGATAATGGTGCCTCAAGGCACATCACTGGGTTTAAGGAAGCACTTTCTGATATGGTTGAGAAGGATGTTAATCTGAAAATAATACTTGGAGATAATGCCACATATCCCGTGAAAGGGACAGGGATTGTGACCCTCCACTTATCTCAAGGTCAAGTCCTCCACTTGCAAGATGTATTATATGTACCTGATTTGAAGAAGAACCTTGTGTATATTTCGATCATGGAAGACAAAGGTTTCAATGTGGAATTCATTGATGGGAAGGTGTGCATCTAGAAGAAGAGTTTCAAGAAAGCTATCACGATTGGGTTTAGAGTTGATACACTCTACCGATTTGCGGGAGCGATGACATGTGATACTATCCGAAAAACTGAACTATGGCACCAAAGGCTTGGACACCTTCATTACAAAGCCCTTCCTGAAGAAAGGAAGGTGGTGACGGGGATGCTTGAATTCAAGAATGATCATGAAGGTGTATATCAAGGCTGTGCCGAAGGAAAGCATACAAGGGGACCTTTCCCCTCAATGTCACAAATACATTTGATGTCTTGCAATTGATACATTCTGATTTGTCTAGTATGTTGCCTGTGACATCCTTAGGAGGATGTTCTTATTATATAATGTTCATAGATGACTTCTCTCGCAAAACCTAGATATACATATTGAAGAAGAAGGATGAGGCTTTCATGTCGTTTCATACCTTCAAAGCCTTGGTGGAAAATCTAACGGGGAAGAAGATCAATATTTTTAGGACCGATAATGGCAATGAATATGAGACGAATGAGTTCAATAAATTTTGCAAAGAAGCTAGCATCAAGATGGAGATGACAACCGTATATACTCCTGAGAAAAATGGAATTGCTTAAAGAAATAACAGGACTATTGTGGAAGTTGCCCGTGCCATGCTATGTGACCAAGCTCTTTCAAAGTTTCTATGGGGAGAAGCTGCAAACATTGTTGTGTACATACAAAACTGATGCTGGCATTCTGCTTCCCGAAGATGTTTTATCTGGTAAGAAACCTGACATCTAAAATTTTAGATTTTTTGGTTGTCCCGTTTATTTTCATGTGCCGAAAGAGAATAGAATCACGCTGGATGCTTCTGGGAAAAAGGGAATGTTTGTGGGCTATAGCAATACTTCGAAGGCTTATAGAGTCTATGTTCCTAGTCAAAGGGAAGTGGATATATGCCACGATGTTACCTTTGATGAATATGCTTCCCTCAAGAAAGTAATCAATCTTCCGAACTCTGAGGAAGATCATGAAGTAAGGGCTGGAAATCAAGAAGAACCAAAGGATGAGATGATACCCGATGTTGAAGGAACGATGGACCCTATTGATCCACCTCCTTCAATGAAGAGAATAACATCATGGCTCATGGAAACTCTAGAGGATGCCGAGAATCATATGGCCCCAAGGGGGACATTCTGTGAAATAAAGAAGCCAAATAGATACCAAAGGTATCTAGCAGCCATGAGTACAATCGTACAATCTAAGCTTGGATCTCTTGAGGAAGTTGTAAAGCATCAAGTCTGGAAAGATGCTATGAATGAAGAATATGAGTCCATTATGAATAATGATGTCTAGGATGTGGTTCTAAGACCAGAGGACAAAGTAGTTGTCACCTCAAAATGGCTCTATAAGATCAAGCATGGATCTGATGGTAGTGCTGAAAATTTCAAGGCAACATTCATTGCCCATGGCTTCTCTCAAAAGTAAGGCATAGACTATGATGATATATTTGCACCTGTGGCTCGATATACCACCATCCAATCTATCATAGCCCTTTCTGCTATGCAAGGATGGAATATTCATCAGATGGATGCAAAGACCGCATTTCTGCATGGTGCGATAAAGGAAGAGGTGTATATGGAGCAACCTTTGGGGTTTGAAGTCGAAGATCGAGACACCCATGTAGGAAATTTGAAGAAAGCCCACTATAGGTTGAAGCAAGCACCTAGGGCTTGGAATGAGAGGACAGATATCTACTTGATGAAGCTGGGCTTCACTCGTAGTAATGCTGATGCAGACCTTTACTTCAAGGTTGATAGAGAAAAGCCTCTCATTCTAGTGTTGTACATGGATGACCTCTTCCTGATAGGTGTTGACCCTCTCATTTATCAGTGTAAGAGGAAGCTCGCTTCTGAGTTCGAAATGAAGGACCTAGATCTGATGCATTACTTCCTAGGCCTAGAGGTATGGCAGAAACTTGACACGATTTTCCTTTCTCAAGGAAAATATATTGTGAAGTTGTTGGAAAGATTTGGAATGGTAGACTGTAAGTCCGTGTCGACACTGATGGAGCTCAACTTTAAGAAGTTGAGTGGCAGTGTTATTGGGTCCATGCTATAAAATACTACTGAGTATCTTCAACTCGTAGGGGTCCTGATGTTCTCAGTGAATACCCATCTGGACGTATGTTTTGCAGTGAACACTTTGATTCAACACATGGTTGATCCTCATCACATTCATTGAGTTGGTGCCAAAAATCTATTGAGATATCTTCGGGGCATGATAAAACATGGGTTGAGATACACTGTTGGGAGCGTGACACTCCATGGATATATTGATGTTGATTGGGTTGGCAATGTGGTGGATCGCAAGATCACATCTGGATGCTGCTTCACACTTGCATCTGCTTCGATATCAGGGATGAGCAGGAAACAGAATTCAATGGCTTTGAGCATCGCTGAGGCCGAATACATTACAGCAAGTATGGCCTGTTGTGAATTAGTTTGGTTGTGAAATCTCTTCAGTGATTTGT
The DNA here is from genome assembly GCA_034641835.2 of Pinus albicaulis. Lineage (NCBI taxonomy): Eukaryota > Viridiplantae > Streptophyta > Pinopsida > Pinales > Pinaceae > Pinus > Pinus albicaulis. The sequence goes on from CM076577.1 coordinate 743,612,593, forward strand.
TCAAGAATCTTCTAGATACCACCGTGATACTCTGTGATAACCAGAGTGTGATTCAGTTATCCAAGAATCCTGTGTTCCGTGATCGATCCAAGCATATTGATATCAGGTACCACTTTATCTAGGATATGGTACAATGAGGTGCCGTAAGGCTCAATCATATAGGAACTGATGAGCAGGTCACGGATATTCTCACAAAGCCCTTAGAGAAGTTCAAGTTCCTAACCTTCCCTCAGAATCTTAGGATCCTAGAATGACCCTATTCTAAGAGTCTTGTTGGAAGATGAGCTCTGAGAGCTCCAAGGGGCTTTGGGGATAGCTCCTCGGAGCTATAAGAAACCACAGGCCTAGGCTTGCCAAACCCTGTTGGTGTGCTTCTTCCCCATCATTATGATATTGAGTTGGTTCACCTCTCATGATATGTGCCCCATATGCACCCTACCCATTGACTCCCAGACTCATGGGAAGTACCTCTCATTTGGCCAGTAAGGTGGGAAAAGCTAGAGACCAGTAGCAAAGACCAATGCAGGCATCAGAGATTGTCATACTCTCTATGTCTATGATGGCACGTGTCCAACCACTTGATTTGAGATCAAATCTAGTGAGGTTTTGGACCTCCAACTAACTTTGGGTCAAGTGAACCAACTTCAGGTTTTTTGAATCTCTAATTAAACTGAGAGGGGGGGGTGAATCAGTTTAATACATTCCTGATCTTTTAAACTTTTCAATAAACTTATTTACACCTTCATTTCAAACTCTATTTAATGTGAGAGTAATCTTAGAATGTAATCTGAAAGTATTAGTTTAATAGAGCAGTAGACTTAATTTGAGAGCAGCGGGTATTAAGCAAATGATACATATCAGATCAATACATAAATATCATGCACAGAGACACCAGATATAAGTGGAAACCCATAAAGGGAGAAAACCACATCTTATTATTGTTGTGATGCAAAGGCAAGCTCCAACTCCCTCTCACCACTGTTTTTCCGCAGGCACCAACCTACAGGAGGCTCCTACCTCAATTCTGCAAGCTACAACTTGCAAGGAAACACCAACTCCCTTCAATTTTCTGCAGGCACCAACCTACAGGAGGCTCCAACCTCAGTCAGCTACAACTGACAGCTATCAAGCTGCAACTTGATAGGGAAGCTCCAACTTCCTCAATTTATCAAGCTGAAAGTTTGTTGATTTACCTCAGATATCAGCCCTGTTCTGTAGCTTCTCCTTCTGTTCTCCTTTTCTTAATCTTCTCTGCCTCACACTTCTATATTACTTGCTGTCTAGTTTCCTCTCTAAAAAAAACTCTCTCCACATATCAGATGATATTATTTATAGATTTCTCTTTGTAAATTGTTTTTATGCCTTGGAATTCAAAATGGAAAGTCATGTCTCTTTGCCTTCTGCCTCCTCACTCCTTTTATCAGCTTACTCAGAAATTATAACTGTAGGTGTCAATTTTAACATTACAGTGGGAGTTTGTTTTCTCTCGGAGACTTGCCAATGCATCACAAACAATAAAAACAATTAAAACATTTACATTCGAATTACAATGTGAACTCCAGCTCCCTCATTTTGTCTCTTGGCTTGCTGCGCATTTGTCTTTTCTCCTAGCGCTCACTTTGTCCCTTTCTCTTCTACGCGCTGCCTTTCTATTTATGGCTGCTGCGTAACTCTGAGATTTATGAGCTGCATTTTTATTTTATTTTTATACCGGCGCTTTATATATAAATGAATCTGGCAGCGCCAATTCCACCCACGACGGGGGTGTCTTTGTTGATGTGTGGCGAGTTCATGGGCGGAACATACATATATTACAATTTTATTACATTAATAATCGCCCTCCCGTTAAGCTGAGGCCCGTGGGTCTACAGACCACGCGACATGTTTTAATACAACCGCAACCATGTTTTATATATCTCACAACAATTATTTTATATAAACAATCACCCTCCACCTTAAGCCGAGGCCCGTGGGTCCACAGACCACGCGGCATTTTTCAATACAATTGCAACAACTTTTTATATATATATATATTTATATATAACAACGCCTTCACAAATTTCCGTTTGTGATTAGAACTGGAACTCAAACACTTTTTAATCACAGTTAATAAGCCCATCGGGTCCGGGCTTCAATCAAATGCAATCGGGGCGCATAATAGAAAATTTCCAATTGCGATCAGAACACGGATGCGATTTGCATATATCAACTCCCGCTTATAACTGGATCAGGTCCGTCACTTCAATCGCAGCGTTTTACAAATTCGTGCGATCAATCGGAGAGTTCTGATTGCGATTGAGATTCCAGATGCGATTTGCATATATCAACTTCCGCTTATAACTGGATCGGGTCCGCCACTTCAATCGCAGCGTTTCACAAAGTCGTGCGATCAATCGTAGAGTTCTGATTGCGATTGAGATTCCGGATGCGATTTGCATCTATCAAATCCTGCTTATAACACGATCGGGTCCGCCATTTCAATCACAATCGCAACTTTCTGTTGCGATGTTCCGCTGCCCTTGCGATCTCCGATTGTGATTGGGTGAGGGTCCCACTTTATATTACTTCCTTTCCATTGATCATAACACGCTCCACTTAAATATATATCAATGTATATGCCTTAGACCATTGCAAAATATGAAATGCGTGACATTTATATGTATTGTGATGGATATTATATATATATATATATGTGTCCGCCAGCGGGTTAGGCGATTTCCGGAATAATGTTTATGAATTATGTTAAATCTATAACGCCGGTTGGAGTGTGCGATTCCCAGAATTTAGTTTTGCATTATATGCGTAACGCCTGGCTTGGGGTATGATTCTCGGAATTATATATCTGTCCTCCGGGTTGGGCGATTCTCGAGATGTAAACTCTGCCTGCATCTCTCTTTCCTCCATCGCTTTGCCTGCCTCTACCACCTGTAGTGATGCATTGCCTCTATTATATTCCCACTTCCCTCCTTGCCTTGTCATTTTGCTGCCTCCATTGTATTCACTACTTCCTTTTTCTGTCTTTGTTTCAGCGCTGCCTCCTTTGCCTGTCTGTGATTCAGCGCTACCTCCTTTTTCTTCTTTTTGCTGCTTCTGCTACTTCTTCTTATGCTTTCTCTACTCCTTGGATGATGTTTCAAGTGCTCCTCCTTTGTCATCTCCTTTGCCTTATTGCTAGTTCAGGTGCTGCTCCTTTGTGCTTCTTTGCCATCAATGACAACATTTCCAACAGGGTTGGTATGTGACTCCTTTGAGTCCTATAGAGGTTTCGAACCTCGCAGCTAAATTTGTCAACTGGGAGTGATGTCTTTGTGACTCACCTTTTGTTTTGAAATAAAGAATCCATCAAATCAAGTTACAACAAGATGATGCACAATGTTTGGATGGCACAAGTGGATGGAGTTCTCCCTAGTTAAGAGGGAGTGTTAATTTTGGACAACTATGTCCAAAATCCATGTTTTGATGCTCATATGAAGATGCCAATATTTTATTGGATTCCTCTTTTGGAGAGGTGCAAGATCGATCTAAATATTATCTTGATCCAATGAGAAGAACATTTATTTTGAATTAATTCCACTTATGTGCAAGGTCGGCCATAATTGAAATGTAGGCTTGAAGCCCCAGTAGATATGTCACACACCCTCACTGATGGATATATATAGGTCAACATTAGAGGTCATTTCATACATCACTCATCACACTTTCTCTATCATCATCTGATTTGTTTGATCACATTGGAGGCTCTTCTTCTCTCGCACGTGGGAAATTGCAGCGAAGGATTTTCTGGTTTTGACCTAGGGTTTTCAACGCAGATTTGACTAGCATTGACTTTGGTCAACACATGGTCAAATTGACCTCAAAATCTCCCAAAATTTTTATTTTTATAGTCTGCATTTATTGGCATAGAAATCAAGGCTAGAAGTTGAATTTGACCAGGTTGTGTTGACTTTTGATGCTTCTTTTTTTGTGTTGACCATTGACTGGGAAAGCGTTGACTTTTGTTGAATTTGGGTTGACTGATATAGAGATGTCGGAGAGGGTTGTGTGAAACATTTTGGTTGGCTGATCATATTGAGAATTTTTTGGTTGAAGCATCCTGTTGACCGACGTAACGCACCACCACACATATATTTTGTTGATCAAGTTAAGTGTATTTTTGGCTTGTCTTATGTCGATCTATTCGTATGTTCTATAATCATTTTACTTTCTTATTTATGTGATTATTGTTTGATACTGGGGATAAAAGTAAATTTATATCAAACATAGAACATCTACGAAAATTTACAATCCAAGACCTTTCCACTAATCCTTTGATGAACCATTCTGCACCAACACTAGAGAACTCGGTCTCTAAGTTTATCTTCAAACACTCCTTATTTCTTAGTAAAATATTGAAGACAAAATCATCTTCACTTCGCATACACTTGAAAATTTATTTACTGGAGATATATGAACTATAATTAGGAAGGAAAATCATAGATTCACCTTCCTCCCTTTTTCCCACTTTCTAACTGCTCTTTTCCTTAGATTATCCACAAGATTTGCCACGCATGGATCAATGTCTCAACTTTGCATGAACTGGAGGTGTATACTAATCTCACTTTTGATCTGCAATTTTACTTTAGGACAGTCTGAAAACCCTTATTCAAACAAATCCACACTTTAATACCTGAACATTTCCCTTTATCTTCACTTTTATTCCAGACCTTGTCATGTTGTCACCATCTCAGAACTATCCACAATTTTCTTCAGATCTATCTGAATTATTGTCTTCAAATGACCGCAGATAAATCAATATATATAGTGGTAGCTTCTCTATTTTAGGCCGACCATACATTTATCTTGTAGGCTAACTTTAATTACTATTTGTAGGTCGACTAGATCACAGCATCTTGGAGCTTATCTTCTAGCGTTGAATGAGGGCTAACTTAAGCCATTCTTTCATTATTTTACAGTAAGGTCTTGGAGCATTTTCTATAGACTAGTCACTTCATATACATGACACTTAATTACACTTGTAACCAAAAGACAAATCTTAATAGACATCAAGAAGAAGTCTATTTACCTATAATAAAAATCTTGCTCATGAAACCCATAAATAAAGTACAAAAAAAATACATTTTATTATCTTTGTCTTCTTCTTTACATAATTACATAATTACATAGTCAATATGTAGACCTATCCTAGTTACACTTTTCAACACTCCCTCTTAACTAAGGAGGTATTCATACAGGTACATGGTCACTTTCAAACTGAAGAATCTTATAAGAAGCATCGGATTGGTAATTGCATCTATATAGCATCATATCAACCAACATTTTCCTAGTGCAAGGCCTTGACTAACAACCCCATCTCTCAACAAGACAATGGGCTACAATGTTGGCAAGACACAAGACTTATAGACACCATAGTCATTGTGTCTCCAAGTTACATACTCCACCTAGGTATTCCCAGAGTATGACCTTCTTGGACTATTCTTCTCTTAGGTAGATATCCCTCAAATAATATCGGTCCCTGGCTACTCTTATCTTGAATACCCTATTACATTCTCAAAGAGTATCGAATGCCATATGATTACCCAATCCTCCATTTTGTCTTCCCAAGTGAAGACCAGAATGATGTGTCTATCCATTCTCTCCACATGGCCTACAATGAGATTTATGGTTGTTATTCCTGGTCTAGTGCATAACACATGTATTAGAGAATCATGTATGTCACTACCTCTTAACTCGAGAAGGACATACTTCAAGTTTCTTTCAAGCAAGAAAATTATCACCGAGCTCCCTCTCAACCAGGGACCTGCAGCATCAATGGTAAGACACCCAGCTACTCATGAAAAATTCCTTCCCTCGATGTCATGGATTTCGATATTAAGGAATCTTCAACCTTTGGCTTCATAGGGCATAGATCATCCATCACTTTCATCCACAATTCATGTCAACTATCATAAAGTGATTCATCAAACTTCCTTATCTGGTCCACATTTATGCCATGTTGATTTCTTTCAAACCATCTCGAATGATCTTAAATCCTTTCACATGATTGGAAGCCCTGCATGAATTTATCCATATAAACATATGCGTATGAACCTTTAAATCAAAATCTACCTTAGTGATGATTTTCACCATGACATCTTCTTGTAGGCATCGACATCCTCTATTCAGATTGACACATCTCCTAAAGATATGTCTTCTCAAGGGTCTTCTTCTTTACCAGTCTTCTATCAAATTCTACATATCCTCCCAAGAGATCTTCTAGTCACATCTTCTTGTCTTTCGGATGATAACTGCCTCTTGACATAGTTGCACTTCATGATCTCTTCCTTTCTACACATATTCAATCCCAAGAACTTCCAATTTCTAGTTCCTTTTTTGTATACAACCACCTCATATTCCATATGAGGATATATTATGTTGATTTCATCTATTAATGATAGCATGTGTAATGGCAGATATCATTATTTCTCTGATCATACTTCTAAATATATAATCATTACCTGAAACCATATGACATGACTTCACAGCATCTAGTGTTAGCATATAAATATGTATACCTCATACCTTTTTCCTTTGATTCATCCAGTAGCAATTTTACTAAAATGAAGAACTTCATTCCATTGAATTTCTTTCATCAATATGTGATCACATCCTAATCCCAAAATTATGTAGCATAGAAATTTTGATGAAGCCTTTCTACTTTCTTTCTAATTAGTGAATCCTTTAGATAATTCCATTAGAAAAATGTTAGCACTTGTTTCCATGATTGCCCTTGATCTTGATGACTTCCTTCCATCAATGTTGTTTATCGGTAAGGTTTTACAGGAGTTGTTTCATCAAGAGCTCCTACCATGCTTCTATCATGATGCTATTTATGTACATTGCTTCTCATCATACTATTTTACAATCAATAGAAACCTCTTAAAGAGGAATATGATCTCAATCATAATAGATATATCTCGCTTCTTCTTTCTTATATTTATTTATATCAATTTCTTCCATTATATCTGTGACACGGGCTTCTTCCTTTTTCCTCTTGTCCTTTCCAGATTTATGACAATCTCTTTTATAATTTCCAAGTTCATTACATCCAAAGAATCGTACTTTTTCCATATTTCTTCTTTTATTATGAGGAATAAATTTTTTTAGTCTTCCTTTCTTCCTATATATGGCTGCAAAGGCTTGATTCCCTTAAATTTATCTTGTATCATCTTTTGATCTTAATCTTGTTTCTTCTATTTTACATAGAGACCATAAATCATGGAATGGTGTTGCTTCCTTCTTCTCGTATAAGCTAGAAGTGAAGTTTTCTCATTCTTCCGGTAGAGAATTCAACACCACGGTAGTCATCTAAGTCTCAGATATTACTTCTCCCAATTCCTGCATTTGGTCTCTTATTTTAGAAATCCTCATAAAGTATGAAGTGATTCCTTCTTCTCTTGACAATTTCATTTTTTATAGTTCTTGTCTCAGAGATATTGCTTCTGTTTCAGTACTCACAGAGAACAGCTCCACCAATTTCTCATATATTTCTTTTGCATACTTTAGTTTTGATACATAGGGAATGAGTGAGTCCTTAATGTATTCTATGAGAATCATCTAGGGTCTGATTTCTTCTTTCATGTACTTGGCATGAGTTGGAGCATCTTTTGAGGGTTGAATTGTATATCCTTCGATTTAGTCCATAATTTCGTCTTCAATCATATTCAAATTTTTCCTTTTCTTCCATGCACTAAAGTTTTATGGCCCAACCAATTTTTTGCTCTCTTTACAATAAGTCATCTTGACAGATTTAAATAAGGTCATAAATACTTACTTGAGTAGAGTGACTTGCAGCTTCCTTGATGATGGCAAAGATGAAGTCAGGAGCTTCTTCTAAGATTGAAATCTCTAATGTAGGTGATATTTGATCCTTTATTATAAAGGATATCTCCAAAATATGATGTTTCTTTCAAAAATGTCTTTAATATAGATCTTTGATGGAAAATATTGTTTTCTTGATGAGTTAATCCTTAGAGTGAGATTGAATATATTTCTTGAAATAGCTCGAGAATCTTCCTTGCAAAATGATTTGACTTTTCAATGCAAATTTTGACCTTGACTTTGATTCTTGATTCCCTAAATGCCTCCTTTCGAAGTAGCCCTTGTCTTTTAGCACCTTAGCTCTGATACCATGTTGAGAACTTGGAGGGCCGAAGATCAATTCAAATTCTCTCCTTGATAATTACTCATGAGCTTACTTAAATTAATTATTTCTTCTCTTCTTATCTTATTTAGTATTTCATCAATTCAATTACCAAAATACAAGAGACACAAATTTAGGCTCTTCCATCTAGGGCAAAACCTCTCCCTCTTGGAGAGGAAAACCCATGAAAATTCTTCTTATAGATTTTCAAATGACAAGTACCATGACCAAGGCTCAGACCCTTAACCTATGAATGCATCCAAGACCTTGCCACTTCTTCTTTGATGACCTCCAACTCTGATCCTTATTTTCTTCACCAATCTGCAACAACACTAGAAAACTCGGTCTCTTATTTTATCTTCAAACACTCCTTATTTCTTAGTCAAATATTGAAGACAAAATCATCTTTACTTCGCATATAATTGAAACTTTATTTACTGGAGATATATGAACTATAGTTAGGAAGGAAAATCACAGATTCACATTCCTCCCTTTTTTCCACTTTCTGACTACTCTTTTCCTTATATTATCCACAAGCTTTGCTACGCATGGATCAATGTTTCAACTTTGCATGAACTGCAGGTGTATACCAATCTCACTTCTAATCCACAATTTTACTTCAGGACAGTCTGCAAACCCTTCTTCAAACAAATACTCACTTTAATACTTGAACATTGCCCTTTAACTTCACTTTTATTCCAGACCTTGTCACGCTGTCACCATCTCAAAATTATCCACAATTTTCTTCAAATATGTCTGAATTATTGTCTTCAAATGACCACAGATCAATCAATATATATAGTGGTAGCTTCTTGGTTTTAGGCCAACCATACATTTATCTTGTAGGCCGACCTTAATTACTTTTTGTAGGCCGACTAAATCACAACATCTTGGAGCTTATATTCTAGTGTTGAATGAGGGCTGAATTAAGCCATTCTTTCATTGTTTTATGGTAAGGTCTTGGATAATTTTCTCTAGACTAGTCAATTCATATACATGACACTTAATTACACTTGTAACCAGAAGACAAACCCTAATAGACATCAAGAAGAAGTCTATTGACCTATAATAAAAACCTTGCTCATGAAACCCATGAAGCAAGTACAACAAAAATACATTTTATTATCTTTGTCTTATTATTTACATAAATACATAATTACATAGTCAATATGAAGACCGATCCTAGTTACATTTTTCAAAAAAAATTGCAAACAAATTTAACAGAAGGACAAAAAAAAATTATGGAGAAGATGGACAGAATACTACATAGAGATAACAAAATTGATGAAACCACCAAAAGGCTTAATGAAAATAGCGAAAAAATTAGTCAATTAATGGAGAATATGGACAAGTTAATAGTATAATGTTTTAGATATCAAATACCAGTAATTAGCCCACAAAATGCAAGTGAGCATGACCATCCATAATAACTTCAGATATTATTTTTAGGCAATTAATATCATACCAACATTCTAGACAAAAACCATCAATGAATTAAGAATGAATTACCAAAATATGATAGTAAGGATCATAGAGGAGAAAGTATCTACATCAACAAGATGGACATAATTTTTTAAGAAAATCCCCCATTAGGTGAACGAGAAAATAAAATGATTTCTTCTAATACCTTAGAAGGTGAAGCTTATGACTGGTTCCTCTAGTGGACAAAGAAGTGTGATGTTTTTTCTTTTCATTGCAAAGGGTTTACGACAAAATAGTTAAAAAGGTTTCATAATAGAGAGGATGATGATATATATAAAAAATGTATATACCTCAAGCAGAAGGGAACTATAAGTGATTATACCCATGAATGGGAAGTATTAGCAATACGAAAAAATGAATTCACTGAAGAGAATCTACTTAAAATGTATAAATGTGAATAAAGGATTGTATCTATTTTAAGATAAAGCTATGGAAACCTAAAATTTTTGAAGATGACAGATACACAACAAGGCTTAATGAATAAAAAAATAGATTCAATAAGACACCATTCACAAGTTCTGAGAAATCAAAAAAATATTCAAAAAAAAATTCAAGCAAAAAAAAATTAGATAAATCTAACAATTATATGCCATCCCAATTACAAGAAGACGGTAACCAATATACAAATCTAGAGAAGAAGGAAGATAAATGTTGTAAATGTGGAGATAAATATGCACTAGGAAATAAATTTAACACACAAAAACTCTACACGTATGAAACATAATAGGATGAAGACTCAGCTAGTAGTGATGCAAATGAAAATACTAATGAGGAAATTGAATCCCCAAGCACAAAACAAGAAGAATAAGCCATGCCTAGGATTTCTCTTATCACAATCACAAGAATAATGCAACAAAAAAGGACCTAAAATTAAGAATATAAAAAGGAGAGTGTCATTGTGTTAGTAGATATAGGAATCACTCATAAGTTTATAGATGTAAATGTTGCAAGGAAACTAACTCTATTTGTGTACCTAGCAGAAAATATAAGAGTCATAGTGGCAGACGAAAAAAAAAAATTTGGGTTGAAAAATGTCACGAGGTTGAATTACAAGTAAACGATTATGAATTGGAGTCCAGTTTCTACATAGTACCCCTAGGAGGGGAATATGTTGTTTTGGGAATAAAATGGCTACAAACATTGGGAATGTACTCTAAAAAGCATAAGAATAAATTTATTAATTTCAAATGGGATGGTATAAGATATAAATTGTTCAGATTCCAACCACCTCCTACTTAAATACTATCTGCACAAAAATTGAAAAAACTTATTTGAAATGGAGCACTACTATATATCACACAATGTCAAAAAATAAAATTATTAACTGCAAATGTAGTCCAACCACAACACCTAGATATTTCAACATTAGTCCAAAGTTATAACAAGGTATTTCTAGAATTTCCTATTAACTTACCACTAGAAAGAAATATAGAACACATCATAGAAGTTAAACCAAATGTGATGCCATTTAATATCAAACCATAGTGATATCCTCATCATCACATAACAAAGATAGAGGGGTTGGTTTAAGGTTTGTTAAAATGTGGATTTATTACAAAAATCATAAGAATGTATGCATATCCAATGATATTGGTTCAAAAGAAGGATGGATATTTTAGACTATCTATAAACTATCAAGGGTTAAACAAAATAACTATATAAAAAATTTCCCAGGTTTGATGGTTAGAGTTTAAGAGAAACCTTGGTTTATGGATATGAAACCCGTACATGATCAAAGTCAAGACGTTCAGATTTAAATGAAGCCCTAAATGGGATAGTGTTTAGTAGGACTAGTTGGTTATAAATTTGATTGAAGGCAACATTGTTCTGAGGTATATGGATTTCTCTTGAAGGTTGGTTCAAGAGGGAGAGGATCATCTCTCCTTAAATATAAGTATTCCTTGACTTATGACTTTACTCTTATTTATACTTATGGATTTGATTATGATTATTATTTCTTATACTTCCTGCATGTATATTTTGAGTACCTAGATGTTTCTAACCTCCTTGATGAGATGTGATAAGTGGATCCTTCTTAAGGATCATTTGAGATGCAGGAAGAAAAGCTAGATCTGGAAAAGGTAAATAGGCACCTAATGAAAATATGATAAGTTTCCTATGTGAAGGTGCACAAGTATCTAAATACTACATGGTATGCATGGCATGTTGTATTTTAGTAGTAACATTGATGGCTAGGTTATCCCTATGATATGTTGACAATGTATCCTCCTCATATAGCTCATGCATGCATATGAAAGTGATTTGGAAATATGGTTCCTATGATGAAATGGTACTCCTTGAAGGATACTTATTGTTGATCTTGGACATAATGGTATACGTGTATGGCTAACATATATCTCTTGGATACTTTGAAAAAGGCTAGTGCCTTGACTCCAGTAGATGATACTATTGATAATGGATTTCACATAGATGGATACTCATTAATTCCTTTACATGATATTATTGATAATGCTTGTGATAACCATGATGAAAGCTCATGGAAATAGATATTGACACTATTTTGGTAAATATTTATTGAATAACCTAAATTGATGCTATTGATCATGATAAGCATGGTATTGGTAACCATGATGATAGAGGTATAACTATGAGATTGAGATTCTATATCTCCTATTTCTTGTGGTCATGGCATATGGTGAAACTGAATGCCCTAACTTGATGTTTTTTTATTATGTTCATAATCTTTGAGATATGGTGTCACATCTTCCTATTGCCCTGATATTTCAAGTCTTAGCCTTGATGAAATATTGATGACATGATGTTGATGATCATGGTAGATATGCGTTTATGATCTGTTGTTGCATGACTCTAGTAAAGACAGCTTGATGACATGAATGGAGATGAAATTATATGTTCTATTGAAGTATGATCTATGGGTATCTGACATTGTTGATCTACAACAGAGGTCTGAGCCTCACTCGCATAAAGGAAGGCCCATAGGTGTGACTATGCCTGATAGACACAAAATTGAATTTTTGTACATGAAAATAGATGTTCACTTGGAAGATGTCAGTTCTAAAGATGTGTTTTAGATATTAGTAATACTTGTAAGCATGAAAATCTTGAATGTTTAAATTGATCTTGTATTTTCAATTGACCAGGACATTCATATAGATATGTCATTATGTTTAAAGTGTTTGCTACAAAAGTATGACATGATTTGATCTGGTGTTTATTGATTTTCCCTAATGTCAATGCTATGTGGGCATAATGACCTTCAGTGACTTATGTGGGTATTTGGAAAAATAGTTTTGTATTGGCATCCTTGTTCCTACTACAATAGTTGAAGTATTGATAATTTTTATTTTGTATGAAGATGTAACCGTGCATGACTCATCCATGGTGTATGCATTTGCATCTAGAGACAGAAATGACTTGTAATGGCATGAGAGATGACTGACTTTTTGGCTTGACAATAAATGAATTCAAGACTTGATATGAGCTCTACCTGTCACCTGGTTGAAAGAATTGATACTATGGTATCAATGACTATGACAATAGTTTTGGTATGGCTTCTAAACTCTGATGGGCTGAAATTTTTGATATAAAATTGATTTATGTAAGGCTGATTATGTTGGATTGGTAAGTAATTATGCTTGCAGAGAGCATTATGTGATGCAAGCTCCCTGATTTAGAATTATCCATATTTGATAGTTATCTGACGAAGTAAGGATGATGAATTCAAAGGTATGGTATTGATTTTTATTATGGTTTTGGTTTCACCTACTAATGGTCTACTCTTAATAGGTGATGAGCCTCTGATGAACTATGAAAGAGGGAGAAGGTTTTTGAAGCTCAAAATAATGTATTATGGTATGATGAATTGATTTCTGGAATTGGGAAATAAACCCTATATTGCAAAGTTGTTGAAAAATGCTTTTGAATATTATGGAAATATAAATCATTTTACACTCTGATTTAAAGTTCAAAATGTTGTTGAACTTGTCATAGCATCTGACAGTTAATTGAAGCATTGATGTTCCATTTTGAACATCCATCTGTATACATATATGATGTGCATAGAACCTAAATAAATTCATGATTGAGTTGCTTCATTGACACAGATATATATATATGTGTGTGTGTGTGTGTGTGTGTGTGTGTGTGTGTGTATGTATGTGTGTATGTATGTATGTGTGTTTGTATGTATGTATGTATGTATGTATGTATGTATGTGTACACATACATACATACACACACACACACACACACGCATCTGACAGTTAATTGAAGCATTGATGTTCCATTTTGAACATCCATCTGTATACATATATGATGTGCATAGAACCTAAATAAATTCATGATTGAGTTGCTTCATTGACACAGATATATATATATGTGTGTGTGTGTGTGTGTGTGTGTGTGTGTGTGTGTGTGTATGTATGTGTGTGTGTGTGTATGTATGTATGTATGTATGTATGTATGTGTACACATACATACATACATACATACACACACACACACACACACACACATATATATATACACACATACATACATACATATATATATGTGTGTATGTATGTGTGTATATATATGTGTGTGTGTGTGTGTGTGTATAAATACACGCATACATGTGTGTGTGTGTGTGTGTGTGTGTGTGTGTGTGTGTGTGTGTGTGTGTGTGTGTCTATATAGACACATGCATATATATATATATATATAGTTGGGATTGATATTTCTCCATATATTGAGATAATGCAATTGTTCAAGACAACCTTAGGCTTGTGATTGAAATTTCCTTAATAGGGAGGATGATTATGGTATCGTTTTTTTTATTTATATAATTATTTATGCTCTAACATAGCAATTGATTTGATGTCCTGTATGAACAATAATTAGTTGCTATTGAGACAAGCATATACCATATTTGAGTGTGATGAGAGCAGCGCATACAAGTGTGTGTGTGTGTGTGTGTGTGTGTGTGTGTGTGTGTGTGTGTGTGTGTGTGCATGTATATGTGTATATATGTATGTGTATGTATATATGTATATATGTATGTGTATATATAGACACATTCATATATATATATATATATATATATATATATATATATATATATATATATATATAGTTGGGATTGATATTTCTCCATATATTGAGATAATGCAATTATTCAAGACAACCTTAGGCTTGTGATTGAAATTTCCTTAATAGGGAGGATGATTATGGTATCGTTTTTTTATTTATATAATTATTTATGCTCTAACATAGCAATTGATTTGATGTCCTGTATGAACAATAATTAGTTGCTATTGAGACAAGCATATACCATATTTGAGTGTGATGAGAGCAGCGCTGATTGAGGACACTAAGCCAAATCTTCCTCCCTATCTAAGCTCCCAAGGTGAGGAATTGAGATAGAGGGTTCTTAGGGTTGAGGGAACTCTGGAAAATAGGGTATGACCCCTATCTGTTACCCATAGAATTAGATATGTTTCTCCCCTATATTCATATGGTCGGAGAATGTTACTCCCTTGTTTGGTCTCTGCATAGTATACCCCAGTTGGCATCATGCCAAAAATTAGGTCTTGTTGGGAATACCACTCCTCATTTAGACAACGGGTTGAGAGTGTACTTAGGGTGTACAACCCAAGTCGATTATGATGCAGGTGTTCTACCACATGAATATTCAAGAACATCGATGGGAAGATCGGTAGGAAATAGGATGGGTTGAGATAACCCTATATGGTTTTGGGTTGATATTGAGCTCCCTAATGTGATCTCGGGGTCAATATGGGATCCCTTGTGTGCTTAGATATCCTATTTCCCAATATGGGGTTGTATATGTACAACTCCCCCTTGAGATTTGGGTCGATATGTACTCCCCGATGTGGTTAAAAGTTGAGATGTGCTCCTTGATGATTTGATATTCGATGATGATTGTTGACGATACTCTGGGTAGTAGGCCACTGGCAGAGATTTTGAGTAATAACCTGATGGATAAAGGGTGGTAGCCTAAGCTCCCCTCCAGTGACAAATTCTTCTTCTTCTAGATTCAAGAATGTTCAGCATACGAGCAGAAACAATCAAGAGATATGCAGGAATAAGCATGAGAAGTGCATTGATGATTTGTAATGATGTAATATCACAA
Source organism: Pinus albicaulis (assembly GCA_034641835.2). Classification (NCBI taxonomy): domain Eukaryota; kingdom Viridiplantae; phylum Streptophyta; class Pinopsida; order Pinales; family Pinaceae; genus Pinus; species Pinus albicaulis. The sequence goes on from CM076577.1 coordinate 743,628,369, forward strand.
TATGATGACTACATGATCAGTGATGATATGTGATGATGCTTGTAGATACTAGAATGGAATATTTATCGATGAACAGATATTGGCAGGTGGAATTTTCCCTAGTTGAGAGGGAGTGTTAAAATTATGCAACTACAGTCAAATTTCACTTTGGAAAACTCATATTATGCAACTACGGTCAAATTCCATCTTTTATTAAATCGATGTCTATGAAGCTACAATACTAATTTTAATTTTTGTGCTTATTTGTTAATTAATTGGCACTTTGATTATTTATTTGTCTCATTGAACTTAATTGTGTGCCCACACAACAACCCAAGTTCCCATTATTTGTGTGTTGGTAACCATAAGCTATAACCAGAAACTACATCCATCTAAATTGCTTGATTCATTGGTTTGAACCCCACAAATTGTGCATTTTCTCAATTCCTTGACTTGTTAAAACGTTGATCCACTAAAAACACCCTTATTGATGCATTAGAATCATGGAACGGTAGCTAAATCATGGAACAATAGTTAAATCCATATCATAGTTGATTACCTAAGCCATTGGTTTCAAGCATTCAACATCCAACCACTCTCCTCTGTGTATAATTACCGAAAATGAGTCTCATTCAAATAATTGAATTTATATTTAGCTAATGACTAGTGGATCTTTATGAGTAGCTTCAGGAGATGTTAATTCAATGCTAGGTTTAAACATGGTACTTGGAACTCTATGGAACCATATGAATTTATTTATTTTTAATGCTAAATAGGCAGTTAAAGCATGCCAAAAGCAAATATCCATGCATTTTTCAATGGTTGGTGAACTTGTATTAATTGAATAATGAGATTTTTCGAAGTTATCTTTGCACTAGACATATGGCGGTTGACATTTTGAATCTAGTAGTAGGATACATAATCAAGACAAAAAATTCAAGGAGAAAGAAAAGAACATGCTAGTGATAAATACAAGACGTCGAGAAAGAGGGAGAAGGATGGTAGTTCGGCAGGAAACCAAAAAACAAGGCCAAAAAACCATCAAAGAAACAAAATTCCAAAATGCTAAAAGACCCTAAAAGTAAGATTCCATAATGTTGGAAAAAACTTAAAAAAAGGATTAAAATATCAACCCTATAATATTAATGATAATATTTATACTAAAACTAATATGGTAATAATAATAACTATTAATTAATAATAATCAATAATTAACATGGTAATAATAATAACTATTAATTAATAATAATCAATAATTAACATGGTAATAATAATAACTATTAATTATTAATTATTAATTTAACATGGTAATAATAATAACTATTAATTAATAATGATTAATAATTATTACTACTTTTTCTAATTACTATTATCATTAAACTCATAATAATAGTAATAGTAATAAACAAACACTATATTATTATTAGTTGATAATAAGAGTTAAAATATAATGCAAAGAAAATAACAAAAAAGATCTCAAAAGCCAAAAGGATCGAAATTTCCAGAACCACACTCTTTTGATGATGAAGATAAATAAATGGACGAGCACAACCAAAGGCATATAGTCATCAAGTTTCCCAAATGGAAGAGGGAGAAAAGAAGTGAAAGGACCCGACCACACATACAGAGGAACCCAGTGATTTAGCAGTGATACAAACTCCTTGAAATCAGCATGAGAGTAAAAGAAATAACCAAGGTACATGTGTAATAAAGCAAACACATGTATTTGAATGTTTGGACTCTTACAAGGAATTTCCATAAATATTAGAAGGAGAAGATATGGCAATTGTTATTGCTACTCCCTCTTCTTGGGTACGGCACAAAGTTCAAAAGAAAAAAGGTAAAAAAGAGAAAACCACTTTATCTGGTTAACTATAAATTTTTGGTAGCTTGGCTACGATGAGTTATTAAAGCACATCTAGAGTATCTTTAGGGACAATACATGAATGCACTTATGCATAAGCATATTTAGATTTTTATTTTTATTAATACAAAGTTGCAATTTTTCCTCAAAAAAAAAAGAGTTATAATATAATAATAATTTTATTATTAATAATATTAATTCAATTATTAATACTATTAAAATTACTTTAAGTACTAATTATTTGTAGCATAGCATGAAACTATGAAACTAACTAATACTAAATGTTATTACATCGCCAATAGATAAATAAGAAAGGATAATTCCTAGATAGAAGCATAAGGGGGGCAAGGTAAGGAAATAAAGGGGAAGGACAATGTGAAAGAGGGGCTAAAAGGCAAAGGGGAATACGATAGGAAGTAAAAGAAAAGGGAAAATAGAAGATGTAAATAAGGGAAAGGAAAAAGGAAGGGAAATGGAAGGGAAAATAAAAGGGGAGAAGATATAGAAGAGGGAAACACAAAAGAAAGGAAACTAAGGGGAGAGGGAAAAAAGAGGAAGAGTGGAGAGGAAAAGGGAGGAAATAAGGAGAATGGGAGGGTGAGAGGAATGAAAGGGAATAAGCAAGGAGATATGAGAGGTAATAGAGATAAAAGAAAGTAGATGGGGGGGAGAATGGAGGGGCAAGGAAGGGAAAGGTAAGGGGGGGAGGAAAGGAAATAAGGAGAGGATAGGGAGGTATAAGGGAAAAGAAAAGAAATTAGAGGGACCAATGTAAGGAAAGGAAAAAAGGAGGACGAACCAGCTAAGACATGAGGGATATGGGGAAGAGAGATGTTGGAAATGTATATCACTACTGGGGGGGTGTGAATAAGTAGTGTACCGAATAGATCAATTTAAAACTTTTTTCTCTTTTTAACCATTACTGAATATGCATCATTTAACTAGCAGCACAATGTACATTTTCATATCATAGCATAAGAATATAAATCATATGAAAAACATGCACAACTAATAAGAAACATATAACCATCAAATAACAACCACACAAATCATCATCACATAGGGACACTGGATGTTAGGTGGAAAAACCAACTGGGAAAAACCACCGTTGATGTTGTTTCTTCTTCTTATTTATTAATAATGAAATTATTCTTAAAATATACATTCATTGGCCACCACTAGTTTGCAGGCCTCTACTCACAAACAATGTGAGACACAACTCCCAAAACTCTGCATGACACCACCTTCACTAGTTTTCCATCCACCATTAGAAGGAAGACTCTACTCCCTAAGCAAGTTCTCTGGCCTCTACTGGAAGGAAGCCACAACTCCCTTAGCAAGCCACCACTTGCCTGGAAGTCTCTATATACTACACTAAAGGCCCCAACCTTCAAATCCACATGAGCCTAATTTCATCTATTTTCAAACTGCAACCCATGAACTGTATACCAAAAATGTGAGCCATGTTTCATCCTATTTTCACACTGGACTCACAATAAAAAAATCTACACATATAACAATCTCTCTACAACGACCAATATACTCATAATCACAACCAGCAACATACATGTAAATCTTCAATACTAAAACAAATCTGATATAGAAAGTACCGCACATTAAATCTCCAACATACACACTCTCAACGCAACATCAACAACATAACAAATTTGATCACATATACTCAGTCATATCTCAAAAAAGAAGCCATACAAGACATGAAATACAATGCTATAGCCATATAAAAAATTTCAATAATAAAAAATAATGTTCTCATCTATGATCCCATGGGGCATACACAATGTTAGCAATACAAATTTTCCATAGAAAACATGCTAACATTCAATATCCAAGGTAGAAGCAATCTCCTCCATCAAATTCCTTCATAAACCTGCATAAAACATTTGTTGAATATCACACACAAAACTCTACAACAGAATTGATCTCCTTCAGCAATCTACTAATCTATGTCTCTCCTCTCACCATTGGATCTCAATATTCTCAATTCTCTCTAATGAATTTCTCTCACAAAGGAACCAACCTCCTCAACATGAAGTGATCTCCTAAAAATAAAATCACTAAAGTGATCAAACAATAATGGCTCAGAAATATGGACATACAAACACGCATGTTCATACTCTAGGATTTTACTCCTTGACTTGATCCTCCATCATCTTCATTCAATGACACATATCCTTGATTTAATCACCTTCTAGAATGAATACCAACTCAACTCAACTCAACTCTAACCACCAAATACCATGTGAAAAATCCATAATAAATTGCCTCGGGAATTGAATGGAGTGTGCATAGAATTTGGCAAACTCCGCCTACAGGATGTAACAAGCCTTCTACATTTGGGAAGTGTGTTATAATGCACCCTAAAAAGGCTCTTACCTGCACTATAACACTCTCTATCAACCTGTTCACCTATGTTACCTCTTCCAAGAATCCCTTCTTCCACTTAACTTGCGGCTCAGCTTCAAGACATTAACATGCAACCTTGACACATTATAACAATCGCAAGACACCATACATTAGACTAGTACAATGCATAGAAATCATGATTAAAACACTAAGCATTGGTTGACATAAATGGAAACACTACAATTCCAACAAGCTCGCCCTTTGACATTAATGTAAATTTGAACTTAATCTTCCCTCCTGATCCTGACCTCTGAACCTGAGTGCAATACTCTCTCTCCACCTTTGACATCAATGGAAAGGGGAAATACAAACACTGAAGAATAATTCCAACAATATGCGGACTGGGATAAGTACTCCCCCTGAAATCTCAAACATTATGCTACCACATCATGTTTAGTGTAGTCTTGTCTACTAACATATGGTGGGAACATCCGCTTTCAATGTACCACATATCATCACCATCACACTTGAAAATATCAATACCACACTTTCCTAACTGCTCCTCCTTAACTGGTTGTTTCTCCTTCTTTACCCATATTGTAGTATGTTTCTCTTGGTAAACCTTCTCTTTTTCTCTTCTAGGTCTACTTTGAATCTATTTCTCTTTTTAATGGATGGCCTAAATAATCTGGACAACTTGAAATCTTTGGTCATGTCCAAAAATTGCGGCACACGTAAAACCTGACATGACCAAGATATGAGGCCAAAAGATCTGATATTTTGTTGTTCTTGTCAGATCTCTTCCTTGAATTGATTTTTCCTACACTCCTTGTGCTAGATCTGCAATCAATGGCATTATGGGAAAATAGATGACAAGTATAACAATAACCATTAAATGAACTTGTATACCTGATGCCTAGCCCTCTTCTTGGTTTTTCAAACTGTTTCATAGATGTGCACATTTTTTTTCTGCAAGTGGCTTCCACATGTCCAAAACTGTGACAAATGAAGCACTCCATCTTGTCCCTCAAGGGGGTAAAGGAGGTTTCATGACTCCATTTAATTCTACCAGTATCAAATTAGGAGAAAATTATATTCTAGATACAAATTCTCCTCTTGGATCTCTTCTTGGATGCTACTAGTGGATCTGTTATCTCTTTCCTTTCTTTCTACCATTGTTGGTTCCATTCTTCACTAAAGCCTTATGAGGTACTAAATTGTTGTTTTTATTTGGTTGTGATCTAAACTCTCCAAAGCCAAGACCATATAAGATCATAATGGATATTTGGCTCTGAATAATATTTTCCAAGATATTGGTGCTATTTACTTCCTTTAGTCAATCATCCTTCTACTATAATTTTTTCCTCATGGATACCACTTCACCTTCTATCTTTTCAATTCGATCTTCTTTCTCCTTTTCCTAATTCGTCAATATTTTATGAAACCAGCTCCAAAAATAGAATAAAAGAGAGATCAAAGCCTTAGAAATAAGCCACTTCAAGGGGGAAACCTCCTTTACATTACATAAATGAAAAATTCTTGGATGATACAAATGAAAAAACCTCCTTATATATATCGGATTCCATGGGGTCACAATATAATCCTAGCTAACCTAAAAATAATAATGTAAGGGCACAATAATAACAATATGGGGGTTACAGGGGTACAACAATAACAATAAGGGGGCTACACTAGTAATATAGGGATCTGACATGTTCCTCTCCTTCAAAAAAGTGTTGTCCTCAATGCTTGAGTAGCTCTGGATGCTTTTGTATAAACTTCTCATCCTCCCATGTAGAATCTTTACTAGGCAAGTTCTTCCATTTGATGAGATACTCTTAAATTGATCGATTTCGTAGTTATCGAGTTCTTGTTTCCGTGACTGCTTCAGGTTCCAATATGATTTTTCCTTCCTTATCAAGTTATAGAAATATTATTTGAACTGGAATTTTGTCACCTATAACCTTCTTTAAGCATGAAACATGGAAAATTGGATGCACTCGCAAAGAAGCAAGAAGCTCCAATTTGTATGCCATAGTAAAAACCTTTTTCAACACCTTATAAGTACCATAGTACTTTGGCGATAATTTATTATCCTTCTTAGCTTGCTTGAGGGATATGTTTTTGTATGGTTGTAACCATAAAAATACCCCGTCTCCTACATCAAAACTTCTCTCGTTGCGATGTTGATTTTCCTGTCGTTTCATTCGATTTTGTGCCAAGTTTAGGTTATCCTTTAAGATTTGGAGAACTTGTTGTTGATGCTCGATGCGATCTTCCACTACTTGAACCTTAGAATCTTCTCTTAAAGTTGATGTGATGGATAGTGGATGATATCTAGAGTGCCATAAATGGGGTCATTTTTGTTGCAGTATGGAAGGAATTGTTATACCACCATTCAGCCAGAGGTAACCACTTGACCCATTATGTTTGTTTATCAAATAAAAAACAAAGAAGATATCCTTCCAAACATTTTTTCATTATCTCAGTTTGACCATCGGATTTAGGATGATAAGATGAGATATGAGCTAGTTGAGTACCCAAACAAGAAAATAATTATGTCCAAAAATTTCCAGTAAAAATGGGATCCTCTGTCGCTTACAATAATCTTTGGGTTTCCACGTAGCTTTTGAATTGTTTCCATAAATGTAGTATCAACTATACTTGTTTTAATTGAATGAGATAATTCACAAAAGTGTGCATACTTGGTAAGTCTATCAACTACCACCATGATGAGATTATTTCCTTCGGACTTAGGTAAACCTGTGATAAAATCCATTGAAATATCCTCCCAATGTTGACTTGGAATGGATAAAGGTCGTAGAAGACTCCTGATCTTAATTGTCTCAACTTTATTTTGCTGGAAAACCAAACATTCTGCCACAAAATTTTGAATATCAGATTTAACGCCATCCCAAAAAAAATATTTCTTCACCATGTGGTAAGTTTTCAAAAGTCTTGAGTGTCCTCCTAAAGAAGAAGTGTGCAATTCCAACAGAATGTTTTGTTTTAGTTGGGAATTTTTACAAATATATAAGTGATCTTTGTACCATAAGGAATCATTTTTCCAACTAAAATTATCAGATGTACTAGGATATTGCTACAACTTTTGAACGAGTGTCCACACTTTTCCATCCTTCTTACATTCATCCCTTGCTTCGGTTATCCAATATGGTTATATAATAGAAATGGCACAAAGCAATGCTTCCACCTCTTCATCCTTTCTTGAGAGTGCATCTACAATAACATTTAGCTTCCCTTTTTTGTATATGATTTCAAAGTCATAACCCAACATCTTTGTGACCCATATTTGTTGCTCTTCTGAAGATAGTCTTTGTTCCAAAAAATGTTTAAGACTATCATGACTAGTTTTTACCTTGAAGTGTCTTCCCATTAGGTAAGGTCGCCATTTATTTAATTCATGTAGTATTTACAACATTTCCTTCTCATAAATAGCTTTCTGTAAATACTTTCATTTGATTTGATGACTTTCAAAAGAAATGGGTATTCATTCTTGCATTAAAACAACAACAACTCCATTTCCTGAGGCATCACATTCCACAATAAAGGTTTTTATGAAGTCTGGCATATCTAATACTGTTGCTAGGCACATTGCCTCTTTAAGATGTTCAAAGGCCTTAGTTTCTTCAGGATCCCGTGGAAATGCATCTTTCTTCAATAATTTTGTTAGAGGTGTTGTTATTCTCCCATAATTCTCAACAAACTTGCGATAATACCTTTTTAACCCGAGAAATCCTCACAACTGCTTTATGTTTGAGGGGACTTTCCATTCCTTAATGGCTTTAATTTTGTTAGGGTATACCTTAACACCCTCGTGAGACACAATATGGTCTAGATATTCCACCTCTTATACTCCAAAGAAACATTTGGAGGTTTTTTCATATAATTGTTTCTCCTCCAATAATTTGAGCACCCTATCAACTTGTTGAACGTGATCCTTCCAAGACCTGTTGTAGATTAGTATATCATAAGGGTTTGAAAATGGAATCCGTCAACCCTTGAAATGTAGAAGGTGCATTGGTAAGGCCAAAAGGCATGATCAAGAATTCATAATGACCCTCATGAGTACGAAATGTTGTTTTCGGAATATCTTTAGTCTTCATTCTAATTTGATGATATCCTTAACGAAGATCCAACTTGGTAAAATAAAGTACTCCATGCAATTCATCCAATAATTCATCAATCACAAGAATGGGAAATTTATCTTTAATAGTGAGTTTATTGAGCTCACTATAATCCAGATACATGCGCCATGATCCATCCTTCTTGTGCACCAATACTACTAGAGCAGAGAAAGAACTTTGACTAGGTTGAATTATACCGACCTCTAACATTTCTGCAAACATATGTTCAACTTCACTCTTTTGGACATAAGGATATATGTAAGGCCTTATGTTTGGAGGAACACTTCCTATAATAAAATGAATTGCATGATCATGATCATGAATAGGTGGGAGTCCTTTGATAGTTTTAAACACCTTGGAATGAGTGTCCCGAACTTTTTGGAGATTTGGAGAAATAGATGACTTTGATGTTGGAACTTCTAGCGAGCATAATTGTGAAATTATGCCTCGTTGTTCTTTCTTCAGAAGCTTTTTCATGACATTAGAGCTTATTATCTTTCCCAGATTCCCTACGATACCTCGTAATTCGACTTCCTTTCTTTCCGAAAAAATAATAATAATAAAAGTTCTTGAAAATTAAAAGCCATCGTCCCCAAAGATTGTAACCATTGTACTCCTAGTACAACATCAGAACCTCCCATTAGAATGGAAATCATTGGACTATTCAATACATATTCGCCTATAGTTAGCTTGATATTATGGAATTTTCTAGAGCAACTTATAGTTCCTCCATTTGCAACCATCACTTGACATTCTGGTGTTGGGTATAGGAAGCAATACAATTCCTTGTCTACCTTATAATGAATAAAATTATGGGTACTACCCGAATCAATAAACATTATTACCTTTTTATTCTTGATATGTCCTTCTATATTGAGAGTTTGAGGAGTGATAATTCCAGCCAATGCATTACACGATATGGTTGGACTCATTTATTATTTCTCTAGGGTTGGTTCCTGGTGTATATCCTCTTCCTTTGAAGTTTCTTGTTCATTTTCTTCCTCCTCTTCACAATCTATGTAAGATAATTTCTTCGTAGCACACTTATGACCTTTAGTGCAACTTCTATCACAACTATAGCAAAGCCATTTTACTCTTTTTTCTTCCAATTGTTGTGGTGTCAACCTTATAGGTTGTGGAAGTCCAGGAGTATCAACACTTCCATCTTTATAGATGTCAATGGTAGGCTTCCTTGTCGCCATAATTTTACATTCAATTTTTCTTTCCAACCTGAATTCCTTCTCCAATGAATCAAGTTCCCAAACACGAACCTCATGTTGGATGTTATCCTCTAAATTCCCTATGAAGACATCAATCATGTGTTCCTCTAGAATATCATTTACCCTTATATTCAACTTTTGGAGTCCTCAATGTGCTCCACCATTGAACCCTTTTGTTTGATATTTATCAATTGGCTAAAGAAGGTGTTTCTCTTTGTATCCTCATCATGTGCTATCATTTCCTCCCTAAAAATTGACCAAGTGACAATTTTTTTATGGGAGCAAAGCCATTGATACCATACAAATGTATTTTTTTCTAAATATAAATTTGCAATGTGTACCTTTTGTGTGTTTTGCATGTTATTGAGATCAAAATATTGCTCCATCTGTAGTATCCATGTTACGGGATCCTTGCCATCAAACTTCCTCATATCGATCTTTGGAATATGGTGGGTCTTCCATCCAAAATTTGAGTTTATTAAATCACGATTAACATTTATTTTTCTCACATCATAAGTTTACTCTACTATCTTTTTTCCATTAGGAATCATTTATTGTATCAACTTTGTCAAACCTTCCTTCAAACCTTCCATGTCTTCCTTCAAACCCTCCATTTTTTCTTCCATACCATTCTTCAAACCATCCATTGTAGCTTCCACACCTTTCTTCAAACCATCCATATTAGCTTCCATGCACTTCTTCAAACCATCCATCTTAGCTTCCATGCCTTTCTTCAAAACATCCATTTCATTTTTTGCTGCTCTTTGAGAAAGCGAAATTTGGTGCACTTGCTCTTATAATTTTGATATATCATGTTACACTTCTTCATCATCTTGAGTCATAGTAGAGTATTCTGAGGGCTTAATGGGTGTTGAATTATTTTTAGGGGGGGAATTTAGAACCCAATACTGATATCCATGCTTCAATATTCCCTTGGAATCACTTCAAAATGATTTTTCAAACAAGACTTATGCAATTTGAAAACAAATACACACTTTTTTATTTCTTTTGAGGAGCTCAATATTGAAACTGAATTATATCTGTGATTGTGTATCTTCAATATATGAAATTCAACCCTGTATTAGCCCTCATAATCTTCTTTCAAATGCCATGGGTCTAACCTGATTTGGATTCTTCAAGGCAATTTTATCCCAAACTCCCACAATGACCTAATTATGGATTATTTTAGTAGAGAGAACTTGTACAGCGTGCCACATGTCATTTTTTCCTCCTTCTGCTCTAAAATTGATACACAGGAAACTAAAGTTTGTGTAATTGCGGCCACTTTTTACAAAATTCAAATTCAATGCTCAAAGAGAGAGTTATGATGATTTTCCCAAGGTCACCTCTTTTAGATGAAATTCGGGAACCTGTAAAAACCCTAACTTCCACAAATTATATCTCTGAAAATATTGTGAACCAAGATCTGAAAATTTTACACGATGTTCCTTCGGATTTCAGCTTCTCATGTTAAATATTTCAACTTCTGAACCTTTATAGAAAAAAAATTTATAGCGAAAAATTCGCAATGACCTGTTTGGAGCAGCAAAACCCTAGAATCCAAAGCTCTGATACCAAATGTTATGAAAACAGCTCCAAAAATAGAATAAATGAGAGATCAACGCCTTAGAAATAAGCCACTTCAAGAGGGAAACCTCTTTTACATTACATAAATGAACAATTCTTGGATGATACAAATGAAAAAAACTCCTTCTATATATAGGATTCCAAGGGGTCACAATATAATCCTAGCCGACCTAGCAATAATAATGTAAGGGCACAATAATAACAATATGGGGGTGACATTGGTACCAAAATAGCAATAAGGAGGCTACACTAACAACAATAAGGGACTACAGTAGTAATATAGGGACCTGACACAATACATCCTCCATTCTTTTGGCCTCCTACAACTAGATCTTCAGGATGAGGATCTCTTCTCTAAGCCCATTGTCCTTCTTGTCAAATATCTACAAAATATTTTCATGATCCCTACATGAAGTTGTTAGACTACTCACTTCAATAGATAATTTTTCAATTACCATCATTTTCGAATCATATTTTTCCTTAAGAAGCATGATATCATTCTCTTCTTCACTATGTAATTCATCACATCCATCAAAATCATAACTCAAAAGTAAATCATGCACATTTTTACCTTTTGATATGTTCTCTTTTAGCACAATCGGCTTGGCTAAGACTTCATTTTCTCATTTGTCTTTATGGTTTGTTGCACCATTCGCACTGGGGGGGGTTTATTTCTTTAGGTTGAATTTCCTCCTTCTTCGACCCTTATCTTTTATTTTATTTTTGTTAATATTCTCTACTTCTCCATTGTTGTTGCTATTATCACCTCCAAAAATTACCTCCAATCTATCCCAAATTCTTTATCATTTTCATATTTTTTATCTTCTCCATGTCTGTATTTTGGATATTTTCATAAATTGTACATCTTTCGTGTGCATCCTTTTGCATCACCTTTGCTGAAATAGAATTCTCTCCACATCCCTCACAAAAAATCTGCCAAATGTCATAACCATGAGATAATAATAGATATTTTACCTTTTATTTCCATACCTTTAACTTTGCTGTTGTGAGCGGAGACATTCCTTGAGGATTCATCCTAAAAAAAAAATCAATATTTTTACTTGATTTTCCTAGATCTAATCTCCATTAATTAATCTTCTACTAACAGCCCCACTCTGATACCATTTTTTGTAAATGTATATCACTACTGAGAGGGGGGCTTAAATAAATAGTGTACTGAATAGATCAATTATTAAAACATTTTTCCATTTTTAAGCATTACTGAATATGCATCATTTAAATAGCAACACATTGTACATTTTCATATCATAACATAAGCATATAAGTCATATGAACAGTATTCACAACTAACAAGAAACATATAAGCATCAAAGCATAACCACAAAAATCATCATCACATAGGGACACCAAATGTTAGGTGGAAAAAAAAACTAGGAAAAACCACCACTGATGTTGTTTTCTTTTGCTTCTTTATTATTAATGAAATTATTCTTTACATATACATGCACTGGCCACCACCAATGTGCAAGCTTCTACTCGCAAATAATGTGAACCACCACTCCAAAACTACATAGGCCACCACATTCACTAGTTTTCTAGCCACCACTCGAAGGAAGCCTCTACTCCCTAAGAAATTTATTCGACCTCTAACAGCAGGAATCCAAAACTCTCTTAGCAAGCTACCACTTGCTTGTAAGTATCTACCTGCAACATTGAAGGCCCCGACCTTCAAATCCACATTGACCTATTTTTAATTTATTTTCAAACTATAGCTTATGAACTCAACATACAACAAACATGAGCCTCGTTTCATCCTATTTTCACATTGGACTCACAATAAAAAAATATGCACATATAACAATCTCTCTGCAAACAACCATTCTACTCATATGCACAACCAGCAACATACATATAAAATATGAAATACCACGAAAAATATGATATACAATGTACCACATATCAAATCTCCAACATACACACTCTCAAAAGAACACCATCGGCAACATAAAAAATATGATCACATACACTCAACCATATCTCAGCAATAGCAGCCATACAAGACGTGAAAGATAATGTTATAGCCATATAAAATTTATGCAATAATAAAACAAAATCTTCTTAGCTATGATGCCCTGCATACACTATGTTTGCAATACAATTGTGCCATATAAAATAGGATAACATCCAATCTCCAAGGTAGTAGCAATCTCCTCCATCAAATTCCTTCACAAACTTTCATAAAACATTTGTTGTGTTGATAAATCCTTAGTGCAACTAATTAAAATTATTTCTTTTAACTTGATAAGTGCTTGTGATGTTCTTTTACTTATTTAATTAGATTATTATTATCCTTATTATTATTATGTACTTTATCATCAAACAACTACCAAAAAAATTAAGATCATCAAATACAAATGGACACCAGATGTAGGGACTCAACCAGGGAAAAACACCTCTCTTAAAGGAAACCCAAAAAATTTATTCTTTTCTTCAAGAATCAAATCAAATGAGACAACATAGACCTTTTTACCAATATTAATACCTCAAGATATTCTTTTATCCACCAAGTCAGCCTCCCATAAACAATTCAAACTTTCAAATATCAAGTCAAGGAAAAACATCATGTCAACTAAGGTTTCAGACCCTTTCTTCCTTCTTCTGCAATTTTTGGTCTCTTAACTCATTATTGCACCTTTCGGCCCTATAAAACTTTAGTAAGCTCGCACGTGTGGAATAGGATAATGAATTTCATACCTTCCAATCTTATTTTCTTGGATTCCTTTACTTCTTGCCATAGGATAGGTTATCCTTATTGTATTTCACACTTATTTTACACTTCTAGCTGCAGATCGAATATCATGTGTGTCTCTCCTTTGCAATAGGTTGAATGAATGGGTATATATAGTAGTTTGAAGCTCCTTTTTTAGGATGGCATGAGTAGAAGGGCATGCTGTCTTGGTGGAGAAGAGACTAGACCAAAATATTTTTCTTCTTTTGACATAATAAGCCCAAGAAAGGTCTAAAACAAATGAAATTGACAATTATTTATGACTCAACCCTAGAAGCCTACAATGGAGGCTTGACCTAGAAAAAAATACATAGAGCATGAAACCCGTGCTCATAAAAATAAATTTTCTTTTATAATAATTCTCCTTTTCTTTGTTTTTGAAAAATACATTACATCATGACTCGAATACAATTATGAATATTAATACAAGTTACATTTCTCACCAATCCCCCTTAACTAGGGAGGTATTCATAATTGTTCAAATGACACAAGGTTGACCTCAATTTAAATGTTCTGTAGAACAACAAACGTAATGCTTGGGATACCCTCACTGCTAAGATATCCTCCCAATATGGAATAAGGTGTCATCTAGGCATTTACCACTATAGGTACCATTAGGCTATAGCTCTGGTATCAATCCAAAAATATATAGATACAATCTAGGCCTCCATGCTTTGACACCAACCCTTACAAAAATCCAGGTATCAACACTAAACTGGAGCTCTAACCGATACCCTCCCTTTGGGATCTATACATCAACATAGATATCAATACTAACCAGAACATGATGTCCTCCCAAGTACCATCATACCATAAGTTTTATGGTACTTCATCTCTCCCTCAACCAAATCATAAATAACCACCAATCCAAGCATGCTTCAAAAAAATTGGAACTTCTTATGGAGATATTTGCACAACAGCTACATGTACAATCACAACCCAAATCAGTAATCTTTAAACATATATGTCCTTATATGCTAGCACAAAAATCTAGGTTCTTCAACTATTATGATGCTTCTTATGTCAACACATATCAACGAAAGCGTCCTTCAATTTCTCCAGCAGCACTAAACTCAGCTTTGGTACTTTCCAACACATCCAAGTCTTTTTTACAACATCATCAATCACAAATAATCATTTGTAGTGCTTTATCAATTCTCCAATCTCATTATTTATTTAATGTCTTCAATATAATTGTTGCAATATTCCCTCTCAACTGGGGAGATATACTCTTTCTTTATCTAAGCTTCTTCTTAACAAGGGGACAAGTCCAACAAAAACCTCTTTCTTCCAACCATGTAGTCTCCTTTATTCGTATCATCATATCATCGAAGAAACTTTGAACTTCTTTATTCATTTATCTCTACAAGGTCATTGATCAATGTAAACTTCAATGTCATCAACTCCCTCTTTCCTGTATGCTCAACATTATTATCGGGTTATCATCAAATATGAGGTAGGTAAGCACCTTCAACATCTTGAAGATTATGTAACTGCAAATCTTCAACAATAGGCACAAGCAAGATCAAATATATATGTATAGGAGCATGGAATTAACTTTATCAATATATGGTTAGCATGTCATCATAATGGGAGCATCTTAAAAAAGGAAATAAAACTTTAGACACTCAAAACCTAAACCTAGTTAGGTTTACAATCAACAAGGGTTATTCCTTTTATGCCCTAGACTTCTTATAACAAACTTAAAATAGTTTTGTCACAAACCCTAGATTCCATCATCACAACTAAATAACTAAATCAAGTTATGACTTTAGCAAAATAATTTTATATCTAGGTTTTTATTATGATGCCTTAGAATCTCATATCAATCTCTTTTTGTCATAAACCCTAGATACAAAGATCAATAATTCAATGTTATATATTCAACAATTTTTACCAAGCTATGGTTTCAATCATACGGAAACACATGCACCTAGGGTTTCATTCATATGATCTTTTCATTAATTATTACAAAATTTTTGTCATGAACCCTAATACATCTAACCCTAAATATCTAGGGTTTCATCATATAACCTAGACATCAACAACAAACCCTAAGAGACTAGGTTTTATTATCATAAAGAGATTAGATTATGGTTTTACCAAAATTAAAAAAGGATAGATAGTACGAAAAGGATAATTATGATTTAAAGGTCAATCATCCTCAGAAACATATAATGTTTATAGTGCAACCCTAGACATGAAATTTAGTAATAAGAAAAACGATCATACCTTTTATGATGAATACTTCTTACAAGTCTTATGATCTTAAACATGCCTTGAATTGATTATTTATACAAACCTTGAAAGGATCCTTCTCCAAAAATTCTTCTTACAAGACTCAAAACTTCCTTTGAAGCATCCCTCTTAATCTTGCCACAAACCTTTCTTTTTGGAATATTCTTGCAAACCTTCCTTTTTCAAGGGAAGCATAAAAGAAAGGGTTATAGTCAAATATAGAAAGGAAGCTATATCTATAGAGGAAACCATTAACAATGTAATGAAAGAACCAAAGAACATAATACTTATATTTTTGTAGAGTATCCCTCTCAACATTTTTAAGATCCATCATAATGCATGAGGATCCAAGTTGATTACCAAGTTACCATTCCTTCTATACATCATGCTCTTCATAAGATCAACATGTATTTCTAAACTTTTACTTTCTTCATTAATAACTGTAACATTTATTGACAAGTACTACCTAAATACACAAGTACAAGAGAATAATTATGATATGGGGTCTATAGAGAGGGAAAATTCCAAGGGCCTTAAGTATTAGGATGTTGCCTTTCAAAACATCACCTCTAGCGTTTGAATTTCAAATTCTACCTTCATTTCACCCTATACTATTTGCAAACCCTAGAGACAAAAAATAGGGTTTATATGAGGGAATGGAATAGGGTTAGTGTTTCTCTTTAGGTTTTTTTAAATACTAACAAGGGGTTACAAAATCTTTAGATGCCAAAAACCCTCAATAATATGAAGATTACAAACCCTAAAATGAATCCTAAAATCCTAACCTAATTTAAGTTAGATATTGAATGAATAAATTAATTATACATACCTCAAGAACTATTTACCTTGGTCTTCCAAGATCTGTTGTAAGAGTTTCTTCAAGATTCCATGATCTACTTATGTTGGCTTTTGACAAAAAAGCTAGTCCCAAGATTCTAGATGTGTCTTCAACAATAGGGTTGGTCCCTCCTTCAGAAGGGTGTAGATAATTTTGTATTCTAAGTATGATCCTTTAACTAGAGCTTCAATAACCACTATAGTGAATTTCTTAAAACAAGCCTAGTATGCCTTATACAATAGTAATTTCAATTTATGCTTTATGTTGAGTTCTTTCCCATTGTATAGACTCGGTATTCTATGTTACAATTATGCAACTGCGGTCAAGTTCCATGTTGGACTACTCATTTGATGGAGATGATGATGGCATTGAGTTCATATTTTAGAGAGGACCAAGATCGACCTCTGATGTCACCTCATTCGAATAAGTAGAAGTTAGTTTTTGATTTTGCACACAATCATGGATATTGGATTAGGTCGGCTTCACTCACATACACATTTGGACAGGTTGGCATCAACATCAAATGGACATCATTGGACACCCCTTAGAAGAATATAATTACAAGTGACCTAGAAGCTCATTTGGACATCACAACATCAAGCATCTTCTTTTATTCTATCTGATTTGGTTCGGCACATTGATGAGGGAAAAGGTCGTACAAAGGTTAGAAGTCACAGATCCAAAGCTCGCACAAAATTTATGGTTTTTGTTCTGGATGCTAGCACAAAATTGGAGAATTTCATCTTTGGATGCAAGCATGCTATAGGATAGGTAGCATCCAGGACCTAAAGGCACACCCATGCTAACCTGAAGGTAGCGTCGATGGGTTTGATTATAGTTGACCATCATCTAAATATTTCTGAAGTTGTATGAAGTTTGAATCGGGTTGTCTCTGACATATTCTGCCACTATATAATGGTTTCCGAAGTTGTTGGGTTGAATTGCTAGTAATATTGTATTGAGGCCATTGTATTCTCTGTTGAACATTTTATGACAATATAATAAAAGAATAATTTCAAAGGGTTTTCCCCATAGTGGGATTTTCCTTTGTCTTTTACCAAATTTGGTGTCTCTTATTGATGTGTTGATTGTCTCCTTTGTCACTAAATTATTGTTCTAACTTCAATTACTGTTGATGAATGGAAAGATTACTTGTAATTGGAAATATTGATAATTGAATTTTGTAATTGGGTTAAAGTAATTGATATATTGTAAAAAAATCTGAAAATTAACATGGTATCAGAGCTAAGGTGAAGGAAAATCCCAAGAAGAGACAAGGATTGAAGAAATAATCTTTGGAAAAGTTGAAGGAGCCAATCTAGTCAAATCAATATGTCAACCAGCTTCAAGGAAAATGAGAAAGTTTGGCGACTCGTCCGATTTTGTTGCATGGAAAGTCGATTTTGGAATTCATAGCTGACAACAATGATTTTTTGGACTACATTCAAGGAAATTTACCTAAGCCTCCGGAGAATGCATCTGCTGCCGCCAAGAGTAAGCATAAGAAAGGTGAGGATAAAGCAAAGCAAATTATAGCTAATGGTTTACAAGACAATTTACTTGCATATGTTGGAAACTTGAGAAGGTCCAAGGACATTTACGATAACATAGCAGTCATGTATGAGGTCAAAAATTTTAATGAAATCCTCACCTTGAAAGATCAACTCAAAGACACCAAGATGAACAAAGGAGATTCCATACAATCCTACACAATGAGGATATCTCGTCTTAGAGACCAATTGTTAAGAATTAGAGAAGTTGTGCCTGCCAGGGAACTGGTGGTCATGACTTTAAGAGGTCTCCCTCCTATTTGGGAAACATTCATCAATACTATAAGCAACACAAATGTCCTTCCTTCATTTGATGAGATTGTTGGAAATCTCACTCAAGAAGAGTCCAGGATGATAGGAAGAGGAAGGATTCAAAAGAACGAAGAAGAAGAAATCGACGCATACATCGCTCATGACGAGAAGAAGAAGAAAGGGAAAGGAGGTCCATAAAATTCAAGAAAGCCTCCTCCTCGAATTAAAAATAAAATAAAATAATACTCGCACATTGAATGCTACAATTGTCACAATAATGGTCATTATGCTCGAGATTTTCCCGAGAAGAATAATGGACCACATTATAATACTAGAAGCAACAACAACATGTTCAATGATCAAATAAGGAGAGATGATCGAAGGAATGATCGTAATGGAAGAAATGATAGAATAAGAATGGATGCTCAAAGTGGCCATGAAATAGATTGTCGTCCACAAAATAATTCAAAATTCTCCAGGTATGAAATTAATGTTGCAAATTAATCTGAACATATTCTTATTTCCACTCTTACTATTTCATATCCTCTGGATTTGTGGGATAGTTGGTTGGTTGATAGTGGGGCCACTCATCACTTCTTTGGTTACAAGGAAGTTCTCTCTAACT
Organism: Pinus albicaulis; assembly: GCA_034641835.2. NCBI lineage: Eukaryota > Viridiplantae > Streptophyta > Pinopsida > Pinales > Pinaceae > Pinus > Pinus albicaulis. The sequence continues at coordinate 743,647,780 of CM076577.1, forward strand.
TGGTGGAGAGGGATTCAAATTTGAAAATCATTCTTGGAGATAGCTCTACTCATCCCATCAAAGGTTTTGGATCTATCAACTTTCATGTGAATTCTATGGAATCTATTGTATTGCATGATGTAATGTATGTGCCTGGGTTGAAGAAGAATTTGGTATCAATATTCGCTTTGGAAGACAGAGGGATGAGGGTTTCCTTCATCGAGGGAAAAGTTCTTACTTGGCCCGTTGGATCACGTATGAAAGATGCATTCACTTTGGGAACAAGATATGAAGGACTCTATAGGGTCACTAGAAAGCCACTATTGGCATTGGTTTATAATACAAATAATCTAATCGAATTATGGCACCGGAGGCTAGCTAAAATTCATTATGATGTGCTTACAAAATTGGATAACTTGGTCTCAGGGATTCCAAAGGTTCAAGCTCAACATGATGGAGTATGTACAGGATGTGCCAGTGGAAAGATGACAAGGGGACCATTACCCTCTAGAGAAAGCAAGACAAATGGCATCCTCCATCTCATTCATTCTGACTTGAGTGGTCTAATTCTCATACATTCTCTTGGTAATCATCTCTATTATATCACCTTCATTGATGACTTTTGAAGAAATACATGACATATTATCTAAAGCATAAGGATGAAGCATTTAAGAAGTTCAAGGATTTAAAAGCTTTGATCGAAAATCAAATAGGTCTGACAATGGTGGAGAGTACACTTCAAATGAATTCTTTGAATTTTGCAAGAAGGAAGGTATCAAGAAGGAGACAACTACACCATATACTCCTGAGAAAATTGGAGTAACCGAAAGGAAGAACAAGTCTATTATAGAATCCGCTCGTGCCATGCTCCATGATCAAAAGATACCAAATTTCCTTTGGGGAGAAGCAACAAATGTTATCATATATGTTAAAAATAGGGTGCCTCATTAAGCATTAGACAACAAAACAGCCGAAGAATTTTTCACAGGTGTCAAGCCCGATGTGAGTCACCTTCGTATCTTTGGTTGCCCTATATATGTTCATTTGCTGAAAGAGAAAAGGAACAAGATGGAAGCCACTAGAAGAAAATGTATGTTTGTTGGGTATTGTGAAAATTCTAAAACATTTAGAATATATATTCCTGGTCAAAGGAAGGTCAAAATTAGCAAGGATGTCACATTCGATGAAGATGTTGCTCTTGGAAAAGAAAGAGACCTTCCTCCGCTTCCTCCTTCCAAGAAGAATGGTGATATGGATATCTTGGATGGTCTGTATGTACCCAAATCTGATACTAGTATTGTTGATGATCCCATGGATCCCTTAGATTCTCCTCCTTGTAATCCTCCTACTAGGAAGAGACCACTTTGGCTCTGTGGCACTCTATAGGAAGCTGAGAGGCATGTACCCATTCGAAGATCATTTAGAGAAAGGAATAAGCCATGCAGGTACCAGGGATATCTTACAGCCATGAACAATATGACTCAAGTCGAACCTTCCACATTTGAAGAAGTCTTAAAATAACACGTTTGGAAAGATGTTATGGATGAAGAATATGAATCTATTATGAAGAATGATGTCTGGGATATTGTTTTGATACCGAAGGAGAAATATGTGGTAACTTCGAAGTGGATATTCAAGATCAAGCATGGAATTGATGGAAGCATTGAAAAACACAAGGTGAGGTTTGTGGCTTGAGGATTCTCACAGAAAGAGGGAGAGGATTATGATGACATATTTGCACCTGTGGCTCATTATACAACCATTCCTTCAATAGTTTCCCTTACCTCAAGTCAAGGATGGACCCTTCATCAGATGTACGTAAATATTTCATTTCTCCATGGCATGCTAAAAGAAGAAGTATACATTGAGAAACCATAGGAATTTGATGTATAGGATCGAAGGACACATGTTTGTATATTGAATAATGCATTGTATGCTTTGAAGAAAGACCCAAGAGCATGGTACGCTTACATAGACAATTATTTGGTGATGTTGGGATTCACAAGAAGCAATGTCGATCCCAACCTATACTTCAAGCTAGTCCAAGGTATGTTGTTGATATTATTTTTATATGTTGACTATCTATTCTTGATAGGTAGTGAGCCTCTGATGATCGAGTGTAGGAGGGAGCTAACCTCTAAAATCAAAATGAAGGGCCTTGGACTTATGCACTAATTTCTAGGCCTTGAGGTGTGGCAAAGGCCCAGTGATATTTTCCTTTCACAAGGAAAATATGTTGTGAAGATGCTGGAAAGGTTTAGAATGACTGAATGAAAGTCTCTACCCACATCGATGAAAATATACTTCAAGAAATTATGTGGAGAAGTTGCAGTACCCGATTTGGCGAATCCATCTAAGTATAGACAGTTGATTGGGGTTTTTATATTCCTTGTAAATATTCATCCAGACATATGCTATGCAGTGAAAACGTTAAGTCAATTCATTATCGAGCCTCTCCATGCACATTGGACTGCTTCCAAACACGTTTTGAGATATTTGCAGGGGACGATTACACTTGGTCTGATATATCTATCGAAGATGTTTGACTTCATGAATACACCGATGCTAACTAGGCAGGAAACGTTATCGATGGGAAGAGTACATACAAATGTTTTTTTAGTATTGGATCTACCATGATATCTTATATGAGCAGGAAGTAGAGGTATGTAGCATTGAGTACCGTTGAGGTAGAGTATATTGTCGCTAGCATGGCTAGTTGTGAAGCAGTTTGGTTGAGGAAGCTCTTTGGAGAGCTATTTCAGTAGGTCCTAGATACTACAGTGATATATTGCAACAACAAGAGTGGGATCCGTTTGGCAGAGAATATCATGTTTCATGACAAGCCCAAGCACATAGAGATCCAATACCAATTCATTCGTGATATGGTACATAGAGGAGTCATTTGTCTCCATCACATATTGAAAAGTGAGTAGATTGCAGATATTCTCACGAAGGCTTTGTCGAAAGGGAAGTTCTTAGAATTTAGAGAGAAACTTGGACTGATGGATGTGACCCCTCCTGAAAAGGGGAACCATTGATTGAGGACACTGAGCCATACTCTTCCCCCCTATCCGAGCTCCTAGGGTGAGGAATTGAGATAGAGGGATCTTGGGGTTGAGAGAACTCTGTACAATAAGCTGTCACCCCTATTTGTTACCCACAGGGTTGGAGTAGTAGAATATATGTATACCTGGCTCTCAAAGAGGTATACCCACCTTTTTAGCATGTGGTTGGATTTTAGGAGCTAATTTCATGTGATAGTAGTAGTACTCAATTCACCGAGATACTTGGTTTAACTATATGTTTGCGGTAAAGGGCTTATCGTCAAGCTCTGATATTAAGGGAAAAGGGCCTTATTGCCAAATGGAAATCTTATAATGTGGAATAGTAAGAAGCAAAAAATTGTCGCATAGACGAGTGTAGAAGCAGATTATAGAGCAATGGATCACACTTATGGTGGATACCTAGGCACCCAGACACAAGGAAGGGCATGGTAAGCAATGAAATTCTTCGTGGAGATGAAAATGAGCATAGGTCCATAGATTCTTGAATATTTTAACATTTTTATCTGTTGTTGAATCCATGGGTAGGAAAGAGACAACCTAGCTAAATGAAACATCATGCAGTTTGTTTATTTCCCAACCTAAGAAGCACGAGTTACTAAAAGTGTGTGCCCCCGAGGTACGGAGACAAGGGTACATCCATTAGGTAGATCCATTAGTTAGGCTCAATTAATAAACTAATGGACAAGCTTCCATCCGGTTAAGATCTCATAGTAGGTGAGAAAGGAAGGCAAGCCTTATTGTGTTGTTGATTCTATTGCAGACTGTTGTGTGTGAGGATGAATGTGTTGTGCACAGAAGGAAAATCAAAAGGGGGGTCATGGATGCTACCTAGCATAAACATGAATTCTATAGGCTAGGTAGCATCCATGACCTAAAGACACACCCATGCTAACCTGAAGGTAGCATCCAGGGGTTTGACTACAGTTTACCATCATCTAAATATTTTTGAAGTTGTTTGAAGTCTTAATCAAGTTGTCTCTGACATATTCTGCCACTGTATACTATTTTATGAATTTTTTGGGTTTAGTTTTTTATAATATTTTATTGGGATCATTGTACTCTCTATTGAACAGTTTATGACAATATAATAGAAGAATAATTTCAAATGGTTTTCCCCATAGTGGGTTTTTCCCTGGTCTTCGACCAAATCTGGTTTCTCTTGTTGATGTGTTTATTGTCTCCTTTTTAATTTCATTTATTTTTCTATCTTAAATTATTGTTGATGAATGGAAATACTAACTATAATTGGAAATCTTGATAATTGAAGTTTTTAATTGGGCTAAAGTAATTGATACATCATAAAACAATCTAAAAATTAACATTTTGTTTATATATGTAATGGTATTTGTCCTCTTCCATAGGTATCTCAGCATCTTTTCAAATATTGTGATGATTGTAACTTTAAAGTAGGTCTAGAAAACCTCTATATATATCGGTATTTTCTTTGATGACTAATAGGACTGATTTTATTACATGGGAGATATTCCAATCTTATGATTTGGTCATCTTTGTAACTTATGCATAAAACATTACAAATTCAACTCTTTGTTGGTAAATTTAGATGCACAAAACTTAGATGATTTCATACCCTAGGATTTTATGCCCAAAATCTTGCTCCTTTAATTAATTATACCTACAATCCCATGTCTGTGACTTCCAGGTGTCTCTTAGCTAACTCCAACTTTGGGTGTCTTTTCCTGAGATTCAGATGATTGTGGCATGAAGAAAAATTAAGGAGAAAACCTTTTTTGTTGCAATTATGATCCTTACTAAAAATGTTAGACCTTGATTTCTTTTGATGTCACCTTGATCTTCAAGTTTCCTTTTCAACTCTTCACAATAATCTCTGATACCATGTTGAGAAATCCTTAGGGAAGTTCATTAAAATGATTTCTCTTAACTTGATAGGTGTGTGTAATGTTCTTTTACTTTTTTAATTAGATTCTCTGTCTTCTTCTTATTATTATGTACTTTACCATCAAACAACTACCAAAAACATGAAGAAAATCAAAGACAAATGGACACAATATGTAGGCACTCAACTAGGGCAAAACCTCTCTCTTAAGGGAAAACCCAAAAAATTATTTTCTTCGTCAAGAATCAAATCAAATGAGACAACCTAGATATTTTGACCAAGACTAAGACCTCAAGGTCTTCTTCTATCCACCAATTCAGCCTCCCATAAAAAATTCAAATTTTCAAATATCAATTCAATGAAAAACATCATGTCAACTAGGGTTTCTGCCCCTTTCTTCCTTCTTCTACAATTTTTGGACTCCTAATGCAATCCTGCACCTTTAGACCCTGTAACACTTCAGTAAGTTCACATGTGTGGCATAGGATAACGAATTTTAGACCTTATAATCTTATTTTCTTGAATTCCTTTACTTCTTTCCATAGGATAGGTTCTCCTTCTTGTATTTTGCACTTCTTTTACACTTCTAGTTGCAGATTGAATATCATGTGTGTCTCTCTTTCTCAATAGGTTGAATACATGGGTATATATAGTAATTTGAAGCTCCTTTTTTAGGCCGACATGAGTAGAAGGGCAAGATGATTTTGTGGAGGAGAGACTAGACAAAAATATTTTTCTTCTTCTCACATAATAAGATTCATGACTAAACCCTAGAAGCCTACAATGGAGGCTTTACCTAGAAACAAAATACATAGAGCATGAAATCCATGCTCATTAAAATAAAAAAATATTTTATAATAAATTTCCCTTTCTTTATTTTTGACAAATACATTACATCATGGCTCAAATACAATTATGAAGACCGATACCAATTACATTTCTCAACACTCCCTCTTAACTAGGGAGGTATTCATAATTTTTCAATCGGTACATGGTTAACCTACATTTGAAATTTTATTAAGAAGAGTATAGAAGCATACACAATTATTAGGATACCCTCATTGCCAAGGTATCCTCCCAACGGTGACTAAGGTGTGATATAGGAATTTTCCACTATAGGTACCAAAAGGCTACAACCCTAGTATCTGTAGAAATTATACAATATGCATGTATATCTTGGATTCACCCGATCTAACAATATGCTAAATTTAAATAGTGAATCACTTCTACAAATATTTGTGTAATTAAAAAACACAATCGCCAATTACATAAGCATGAAGAAAGATCAATCACACACAACACAGATAATTTCTCGGGGAAAGCTTACAAATAAAAACCCCACTAAATTCTATTGTATATTATATCATGGATCATGAAACAATTACTTACAAAACTCTTCTCACAAGAGCTCTTAGTACATCAGCTAATTGTCTCACACTGTCATACAAAAATTGGAAAATTCCTTAGCCAATTTACTGTCTCTAGACAACCTACCTTCACTGCGCACTCCTTGCTGAAAGAAATCCCTCAATTGATGCAATCCTACCTACCTTGACTGCGCAAGTATCATGGGCTCATCCAATGTGTGTTGGATTTCATGTGTGCGAGTGGATAATGTCACAACTGATAGTTATCTTCCCTTTCACCTATAACTCAATTGGGTCTCCACTGGATCTGACATGCATGCAGTTAATAATAGTAAATCTTTAGTTTCACGTGATATCACTACATGTGAATTAATTAATATTTAATTCACTTGATCTCCCACTAGTGTATCTTTAGTTACAACTAGCACAACTGATTTTAACTCACTTAACTGATTTAAAATATTTACAAATTGCACAAACTCATGCACCACTGCACTTCCAACTCTGTTACAACTAGAATCACTCAGTTACAACTAGAATTATTCTGCATGTCCCACCAACCAACCTCTAACTCGAAATTCACTTAGCTAACTGATTTTCCACTTCAATTAACTATTTCCAAGTCCACATTGAGAATAGATTATATTTTAATGTCCATCTAAATTAAGGGATAATAAAAATAGACATGCACCTAAAAATAGCATGTGGGCCCCACCCTAGTGTAGGTGATTAATTTTCACTAGGATCGTGGGTGCCAAAAAAAATTTGTGTTGAATCTCAACACTCCCTCTCAACAAGAAAGGGATTATCCTTCACCCCAATCCTCTTTCTATGGTATTCGAATTTTCTCTTGGTGAACGCCTTCATCAAAATATCTGCATCTTGATCTTCCATGGAAATGTACTGAAGCAACATAATTTTCTTCTGCACACAATCTCTGAGATGATGGTACTGGGTATCTATATGCTTGGACCTATCATGAAACATAGGATTAATCGAGAGTTTAATGAAACTCTAATTATCACAATGAATCATTGTCGGATCCATCTGAGAACCAAACAAACCAACCAAGATTTTTCTCATCCAGATAGCCTCACATGCATCTTGACTTGCTACCATGTATTCCGCTTCCACTGAACTAAGTGCCACGGATCTTTGCTTCCTATTGTACCAAGAAATAGTTGTAGACCCGATACTAAAGATACCCCGTGATGTGATCTTACTATCCAATGGACTTCTAGCCCAATCCACATCCATGAAGCCATGAAACTTCACTCCATTCATTATTTTGTACCATATACCATACTCTGATGTGCCCCTCTGGTATCTCAGGACATGCTTCCCCGCCTTCCAAAAGAGCTTGGTAGGATTAAACATAGCTTGACTCAACCGGTTAACTGCATAGCAAATGTTCGGTCTCATGTTCACTAGATACATTAGCGAACCCACTAACTATTGATGGACAGTAGCATCCTCTACCTCTCCATAAGTAGCATCCTCTTTCCTCCAATTTCCTGGAAGAGGCATATCCATGGGTTTGCATCTCTCCATGTTAAACTTACCCAATATCTCCTTTGCATACTTGCCTTGAGACATAAAAAGTTCACCATCCCATTGCCATATTTCCAATCCAAGGAAATAATTAAGGAGGCCCATATCCTTTATTTTGACCTCCCTTTCAAGATCCTCCTTGCATGAGTATATCAGCTGCTCATCACCAATCAAAATTAAATCATCAACATAAAGAACAATGATCAATAGCTTACCCTTAACCACAACCTGGTACAGGTTTGCATCTGCTTCACTTTTGGTGAAGCCCAGTTTAGTGAATTAGCTATCTATCTGAGTGTACCAAGCATGGGGTGCTTGCTTCATCCCATATAGAGCTCTTTTGAGCCTCCATACATGGGACTCGCTGTTGAATATCTTGAAATCTGCAGGATGCTCTATGTACACCTCTTCGTTAATGATCCCATTGAGAAACGCAATTTTCACATCCATTTGATGAATGTGCCAGCCCATCTGTGCTGAGAGTGCAAGGATGGTCCTGATGGACGAGTACCTTGCGACAGGCACAAAATTCTCATCATAATATATCCCCTCGATCTGTGAGAAACCTGGGCCACAATTCTGGCCTTGTATTTCTCCACACTTCCATCATCAGCTTGCATTACCTTGTAGATCCATCTCAAACCTACCATTGATTTGTCAACCGATCTTGGGACAATTTCCAATGCAATGTTTTTGACAATGGAGTCATACTCCTCCACCATTGCATCAACCTAAGTAGGTTGTTTCATTGCTTCCTTAAGGGAATATGGTTCAGTCACAATACATTTGCTCATAAGAGCCATGTATCTAGTAAATCGATCAAGAGACTGTCTATGTCTGCGTTGTGAATTAGGAGCTCCTATATTCTCTGCAGCATCAAGTCTCATCCTATAAGATTTCGTGGTGCGCTTTCTTCCATTTCTAATGGATGGCTCTACATGAGTGATTTCATCCACTCCATGAACCTCCTCATGTGGCTGATCCACATCTTGAGACTCATCTTTGGGAACCAGCAGCTCCTCCTCATGCAAGTCCAGCTACCTCTCAAGCAAGAACCACATGGCCTTCCCCTCATCAAATTTTATATCACGTCGCACAACAGTGATTTTTTTGTTTGGAAAATTCACACGATAATTATGGGGTGTTTCTTTGTACCCCACAAAAATCCCAACTTCAGCAGTCGGCTCCAGCTTCTTCCTGGCATCCTTGGTCACATGCACATAAGCAGATGAGCTAAAAATCTTAAAGTGTGAAACATCCGGTTTCTTACCAGTGAAAGCTTCTTCAGGTGTACTCATGCCAAATACTCTATGAGAACAAAAAAATTTCACATAAGTCGCAGTGTTGCATGCTTCTGCCCACAAATGCATTGGTAGGCCCTGATCATGCCACATTTCTCGTGTTGCACCCACGATCGTTCTATTCTTCCTCTCAGCGACCCCATTCTGCTTTGGGTTATGAGGCACTATGATTTCTCTTCGAATTAATTATTTGTTGCAGAAGTTATTGAATTCGTTAGAGATATATTCTCCACCATTATCGCTCGTAAGAGCCTTCACTTACTTCCCCAACTCTTTCTCCACCAATGCCTTAAACTCACAGAACTTAGAGAATGTTTGATCTTTCTTCTGCATGAAGAATATCTATCATTCACGAGAAAATTCATCAACAAATATTACATAGTATTGATGTTTTTTTGTTGAAGCAACCGAGAATGGCCCACACACGTCTATGTGAACTCTCTCAAGGATCCCCGAAGCATGGTTCTCCTTATCATGAAAGGTGGACTTTACATACTTCCCCATGGTTCAACCCTTGAACCAATATTACTGGGCACGTATTCCCATTGGAATTCTAATAGATATTTGCTGCATAACTTTCAAGGTTCCATGATGAAGATGGCCCAATCGCATGTGCCATAATTCGCCCTCATCCCGGCTCACCACTTTCTTCGCCTTGCCCACCATGGAAGCGCAGCCATCTACCTCTAGCTTGTAGATATTCTTAACTTGAATCCCTATCCTCTTGGCTTGACCCATTGTTTTATGTCACAGGAAATATTTTCCATCACTAAAACCAACGTCATAGCCTCTGTCCTCCAACATTGCGACTGAGACCAAATTTTTCTTCAAACCTGGTACATGTAACACATATTTTAATTGAAATGGTTTACCTGAATCCCTATGAAAGGTAATGGTATCAATCCCAGTAGCACTGTACTTTCCGTTGTTGCCCATCTCAATATGCATCTGGAGATCTTTTTCCTCCAAGTCACTGAAAAGTTCCTTATCTCATGTCATGTGAAAGGAAGCGTCACTATCCAAATACCACACCAATCCCAATGCACTTAACACCATGCATGCAATCAAGGAGAATTCAAGCTCAAATTGCGAGGCAATGGCCTCACCAGCTACAGCTCCAGCATCCTTATTGTTATTCTTCTTTTGTGGACAGTTAGTAGCAAAATGCCCATGTTCGTGACAGTGAAAACACTTCACCTTGGACATGTCCTGCTTCTTGCATTTAGAATCGAATTTAGAATGGAATTTATTCCCCTTCCCCTTCTTCGCCTTGGCAGCCAAAGCACCATCCTCTTCATCATCATGCTTTGATGAAGAGCAATCTCTGGTGTTCCGCCTAAACTCCTCCTACACCAGGTCTGACCACATTTGTTCCTAATCCGGGAATTTTTCACGTCTGTTGACAGAGTCTTCATAACTGTGCCAACTCTTAGGAATTCCTAAGAAAGACAAACTCACCAAATAATCATCAGCGACTGTTATTCCCACACTCCCCAGTTCATCCCGACATTGGACAAACTTTGTGAGATACTTTGGAATGGTGCCGCCTTTTTCCATCTTGATCTTCCTAAGTTTATCTTTGAGCGCCAATTTCCTATGGTTGCTGCTGCTTTGGAATAGATTTGTCAAAGCCTTCCACATAGAATATGGTGTGGCTTTCCCATGGAGGCTTGAGACAATGTGGTCTCATACTCCCTCCAATAGGATCCTCCTCATATTTTCCACTTTCTTTTTCCATGCATCAATATTGGCAGCATCTACATCATCTGGTTTAGGAACATATTTTTTAATGAATTCCTTCAAGCCATTGTCTTCGAGTACCGCCTCCCTCCTATCCTTCCAAGAAATTTAGTTCTAGTTGCCCTCGAGTGTATACTCTAACATCAAGCCATTGAAATCCATTTCGATCTTGAATTAGTTGTAGCACCAAGAAAGTATTTCTGCAAATTCGAATTCTATCCAGTCACAAACTCAGCTCCTGCTTTACTTATGCAGTTTCCTGTGCTCTGATACCATGTATAAATTATACAATGTGCATGTATAACTTGGATTCACCCGATCTAACAATATGGTAAATTTAAATACTGAATCGCTTCTACAAATATTTGTGGAATTAAAAAACATAATCTCCAATTACATAAGCATGAAGAAAGATCAATCACACACAACACAGATAATTTCTCAGGGAAAGCTTAGAGCTAAAAACCCCACTATCTTCTATTGTATATTATATCATGGATCATGAAAAAATTACATACAAAAATATTCTCACAAGAGCTCTTGGTACATCAGCTAATTGTCTCACACTGTCATACAAAAATTGACAAATCCCTTAGCCAAAATATTGTCTCCAGACACCTTGCCTTCACTGCACAATCCATACTGAAATAAATCCCTAAATTGATGCAATCATGCCTTCCTTGACTACGCAAGTATCATGGGCTCATCCAATGTGTGTGTGCTTGCATGTGTGCAAGCAGATAGTGTCAAAACTAATAGTTATCTTCCCTTTCACCTAGAACTCAACTGGGTCTCCATTGGATCTAACATGCATGCAGTTAATAATAGTAAATATTTAGTTTCATGTGAGATCACTACATGTGAATTAATCAATATTTAATTCACTTGATCTCTCGCTAGTGTATCTTCAGCTACAACTAGCACAATTGATTTTAACTCACTTAACTAAGTTAAATTATTTACAACTTGCACAAACTCATGCACCACTTCACTTCCAACTCTGTTACAACTAGAATCACTCAGTTACAACTAGAATTATTCTCCATGTCCCTCCAACCAACCTCTAACTTGAAATTCACTTAGCTAACTAATTTTCCACTTTATTTAACTATTTTCAAGTCCACATTGAGAATATATTATAGTTTAATCTCCATCTAAATTAAGGGATAATAAAAATAGATATGCACCTAAAAATAGCATGTGGCCCCCACCCTAGTGTAGGTGCTTAATTTTCACTAGGATCATGGGTGCCAAAAAAAATTCTTGTTGAATCTCAACAGTACCAATCCAAAGAGATATATATATCATATAGGCCTCCATGTTCTGACACCAACCCTTACAGGGATCTAGGTGTCGACACTAAACCGGAGCTCCAACCGATACCCTCCCTCTAGGATCTAGACATCAATAGATATCTCAATATTAACTAGGCCATGATGTCTTCATAATTACCCTCATACAAGTATTTTTATTGCACTTTCATCTCTCCCTCTCAACCAAATCAAAAATATCCACCAATCTACGAATGCTTCTATAATATTCAAACTTCTTATGGAGAGATTCGCATAAAATATACATGTACAATCACAACAACAACAAGTAAACTTTCGATAGATATGTCCTTATATGCTAGCACAAAACTCTAGGGTATTCTATTATGATGTTTCTTAGATCAACACATATTGAAGGAAGCTTCCTTCTTCAATTTCTCCATTAGCACTAAACTCAACCTCAACACTTTCTAACACATCCAATTCTTTTTTACAACTTCATCAGTCACGAATAATCATCTGTAGTTCTTTAGCCATTCTCTGATCTCATTATTTCTTTAAGTTATTCATTATAGCTGCCACCATATTCCCTGTCAAATGGGGATATATACTCTCTCTTTATCTAAGCTTCTTCTTAACTAGGGAAAAATTCCAACAAAAACCTCTTTCTTCCAACAAGTAAGGCTCTTTTATTTGTATCATAGTATCATCGGAGAAGTGTTGACCTTCTAAAATTGCATTCCTTATATCATTACAAGGTCATCGATAAAGGTAAACTTCAATATCATCAACTGCCTCTTTCCTTTATGCTCAACATTATTATCAAGTTATCATCAAATATGAGGTAGGTAAGCATCTTCAACATCTTGAAGATTATGTAATTGCAAATCTTCAACAATAGGGACAAGCAAGCTCAAATATATATGTATAGGAGCATGAAATTAACTTTATCAATATATGGTTATCATGTCATCATATGGGAGAATCTTAGAAAAGGAAATAAAATTTTAGACATTCAAAACCTAAACCTAGTTAGGTTTACAATCAAAAAGGGTTATTCCTTTTATTCCCTAGACTTCTTATAACAAACTGTTATGAGTGCTTTGTCACAAACCCTAGATTCCATCATCAAGACTAAACAACTAAATCAAGTTAGTAATTTAAAATTAGAGAAAGCATTTTATATCTAGGGTTTCATTATCATACCTTATAATCTCATATCAATCTCTACTAGGCTTTTTTTTTATCGTAAACCATAGATACAAACGCCGGGACTTCAATATTAGATATTCAATAATTTTGACCAAGCTAGAGTTTCAATTATACATAAGTACATACACCTAGGTTTTCATTCCTAGGATCTTTTCATTAATTCTTACAAGATTTTTTTGATAAACCTTAATTCATCAAACCCTAAAAATCAAGGGTTTCGTCATATAACCTAGACATGAACAAAAAACCCTAAAAAGTTAGGGTTTCTTATCATCAAAAGATTAGATTAGGGTTTTACCAAAGTTAAAAAAGGATATATAATATGACAAGGATTGATTTGTTCTAAAGATCAATCATCCTCAACAACATAAGAATTTTTATAGCACAACCCTAGACATGAAATTTAGTAATAAGCAAAATGATCGTACCTTTTATGATGAATACTTGTTACAAGTATTATGATATTAAACCTTGAAAGGCTCCTTCTCCAAAAATTATTCTTTCAAGACTCAAAACTTCCTTTGAAGGCTTCCTCTTAATCTAGCCACAAACCTTTCTTTTTAGAATATTCTTGTAAACCTTCCCCTTTCAAGGGAAGCATAAAATATAGAGTTATACTCAAATATAGAAATGGAGCTAGATCTATAAAGGAAAGCATTAACAATGTAATGAAAGAAACAAAGAAAGTAATACTTATCTTTTTGTAGAGTCTCCATCTCAACATTTTTAAGATCAATCATAGTGCACAAGGATCCAACTTGATTACAAAGTTACCATTCCTTCTATACATCATTCTCTTCATAAGATCAACATATTTTTCTAAAATTTTACTTTCTTCATTATGTACCTACAACATTTATTGACAAGTAATACCAAAATACACAAGTACTAGAGCATAATTATGATATGTGTGAAAATCCCTTGAAATTCAGCAACTGGAAATAGTTCTTCTAACTAAAAAATCAATTATGTATTTTATTTTGTTTACGGAAAAAAAAAATGAATTATACACATTGTAATTTCTTCACCAAATAAAATACTATGGAAGAAAAAATAGGACCTGAGAAATGCTAGCACACACAAAAAAAATTGACACACTTATTTTTGGACAAAAGTCCCCAAAAAAACCCAATGTGGGAAAACCAGTGTAACATCTGATGGTTTTTATTATTATGCAGCATTGAATTCTAAGTACAACAAATTTCGATGCCCAACTAGCTATCCAATTTGTGAGAAATACTGGAAAAATATCCTAAGGGAATTTACCCTTGTCTCCAAGCAATTCCGACTCAAACTGACAACTGAAAAAGAAAGGCATTAAAGCCCTCTGTGCAGGCCCTGAATCACCTCTACGTACACCCTCACACACTTAGCCTGGAACTGATGCAAATAAAGTTTTCATGTGATGCAAGGATTCTGCACAAAATAGATCCTTACGCATAATAGAGTGTGTGTTTCCTTTTTAATGAAAATCCTCATCAAATTCTTCATTAAAACCACATTTAATTCAACTCAAAATATAAATAAGGAAGAGAGAGCCAAAAAAAATAAGATATTGTTATATAATAACACAAGAAATTCAAATTCAAACCATTTTGGCCGAATATTACAATTGTTGGCCTCTCGGCTCTCGGCCTTTTCCAAAAACTCTCACCCCATTTCTCTCTATCTCTCCCTGACCTATTCCATTCTCTTTGTCTCTCCATCCTCACACAAAGGTTCACATTTATACATAATTATGGTTTACTTCCAATCCATGATTTCCTCCACAAGTCTCTCAACCAAACTCTAAAATCGATTTATCCCTTTTTTACTCAACTAAGCTCCATTTGAGGAATTTCTAATCCCTGAAATATCTATCCAACTCAATTCCACTCATATTCTCAATTAGTTAAGAGAATATTTACAATAATCCTCACACTTATATTTTTCTCTCAATTTATTTTTAAAAATGTACATAATTTATAAAATAATTACAAAAACCATCACCCCTTAAATCACACAAATCAATAATGAAAATTAAGCTCGATGCTCCTGCATCATCATGCCTACTTTTGACTAGGAAATTGTCTCTCCTGCCGCCTGGAAAATCCTCACAGCCTCTGGAAACTAAAACAACCTCCTTCCAAAAAAATTGAACTACTCACTGAAGCAATTGCGCAGACGCCATGCTACTTCGAGGGGAAATAAATTGGAATCCTCTCTTACCTCTCCGTAAATGTAAAATGTTCCTTTGGATCACTATCTACGGCCCTCTCTAGCCATGTGTCCCCTCTCTACCTTGAACTATGCTGCTTGATAGCTTGAACTGCCCAAGGAACTCGCATTTCTGGCTCTCACTCATTTTGATGTGTGTTTCTCCATCTACTCATTGACCTTTTATTACAATCTCCAGTTGGGACTCCAACGGAAAATATTAAAAATTAATCGATGGCTGAGATCATCTTTAAGTTGATCTGAGTGTGTTTCTAGAGAATTCTCACATTTCTCAATTAATTACTATTAATTAACCATTTTTACTAATTTAGACTTGGGAAAAATTTAAATGATGGTCAATTAATTTAATTGAGTTATCTCTAGGTGGAATTTCCATAAACGATTTCTAGGTTTTAGATAACTCATGTGTTTTAGCCTCTCCAGAAAGTTTCAAGACTAAAACACGATCTGATGCTACAAAAACTAACAAATGGATTTTGTAGAGAGGGAGAAGTCCAAACCATAAATATTAGGATGTTACCTTTCAAACCATCAACTCTAGAGTTTGAATTTCAAGTTCTACCTTCATTTCACCCTAGATACAAAAACTAGAGTTTCAATGAGGGAAGAGAATAGGGTTAAGGATTCTCTTTAGGTTTTTTCAAATACTAACAAGGGTTTATTATTTACAAAATTTTCAGATGCTAATGACCATCAATAGTATGAAGATTACAAACCCTAATAAAAATCCTAAAATCCTAACCTAATTTAAGTTAGATCTTGAATGAATAAAGTAATTATACATACCTCGAGAACTACTTACCTCAAGAGTTTCTTCAAGATGCCACGATCTACTTATGTTGGCTTTTGACAACAAAGCTAGTCCCAAGGCATTAGATGTGTCTTCAATAATAGGGTTGGTCCCTCCTTCAAAAGAGTGTGGACAACTCCTTATTTTGAGTATGATCCTTTTGACTAGGGCTTCAATAACCACTACAATGAACTGCGTAAAACATGCATAATATGCCTTATACAATAGTAATTTCACTTTATGCTTTAGGTCGTCTTCTTTTCCACTATATAGACTCAATATTCTATACATACATACATACATACATACATACATACATACATACATACATACATATATATATATATATATATATATATTGGTATACATCCTCGTCCACAGTTATCTCAACTTCTTTTCAAATATTGTGATGATTGTAGCTTTACAGTAGGTCAAGATAACCTCTATATATCGCAGTATTTTCTTTGATGACTAATAGGATTGATTCTATTACATAAGAGATACTCCAATATTGTGATTTGGTCACCTTTGTAACCTATGCATTTAAATTATGAATTGAATTCTCTGTTGGTAAATTTAGATGCACGGAACTTAAATGATTCCAAACCCTAGAATTTTATGCCTAGAATCTTGATCCTTTAATTAATTAAACCTACAAACCTAGGTTTGAAAATTTCGGGTGTCTCTTAGCTTACTGCAACTTCGGGTGTCTTTTCCTGAGATTGGATGACTATGGTATGAAGAAAAGTTAAGGAGCAGACCCTTTTTGTTGTACTTCTAATGCTTCTTCAAAATGGTAGACCTTGATTTCTTTTGATGCCACCTTGATCTTCAAGCTTCCTTTTTCCCTCTACACCATAGCTCTGAACCATGTTGATAAATCCTTAGGGAAGCTAGTTAAAGTGATTTCTCTTAACTTAATAGGTGCTTGTGATGTTATTTTACTTCTTTAATTATATTCTTATTATTATTATTATTATTATGTATTTATAATCAAACAAATGCCAAAAACATGAAGATCATCAAAGGCAAATGGACACCAGATTTAGGTACTCAACCATGGAAAAACCCCTCTCCTAGGGAAAAACAAAAAAACTTCTTCTCTTCTTCAAGAATAAAATCAAATGAGACAACTTAGACCTTTTTACCAAGACTAAGACCTCAACATCTTCTTTTATCCACCAAGTCAGCCTTCCGTAAATAAATCAAATTTTCAAATATCAAGTCAAGGAAAAAAAATCATGACAACTAGGGTTTTGGCCCCTTTCTTCCTTCTTCTACATTTTTTGGTCTCCAAACTCAGTCATGCACCTTTAGGCATTGTAACACTTTAATAAGATCACACGTGCGACAGAGGATAATAAATTTCAGGCCTTCTAATCTTCTTTTCTTAGCTTCCTTTACTTCTTTCCATAGGATAGGTTCTCCTTCTTTTATTTCACACTTCTTTTACACTTATAGTTGAAAATCGAAAATTTTGTTTATATATCCTTCTCAATAGGTCGAATGCGTGGGTATATATATTAGTTTGAAGCTCATTTTTGAGGTCGACATGAGTAGAATGGCAGGCCAACTTAGTGGAGGAGAGACTAGACAAAAAAAAATTCTTTTTTTGATATAATAAGCCCAAGAAGGGTCTATAAAAAAATTGATATTTACAATGATTTATGACTCAACCCTAGAAGCCTACAATGGAGGCTTTACCTAGAAAAAAAATACATAAAGCATGAAATCGATGCTCATAAAAATATATTTTCTTTTATAGTAATTTTCCTTTTCTTTCATTTTGAAAAATTCATTACATCATGAGTCAAATACAATTATGAAGATTTATACTTGTTACATTTCTCAATACTCCCTCTTAAGTAGGGAGGTATTCATAAGTGTTCAACCGGTACAACATTGACCTCAATTTGAAATGTTCTTATGAAGAGTAGAATAATGTATGAAATCCTTAGGATACCCTCACTGCCAAGGCATCCTCCCAAAAGGGATTAAGATGTCATCTAGGCATTTACCACTATAGGTACCATCAGGCTACATCCTTTGTATCAATCCAATAGGATATAGATACCATTTAGGCCTTCATGCTCTGACACCAACCCTTACAGGGATCTAGGTATCAACACTAAACCATAGCTCCTACAGATACCCTTCATCTGGGATCTAGACATCAACATAGATCTCAGTATTAACCAAGCCATGATGTCCTCCCAAGTACCATCATACAGGAATTTTTATGGTGCTTAATCTCTCCCTCTCAACCAAATTAGAAATATCCACCAATATGAGCATACTTCTAAAATATTTCAACTTCTTATGGAGATATTTGCACAATAGCTACATGTACAATCACAACCCAAATCAATAAACATTCAATATATATCTCCTTATATGCTAGAACAAAACTCTGAGGTTGTCAAATATTTAGATGCTTCTTAGGTTAACACATATCGATGAAAGCTTCTTTCTTCAATTTCTCCAGGAACACTAAACTCAGGCTCGCTACTTTCCAACACATCCAAGTCTTATTTACAACTTCATCAGTCACGAATAATCATTTGTAGTGCATTAGCCATTCTATGATCTCATTCTTTATTTAAGGTATTCACTATAGTTGTCACAATATTCCTTCTCAACTGGGGAGATATATTCTTTCTTTATCTAAGCTTCTTCTTAACTAGGGGACAAGCCCAACATAAACCTCTTTCTTCCAGCCACACAAGCTATTCGTAAAATCATATCATTGGAGAAACTTTGACCTTATAAAACTTCGTTCCTTTTATCTTTAAAAGGATATTGATCAATGTAAACTTTAATGCCATCAAACCCCTCTCTCCTTTATGCTCAACATTATTATCAAGTTATCATCAAATATGAGGTAGGTAAGCATCTTCGACATCTTGAAGATTATGTACCTGCAAATCTTCAACAACATGTACAACCAAGAACAAATATATATGTACAGGAGCATGAAATTAACTTTATCAATATATGGTTAACATGTCATCATAATGAGATCATCTTAGAAAAGGAAATCAAACTTTATAAATTCAAAACCTAAACCTAGTTAGGTTTACAATCAACAAGGGTTATTCCCTTTATGCTCTAGACTTCTTATAACAAAATGTGTGAGGGTTTTGTCATAAATCCTAGATTCCATCATCAAGACAAAACAACTAATCAAGTTATTACTTTAATCATAGTGAAAGTATTTTATATCTAGGGTTTCATTATCATGTCTTAGAATCTCATATCAATCTCTACTAGGGTTATCTTTTTTGTCGTAATCCCTATATACAAACATCAAGACTTTAATGTTAGATATTCAAGAACTTTGATAAAGCTAGGGTTTCAATCATACATAAGCACATACACCTAGGGTTTCATTCCTAGGATCTTTTCATTAATCATTACAAGAGTTTTTCCATAAACCCTAATACTTCAAACCCTAAAAATTTAGGGTTTTATCATATAACCTAGAAATCAACAACAAATCCTAAAAATCTAGGGTTTCTCATCACCAAGAGATTATATTAGGGTTTTACCAAAGTTAAAAAAGGATAGATAGTACGAAAAGGATTGATTTGATATAAATATCAATGGTCCTCAACAACATAAGAATATTTATAGCGCAACTCTAGACATGAAAGTTAGTAATAAGAAAAATATTTGTACCTTTTATGATGAAGGCTTGTTAAAAGTCTTATGATCTTAAACATACCTTCAATTGCTTCTTTATACAAACCTTGAAAGGATCCTTCTCCAACAATGCTTCTTTTGAGACTCAAAACTTCCTTTGAAGGCTCCATCTTAATCTAATCACAAACATTTATTTTTAGAATATTCTTGCAAACCTTCCTTTTTTCAAGGGAAGCATAAAATAAAGGATTATTCTCAAATATAGAAATGGAGCTAGATCTATAGAGGAAACCATTAACAATGTAATGAAATAAACAACGAACAAAATACTTATCTTTTTGTAGACTCCCTCTCGACATTTTTAAGATCCATCATAGTGCACAAGGATCCAACTTTGTTACCAATTTACCATTCTGTATATACATCATGCTCTTCATAAGATCAACATATATTTCTAAACTTTTACTTTCTCCATAATGTACCTGCAACATTTATTGACAATTACTACCAAAATACACAAGTACAAGAGCATAATTATGATATGGAGTCTATAGAGAGGGAGAATTCCAAACCTTAAGTCTTAGGATGTTACCTTTCGAAACATCAACTCTAGAGTTTGAATTTCAAATTCTACCTTCATTTCACCCTAGACTATCTGCAAACCATAGAAACCAAAACTAGAGTTTCTATGAGGAAATAGAATAGGGTTAAGGTTTCTCTTTAGGTTTTTTTAAATACTAACAAGGGTTTACAAAATATTTAGATGCCAACAACCTTCAATAATATGAATTACAAACCCTAAAATAAATACTAAAACCCTAACTTAATTTAAGTTAGATCATGAATGAATAAATTATTTATACATACCTCAAGAACTACTTACATTGATCTACTTCTGTTGTCTTTTGAAAAAAAATTTGGTCCCAAGATGCTAGATGTGTCTTCAACAATAGGGTTGGTTCCTCCTTGAAAACAGTGTATACAATTCCTTATTATGAGTATGATCCTTTGACTAGGGATTCAATAACCACTATAGTGAACTACTTAAAACATGTCTAGTATGCCCTATACAACAATAATTTCACTTTATGATTTAGCTTGGTTTATTTTCCACTATATTGAATTGGTATTCTATATATATGTGTGTGTGTGTGTGTGTGTGTGTGTGTGTGTGTGTGTGTGTGTGTATTGGTATTTCTCCTCATCCACAGGCATCTCAGCTTCTTTTCAAATATGGTGATGACTGTAGCTTTAAATTAGGTCTAAACAACCTCTATATATATATATATATATATCAGTCTTTTATTTGATGACTAATAGGACTAATTATATTCCGCAATAGGTACTCCAATATTTTGATTTGGTCACTTTGTAACCTATGCACAACACATTACGAATTCAAATATTTTTTACTATATTTAGATGCACAAAATTTAGATGATTTTAGACCCTAGAATTTTATGCCTAGAATCTTGCCCCTTTAATTAATTATACCTACAAGTCCAGGTCAACAACTATGAGGTGTCTCTTCTTGAGATTGGATGACGGTGGTGTGAAGAAAACTTAAAGAGTAGACCCTTTTTTTTGTACTTTTGATCCTTATTCAAAATGGTAGACCTTGATTTCTTTTGATGCCACCTAGATCTTCAAGTTTTGCTTTTTCCCTCTTCACCATAGCTCTGATACCATGTTGAGAAATTCATAGGGCAACTAATTAAAATTATCTCTTAACTTGATAGGTGCTTTTGATGTTAGTTTATTTATTTAATTAGATTTTTCTTTAGATTATTATATTATGTATTGTATCATCAAACAACTACCAAAAACATGAAGATCATCAAAGACAAATGGACACCAGATGTAAGCACTCAACTAGGGAAAAACCCCTCTCCTAGGGGAAAACCCAAAAGCTTCTTCATTTCTTCAAGAATCATATAAAATGAGACAACATAGACCTTTTGACCAAGACTAAGACCTCAATATATTATTTTTTAGACTAAGTCAGCCTCCCGTAAACAAGTCTAACTTTCAAATATCAAGTCAAGGAAAAACATCATGTCAACTAAGGTTTCGGTCCCTTTCTTCCTTCTTCTGCACTTTTCGGTCTCCTAACTCAGCCCTGCATCTTTCGACCCTGTAACACTTCAATAAGATTGAACATGTGGATACGATAACGAATTTCAGACCTTCTAATCTTCTTTGCTTGGATTCCCTTACTTATTTCCATAGGATAGGTTCCCCTTCTTGTGTTTCACACTTATTTTACACTTCTAGTTGTAGATCGAATATCATGTTTGTATCTCCTTCTCACTAGCCCAAATGCATGGGTATATATATTATTTTGAAACTCCTTCTTTAAGTCGACATGAGTAGAAGTCATTAGAGAAATTTTGAGGTCTAAAATGGGCCTCCTAAGGAATATTATAAAATAATAGTGGAAATAATAAAATAAGTTTATATTGGATTTTCCTTTCATAAGAAATAACAAATGTTTTTGGGATTGATGGAGAGAGGAATTAAGAACTCTAGGGCTTTCACACGCGCTTCTCTTCCCCCTACCACCGTCGTGTTGTAGTTCGGCCTTGAGGGCCATGGTGGCCAGAGACCAAATTTGCCACAAATGCTTCACAAGCCTCACCATGAGGGTAGCAGTCTTGGAGAAAGGGCTAAGATGGCTTGTGTTCGATACATAGAACACTCAACACTCTTAGCCACAGACATGGAAGCAGTTCTCCATGACTTGAAGGCTGGTGGATCCCACGCAGGTCAGATCGGGAAGGATCCCAACCCCAATGCGACATAGAAGGATTCCTGCGCATTGTTGAATAGTGAGAAGAGCACCGATTGTTCAGGCCTACCCCTGCATCTCATTAGCTCATCGTTACATTGCGCGACCCGAGGGTTTTGGTGTCAGGATGGCCACTTCACAAGGGGAAAAGATAAATTCAAATATGTTGCTTGGTGTAGTAGCGAACCTTCAAAGTTCGACACTATGGCCCCTTGGATGAGTTTCGGCAGTCAGGGATCCCCAGTTTTCCTACCCCCCTCCTTCCATATTCAAATCGCTCTTCTATCCGGGAAAAACCATGCTTTCCTGGGTTCATTCAACAGATCTGGTGAAAGACCTCTCGCATGCCCTTGAACTCAAGCTGGGTATTCCTTCCACCTATTAGTGACTTCTCTATGGAGTTAAAAAACTTGAGGACTCTCTTCCACTCTCATTTTATAATATTGAAAAATATGCCTCGGTGGTTTTATCCCTTCGTCTGTGAGGAGGGGCAGTTGGGCAACCATATTTTTCTCAAGCTTTCTCTTACAAGGGTGTTGTCCATGCACAACCTCCCAAGAAAGTTGCTCAACCCACGGAGGCTCCCAAGCCTTTTTTGGTGGATAAATCAGAGGGCATGCCCTCGGTAGAAATTTCCCACCCGGATCTTGAAAACCAATATCAAATATATGCAGAATCTGCCATTATTTGTCAATTCAATGGATTATGGCCTCACACAGATGATCTATACCAATGGATTCATTCCACTTGGACCAATAACAGCAAGGTCATCTTCTACTCAAAGGGTTTATTTATAGTTGTGTTTTCTTTTAATGAGGACTATCAAAAAGCCTTAACTGGTGGTCCATGGTTTTTGGGAAAATCAGGGCTATTCCTCACCTCCTAGTTCCCAGACTTCGACCCTTCCATGGAAGTCATCACCAAGCTTCCCATTTGGGTCAAGCTTCCAAATTTACCTTCTCATCTTTGGCACTCTTTTGTCTTCCAAGGAATTGGAAACTCTTTGGGTCGTTTTCTTGCAACAGATCCCTCTAGGGGGGGGAAGGGCATATACACCTATGGCAAAATTTGTGCTTAAATTGACATAAGAAAATGTTTGCTCGATCAAATCATTCTCAAATTGGGTGACTTCCTTTGGACTCAGACCTTGGATTATCAGAAAATTGTGTTTCGATGTCGTCACTACCATCAAACAGTGCATCTTCAGAACTCATGCTCTATTTTCCTTGCCCAAAAGAAGAAAATAAATCACAAAATCAAAATCTGAAAGCTAGAAACCATGTGATCTACCCCCCATGGATGACATTGATTCCTTCAGCTTGGATGAGGAGGAGATTGAAGCAGATGAGGAGGTAGCAATGCAGGAGAAGGAAACAATCTCGGTAGACCCTAAGGGGCCCAATGCTACCTCAAATACTCAGAAATGAACTCATGATTCTGCCTCCTCTGACTCGGATAAGGAGACTCTTCCTTTGATCAACAATAATCTTCTAGTGGTTTTAGCCCACCTACTCCATGATGGCTGGGTCAAAGTTTCGAAAAAGAAAGGAAAGTAATGTTGTATTGAGGATTCTACCCATTCTGAGTAGATTCTTGTGTTTGTCTCTAATGGTTCCCATGTTTCTCCTCTTCATCCTCTTTGTTTCTCTCTTGGATAAGAAATGGTACCGAGGTTGACTATTGATCATTACTGGCTTCCCTGCTATCTAGCCTCTCTTGCTTGTAACTCTATTTTGTATATTACATCATGAAATTTTAGAGTGAAAAAAAACTACTTTTTCAACTCATATTTTAAACTTATCTCCCTACAATTTTAGATAATTTCAAGCGGGAGCACTTATTGGATGTGAAATTCAATTCCTCATCCAAGGAGTACCCATGTTGCATATTTCTAATGGACCCTGCTACACGAAAAATGAGAAATACATGAAAATTGTTATTGCAATCACATTTTTTCATTTATTTCTCATTTTTTGTGTATTAAGGTCCACCAAAAGTATGCAACATGAGTACTCCTTCTATTAGGAATTAAATTTTGCAACTAATGAGTGCTCTCACTCGAAATTTGAGTTAAATCATCGGGAGATAGGTTGAAAATACTAGTTGAAAAAGTAGTTTTTCATTTTATTTTATTTTAATCTTTTTACTTTTTTACTCTAAAAATGGTGAATCATCCCCCATGGTTGACATCATCATCTTGAATCTTATTGGTTCTTATAAAGTTGATTTTGGTTGTACATTTTTTTTTTAGACTCATTTTAGACCTCAAACTTTCTCTAATGGTAGGCCGACTTGGAGGAGGAGAGACTAGACAAAAATATTTTTCTTCTTTTGACATAATAAGCCCAAGAAGGGTATATAACAAAATGACATTGGTAGTGATTTATGACTCAACCCTAGAAGACTACAATGGAGACTTGACCTAGAAACAAAATACATAGAGCATGAAACCCATGCTTACAAAAATCAATTTTATTTTATAATAATTTCCTTTTTTTTTTTTTTTGACAAATAAATTACATCATGACTCAAATACAATTATGAAAACCGATACTAGTTACATTTCTCCATGTTGAAGCACACACACAAAACTCTGCAATAGAGTTGATCTCCTTCAAAAATCTGTTACAGCTATGTCCCTCTATTATGGCGAACTAATTGATAATGCAGATAGAGGCAATCTCCCTAGGTTCAATGACTAGCCCTAGTAACAAACAAACAAGCAAACTAATATTTCCTTGATTTTATCTATAGTGAATCATAAACTAGAATCGTAAGAGATGAAATCCATAAATTTTACAAAATTCCTGATGAAGATCTCATTATGACTTGATGTAGCTCCTCAATGCTTAGAGACCGGATCTGCAGACATAGAAACAAGAAGAGATCAAAGGCATATGCAAAAAAAAATGATTCAATACAACTCATACTAGTGATCAAGGAGACTAGTACCTATTACCTAATATCATTTCAATGGACTAATAGAAGCGAAATAAACCATTTATCAATTCCATTGGACAATATAGTGGGAGAAAAAACTCATTTCTATTAATTTCAGAAATATAGGAGTTACACAACATTGGCCTTGATGAAGTGAGGCACCTCCTAATGATCAACAATATCCTCCTTGTATGATAATATCTCCAACCTTATTTGAGCAACATGAGTCTACCTTTAGTAATCTCGCCAAACCCTCTTGCATGTGGTTGATTTATAGGTCAAGAGGAGGAGGTTTCGGATCAATATCGCAAGGATTAGATACGTTAAAGGTGGCATTGGGCTTCCTTGAATAATGGGAATTAGCTCCATGATCAAAGGGGTTAGGCTCAAATAAGAATCACCTTTAAGCTTTCAGTTGGGATATATTCGGCCAACAAAGATTCTAGATTTCACTTTTTATTTTTACTTTTTTTGAGTCATGTGTGCAGTTTATAGTGGAAGACAGAGCACACTTTTATGCGAGATTTAATGGTAAGAGTTGCATATGTGCATAAATTGACTAGGAAAGTGTGCAGGTGACCAAAAGTAGGTTTTTGGACCTTGTTACCCATAATTCTCACTTTATTCACGATGTTTAAGTTTTAGATTTGCAATGGAATGCTTTGGAAAACATTGATGGATAGCGAAAGATCTAGTTTGATGTTCATTTTCCATGGTGAAAAAATTATGTGTAACAGATTGTCTCCTAAAGTCCAAAGTTGTAAATGATATTTGAGGACTGAAGTGCTTTATCATATCAAATATCGGATTGGAGACCATCGTTGGAGACCTGCAACGATCAATCAAAGGTTACAATGCAATATATAATCATCACCGAGGTAGGCATTCCCATACTCAGAGTAAACATAACTTGATGAACCAATAGGGAAATACACAAAAATCCACATCAACAGTAGACATAGTATAGATGCAATGATCAAATATGGATCTATCTACACAATCATGAATACAAAACTCCATGCAACTTGGATGGATGAAATGAGATCCAGGGTCTTGATCTCCATCTCTCGATCCATAGTAAAAATCTATCCATGCAAGTGAATGATTCGAAGTCGAACATGGTATAGACCACTTGATTACCAATCAATGATGTGAATCGTTAACAAGTGTGAGAGAAACCACCAATAATGAAAATGGTTCTCAAGGTACTCCCAGTAAAATCTATGAAGTGTGAAAATATAACTTGAAGTCGAACACTCATAGAATCATTTGATCAAAGCTCAGTGATTAGAACCTGTCATCGAAGGCAAGAAACCTTCCATTAGGGCATGCAGGATCCAACTAGATAAACTTCCTAGATAATGAGTTGAATTCAATAGGAAGAAATCTATCGAAAGAGGACCTACAACATGAAACTCAAGTCAAGCTTTGAAGAACAATTTTGAGTGATTCAGGACTAAATCAAGGATGGCTGACGTGATTGAAGGCTACAATTTGCAAGGTAATTTTGACTGAGTTTGGAATTCTCTTGAACATATTGACGACACGACACTTAAAATTGATAGCATTTGACTCAACAATAATACCCAAAACCAACTGAATAATTTCAAATGAGGTTCAATTAACTGTGAGACAAATGGATTTCCCAACCTGAACACAAATGTGACAGAGTTCCATGCTCATGAGAGACATACTGCCTTTAATGAGATACCAAAATGAATTTTTCTTTCCAATTTTCCCCCGTCATTACTGTCAAATACCTCTTTATTTTTTTCAAGTTTGAGGATGATAATATTTTCTTGTCATATAAGCTCATCCTTCGAATGAGTCCTTTGATGTATTTTTAACGAACCCTAGGAAAGAGTGGTTGGGTCCCGTCATTATGGAAGACTCTTGCATTGTTCATGTTTTACGAGTCCAATGAAGGGATAATTCGATGTCATTTTCATGTTTAAAGAGTATAAAAATACACGAAAATAAAACTCATTTAGCTCTTTCAACGTAAAATTTTAACGAGCCGGAGAAAGTAAAGCTCAACATTTTTCATTTTTAGGGAGTCAGGAGAAAAAAATAATTAAACTCCTTAATGTCATTTATTGTAAATTTAGTCTCTCAAGCCCGAAAAGGGTAAAATAATATAGGAGAGAACTCTATTGACCATGATTAGTCAATGTATACATTTTTCATAAATAGTCTAGTTCATTCTGGAAAAGGGGTAAACTTATATTTAATAGATGATTATTCATTTACTTTTTTGAGTTAAAATAGTCAAGTACTCGGCAATCTTTTCATGTATAAAGAGTTTGAAAAGAGCTTAAAAGAGGACTTTAGGGTTTCTCTTTTTCGTAAATTTAAAGAGCCTGAAAAAGTGATAAAAGTTCACTCATCGCCAAAATGATTTGTTTTTATGATTTAACCTTTGTTCTGCACATTAAACTCAAAAGAACATTACAATTGCTTCAAAAATATAGGACAAACATCAAAATTTTGAATTTTTAAAGGCCAAAAGGCATAAAATAATATTTTAATGACCTAAAATGTCTATAAAAGTTGAAAAAGTAAAAATATTTTCACCATTTGATTTTTTTACCATTTGAAAGAATTTTAGAGGGTTTTTTACCAAAAACTTTAGAGGTGGGTTTTGAGCAAACAGGTGGAAAAATCACGAAATGTCTTCTCTAGGTAAGTGATATTTTCGTTATCTTCGTTTTCATGGTTTTTATTTTTCATTTGACCGTGATTTTTGGAATTTTTGGGGTTGTTTTTTATTTTCAAATGCGCCCCTAGGGGTGCGTGGTTAGCCTTCATCAGGCTCGCGTTCCTCGACTCTTTTTTAAACAAAGAAAATCGTTATGTGTGAAATTTTTCTTTTGAGAAACTGCGCAAATGTGCTTTGTCCTACAAAGGTAGTCGTGCACTATTATGAAACCAGCTCCAAAAATAGAAGAAAAGAGAGATCAACGCCTAGAAATCAACCACTTCAAGGGGGAAAACTCCAATACATTACATAAATGAACAATTATTGGATGATACAAATGACATAACCTCCTTCTATATATAGGGGTCCATCGGGTCACAATATAAACCTAGCCAATCTAACAATAATAATGTAAGGGAACGATAACAACAATATGGGGGTTATAGGGGTACAACAATAACAATAATGGGGCTACACTAATAAAAATAAGGGACTACAATAGTAATATGGGGACCTAACATGCGATGTTGATATGCCTATTGTTTCATTCGATTTTGTACCAAATTCAGGTTATCCTTTGAGGGTTGGAGAATTTTTTGTTGATGCTCAATGTGATCTTCCATTGCTTGCACCTTATAATTTCCTCTTAAAGATGATGTGATGGACGGTGGATGACATCCATAAAGTGCCATAAATGGGGTCATTTTTTCTACAGTATGGAAGGAAGTGTTATACCACCATTCAGCCAAAGGTAACCACTTGACCCAATGTGTTTGTTTATCAGATACAAAACAACGAAGATCACCTTCCAAACATTTGTTCATCATCTCAATTTGACCATCAGATTGAGGATGATAAGATGAGTTATGAGCTAGTTGAGTACCCAAACAAGAAAATAATTCTATCCAAAAATTTCTAGTAAAAATGGGATCTCTGTCGCTTACAATAATCTTTGGGTTTCCATGTAGCTTTTGAATTGTTGCCATAAATGCAGTAGCAACTGTACTTGATTTAAATGGATGAGATAATGCACAAAAGTGTGCATACTTAGTAAGTCTATCAACTACCACCATGATGACACTCTTTCCTTTGGAATTAGGTAAAACCGTGATAAAATCCATTGAAATATCCTCCCAATGTCGACTTGGAATGGATAAAGGTTGTAGAAGACCCGGGGTCTTAATTGTCTCAACTTTATTTTGTTGGCAAACCAAACATTCTGCCACAAACTTTTGAATATTAAATTTAAGGCCATCCCAAAAAAATTCTTTCTTCACCCTGTGGTAAGTTATTAAAAATCTCGAGTGTCATCCTAAAAGAGCAGTGTGCAATTCCAAAAGAATATTTTGTTTTAGTTAGGAATTCTTACAAAGATATAAGAGATCTTTGTACCATAGGAATCATTTTTCCAACTAAATGTATCAAATGTACTAGGATCTTGCTGCAAATTTTGAATGAGTGTCCACACTTCTTCGTCCTTCTTCCATTCATCCCTTGCTTTGGTTATCCAATCTAGTTGGATAATAGAAATTGCACAAAGAAATGTTTCCACCTCTTCATATTTTCTTGAGAGTGCATCTGAAACAACATTTAGCTTCCTTTTTTGTATATGATTTCAAAGTCATAACCCAACATCTTTGTGACCCATTTTTGCTTCTCTTATGAAGATAGTCTTTGTTCCAGAAAGTGTTTAAGACTACCATGATCAGTTTTTACCTTGAAGTGCCTTCCCATTAGGTAAGGTCGCCATTTCTTTAGTGCATGTAGTATTGCCAACATTTCATTCTCATAAATAGCTCTCTGTAAATACTTTCCTTTGATTAGACGACTTTCAAAAGAAATGGGTCTTCCTTCTTGCATTAAAACAACACCAATTCCATTTCCTGAGGCATCACATTCCACAATAAAGGTTTTTGTGAAGTCTGGCGTAGCTAAGACCGGTGCTAGGCACATTGCCTCTTTTAGATGTTCAAAGGCCTTAGTTACTTCAGGATTCCATGAAAATGCATCTTTCTTCAATAATGTTGTTAGAGGTGCTGCTATTCTCCCATAATTCTTAACAAACTTGCGATAATACCCTATTAACCCGAGAAATCCTCGCAACTGCTTTATGGTTCTGAGGACTCTCCATTTCGTAATTGCTTTAATTTTCTTAGGGTCTACCTTAACACCCTCGTGAGATACAATATGACAAGATATTCCACCTCTTGTACTCCAAAGAAACATTTGGATTTTTTTGCATATAATTGTTTCTCCTCCAATAGTTTGAGCACCCTGTCAACATGTTGGACATGATCCTTCCATGACCTATTGTAGATTAGTATGTCATCAAAAAATACTAGCACAAATTTTCTAACGATGGTTTGAAAATGGAATTCATCAACCCTTGAAATATGAAAATTTAAGTTGGTAAGGCCAAAAGGCATGACCAAAAATTCATAATGACCCTCATGAGTTCGAAATGTTGTTTTCGGAATATCTTCAGTCTTCATTCTAATTTGATGATATCCTGAACGAAGATCGAACTTGGTAAAATAAATTGCTGCATGTAATTCATTCAATAATTCATCAATCACATGAATGGGAAATTTATCTTTAATGGTGAGCTTATTGAGCTCCCTATAATCGGGACACATGTGCCATGATCCATCCTTCTTGTGTACCAATACTACAGGAGTAGAAAAAGAACTTTGACTAGGTTGAATTATACCAGCCTCTAGAATTTCTGCAATCATAAGTTCAATTTCACTCTTTGGGACATGAGGATATCTATAAGGTCGGATGTTTGGAGGAACAATTCTTGGAATCAAATGAATAGCATGATCATGATCACGAATAGGTGGGAGTCCTTTGGGAGTTTCAAACTTGGAATGATTGTCCATAATTTTTGGAGATCTCGAGAAATAGATGATTTTGATGTTGGAACTTCTAGTGGGCATAAATGTGTAATTATGCCTCAGTTTTCTTTTTTCAGAATCTTTTTCATGACATTAGATCTTATTATATTTCTCGGCTTCCCTATGATACCCCTTAATTCAAATTCCTTTCCTTCCGAAAAAAAAATCAAGAAATGTTCTTGTCGATTAGCTATTGTCTGAAAATTTATGTCCCATTGCTTACCCTAATTACTCCGTCAACACCTCCCATTAGAATGGAAAGCATTGGAATATTCAATACATATTCCCCCATGGTTAGCTTGATATTATGGAATTTTCTGAAGTAATTTATAATTCCTCCATTTGCAACCGTCACTTGACATTTTGGTGCTGGGTATAGGAAACAATTCAATTCATTAGCTACCTTATAATGAATAAAATTATGGGTACTGCCTAAATCAATCAGCACTATTACCTTTTTCTTCTTGATATGTCTTTCTATCTCGAGAGTTTAAGGAGTGGTAATTACTTCTAATACATTACATGATATGGTTGGACTCATTTCTTCTTCTTCTAGAGTTGGTTCTTGGTGTATATCCTCTTCTTTTGAAGTTTCTTGTTCATTTTAACATCTCTTCAATCATATAAATAATTTATTCTTGTTGCTTCTTGACCTTTAATTGTGTTTGTATACTAGCTTTGTATTAAACCCTTTTGCTCTTTTATTCAATTGTTGTGGTGTCAACCTTGTAGGTTGGGGAAGTCTAGGAGTAGCAACACTTCCATCTTTATAGATGTGAGTGGTAGGCTTCCTTGTCGCCATAATTTTACATTTAATTTTTCTTGCCAACTTGAATGCCTTCTCCAATGAATCAGGTTCCCAAACGCGAACTTCATGTTGGATGTTATCCTTTAAAGTCCTATGAAGACATCAATCCTGTGTTCCTCTGGAATATCAGTTACCCTTATATTCAATTTTTGGAAGTCCTCAATGTGCTCCCCCATTAAACCCTTTTGTTTGAGATTTATCAATTGGCTAAAGAAGGTGTTTCTCTTTGTATCCTCATAATGTACTATCATTTCCTCCGTAAAAATTTACCAAGTGACAATTTTTTTACGGGAGCAAAGCCATCGATACCATACAAATGTATTTTGTTCTAAATTTAAAGTTGCAATGCGTACCTTTTGTGTGTTTTGCACATTATTGAGATCAAAATATTGCTCCATCCGTGGCCTGCATATTGTAGTTCTTGCCCTCATTCTCATATCATCTTTGGAATATGGTGGTTCTTCCATCAACATTGAGTTTATGAGAAATCAAGATTAGCAGGTTATTTTTCTAATACTTGAGTTTCACTCTACTATATTTTTACCATAAATGAAACATTTGTATCAACTTTGTGAACCTTCCAATGTCTTTTAAATCATTTCTTGTGTTTTCCATGTTGTCTTTCATTTTTTCTTCCATGTTATCCATCTTAGCTTCCATGCAAGTTTTCATGCCATCCATCTTAGCTTCCACGCCTTTCTTCAAACCATCCATATTCACTTCCACACCTTTCTTCAAAACTTCCATTTCATTTTTTGTTGATCTTTGGGAGAGCAAAATTTGGTGCTTGCTCTTCTAATTTTGATAGATTATGCTACAATTCTTCATCTTCATGAGCCATAGTAGAGTATTTTGAGGGCTTAATGGGTGTTGAATTCTTTTTAGGGGGCATTTTACAACCTAATACTTATATCTATGCTCAATATGCCCTTGGAATCACTTAAAAATGATTTTTCAAATAAGACTTATGTAATTTGAAAAAAAAAATACACACTTTTTTCTTGCTTTTGAGGAGCTTGATATTGAAAATGGATTATATCTATAATTTTGGATCTTCAATATCTGAAATTTTTTCATGTATTAGCCCTCTTAATATTCTTTCAAATGCCACAAGTCTGACCTGATTTGGATAGTTCAAGTCAAAGTTATGTCGAATCTCCCACAATGACCTAATTATGGACTGGTTCAGTAGAGCGCACTTTTAGAGCATGCCACGTCTCATTGTTTCCTCCTTTGGCTCTGAAATTGCAACACAAGAAACTACAGTTCGTGTACTTGTGGCCACTTTTTACATAATTCCAATCTGATGCTTAGAGAGATAGTTATGATGATTTGCCCAAGGTCACCTCTTTGAGATGAAATTCAGGGGCCTATAACAACCCTAAATTCCACAGATCATATCTCCCAAAATATTAACAACCAAGATCTGAAAATTTTACAGGAAGTTCCTCAAGATTTCAGCTTTGCTCTGTAGAAATTTAAGCTTCTAAACCTTCGTAGAAATGAATTTATAGCACAAATTACACGATGACATGTTTAGGGGAAATTCGGGAGCCTGAAAAAATCCTAACTTTCATAGATCCTATCTCTGAAAATATTGCAAAACAAGATCTAAAATTTGTACACAGCATTCCTCCATATTTCGGCTTCGCTCTGTAAAAATTTCAACTTCTGATCCTTCGTAGAAAAAAAGTTATAGCGAAAATTCCATGATGACATGTTTGGAGCAACGAAACCCTAGAATTCAAAGCTCTTATACCAAATGTTATGAAACCAGCTCCAAAAATAGAAGAAAAGAGAGATAAACACCTTAGAAATCAGCCACTTCGAGGGGGAAACCTCCAATACATTACATAAATGAAAAATTCTTGGATGATACAAATGACAGAACCTCCTTCTATATATAGGGGTCCATGGGGTCACAATATAATCCTAGCCAACCTAACAATAATAATGTAAGGGACCAATAATAACAATATGGGGGTTATAGGGGTACAACGATAACAATAAGGGGGCTACACTAATAACAATAAGGGACTACACTAGTAATATGGGAACCTAACATGCACAGCACCGAGGGTTTTGAAAAATCAATCAAAACGCCCAAATCTTTTGCAAAAAAATCCCATGTTGTTTTATAATCCTCCTCTATTGTTATTTTTCAGGGTTTTTTTATTTTCCAAGATGGAGTGGAGGGAAATAGAACACGAGAACTGAGATGCAGAAGCTCTCAGTGATCCGGCAACATTACAGGCTTTAAGAGACTGTGGCCTATAAAATATTGGAGGATCTTGGACATGAAATCTCAATTAGATATTATGACATGGATGGTGAGAGCTTGGGATGTTCAGGATCAATGCATTGTGATAGGAGACCAACGACTCCCCATAGATGGAGATGAAATCTATTTCTTGACTGGGATTTCAAGCAAAGGGATAGACATCTTGTTTTATGGGTAGAGGCCAAGAGGAGAAGAAACTGAAACCTATCTGAGGCAAAAATGTATTGCAAGGGCTCAACTCAAAGATGGAAGAGTTTAAATAAAAACCATAGAGAGACTTCCCTTAGGAACTATTTCCTTTACATCTACACGTGTGTGGGAGTGTGGCGCTTCACTTGTTGACTAAGCCTCAGATGCAGATTTCTATGGAGTGTTCACAGCCTACCATATTCAATTAGTGCAAAGGGGTAGTTGTCAATACGAAAGGATAACTAATTAGAGAAAAAACCAGCAAGCTAAAAAACTTTGAATATGGTGCCATTCTGATCTCGTTTTCTCTAGAGAGGATTCTCCTTCTTGCCCCACAGCAAGTTCTAGTAGACGCAAGAGGAATTTCCTCGTATTATTTTGTGGGTTTCATTGATGGCACACCATGGAGGTGATGGCCTAGTTGCAAAATACCCTCCTGAGTTTTTTGGGTGGTTGGAACGTCATTTCATCATGATTGAATACTTTCCATATGCAGGCATGGACTATACAAGTGACTCAGATATCCCACTTCCAGCAAGGATGCAGTGGGGTGACATGGGTAAAAATTTCACATTTTGGTTTTTTTTTTTTCAATTTTTTTTTATTTTTAGCAGCCAAAACTAACATTATGAAATGAGCATGCAAATGTGGGCCTGGTCAGACTAGTAGGATTACAACGTTTTGACAGAAATGGTGATTAGAGAGAAAATCTCATGGTACCTAACCCTAATGCGACAAAGGCTTTGACCAAGTTGGAGCACAACCTGGAGGGGTTGAATCTAGACATCCCAAACATTGGGATTGATGATTTGCCTCTTTGGTACTAGAGGCACGTCGTGGGAGTTCTCAAGTTGATCAGTTGCTTGCTACGACAAGTAGCTCGCACCATTTCCTGTTACCATGATCACCACCATACTTAGTGGCTATTCCTAGGGCTAGATTTTATTTTTTGTCATATTGGCATGTTCGGATAATAAAGGCCACGGAGCCTCATGTGTCTTGGATGGAATTTTGTAAAGCCACACTTTTTACAAACATTTGGATTAATGAAAACTACTGCTATTATATTAGTTTATCTTGTTCAATATGTGGATGAATATTGTTTTTTTTACAGTTGTTACAAATTTCGTTTTAATACATAGTTATCTAATGCATAAACCAATGTGTTTAAATGTCTTGGAATGTGTTGATATTCAATGTAATCAAATTGTCTCTCCAAGAGATAAACCCGCAAAAACATTCTTAACATTGTTGGACTTTTAACTTAATAGACACCATTTAAATGTAATACCATGAGCTGAGAATCTAACCTAATGATCAATCGACAAATGTCAAATGAAATGGCGTCAGATAATAGTTCAATCACTGCACTATACTCTACAATGTTATTTGTTGTTCGACCAAGGCATGTCTTATGGATAGAAACTAGCTCATCAGTGGGCAAATAAATAGCCCAAGTTGCAAAAGACAAATTCCAAGTACTGCAACTAGTGCCATCAGCAAAGCCAATGAAAGTTTGAGGGAGCATCGATATCTGCAAATCCAGTGTAACACAAGATAAGCAGGAGAAGTAACAAGAAATTATACAAAAAGGCTAAACTTGCTGCACATAATCATAAAAAATATGATACAAGTAATTTACAAAATCTTCATGAAATGAATCACGCATAATATTTCTTCTAGTAAAAACCATTCCCGGGCTCTCCCAAAAAACACCGTCAAAATAAAATAGTTCATATGCCCCTTTAGCTAGTACATGTTTCACAATGTAAGGACCATGCCACATGGGCTGGAATTTACCAGCACCTAGTTTATCATGCTCTTGATCATAGACCAAGACTAGGTCACCTTCCGAATATGAATGAGGATTCATGTTTTGCTCAAAATGTGTCATAACTTGTTTCTTATGATCCTCACTAACCAGTGTAGCTTCATGGTGAATCTCATCTAGTCTGGAATTTACCAGCACCTAGTTTATCATGCTCTTGATCATAGACCAAGACTAGGTCACCTTCCGAATATGAATGAGGATTCATGTTTTGCTCAAAATGTGTCATAACTTGTTTCTTATGATCCTCACTAACTAGTGTAGCTTCATGGTGAATCTCATCTAGTCGTGCTAGGTATAAAAAATGTTCCTCCTCTGTAGAGGTAGTTGGTAATAACTCGATTTCCAGTTTCAAAGACAGAATTTTAGATTCAATCGGAAAAACTACCTCCAAACCGTAAACAAGTTGGAAGGGATTAAAGCTAGTATATTTTTTTACTGAGGTATGGTATGCCCACAAGGCTGGAAAAAGCACAGTATGTCAATGTCACTTATGAATGTCGACAATCTCTTTTATCATGGTGGTCAAACCTTGTTAACAACTACTTGGACATTCGCTTGCAGATAATATGGGGTAGAATTGTCATGGTGCAAGCCTAGCTGTGCATAACGTTTGGTCAACATAAAGTTTCGAAAATGGCTACCATGGCCTATGACGATGGCTTATGGAACGTCCAAAATGGAAATCACATGGTTGAATATGAAAATGGTTGTGGTTTCACCATCATCCTTATATGTAGGCATCGCCTCAACCCATTTTGTAAAATAATCTACCTCTATGATAATGTACCCATGCCCCCTGGCCGAGTGTTGGTTACATGTAATGAAATCGATGCCCCATTTGGAAAAAGGATTGACAGCAATGATTGGGTGAAGAGGAGCTATAGGTGCATGCATCTTGCAATGGTAAACCTGGAAATTATGGCACTTTCGTGGCTATGCAATCTTTGAACATCGAGGGCCAAAAATATCCAGCACGCAATATCTTTTGGGAAATGGAAAACCTTGACATATGATTTCCACAAGCTCCAGAATGATACTCATTTAATGCATTTTCGGCTTCCTCATGATTCAAACACAGTTTGAAGATGGAATCAGCACCAAGATGATATAGTGTATCAGCAACAATAATGCATTGTTGGGATTGGTACCAAATATGAAGACATTCATTTCGAGACAATTCCGATCGAAACATTTGAGTTTGGAGATACACGATAATATATCCATACCAAGGATCTTGATTACTGATAAGAAAGAGGGATTCGTTTGGAAGAGGATCCTCTACCACATTTTTTGTCTAAATGTAGTGAAAACCACATAATAACTCAGCAAACACCAGTGACTTCTTATACTTAGATTTTTCAAATTCTAAATCGAATTCTTGCAGGATGAAAATCCATTTAGAATATTTTCCCCCTAGTAATTGTCTCATAAGAATGTACATCATAGGGTTTCAATCGAAAATCATTGTTGTTTTGCATAAGAGTATGTAATGACGAAAACGTTGGACATCTTGAATGGCTGCCAACGCCAATTTCTCCACATGTGCTTATTTAACCTCAGTTTTCGTGAGATTCCTACTCAAATAGTATACCACATGTTCAGCGTTGGACACATCTTCTTGAACTAAAACCATGCCAATGGTGGCATTGGAGGCAGCTAAATATAAAAGTAGTCTCAATGATAATTAGGCATATGCAACAACATTGTATGGGGCAATGTGTGTTTAAGTGCATCAAAATCTTTTTGAGCAAGCTCGTCCCATGTAAATGAGATTCCCTTTTTCAATAGTCGAGTAAAACCTTAGTTAGCTCGGCGTAGCTTGAGATGAATCGACATAAAAAGTTTGATTTCCCTTGCAAACTTTGGAGTTGGTGGAGATTAGAAGGAGGAGGCGGATTCATAATAGCCTCAATCTTGAGCAGATCGACACGAATGCCTTCCTTTGACATTACAAATCCCAAAAATCAACCAAATTGTACACATAAAACGCATTTATGGGGATTCAAGCGAATATTGTAGAGTCTACATCTGATAAAAATAGCTCTCTGAGGCATCGGATGATCTTCTAGTTTCAATGAATGAGACGGTAAATCGTGTAAGTAAGGTTGCACAATATGCTTGATATCGTGAAAATCATAAGACATTGCCCGTTGGAAGGTTGCGTTGGCATTTTTCAACCCAAATGGAATTTTTCAATAAGAAAAGGTACCCCATGGACAAATAAACGTAGATTTATGCTTATCGACATAGTTTTATGCTTATCGACAAGCAATATGTTGATTTTTTTATAGCCGAAAAATTAGTCCATGAAAGAAAAGATTGCATTGTCAGCACATTCAAATTAATATTTAATTGATATAGAGGTGAGATGTTTGTCAACTTAGGTCAAGATTTGTTAATATCCCTATAATATGTGCATACCCTAATGGCCCCTTTCTTTTTATTAACTAGAATGATATTGGAAACCAAATCAGTCAAGGGAACAAGATATATAAAATATGCTTTGAGTAATTTTTCAACTTCACCTTTTATAGCAATAGTCTTTCGTGGAAATACTGGACGTAATCTCTGTCTGACAGTTTTGGATCTGGGTAAGTATTTATCTGGTGAACAACTATGCTAGGGTTAATTCCTGGCATTTCCTCATAGGACTAGGCTAAAATATCTCGAAATTATTAAAATAGGGCTTTGTAAGTTTGATTCTCTTCAACTAAGCACAAAGCACCTATGTGAATGTTTTCAATAATTCCTGGTTTGACTGAGATGTCAATTGGAGTTGTTGTAGATATATTTCCCAACCTCTTTTCATATTTGGTTTGAAGAATTTATGTAGGACATTCGAGATTATCTACGATATTAGGCGAAAATATGGTGGAAAAATCATTCTCGATTTTATCAAGGCTAGGTAGAAAGGATGAACAATGATGAAAATCATCCCATGGCATTT
The DNA here is from genome assembly GCA_034641835.2 of Pinus albicaulis. Taxonomy (NCBI): domain Eukaryota; kingdom Viridiplantae; phylum Streptophyta; class Pinopsida; order Pinales; family Pinaceae; genus Pinus; species Pinus albicaulis. The sequence continues at coordinate 743,687,149 of CM076577.1, forward strand.
CATCCAAAGTCATTATTTCCATGATGCTTTTGTTTGTTGGGAACATTCTATCAAAGGGATCAGGAAACGAAATTGGTTCTAACTGAGATAGTTGAGAATAATCTCTAGTGATCACATTCACTCGATCAATTTCAGAGGGTGGTGGATCGAAAAACACTTGAACCACTTGATAAGCAAGTTCAAATGGGCTTAAAGGAATCTCATTTCCTTATGAGGTCAATTCTAAATCTGAAGGCACGATCCATGAATCAGAAGATTCCATTGTGCTTGATGTGATCATGTTAACCTCGGAAACGTTAGAAGAAAAATTTGGTGGAGTGAGCACAAAATTTCCCATCAGTGAAGAATATTTGAGAAAACTGACACCAACATCTTCATAGTTAGCAATCATTTTCCCCATGAAAGGGATACTACTAGTAGAGTTAGGGTTTGAAGTGTAGTAAGATAACAAGTCTACTTTCACTATTTTCCCTTGATGAGAAAACATTATCATGTGAAAGAGTGATGAGACCACTGCAGGCATAGCAAAGGTCCAGATTCGACCCAATAAAAGGTTTTAATCGAGTTGGGCATCGACGACTTCAAATTCAACTAGAAATTTCTTACCCTCTAACTCTATGGGTAGATCGTACAAAATTCCATTTGGATGAAAACTTCTTCCATTAAAGGCTTTCAAAGTGGTAGGAGACTGATTGATAGTTGGAGAACCTAAGGATTTCCAACAAGCAATATACATGATACACATAGAAGCTCCTTCGTCAAATGTTGTGCGAAAACTCATTTAGTTTTGACGAAAACTGTATCACAATTCATGATGTGGGAGTCTATTTGTGGCCATTCTCAAGAATCGGAGACAATGGTTAGAAACTTACAACATCAGTGCTCCTATGAGTTGACAATAGCAATTTCCATTGTGTTGTACATGTTTACTGACACTTCAAGGCCAACATTGTTGAAGGTGTTCATATAGTTGATCAAATCACCATGTGTAATTTGGATTTTCAATGTAGTAAGTTGAAATAGGAGGAACTGAACTGGAAGGTTGACTATATGGACTAGTATCCTTTCCATTTACTCCAAGACCCTTAGATTTATAATATTTCGATCTCATGGCTACCATTACTTACGATGACATCATCATGATATCGGCCAATGTGGAAGAAGAGGATTGATTATGTGTAATCATATTACTATCTTGAGAAGGGAAAGGATCCTTCAAAATAGTAGGAGTGGGAGAACCTTTAAAGAATTTAGTCACCTCTTCCTGATGTGGGCATTTCTTGGTGTAATGATCTTCATCACAAATCAAACAAGGATAATGGGGCTTCTTATTTTCATCAGAGGGTTCATTTTTTCTTGGTTTCTCTTTTTGAGAAATATTTTGTTTCGCTTTACCTTTCCCTTCCTTTTTACTTCCGGACTATTGACCCTTTCCAATAGATGATTCTATGGCATTAATTTCGGAAGTAATTTTTGGAGAAGGGAATTTTCTAGGTGAATATTTTATAGCCAACATCTGAGTGTTTTTAGAATTCTTCCTTTTACCCTTACATTTATGGCTAATAGAATCAATCACACCATAAATGGCGTGAGATCCAATAGGGGTTGAGTCTGATTGATCTGAAATTGTTGAGCGAGGTAGATTTTGGATTTTCTCATGCAAAGTTCTAGGTTGTGTATAAACAAGGTCTAGATATCAGGCACGAGCAATTACTTGCTCTTCGATTAGAACACCTCCTTTGGTAACATCTTCCGTAATGGCAAGAAGTAATGATTTCACAAACCATTCAACTAAAATTTGATCGGGAATGAAAATTTTGACAAGATGACGCCTACACCTCCATTCATGTATCTAATCGAAAATGTAGGTGGATTTCGATTGTTTCAAGGAATTCAAAAGTTTGGTACCAGTATCATATCTGATTGGTAGCTGAAAGTGTGTCAAAAATGTTCTCACTAAGGAGTTCAAGTTATGGAAAGAGGTTCGTGGTAACTCGATGTACCATTTTGTTGTCGAACCAGTTAAAGTTCGTTGGAAAAGATGTAATCTAATGAAATCATCAATCAATGAGTTTGACGCACACCAAAGATGATATGTCATAACATGGTTTGATGGGTCCTCTCCTGATTTTCCTTCAAACTCCGGAACGTCACTAGGAAACTTAGTAAGAATTGGTGGCCAAAATGGATAATAGTAGATAGGATCATTCGTTAGCTGATACAAACCCGGCAAATCTAAAGTTTCAATGAATATTAACTATCAGTTGGGGTCTGGTTTTGAATATTGATAACCATGAGGGTTAAGTCCAATACCTGGAGGAGGATATCCTGGAATAGATTGTGCAACTAGGATTTGCATTCCTCCAAGGTAACCAAGATGAGACATACCAGGTTGCGGTTGAAACCGAATTTGAAACATATGACCCAGATATGGTTGACTCTAGAAAGGTGAACTTTGACCCATTTGGCCCAAATAATATTTCCCCTACACGGGTTGACTTTATAAAGGTTGACCTTGAACAAATTGAATCTGAAAATGTTGGCCTTGAAAATCTTGACCTTGATACAGTGTATGCATAATTCCTATAGAAGGTTGTCCCATAGGAATTTGTGTGGTAGACTAGAAAGTAGGCCCAATTTTGATAGGAAGATGATTGAGGGATAGCCTGTGTAGTTTGCGAAGCCGATATTTGAGGCATAGTTTGGACCGTTGTTTTTTATACTCTCGGAATAGGTGTTTTGGGCAAACTTGGAACTAGTTGTTGAACAGATGTTTGAACAGTAAAATGAACAGGTGTTTGAGGACTACCCTAGACAGGTTGTTGAATAGGTGTTCGTGGAGTTCCTTGGATAGGTGTCTGCGAAATTCCCTAGATAGGTTGTTGGACTTGTATTGGAATACCTTAAACATGTATTTGTGGAATAGATTTTCCAGTAGGTTGAACAGGTTGGTAAACTGACACTTGTGGAGAGACTTGAATAGGTTGTTGAACAAAAGTAGGGTTCCAAATATTATTCATCCCTGGATAAGGAGCACCAACCAAGGGTTGAGACACTATAGGTTGACTTGGACCTACCTGAGGTATCTTACCATAGTTCGCATAATTTATGTCAAAAGGTTGTCCTCCAATTGTAGGATATGACCCTGCAAAAGGTTGTCCTCCAATTGTAAGATATGACCCCGCAAAAGGTTTTCCTGCAGGCGGAGGATAAGGTGGTTTCCCCCCAAGCAGATAGTAAACACCACTTCGGGTTATTTGATGATTACCTAAATTTCTAGATATCATGTTAATATATTGGTTTGATGCTGAAGGTATTTGAGACGGGGAAATCATGCCTTGGATAATAGAGGTAGATAGACCAGATGATAAAGTATAAGTTTGAGATGAAGGAGAAGCTCTTGAAAAAGCTCCAAAAAGTATTGGTATCTAATGGGAACTGATAGACGACAATATAATATGGCTTTGGGGAGCTTGAAAAGACAGAAATATCATTAGGTACACTCACAGAAGGCATTCCTGACATAGTTCATATTGATGAAAAGTCAAAAGGAGTCTGGATACGTGGAAGACCTTGACCAAAATAGTTCAAAGTTGTAAAATACTAAGGATCGGGTCGGAAAGGATCAAAATTCGAGGAAAAATTGTTGTTTCACCAGTAAAAACATGAGTATGTGGTGATTCTTACTCCTCTTCTCCAGTAATTTATTCAATACTAATGAGACCAAGAGGTAAACCAGTTGTAATTATGAGTTTCCTTCATGGTGAAGGTGGTGCGGGAATAGGGGCTATAATATCTGAAGGTGATTCAGGTTCACAGATATCATATTTAGGTTCATCAATTTTGGTTCAGTGTACTCTGTATCTGAAACCTCACTAGTATCAGATTCTCGATGAGAAAGTTCAGTAATTACTGGACCAAATGAATATAAGTCAGTTTCTACTTCTTGAGGTTGAACCACTCTAGTTTCTATTGTCTCAGATTCTATAATGGTAGATGTTTTTGATTGGTTTGAGATCCTAGATCCTGATGATTTTGACTTCTCTGCTTTAATATTTTCCAACTAACTCGGTGGATATTTAGGGGAAAATTCCAGCATTCTACGTGAATGCCTCGATAAATCAGCCACGATGAATTTTTATTAAGAATTCAAATAATATTAACAATTCACACTTAAAGTCTCTAAAAAGTAAAAACAAACAATAAACACGTGCTAGTAAATCTAAGGAATCAATCCATGCAAAAAAAAAATCATAGCGATATCACTAGTTGATGATGAAATCCAACGTCGCAAAGATGAAGGTGAAAAATAAAATAAAGATAGAGCGGGTGGAACCAGTTACCTTGACAACCTGCTTAATGAACATGATCTAGTGCAAGTAATTCCACTTATGACATCTCGAGTGAAGAATACCCTCCAAAAAGTTCCAAGTAAGTCTAGTCAACGTATGTTCGAGGTATAGCAGAGACTTCCCCTCTGTCGTCACCTTGGGTAATAGCCCTAAGATTATGGTTTCCTAGGTTACCACTTACAACAATTTAACCTAGGGGGGCAGTCACAAATCGAACATACACGCAAGGGAAGATTATCAAAGCTCAATCTACTTGAAAGCTCCTCAACATGGTTAATATGAGGTTTACTTTCAAGTGACTCCCAAGTACCTTTTGGCACTATTTGTAATGCATGCAAATCACTCTACCGTAACCAATGAAGTGGGGTTAATCACCCCACTGGGTCCGAGATGGTCTCGTGCTTAACTTCCTCATTAGAGGAGCTTCCTAGAGCCAAACTGTAATAATTAGATTTACTCCCTATCACAAGATTCCAGTGTTTATTTGCAACATTGGAAAGTTAACTCACTTCCCTATTCCAAATCCCTACAACTTGATCTAGTGTAGGTGGAAAACAACCCTAAAAATATAAAAATTTCTAGATTGATTTTATTAGCAGTGTGTTTTAAATTTGTTATTTACTCAAAGGGTAAATGGATGTGAAACTGATGATATTATGACTTGACTCAAAACTATAATGCAATCGAACATGATATTGTGATATTTTCATTTCAATGAATTCCTAATTACGGGAAAGAAAGAGATTTTCAAATTTTCAAAGAAAATGCAATAACTCTTAATTTCACTTTATCTCTTTTCACAAGAACAAAATGTTCACTTTGCAATGAGCCAAATGTATAAATTCATATTTCAATTCATTCAACAACTCAAAACCATGAAACTTTATTTCGACAAAGAAGCACTCAAAATTTTGTAAAATTCATAATAAACCAATCAAATCCTAAAAATGAATTTTCTCAAATTATGAAATTAATAATGTCTAAAGTGTAATTCTGAAAAAACATCAATACTGAAATAAAGATTACTTTTGTTTCCAAGTTCAAGCAAAGAAGCACATCTCATAAAAATACTTTAACCTTGACAAACCTTAGCTTTCACTAAAACAAAATATCTTTCACAAATGAGTAAAATAATCACTTAATCCGATATGTTTGACAGATAGAGAGAGGAAGACAGTAAATCAAGATCAACCAATCTTTCTTTTGATGGATCAAAAAGCAATCAAACAAAGCCCTTACCCTAATTCATGAAAACAAGGAATTCTTAAGAAGACTTCTTCACAAAACTCAATCAAACTCACAGAGACTATCTGAAGGTACCAACAAGTATAGTGAAGGATTAAAAATCAAATTTTCATACTTTAATGAAAGGAAAAATCTTTTTTTTTTAAATTGCACGCATGTGCACAGACAGACAGTGTAATTCAATGTGAATATGCATTATTGCTAAGCCTAACAGTGTGTAGATCCGTGCTCTGTTGTTGAAGAGAAAACTCATTTTTTTTAAATTGCAGGCATGTGCACAAGTAGACAATGTAATTCAGTGTGAATATGCACTATTACTAAGCCTAACAGTGTGTAGATCTATGCTCTGTTGTTGAAGAGAGACCACGTAAGTCGGGAAAATTTAAGAAAAAATAAAAATTCAAGCAAAAAACTCACAAAATCCAAAATATCACTATCTTACAGACACTCAGACAAGACTATCAGACAAGGTTTGAAAGACCAAAACAAGAAGATGATGAAAACCAAGATGTTCCCCAATATGGTCACCAATTTGTTATGGCGGACTAATTGCCAATGCAGACAAAGGAAATCTCCCTAGGTTCAATGACTGACCTTAGTAACAAATAAACAAGCAAGCAAATCTTTCCCTAAGTTCATCTATACTGAATCATAAACTAGAATCCTAAGAGATGAAATCCATACCTTTTATGAAATGCTTGATGAAGATCCCACTATGGCTTGATGCAGCTTCTCAATGCTTGGAGACCAGATCTGCATACATAGAAACAACACAAGATCAAAGGCATATGCAAAATAAAGGATTCAATACAACTCATACTAGTGATCAAGGAGACTAGTACCTAATATTATTTCAATGGACAAATAGAAGCGCAATAACCATTTATCAATTCCATTGGACAATATAGTGGGAAGAAAAATGCATTTGTATTAATCTGAGAAATAGAGTTACACAACCTTGGCCTTGATGAAGTGAGGCTCCTCCCAATGATCAACAAACTCCTCCTTGGATGATAAGCTCTCCAACCTTATTTGAGTAGCACAAGTCTACCTTCAATAATTCCCCCAAACCCTATAGCATGTGGTTGATATATAGGCCAAGAGGAGGAGGTTTCATATCCTTATCCCAAGGATGAGATCCACTAAAGGTGGGATTAGGGTTCCTTGAAGAATGGGAATTAGCTCCATGATCAGAGGGGTTAGGCTCGAATAAGCATCACCTCGAAGCTTTCAGTTGGGATATATTCGCCCAACAAAGCTTCTAGATTTCACTTTTTATTTTTACTTTTGTTGAGTCATGTGCGCAGTTTATAGTGGAAGACGGAGCACACTTTTGTGCAGGCTTTAATGGTAAGAGTTGTGTATGCGCAGAAATTGGCTAGAAAAGTGCGCAGGTGGCCAAAAGTAGGTCTTGGACCTTGTTACCCAGAATTATCACTTTCTTCGGAATGTTTAAGTTTTAGATTTGCAAGGGAATGCTTTGGAACACATTGATGGATAGTGAAAGATCCAATTTGACGTTTATTTTCCATGGTGACAAAATGACGTGTAACACTCTCCTCTCACCATTGGATCTCAATGTTCTCAATGTTCTCCAATGAATTTCTCTCACAAGGGAACCAACCTCCTTAACATGAAGTTGTGTCCTATAAATAAAATCTCTGAAGTGATCAAACAATAATGGCTCAAAGATATGGAGAGACAAACACGTCGTGTTCATACTCCAGTATTTTGCTCCTTGACTTGATCGACAACATCATCTTCATTCAATGAGAGACATATCCTTGACTTAATCACCCTCTAGAAAGAATACCAACTCAAGTCGACTCTAACCACCAAATACTCTGTGCAAAATCCATGGTAAATTACCCCTGGAATTGACTGGAGAGCACATAGAATTGGGAAATTCCACTTATAGGGTGTAACACACCTTCTACATTTGAGAAGTGCATTATAATGCACCCTACAAAGGCTCTTACCTGGGTTATAATGCTCTCTATCAACCTATGCACATGCATTACCTCTTCCAAGCATCCCTTCTTCCACCTAAGTTGCAGCTCAGCTTCGGGACATTAACATGAAACCTTGAGACACTGTAACAATCATACGAGACCATACATTAGACCAATACAAGGGATATGAATCATGATTACAAGGCTAAGCACCGGTTGACATCAATGATAACACTATAATGCCAACAAAGAAACAAATAGGGAACAAGGACATATACAAAAAGTAGAATAAAAGGAGGGGAGGAAGGAAAGAGGGCAAGAGAAAGGGAATGAAAGGTGGGAAGAATGATGAAGGGAAGGAGAAAACAAACAGGATTAGCTCCCAAAGGATCTAACCTGATTGATCAAAGGAAGTCAATTTCCACTAATTTCAAGACCCCATCCCTATTAAGGTTATCATGGTTCTCAAGGTAAGGTCCCACCTTACCTACCATAATTATTATAGAGAAATATTATATTAAATCAAAATGCGATATTTTATTTTATTTTTTTATTATTATTTTATATAGAATTTTTTGGTGTCCTTTTTGACAAACAACCAAGCATTCAACTTAATAAGGTGTATGATATAAGCATGTACATAAGTCTTTCATACATAACATTATATATCATTATATCAGTAACCAATTACTCCTAAGTGTCATCAAATATCTCACTAAGAAGGACACTACACTTGACAATTTCTAGAGCTTCTCTAACATGACGCTTGTAGTAATGATTCTCCTTGGGCATGACTTTAGTGTCTTCTAAACATATATGATGTTTGGTTTGAGAGCGAATTTTTATATAATATATACTTTTATATGTTTTTATGCATATATGTCAACAAAAGCATGTAGAATGATGAATTAGATATAAAAAGCATAAAAACATGAATTAAACCATGTAACATCAATCATTTAGAAATTATAATCTTCATCAACTAAGTCCACAAGTTACAAGTTCACATGTAAGGGTTCACATAACCAAAATAGCATCAAGTGCAATCCATCTCTGAATAAAAAATGCATCAACAAATAGGCTCTAGATGGCCTCTAGCATACAAAAAAATTATGTTACAATAGATAGCTACATATCATCAAAATCATTGCCTATCTTGGGATCTTTGTCATTAATATCACCCTCTAAGAAATTAACATAAGGTAGAAAAAATGTAGCATGTCAATCAAGATTTTGTTTGAGTGATGGATACATTTTTAGTAGGGTCATGATAGAGGAGTTCGACAATCTATGTCATTAACATCAAGTTACATAGAGGGCTTGGTGCTCTTGATTAAATACGAGTTCCATAGCCTATTACATGACAAAATCCAACGGAAATATTGTAATCCCCCCAATCATGAAATCCTGAAAAACTTATAAGTCTGTTGGAATTTGAGTGAGATCTAAAATTCTACTTTCTCCATTTGAAATCCAATGAGGTTGGAACCACTCTCAAACACCCTGAGTCATTTCATGGTAATGTTAAAAATTTACTTTAAGAATTTAGCATTACCATGAAATGCATATCAATGTTAGGGTTATAGGCTTGAATATTAGGCTTCCCTACTTAAAAACTCTTGTTTATTTGAAAAACATTTGTGTATGGAACATCTTTAAGACAAAAAACTTGCAAATAAACCAACGAGTGAATTTTTTTTCGTGGGAGCGTGCTCTCGAGATTGCTCCTGATCCGCTCTCGAGCAGAGCGTGCTCCGGGAGGAGATTCAAGTGGGGGGGATGGGGAGGGTTCGCTCCCTCGCAACCCTCGTTATGATCCTGTGTATGAATGCCTCGAGCATCTATGCTACACAACAATTTTCATTCTTAAAATCGAAATTATGATTTTTCACAATGAAAATATAAATACAAGGCATGTCGGAATAAGTTTGAAGAACTGTTTCTTTTTAATGGACCTCCTCTAGCACTGTTACAACTTTGTGTATGAATGCCTCGAACATTTATGCTACATAACAGTTTCATTCTTAAAATTGAAATTATGATTTTTTCCAAAGAAAAAATAAACACAAGGCATGAGTATCATGTACAAGGGATAAAGCAATACAGAGGCATGGAACACAAAGAACTACATGGCACGAGCATCATATATGGGGCACATATGGAAGGTATGGGTGGTTTCTTTTAGCTCCACAAAATCAGAGTGATGAAAAACTCAACATGGGTAGGAATGGTTTTATATGTTGGTTTTTTAAATCATTAAGGAGGTGTGTTAAAATGTTATGGTAATCTAATTAAGCTAAGATGTGTGTAATATATGTGTATGATGTGTAAAAAGGTACATGGCACTAGGAATGGTTTTGTATGTTGGTTTTTTTAATCATTAAGGAGGTGTGTTAAAATGTTATGGTAATCTAATTAAGATGTGTGTAATATATGTGTATGATGTGTAAAAAGGTACATGGCACTAATGGTAAGGAAGGGAAAGAATTACATAGTGATTTTTTAATCATTAAGGAGGTGTGAGGTGTGTTGAATTGTTATGGTAATCTATTTAAGTTTAAAATGTGTGTAATATATGTGTATGATGTGTAAAAAGGTGCATGGCACTAATGGTAAGGAAGGGCAAGAATTACATAGTGAACTTGGCCAGAATTACATAGTGAACTTTGAAAATTGGATTTTTTCCTAACAATAAATTTATGCTTTTTTAGTGTACTCTTTGCTTCTCTCATTTTTTCCCATTTTCCCATGTAATCCATCCGGCTCTACACCATAACAGAGTCTGTTTTGTTCAGAAAATATAAATTATTGGCCAAGAACTAAAAATAGGGAACATTAAATAAAATTCTTAGAATTATAAAAGATTTTTCTCATCAAAATTTCCCAAATAATAAAATTAAGGCCCTAAACAGTGAAGAATATTGGATTCATTCCCTTGAGTATTGGCTTCCATGTAATCATGGGAACCTCTGTACCAAATTAATGGTATTACACTAAGAGATGCGAAGCATTCTCTCAAGTAGTTTGCTTCCAATTATTCATGGCCACCTGAAGTACCAAATTAATGCTATTGCACAGAGAAGCAAAGCGTTCTATTGGTGCTCTTACACAATGGCATGGAAGACTGGCACATTAATAAATTAAAAGGGATACAAAACAGACATCCATGTCTAATATATAAAAAAGAAAATACAACCTTTCATTTCTTTTAATTAAATTTTTCCGAAGAAAAAATCGTAACCTTTTATTAGAAAGAGAATAAGAAATTAGACTGTAGATACACATGAAGCATAATACAAATAGTTACCAGTTGCTGTGGAAAAAAAACTAGCATAGACTTGTCATCAGCAACAAATATTTTAATAGTCATAAGTTTGCAAGACTTTTATTGTATAGGGTGGAAAAGAATCTATGCGAGATTAAACACACAAAGACATTTTAATGTGAACACCTCATCCACTGAAATCTGTATGTCAGGTCCAACAACACTCGTGAAATCAAGCCCATAAAAATTAATCTATAAATTTGAACATAATTATATTCACTGCCACATTGTCGTATAGTGAGCCAGTCTCAAATAACATCTCAGCATTATGTTAGGGTAGGATGATAAATGTGAACGGCATAACGCTAAATTTTTATCAACATCAATCTTAATTTGAACTATAAACATCCGAGATTTGGTCAAGTTATTTGCTTGCACCCTAAACAGGGAGAGAGGCAACGGCAACAAGTAATAATATCAGCTGCAGACATTAGATTACATTACTAATGAAGCGTGCACAAATGCAATTTACATAAGGCCTTCAACTTCATAACTTTCCAGGACTGCAGTGAAGCTTACAAACATAATTATTCAGTACTCTGCTCAGGAAGAGCTAGAAAGCTGAAAGGATTATTTTATGTATTATAATAGCCTCCAGAAAACAGAATGCAATCACGCTCAAAGGAAATGTTCCAAAAACTCACTAAATATGTCCAACAGTAACAAGTATAGTGCCGAATGGATTCTTGTGCCTCCTTACAATCGGGACCGCAGAGACAATGCCCTTGTTAGGTGACCCATATTTAAAGAGAGTGACAACGGTGGTGAAACTGTCGATGAAGTTGTAGAAGATGAAATGCTTCTATTGGCCTGATTATCCTGGTTGGTAGATTTCCCTGAGGAGTTACCTTCTTCCATTGTTAACGAGTCTTTAGTGGGAGCTTCAGACATATCCATGACCTCCCTTTCAACATCATCAACAATCTGGATGAAAGTAGTAAATTCAGCATCCAAGTTCACCACTTAATGAAATAACTCTAACCTTATAATGCTTTCTTCACTTTTTGCAGCTTCGTGACAAAACGTTTAATTCTATGACATTTACGATCTGTTGATTTCCATTTAACACCATCCATAAAAAAAGGAATTTCAGATACTTGTAAGATTCTAAAAAGAAAATTGTTTCTGAGAAGGAAATTCCACCTGGTTCTAATCCATTCCAACAATATGTTCATGTCATCTGGATTATGGAAATGCAACAATGCCAAACCAAAACATCCATGCATTTGTCTAGACAAATATACTTACTTTTTCAAAGAATTTTTTAAAGATTTATGAGTAGAGAATTCTGAAGCCAGAGTTTGCATAGAAGCAGAGTCCTCCACACTTGAGTAATAATTATTGATGTTCCCTTCAAAATTCCTGTTGGCTGGAAACAGATTTAATAGAATTCCAACAAACCTATATTTCTTGTTGTCCAGACTGAACAATAGAAAGAAGATTTATTGGGTGAAGGCCAAAAAAGATCATATGTGTCCCTTAACACAAATGAACAATTGACCTTTTTTGGAATTTAGAGGTAACCAAATGGAAAGTCGGAAAGTTTCTAAGGGGACAAGCATCTCCATGATATATCTCTGCCTGTATGAAAAGAATCAAACGTGAAAAGGATTCCCAATTTTAAACAGCAGTTTGCATTTAAATTACTTGAGATACATATTTATTTGTACATCAGGCCTAAATTAATTTAGTCCCCATTCTGATCAAGTCTTCATTGCAAAGTCTTACCTAGAAGAAGCAAGCCTAGCCTATAAAAGAGTATGATATGATTTTGTAACAAGATTTATGGAATTTCTATAGAACACTGCTGTGCAAAGATATTGTGCCATTAAAATATCGAATGACCTTGAAGCACTACATAGTACACAACTATGACCAATGAAAAGGCAGGCTTATAAAATCTCATGTAATTATACAAATTACAGGAACTGATTGTTGGATGACACCAATAATCCCATAAGGAAAACAGCAGCGCTGAAATTTGACATTCATCCCTCCCTGTGAAACACAACATTCATAATGGCCAAATATTTTCACTGTCCTTCAATTCACATCCACACAAGTTCAAAGAGTACTTGATCTAACATCTCCTTCCCACCCACTTAGTACAAATAAATTAAAATTTAATGTTGAATATAAAATATTGAAGCATTGAAATTTAAAAACCGAGATATATTATTAATATTACACGAGAGTTGAGCTGAATTCTAGGTGGCAGTATGCAACATTAATTTAGGGGGTGTTACATCTCCTATTATATGAGGTTTGACATTGTGATTTTCATCACATTGATGGGCTTGCAGCCGGTATCCATGGGGCATTTGGATGGATTTGGGGATACAAACCTTCATTGAGCCTTTTCTCTTCTTGAGAGTGGATTATCCAATGGATATATTTGGTGATGGAGATTTGCTTCTTTATGGTGGATGGTCTGGTTGATAGTCATCTAGTACTTTCAAAAATGGTGCTACTTCCATACCTTTGCTTGATGGATCACAATCTTGACACACGTATGCTTGCTACTTCATGTGTCAATTTTTTTGTAACATCCTAGTGACTATGTATCATTATGATATTGGGGTGCTACTTCCATACCTTTGCTTGATGGATCACAATCTTGACACACGTATGCTTGCTACTTCATGTGTCAATTTTTTTGTAACATCCTAGTGACTATGCATCATTATGATATTGGTTTGTCACTAGGAAGGGGTGTGTTCTAAATGCTCCTTGTTACCGTTTACCGTGTATATATATATATATATATATATATATATTTGTATTTCAGCTTTTTTCACACTGTCGTAGGCTGAAGGTCACAAGTTAAAACTTTGTAACAACCATGTGGGGCCCTATATTTGATCTTTAATGTAGCTTTGTTTTGGTTCATTATCAAACACAAGGGAAAATTTCTAGCTTTCACAAGATACAAAAGTGGTTGCACTGGTTATTTGATTTCACCTAGCACTTGTACTTGCTTATGTTAAAATAATGCAGGATTAATAAGCTCAACATTCATAAGCACTAGCCTTACTTTCATCTTAATTTTGGCGTTGCTAAAGTCAATTTTGAGTTCTTGTTGATGTCATCTAAACATAGAATATGTATCGGGTCTTTAAGAGTGTGAAAATGTATCCATCTTGCTTCTTGCTTCATGAAAGCCTTCTTGATAGGTCAACCCGAAATTTTTTGAGGTTCTCATGCACTTCCAAGAAGAGAACATGTTCAAAATTGGAGCCTAATGTTATGACTTGTTGAACCGAGAGGCTCATTCTACAGTTCAGTATGAGGGCAATGTGTAATTCCATCCGTGCTCAACGTAGAGTTAACATGTGTCCCTTTTTAAATAAACATAAAATATTCTATAAATTAAAAAATAATGTCGGATATAACCAAATATATATGTGTGTGTGTGTGTGTGTGTAGGGTTAGTTTTACTTGAAAGTATTATAAAACGTAGTTATGCTTGCTTTATTGGTTATTGATATTACAACCATATAGAAAGGAGATATAGTGAAAATATTTCACTCACTCTCGGTTATAAATAAAATATTTCCATGTCCATATGAAATAAGATAATTTTATATCAACTTTTAATATTTTTTTTCAAGTAATTAAAACAAAAAACACATAAAGTTAAAATTATTTATATTTTCATATTTCAATTGGATACGTACATAAACCATTTTAATATCCATGTGAACTCATTTATTTTAATATCCCTGAATATTTGTGGAAGGAAACTAGATTCAAAGGAACTGCTGTAAATAAGACTGAAGTAATTGTTTTTGGTGAAACTGATCCTTTATCGATAGAGATTGAAGGAAAGAAGTTGGAAGCTGTATTTTATGGTGTACAGGAAACTGCACATGACTGCATCCTAGGATTTGATTTTATTAGGATGGTTAGCCCAGTTACTTTTGATGTAAAAAGGCATGATTTGATATTCCATATAGAAAATCAGCAAGTTCAGACACCAATGTATAGAGACGGTGTTTGTAAGAGCAAAATTGCTGAAGGAGAGGCAGAACAAAATAAATATTTGTACTGTGACACCTTTAGTAGAACGGGATAAAATGGAACACAGTATCTGCTATGCAGAACTGCACTCATAAAATGTTCTTAAAAAATTCTTGAGAAAAATAAAAGAGGGTTGCACTTCAGAATCCTCTAATGCTTTTTGGCATAGAGAGCAATATTTTATAAATCTCCCATATGATCCTTTGGAAAAAATTATTCCTCATAAGGCTTCTGCAGCCTTAATGAGTCCTTCATAAATCAAAATATGCCAAGAGGAGATAAAATATCTTTTAGCAAAAGGTCTTATTGAGCCATCCAAGAGTGCTTGGGCTTGTAGAGGATTTTATGTTAACAAGCACTCAGAGCAAAAGAGAGGGAAACCAAGGTTAGTGGTGAAATCTAAGCCACTAAATAAAGTCCTCCAACCAATTAGGTATCCTTTACCTAATAAAGCCTCCTTGCTGCAAAAAATCAAAGGAAAGGTAATATTCAGTAAGTTTGATTTAAAGTTTGGATTTTATCAAATTGACATTACACCAAAAGACCGACATTAAAAAACTTTTGTTGTAATAGTAATATCCCAAAGGGAAATAAACAGGAAGATAAAGCACACAAACAAGGTACACAGCAACTAGAGACAAACCACGAGACAAAATACACAATATGGAGAACGCTGAGCCATTTTATTAATACTGAGAAATAAGGGAAGTACAAAGGTGATCAGAATGATGGCACCTCGACTTGTTCAAGGCAAGTGTAGGAATACTCTCAGAACAATGTGTGGAATGGCTGCTCCCTCTATCAACGGTGTAATCTCCAAGCTGTTGGAAAATGTTGTCGTGCTGCTGCAACTGCTAGAATGAAATGAGTCTTTGGGGCTGCTCCCCAACTCGGAAAATGCTGAAACTTTGGGAATGGCCTCCTCTCCCAATACCCAGAAAAGCCCAGAGAGCTTTTCGAGAATGGTTGATCCCGAAAAATACCTCCTTTGAGGCACTACGCTATCCCTCAAGGGAAAACGCTGACCCTGAAGGCAACACTGCAAAATATGGCCTCTCCCTCTGCAAAAATGTCTCCAATAGGTAAGGGCTGGTCCCTTCCCTAATCCTCCGGTCTAAATCCACCCAAATCACCTCAATCCGGAACTCTCCCCAACTAGAACTGCGTCCTCCCCCTGCAAGATTGCGCTGTCCCTCCAAGGAGTGCTCCTCGATGACTGGAGCTCTGATCTGTCCCTGCAGAATACGGTAGGACTCCTCACCCAAGCAAGCACTCGAAGTCTCCCGGGGCTGAGGTTGGGATCTCCGCACGGAGACACCTGGTGTACTGAACAGTATGTGCAGACTAGCTAAACAGCAAGCGTGCTCAATGTCTAGAGACAATCTCCAAAATGCATAATCATCAATGAGAGAAATGAGGTAGCCTCCCCTCTATTTATCTTGGGTGAGCCTCCCTCTCTCCTTGGCCCCACCATGCTTACATTGCCTCTCTTTGGCCCACGTTGCCAACTCAACTGCACTGGTTGGGCCCACGCTCTCTAAATGTGTCACCCCTCTACGTTGTCACTTGGCCCCCTTGGCCCCACCTTGACCACAACGTTATATCTCCTAAGTGACTTTAGGGAGTGCGTTTTATCCTAAGTGAGTCATATTCTTCACCCACTTTATTTATATTTTAACTATATAAGGCAAAATTAATCAAAATTAATATTTCCAATTAGCTATCGCTAATTGGGAATATTACAGTCCTCCCTGCCAAAAATTGCTTGTCCTCAAGCAATGCCTGAACAAGCCTCCTCTCTAGCTGATGCTCCCCACCATCACTGTAAAATGTGCCTGGGTCCCAGATGCGCCACTGAATCTTCCCTGACCTCTGTATCACCCTGATATGGAGGGATCTCTCAATGCTAGGATCCCAAGCCATCCTGTCCAAAATGAAGCTCCACCTACTCCACCCACCATCCTGCCATGCTAATGAAGTCCCCCACTTCATCAGTGGCTCGCTAAAGCCTGATGGAAGATATAGATAATCTCCCCAGGTAGTATACAGCTCACCCATAGAGGTTATCGAGCTGTGTCGAGCTGTAATGCTCAAGTCCCCTGCTAATCTCGAAGAGGCACCACCATGTTGATGCTGTGCTACTCTAATCATAAGATACTCCCCGTCATGCGCAAACTGTATCCCCCTCTCCTGAGATCTAGTGGCAGGAGATCTATGAGAGAAAATCTCATCTGACCTAGGCATCGCCATGATGCCAATACCTACCCCTCCGAATGCAGCTCTGAATCTATGCAGCAATAGAGAAAGTCTGCCTTGCCATCCGATGAAGGCCTCTGTGTACCCCCATGTGCCAACCCAACAGCGAACTAGATCACTCTCTGTCCTGACTCCGACCATCATGAGACAGAATGGGCTATCAATCAACTGAATCTCTGGATCCCATAGTCGCACCTACTGCACCATAGCTCTGACAACTGCGGGAATCCCTCCGTGCCTCATCTCTAGTCCCTGCTCGTGACCAATATAGAGGGTCCATATATCACGGGAAAATATGATGCACGCTAACCTGCCTTGTGTCGGCCCCTGTGTAGTACCGATGACCATTGGAAGCCATATGTGACAAATAGCCACCCCCTGAATGCAATCAATAGATAGATATCTGATACTCGCAATAGACTCAAGGTATGTGGATCACTCTTGTCCCCGCCAACCATCTCCACTGGATCTGCCATCCACCCTCTCGATAATGTATCGATACATTGTCTAGAGCCCAGACACATACTGGGATGCTACCTCTGTTGTGCCCAGTATCCTCTGCTCATGCACGGTCTCGACATGCCCTGAGGGAAGAGTGACGCATGTCTCCCTCATGACCCGCTCCCCAAGCGTAGGCTCAGCGATGACTGATGTGCCACCCCTGCAAAGGATCATCTCATCCCCCAACCTATGGCTGTCAACTAGCGCACCGACCCAGTGCCACTGTTGAGAAGTCTCTCCCCTAGTGTGCTGAGTGTCATCCAAATATCTTGGGTGAGCCTTGCGTACCCCGCTGCTCATGCCCAAAGTGCCAAAGGACAACAACAAAATCGCATGTGCCCGTGAGTGATGTAGAAGAGGGTCAGGTGCGTGAGTCCCCTCAGATACCATCAAGTATCGCTCATCTGTCTCCCCATCAATCCTGGGTGAACTACCCCGAAAGGTAAGCCCGGTGTCCCTGTCTATGAGTCTCCCTGGAGACAATACTCTAAGACCCTGTTGTACAACACCGTATGCCCTCGCATACCACCGATCATCCATGTACTCCTCGACATGCCACTGCACACTGAAGCATGTCCCTGTACACTGCTAGATACCCCCTACTACTGCTGTACCACCCTGTACCGTCTCGTGCCTTGTCTGTGTCAAGGCATCGGTCACTTGTGTGTTCTCAATGTGATGTAGGACAATCCTACTCCATAATGCAATCCCACACACTACGGTACACCACCATGCGACTCCATGTCCACCGGTAGTCCACTGCTCAATGCTAGAGGCTCCCACACATCCTTGGATGTGATGACCTAGAGTTGTGTCTCTACATGTTGGACCACCCCCAATCAGTATCATCACCTCCACTGTCGCATCGCTATACCCGCCAACGAATGGATTATCACTCCAAGCCCTCCCCGAGGGGTCCGAGAAGCATAGCTACCAAGTTCGGCCATACCGGTCGAAAAAAATAGCTACCAAGTTCGGCCGTATCGGTCGAAAAAATTCGGAAATTCGCCTGTATGGTTCGGTTCGGATAATAATACGGGAATTTTAATACAATACGAAATGTTTGGTTTATGAAAGCGCACATTTATTTTTGGATCCACCACTGAGATTAGGAGTAAGCAGGCTTACCAGAGAGCACAACACTCCAGAACATTTTATGAGTTTCCTTTTATCAATTAGCATGAAAGCATGATAGTTTTTCAAGTAAAATAGATGCACAAAAGCATGCATCCCATGGGGCATCTCCAATTTCAGAAGGGGTTTATAAGTTTTGGTTTATTAATAAATCAAATATTATATATTAAATATTATGAAAAAGATAATTTGAATATTAAAAGTTATATAGAAATTAGAAATTTTATATTTAATAATCTGTAGTTACAAAAATTAGTATGTTTAGTATTAAAAGTTATAGAGAAGAAGGGTAAGTTACTTATTTAAAATTTGTAAAATGTTCAAAATATTTTTTCCAATTTTGATAATAGTATATAAGATATAATTTTTCAAATAATTGTTGTTTTGAGAATTAAATTGAAGGGGGAGGGGTTCATTTTATGTAATTCATTATAAAAATTAATTTCCACATTTATTGTTGAATATATTTGGATTTAAAGCGTTAAATAAATTTGGATTTAAAGGGATAGTGAGTGAGATATAGTTTTCTTGATATGTGTTAATCACTTGAAGTCTACTTTTAATATCCAATATCTTATTCTTTATCTTGAACTTCAAGTTTGAGGTTTTATTATTCATATTATTAGATTTGATTTACATGTTTCTTAATTTGCAATACTAATAAATTTGATGAATTTTTCACTCTTTCTTTCTGATCAGAGATAAAAAAAAATGTTAATATTGGAAATTAATAAACAAAGTATCTTAGTGTTTAAAGATTCATTTTCTATAAAAAATAACCATATCTTAATCTTTATAAGCGTATTCTCAAATTTTTTTGAATTTTAAGTAGTCGAATTTTTTTCGTACCGAATCAAATTCGAATTCATATTCGAACTCGAATTTGGTAACTATGCCGAGAAGTGAATCTCCCTATGTGTCAGTAGTGATACCACCACTGCTCAACTCCGTTGTGACCTCTGTGCCCCACAAAAAGGTGAAGAATCCTTGGCTCCATACAAGGCACCATCTGGTGGCCTGCCAATGCCACCTCCTCCAACAAGCTCCTGCCAAGGTATGTTGATCACCCTGTGACCCCGCGTATAAGTGTCATACCAAGACAATCTAGGGAGTCTGCCCATAAACTGGTTGGCCACTGGAGCTGACCGAAACTCCCCTAGCGAATGCGCATGCTCAACTGCTAGGCCAATTGTACCCTCCAAGACATAGTCAACCGACCTGCCTAGGAAGCGACAGGTAGTCCCGCCTAGATCCCAATGCCAGTCTGGGGTTCCTGTATTCCCAGCACCTGGAAACTCCTACTGAACTACACCCGAGTCCACCACTATCTTCATAACCCACTCCACCAGGTACCAACTCAAAATCTCTCGCCATCCAGCCTCAACATGTGGATGTTGCACCCTGTGCAACTCCGATCGTCTCATCCCGCTAACCAAGTCAACGTGTGAGATCTGACTAGGTGGCTCCGCCTCTCTCTCTCCAATGGAAAGAGGTGACACAACAATGCTTCTAGCCTCGTCTATGCATGCCTTAAGGGGGCTACTCTGACACTCCAATGTGACCTCTAGCTATACCATTAGGGAATCCAGCCATTCCCCATTGTGGGCCAACTTGGCCGCTAACTCAGCACAAAACACTCTCATGCCCTCTAGCTCCTCGTTCTGTAACAAAATAGCCTCTCGTACTGATGTGGCCTTCCCTTTCAAAACTAGAAGGTCGGCTCGAAGCTGATGACACCATTGTGTGCGACCATCTTCCAATACCTCTGTATCTCCTAGTGCCTCATCAAAGGTGGATACATCTCCTGGCACCTCACCCATCTGTCACGTGCTGCTACCACCCGAAGACTCAGACACTACCCCGGTCATCACCTCAATGGATGGCACTATTGGGGTAAGCTCTACTCTCTCTACTAAGATGTCAACCGATATGGTCAAAGAAGTCTCCAACATAGGTGACCCCTGCATCATACTGGGTGTATCCACATGCTCCCCATGATCCTGTGCGCCCTCATCCTCCAAGTGCGAGGTAGCTATTTTGATGGCTTCCCCCTCCATTATTCGGTTAAGCTAGAAAGAGGTATCCAACTTTTCCGCCCGATCCCAAACCGTGCAATTAGTGGATCCATCATACGTGGGAAAAGGTGTCCTCCCAGTGGTACGCTGCAACTCTGAACTCTGCATGCTAGAAACCCCACTGTTCCTTCCTCCTTCATCCTGCCTGAGCTGACAGTAATCTTTGAAGGGCAAAATCGCTCTGAAGTTTTCCCCCATGGACTGCCATTCGCGGAAATAATCTCCAAAGGGTATATGATCATGCCACCTCCCTTGATCACTCAGTGCTGGAGGTAAGAATGTAGGAGCTGACAGTAATCTCTGAAGGGCAAAGCCGCTCTGAAGTTTTCCCCCATGGACTGCCATTCGCGGAAATAATCTCCAAAGGGTATATGATCATGCCGCCTTCCTTGATCACTCGGTGTTGGAGGTAAGAATGTAGGCATCGTGATGTTGGTTGGCCTACTGAAGGCTGGTAAATGCTGGTCACACTGTTGTGAGACCCCTATATTTTCCACCTCTACTGCATTTGGTGGGTAAGATTCTGCCTACCCTCTTTGTTCATAGGCAAAGATCCCCACAGCTGAGCCAAGAATGAGGCTCTGATACCACTGTAATGTCCCAAAGGGAAATAAACAGTAATATAAAGCACACAAACAAGGTACACAGCAACTAGAGACAAACCACGAGACAAAATTCACAATATGGAGAACGTTGAGCCATTTTATTAATACTGAGAAATAAGGAAAGTACAAAGGTGATCAGAATGATGGCACCTCGACTTGCTCAAGGCAAGTGTAGGAATACTCTCAGAACAATGTGTGGAATGGTTGCTCCCTCTATCAACGGCGTAATCTCCAAGCTGCTGGAAAATGTTGCCGTGCTGCTACAATTGCTGGAATGAAATGAGTCTTTGGGGCTGCTCCCCAACTTGGAAAATGTTGAAACTCTGGGAATGGCCTCCTCTCCCAATACCCAGAAAAGCCCAGAGAGCTTTTCAAAAATGGTTGATCCCGAAAAATACCTCCTTTGAGGCACTACGCTATCCCTCAAGGGAAAATGTCGACCCTGAAGGCAACACCGCAAAATATGGCCTCTCCTCTCGCAAAAATGTCTACTGTAAGGGTTGTCCCTTCCCCAAGGAACCTAGGCCCCAATCCACCCAAATCACTCCTCAATCCTAATCCTCAACCAGAACTCGGGGGCGTCCTCCTCTGCAAGACTGCGCTATCCCTCCAAGGAGTGCTCCTCAATGACTGAAGCTCTGATCTCTCCCTGCAAAATACGGTAGGACTCCTCACCTGAGCAAGCACTCGAAGTCTCCCGGGGCTGAGGTTGGGATCTCCGCACGGAGACACCCAGTGTACTGAACAGTACGTGCAGACTAGCTAAACAGCAAGTGTGCTCAATGTCTAGAGACAATCTCCAAAATGCATAATCATCAATTAGAGAAATGAGGTAGCCTCCCCTCTATTTATCTTGGGTGAACCTCCCTCTCTCCTTGGCCCCACCATGCTTACGTTGCCTCTCTTTGGCCCACGCTACCAACTCAACTGCGCTGGCTGGGCCCACGCTGTCTAAGTGTGTCACCCCTCTACGTTGTCACTTGGCCCCCTTGGCCCCACCTTGACCACAACGTTATATCTCCTAAGTGACTTTAGGGAGTGCGTTTTATCCTAAGTGAGTCATATTCTCCTTTCACCCACTTTATTTATATTTTAACCATATAAGGCAAAATTAATCAAAATTAATATTTCCAATTACCTATTGCCAATTGGGAATATTACAGTAACCCATGGAAAAGATTGATGGACAGTAATGCCATTTGGTTTGAAAAATGCCCCATGAGAATTTCAAAAGAGAATGGAAGATATTTTCAGAGACTATCCATGGATAATAGTCTATATTGATGACATTCTAATCTGCAACAAAAATCTTCAAGAACATCTCAAGCATTTGCAGTGTAATATCCCAAATAGAAATAGACAGTAATATAAAGCCACATAAACAAGCATTTACAACAATAGAGAGACATCACATAGACAATGCAAATATGGAGAAATGCTAAGCCATTTTATTATGTAACTGAAAGACAATGAGTACAAAGGTGATCAGAATGATGGCACCTTAGCTTGCACAAGGCAAGCTGGAAACACTCTCAAAAATGCTCAAGGAATGGTTGCTTTGTCAAGGACTGCGTAATCTCCGAAGCTACTGTTGCTACTGCCAGACCACTGCTACTGCTGTAATGGGATGGCTCTTTGGGGCTGTTCCCCTGCTTAGAAAAATATGAAACTCTAGGAATGAGCACTCCTCCAAATACCCAGAAAATCCTAGAAAGGAATTCCGGAATGGATGACCCCAGAATTTGACCTCCCTTAGGGAATAACACGCTATCCCAATGAAACACGCTGGCCCTGAATGATCCTCTACAAATAATGGCCTTCTCCTATACCAAAATGATGAAATAATGAAGGGTTGATCCTTCACAATATCTCGAGCTGAATCCCCTGATAAATCCTCACTCTCGGAACTGCCTCTACCACAAACTGCGTGATCTTTCCCAGAGACTGCGCTGTCCAAGCAAATGCGTAATTCCTGGTTGAAGATGCTAGGGCTCCCTCCTGCAAAACAATGGATAGAACTCCTCCCCCAAGCAGGCACTCGAAGTCCCCCAGGGCTGAGGTTGAGATCTCTGCTCGGAGACACCCGGTGTGCTAAACAGCACTTGCAGACTTCGCTCAACAGCAAAAGCGTTCTCAATGTCAAAAAAACAGAAATCATAGATGCATAATAGAATGAGAGAATAAAGAGCCTCTTCCCCTTTTTATACTTTGAGAGCCTTGCTCTCACCCGGGCCCCACCAAACTGCGTTGTCCCTCTTGGCCGACACTGTCCCTCTCTCACTATGTTGTCATGGGCCCACGTTGCCCACGATGCCTCTTCCCTCACGCTGCCACTTCGTCCTCCTGGGCCCCTCACTGCCAAATAATTATATGCTCGAGTGACTTTAGAGAAGTGATTTTATTCTAATGTTTTATTCATGGGTCCCCTCACCCCTTTATTTCCGCCCAACATTAGATTTGCCGAAATTACTCAAAACTAATATCCCAAGCTGACTACTAATTTGGGGATATTACAGTCCTCCCCGCCAAAAATTGCTTGTCCTCAAGCAATGCATGAAGAATCCTCTTCTCGGGCTGACGATCCCCACTGTCACTACAAAATGTGCCTAGGTCCCAAATGCGCCACTGGATCCTCCCTGTCCTCTACATCGCCCTGATATGAAGAGATCTCTCAATGCCAGGATCCCAAGTCGTCCGGTCCAACATGAAGCTCCTCCTACTCCACTCACCATCCTGCCAAGCTACTGAAGTCCCCCACTCCATCATTGACACGTTAAAGCCCAATGGAAGATCTACATGATCTCCCCATGCCGTATACAGCTCACCCCTAGAGGTTATCGAGCGGTGTAGAGATGTAATGCTCAGGTCCCCTGCTAATCTCGTAGAGGTGCCACCATGTTGTCGTTGCGCCACTTTGACTATGAGATACCCCCCATTGTGCACAGATTGTATCCCTCTCTCCTGGGGCCTTGTGGCGAAAAATATATGAAGGCAAAGCTCATCCTGCTCGAGCATCTCCATGATGCTGATATCTACCCCTCCACTGCCAATCATGACCCTAAGCAACAATATAATAAGTCTGCCTCACCATGCAATGGAGATCTTAATGCTCTCTCTCATGTCAAAACCAAGGTGGATGGGATCACCATTTATCTGTCCTTGCTCATCACAAAGGGGATTGATCCACTTGCCCAACAGACCCCTGGATCCCCCAACCATACGGGGAGCTCACAACTCCCACTCCCCGCGGGATGCCGCCGCGTAGTGCTGCTACCTGCTAGAGCCTAGAACCCATCTGGCTCTCATCTCTGACCCCTGTATGTATCCCCTCGATGGACCCCAAGTATCAGGAGTCTGTCCTACACGTGCGTACTTGCCCTGCTCTTGCCAAACCACGTAGTGATACCTGCTATCCCAACTCCTGTTGATACACCTAGATACTACTTGGAGCCTGGGTACCCTCCTGTAGACGAAATATATCATCCACTGTCCCTCAAATGTGAGCCCATGGGTGGAACATATGCTACCTTGGCAATCAACCATGCCATCCCTAAGCCTAGATCTGTCGACTCGTGCAGCTACCAAGTGTCTCAACTGGAGAGTCTCCTCCCATCTCATGACACACGATACCTCATCCAACGGTCTAGGGTGAGCCTCCTATGCCCTGCTGCCTGAATGGAGAGTGTCAAGGGCCACCAACCAAACACTTTGCGACCATAAGCACCATTGGAGGACAATGGGTAGGTATGTTCCAAAGGGTGTGACCAAGAGTCTACCTGAATGCTCAAAAGTAATCCTCCAGATGACACTCTCTCTGCCTCAGATCTGATGATAACACCCTCGTAGCCCTGTCTCCGCTAAACGTGGCGTCTCCAGATGCTCAACAAGATCCTCATCGATCCTAGGTGAGTTGCATCCCATGGTACACCTACTGCTCCTATCCATATGTCCCTTTAGAGGCAATGCTCCAAGAGCCCACTGCTCTGCATCATGTGTCACTGCATACCACAAAGTATCACTGCACTCCTCGACCTGCCATTGTATGCTGCAACCTGCCCCTGTACACCAATGAATAGCCCTGACAACAGCTATACCATCATGTACCGTCATGTGTCCATCCTGCGTCATCGTACCTGTCACTCCCCGCATGTACTCAATGCGATGGGAAGCACTCCTACCCCACAACGCAGTCCGACATACTACAACACACCCCCATGCATCTCCATGCCCATCTACAGGCCACTGCCCAATGATGGATGCTCCTAAACGTCCCAGGGTGTGATGGCCTAAGACTGTATCCATATGCGTCGGCCCATACTCAATCGGTACCATCACCTCCACTGTCGCATCACCATACTCTCCAATGGATGGATCTCCCTTCCAAATCCTCCTTGAGGGACCCAAGAAGTAAATCTCCCTAGGTACCAGTATCGATGCCAATCCTGCTCTGCTCCTCTGTGTCCTCCGTGCCCCACACAAATGCGAAGAATCCCCAGCTCCATACAAGGCACTGTCTAGTGGCCTACCAATGCCCCCTCCTCTGTCAGACTCTTGCCAGAGTATGCTGATCATCCCATGATCCTGTGTACAATCCTCATACCAAGAAAACTCAAGAAGTCCGTACCTAAACTAGTTGGACACTAATGTTGGCTAAAACTCCCCTAGTGAATGTGTACGCTCAACTGCTAGGTCAATTGTACCCTCTAGTTCGTAGTCAACTAGCATACCTGGGAAGTGATGGGTAGTCCCGCCCCGATCCCAATGCCAGTCAGGGCTTCCAGTAACCCCGGTGCCTGGAAGCTCCTGTTGAACTACACCTCGTTGCATCACCATCTCCATAACCCACTCCATTAGGTACCAACTCAGAATCTCTCGCCATCCAACCCCAAGAGGGATCGAATGCGTGAACTCCTGCACCTAGAGCAACCCTGACATGCAGATATTGCACCCTGTGCAACTCAGGTCGTCTCATCCCGCTATCCAAGTCAATGCATGAGATCTAACTAGGTAGCTCCGTCTCTCTCTCTCCAATGGCCAAAGGTGACCCAACCGTACTGCTAGCCCCATCTATGTATGCCTGAAGGGGGCTACTCTGATGCTCCAATGTGCCCTCTAGTTGTACCATAAGTTGTTCCGACTCAATCATCACAAGTGACTCGTAATCCTGAATATCTCCCATAGAGTCCCCTAATACCACATGCACACTGGAATATGAGACCAGCATACTGTCATCATTTCTGCATGACTCCTCATGCTCCCCAGGAGCATCCTCATATGACCCAATGGACTCATCCAAAGAAGAGTCCTCATCCTGACATACAGAAGGAATGTCATCCTGCTCTACCTTTGTATCTCTTAGTGCCTCATCAAAGGTGGATACATCTCCTGGCACCTCACCCATCTGTTGTGTGCGGTTGTCATCCAAAAACTCGGACACGACTCTGGTCATTACCTCAATGGATGGCTTTATTGGGGTAGGCTCTACTCTCTCCACTAAGATGTCAACCGATACGGTCAAGGAAGTCTCCAACAAGGGTGAGTCCTGTGTCACACTAGGTGTATCCATGAGCTCCCCACAATCTTGTGTGCCCTCGTCCTCCAAGTGCGAGGTAGCCATTTTGATGGCTTCCCCCTCATCATTCGATCAAGCTGGAAAGAGGTATCCAACTTTTCCACTCGATCCCGAGCCGTGCAATCAGTGGATCCATCACACGTGGGAAAAGGTGTCCTCCCAATGGTCCGCTGAAACTCTGAACTCTGCGTGCTAGACCCCCCATTGTTCCTTCCTTCTTCATCCTACCTGAGCTGGCAATAATCTCTGAAGGACAAAGCCGCTCTGAAGTTTTCCCCCATGGACTGCCATTCTCGGAAATAATCTCCCATGGGTATATGATCATGCCACCTACCTTTGTAATATTCCTAATTAGCACCGCTAATTGGAATATTTCATTTTTGTATAGTTTTGCCGCCCATAGTATGAGAGAGGCCTCACGTAGACTCCTAAGGTAACTGCGCAGGTCAAGGAGGAACTCAAGGACGCAGTTAGGGTTTTGAGGGAGCTAGCACTATAAAAGGTGGGGGTTTCACTCCATTTGGCATTGTTGATATGATATTGATATTGAGAGCTAGACTTCTGTCTACTTCAGCACGCCGGTTGTTTAGTCGGTCTGCAGCACTGTTTAGTGCGAACTGAGTGTCTCCGATCGGAGATCTCACCCTTGGCTCCGGGGGACTTCGAGTGCCTGCTCGAGCAAGGTATTTCCTTCAGTTTCTATAGGTGGTTTGCAGTGGATTTTCGGGTGGACATTGCAGAGGAGTTGGTCTCTTGGAGTGACTGCGCAGTCCAGGAGAGAGGACGCAGTTTCAGCAGGGAGGACGCAGTCTTTGTTGAGCAGCGTTGTTGTGTGGTGATTTGGCAGTGGTTTCAGCGTTTCTCAGCCTTGAGGAGGTTGCCATTTCAGCCGGAGGTTTTGCAGGAGGATTCAGGGCTTTTCCTCCGCGTGTTTCTTGAGCTTCTGCGCTGTTCCTGGAGGCACAACGTTTTTGTAGGAGGAGGGTTTCTGGGGGTGATTTTCGGAGGTGGTCCATTTTGTCTATGATTTCTGGGTTTTGTCCGGAGCAGCGAGTACAGGTGATCTGTAGATTTTTAGCTCATTCCGGCGAGGGGATCAGCCTCGAGTTCCAGTTCTTTCCGGGGCTTAGAAGCTGAGTTTATATGGGTTTCTTCAGTGGGAAACGATTTACATGTGTATGTCTACATTTTAAGAGTTCTTCACTTGCCTGGTGCAAGGATAGGTGCTCTTATTTTGATTATCCATTGTACCCATTTATATTCTCAGATTAATAAAATGGCTTAGCATTCCTGGCATTTTATGTGTACTTGCTTTATATTCTGTTTCCGGCATTTTTCTATATAGTTGTATGCTTGTATTGTTGCCTATTTCCCGTTGGGGATATTACAGTGGTATCAGAGCATAGTTTTGGCTCAGCCTGTGGTCTATGATCATACAGAGGTTTGCTGAAATTTTGGAGAGCAATAGCAGTTGCAGTACCAAAAACGCAATTGGAAAAAGGGCCAAAATATAAAGGGTCAAATTTCGAAGTTTGGAATTAGAAGAAACGTTTTCTGGGTTTTTCTGGGTTTTGGGCAAGGATCACCTTCCCAAATTCCTGGAATTTTTTGAGTAGTTTTCAGTGGGTAAATCGGAGGTCGAAGTTAAGCAGCAGTATGGTTTTGCAGCAGCCGTGCAGTTTCTGAGGAGCCTGTAGACACATAGCAGAAAGAGCCGATGGCAGGTGATGATGATGAGAGGGGATTTAGAGAAACGCTCCTCCATCACATACAGGAGATATCACAGAGGCTCACGGCCGTAGAGGTCGGACAGAGAGAACCCCCTAGGGTTTTCCAGGTCGATGAGGGCTCGGGTATGTCTCACCACGTACCAGTGCATGATGCTATCCCCATTGTGACGACTCAGGCACCCACGCGATTCACTATGCTCACATTCTTGCCGGAGGACGCAGGGGCAGGAGTACAGGGAGGTGCACAGAGGGATATTCCAGCACCCACGCGATCTACCATGCCTACCTTCCTGGCAGAGGACGCAGGGACAGCAGCACAGCGAGAGATGGATCCGGCTCGGATGGCTGGCATTTTTGCAGAGTATCAGGCTTTCGGACCGGCATTCATGGATTCTCTCACCTTCAGAGACTATCTCCAGGTCATGTATGGCATTAGATCCCGTGATCATCACCAGGGGCACAGGCACCACCGTGATGACCACCGCGCAGCTAGAAGATTTCATTTGCCCACGTTTGATGGGTCAGCCAGGCGCTCAGGGAAAGCTTGGGTGGAGAAGTTGGATACCTCTTTCCAGCTTGACCGAGTATCGGAGAGGAAAACCATTAAAATGGTTACCTCGCACTTGGAGGATGAGGACACACAGGATTGCAGGGAGTCCGAGGTTACACCTAGTGTGACACAGGAATCACCCTCATTGGAGACCTCCTTGGCCATGTCGGTTGATGTGGTAGTGGAGAAGGTAGAGCCTACCTCAGTAGAGCCATCCATTGAGGTGATGACCGGAGTCGCGTCCGAGTCTTCGGGTGGTAGCAGCACGCAGATGGGTGCAGTGTCAGGAGAAGTATCCACCTTCGATGAGGCACTAGCAGGTACAAAGGTATTGGATGATGGTCGCAGACAGCAGTATCATCGGCTTCGGACGGACCTTCAAGTTTTGAGAGAGAAGGCCACGTCAGTACGGGAGGCCATTTTGTTGCAGGACCAGGAGCTGGAGGGTATGAGAGTGACTTGTGCCAAGTCGGCGGCCAAGTTGGCTCGCATTGGGGAACAACTGGATTCCCTGATGGTACAACCCGAGGGCACATTGCAGCGTCAGATCATTCCCCTTCAGGCATGCATGGATGGGACTAGCAGTGTTGTTGGGTCATCTCTTTCCGTTGGAGAGAGAGAGGCAGAGCCACCTAGTCAGGTCTCATGTGTTGACTTTGATAGCAGTATGAGACGATCAGAGTTGCACAGGGTACAGCATCCACATGTTGAGGTTGGATGAAGAGAGATTTTGAGTTGGCACTCGGTGGAGCGGGCTATGGAGATGGTGATGGATTCGAGTGTAGCTCAGCAGGAGTTTCTATGCATGGGGATTACAGGAACCCCAGATTGGCATTGGGATCCAGGTGGGATCACCTATCATTTCCTAGGCAGGTTGGTTGCCTGTGTCTTGGAGGGTACAGTTGGCCTAGCAGTAGAGCATGCGCATCTGCTGGGGGAGTGTCGGTCAGCTTCAGTGGCCAACCAGTTTATGGGCAGACTCCCTAGGTTGTCTTGGCATGACATTCATACACGGGATCACGGGGTGGTCAGCACACCTTGGCAGGAGCTTGTCGGAGGAGGTGGCATTGGCAGGCCACCAGATGGCACCTTGGATGGGGCCAGGGATTCTTCACCTTTGTGTGGGGCACAGAGGACGCAGCAGAGCCGAGCAGTGGTGGTAACACTACTGACACACAGGGAGATTCACTTCTCGGACCCCTTGAGGAGTATTTGGAGTGATGATCCTTTCGTCGGCAGGTATAGTGATGCGACGGTGGAGACAATGTTACTGATTGGTGGTAGTCGGACCTGTAGAGGCACAGCTCTAGGACATCACATCCAGGGATGTGTGGGAGCCTCTAGCATTGAGCGGTGGATTGCCGGTGGACATGGAGTAGCATGGTGGTATACCATAGTGTGTGGGATTGCATTGTGGAGTAGGAGTATCCTACATCACATTGAGAGCATGCGAAGAGTGACCAATGCCTGGACATAGTCAGGGCACGAGACGGTACAGGGTGCTACAGCAGTAGCACATGGTATCCAGCAGCATACCGAGGTATGCCTTAGTGTGCAGTGGCATGTTGAGGAGTGTATGGATGATCAGTGGTTTGCGAGGGCATACGGTGCTACACGACAGGGTCTTAGAGCATTGCTTCCAGAGAGACTCATGGACAGGGACATCGGGCTTACTTTTGGTAGTAGTTCACCTAGGATCGATGGAGAGACAAAGGAGCGATACTTGGCGGTATCTGTGGGGACTCACACACCTGACTCGCTTCGACATCACTCACAGGTACAGCGGATTATGTTTTTGACCTTTGGCACTTTGGGTGTGAGCAGCAGGGTACGCAAGGTTCACCCTAGATATTTGGATGACACTCAGTACACTAGACGAGAGACTTCTCAGCAGTGGCACTGGGTTGGTGTGCTAGTTGACAGCCACAGGTTGGGGGATGAGATGATCCTTTGCAGAGGTGGTGCATCAGTCATCACTGAGCCTACGCTTGGGGAGCAGGTCATGAGGGAGACATGCATCATTTTTTCCTCAGGGCATGTCGAGATCATGCATGAGCAGAGGATACGGGGTACAACAGAGGTAGTATCCCAGTATGTGTCTGGGCTCCAGACACTGTATCGACACTTTGTCGAGAGGGTGGATGGCATGTTCCATGCAGATGAGATGGCGGAGGTAGAACAGGAGGGCATTCCTTCTGTATGCCAGGGTGAGGACTCCTTTTCACATGAGTCCATCGGATCAGTTGAGGTCGCTTCTGGGGAGCGAGGGCAGTCATGCATGGATGGTGACAGTATGCTGGAGCTATATTCTAGTGTCCAGGGTGAGCAGTCATGGGACTCTGCGAGAGATACTCTGGGTGAAGAGTCACTTGTGACAATTCAGCTAGAGCAGCAGGTGATGGAGCCTGAGTCGACAGAGGAGGGCACTACTCACATCAGGCATGATATTCCTTTGAGAGAGAGCCAGATGGGCACTCACATCGAGTCTGTGGTGGAGATGCAGCTAACCGCAGGGTCAGTCATTGAGGAGGAGCAGTCAGTTGCATTGACATCGAGTACCGTGACAGCAGCTACAGATCCATATCCTCTGGAGATGTTGGAGGTAGATGTGATAGTTTGGCAGTGGGAGATGATTACGGGCTGGCGGCAACATCCCAGGCATGTTCCATATACCGTTGTCGTTGCTACATCAGATTCTTCTTCTAGGATGGACTGGCGGGAGATCATGAGTTGGTACCCTCTAGATGGTATGGTATTCTTCGTAGGGAGCACAGTCGAGCAGGGGCCCTTGGACATAACAGAGGTTATAGATTCCAGCTGGCAGGGCGGCACAGGACATCATTTCTTCAGCACTCCATCCCGATTTCAGGAGGGCAGGATCAGCATGGGGTTGAGTCACAACTGGGATTGGAGAGAGGTGATGAGTTGGTATGCAGTTGGAGGGGTAGCATATGCGGCTACAGGTACAGCGCAGCAGGAGCCCGAGAGCATTGATGCTTGTTGGTGGTCTTCACCTCTTAGAGCATGGGTCAAAGCCAGAGGCAGTGCACAGTCCGAGCCGTGGGACTTGTGCGATTATTGGCCACAGTGGCGATGGGATCCGGGAGGACTATGGGTTGGCTGGTACCGTGAGAGGCCAGTTTGGGATCCTGGCATTGAGATATCCCTTCGTATCAGGGTGATGCAGGAGGTAGAGAGGTTTCAGTGGGACCCAGGCACATTTTGCAGTATCGGTGGGGAGCATCAGATAGAGAGTAGGCTTGTTCCAGCATTGCTTGAGAACAAGCAATTTTTGCCGGATGAGGATGCCACTGGGGAGAGCGAGCAGACTTTACAGCATCCATCACTTCAGTTGCTTGAGGACAAGCAACGTTTTGCCGGGGGAGACTGTAATATTCCTAATTAGCACCGCTAATTGGAATATTTCATTTTTATATAGTTTTGCCGCCTATAGTTAAATTAATAAATAAAAGTGAGAAAGAGGGGGTCAACTCACTTTAATAAAATAAAGTGCTTCCTAGTAGAGTAACGTTGTAACTTAAAGGAAAGCCTTGGGGGTCCACACTTTACATGAGAGAGGCCTCACGTAGACTCTAGAGGTAACTGCGCAGGCATAGGAGGAACTCAAGGACGCAGTTAGGGTTTTGAGGGGAGCTAGCACTATAAAAGGTGGGAGTTTCACCTCATTTGGTATTATGGATATGTTATTGATATTGAGAGCTAGACTTCTGTCTACTTCAGCACGCCGGTTGTTTAGTCGGTCTGCAGCACTGTTTAGTGCGAACTGAGTGTCTCCGGTCGGGGATCTCACCCTTGGCTCCGGGGGACTTCGAGTGCCTGCTCGAGCAAGGTATTTCCTTCAGTTTCTATAGGTGGTTTGCAGTGGATTTTCGGGTGGACGTTGCAGAGGAGTTGGTCTCTTGGAGTGACTGCGCAGTCCAGGAGAGAGGACGCAGTTTCAACAGGGAGGACGCAGTCTTTGTTGAGCAGCATTGTTGTGTGGTGATTTGGCAGTGGTTTCAGCGTTTTTCAGCCTCGAGGAGGTTGCCATTTCAGCCGGAGGTTTTGCAGGAGGATTCAGGCCCTTTTCTCAGCGTGTTCCTTGAGCTTCTGCGTTGTTCCTGGAGGCACAGCGTTTTTGTAGGAGGAGGGTTTCTGGGGGTGATTTTCGGAGGTGGTCCGTTTGGTCTATGATTTATGGGTTTTGTCCGGCGCAGTGAGTACAGGTGATCTATAGATTTTTAGCTCATTCCGGCAAGGGGATCAGCCTCTAGTTCCAGTTCTTTCTAGGAGCAGCAGTTTTTACTTGGGCTTTCTTCCAAGAATTGTGCTGGGCTTCGTAGTAGCCATTTCCCTCGTTTCCGAGAGGGTTCTTCACTTGCCCGGGTGCAAGGATAGGCAGTTTTATTCTGACATCCATCGTACCCATTTATATTCTCGCATTAATAAAATGGCTTAGCATTCTCGAATTTTATGTGTACTTGCTCTATATTCGTTTCCTAAACATTTTTCTATATAGTTGTATGCTTGTATTGTCGCCTACTTTCCCGTTGGGGATATTACACGAACCGATGATGGAAGGCCCCTTCCATAAGTTTTCAAACTTGCCATGTTTACCTTTGTATTCTCTTCTAGAATCCTATTTTAACACTTTATCCCCAATCTGAAAATCATTTTCCTTGGTCCTTCTGTCAAAAATCTGTTTTATTTTGTCTTGTGCTAACTGAGCCTTTTGGTAAGCTTCTTCTCTTGCTTGCTATAAATGGATAGTCCGATTTACCCTCCTTTGCATGTCATTTTCTTCTATTTGAACTTCCTGCAATAGCTTCATTACTAGAACCCCTAAAGATGTTGGGAAAATGGCATCCATTCCATATACTAGTTGGTAGGGAGACATACCTATTGATTTTTTGGTGGTTAGTCTATCAGCCCATAGTGCGTGTACTAGTTTTCCATGCCATGCTTTTTGATTTTGTTCCAAAAGTTTCTTTATGATGTTGACTAGGCTTGTGTTAGAGGACTCGGCTAAACCATTACCTTGAGGGTAATAAGCTGTGGAATTTCCTAATGAAATGTGATATTTGTAACAGAAGTCAACCATTCTTTTGGAGGAAAAGGCAGCAACGCTATCCGTGATAATATTCCTAGGACAACTGAATCTAGATAGAATGTTGGTTTCTAGGAACTTAATGATGACTGAATCGGTGAAATTCCTAGAGGGTATGGCTTCTATCCATTTGGTAAAGTAATTAGTGGTTGTAAGGATCCATTTATGTTGAGCGGATGAAGAAGGGTGAATCTCCCCAATAAAATCTAAACCCCATTGCTGGAAAGGTCCTTCAATTATGATGGGATGTAAGGGCAAAGGTAAAAGCTTTTTCTTGCCATAAAAAAATTGGCACTTATGGCATGTCATAACTAGTTTGTGAGTGTCAGGAAATAAGGTAGGCCAATAATAACTGGCTCTAAGGATTTTGTTAGCTGTGGTTTTCCAGTAGAGATGACCTCCACATTCTCCTTCGTGCATTTCGTGCATAATTTTCTTTGCATCATACTCAAGAAAAAATTTAAGCAGCATACCAGTGGGATTTTTCCAATACAGAACTCCATCAACAATGCAAAAATTTAGGGATTTTTGTTTAAGGAACCTTGCTTTTGTTTTTGTTAAAGTTGGAGGAGCATTTAGATAAAATAATACATAAAGAATTTCCACATACCAAGGTGAATTTAAAAACACTTCTTCAACATGAGGGGCTGTGCATTCTTCTTGTTCTTCTAAGGTGTCAACAAAATTTATATCTAATGCTTGGAGGTTAGTTTCAGCCATTAGTCTTGCAAGTCCTTGTCCTTTAACTAGTTTGGTGAGTCGGATTTCTAAGTCATATTCTAAGATGATAGCGATCCATTTTCTCCTTTTACCACCGGAATCTTGATTTAATATATCTTTGACGATGACATTAGGAACGAAAGCAATGA
The DNA here is from genome assembly GCA_034641835.2 of Pinus albicaulis. NCBI lineage: Eukaryota > Viridiplantae > Streptophyta > Pinopsida > Pinales > Pinaceae > Pinus > Pinus albicaulis. The sequence goes on from CM076577.1 coordinate 743,722,442, forward strand.
TATGAGAATGAGAGATATAAACTCGGAAATATTTTAGTGCTTTTACCAATGCGAATGCCTGTTTTTCCATGATGTTATATTTTAAGGGAGCATCTCTTAGGGATTTTCTAAAAAAGGCAATGGGCTGTTCTTTCCCTGCTGCGTTTTTTTGTAACAACACTGCAGCTATTGTGTGTTCAGAGGAAAATGAGAAAATATAAAAATATTTGGTGAAATCAGGACTTATTAGTACCGGTGTTTCAGTTAGGGATTTTTTAACCAATTCAAAAGATTTTTTGGCTTCTATAGTCCATTTAACCCCCACTTCTTTTTTTAACATGTTTGTGATATCTCTCAGAAGTTCAGCAAGATTTGGGATGAATCTTCTTAAGAAATTAATTTTTCCAATAAAGGATTGCAACTCCTATATGTTTCTGGGGTGACTTATTTGTAATATGCCTTCAATTCTCTAGGGGTCTATTTTTATTCCATCTTCCAAAATGATGTGACCTAGGATTTTTCCTTCTTCGAGACCGAAAAGTGTTTTCTTGGGGTTCAGAGATAGACCATATTTTCTACACTTGTTAAAAACCTTTCTCAAATGAACCAGGTGCTCTTCATCTGATTTGGAATATACTGTGATATCGTCCAGATATATGACTATGAAATAACCTATGTCTTTTGAGAAGGCTATGTCCATGGCTCTTTGGAATGTGGCGCTAGCATTCATCAATCCAAAAGGCATTTTAACGTACATGAAAGTGCCCCAAGGTGTGGTGAAAGTTGTTTTGTGTTGATCAGTGGGGTAAACCAGCACCTGGTTGTAACCGGAAAAACCATCAAGTAATGAGATCCTTTTAGCACCTACCACTTTTTGAAGTATGTGGTCCATTTTAGGTAATGGATAGTTGTCCTTCAAGCAGGCTCTATTCAGATTTCAGAAATCGATACAAAGTCTGATCTCACTAGTTTTTTTCCTAATTGAGACTATATTTGAAACCCACTCAGAGTACCTGAGGGACACTATTATCCCAGCATCATACATATTTTTTATTTCCTTTTCGACCAAAGGTAGTAAGACTGGGTTTATTCTTCTCAATTTTTGTTTGAAAGGCTTCTGGTTTTCTTTAAGGGGAATCTTATGTTGAATGATGCTTGTGTCATATGATTTAAAATCTTGGTATCCCCATGTGAACACATCTTTAAATTCTTTAAACAACTCGATGTACTTCTGTTTTATGTGAGGAGGGAGGATTTTGGACAGTTTGATCTTTCTTGGTTCTTCCGTGCTTCCTATGTTATATTCTTCTATGTCAACCTCAGTAGATTCCATTTTTGGCTTTTTGGCCACATCGTTAAAATCAAATAGTTCCTCTAAGGGTGTAAGCCCTCTGGGTATGGTGTCATTTTCACAGTGTAAGACTTCAAGTTCTCTTTGGTTTATGTCCTCTCCTGTCTTAGTTTCATATGGATGGTTTACCAAGTTTACATCTATCCAAGAAGGTAAATTTGGCTCTTGATCTTGATTTTTGCTAAGATTCCTTTCTTCATTTTCTAAGTCTATTTTGGTTACTTCAAATTCATTTCTAGATTGTAAAAAATCATCAATTTGATCGTCATCTTTGAATATTTGCCAATGGTCAATATTGTCTGGTATTGTAGGGCGATGTTTGACCTGAATACTGTATTGCTCGTTTAAACATGGCATTTGGCCATTGCTTGCAGCAAAGGCGAGCTCATTTGCTAGGCTATTTTGAACCCTAGGAATATAAGTGAGTTCATATTTCTCGAAGGTTTTGAGGATGTATAAAGCTGCATTCCTGTATTCTCTCAGTATTGGGTTTTTTGCCGAGTATTCACCTTTGATTTGTCTAATTACAAGTTCTGAATCTCCCTGGGCTGATATTTTCTTAGCGCCTAAGTCCTTAAGTATGTGCAGACCAAGGAGAAGGGCCTCATATTCCGCAATGTTATTAGTACATTGGAATTCTAATCTGAAAGAATGACCTTCATTAGTATTGTGTATCTAGATGCCGGCCCCCGAACCAGTTTTGCCACAAGAACCGTCAAAGCTTACACTCCAAAGAGTCTCTTTCTCATACATGATACTAAGCTGTTTTTCAGGTTTCTTGGAGCTTTTGTCATCAGTTTCTTCATTTGGGGATGGGAAATGTTGTTTTGATAGTTTGAAATCCTCTTCATTTTCTTTATCTACTCATTTATATATCTTTCATTGTATAAGATAAAAGAATCTATATTGGAATGAAGGGAATAAATGGGAGTGTTGTTTGGCCTATCCCGGTTGCTAACCATGTCTTTCATGTGAGTCTCTCGGTATAACCTCCTAGTCTGGTTGAAAAATGGGATGGTAGTGAATGACATATCCATTTGAAGGTTACCTTGTATTTTGGCAGCCCATGATCTTGATAATAACATTCCATAATTAGGAGGAATATCGGCCACTACTACGTCCATGACTAGGTTTTTTGCCGGTAGTTGTGTTAAAGCAAAACACAGGTTCTTTATTAGGCCTAAGCATTTGACCCGATTTGAATCAAATGAGTACAGGTCTTTGTAAGGTTGAGTTACCTCTAGACCCATATTTTCCATGACTGCTTTACTCATGAGGTTATGGGAGGCACTAGAATCTAACATGGCGTTATGTAATATCTTGTCATAGATGTTCAAACTTACATAGAAAGGGGAGACGGTTCCTTCTTGATATTCACTTTCTATTTTGGGACCGAACAAAAGCTTGGGTTTGTCATCAGTCAGATTTAAAGTATCTTCCTCATTTCCTATGTTAAAAACCTTGAAGATTTGAGATCTATACCTATCTATAGTTATTAGCTCAGTAAGGGGTATGGTTATTTTTATTTTGGAAATTTCTCCTTCAAAACTAAATGGCGCTTGTAGTTTGGATAGATTTGTTTCAGCTTTTTCAGACATGACTTTCTCTATGTTCTTAATTTGCTGACTCTGGTTCGGGATTTTTTTTTAACACAGCCATCTCGGGAATCTTGGCAGAAGCACTAGGACAATCTGGACCGAGGCTTGTTTGAATAACTTTATCTTTGTTTTGGTCAGTTTTCTTGACCATGATTTTGTTGCTATCTACTGCTCTTTTAAGGATGTTATCAGGGGTTTTAGTAACAACAGTGTCTGAGCTACCTCTCTTGGAGTTGTCTTGGTTTTTCCTACTCTTAAGATCATACTGCCTGTGAGCTTCTATTATGGCGTTCTGAAAACTTACCGCAGGATCTTCGGGGTCCTCATAGTTGGTTTCATTTTGATTTGGAGAGAAGAAAGCTTGTTCTTCTTCTGTGAGGTAAATCTTACCCTCGTTATCAGAACCTATTAGGTTTAAATGACTTTCATCAATGGGTTCTGTATCCCTCTCTTCTTCATCAACATAGTTTTCATTAAAGGGTGGCCTGATTTGTTGGTCATTTCCCTTGGTTTATTTTGAGATTGGTCTCTCCTAAAGTTTTGGTTCCGGTTCCTGTTTTGGGGGTTTGGCTGGTTGTCCCTAAGAGGTGCTTTTTCACTCATTTTTTAACCACATTTCCGCCATGGATTTAACCAGGCCATCTATTCTAGGATCTGGGGAGGATATTGAAGGGGAAACTTCATCACGGTATGTGACTTTCTTCTCTGATCTCATCCTAGCTCTCTTTTCAGCTAAGTTGGCTTCTGCATTCATAGCCACTTTTTGCATTTCCTCTAAGGTTGCGGGGTCCTTGTCTCTTAGTTGATATGTCATGTCTGGGTCGAAACCTTCGGGAAATTTTGCTAAGGCTGAGCCAAGTGGAGGTTTGAAGTGAGGCGGGATGGTGTTATAAACACTGTTGAACCTAGTGCAGTAGTCCCGGACACTTTCCCCATTATCCCTTTTTATATTGTTTTACTCAAAAAGGATTTGAATAGGGTTTTTTCTGATTTCCCACTTATTTGTGAAAGTTTTGTAGAGTTCTGGGAGATCATGTATACTATTTGGAGTTAAGCTCTTAAACCATTTTTTGGGTTCTCCGCCTAGGCTTTGGGCAAACATCCTCATTCTTATGGTCTCGTCTTCTATTTCCATGTATTCAAAGGCATCACTAATTCTATCTACATGCTGTTGGGTGGTAGTAGCCTCAACTCCGGTGAAGTGCGGTATTTTGGATTGGTAGTCATGTTGTAAAGGTGCCAAAGGCTGTGGCAACACCAAGGGTGCATACCAAGCTGCCATGGTGGGAGCTAGTGGTTCATTCACAATATGAGGGCTTGTAGGATGAGCTGAGGTGATTTGAACAGTGGTGGTTTGGATGGGCGTGGCAGATGTACTCAGACTTGTGAACTAATTTTGAGCAGATCTGGGATGGTAGGAGCCAAAGCGGTGGAGAAGCTAAAAGTCAGGAGGTGTAGTAGGTGAGGCTTCTCTTCCAGGACTCTGTTGCAAATCTAAGGGCTCAAGATCGTCAAAGTTGATTTTACTTTGTGACTTGCTTCTAAAAAGGGTTTTTGCTGATTTTAAGTCGAATGGGGAAACCTGCATGGATGTGAGATGTTCAGGTACTGATCTTGCTTTACGGATGGACCTATCGGTAGCTAAGTTTCCAGTTTCGGAAGTTTGCCACAAAATATTCTCTGGGTTATCAACTATGATAGGGGGATTTGGGTCTGGATGAGATCTGGTATTGATTCTTCGTGAAGCTAGATTTCAAATTCAGAGTTTAGAGAGATGGTATTTGTGATTGTTTTGGATGAATGGCCTGTCTAGGGGTTTCGCTAATGTGAAGAATGGTTAAAACAAAAATGAAGGCTAGTGGAGTCGCCAAGTGGATTTCTTTGAGATCTATGGTCCACCACCAATACTATCAAAGATGCTTTCGGGAAAAAGTTTTCTAGCAAAATTTGAGGTGAAGACTTGCAAGGAGGACTTATCACTTAGTTTTAATAGTTTACCAGTCTGTTTGGACAAGCTAAAGGTTCTATTTGCAATTTTATTCTGTTTATCTCCTATGTTTAGGTGAGGCTTTTTGAAATGCTAAGTTATACTTAGTTTGTCACTGATTACAGAGTTTGCACCATGAATTTTAAGTTTTGGAAAGGATGAGTCAACAGAAATGTATGGTTTATGAAATTTTTGGTTTTTATGGAGTTTTTAGGCCTACTGGAGGCTAGTGGAGTCGCCAGGTGGAATTTGGTTGTTTTTATAGAGATGTACTTATGGTCCACCACCAATAACTAGGAAAAGCCAATCTGGGGATGTTTTTGGGGTTTTATGAGTTTTCTGTGTATCCTGAGGTTTGTGAGAGTTTTCTATAACTAAGTCATCATGTTGCTAAGATGGTGAAAAAGCTAGTTTCTACTCTTCAGACAATACTTAAGTTTTTCTAAGCTTGATTGAGACTTTGAGAGTTACTAAGGAGTACTTAGATTGTCACTAACTCGAAAGGTCCCACTGTGATCGCCATTATGTTAGGGTCCCGTGATTTAGCTGATTGGCAAGCCAAGTGATAGGGTAACATCAAACCAATATTTGGATCCCAAGGACCTAGCCTTCCTGGACTCAGAGAGGGCTCTCTCTATTTGTATAAGGGATGTCTATGTGTTTTTCTTCTTATGTTTATGATTTTAGGCTAGTTGTGAAGTAGGT